>OW569415.2:32057402-33402533 GCA_937662695.2 Halyzia sedecimguttata
ATTTTCAGAGTAGGTTAGGGAGATGAATATCTCGGTTAAGTTCGTTATTGGGCAAAATTGGCCAGATTTAATTCGATTTCATCCATGGTGCAGTTCTCATTCTCATGATTGCTCATTTAATCTTGATAAATAAACTATTATTTGAATTGAATTTCCTTTATAATGCAGTTCTATCATATGAATACATTGATATAATTCCCAACTCTAAGAAACCAATACTTTCGGAGATATAATTTGTCTGTTTGAACTAGAGCGCCAGAAAGCTCCTGTCCACAGGGCTTGAACCCATTTTTCCTTGTATAATAGTTTGCAACAGTGTATACCTCTTCCCTCTCATCACGTGGCCCAGATATTGCAATTTTCTGATTTTGATTGTGTTGATTATTTCTTTCTCCTTTCCCATTCTTCTCAATACCTTGTTCGTTATTCTGCTCACCCAGCTTATTCTGAGGATTCTTCGATATGTCCACATCTCGAATGCTTCCAGCCTGTCGGTGTCGCATTTCTTAAGGGTCCAGGCTTCCATTCCATATAGTAGTACTGGAAATACGTAGCATTTAAGCATTCTGATTTTAAGATGTACTAAGATCTGTTCTGGTTAATGCATTCCTCATTTTATTAAACACTGTTCAAGCCATTCCGATCCTTGATCTCATTTCTTGTGAATAATCATTATTGTTATTTACAATTGTTCCCAAGTACTTGTATTTGCAGACTTTTTCCACTGGCTCCCGTTTGATCCATAATGTTTCTCGCTGTTGTTGATGTTTTGTGATTGTCATGAATTTAGTCTTTTTGGTGTTAAGTGTGAGCCCCCTTTCTCCACTGATCCGTACTACTAGATCTATTAGCCTTTGTAGTTCTTTCAGGGTTTCTGCTATTAGTACTGTGTCATCCGCGTATCTGATGTTGTTTATAACCTTCCCATTAACTTTCACTCCCGTTGTTTTTCGATTTTCCAGTGCTTCTTGTACTATATCTTCTGAATACAAATTGAAGAGTAAAGGTGAGAGCACGCATCCTTGTCTTACTCCGCGTTTTATTTTTATCTCTTCTGAAAGTTCAGTTTGTACAGAAACTTTGGCAGTCTGGTTAAAATAGAGATATGTTATTATCCTGATATCATTCCTGTCTATGTTTTTATCTCTCATGAGTTTTATGAGATGATTATGGCGGACTTTGTCGAAAGCTTCGTCTAATCGAGGAAGGCTACATATATTGGCTGATTAACGTCTTTGAGACAGCACATTAAAGGCAAACAGCGCCTCTCTAGTACCCATTGCATTTCTGAAACCAAATTGTGTTTCACTAATATCCTGCTCCATCTTTCTAAAAATTTTTCGATGTATAATTTTAAGAAATATCTTAAGGGTATGGCTCATTAGGCTGATCGTCCGATGATCCTTGCATTCCTTAGCGTCCGATTTTTTTGGCAGTGTAATAAATGTTGATTTGAGCCATTCTCTAGGGATGATTCCGGTGTTATATACAGTGTTGTACAGATCTACCAGTACTCCAATTTGATCTTCTGCAATTAATTTGATAATTTCTGTTGGTGTTTCATCAGTTCCTGGAGCTTTATTGTATTTAGCTGTTTGAACTGCGTACATAACTTCTTTTGTTATGTTTGGGCCTTGTTCCTTATCTGTGTCTCCATCTGTTGTTTCTTGTTGTCTCTCATCTTCAAACAGTTCTTCTATGTACTCTTTCCATCTTTCTAGTTTCCCTTTGGTGTCTGGAATTATCTTACCGTTTTTGTCTAGGAGAATACTGCTTTTGTTTGCTCTTTTAATGCCCGCTAGTTCTTTAATCTTTTTATGGAGATTGAAGTCATCATGTATTGCTTGGAGTTCTTCTATTTCTACGCATTTTTCTTCGTGCCATTTTTCTTTGGCGTGCCGTATTTTCTTTCTAATTTCTTTCTGTATGTTCTAATATGCACTTTCGTCTCTATTCTTATACGACCTTCTGATTTCCATTAACTGTAATATGTCATCAGTCATCCATGATTTTTTCTTGTTTGTATCCTTGATTGTTGCTAATAGGTTTGTTGTTGGGGCCATAATTGTAGTTTTAAGAGTTTCCCATTTTGTATTTACGTCGGAGCTCAGGGTTATGTCCATTTTGCTTAGTTCTTCATCAAAGAAAAGAGGTAGGGAATTGCAATTTTCAAGGTAGGTTGCGAATCCGAATGGGAGAGTTAAGTTCGTTGTTGGGCATAATCGGCCCAACGGTTTCGGAGTTATACCCATCTGCATCTGGAATGTTATTTTCTCGATAACTCAAAAAATATAGACCCAATCAAATTGAAACTTGGTATCGAGTTGAAGAATATCGACATAAAGAGGTGTGTGAGGTTTGTGAGGATTGTGAAACTAGTAAATTTTTAAAAAAATTACTAAAAAATGTTATGTATCTCATGATAACCTCATAACAGAAAGAGTCGCTAAATGCGGCACTCCAAAACCGTCCGGCATAATCGGCCGGACGGTTTTGGAGTACCTATCTGAAATTTGGTTGTTATTTCCTCAATAACCCTAAAATACAAAACCAATCCAATTCAAACATGGTTATCAGTTGTAGAATGCCAACGCGAAAGATCTTGTGAGATTTCATGAGGATCGTATAACTAGAAAATTTTTTAAAAATCATATTCAAAACCTTCAAAGCCTAACTCTACTGCCAAGTTGCAAGTTTGAACACGATCGGATCTATATTGTTGTAGATCCGAGCTGCCTTGTGTGAGTTCAGTAGCTTGATATGTGACCGTTCCCTCGATAACTTTCGAACGAAAGGAGATAGGGTTAAGTTCGATTTTGGGCCTAATCGGCTCAACGGTTTCGGAGTTATATCCACCTAGAATATTATGTCCTCGATAAATCAAAAAATGTAGACTCGATCGAACTGAAGCTTGCTAGTTGTAGAATATCGACATAAAGACGTCTGTGAAAATTTGTGAGAACCTTCCACTACAAAATTTAAAAGAAAAAAAAATTGATTTAACGTGACGACGTTAAATCACGTTAAGTCACGTGATTGACGTGAAGTCAGGAGCTTTTGCGCGTTTGTTCTATTGTCCATTCTCCTGTTTTGGACACTCTTAATCAAATCGAATTTATCATGGTAAATTCGATTTGATTTATATTCGATTTTGCAAGTTCCAAGTTTGAGGAGGATCAGATCTATATCGTTCCGAGCAGACTTGGGTGAGTTCAGTAGCTGGATGGGTGACCGTTGCCTCGATAACTTACGAACCATAAGAGATAGGGAATTGCAATTTTCAGGGTAAGTTGTGCGTCCGAATGGGAGAGTTAAGTTCGGCCAAACGGATTTGGAATTATACTCATCTGAAATTTTATTGTTATTTCTTCTATAAAATACATTATCTGATCCAATTAAATTTTGGTGATTACTTGTATAATACCGACCCAATGATTTTTGCTGAATTTCGTGAATATCGTATCCTGGAGTTACTTGAGGCCTTATTTTTCATAATCCAATTTCAATAGAATACATATGTCAGAATTAAAAACTCTGTAATCATAGACGATTCTCTCGTTACGGAAGTCTGTCATTAAAATGGTATGATATGTATTCATATCATAGAATAACATGGACTGGTTGTGAGAAAGAGACCATTGAAATCAGCATTGAAAAAAGACAGAATAGTTCAAGGCAAACCACGGTATATGAATATTTTCTTGTAATTTGGCGTTTGGCAAAACCACAGAATACAAAACATTGGTTTCCTTTATTCTCTGACCTTTCTTGTTACTGTATTGTTTGGTTTCGTGTATTGTGTATGTGTTTTGTTGATTTGTAGACAGAATATTTAAAGGCAAAACATTTTCATTTAAATCCGACACTCTTTTCTGAATATTCTGATACTTATAAAAAAAAACATCATTATTTCTATACCATTATTTGCCTTTAAGTATTCTATCCTTCATAACATCTCTCTCTCTAATGTATTCCGCAACGAACTGTGTGGTAAAGTTACGTGAGGGCCAGTCCATGTTATTCTATGTCTATGATTCATATACAGAAGTACTTGCAATAGAAAGATGCGTGGAAATGAACCTAAAAAGGAACTACCAGAAATGTGATATCGCAATCCACTCTGACAGTCAAGCTGCAAATTAAAGCTCTGAGCTCCCAAGTTATCGAGTTCAAGCTAATATGGGAGTGCCGAAGAAAACTGTATGAAATAGGGAAAAATAACAGGGTCTCCTTGGTCTGGGTTCCTGGTCACGCGGGAATCACAGGAAATGAGGAGGCCAACACACTTGCCAAGAAAGGAGCCCAAACCCCCTTTATTGGCCCGGAACCCTACTGTGGGGTTGGTCACCTACAAAAGTGAAATTTGGATGAAAGAAGAAACTGAAAGAGGTTTTTTCTGGAGATCTATCCCAGGAATGTATCACGCCAAGGAATTCCCCCGGAACTTTGATACTGTCAGATCCAAGAAATACTTGGACGTCAGTAAGAACACGCTGCACCTGCTCACTGGTTTCCTCACAGGGCACTGCCGCCTTAGGAAGCATATGATGATATGAGGGCTAGCAGAAACTGACGAGTGCAGATTATGTTGGGAGAAGGATGAAACTCCTGATCACCTGATAACGGAATGCCTCGCCATCTCAAACCAACGCAAGGATATGTCAGAATTAAAATGTATTCATACAAAGGTGTAGCCAGAGTTATATTTTGTTGCAGAACAAATCCCTTACGCCCCCCTGCACTTATAAAGTCAATTGCCAAAATTTCAAAACCCTCCCCCGAAATTAATTCCTGGCTGCGCCCTTGTATTCATATATTATAAAAGCTGAGAAAACGGTATATATCGATGCTAAATTCGATTAAGGATGTCCAATAGAGATGAGTAGACAATAGAACATGTGTGCTGAAGCTCCTGATTTCACGTCAGTGCTTGATCCAATTTTTTCAAAAGCATTCTTCCAAGATTCGATATGAGGGGAGCCTTATTTCAATTCTCCTGTCAGCTCTTTTTAATAAGGCCCAAATCCACACTAAATAAGCCTCAAAAAGAGTGTCCATTTCTTTAATGACGGAAACAGTTGTAACTGTCTCGGAGATCAGTAGCCCTGAAAACAAATTAGTAAGATGAATTAAGTTTGATATATTACCTCCACTTA
This sequence comes from Halyzia sedecimguttata, assembly GCA_937662695.2. Classification (NCBI taxonomy): domain Eukaryota; kingdom Metazoa; phylum Arthropoda; class Insecta; order Coleoptera; family Coccinellidae; genus Halyzia; species Halyzia sedecimguttata. Next base: position 32,062,559 of record OW569415.2, read on the forward strand.
CCAAAGTAAATACATATATGTAAGCTGGAACTATATGGCTCGTTACTTTTGGGTGCTATATGTACTTTCATTGCATATTGGAATACAGGTTCCAGGAAGATGGACCGCATACGGCGAATTACTCAAATTGTCCAGAAATGTTACGGTATGTCGAATCCCTTCAAAACCGTCATACTTCTCATACCAATACAATCATCCCCAAAATTCCTGAAAGACAATCATTCCCAAGGCTTATTCCAAAAACAAATCCAGTATCCAACGAAATATCATATGTAAACATGGTTAAGAAAAACCTTCCAGGCCACATCGTTCAGACACCAACTGCACCCACAAGGGCCAAATCCAATAACGTAGACGATTTCCAGGCGTTATTACAAGAAATCCAGGAACTAAATTCCATTTGTAACATTTCGCAACTCATCGCGTTGATTAGAGAAATGAAGAATCAATTCAAGACCTGTACCTCTCCCTTGAACAGGATCTTAATTATTCAAAATTTAGCCGAAAACATACAATAAACTCAGAGTCACAAGCAATTATTCTCAACGACGTTACAATCATTAACTTCTACAACAGCCATAAAAGCCCCATAGACACGGATGAAATAAATTACCTGATGAGCTTAGTAAAAAAGGTCATAATCACGGGAGATTTTAATTGCAAACATACTTCCTGGAACTGCATTAACTCAGACACCAACGGTAACAAACTCAAAAAATACTTGGAGAAAACAAATTTTATTCTAAATTTTCCTAGAAATCTATATACATACTACCCGGCACATGGAGGTACACCTTCAACACTGGACTTTATGATATCCAAAAACCTCAACATATCGCAGCCTTTCACAATTGAGGCGCTAGATTCAGACCACTTCCCAGTTTTGGCAGAAATATCAAAAATGAATTCATCCCCTCTACCAAAACCAAATGACTCGTACTACACAAATTGGGAGGAATTTAAGAAACTAACGGAACAAATCATTAAAATATACAGAAATTTAAACACAACAGATGACATTGACAAATGTATACACAACTTTACAAAACGAATAAAACAAAACCTTCTTAGTAAAACTACAAAAACTACACAACCCATGAACGGACTAGAAATTCCCCAAATATCCTGGAACTTATAAAAATGAAAAACAAACTACGGAAGCGTCTATACAACGGAACTACAACATTGGACTCTACCAACAATACAAAGACTCGGTCAATCTAGTCAGAAGTGCAATAAAATCTCTTAAATCTGCCAAATGGGAAAATTTCACAAACGACTTGACAAACACAAACAAAATGTGGCAAATAGCGCGTTCACTTAAAGGTAACAAAACATTCGGCATACACACACTACACGGACCTCAAGGCTACATTCTTGAAAATGAAGACAAGGCCCGACATCTAGCTGACACATACGCAAACATACACAACTCAAACCTTGACATGTCCGACAACGAGACTAAAACATTAGTTGAACGAGCAATCCAAACCCTTAAAAACCAAATCTACAAAATACCTCCCGAGTACCTCACAACTCCTGGGGAAATTAAACAAGATACAAATCTCTCAAAAACAAGAAAGCCCCAGGAATAGATAAAATCAGAAACCGCACACTAAAATCACTCCCACTGAAAGCTATTGTCCAACTCACTTACATCTTCAACAGTTGCCTCAAATTATCATACTTTCCATCCACATGGAAAAATGCTATCGTCCTATCCTTTCCAAAGCCCAAAAAAGATCATAAATATGCCACAAATTACCGCCCCACCAGCCTTTTACCGACAATGTCAAAGCTACTCGAAAAGAAAGTCTCAAACAGAATGAAAGATCACGAAAACATTCACAATGAAATAATTGATGAACAATTCGGATTCAGATCGTCCCACAACACAACCCTACAACTGGCCACAATCACCGATCAAATCACAAAAAATTTCAATTTCCGAAGAGTCACAGCAATGCTCAATTTAGATATCGAGAAAGCCTTTGACACCGTGTGGCATGAGGACCTCATATTCAAACTACTCCAAACCAAACTCCCAGTACACATAATCAAAATCATACAATCCTACATCTCGGGCCGAACATTCCATACCAGGATTGAACAATCCCTTTCCAACAAATCCCCCATCCCGGATGGGTTGCCACAAGGAGGTATCCTCTCCCCAACCCTCTTTAACTACTACAGAAACGACATTCCAAAAACAGACAGAACAAAACTGAAAATTTCCGCCGACGACACCGCGGTAATAGCAAAATCCGGCCATCCAACTCAGGCAGACAAATACATATGAGAGCACATTCAGAAATTCGAAAAGTACTACGACAGATGGAAAATCAAAATTAACGCTAATGAAACTACTCTGGTACACTTTACACACAGGATTAAACGAAAATCGACACAAAAAGTTACATTCAACGGCCAGACCATAAAACAGCAAAACACAGTCAAATATCTTGGTATAACCCTAGACGACAAACTGAACTATAACTAACACATTAACGACTAATCGCGAAAGGCGTGCATAATCCAACGTAACATTTTCCCCTTATTACTGAACAAGCACAGTAAGCTAAGCCGGAATTCAAAACTTAGAATTTATAATCAAGGAATCAGACCAGTGTTATTATATGCGAACCCTATATGGAGCAATACATCGAACACAAATTTCAAAAAGTTACAGATTATTCAAAATAAATTCCTCCGAATAATTTTAAATAACCAAGATCCACTAAAATTCAAGACCTACATAAATCCGGAAACGCGGACACGATGCACGACATAATTAAAAGTCAGACAATAAAATTTTACAAACACACGACGAAGAAACTGGAAAAAACACAACACCTCGGGACAACCACGGCGGAAAACACAAACATCAAAATTAAACATAAATTATCCCATCACCTCATCCTGCAGGAAGATTGTTATCGTTAAAACGATAACAAGAACTCCTGAAATCCTTCATCCCATCTGAGAAGTATATGTCTTTTATTTGATTCGACATACCTCTAGAAAAATTGTCACATTCTTCCACACATCTCATGACATATACAATACAGGGTGAGTCTTTGACCACTGCATTAATTTTAACCAAAGATTCATCAAATGAAACACTTTTTTAATTTAAAATTTTTCCAAATTCAGTTCAGGTAAAAAGATACAGGCTGTTGAAATTTTGAAAAAAAATCAGTTTTTATTTTGTAGCTTTGTCATCCTTTTTTCGAATAAAATGAATGTTAGCGTAAAGTTTCCTATAACTATGATACATATTTTCCAAATATTAGTTATTTTCTACTTCTACTGGTTTTCTAGTTATGGACTCGTGGATTCATAAAACTAAACAAAATTAGCATAAAGAAAGCATATAAAGTTTTCTTGAGTCATTTCAAGAATATTCCATCGTTTTAGAACATTATATTATTCTTCATCATATGCCCATTAACGAACTTGTCCGTCGTATTGGGATGCGCCAACCACCCCGAAAATTTCAAGTCGCTAGCTCTTTTCGTTCTCAAGTTATCGTGGCAACGGCCGGACGGCCGGCCGGACAGAATCAAATTTGACCTCGAATTCTTCATTGGGGAGTCGAACTAAGTCGTTTGAGACCATTTTCGTTAAAAAATTCGAAAGTTACAGACATTTGGGCAAAACTATAACGCGATGTTCCCCAGAACATACGCGCAAAAAGTGTTTCATTTGATGAGAGGAATCTTTGGTTAAAATTAATGCTGTGGTCAATGACTCACCCTGTATAGTTTAAGAAATTGCAAATTAAAAATTGCTGAAAAGCGAAATATGTCTTTTATTTGATGCGGCAATATCCAGGGCATCCTTTTGCTCTTGCCTGTGACGAATTCTTGCTTTACGAGTCGCAGCATAAGCAACAATAGCCATGCAGCTGCTTCTGTATACCCGCAAAGCGCAGCACTGACGTGGACTGATGGGCGGAACTTCCAAAGGGTCTATCTCTTAGAATTTTACTCGGATCGATTTGAAATTTTAGTAGAATATTTTAAACATATTGTACTATTTAGTAAGACAAAAATAATAAATCGATTTTTTTAAACTTTCAAACCCACCTAACCCCTTAAAGTTGCGTTGAGGACTGATACCGAAGGTGTGTGGTCCAACAAAATTAAACATTAGTTTGACGCGAATGTTTACGAAAAGACTTCATGATTGTGCGGATGTGAAGAAAACCATGCTTTTTTTGTTTTGTTTGCTTACTGTTTGGTGGAGACGATAACTGGACAAAAGGAGGTGTACGTGATTTGAAACATCTGGGTAAAAGATGAAAAAAATTGGTTCAAGCCCTGTGGACAGGAGCTTTTTGGCGCTCTTGTTCAAACAGACAAATTATATCTCCGAAAGTATTGGTTTCTCAGAGTTGGGAATTATATTAATGGATTCTTATGATAGAACTGCATTATGAAAGAAATAAAAAAAAAAAAAAAGTGTCGCTTAAAGAAAATGCTTCAAAAATTATCATTTAAAAAAAAAGAGTAATCTGCAATGCTTTAATGCTTCAAAAATTATTATTATTTATCAAGATTAAATGAGCAATCTGCAATGATTCTACCTATTGAAATGGGTTGTTGCAACTTACACTCGGTGCATAGTTTTCACAACTCGAAATGTCTAGAGCGAGGCTGGAGATAATCATAGCACATTGTCCATTTATTCCTGATATTTGAGTTGGTAGAGGCTGACGAACAAATTATTTCAATAGTTCAAAATATATTAATAAAGTACTATCCACTTTTCATGATTTAAAATTTAATAGTTCATACCACTTACACATTATTTTCTCTAATATGGACCTTAACTCAAGAAAAAATGTTTGATACACAAATGTAGATCCATATTTCAGCATTTTTTCGCTAGTAACATTATGAAAATACTGTATATAGGAACATATCTCACAACTTAAGGAAGTAAAAGGTAATATTAACCTCAGTGGTCAACGAACAGTAATTTCTTTTGATGATTCCATTATGTTCTTCTTTCCTATTGCCTTCATAAACTACATCATTGAAATAATCCAATTCTAAATCTTCTAAAACATCATCCCCAATATTTATGCATGAATTATTCAATATGTAATCAGTCATAATGATTTTCAGTTTCAAAACAGTCTTGTATATATTCACAAATTCAAGAATCGGATACTTGTTTTCCAACAGAAAATATTTTCAAACTACGAATTGACAAGTCTCTAATAGCTAGATACGATGACATTTATGAACAGTGAACACAGACAGATTCTGTGTTCATATTCTGTGAATACATAGAACTACGATGTATTATTGAAAAATCATATCTCCGAAAGTATTTGCTTCTTAGAGTTTAAAATGATATCGATGGATTTTTATAATGAAATTGCATCTAGGAAAAATTGAATTTGAGATTTGTAATGTAAAAAAAAAATTTTTTTTTGTTACTCCGAAACCATCATGCTGATTGTACCCAATAACTAACGTAACTGAGATATTTATCACCCAAACCTACTCTGAAATTTTCAACTGCCTAGCTCTATCTGTTCGAGAGTTATCGTAGAAACAAAATTTAAAAATTAAAAAAAAAAATTTACACTTTACGGCAACCCGACCAATACAAGACTTCGCATGCTTATAAAGATCATTATTCTACAATTTAATGCTAAATTGCAGATAGATCGAGTGATCGGTTTCGGAAATATTTAAAAAAAAGCCGTTTTTACTAAAAACGGCCATTACTCTGAAACCGCTTGGTGGATTTCGCCCCTTAACGAACTAGTACGAGATATTTACGCTCCAAACCTACCCTGCAAATTTCAATCATCTAACTCCTTTCATTCGAGAGTTATCGTATTAACGAAGGACCAGCCGGACAGAATCGATTTCGACCACGGATTATTGATCAGTGAGTGGAACCAAATCGTTAAGACCATTTTCAGCCAAGAATTCGAAAATTACAGACATTTGGGCAACATGATAAGCTGTTCCGAGGAACAAGAGCGCCAAAAACAGGAAAAATCGGCCAAACATATGAACAAGATTGAAATCTTCGATTTATTGGCCACAATTAATTAATATCGCTTCTGGCTAAAGTAGTGCATATGTCGAAAATATCTATAAGCAGAACGAAGTGGTTGTTGAGTCCGGACGAGGACGCACATTCCTTGTTCTATTGTTATTTCAAAATAATACAATCTTTGGGTAAAAAGGCATCTATTCGAAAGTTAAAGATTCTATCCGAGCATTGTGTCAATTATTTAATTGCACTTGGGTCAGGAAATACACAGGCATGATCGGAATTTAAGGTCCTTTCATGGAAGGACCATATTTGGTTCCCAGGCTTTAAATCGGTGAATAGAGAAAGTGCGGACAAATTGGCACATGTTGTTCGTCACTTGTTGGTCACTCTTTCCAAAACGTCCTCTAGAAATTATCCCCATTTAACTTAGGGCTTCCACCCACAGGATTCATACATCCAATAATATGTGTTACTGCCCTACCTACCCAAATATTGTACAAGACACACCCATTTTTTGCCCCTAACGAGGGAATTTGTAGCTCCTACAAAATGATTATTATTCTTGTAATAGTCCGGGAAAGTCAACCTTAAGATCTCTTGTTAACTAGTCGAGTTAACAAGATAATACATACTGTTTTCGTTAAATAGTGTTTAAAGTATAAACCTAATTTCCTTTTGGTTGTTTATCCGAAGACAGATAAACAAAAATATCACAAGCAGCAGTTCAGATCGGTGTACGGTTTTCGCATCGATTAAGTGAACTGTTGTGATTACAGCTATTGGTCACAACAGAATTAATATCAATATTAATTCACCGATACACAACGGTGAACCAATCGTGGTAAGAAACATTGATCTTTAGAACCGGATATTTAAACATTGGTTCTTCGAGCAACAGCTATACTGAACTCTCGTCCCTTATCGCCCATGTCTTCTGACAGTTCTGACCCAAACGACCTAATTCCTTTGACCAATGTTTCGTACCACGATTGGTTTACCGAGGTGTTTCGGTGAATAAATGTTTATATTAATTCTGTTGTGACCAATAACTGGAGTCACAACTGTTCACACGATCGATGCGAAAACCGTACACCGATCTGAACTGCTACTTGTGATATTTTGTTGTTTACCTGTATTCGGATAAACAACCGAAGGAGAATTAGGTTTATACTTTAAACATCATTTAACGAAAACAGTATGTATTTTCTTGTTAACTCGACTAGTTAACAAGAGATCTCTCGACTCTCCCGGACAAATAAATGAATAATAATTTATTTACTTAAGCTACAAATTCCCTCGTTAAGGGCTAAAATTGGGTGTGTCATGTACAATCTCAGGGTAGTGGGGCAGTATCGCATATAATTGGATTTATTGAATCCTGAGGGTGGAACTTATAAGTTTGATGGGGATAATTTCTAGAGGACGTTTGGGAATGAATGACCAACAAGTGACGCACGAAATGTGGTGTCCATGTGTCAGCACGGGACTTTCTCTATTGGCCTATTTAAAAGCCTGGGAACCAGATATGGGCCTTCCATGAAAGGTCCCTAAATTCCGATCATGCTGGTTCATTCCCTGACCCAAGTGCATTAAAAGTCTTAAGACATAATGCACCGGAAGGAATCGGTAAATTTCGAATAGATGCCTTTTTACCCAAAGATTGTATTAGTTTGATATAACAATAAGTATAACAAAAATGTCAGTCTCGACGGGACGCAACAGTGGTATCAAGAAAATGGGTTCAAGCCCTGTGGACAGGAGCTTTCTGGCGCTCTAGTTCAAACATACAAATTATAACTCCGAAAGTATTGGTTTCTCAGAGTTGAGAATTATATCAATGTATTCTTATGATAGAACTGCATCATGAAGGAAATTAAATTCAAATAATAGTTTATGTATCAAGATTAAATGAGCAATCTGAGAATGAGAACTGCACCATGGAAGAAACCAAATTAAAATAGCTGAAATGAATTTGACTCTCTCTTATAGAACAGGATGAAATGTACGAGTATGAACACAGATCATATAATAAAGCTTAGATAGAATAATTATAGCATTCTGTGAAAACATAGAAGTACGATTCATTATTGAAATTTAGAACTTCATCTTAGCAGAAATTGAATTCTAACATCATAGAAGAATTTAAATTCAACAAGAGTGCCAAAAATTATCAATCCAAAACCAATATACGAATTCTACCCAACAACGAACTCATCCGAGATATTCATTCCTCAATTCTATGATGAACGATAATATATATCTTTCCTCAAATCTACACCAATACACCAATATTCCAGTTTTGTTTTTAGTGGAGATATTCTGAACTCAATATTATTAACTTAAAATTACCATTCCCATCATCATATGGATTGACCATCGGCATGAAAATATCAACCAACAAAAAGTATGATATTATATTATAATTCTCATATTTATACGATTGCTGGAATGAATGACAATGTTATTAACTTACCATTACCATTCCCATCATCATATGGATTGACCATCGGCATGAAAATATCAACCAACAAAAAGTATGATATTATATTATAATTCTCATATTTATACGATTGCTGGAATGAATGACAATGAGACAACGTCAAAGTTGACATTATAACAATTCATAGAATAGCCACAGAATAATTCTATCATTGAAATTTTGAAAAATCATATATCCGAAAGTATTAGTTTGTTAGAGTTAAAAATGATATGAATGGATTCTTATGGTAAAACTGCTTATTGAAAAAAATTTAATTTGGAATTTGTTCTGTAAAAAAAAATTTTTGTTTTTGTTACCCCGAAACCATCTGTCCGATTTTGCCCAATAACGAACTTAGCCGAGATATTTATCCCCCAAACCTTTTCTGAAAATTTCAACTGTCTAGCTCATTCCGTTCGAGAGTTATCGTGCCTACGGCCGGACGGCCGGACAGAATGAATTTCGACCACGGATTCTTTATCAGTGAGTCGAACCAAATCGTTTAAGATCATTTTCATCGAAAAATTCGAAAATTACAGACATTTGGGCAAATTGATAAGCACTCAGTTCCGAGGAACTAGAGCGCCAAAAACCGATACGTCCTGTCAAAAATTATCGATAGTCTGAAGCAAATGCAATCTTGACTACGGTGGTCATAAATCTAAAATTAAACTCAATCTTTCTATTTTTGTCGCAGAAGAACTTTTTGATCACCTTTCGTTGAAGTCAGGAATGTCTTTAACTGAATTTTGTTCGATGGACAACATTACGGGTGCCCTCAGTCTTTCCTCCGACATTGTATTCCTTAGAAACGTCTTGATCAATTTTAAAGTAGAGAGACATATTTCAGTTTCTGCGGTTGTCAGTGGCATCGCTGGCATCGATATTTAAATAACCAAAACTTCATAAAACGTTGAATCCAAACCATACGACACTATATTAAAAGTACATATAAGCAACCGATCACTTTCTCGTTTTCTTGTGTTATTAATCGAGTCTTCCGACTCATTATGACCACGTAGTGTAAGATTGCATTTTCTATGCAACTTCAGACTATCAGACTGTTTTTGGCGCTCTTGTTCCTCGGAATAGAGTGCTTATCAATTTGCCAAAATGTCTGTAATTTTCGAATTTTTTGATGAAACTATTTGGTTCGATTCACTGATCAAGAATCCGTGGTCAAAATCAATTCTGTCCGGCTAGCCCTCCGTTAACACGATAGCTCTCGAATGGAATGAGCTAGGCAGTTGAAATTTTCAGAGTAGGTTTAGGGGATAAATATCTCGGTTAAGTTCGTTGCTGGACAGAATCGGTTTGATGGTTTCAGAACAACTAAAAAAAAATTTTTTTCCATTACAAATTTCAAAATATTTTTTTTTTAGATGCAGTATTATCATAAGAATCCATCAATATCATTTTCAACTCTAACAAGCAAATACTTTCGGAGATATGATTTTTCAACATTTCACTAATACATCGTAGTTTTATGTATTCACAGAATGTGAACACAGAATCTGTCTGTGTTCACTGTTCATAAATGTCATCTTATCTAGCTATAAAAGCCTTGTCAATTATTAGTTTGAAAATATTTTCTGTTGGAAAACAAGTATTCGGATACTTGAATTTGTGAAAATATACAAGACTGTTTTGAAACCGAAAATAATATTGACTGATTACATATTGAATAATTTATGTATAAATATTGGGGATGATGTTTTAGAAGATTTAGAATTGGATCATCTTAGGGCCGGTTTCTCAATTGCGAGTTAACTCGAGGTTGCGAGTTGACGCATGTATTAAGAGATATTCATGAATGCGTAACACTCGGGTTACCCGCAACCTCGGGTTAACTCGCAATTGAGAAACCGGCCCTTAATGATGTAGTTTATGAAGGCAATAGGAAAGAAGAACATAATGGAATCATCAAAAGAAATTACTGTTCGTTGACCACTGAGGTTAATATTACCTTTTACTTCCTTGTTGTGAGACATGTTCCTATATACAGTATTTTCATAATGTTGCTAACAAAAAAATGCTGAAATATGGATCTACATTCGCGTATCAAACATTTTTTCTTAAGTTAAGGTCCATAATACAGAAAAGAATGCGTTAGTGGTATGAACTATTAAATTTTAAATTATGAAAAGAGGAATAGTATTATATTAATATATTTTAAACTATTAAAATAATTTGTTCGTCAGCCTCTACCTACTCAAATATCAGGAATAAATGGGCAATCTGCTATTAATTGTATCCAGCCTTGCTCTAGACATTTCGATGTTGTGAAAACTATATGCACCGAGTGTAAGTTGCAACAACCCATTCCACGAGGTTGAATCATTGCAGATTGCTCATTTCATCTTGATAAATAAATTTAATGAAAATTTTTGAAGCATTGAAGCATTGCAGATTGCTCTTTTTTTAAATGATAATTTTTGGAGCATTTTTTTGTAAACGACACTTTTTTTAAATTTAATTTCTTTCATGATGTAGTTCTATCATAAGAATCCATTGATATAATTCCCAACTCTAAGAAACCAATACTTTCGGAGATATAATTTGTCTGTTTGAACAAGAGCGCCAAAAAACTCCTGTCCACAGGGCTTGAACCAATTTTTAATTTAAGTTTAATGCGCAAAGAGTGACATATTCCTGACTTCACCGAAAAGGTGATCGAGAAGTTCATCTGCGACAAAAACAGAAGGACAAAACAGAAGGTTTCATTTTAAGATGTAGGCATTTGGTAATTACCTTTTAAAAGATACATACTTTTTTTCACGGGCGTAGCCAGGGGCGGGGGGTTTGGGGGTTCAAACCCCCCCCGAAATGTTATTTTTCCCTTAAAATAAAAATTTTTTGCTGCAGAAAGTGACCCTTACACCCCCAAAACCCCCCCCGAAATTAATTCCTATTTCAAAACCCCCCCCGAAATTAATTCCTGGCTACGCCCTTGCTTTTTTTGTATTATTGAATCAGCGCCCCCCTGAACAAAATTATCACCAGCCGCCTCTGGTTATAGAGCTTTTGAGTCGGAGCCGGAGGTTCAATCACCAGGCTAGGAAATTCATTTTCTAGTGAAACGGTAGTAGCCACCATTCACTGCTGACTTAAAAGTTGAAGATATTGTGTCTAAGGTGGCGTAAGGTCACAGTAACAAAGACAACAGAACAAAACAGATGCTCCTAACTCGCTCTCAGATTTTGATGACATGATGACTCTCTCGTATAAAAAACTGGTAATCTCCTAATATAAATAATATTTGATGAGAATTCATCATCAAGAAAAAGAATTCGTATGTCATAATATCATTCGTAGTTCGTTTGTCATAAGACATTCAATTGTAGGAAAGTCATTTATATTTGAATATTTTCGAATCGAAGATAATTATATTGTGGACTGGAATAATAGTATTGGACGATGAAAGTATTATAAAACGAAACAAGTATTTCATGCAAAAACTCTTCACTGTTGCCTTTCTATTCTTACTAATAAAGTCAGTCATGGCTTGGAGGTCTCATGGTAAAACAAATTTAGAAATGGTTATGAATCTCAGAGGTAAACACCTCTGTTATCTACTATCAATCTGGCACTAGAATTATTACTTTTCATTACAGCCAATGGGATTATTAAAACTGATCATGTAGAAAAAGCAATGCTTGCAGTTGACCGTTGTCATTATTCTAAAAATAATGCTTACATGGATGCACCGCAAAGTATAGGGTACGGTGTTACTATTAGTGCCCCTCATATGCATGCACACGCATTGGAGTTATTATCAGATCAGTTGATTAATGGCACAAGAGCTTTAGATGTTGGCTCTGGTAGTGGTTATCTAACAGCATGTATGGCCCTTATGATGGGTGAAAAAGGGTATGGTTTATTCGTTTAAATATCTACAGATAAAACTTAATAGAAATTCAAAATGTTCTAGTGTTGCTGTAGGAATAGATCACATTTCTGACTTAGTAGAAATGTCAAGATTAAATATTATGAACGATAATCCAAACTTGCTAGAATCAGAGAGAGTCAAACTTGTAACTGGTGACGGAAGAAAAGGATATTCAGAAATGGCCCCATATGATGCAATTCATGTAGGAGCTGCAGCACCTACTTTACCTGAAGATTTAGTGTCACAGTTAAAAGTAATGTTACATTCTTTTGGTCTGTCCCAATAATTCAATTTTACTTTATGGATATAATTGGGTGGAAAACACTAAAACAATATGTAGATGCAACACATTGACCCTGTTGTTACTATCACGGTGGGTTTCACAAAGCTTTGACAGCTCTTAATTGCCAACTTAGTGTGATTCTATGTTGATTCCCAGTTCTTTTTTGATGTAACCATCGAATTAAATCCCCAATTAAACTAATCAAAGCTTCTTGAAACCCACCATGAATCTCTCTGAAATATTTTATTTGATATTTTTATTTGTATTTATCATTCCATACCATTATTGAATGGACATAATGTACCACTATTTTCAGGCTGGTGGTAGACTGATTATTCCTGTAGGTCCATCTGGTGGTGACCAACAATTGGAACAAATAGATAAGTTGGAGGATGGATCGATATCAAGAAAAATTCTTATGGGTGTAATCTATGTACCCTTAACAGATAAATCAAGACAATGGCCCCGCATGAATTGACTCAAAATTGCAATGATGCTATTTTTCCTTGTGGTTGTATGCAAACTGATACATATTTATTGTTGAATTTCTGTATTTACCTATTTATTTAAATATTTATTTCTAAGTTTCATATTTTCTTTGCATTAGAATAATTCTTTGTTGTCACCGAGCTATCTTTGGGCATTAAAAATATATTTTGAATAATATGAGATAAAACTTGACCATAATTAATTCATATTATTAAATAAATTACTTCTACTTGTCTAATTTTGAAATTATTTATTATTAAATCAACAACGATAGTCAAATTGAATTTTTAGAACATATTTCTATAATTTATTCTGGGTATGAACATAAAACTCAATGATATTATATAATAAGTTTAAAACTCATCAATACTACAGCTGAAAGTTTCATTATCAAAATAAGAATTTATCACGATAAAAATGGTCCATCCATGGTTATGTAGTGTCTTAGTTCACTACTGGAGATCAGTACAAGCGAAACTTCCAACATATTTATGAACTTCCTATAACTGAATAACTGTCAAATCAACAATATTATTTGAGCATTCTTTTTTGAGAAAATAATATATGTATTATAAGCTTTGGCTTGAAATATGCTGACAATATTGCATTAATCGGGTCTACATTTGTTAAGAATCAAACAGGATGAGCATCAAGATGGATCATGATTATAATTGTTAGGCTGATTTATCTTTCTTCGGAACAGCAGCACATGAGGTTCTGGTGTATGTAACATGTAATGTACCCAATTAGGGCTCTGCTGAACTCCAAGGTTTCTCCATTCTGTTTCTGTCATTAGATGTGGTCTTGGAACCAATTTGGCCAAATCTGATGGAAGTATTACATGCCTATACTCGTATATTTCATCAAAATACTTTTCTGAATACTGAATAGTTTCAACAGGCATTACTTGAATTTTCTGGGTGGCTTTGATTCTAGAAGTCTCCTAATAATGAATGAATATAATATGTAAAATCAGTATAACAATTTTTCAGTTATACTCACGCGTCACGTATAAGTTACTTTCATAAAACAAGCAGAGACCATGGGGTGGAAACTCTCTCACTAAAGTCTGGGCAGAGTAATATAGTTCGCGAGGTGCCCGTGAAATTTTGTAGATGTCTCTTCCTCCGCGTTTTGTGGGTCACGTGATGGTTTAACAGCTGTTCGCTGCCGACTTGTTTCAATTCATTTTCAATTTGGAGATTGCTTGCATAGACAAGAGATATTGCTTGTTGTTGAAATTATAAAGTGTTCTGTTTTGCGTAGTTTTGGTTTTGTTTTTAAAGATGGTTAGCTGTATAGTGAAAGACAGGAAAGACTGTTTGAACAGGAGTAGGTTGCACAGGCTTCCTAAAGATGATGAGGTAAGTTCGTTTTTATGTATTTTTAATACTTTATTGCGTACTGAATAAAAACTGTTTCAAACGACTCAAGGACTTACAAGACACTTTGAATGTGTTTCATCAAAAAGATAGTTACCAAAGGGCCAGAAAATACCCACTAAAAGCACTTATACAAACACTAACAGAACAAAATACGAATAGAAAATGGAACATCCATATTTAATCTCTTTTGTTTCCTTGCATATGATTGTTTAAGGCTGAAGGATCTTATTTGTATACATGTATGAGCAATGAAGTACTTAATTGTGATTAATTTATTGATACTTTGATATATCCAAAAAACTTTTATGTCATCATTTTCAGGTTTGGAAAATATGGCTGGAAAGAATAGGACGCCTTGATGCTGACTAGGGCTGCAATTTTAGTGTACGGACATCATCGAATTTGTTCCAGTCATTTTGATCCATCCAACATTGTAATAAATATTAAGAAGCAATTCATTGTACGACCTGTTGCCTTTCCTACTCGAGGCTTGACGATGGATGTTGGAGTACAAGGTAAATGAATTTTTTCCATTTTATTGTTCATATCTTGAATGATTATAGTTGCAGGAGCTTGCACACTACCTCATTAGAATGTGTAGATTCAAAAACTTGTTTTCTCGACCTATCTGAAATACTTACTAACCATGCTTTCTTGTAAAATTAAAGCAATTCATTGATATTTGAATTTCTTTTAATAGATCCAGATTATATTATCGGAAATGGTTCCACACCAGTGCAAGCAGGACCTTCATGTTCATGTAAGATTTCCATTTATTGATACTATTTCATTTAAAGTTATAAATTTCAATGTGATATGTTAATATTATGCATGATATAAAATGCTTGATGATTTTTCTTATTTGAATATCTATTCCTAGATGTCCAAGATGTGCTTGAGGTAGAATATGAGTCTGAAGTTGAACCTGTAATTCCTGCTACCCCAAATAACTTATTTTATTTACTAATCTTGAATGATTTTTGATTATATAAAATTGAATTGTTATAATTTTCTCTTCAGGAAAAACCAGAAGGACACGATTCTCTAAGGTATCGCCAGACGCTAGGGAATACTACAAAATTGCCACTGATCTGCACGTAAAGTGGGAAGGATTGCTGAAAAGAATAAAGGCCTGAAATTTGTAGTGAAAGAGCTACAGAATGCTTGCCATTCTCATGAACCGCTCAGCCACTCGATGAACACACCAACCTTTAATTTTCTCTTGTCTCAAATAAGGTGTAAAAACCTGAAACCCAGAGGAAGGTGCTGTACTTTAGATGAGAAAATTCTTTTTTTGACATCATTTAAAAATAGCCCTAAGGGATACAAACTACTCAGCAACATTTTTGCGGTTCCATCCAGCAAAACTTTGTCAAAATTATTGCATTCAGTAAATTTCAGTACAGGTATCAATTCTAATATTATGGATTCAATACATAATATTAGAATTGATTCAATATCTATATCTACTATATTTCATATTTGATTTTTTCCCAGAGGCTATGGAAATGTATAAATTTGTGACTGCATTTTCATGTACGAAATGTTTTCCACATTATCCATTTTTCATATTATAATTCACATTTGGTTTTGTCCTTCTAAATGTATATTGGAAATATTGTGATAATTCATTAGCTCCTTCATATTCAAGATAATGGATTATTTTAATGTATAATATATTTCCACATTTCGTTGTACTTGCGTAATGATATCCATTTTTGGTGCTCTTGTTTATACTTTATTTCACATTTGATTTTGTCCTTGTAAATGCATACTAAAAATTTTGCAATCATTTATTTGATAGCTCTTTCATATTCAAAGCTATAGATTAGAGAAGATTTCATGAAGAGAATATCTTCCACATTGCGTTGTACATAATATACTTACTGCTATCCATTTTTTATATTATATTTCACATTTAATTTTCTCTTTTCTTCTAAATGATTCGAGATGTATTTTTAATTTTTATATATATTATTTAATAATTCTTCTAATAATTAGTTCACATCAAATGAACAACTTCAATTCATGAATCTGAATAAATACTTTTATTAAAAGTTTTGGGATTTCATTTATTTCCTTTCCATTAGAACTAAAACCATGGTTCCAAAAACATTGTCAAAAGCCAGGTGTTAGACGAATTATCGTCTATTTGGTGTTTGGCAGTGTTTTGGAACAATATGTTAAAATAGAATATAGGATATTATAATGCGAAGTACATTTGAATTTCCCGCTCGGATGTATTTCTTGAGGTGCCCGCGACGTACCGCTAGTGTTCCACGAACCAAAATAAGGCGAGAGTGGCCCATCTATATATATCTCTTGTCTATGGCAGAGACAACTTGTTGCTGTCTCTGAAACAGGTCTAAAATTCACAGAACACTAATAATAATAATATATATATATTGAAATTAGTGGAAGGTGGAAGCGGAAATCCGTTTTTCAACGTTCGACACCATAGATATTCGACATCACAGAACACAGAACACTAATATCACAGATAACTAAGTACAATATGACCATGAATATGACTAATATATCGACATCGACAAGCAAACCATACAGCCATAGACAAGAAGCAAAGGCAAAGTGACATCAAACTATCAAAGACAGTAAGTGTTCTGTGTTCCCAGACATTGAAATAATATTTGTATTCTGTGATTGAAACCAAATGGACAGTGTGGACACCACAGAACTGTGGCTTTTACAGCCGTAAGCTGCACCACAGAATATATCGTTAGCTAACGATATGTGAGCTGCACATCCTACCATTATGTGTAACACAGTTTTATAAACCACCACCAAACTATCAAAGTTTTGGTTTCAGATCGATAGAATATTTGAATCCAAAACTGCCTGCCCTCTGGGTGAAACCATGCCCTGGAAAAACATTTCTCTATTTCAGGCAAGTTTTGTAAAATACTGTTGAAATTTAATGAAAAATTAGGATTATACATCCTAGTGACTTTCGTATTGTATCTGGGCAGTTGGTGTGACTGTTACGAAAGTTGACAGATCATGGAATTTGAATTGTACGTAGAGCATGGAGATCAGATTGAACAGTTTCCCAATATCATGAATGATTCAAAATTAGCAAAAAGGAAATCTCTAGTACCTTATTTTTTTTATGAAAATAAAACCTTTCCTTTCATCCCAGCACTGTTTTTAGTGCTGGAATGAACTCATTACGATACCGAAATAGAGAAAAACATTTTTTTGGCGCCCTTATTGTTCCTCGCAACAGAGTGCTTATCAATTTACCCAAATGTCTGTAATTTTCGAATTTTTGGCTGAAAATAGTCTCAAACGATTTGGTTCGACTCACTGATCAAGAATCCGTGGTCGAAACGATTCTATCCAGCTGTCCGGCCGGGCGTCCGTTAACTCGATAACTCTCGAACGAAAGGAGTTAGAGGATTGAAAGTTGCAGGGTAGGTTTGGAGCATAAATATCACGGACGAGTTCGTTAACGGGCGAAATCCACCAAGCGGTTTCGGAGTTATGGCTGTTTTTAGTAAAAAGATTTTTATGAATATTTCCGAAACCGATCACTCGATCTATCCGAAATTTAGCATCAGATTGTAGAATACTGACCTTTATACCCATGCGAAGTTTGGTATTGATCGGATTGCCGTAAAATGTCAAATAATAAAAAAAATTATTTTGAATTTTTTTTTCTACATTAACTCTCGAACAGAATGTGCTAGGCAGTGGAAATTTTCAGAGTAGGGTTGAGAGATAAATATCTCGGTTAATTTCGTTATTGGGCAAAATAGGCCAGATGGTTTCGGAGTAACAAAAAAATTTTTTTTTTAACTTACAAATTTCAAATTCAATTTTTTTTAAGATGCAGTTTCTCCATATAAATCCATTGATATCATTTTCAACTCTAACAAGCTAATACTTTCGGAGATATGATTTTTCGAAATTTCAATAATGAATCGTACTTTTATGTTTTCACAGAATGCTATAATTATTCTATCTATGAATTATTATATGATCTGTCTTAATGCTCGTACATGTCATCCTGTTCTATAAGAGAGAGTCAAATTCATTTCAGCTTTTTTAATTTGATTTCTTCCATGGTCCTCATTCTCAGATTGCTCATTTAATCTTGATAAATAACAACAAATCTTGTCAAATTTAGAACAAGAGCGCCAAAGCTCCTGTCCACAGAGCTTGAACCAATTTTTGGCGCTCTAGTTCCTCGGAACTGAGTGCTTATCAATTTGCCCAAATGTCTGTAATTTTCGAATTTTTCGATGAAAATGGTCTTAAACGATTTGGTTCGACTCACTGATCAAGAATCCGTGGTCGAAATTAATTCTGTCCGGCCGGTCCGGCCATCCGGCCGTAGGCACGATAACTCTCGAACGGAATGATCTAGACAGTTGAAATTTTCAGAGTAGGTTTGGGAGATAAATATCTCGGCTAAGTTCGTTATTGGGCAAAATCGGACAGATGGATTCAGAGTAACAAAAAAAAATTTTTTTTTACAAAACAAATTCCAAATTAAATTTTTTCAATAAGCAGTTTTACCATAAGAATCCAATTATATCATTTTTAACTCTAACAAGCTAATACTTTCGGAGATATGATTTTTCAAAATTTCAATAAAAAATCGTATTTCAACGTTGTCACAGAATGATATAATTATTCTATATATATGAATTGTCATAATGTCAACTTATTTTCCTGAGACATGACATTATCTAATCAATCGAAGAATTGTGAGCGAAGTGAGAAAAATCTCAGTTGTTTGCTCCGAAATTAGTTTTTCTCAGAAAAGTCTTACATTTCGGAACGGAACATGAAGTAAGAGATCTGAGAGTAGTGAGACTGCTTTTCATCCATAGACATAGATATAACTCTCGAACGGAATGAGCTAGGTAGTTGAAATTTTCAGAGTAGGTTTAGGGAGATGAATACCTCGGTTAAGTTCGTTATTGGGCAGAAATGGCCAAATTTAATTTGATTTCTTCCATGGTGCAGTTCTCATTCTCATGATTGCTCATTTAACCTTGATAAATAAACTATTATTTGAATTGAAGTTCCTTTATGATGCAGTTCTATCATATGAATACATTGATATAATTCCCAACTCTGAGAAACCAATACTTTCGGAGATATAATTTGTCTGTTTGAACTAGAGCGCCAGAAAGGTCCTGTGCACAGGGCTTGAACCCATTTTTTTTAATATTTCGCAAATAACTTCCAATATGAAATGAAGTATTTTTAATTCCTTCATCGTCCTCTTTTGATTCGTAATGAAATAATTTCTTGCTCTACCTGCCTTCTGTGTGAAACCACCTCCTGACTCCAACCATCAAAAAATGTTGACATTTTTGTACTATTTTCAGGTGCAAAAGCCATCAATTCTCTTAACGTACAAAAATTTGCTCGTTGCTTAGCAACACTTTTAATCCTAGGTTTAAAAACGCTACTTTTAATCCTAGGACTAAAAGTAATTGCATTTGAGCTCTCTAATTGAAATTTGAAGAAAAAAACATTGTCTCTTACAAACTTAGTAAAACAAACTAATTGGGCAACTATATATAGGTACCTATTTATTTGTTATTTATAGTGATATTGAATGTACAATTGGAACAATGAATGCCAAAACTCGAAGCACCACTGAAATTATCACTAACAATTTTGGAACAATTCAAATGATTTTCATTAATGTTAGAACAACTCAAAATATTCTCCGTAACTGTTGATGAAACATTCGCGGAAATATCTGAACAGGTACTTGTACCTTCTTTGTCAGGTTGCAATATTTTTCTGGCAGTATTATCTTTGTTGATACGTGATTCTTCAATATATCCTTCTGCTACCGTACTCGATTTCCGGTTAATTTGCAGTTTAAGTCCTCCTCGTAAAAATCGACTTTTTCAAGTTTTTCGAAGAAAATAAGCATCGTACAGTGATTTTTGATGATTTTCAATAGTGGCAAACTAGTTTTTTTGGCGATATCTAACGGAATGGGGAGTGAATAGGGGTGCTGGGTGGGGTAAAAAATTTTTTTCGTAATTTTTTTTTTTAATTTCCAGGACCCCTATTAGGTTAGGTTAGGTCAGGTTAGTTTAGGTTAGTACAGTGCCCCTGGAAATTAAAAAAAAAATAACGAAAAAAAATTTTTTTTCGTAATTTTTTTTTTAAATATCCAGGACCCCTATTAGGTTAGGTTAGGTTAGGTTAGTACAGTACCCCTGGAAATTAAAAAAAAAAATTACGATAAAAAATTTTTTTGCGTAATTTTTTTTTTAATTTCCAGCACCCCTATTAGGTTAGGTTAGGTTAGGTTAGTACAGTACCCCTGGAAATAAAAAAAAAATTACGAAAAAAAAATTTATCACCCCACCCAGCACCCTATTTCACTCCCCATTCCGTTAGATATCTCCAAAAAAACTAGTTTGCCACTATTGAAAATCATCAAAAATCACTGTACGATGCTTATTTTCTTCGAAAAACTTGGAAAAGTCGATTTTTACGAGGAGGACTTAGGGCCGGTTTCTCAATTGCGAGTTAACTCGAGGTTGCGAGTTGACGCATGTATTTAGCGATATTCATGAATGCGCAACACTCGGGTTACCCGCAGCCTCGGGTTAACTCGCAATTGAGAAACCGGCCCTCAAACTGCAAAATTACCCGATTTCCAACCTCCATGTGTTTTAAGACAAGTGAGGTATGTCACCGCCACTATCAATAAGAAGTGTAGCAGATGCTCTTCTTAGCGAATGTCCAGTATACTCCATTCAATTTTCTAACTTAAAAAATTTTGTAATTTCTTGCGGCACTTCACTAATTTTGTGAATACCAACAACCATTCTTTGACACTTCCCATTAACATACTTCAAAAATAAACAACGTTCCTGTATATTTGATGGCCGTAGTGCAACATATTTTCGAAATAAACGCAAATAATTATCGCCTATAATGGTAAACAAACGAGGTTTCTTGTTTTTTGTCTGCAACATTTTTACGACCAGGACCGAGTCCATATCTTCAATGTCATCAATTTTCAAATGAACTAGTTCGTCACAACCATAGACATAAAATGTCTATGGTCACAACGCATAGCACCTCCAATTCCTAATATTAGAACAACCTTTATCATCAAATATACATTATCAGGTGCCATATCCAGGAACCGATCCACTTCCTCCTTTGTTAAAACCCTAGACTTTTTAGGTATATATCCATAACTTTGCCCTTTTAACAATGCTCGTAATTTTGAATATTTAATAATATCCACACCATTTTTGATATCCAGTGTGGATCGCAACATTGAATAATGCGACCAAAGAGTGGATGGCTTGACGGTCTTCGTTATATTTGAGAAATACACCATAAGAACACTCTCCGCAAAGTTTTGCACATTTTTTTCTTTACACCAATCCATGAATCGCTGATATGCAAGTTCATAAACTTGGCGAGATTTGGGTGGCAAAAGATTTAGACATACTGCTTCGGCACTTTCCAATATATTCGCAGGTATATTTTCATCGTGTTCGGGATTCATTTTGAAAGCAGCGTAAAAACTACTACAAAAATTATATGATTAGTACGTCTACTGACGTCTACTTGACAATCAATATTTACCAACAATACCAGATATCCATGACTACCGACTTGCTATCGCTGTTATAATTAATAGGTGTTCGAATTTATTACCAAATTATTAACGATTTTTGAATAAAACTGAATTTATTTTAATTTTGACTTAGTTGGAAAAAAAAAGTATATATCATACGGACTAAAAGTGCCTATTTTTACTCGCAGTTTTGCATTCTCTCGGCTGCGCTGCGCTCCGCCTCGCAACTGCAAATATTGCTCGTAAAAAAATATGCACTTTTAATCCTTATAATATACTATTTTTTGGAATATTTCGCATACCACTGTCAAGATGAAACGAATTGTTATTGATTCTTTTATACATCCTCAATCCAACCGTAGCATAATAATTTCTTCCACTTTCCTGCCTTCTGGGTGAAACCAACTGCTGAAAAAATAAATTTCGATTTTTTTTTCGAATACTTCGCAAGCGACTGCCAAAATGAACTGTAGCAAGGGCGCATCCAGGATTTTTTCTGGGAGGGGCAAAAAGGGCGGAATGGCAAAAAATTCAACAATAATTCCAGCCAGAAATAGGCAAGAGATTCACTCATGTTCTTTGTTTTATTGGCGACTGGCGCTCCTGTTCCTCGGAACAGAATGCTTATCAATTTGCCCAAATGTCTGTAATTTTCGAATTTTTGGCTAAAAACGGTGTTAAACGATTTGGTTCGACTCACTGATCAAGAATACGTGGTCGAAATCGATTCTGTCGTCCGCCCGTTAACACGATAACTCGCGAACGAAAGGAGTAAGAGGATTGAAATTTGCAGGGTAGATTCGGAGCGTAAATATCTCAGACGAGTTCGTTAACGGGCAAAATCCATGAAGCGGTTTCGGAGTTAAGGCCGTTTTTAGTAAAAACACTTTTTACGAATATTTCCGAAACCGATCACTCCATGTATCTGAAATTTAGCACCAAATTGTAGAATAATGAGCTTTATATGCGTGCGAAGTTTTGTATTGATCGGGCTTCCGTAAAGTGTCAAAAAAAAAATTTAAATGTTTAAAATTTGTGTCTACGATAACTCTCGAACAGAATGAGCTAGGCAGTTGAAATTTTCAGGGTAGGTTTGGGAGATAAATATCTTGGTTAAGTTCGTTATTGGGTAAAATCGGCCTGATGGTTTCAGAGTAACAAAAAAAAATTGATTATACATTACAAATTTCAAATTCAATTTTTTTTAAGGTGCAGTTTCGCCATAAAAATCCATTGATATTATTTTCAACTCTAACAAGCTAATACTCTCGGAAATATAATTTTTCGAAATTTTCAATAATGAATCTTACTTCTGAGTTTTCACAGAATGCTGTACTTAATTTTTCTATCTATGAATTATTATATGATCTGTGTTCTTACATGTCATCTTATTTTCCTTCTTCTTCTATTGGTGCCTATCCTCTGTGCCTATCCTCTGTTCTATAAAACAAAGTATGATTGAATGCAACATGACCAATGAAATAACCTCAGCTATCGTACTTTTGAGGTGATAATATAATGATAATGCCCGTGGATAATCCATAAGATGATTGAAATATATCATTTGGTAAGATAGATACATAATCAAATTGGGTTCAGAATATCCCAGTAAAAACAAAACTGCAATGTTGTCTAAGTTTTAATTTATATAATATAATTTTCAGAGTAGATTTGAGCAATGATTATCTCGGATAAGTTCGTTCTTGGGGAGAATAGGTCTGTTTGAATTTAATTTCTTTCATGATGCAGTTCTATCGTAAGAATCCATTTATATCATTCCCAGAGACCAATTATTTCGGAGATATGATTTGTCAAAGTTTGAACAAGAGCGCCAAAGCTTCTGTCCAGAGGACTTGAATAACCAATTTTTTTTTGTTATACTTTGCAAACGACTGTCAAGATGAAATGAATTGTTATTGATTCTTTCATACGTCTTCTATCCAACCGTAGTAAAATATTTTCAAGCACTGCCTGCCTTCTGGGGGAAGCCCCCTGCAAAAAATATCGAATTTTTTTTCCAAATTTTTCGCAAACAACTGTTTAGATGAATTGAAGTGTTTTTAATTTCTTTATAAAAATAAATTTCAATTTTTTTTTCGAATATCGCAAACGACTGTCAACTCACTGATGCGGAATTCGAGGTCAAATTAGATTATGTCCGGCCGGCCGTTGCCACGATAACTTGAGAACGGAAAGAGATAGCGACTTGAAATTTTCAGGGTAGGTGGCGGGTCCTAATACGACGGATAAGTTCGTTAATGGGTTTCCGAGTAATAATTTTGTTTTCAACCATTACTAATCTGATCAAATTGAAACTTGGTGAGTAGTTGTAGAATATAAACCTTAGAACGTTTGTGAAATTTTGTGAGAATCGTATCACTAGAAAATTTAAAAAAATATATTAAAAAATATTATTTATGTCACAATATCCTGAGAGCGCAAAGAGATAGCAACTTGAAATTTTCAGGTTAGATTTTGCATCTCAATGCGACATTTGGGTTTATTTACAGGCATAATCGGCCCAACGGTTTTGGAGATATACCCATCTGAAATTTGGTTGTTATTTCCCTCAGATCAATGAGATCAACACTTGAGGGGTCTAGAATCAAAGGCGGCAATCTCCATTTTTGAGGTTTCTGGATAATTGTGAAAAACTGTCTTTTTGTTCCTGAAAAGGTCAAGGATTGTTTTATTTACTTCTATATGATTATTAGTGTTGAAGAACCATGTTGACTCATATAATATCATATAATACCTCACGGTTATTTTTATAAATAAAATTTAAATTTGGAGATGGCCGCTTTTGCAACCAAATTTAGGAGATTGTCATATTTGATCCTAAATATGTGTAAAATTCACCGTTAAGTGGGTTATTTATATTATTCATTGAGGTGAACAGAACGGTTATACAAATTAGCAGTTATACTATTTTAAATCATAAATACAGGTAACTCTTCAACAAACTCACAGTTTGCTTCATCGTCAACATTTTCAATATTAAATTCAAGCGGATTTTGCTGGATTTGGTTCTGTATCTTTATTCAAATCGCTTAAGCGACTCTTAAACTATATGTCTATGTGTCTAACTCATTTTCGCAAAAAATGGAGATTGCCGGTTTTGATTACAGTGACTATATTCTCATATAAGAATATAGTCACTGTAGTTTTGATTCTAGACCCCTGCGTGACCTTGAGATTCGACACTAGCGCTCATGGTGGCGAATTTTAGCATTCATTACGTGAGAGAAATAAAATTTTGTGCTGATCGCCATACAAAGTAATTATTAATTATTATTTATAAGAATTATATCTTGTCTATGGTAATTATAAATTTTGAAAAATTTCAAACGTTTTATTTATTAAAAGAGGTTTTCAAACAAAAAAGGTGAAAATGTATTCAGAAGTAACCATGCTGAAAATGTAGAAGAGTGGAAGACAAACTAATATTAAACCATTTGATTATTGTTATTTATTAATATCATTTAAAATATCAAATAAAGATATGAACTTGTCAAAATACATTTAATTCTATTTTCCTACTTTAAAAATAGGTTTTTGTAAGTTTACTAGTACACAGCATATATGAATAATTAAAACGGCAAAGTACGGCACAAGATCAATGTAATATACGGTAAATGGTAGTGGCATAGTTTCTTACATATTCTCTTTTACTAGGCCAGAAAATATATTTTTTTGTTTTCTGCGCTAGTGAATCTAGATCTACATGTTGGATATACATAACAAAAATTAAGTACCATAAAAAAATAGACCTGTCTGTATTTAAGTATAAAAAATAAAAATTAGTAATCTGTTTCCAGAGATATTTAATTGGATTTTGATCAGTGGTTACACATCTAATAATAATTTAAAAACTGTTCCCCTTACAGCGGTTATAGCCAAAAGTTGTTTCTCATTTTTTATAGAAGTACATCCTCGAAATCGATAATGAAATTGGTATGTCAGGTCCACAACACACTCTTTGACTCACGATCAAAGTCACATGAAAAAACAAAGTCATCACTTATGTGCTCAAATGAGACCACTGGAATCGATCTATCGACTGTTGAATTGATCCTTGTAGCTAACTGAACACCTTCAGATAAATCATTTATTAATTTCTTCACTATCATCACATGACACTTCAGATACTCATGTTCTTTTTTTCCAACGATCTACATTGGATGTTTAACGCTCTTTAAATCTATAATTACATAGCTTGAAAAATTGTCGTATGTTTTGGTGGATGAACAGGCGTTTCCGCCAATGAAATGATTACTGCATATTCTTGAGTTGTTTGTAGATAGACATGGGGTACCATCGGCACTAAAAAAAGTAAAAAATTAATGTGGTAATAAAGATGATTTCAACACATTTACCATTTACACTTACTTGATACGATGTACGGCTTTCATCCACTTTTGTTGACGTTCTAACAAATTTGGTTTTGAATAAAATGTTATATTTGTATCAGTCTTTCCATAAGTATTAAAGTATTATGACATGATACAATACAACAACTTGTGTTACCAGATCTGGATTTGTTTTTAACGTTATTTCCAATCATAATCACCCAATTATAATTTTACATGTTTGGATTTCTACGTTAAGTGACAGTTCAACATCACGTATAAGCTTACGAAATTACCGAAAGAGGCGCCACTAGTGTTTACGCAGTTTCTCTTAAAGTCTCCTGGTTGGCCATGAAATTTTGACACATTTCACAGTGTATATTTTGAAAATGTTAGGTTATGCTCATTTTCCTGTCAGCTAAATACGCAACGTTGTCCTCTCTACATAGAAGTCGTAGTAATTACGTATTTTACACAATGTGAATTTTCATGGGAAAAATAATTTAATTGAGAAGATATTAGTGAATGCCACAATTCCAAAAGACCTGGTGACTGTTGAAGAAATTTTTTCATCTGTTACTAAATATTTCACGTATATAAACTGATTGGAAGACTAAGTTATGCTATATTCTTTTACGGAAATCAAGAATCAAGTGTGTTTAATTTTAATGAAAAATAATGGATACCAAGGGCGTAGCCAGGAAGTAATTTCGGGGGGGGTTTTGAAATAGGAATTAATTTCGGGGGGGGGTTTGGGGGTGTAAGGGTCACTTTCTGCAGCAAAATTTTTTTTTTTAAGAGAAAAAATAAGATTTCGGGGGGGGGTTTGAACCCCCAAAACCCCCCCCCTGGCTACGCCCTTGATGGATACAGTAGTCCGTTACTTCGTGATAGTTCATTTGAAAAAATAATAAAAGTACCTGAATAACCCGGCAGGAAAACTTCTAAATGAACAGACGTACCTATGGAGTGCCCCACTTTTCGGAATTGTCAATATATAAGCCTACAGTAATAATAAGTAATCTCATTGCAGAGTCCTAAGACAGAATGGATTTTTCCTATTGCAGATTATTCGAAGATAATGATCTGTGATAATAGAGACTTTCTATTTGACGCTGTATCACCACAGATTAACTGTAATCTGTGGTATCACTTCCAAACTGATGCGAAATCAGTTTGAACCAGAGAAATAGCCGGAATTTCCCTCTATTTCTCTGGTTTGAACTGATGCGCATCACTTCCAACTGATGTTATCAGGCAAATAGAAAGCTAGGATTATCTTGTCTAAGAAGGAACATTATGTGATTAATTGTTTAGAGTAGACATTGGCAACGTCTCAGAGAATTGTTTTGACCTTGACGATATTTCAGAAGTGCCAACCTGCATTTGTTTTAGTTACAAAAACGTGATAGACCTAAATCATGGCCAACCGGGAGACTTTATAAAAGTGAATGGAGTATAGTGATCTGATTTATTTCCTCAATAACTCAAAAAATTCAAAAACGATCCAATTCAGCGGTCTTCGAACATCTGAAGTTCTGAATAATCATCGTTTGGATTGGCCAGACCTGGTTTTGAAAGAGTTCCTCCTGGCCTTAAGAGCCACAACATTTTGAAATCAAATATTGAAGGGATTTCTACGAACAAGAGTGAATATCTTTGAAAACTAGCCGAAGTGATTCTTTTTCAAGAGATCCATGCGGCTACAGAGGAGTATATTTGTGAGAGGGGAAGTTTGAAAGGTTATGTATTATTTTGAATTTGTTCGTTTTACTTCTCTTGTCTTTTCATTTTGCGCGTATGTCTTTTGGGGAACATTGCGTTATCATTTTGCCCAAATGTCTGTAATTTTCGATTTTGTCGCCGAAAATGATCTCTAACGATTGGGTTCGACTCCCTGATGAAGAATTCAGGTCAAATTTGATTCTGTCCGGCCGGCCGGCTGACCGACGATATTTTGAGAACGGAAAGGGATAGCAACTTGAAATTTTCAGGGTTGGCGCATCCCAATACGACGGACAAGTTCGTCAATGGCCAATCGGCCCAATGGTTTCCGAGTAATAATTTTGTTTTCAACCAATACAAATCCGTTCGAATTGAAACTTGGTGAGTAGTTGTAGAATACATACAAAAGGACGTTTTTATGAAATTTTGAGAGAATCGTATCATTAGAAAATTTTAAAAAATTATTAAAAAATATTATTTATTTCACCATAAACTGGGAACGGAAAGTGCATGATAGCGACTTGAAATTTTCAGGTTAATTATTAGAATATTAGGTTAGCCACAGCCTAAGTCTTTTTTTTTGCGCTCTTGTTCCTCGGAACAGAGTGCTATCAATTTGCCCAAATGTCTATAATTTTCGAATTTTTGGCTGAAAATGTTCTCGAACGATTTCGAAATCGATTCTGTCCGGCCGTCCGTCCGGCCGTTAAAACGATAACTCTCGAACGGAAGAAGCTAGATAATTGAAATTTTCAGAGTAGGTTTGGGACATAAATATCTCAGTTAAATCGGCCAGATGGTTTCGGAGTAACAAAAAAAATGAACGTTACGTTACAATTTTTTTAGAATGACTCCTGATAGTTTTGAAACACTTGTAGCCAAAATTGGACCGTCATATAAAGATAAGATGCAAAGGGATTTTAATTTCTTTCATGATGTAGTTCTATCATAATAATCCATTGATATCATTCCCAATCCCAGCTCTGAGAAACCAATACTTTCGGAGATATGATTTGTCAAAGATTGGACAAGAGCGCCAGGTAACACAGACGTCGCATAGAGGTGATAGAGAGGTCTGGGCGACCTCCCTGCGATATCGCAGTACACATCTCAAAATATTCCCCAGGGTGAGCAGTTTGAGAACTTCCCCATGCGAGATGTTACTGGGCTCATCCCCTTTAGCGGACATTTGGAGGTGAAAGGGAGGTCTGGGCGAGTTCCTTGCGATATCGCAATAAACCTCTCAAAATATTCACCAGGGTGAGTAGTTTGAGAACTTTCCCATGCAATGTCTCTGAGATGTTACTGGGCTCATCCACTATGGCGGACATTTGGAGGTGATAGGGAGGTCTGTGTCGCAAACCTTCTGCGAGTACCAAACACCACTCGTTGTAATATACGAACGTTCGCACGCTGTGCGCACTGTCAAGAATACCAACAGACCCATATCACTCGCAAAGGTGGCAGATGCTATCGATCGTGCAAATTGCGAATGGTCGAGAATAGATCCCCTGGGGGATCTCCCTGTGATATCGCAGTAAACCTCTCAAGATATTCCCCAGGGTGGGCAGTTTGAGAACTTCCCCATACATATCTCTGAGATGTTACTGGGCTCATCCCCTCTGGCGGATATTTGGAGGTGATAGGGAGGTCTGGCTGACCCCCTGCGATATCGCAATAAACCTCCCAAAATATTTCCCAGGGTTAGCAGTTTGAGAACTTCCCCATGCGATATCTCAGAGATGTTACTGGGCTCATATCCCCTGTGGCGGACATTTGGAGGTGATAGGGAGCTCTTGGCGACCTCCCAGCGATATCGCAATAGGCGTCACAATATCCTGGCAGGAGATCACTGAGACATCTCTGGGAGGTCCCTGTACGCGTTACCTGGGAAGCTCCTGTCACAGGGCTTTCCCTCCTTTTTTGTAATATTTTGCGAATGCCTGCCAAGATGAAAGTAATTGTTATAAGTCGAATTTAAGCGAATAACCGGCACAGTGCGGTTAAGACCAATCCCTTGCTATTATAACCGATCGGTTATGTTTAGCAAGAGATTGGTCTTAACCGTTCTGCTCCGGTTACTCGCTTAAATTCGACTATTGATTCTTACCATCTTTCTTTATATGTCTTCATTTCATCTTGACAGTCATTTGCGAAATACATATTCGGAAAAAATTTTGAAATATTTTTTTTTGTTTCGCGCAGAAAAGGCAGACAGTGCATGAAAGCATTTTATTATTGTTCGTTAGAAGACGTATGAAACAAATAAAAACAGTCCATTTCATCTTGACAGTGGTATTTATATCGTAAAATATATTATTATTATGTTTTCCTTTGCGCATTTCGAAAATCAATTATGTTTCACTGTACTCAGTATCATAATATTCTCAAATTCGGAACAGAGGCAGAAATATCAAGTTTCAAGATCCGTTCCAATGATAAATTCGCAAGCAATGAATCAAAATGAAGAATAAATAAAGTTTCGTGAAAAAGGCATCTCCCCGCCACTGGCGATTCCTACTATTGGCGATTCAAGTCGATCTCCGAGCCACCTGGTGGCGAATTTTGAAGCGTCGTGTATGTATGGATAATGGAGTTTGTTTTGCTTTGAGATGGTATATTTTTTAACGCATTAACTGTTGTTTGTGAGGATTGAATGCTTAAAATTTATTTTTCTGCATTTCTTTTATATATTAGACTATTGAGGTTAATGATAAATTACTTCAAATGTCCAAATCAAAAGTGTTTTGTTGTGTTTATGGATGTAATAGTTTGGCCAACAGGGATAAAGTGTTCTGACATGGAATCTGGTTCCCAAAGTATAAGAGGAAATAATGACAATTATGTTGTGCTGTGGTGAACTTATCAAACCCTATTTGTTTCCGAAGATCGTTTCTGAACATAGTTTTTTCATTTTTGAGGCCTAATGTACTTTTCTTTCTATTTATTATTTTGTATTGCTCCATAATAGGTACGTCAATATTGCCCAAATGTAATTATTGCTCATTTGAAATTTCACATTATATTATCTGAATCGCATTGTAGTGCTTTGAAAAACCTCACCCTTACCACCTTGTACCTACATAATTTTATCAAGGTATTATTTAAGACCTTCAGGATAAGTTAATGAAAGTTTCATGGAACGTCACACATATTTAATTTATACATTAATATATACATAAATAAAGAAACGAAACAGAGTATAAGACATTCAATGTCAAAGTACTTATGAGCCAATCAGAGGAAAACTGGTATAACTCACAAATTTCGAATTGTTGAGTTGATACTCATATTTTGGTACCTACGATTGTATTTCATTCCCTGAATGAATTGTATAAGTTGAAACAATTTTGTGACCGAGTTAGAGCCTGTTGATGTTTTACCTCTCAACGAAAAGCCTTGATTTTTTTAATCCATTGAAAGGTAAAACCTTAAATTCCCAACAAATCACAAATGGAGTTATACCTGGATGTGCTGAGAGGGCCGATGTTTGTAAACACAAACCAAAAACTTCTAAAACTCTGCAAATGTTTTTGGTATACCATGTTTTTTCCCAAATTTCCACATAGTATTAAGTGGCCAGCATTTAAAACTGCTTCTCCTAAAATGTTTAGTCAATGAAAATATTCAATAATTTTTATGAACTCACCTTCCAATATATTTCTACTATTGGGAATGGAATCTAAATCTCTAAAATATTCGCTCAGACTGAGGAAAACACTATTTTCATCTTAGCCCATCATTTTTCCCTAAATAAAATGTGAAAACTGAACAAATATCCTTGTATTTACACTTATTATACCCACACAGGAAGCTTCCTGAAACTTAATGTTTATAGAGGGCGCAAGGCGCAACCTACCCTTGAATCGCGAATACGGCATTCGGGTATCTTCGGAAATTTGGCAGCTATCTTCTGGCAGCCAGGTTCACTCCGCTACAATTCATGGTTGACAATTGACATCGGTAATGGTAACTCAAATCTTGATTCTGAGATGTCATGATTTGTATTCTGTGATGTCAAGTATATTTGTATTCTGTGATCTGTGATGTCAATTGTCATGTATATCTTGATCTTGTCTATGATGTCAAGAATCGTTTATTTTTAGAGTTTTGATTTTTGCTTCAGCATTTTTATACACTCAAAGAAAAATCTTATACCGAAAAAGAGAAATCTCATCTGTCGAAACACATTTATGTCCGATTGTTTAAAATTTTGGTGAACACCACACGCAAATTGGATAATATAGCAATTTGTATCTATATTAAATAGGTAACCAAAAACTGTAATTTAAATTCGAGATACATTATCAAATTAATTGTATAATAGTATCAACTCTATCAAAATCTTGTAAATTCTTACATGTTTATTGATTTATTTATCTTTACAGTACCTAATAACACAGATTACATCTGTGCTAATGATGTCAAACCCAGTTTCGAGATTCTTGCATGGGTTTCATAATTTCAGTGGTATATCGATTGGGGAAAGAAAAAAAGAATTATTCCTCCTTCTTAGAGAATATGAGAAACTTATTCAAACTCCAGCAGATATTGATGAATTGATTCAAGCTTTGAAACCCACAACCTATTTTGAGCAGAAAATGTTTGTATGTATTGTACTTCATTTCAAACAGGAAAAAGAAATACTGACTCTTTTCCTAGGAGGAAATGAAATGTTAATTAAACCTTTATGGAAACAAATATGGTTTTTTGAAAATTTATTTGAAAATTCTCCCATTGAAACAATAATTGAAAAGTTCTTTCCACACTTATCTTACGTTTCTAGGATAAGATTTCTTAAAAATGTGATACATTATACTAGTGATGAGGATAAAGTTGATAAATTGTATGATATAGTTTTTGATAAATATGGACCATTAAATGCACAGCATGTTTTTGCTGGATGCAGTTTGGAAAAAAAACTGAAAACTCTGACTTCTGGTCATATTATTAAATTATCCAATAAGCATGTAATTTTTCTTCACAAAAATAAGATTGAACATCTCCAACAGTTAGTGGAACTAAGAGCCAAATTTAACATTCTTGATTTTTACGACTATCATTCTAAAGCATTTAATGTTATTGCTGGATGCGATAACAATATTTTCACTGCAATTTTTAAAGCCAATGAATGTTCAAACATAGGTAAGAGATTGACAAACAGAATTGTAAAGAGTGAAATACAACATATAATTCAGAAAGCTTCTGATATCCATCAAAAACTTCATCAAAGATCGTTGTTAAAAAATTTGAAATCAAATTTTGAAGATTTTTTCTTTTCAACATGGCCATCTTCTTTAAAAAAATTCCGCATGTATAATTGTTTTTCATTGATGAAATTCTATCCAAAATCAAAATATGTGGAAATTATTCAACAAGGATTACAGAAATATTATAAAACATCTTTGTCAGAGAATCCAAACTTGATAGATGATAGCTTATTAGAAAATACTAAAAATATCCAGTTAAGGGAATCCCTTCTGGAGTTGAAAATGCGTGACTCAAAAGATGAATATACTCTCCCAAAATACTACAGCATTGCGAAATCAATTCCGATTCTCAAGAAAAAAATTAATGCTGCTGATGGAGTAAGAACTAGGGAAAATCTTGTTGCAGCCCTAGTGGACACCTGTAAGATAAATGATGATGTTAATGCCTTGTTGCAGGTGCAAGAATATTTCAATTTCAGGCATAAAAATGATGATGATACGATAAGAACAACCTTCCTTTCTGAAATAAAAAGTTCTTTTGATGTAACTTGTTTAACTGATGAACATTGGAAACTTATTCTCGAATTGTTGAAATGGCATTTAATGAAGAGTACATTTTTTTTGGCAGGAGATTTTTACATGCTGCACATAAAATATTTGCACAAAAATAATGCAGAGGAAAGGGTCATCAATAAGTTATTAATCGATGATAATTATATCACTGAGATATTGAGATGTTTTACAACCTCGTGGAAAATAATTGATAATGTGCCTAAACTGCAGAGATATTTTTTAGAAATATTAATGAAGCCATTGCCTGCTTTGTCATACAAAGAAAATGAGAAAACTGATTTATATTTTGAGATTTTCAAAGCTATTCTTGTATGGAACAAAACAAATCCCAATGATCCCATAAACTACTGCCAGTCTCCAGATATGAAAGAATCAATTAAATCTGCTCTAGGAAAACCTTGTCCTTCTTTTTCGGTTAATATGGATCATTTAATAAGCTTCATAAAAGGTAAAATTCCATGCGAAGATAAACAGTTTTTACTGGAAATAGAACAGATATTCTGGAATAATTTATCAGATAAATTCAATACAAGTGCTATAGAATATTATTTGAGGAACCAGCCATTGAAAATAGTTGAACATTTCGATGTATTTATTTGTTCGATGAAAGCGGCTTATTTTTGTGATTCTGTCACAATTTGGCGTCTATTAAAACATTACAATCATCTTGGATTGGCAGAAAAGGTACTTGACTATTTAATACACACTACTAAACTGGATCTGATTGGAAATTTTGGCATTGGCTTAGCAACACTGCTTCAATCCGATGAGTACATTAAATTCATGGTAACACACAAAACGGAAATGTTAGATGTGGATGATGAAGAGCAAGTAAAAAACTATCGTCTGGCCATGAAGTTTCTACGATATGCAAAATACAACGATTCCCCCACAATTTTACCATATATTGTACAGTTCTGTGAGGGTGATAGTCTGCATGATGCTTTAGCACCGTTATATTACTATTTTCAACATTCAGCAGAGAACCATCTTTCAGTACACCTGCAGACTCTTTCTAATCGGGCTGTTTCAGTCAGGAAGCATGCTGTGAAGTTGGCTTGTACAGTTTCCCCTGTGGAGATTGTTTACACACTAATTCAACGAATGTCTGAAGCAGAAAAAAATCAATCAGCTTTAGAGCATATGTATTGGAAAACCTTCAAGTATTTCTTGGTTGATCGGTCTGAAAGATTCTGGTTACTAATACAACTTCAATTGAAATCTATAGACATTTCAGAATCTAATGCGTTCAAGGAAAGTTGCAACATAAAGAAAATACCTAAAGAGTTTAGACAATCATATTTAGAGTTCATGTGGAAACTTCTCGATGAACGGGAAAATCAAGGGGTAGATGTTTCAGATTTCAAGGAATCTTTAATCATATCTCTCTCTCCTGAATTGTTCAAAGAATTATCATATGAATTCTGTTCCAGTTTCATCAAAGAGAAATTCTTGAAGTTCAGCAGTAATAGTAAAACAACTGTAACAACGTTTGTATTGGATTGTTTGAAATATTGCACACAAAAGGAACTATTGCTCAATGATATCCTTGAAGTTATAATTGAATTTAAAAAAAATTATATTCTTCATCCGGAATTCAAAATTTCAAGCAAAAGTCGCTTTTATTTAGAAGATTTTGTTTCAAGTATCTTTTATGATCATAGAGATTTTGATATTGCAATAATTAGAGCATTTTATGATAATTGGGTAAGGTTATTCACAGCTACAGAACATATTAGGAATTACATCCAATTGGCACTTCTTATAGGATTAAATGCATTGAATAATTTGGACGGGTATGTTTTGAAAATTGCTGAATTATTCAAGGAGTTCTCTGGTGAATTTGGCATTCTTGGTATGGTAGATTGTTTTAAGGATGCTGTTTGTTATTTATTACCCAATGATGTTTTTGGTACTGAAGACTCTAATGAGAAATTATATAAACTAGCTTTTAAATTAACCGAATTAGAGAACCAACATTTGAATTTACTGGCAATCACTTTATTGCCTAAACAGATCCCTGAAAGTGAATATTGTTATGAGCTACGAAGCAAATTGATTGAAATATTAAAAAAATCTAATGATAAGTCAGTACTTGTCAATTTGAATTTATATATTGATTCTCTAGATGATTAAAACAATTATAATAAATATGGATACTTTGATTCAGAAAGCACGTTTACTTCAAACAATGATTAAGTAAAAGTTCTTTCTGAATCAAAGTATCCATATTCATTATACTATAATGAAAATCCAAAACACTAGATGCTCGATGATACACAGTTTCTTACTATAGTGGTTTGTAAGCAAGGAATTAGTTTGGATACTTTGTTTTTCAGTATTATTCTTTTTATATCTACTTCTGATGAGTGGCTTGTATATAGATTATTGGTTTAAAATGTGATTACTAACTATTACTTTTTTATATTTGGATTTATTATCTGATTGAAATAAATACATATGTTTTTGGTTTATTTTGTTATTTTCTAGTTCCACACAGCATGTACATCTTATGGCCTATTGCGGTAGCGCATGATTTCGTATACAATAGAACGAACGATTAGCTTTCACTGTTGATCAGGTCTACCGCTGATGAAGAATTCGTGGTCCAAATCGATTCTGTCCGGCCTGCTGTCTGATGCCAATTAACTCAAAAAATACATATCCGATCGAATTGAAACTAAGTAAAATTATAGTTGTAGAATGCTGACGCGCAAATCTTAACAGAATTTCGTGAGGGTCGTATCACCAGAAAATTTTAAAAAGTCAATGAAAAAGATATGAACAGTAGACACCCGATTATGCGAAATCCGCATTATTCGCAACGACCTATATGAACCGGATTATACAAAATTATTCTTACGATACCCCCGCATTATCCGAAATTGTAATACTTTTACTTGAACTCATAAAAATTAATACAAAAAAATTGGTTCAAGCACTGACGTGAAGTCGGGAGCTTTTGCGCGCATGTTCGATTGTCCATTCTCCTGTATTGGACAATGATGACTTCACGTCAGTGCTTGAACCAATTTTTTTGAAATTGAGGTACGGCTCTGACAAAATTTTACACACGTCTTTACGTCGATATTCTACACATCTAG
This sequence comes from Halyzia sedecimguttata, assembly GCA_937662695.2. NCBI lineage: Eukaryota > Metazoa > Arthropoda > Insecta > Coleoptera > Coccinellidae > Halyzia > Halyzia sedecimguttata. The sequence continues at coordinate 32,099,666 of OW569415.2, forward strand.
TTACCATCCTTCAATTCGATCGAGTCTATATTTTTTTCAGTTATAGAGGAAATAATATTCCAGGTGGATATAAACCGAAACCATAGGACCGATTATGCCCAAAAACGACCTTCTTATAACTCTCCCATTCGGATGCGCAACCTACCCTGAAAATTGCAAGTCCCTATCTCCTTTCATTCGAGAGTTATCGAGGCAACGGTCACCAATCCAGCTAATGAACTCACACAAAGCTCTCAATTACGAGTTAACTCGAGGTTGCAGGTAACCCGAGTGTTACGCGTTCATGAATATCGCTAAACACATGCGCAACTCGCAATTGAGAAACCGGCCCTGAGGATCTCATTCTCAGTTAGGCTGTTAGGACTTAACATGGACTTAACGGAGATTGAATGCTTTGTGAATACGGCGGATAATTTTATTTTAACTTGTCATGTATTAGGTATGTAAATGCATACGGGTACATATTATGTTTTGTTAGAGCTTATTACATATTATATATTTAAGTTAATACTTATGAACTTATATATTTGTTTTGTTGGTTTATAATTTAAACGAAAATTTAATAAATGTTTCCTATACAAAATACATCATAATGATTTTCCTCAATATCCGTATTATCCGAATTCGGCCCGATTCACCTTATTATTTCGGATAATCGAGGGTCTACTCTGTCCTAGCTTTCTATTTGACGCTGTATCACTTCCAAAGTGATGCGAAATCAGTTCAAACCAGAGAAATAGAGGGAAATTCCGGCTATTTCTCTGGTTCAAACTGATTTCGCATCAGTTTGGAAGTGATACAGCGTCAAATAGAAAGCGCCTTGTATTTCAAACTATTCGTCCGATATCACTGAAATTTTGCGAGAGCCTTCAAAACCTAACTTTACAGCCAAGTTCCAAATTTTAACATGATCGGATCTATATGGTTGGAGATCCGAACAAGAAAAAAACATTTTTTTCTTCAAAAATTTTATATTGCAGAAACTCTCTGCCAGATTCAGTTGAATCTTCCAGACGCTATTTTACATTCGAGTACTGGATTTCAGCTCTATCGGAAGTGTATTTTTGGCAATTATTGTGGAAATAAAATTTCGAACTGATTTAATCTACTTCTTATTCTGAACTTTCAAATCATCCTGTAACTATGTAACGCCGGTGATAGATAACGACATGTAGTTTTCACCTACACCGAGTTTCTCATGAAAATCCTCAGACACCGACATCAGCTTTCGTCTATCTAATATACAAATATGACTTTCCCTTCTGAAGTGTCCAATTTGGCCTACCCTCTGTACATATATTCAACAGTGATAGGCAAGTCGGCTTACAAGGGGCGCCGGATAAGACGGGAATCGGATTACCGGGGGTCCTCTGTAATATTTTTGTATAAACTCAATTTTTTTGTTTTCAAGTTTGTGTTAACAAAAAAAGACCATTCCAGTGAGGTTCTTCTTATGCCACAGGAATTCATTTTTGGCGCTCTAGTTCCTCGGAACTGAGTGCTTATTAATTTGCCCAAATGTCTGTAATTTTCGAATTTTTGGCTGAAAATGGTCTCAAACGATTTGATTCGACTCACTGATCAAGAATCCGAGGTCGAAATCGATTCTGTCCGGCCGGCCGTAGGCACGATAACTCTCGAACGAAAGGAGTTAGAGGATTGAAATTTGCAAGGTGGGTTTGGAGCGTAAATATCTCGGTTAAGTTCGTTAATGGGCGAAACCCATCAAGCGGTTTCGGAGTTATGGCCGATTTTAGTAAAACACATTTTTTATGAATATTTCCGAAACTGATCACTCGATCTATCTGAAATTTAGCATCAAATTGTAGAATCATGACCTTTATACGCATGAGAAGTTTTGTATTGACCAGGTTACCGCAAAGTGTAAAAAAAAAATTTCAAAATTAAAAAAAAATTTGTCTACAATAACTCTCGAACGGAATGAGCTAGGCAGTTGAAATTTTCAGAGTAGTTTAGGGAGATGAATATCTCGGTTAAGTTCGTTATTGGGCAAAATAGGCCAGATGGTTTCGGAGAAACGAAAAAAAAATTTTTTTGAAGCAACTAATTTCAAATTCAATTTTTATTTAAGATGCAGTTTCACCATTAAAATCCATCGATATCATCTTCAACTCCAACAAGCTAATACTTTCGGAGATATGATTTTACTAAATTTCAATAATTAATCATACTTCTATGTTTTCACAGAATGCTATAATTATTATCTATTATCTAAGCTTTATTATATGATCTGTGTTCATACTCGTACATTTCATCCTGTTCTATAAGAGAGAGTCAAGTTCAGTTCAGCTATTTTAATTTGATTTCTTCCATGGTGCAGTTCTCATTCTCAGATTGCTCATTTAATCTTGATAAATAAACTATTATTTGAATTGAATTTCCTTTATGATGCAGTTCTATCATAAGAATACATTGATATAATTCCCAACTCTGAGAAACCAATACTTTCGGAGATATAATTTGTCTGTTTGAACTAGAGTGCCAGAAAGCTCCTACCCACAGGGCTTGAACCCATTTTTTAAAAATTGTGCTCATGATTCAGAATATCAAAAGCTTTTGAGAGTTGTAGAAAAACAGCCATCACAAACTCAGAATTCAATAAAATTTTTCGAAATGGGTTTGTATATCTCAAACCTCTGAATGGATTCGTTCGATTTACGAACATAACCGTTGTATTCAGACCTCAAACTTACCACACAAAGTTCTGTCATTCGAAAGTTATCATGTTTACGGACAGAAGGGCGCAGAATTGAATTTTACTACTTCATCAGTGTATCAAACAGAAATGTTCGAGACCATTATCGGTACAAAATTTGAAAATTACAGACATTTGGACCAAATTACAGCTCACTGGTACAAGCATGCAAAAATAATTAAGCCATTTAAAAACATTTCATTTCTCCATTTATTCAGAGAAAATGGATAGAAACTATTCTTCACATGTTTGGTTTACAATTTTCAATTATTAATCAACTGTACATTTAAAAGATATTGATTTACAATACTACTTTTGGAGGATCGGCTCTTGGTACTGGTTCATCTGCGTCCACCCCATGGTATATTCCTTGAGTCCAAGGTCTCAGTTCGTAGGCAATCTGATCTTCCATCTGTGTGAGAGTGACTCCCAAATCTTCCAAAGTTGGTAAATCCCTCTTCACATCATCAGTTACACATTCCCTTTCAATTCTTTCCCAATGTAAATTAGCGATAGGATAGCTAGGACTAAAACGGTTGGTGAGATACACTCTGGCGGAGAAAAATGGGTCGTATTCCATAGGGTATCTCACAAATTTTTTAGTTCGCATCACTCTGAAGAACCAGTCCAAAAGTTCAGATAGATAGTATCTTTTAGGTCTGAAAGAGAATCAGAAAGATATTAATTTTATTATTGAATGATTTGAAAAAAATTAACAATTCAAAAGTTAATTTAAATACAAGGCATAATTCTAATTAATTTTTCTACTGTCTACTGTACTTTCAATGTACCCATGATGAAATATAGACTATGATACTTTCTTTTTTGAAAAAATATCAATTATTATAGGTTATTACAAGTTGATTGTGCCGCCATTGAAAGTTCCAGTTGTGATATGTACACAATAATATTTCATATTTTTAACTTTTTAATATGAAATAGTATTGTGATTAAAAGCTCGAGGATTATATTAGAACTTGTGTGCGAGGGAAAACTGCTGACAAAAATTTGTACACCAGAATTCCAACCCGACCGGAATTTCATTGGAATAGGAATTCATTAGTAATTCTTTTGAAATTCTATTGGAATTCTATATTCTTGTACACCAGAATTCCTAGCGGTTTACCCCTCGGTTAAAACCAACTACAGTGGACCCTCTGTAATCCGGCCCCCGTCTTATCCGGCGCCTCCTGTAATCCGACATACCTATCACTGTTAAATATATGTATCTTGATCTTTAATTTGTCGGATTACAAGGTAAATTTTTTCAGAGAATTCCGGATTATAGGGGACTTGTGCTCCATAGTACTAGTACCCTATAATCCGACAAATTTGGTAGTCCGACAATGCCTTGCAAAACGTTTGTCGGACTACCACGGGTCCACTGTATTTGGAGCTGTATACATGATTGTCTGATAGGTGTTGCACTCTAACATCAAGAGGAATTCTTTATAATTCAATAGGAATTCTGCGGAATTCCACGGAATTCAATAAGAATTCCACGGAATTCAATAGGAATTCCACGGAATTTAATAGGAATTCTATTTTCTTGTACACCAGAATTCCTAGCGGTTTACCCCTCGGTTAACAAGTGATATGATAAAAATATTTTACCCAACAGCTTGATAAATTTTTCCTTTACTATCTGGGTCTCTGATTGCAGCAATTACACCTGTTGCAAAATCTCCTACGTAACAAGGCTGTTTTATAGTTGCCTCTCCCATTTTCCAAACTGGCATAAATTCATCATTTCTTCTCCATCCATGTATCAAGTACCTTCAAATAATTAAGTAGAAATGACAACCTCAAAAAAGCAGTCTTAATCACCTCAGAAATCTATCCTCTTGGCCATAGATGTCTGATGGCCTGAATACAGTAGCTTCAGGAAATTCCTCTAAAACAGCAATCTCTCCTTCATGTTTGCTCCTCAGAAATTGAGACCCATTTGGTAATACATGTCCCTTAGGACGACTGGAAGCATTCAATGCTGAAATATGAATGAATCTATCTACTCCACATTCTTTAGAAATTCTTGCCAATCGTCTAGCGCCATCAACATGTACATCATTGAACTTAAAATTCTTTGTTTCCCAATCCTTTCCCATTAAATTCACAACAACATTGGAGTATTTTACTGCTTTCCTGATTGACTCTTCATCCTTCAAATCAAATGGGGTGAAGTAAATCTGACCCAAGTCTCCCGATACTCTAAGTCTCAATATATCCATTCCATCCCCTCGATAAGGAAGTATCATCTGAAAAATGTTTTTTGTATTATTTATACTTATAGAATGATGCTTTACACTGACCTGAGTACCAATCTTTCCTAATCTGTTAACAATATAACGGCCTGTGAAGCCAGTCGACCCAAATACAGTAGCAACTATTCCATTGAAACTAGATCTACCTCCGGTACCTCTTTTGATGGATGCTAAGTTGTATGGCTGATTATCTGTACTGTAGTTGTTACTCTTCACTAGAGATATACTAATTAAACCGCAGCGGAGCCCTAGAAGTATTATGTAATTCAGTATATCATATTGAATTTTTATAGCAATTCATGTTGATCGTTCTAATAATGCCACTCACTTAGAACTTGATTTCTTATCGTTACTGAAGACATTTTCGGGGAATTATGCAACTGTAAGGAACAAGAACAGTTTAAATCACCAGAATTCAACACATTTCCCTTATGTGATTGTTTTACAATTTTACATATATTGACAACTGCTAAAGTCATAATGATTTATTGACAGAAGATAGAAGAAGAAAAAAACTGATTAATTTGAGCTACCGTGCAATAGGCATTTTCCAATGTTTGATGGATCCTCGTTAGTCCTCGATAGTGTGAAAGCTACTTTACACTATGCAATGGTAAACACATGGCGCATGCGTGACGGCAATTTTCTGATCAGCTGATGCAACTTTTAAAATTAGAGCTTGGGCTATTTTTCAGGCAATTATTTGGCAATTCTGGTTAATAGCAATTTTCCAACTGTGCTGAAGTATGATGCATGAATTATCCAACTACCTCGAAATTTTTCCAACTTCTTCGAAATTTTTCCAACTGCTTCGAAATTTTTTCAAATGCTTCGAATTTTTTCCAACTGCTCGAAATTTTTCCGACTGCTATGAAATTTTCCCACTTATTCAAAATTTTTCAAACTGCTCCGAAATTTTTCCGACTGCTTTGAAATTTTCCCAACTGCTTTGAAATTTTTCCAACTGTTTTGACATTTTTCCAACTGCTTCGAAAATTTTCCAACTGTTTCGAAATGTTTCCAACTGTTTCGAAATTTTCCAACTTCTTCGAAATTTTTTCAACTGCTTTTAAATTTTTCCGACTGCTTCGAAATTTTTCCAATAGCTTCGAAATTTTTCCAATAGCTTCGAAATTTTTCCAACTACTTCGAAATTTTTCCAACAGCCTTGAAATTTTTCCTATTGCTTTGAAAATTTGCCAACTCCGGTCAACATTAGGACCATTAGGTCCGTTCCTGATGACCACATCCTCCCCTTTAGGCCCGTTCCTGAACATCAAATCTCGTTTTCCGAAATTCAAACTTATCTATTTTTATATTATTAAAAGAAAGGAGCAAACTGGCGTACTAACATATTTACGTTGCTAAATTCAATAGAAATAAAAGCTTTTGAAATGCCACTCGACAGTGAGAAACAGCTCAGATTTGTGCCAGGTAGGTTGTTTTATGGGTACCCGCGTTGGGATAACGCAAAAGAAAATAAATATTATTTTTTGCCAGCTACACACATTGTGCCGAAAACTATTGAATATTGAATTTACGGCAACAGGAATGCGTACAAGGGTACATGGTGTTATTCCACATTATGCCGTCCCTATTATCTGCGTGCTTTGCACTTATCCGGTCAGGTGGTCAAATTCCTTCACATTTTATGATAATTTTTTCGGAAATATTCCATTTTCATTGAAACTTTTCCAACTGCTTCGAAATTTTTTCCAACTCCATCGAAATTTTTCCAACTGTGTTGAAAATTTGCCAACTGCGTTCAACATTGGGGGGGCAAATCATCACTTTTGTGAAATTTTGTGACAATTGTATCACTAGAAAATAATAAAAAAAAATTATCAAAAAATATTATTTGCCACTATAACCTGAGAACGGAAAGAGATAGCGACTTGAAGTTCTCGGGACATCTGAATGCATCTGAATGGGATATTTGAATTTGTTTATAGGCATAATCGGCCAAACGTTTTCGGAGTTATACCCATCTGCAATTTGGTTGTTGTTTCCTCAATAACTAGAAATATACAAAACCGATCCAATTCAAACATGGTTATCAGTTGTAGAATGTCAACGCCAAAATTCTTGCGAAATTTCGTGAAGATCGTATCACTAGAAAATAAAAAAAAAATCATTGAAAAAAATTCTATATATCAAAAACTATTCGTCTGACATCGCTGAAATTTTGCAACAGCATTGTGTGAGTTCAGTAGCTGTAGGGGTGACCACTGCCTCGATAACTTTCGAAGGAAAGGGGACAGGGACTTTCCTTTTTGGGCATAAATCCTTCAGTTTCGGAGTTATACCCATTTGGAATATTATTTCCTCGATAACTCAAAAACTATAGACTCGATCGAATTGAAGCTTGGTAACTAGTTGTAGAATATTGACATAAAGACGTGTGTACAATTTATGAGCTTTCGCGCGTATGTTCTATTGTCCATTCTCCTGTATTGGAGAATCGAATTTACCATGGTAAATTCGATTAAGAGTGTCCAATAAGAATCCATTGATATCATTCTCAACTATAAGAAACTAATATTTCGAAGATATGATTTTTCAAAAATTCAATAATTAATAGTAATTTTATGATTTCATTGAATGCTCTATGGCGGAGGTTACACGGTCAATCTGGTTCAGTTTGACGCCAGATTGATGCCAGATTGATACCAGATTGACCGTGTACTTCCACCTAATTATAATTTGCAGATTAATTTGTTAAATCCAACATATGAGGTGAGTCATAGCCCTGCGTTTTGAGTTTAATTTTTTATGATACAGTTCTATCATAAGAATCGATTGATATCATTTCCAACTCTGAGAAACCAATACTTTCGGAATATGATTTGTCAAAGTTTGAATAATTACTAGCTAGTGGCACATATTAATCTGTTCTAGGAGTATGGCAAGAGCGCCGAAGCCCCTGTCCACAAATCTTTCCCACTTTTCAGATCGATCTTTCAGAATTATACTGACTAGCGTTATGAAGCCCTGACCGGAAATTTGTGTAGCTATTCTTACAAGTATCTATGATTTCTGATGTAGAGTAAAAAATCATTGTTCCAAATCACCTTAAATTTCAGTGTTTCATAAATCGTAGGGAGATATGTATTTTTTGCCGGCCCATGTGGTGCAGTGGGGATCAAGACCTACTGTGGTGCCGGGGTCACGGGTTCGAATCCCGCTCAGGGCATGGATGTGGTGTTGGGTTGTGTGAATGTCCAAAAATAAAATTGAAAGAGTTTGCGATAAGATTATAACTGTGTAGATGGCCTACAGTTGCCTAGCACATAAATAGATAGAAAAAAAAATCGAGATATGTATTCTGTGTTGAATACTATTCTGTGGTCTGTGCCCTAACCTAACAAAGTAGTGACATTTTCGGAAGTAAAATAATACATTTTATGTATGATCAGTATGATGTCTAAATCGAAGTTATCACTGTTATCAGTGCTTTATTCTTAACTTTCATTTAGGAGTAACTTGTACAATACATATTGTTTTTAGTGCTGAAGAGATCCAAATGTATATCCCTTTCGTAATGGACAACAATGTTCTCTATGGAACTAAAATAAATAATATTATCACAAATACTGAATGAACCACGTATGAACAATTTTGAGTATTGGCTAATATTGATCAAATTCATATAGTAAAGATGACGTTACAAAAGCCAAATGGATTATTTACTTCTAAACTTAGCTTAATGGTTTTCATCTTATATATTTTATTGTTTGTGAACCAAGGTGAGTAGGCAATGTAAAATTAATGTTAGCACTTCTCTACTTGATTTCTTACAGGAATTTTAGTAACTGCCTCCCAAAATTCAAAAAACACTTATGAGTACAATACAGTTACTGCTGTTCTTCTTACGGAGGTATTGAAGTATATTATATCGAGCTGCCTGTATTTGAAAAGGTATCCCATCTAGTAATTGTACCTTCCTATGTGTATTATTTTTTTCTTTCAGCAATTCTTTAGTTGACTATGGTCTTGAAATTTTGAAGTACAAGGGGGTTTTACTACTGTATTTTGTTCCTGCATTTTTGTATTGCTTATATAATAACTTAGCATTTACGAATCTGTCATCATTTGATCCAACATCGTATTATTTACTTTTACAATTGAGAGTTGTTATAACTGGAATATTGTTTCAGGTAAGTTGATATTTTAATTCTCCTTGAACATATTTCGATATTTGCTTGTCTGAATAATGATTTGCATTTATCTCCACTATAACTTTAATATCATTCACTGGAAAAAACCAATACTGAAATCCTTGATAATAATTATAGTACTTGATTGACTAATATTTTTATAATGAAAGTTCGATTTCAGATTGTATTCTCGAAGACTTTGACGAAAATGCAATGGATTTCCCTCGTTATTCTGACATGTGGATGTATGTTGAAGCAAATTAATTTCAATGAGAAAAAAGAAACCATTGTATCTGATAAATTTAGTTCAATTGGCATGAGTATCAACACACTGTATTTATTTGTACAAATTTTATGTTCATGTCTTGCAGGAGTATATAATGAGTATCTGTTGAAAAAACAAGGCGCTAATGTAGATATTTATATCCAAAACGTATTTATGTATTTAGATTCTATAGTTTGTAATTTATTCCTTTTATCATTATTTGGAAATATTTCTGGCGCTTTTGAATTTTCAAGTATGAAACAGATATTTGATTTCAAGGTTTTAATTGTGATTTTGAATAATGCTTGTATAGGAATAGTGACTAGTTTCTTTTTGAAAACTATGAATTCCATACTAAAAACTTTTGCCAGTGCTTTAGAGTTGATACTCACAGCAATATCTAGTTGGATTCTATTTGGAATACCAATTTATCTGAATACCTTTCTTTCTATTTGTACAGTATTATTTGCTGTATATTTGTATTCAAAGAATCCTGTATCTAACATTCCAAAACCTAGTCATGAAGATACTGTAGTTAAAGAGCCTTTGCTGGCAGAAGATGTCTGATTACCTGGTACTTAACTTTGAAAATTCATCCCGGACATCTAAATAATATATTATTACCTATATTGATATTTCTCAGGGAAGGGAGGATGTGAGATGAGATATATTCATGTTTTCATTGGCAATTTTCTTAATGTTGAGGAAATAATTGATAGAAGTGCTTTAAAGTGAGATTTGATTGGGCAAGTAATCTTTATAAGCAAGTGCCTTAGAATGTGAAGTAGGTATATAAATGTTCATTATAAATTATTTCATATTTCGAGAACCAAAGATAATTTTCAATAGACTATTGTTCTATTCATTCTCATGATTGGACAAGAAAAATTTCAGGGGACCTTTGTTGTTAATGAATGAGAATATTTTGATTGTGTATTGTGTCTCTTACATTTTGTTCTAAAACATAGCTACTTAATTGAAAGATACAAACCACTATTCTTCTCAAACTTTTGGTTCCTAATTTTTCATATATTATGTTTATCAATGATTCCGGTCAGAAATGTTCCAGTTGTCATTGATTAATGTTGACATTACATTTTATGATAAACAAGAAACATTGTGATATTGATAATATTATTTTAAAAGTAACAAAGAATTATGCTTGCCTAATTATTCTATATTGTCTGAAACTTTTCTCAAGATGTTAACGAAATAGTATTGAAAGAAGATCAATAAATTATTTATGTTGAAATGCTGGTATTTATAATTGAGGGATGACATAAGACATGAATAAATCCAAAAATTGGTTCAAAAACAATTTTCTGTTTGGGGCACCAAGTAGGGTGAGATAGGTTTATATTTCCCGAGGCAGTCATACTCATACATCAATAAAAAATCGAGTAAAGCACTGACGTGAACTCAGGAGCTTTTGCGCGCATGTTCTTTTGTCTATTCAACTCTATTGGACACTCTTAATTGAATTTAGCGTCGATTTATACTTACCGTTTTCTCAGCTTTTATAAGATATGAATACATTTCATTCCATTTTTGGCGCTCTAGTTCCTCGGAACTGAGTGCTTATCAATTTGCCCAAATATCTGTAATTTTGGAATATTTCGATGAAAATGGTCTTAAACGATTTGGTTCGACTCACTGATCAAGAATCCGTGGTCGAAATTCATTCTGTCCGGCCGGCCGTAAGCACGATAACTCTCGAACGGAATGAGCTAGAGAGTTGAAATTTTCAGAGTAGGTTTGGGGGATGAATATCTCGGCTAAGTTCGTTATTGGGCAAAATCGGACAGATGGTTTCGGAGTAACAAAAATAAAATTTTTTTTTACGAAACAAATTCCAAATCAAATTTTTTTTAATAAGCAATTTTATCATAAGAATCCATTCATATCATTTTCAACTCTAACAAGCTAATACTTTCGGAGATATGATTTTTTTAAATTTCAATGTAAATCGTATTTCACAGATTGATATAATTATTATTCTATGTATGAATTCTCATAATGTCAACTTGACAGAAGGGAATATTGTAACTTCAAAAATATTGGGGTTGAAATACTCGTATTTTAGCGATGCAACGGGAACCTCACCCGAAAATGTTTGAAAATATTACGTAAATATTGAAAGCATAATTCTGTAGTTTGGTGAACGTAGATCAGGAAATTTTTGATCGATTACAAGGTAATTTATTATTACTTATCTAATAAACTATTATTTGAATTGAATTTCCTTTATGATGCAGTGATATCATATGAATACATTGATATAATTCCCAACTCTGAGAAACCAATACCAGATATAATTTGTCTGTTTGAACTAGAGCGCCAGAAAGCTCCTGTCCACAGGGCTTGAACCCATTTTTATGACAGAATTAGAGAATTTTGAATACTGACACATATGTATTCTATTGGAATTGAAATTCAATGAATAAAAAATAATATACGAAAGAACTTACGCCTCGAGTACTTTAGGATACCAAATTCCTTGAAAATTAGTGTTTTGGCTTTCTACAAGTACCTAATTAACGAGTTTTAATTGGATCAGATTTGTATGTTTAGAGTTATAGAGGAAATAACAAAAAAATTTCAGATGAGTATAAGTCCAAAACCGCTTGACCAATTATGCTAATTAATGCGAACTTAGATGTCGCATTCGGATGCGCAATAATCTACCCTGAAAAATGCAATTCGCTATCTCTTCCCGTTCTCAAGTTATCGTGACATACATAATATTTTTTCATAATTTTTTAAAAATTTTCTCGTTGTACGGTCCTCACAAAATTTCACATTCTCCTTCATGTCGATATTCTGCAACTAGTCACCAAGTTTTAATTCGATCGAGTCTGTATTTTTTGAGTTATCGAGAAAATAATGTTCCACATGGGTACAACTCCGAAACCGTTTCCTGATGCCCAACAACGAACTTAACTCTCCCATTCGGATGCGCAACCTACCCTGAAAATTGCATGTCCCTATCTCCTTCCGTTCGAAAGTCATCGAGGCAACAGTCGCCCATTCAGCTACTGAACTCAACCAAGGCTGCTCGGATCTCCAACAATATAGGTATTTATAGAAAATCCCGAAACACGTCAAATTCAAATTTGAAATTGTCATTCCTTCGTAAAAATGCGAACCCTACCTTCAACACCAATCGAAAGACAGGTACAACCCCCAATTTTTCAAATAGGAAGTATGGGCTTGTGCAAGATGCATAGAATAACAAGGTGTCGACACTCCCTGCTAATTCTTGTTAAAATTTTCGGCCGAAAAACGGACCTAGAACTGTCAAATCACGTACTTTATGTACTACTTCACTTTTTATTAACGATGGTGCCGCTAGAGTCGAATTCGAAGATTCTGACAAGGGAATAAATGAAACCTGACAAGCGACAAAGTTCACTTTCCACCGTTGCTAGTTGGTAAATCCAAATTTAAAGAATATAATGAAGCAGTTCATTGAAAAATCAATTCACTCTTTGATGAATCAGACATCTGTTCGGACATTATATGTAAAACCCATTTGTTTGGAACAGAAATTTCATCTGGCCAAAAAATAATGAGTTCAAATAAGGGATTTATCAGTAAAGAAGTTTCTTTGGAACATTTTGAATGGAACTATAAATGAAGAAATCTGTGAAATCATTATTTATTCAAATGTATTAATTACCTTTATCATGTAAGGCTCATTTAAATTGAGCATTTTAATTATTATTTTCGATGTATACCTAATTTGAAACTTCATCAAAACATTCTCATGTATACAGCATTTTTTCAGTCACCCAATACCCCTTGACAACTTTGTATGTTCTCAGCAATTAGATTGCAAAATATATTTGATTCGATAGCTATTATTCAGAACTAAGTATACTGATGAAATATAGAAAAAAAAAAGCACTGACGTGAAGTCAGTACTCTTTGGCGCGCGTGTTCACGGTGGCTAATTTGAATTGAATGATGAGTACTTCAAGCTCAGTGGATAGAGCGAGCCGAAGATCTACCCAAAGGATAGGGGACACCATTCACTGTCGGTTCAAAAATTAACAGTGCTGTATCTAAGCAGCCATCAGGATAGAGTAACAAAGATGGAAAAGAACACAACTGACTCTCCTTAGTCGCACAAGCGAAGAGTTGGGAGGGTCAGTATAATCCTAATCATGTTTATAGCACGAGCGCCAAAGCATATTAACTTTTTACACTTTTTCTTTCATTGTTAAGTCAATCTGCTTCGGCGCGCGTGCTATAAACATGATTAGGATTATACTGACCCTCCCAACTCTTCGCTTGTGCAACTAAGGAGAGTCAGTTGTGTTCTTTTCCATCTTTGTTACTCTATCCTGATGGCTGCTAAGATACAGCACTGTTAATTTTTGAACCGACAGTGAATGGTGTCCCCTATCCTTTGGGTAGATCTTCGGCTCGCTCTATCCACTGAGCTTGAAGTACTCATCATTCAATTCAAATTAGCCACCGTGAACACGCGCGCCAAAGAGTACTGACTTCACGTCAGTGCTTTTTTTTTTTTCAAGTTCCTTTAACAAATATAGCTATCAATACAGTTTGGCTGTTAGCTTTACCGTAGATCGAAAAAAATTGCGGTTATGGGACCTCCGTTAAGAACGCAATTACCTCTTCTCCAAATCCGAACGTATTTTAATATAGATCTACCGAATATAGTTATTTATAAATTCGCCTCAGGGCCTCCATACAGACATTTCAACTCGGAAACATAGCAATTTCCCCCAAACTGACTTGTGTCCGTGCACTGAATTGACATGAATATTCTTTTAAAACCTCACAATATCGGCTCATTACTCCCAACATAACCCATACAACCCAAAACCATTCATTTCTCGTCTGCGCATGCGCAATATACTCATGGCTGCAAGTCCTCCCAAAATTACACACCTCACAAAAAACTCCGATTATCCAACACCAGTGGTTCAGGAGATATCGCTTCTTGAATCCACGCATGTGCAGACCCCCCAATGCTTTTTGACGAAAACACCAGCAGTTAAATCACTGATGGTCTGCTCATGCGCATATCAAAAAATGCCCGTAAGGGGTACCATCGATTTCAAAATTAGCCCCAGGGCCACGGTATCGACACTTAAACTCGGAAACAACGCTACAACCCCCAAACTGAATTATCCTTACACTAAATTGCCATGAATATCCTCTTAAAACCTCACAATATCGACTCAGCACTCCCGAAATAACCCGTACAACCCAAAAATAGTCACTTCTCTTCTGCGCTTGCGCAATCTACTCGCGACTGAAAGTAATCCCAAAATCACACACCTTACAAAAAACTCCGATTATCCAACACTAGTGGTTCAGGAGATATCGCAACTTCAATCCACGCATGCGCAGACCCTCACCAGGGGATTCTATGGAGGAGAAGCATCCGCCAACCCAAAACCTCAATCCTCTCTGAAGAAAACACCAGCAGTTAAATCACTGATGTTCTGCTCATGCGCATAACGAAAAATGCCCTTAAGGGGTAACATCAATCTCAAAATTTGCCCCAGGGCCACGGTACGGACACTCCAACTCGGAAACAACGCTACATCCCCCAAACTGACTTGTCCTTGCACTGAATTGTCATAAATATTTTTTTTAAACCTCACAATATCGCTCAGCACCCCCAACATAACCCACACAACCCAAAAACAGTCAGTTCTCTTCTAAGCATGCGCAATCTACACGCGGCTGAAAGTCCTCTCAAAATCACACACCTTACAAAAAACTCCGATTCTCCAACACTAGTGGTTCAGGAGATATCGCATCCCTTATCCACGCATGCGCAGACCCTCTCCAGGGGATTCTATGGAGTAATAGCATCTGCCACCCCAAAACCCCAATCCTCTCTGACGAAAACTACAGCAGTTAAATGACTTCTCATCTGCGCATGCGCATAACGAAAAATGCCCGGAAGAGGCAGCATGAATTACAAATTAATATTTTTCGGAATTTCAATCAAAATAGAGTAATTTTTTGAATTTTTTCATGTGACGTGATCTTCACGGAATTTTGTAAAAGTGTTCGCTTTGGTCTTTTGCATCTAACTACTGAGTTTCTATTCAATCAGATCAGTATTTTACGAGTTATCGTGGAAACAAAATTTTAAAATTTTTGAAATTTTTTTTTGTCACTTTATGGCCATCCTGTCAGTCACAAAAAATTGCGATTCTCCAACACTAGTGGTTCAGGAGATATCGCATCTTGAATCCACGCATGCGCAGACCGGCACCGGGGGATTCTATGGAGGAATAACATCCTCCACCCCAAAACCCCAATCTTATCAGAAGAAAACTCGAGCAGTTAAATTATTTCTCGTCTGCTTATGCAAATAACAAAAAATGCCCAAAAGAGGCAGTTACACCCCAGTCGTTCACCGTTCAGACTAATTTTGAAAACCAATTTAAAATTCCACACATCGTTTACGCATTAATTCAATTGCCATGCTAGTAAGTAGTCCATATTTTAATCAGTTGCCCTCGTACATATCGTATTGATTCAGATAAACGCGTAAAAACCCGTCAGAATATTGTCACCAGATGTTATGTATTCCGTGTAGAACTTCGAAATGAAATAATTTGACCAGTTTGGAGGTTCAAAATTATTAATTTTTTTTGAGGCTCCTAGTGGTCTGTCCGCAGTGAAATTTTGCACACCCCAAGAGGTCACTATTGGTCACCGAAGTGCCAAAATTGAACTCAATCCGATATTTGGTTTCGGAATTTCCAGCAAAATATTCCGCTGATAGTTAAAAATTTTTTTAATTTTTTCTACTCATGCTACCCCCACGAAATTTTGCATAAGTGTTTTCGTTGGTATTTCGCATATAACTACCGAGCTTCAACTCAATTGGATCAGTTATTCTCGAGTTATAGTGAAAACAAAATTTCAATTTCATTTTCAAATATTTAACTTTTTTTTTTCTAGTTTACAGCCATCCGATCATTATGAGACTTCGCAGGCATATAAAGGTCATGATTGTTCAATTTGAGGCTGAATTTCAGACCGATCGAGTGATCGGTTTCGGAAATATTCTCGAAAAACGATTTAAATAAAAATGGCCGTAACTCCGAAACGGCTCGATGGATTTTGCCCATTAACGAACTTGTCCGAGATATTCACGCTCCAAACATGCCCTGCAAATTTCGACGCTCTAACTTACTCCGTTCGAGAGTTATCGTGCTAACGGCCGGCCGGCCGGGCCGGACGGACAGAATTGAATTTGACCTCGAATTCTTCATCAGGGAGTCGAACCCAATCGTTTGAGACCATTTTCGCAAAAAAATTCGAAAAATACAGACATTGTGACGAAATGATAGCACGCTGTTCCTTGCGGAACACGCGCGCAAAAATGATTCATTAAATTGATAAACTAACCAAATAGAAGGTAGTGTGTACTACGTTCCAATCCTTTATACAATATTTATATTCGCTAGAAAAATATTTTGATCAAACAAATGTTCTAATTTTCAATACCCTACCTCTACCACAAGCCAGTTGCCATTCTTGTCGTGTAACAATATCTTTGAAACAAATATAATATTATAGTATAAGAGCGCCAAAAATAATGACGCTTTAGGAAAGCTTTTCAACTTGAAATCACACTGTGTGGTTGCTCTGAACTTTGTTCTCTGCTAGTCCTTTCATCGTTGACAAATAATATTGTTGGTTTGCTTAACATGTCATTTCATTCCTTCTCAATATATAACTGAATTGTATAATGAATATAATTATTGATTAATACAGATTATACCTTAATGTTTCAACTGTTAAAACAGTTTATGTTCATCAACCGGCATGATTATAGTAAATCAATAAGTCTTAGCGTTCTCCCTATGTTGATTTATTAACAATTAACGGTATCAGCGATCTTTCAATATTATTAATATTATAATTAATACCTATCTTGATACTAGAAATCTGCCCCTGATCCGGCAAGGATAAACAATTGTTAAAAAAAAAAGCACTGACGTGAAGTCAGTACTCTTTGGCGCGCGTGTTCACGGTGGGTAATTTGAATTGAATGATGAGTACTTCAAGCTCAGTGGATAGAGCGAGCCGAAGATCTACCCAAAGGATAGGGGACACCATTCACTGTCGGTTCAAAAATTAACAGTGCTGTATCTAAGCTGCCATCAGGATAGAGTAACAAAGATGGAAAAGAACACAACTGACTCTCCTTAGTCGCACAAGCGAAGATTTGGGAGGGTCAGTATAATCCTAATCATGTTTATAGCACGCGCGCCAAAGCATATTAACTTTTTACACTTTTTCTTTCATTGTTAAGTCAATCTGCTTTGGCGCGCGTGCTATAAACATGATTAGGATTATACTGACCCTCCCAAATCTTCGCTTGTGCGACTAAGGAGAGTCAGTTGTGTTCTTTTCCATCTTTGTTACTCTATCCTGATGGCAGCTTAGATACAGCACTGTTAATTTTTGAACCGACAGTGAATGGTGTCCCCTATCCTTTGGGTAGATCTTCGGCTCGCTCTATCCACTGAGCTTGAAGTACTCATCATTCAATTCAAATTACCCACCGTGAACACGCGCGCCAAAGAGTACTGACTTCACGTCAGTGCTTTTTTTTTTTTCAAGTTCCTTTAACAAATATAGCTATCAATACCGTTTGGCTGTTAGCTTTACCGTAGATCGAAAAAAATTGCGGTTATGGGACCTCCGTTAAGAACGCAATTACCTCTTCTCCAAATCCGAACGTATTTTAATATAGATCTACCGAATATTCATTTCAACTCGGAAACATAGCTATTTCCCCCAAACTGACTTGTGTCCGTGCACTGAATTGACATGAGTATTCTTTTAAAACCTCACAATATCGGCTCATTACTCCCAACATAACCCATACAACCCAAAACCATTCACTTCTCGTCTGCGCATGCGCAATATACTCATGGCTGCAAGTCCTCCCAAAATTACACACCTCACAAAAAACTCCGATTATCCTACACCAGTGGTTCAGGAGATATCGCTTCTTGAATCCACGCACGCGCAGACCCTCAACAGGGGATTCTATGGAGAAATAGCATCCGCCACCCCAAAACCCCAATGCTTTTTGACGAAAACACCAGCAGTTAAATCACTGATGGTCTGCTCATGCGCATATCGAAAAATGCCCGTAAGGGGTACCATCGATTTCAAAATTAGCCCCAGGGCCACGGTATCGACACTTTAACTCGGAAACAACGCTACAACCCCCAAACTGAATTATCCTTACACTAAATTGCCATGAATATCCTTTTAAAACCTCACAATATCGACTCAGCACTCCCGAAATAACCCGTACAACCCAAAAACATTCACTTCTCTTCTGCGCATGCGCAATCTACTCGCGGCTGAAAGTAATCCCAAAATCACACACCTTACAAAAAACTCCGATTATCCAACACTAGTGGTTCAGGAGATATCGCATCTTCAATCCACGCATGCGCAGACCCTCACCAGGGGATTCTATGGAGGAAAAGCATCCGCCAACCCAAAACCTCAATCCTCTCTGAAGAAAACACCAGCAGTTAAATCACTGATGTTCTGCTCATGCGCATAACGAAAAATGCCCGTAAGGGGTAACATCAATCTCAAAATTAGCCCCAGGGCCACGGTACGGACACTCCATCTCGGAAACAACGCTACATCCCCCAAACTGACTTGCCTTGCACTGAATTGTCATAAATATTTTTTTAAAACCTCACAATATCGCTCAGCACCCCCAACATAACCCACACAACCCAAAAACAGTCAGTTCTCTTCTGCGCATGCGCAATCTACACGCGGCTGAAAATCCTCTCAAATTCACACACCTTACAAAAAACTCCGATTCTCCAACACTAGTGGTTCAGGAGATATCGCATCCCTTATCCACGCATGCGCAGACCCTCTCCAGGGGATTCTATGGAGTAATAGCATCGGCCACCCCAAAACCCCAATCCTCTCTGACGAAAACTACAGCAGTTAAATGACTTCTCATCTGCGCATGCGCATAACGAAAAATGCCCGGAAGAGGCAGCATGAATTTCAAATTAATATTTTTCGGAATTTCAAGCAAAATAGAGTAATTTTTTGAATTTTTTCATGTGACGTGATCTTCACGAAATTTTGTAAAAGTGTTCGCTTTGGTCTTTTGCATCTAACTACTGAGTTTCTATTCAATCAGATCAGTATTTTACGAGTTATCGTGGAAACAAAATTTTAAAATTTTTGAAATTTTTTTTTGTCACTTTATGGCCATCCTGTCAGTCACAAAAAACTGCGATTCTCCAATACTAGTGGTTCAGGAGATATCGCATCTTGAATCCACGCATGCGCAGACCGGCACCGGGGGATTCTATGGAGGAATAACATCCTCCAACCCAAAACCCCAATCTTCTCAGAAGAAAACTCGAGCAGTTAAATTATTTCTCGTCTGCTTATGCAAATAACAAAAAATGCCCAAAAGAGGCAGTTACACCCCAGTCGTTCACCGTTCAGACTAATTTTGAAAACCAATTTAAAATTCCACACATCGTTTACGCATTAATTCAATTGCCATGCTAGTAAGTAGTCCATATTTTAATCAGTTGCCCTCGTACATATCGTATTGATTCAGATAAACGTGTAAAAACCCGTCAGAATATTGTCACCAGATGTTATGTATTCCGTGTAGAACTTCGAAATGAAATAATTTGACCAGTTTGGAGGTTCAAAATTATTAATTTTTTTTGAGGCTCCTAGTGGTCTGTCCGCAGTGAAATTTTGCACACCCCAAGAGGTCATTATTGGTCACCGAAGTGCCAAAACTGAACTCATTCCGATATTTGGTTTCGGAATTTCCAGCAAAATATTCCGCTGATAGTTAAAATTTTTTTTAATTTTTTCTACTCATGCTACCCCCACGAAATTTTGCATAAGTGTTTTCGTTGGTACTTCGCATATAACTATCGAGCTTCAACTCAATTGGATCAGTTTTACTCGAGTTATGGTGAAAACAAAATTTCAATTTCATTTTCAAATATTTAACATTTTTTTTTTCTAGTTTACAGCCATCCGATCATTATGAGACTTCGCAGGCATATAAAGGTCATGATTATACAATTTGAGGCTGAATTTCAGATCGATCGAGTGATCAGTTTCGGAAATATTCTCGAAAAACGATTTAACTAAAAATGGCCGTAACTCCGAAACGGCTCGATGGATTTTGCCCATTAATGAACTTGTCCGAGATATTCACGCTCCAAACATACCCTGCAAATTTCAACGCTCTAATTTGCTCCGTTCGAGAGTTATCGTGCTAACGGCCGGCCGGCTGGCCGGCCGGGCCGGACGGACAGAATTGAATTTGACCTCGAATTCTTCATCAGGGAGTCGAACCCAATCGTTTGAGACCATTTTCGCAAAAAAATTCGAAAAATACAGACATTGTGACGAAATGATAGCACGCTGTTCCTTGCGGAACACGCGCGCAAAAACTATATTCGCATAAAAACGAAGTATTTTCGAAAATAGTATTTGATTAATGGTTCTGGATACGCGTTCAGAGTTCACACAGCAAACATTTGGCATACTTTGGGCGCGGAAAACAAGAACGTTGAACAAAATACTCAAAATACTAAATTTCTGCAAACGGTACGACTTTCCCATATACAAGATATACTACTTTCCACAAGAAACTAGAATAAACAAAGATTCGAATTAAATTTTACATGTCGATAATTTTGTCCATAAATATTCTACTGCCGGCATCTATCGGGAAAACTGAAATAGAACAAAATCCTTGTATTTTGACAGTATTTGGACCGCAAATCGGCCGAAAATATGTCAAAGAGTGTCTTCACCATGTATTCTATGCATCTATGGCTTGTGATACATCGTTTGAAAGGTCCCGTCATTCTCTATTCAGAAATGTTATCACGTTCATGATTACTAATTGCAAAAATAAAATCAAATGATTTGCAAAAATCCTTTAAAATATTCCCCCGGCTATTCCCAAATCTTATTATAATAATACTAAACTTAAAACTTATTTGCCTTCAAGATGTGATAGAAAGAAAATGATCACTCCTGAGATGTTGAAAGAAATTTTTATTTGAGGTTGGAATGTTACCAAGGCGTTCACGGTAAACACTTTGAATATCTACTTCATATATATTCATAATTTTTTTGCCACATTTTAGTTTGTGAAATTGTACCAAATTTCGCAAATCACTTGATTTTATTTTTTTCCAATTTTATTTTTGCAATAAACATGATCGTGATAACATTTCTGAATAGCGAATGACGGGTCCTTTCAAACGATGTATCACAAGCCCATACTTCCTATTTGAAAAATTGAGGGTTTGTACCTGTCTTTCGAGGGGGGTTGAAGGTAGAGGGTTCGCATTTTTACCCAGAAGAAGAATAACAATTTAAATTGACGTGATTCGGGATTTTCCATAAATATGTATTAGTAAACAAGATAATGAATTCATTCCATTTGGCTCTGCCGTACTATAAAATATAATATAACAAGTCCTGTGGACAGGAGCTTTCTGGCGCTCTAGTTCAAACAGACAAATTATATCTCCGAAAGTTTTGGTTTCTCAGAGTTGAGAATTATATCAATGTATTCTTATGATAGAACTGCATCATAAAGGAAATTCAATTCAAATAATAGTTTATTTATCAAGATTAAATGAGCAATCATCGAAATGAGAATTGCACCATGGAAGAAATCAAATTAAATCTGGCCAATTTTGCCCAATAACGAACTTAACCGAGATATTCATCTCCCTAACCTACTCTGAGAATTTCAACTACCTAGCTCATTCCGTTCGAGAGTTATTGTACAAAAACTTTTTATAAATTTTCAAAATTTTTTTTTCACTTTACGGTAATCTGGTCAATACAAAACTTCACATGCGTATAAAGGTCATGATTCTACAATTTGATGCTAAATTTCAGATAGATCGAGTGATCGGTTTCGGAAATATTCATAAAAAATATTTTTACTAAAATCGGCCATAACTCCGAAACCACTTGATGGATTTCGCCCATTAACGAGCTCGTCCGAGATATTTACGCTCCAAACCCACCTTGCTAATTTCAATCCGCTAACTCCTTTCCTTCGAGAGTTATCGAACGGCCGGCCGGCCGGACAGAATCGATTTTCAACTCCAACAAGCTAATACTTTCGGAATTATGATTTTTCTAAATTTCAATAATGAATCGTACGTACTTCTATGTTTTCACAGAATGCTATAATTATTCTATCTAAGCTTTATTATATGATCTGTGTTCATACTCGTACATTTCATCCTGTTCTATAAGAAAGAGTCAAATTCATTTCAGCTATTTTAATTTGATTTCTTCCATGGTGCAGTTCTCATTCTCAGATTGCTCATTTAATCTTGATAAATAAACTATTATTTGAATTGAATTTCCTTTATGATGCAGTTCTATCATAAGAATACATTGATATAATTCCCAACTTTGAGAAACCAATACTTTCGGAGATATAATTTGTCTGTTTGAACTAGAGCGCCAGAAAGCTCCTGTCCACAGGGCTTGAACCCATTTTTGGCGCTCTAGTTCCTCGGAACTGAGTGCTTATCAATTTGCCCAAATGTCTGTAATTTTGGAATATTTCGATGAAAATGGTCTTAAACGATTTGGTTCGACTCACTGATCAAGAATCCGTGGTCGGAATTCATTCTGTCCGGCCGGCTGGCCGTAAGCACGATAACTCTCGAACGGAATGAGCTAGAGAGTTGAAATTTTCAGAGTAGGTTTGGGGGATGAATATCTCGGCTAAGTTCGTTATTGGGCAAAATCGGACAGATGGTTTCGGAGTAACAAAAAAAAAAATTTTTTTACGAAACAAATTCCAAATCAAATTTTTTTTAATAAGCAGTTTTATCATAAGAATCCATTCATATCATTTTCAACTCTAACAAGCTAATACTTTCGGAGATATGATTTTTTTAAATTTCAATGTAAATCGTATTTCACAGATTGATATAATTATTATTCTATGTATGAATTCTCATAATGTCAACTTGACAGAAGGGAATATTGTAACTTCAAAAATATTGGGGTTGAAATACTCGTATTTTAGCGATGCAACGGGGACCTCACCCGAAAATGTTTGAAAATATTACGTAAATATTGAAAGCATAATTCTGTAGTTTGGTGAACGTAGATCAGGAAATTTTTGATCGATTACAAGGAAATTTATTATTACTTATCTAATAAACTATTATTTGAATTAACAAATCAACATCAACAAAAAATTCAATTTAAAATTCTAAATACCTACTGCTCAAATTAATAATGACATTTGCATTCGTGATTCATATGGAAGGATCATGCTGATGCTTATCGGTTTCTTTGTTTATCCTATACACATATGTTTTATCTGATTATATGTATACAAGGGGAACTAATTAATGGACGAATTGGGATCATTCTTGTTTTAATGAGAAATCCTGAAATTTGAGAAATCACCTTTTGGTACTTCTGCATACGCTCAGTAGGAATGGTTTTGAAGAAATTTTACATTTCCGTCTTTCGTCATCCGCAAAGTGCCCTGAGGTGGATTTTTTCGATATGATGCTAATACTTCCGAGCATTTACAGTTCTGCGTATGAACAAGTAGGGTAAGGTGGGGTACAGTGTTACAAAAAAAATAAACTAAAAAATGTAGCGTCCTGCGACAGAAATATTATTGTTTTAATCAACTTCTTTTCGGCATGGATATAAACTATAACAATCCTCTCTTCAACTAAAATTATTTAAACATGAATTAATACTTACTTTAAATTGCACTTTAATTAAATCAGTCGTTTGTAACACTTAGCACCGTATTTGGAGTACTCTGTTACGGGGCACAATGTTACAACATAAAATAATATGAAGAATAATAATAAGAGTAAAGGATACATGTCTAACAACTATGATAATTTTGGCGCTCTAGTTCCTCGGAACTGAGTGCTTATCAATTTGCCCAAATGTCTGTAATTTTCGAATTTTTCGATGAAAATGGTCTTAAACGATTTGGTTTGAATGACTGATCAAGAATCCGTGGTCGAAATTCATTCTGTTCGGCCGGCCGGCCGTAGGCACGATAAATCTCGAACGGAATGAGCTAGACAGTTGAAATTTTCAGAGTAGGTTTGGGAGATAAATATCTCGGCTAAGTTCGTTATTGGGTAAAATCGGACAGATGGTTTCGGAGTAACAAAAAAAAATTTTTTTTTTTACAAAACAAATTCCAAATTAAATTTTTTTCAATAAGCAGTTTTATCATAAGAATCCAATGATATCATTTTTAACTCTAACAAGCTAATACTTTCGAAGGTATGATTTTTCAAAATTTCAATAAAAGATCGTATTTTTACGTTTTCACAGAATTATATAATTATTCTATGTATGAATTGTCATAATGTCAACTTATTTTCCTGAGACATGACATTGTCTAATTCCTTGCTAATAGTTGGTTCGGGAAACGTCAAAATCGACTTAGAGAGACAAGGGCAAAAAACCGTAAAATAAACCCCCATGTGGCGATTTTATGTCGAAAAGTGAAAATTAAGAATATATATCCCAGGTAAGTACCGACGTTTTATTCTAATACCGGAGATCGACAAGATAGTACGAGGAGCCCGATAGCGGGTTGGTCTACGCTTCGGTTTCGGTACGAGAGAAGGCGGGCTCAAATCCCGGAAAGGGAATTACACTTTTTGGCGCTCTAGTTCCTCGGAACTGAGTGCTTATCAATTTGCCCAAATGTCTGTAATTTTTATTTAAGATGCAGTTTCACCATTAAAATCCATCGATATCATTTTCAACTCCAACAAGCTAATACTTTCGGAATTATGATTTTTCTAAATTTCAATAATGAATAGTACGTACTTCTATGTTTTCACAGAATGCTATAATCATTCTATCTAAGCTTTATTATATGATCTGTGTTCATACTCGTACATTTCATCCTGTTCTATAAGAAAGAGTCAAATTCATTTCAGCTAATTTAATTTGATTTCTTCCATGGTGCAGTTCTCATTCTCAGATTGCTCATTTAATGTTGATAAATAAACTATTATTTGAATTGAATTTCCTTTATGATGCAGCTCTATCATATGTATACATTGATATAATTCCCAACTCAGAGAAACCAATACTTTCGGAGATATAATTTGTCTGTTTGAACTAGAGCGCCAGAAAGCTCCTGTCCACAGGGCTTGAACCCATTTTTGGCGCTCTAGTTCCTCGGAACTGAGTGCTTATCAATTTGTTTATAATATTCTTTGGGAACGTATAGACATCCGCCTGACATTTGGTACTTCTTGCTGCAACATTTACAAGAGGAAGCACAATTTTATTATCCTCTAACGATACCGTCGCCATATCCGGTTCAATAGGAAAGTAGAAATGATCGTCAACTTTATTACTTCTACGTTAATAGCTAACGTCATATTCATTATGTTCAATGTCCGTCATAAATTTTCCACAAAATGCTTGACTAGTTGATTGTAAGAGGGAAGTTACACGGTCATTCTGGTATCAGTCTCGCATCACATCAATCATGGATTGATATTAGATTGACAGGAAACTGATGGATTGATGGTCCGAATTGATGAAATATTAACGTGCTTCGTCATTCCCTCAATCCGCATCAGCCTCATCGTGATCAAGGTCAAGGACTGAACTGATGCGAGACTGATGGTAGATTGACCGTGTGACCTCCGTCTAATGCGGAGGTTACACGGTCAATACTGGTATCAGTCTCGCATCACATCAATCATGGATTGATATCAGATTGACGGGAAACTAATGGATTGATGGTCCTGATTGATTTAATATTAATGTGCTTCGTCAGTCCATCAAACCACATCAGTCTTATCGGGATCAAGGTCACGGACTGAACTGATGCGAGATTGATAGCAGATTGACCGTGTAACCTCCGCCTTACAGTATCACACAGTGCCCTGGAGAGGCAAACCGAATAAAAATTCAAATTGGTCTTTTAAGTTATGTTTACAAAGAAATACTTAACGTTAATTTGTAACTTAATGTACAGTAAATATAGGAAAACCATAATCACTTATCTAAATATAACATGTTCGAAAGAAATTTAAAACTTTGAAATGCGTTTTTCTTCGATTGATCGCACAAAAACCTTTTTGTGCGTATGTTATGGGGAACATCGCGTTATCATTTTGCCCAAATGTCTTTCGAATTTTTTGACGAAAATGCTCTCAAACGATTTAGTTCGACTCCCCAATGAAGAATTCGAGGTCAAAACTGATTCTGTCCGGCCGGCCGTCCGGCCGTTGCCACGATAACTTGAGAACGGAAAGAGCTAGTGACTTGAAATTTTCAGAGTAGGTGGCGCATCCCAATACGACGGACAAGTTCGTTAATGGGCATAATCGGCCCAATGGTTTCCGAGTAATAATTTTGTTTTCAACCAATATAAATCCGATCGAATTGAAACTTGATGAGTAGTTATATTATTACTATTATTAGTTATATGAACCTGAGAACGTTTGTGAAATTTTGTGCGAATTGTATGGCTAGAAAATTATTAAAAAATATTTTTGTTGTCACGATAACTTGAGAATGGAAAGAGATAGCGGTTTGAAGTTTTCAGGTTAGGATTGTGCATCAGAACGCGACATTTGAGTTTGTTTATAAGCATAATCGGTCAAACGGTTTTAGAGTTATAGCCATCTGAATTTTGGTTTTTTTTTCTCCTCATTAACTCGTAAAAGTTTTAAGTTTTAACACGATCGGTTAAATATTGTTGGAGATTCTAGCAGCCTTGTGTGAGTTCAGTAGATGGGTGACCGTTGCCTCGATAACTTTCGAACAAAAGGAGATAGGGACTTGTAATTTTCAGGTAAGGTTGCGTATCCGAATGGGAGAGTTAAGTTCGTTTTTGGGCATAATTGGTTAAACGGTTTCCGAGTTATACCCACCTGGAATATTAACTCGATAACTCAAAAAATAAAGATTCGATCGAATTGAAGCTTGGTAACTATAAGTAGAAAATCAACATAAAGACGTGTTTAAATTTTTTTAAGAACCGTACCCCTGGAAAATTTGAAAAAAATGCCGAAAAAAATTTTTTGTAGGAACCGTACCCCTAGAAAATTTCAAAAAAATTACGAAAAAAAAATGGTTCAAGCACTGAAGTGAAGTCAGGAGCTTTGGCGCGTATGTTCTATTCTCCATTCTCCTGTATTGGACACCCTTAATCGAATTTACCATGGTAAATTATGTTGTCCATTCTCCTGTATTGGACACTAAATTCGGATTCAGAGTGTCATTTAAACAAGAGCGCCAAAAGAAGAGCAGTCTACAATGCTTCAAATATTGTCATTAAATTTATTTATCAAGATTAAATGAGCGATCTGCAATGATTCAACCTCGTGGAATGGGTTGTCGCAACTCACACTCGGTGCATAGTTTTCACAACTCGAAATACCTAAGGAAAGTATCATCGAAATGTCTAGAGCAAGGCTGGAGACAATCATAATTGACCATTTATTCCTGATATTTGAGTAGATAGAGGCTTATGAACAAATTATTTTAATAGTTCAAAATATATTAACTAGCAACATTATGAAAATACTGTATTACTACACAGACAGTGAATACATAGAACTACGATGTATTATTGAAATTTTGAAAAATCATATCAAGTATTAGCTTGTTAGAGTTGAAAATGATATCATACTACGAAACCATCAGGCCGATATTGCCCAATAACGAACTTAACCGAGACATTTATCCCTCGAACCTACTCTGAAAATTTCAATTGTCTAGCTCATTCCGTTCGAGAGTTATCGTGTTAACGGCCGGACGGACGAACGGCCGACAGAATCGATTTCGACCATTGATTCTTGATCAATGAGTCGAACCGAATACGTTTAAGACCAATTTCAGCCAAAAATTCGAAAATTACAGACATTTGGCGAATTAATAAGCACTCTGTTCCGAGGAACAAGAGCGCCAAAAAGCACTGATGAGAAGTCAGTATTCTTTGGCACACTTGTTCACGTTGACCAATTGAATGTTGAGTGCTTCAAGCTCAGTGTTGAGTGTATAGAGCCAATTATTTGTGATCTGTGGAGCCAACCGGAGATCTGACGGTAGTGCGAAGTGCGACCATTCACAATGGCAGGGGTGGCCAACCGGTCGATCGTAGTTATAGGTCCAGTCGATCGTGGCAAAACAGACGGCATCGAATTTTATTTAAAATGTTTGCAATTATAGATCTGTATATCTATATTGGTAGATCGCGTAGAGTTTTGTCAGTAAAGAGTATAGATCTTGGGTGTCATCAAGTTGGCCACCCCTGCACTATTGGGTCAAATATTAACAGTGCTGTGTCTGAACTGGCGTGAGGATACAGTAGGAAAGTTTACACAGTTCACAACTGACTCTCCTAATAGGTCTCTTGCATGTAACACGAAATACCATATGTTTATGTTTTTCTGAATCTACCTCAATACCAGATCATCATGGCTGCCCTCATACGCTTTCATAATTTATAAAATTTGAATATTTCCTTATTGAAAATCGGTAAATCAAGAAGCAATTTCAAATGATGTGAAACGCTTCAAAATCGTTGCTATGACGGATGCCGTAATCAAAATTTACCATCTGATTGTTACAGCCAATGCTGACTACGAGCCCTTTATAGGGAGCAGTGTTACACTGGAATAAAGAGTGAAACGGACACGAGAAGAGAGTGCGAGTAGATATGACGGTTTACGTCACGGAATGGCATCAAGTTTCGATCGTTTGAACAGGAATTATGTGCAACCAAATTTCAATGATCGTTTTCTCGTTGAAAATTCCAGTATAATCATAAATCATGTCATTAGCAAGATCGCCCAAGCAGATTGATCTCACGTCAGTGCTTTTTTTTAACGTTCTCACTTCTTTCATAGTGGAGTTAATCTGCATTTTGGAGACCCTTCAGAAGCTTGTGGGAGCTTGTGCGAATTAGGATAGTTATGTCGTTTCTAGGCTTTGTTCCTGTATCTTTACGCCAGTTTAGATACAGCATTGTTAATATTTGACCCAACAGTGAATGGTGGCCACTGCCGTATGAAAAGAAAAGAGCTCCGGTTCGCTTTATCCACTGAACTTGTCAAAGAGTATACCTACTTAACCTCAGTACTTTTTTATTTGTTTCTTGCTTAACAACTTTCAATTTTCTTACAAGATTATTGTGCTGAAGAAATGCTCAAATAGTTATTTTTCCAGAAAATTCAGATGATCCAGAATATGCAATGAATTGGCTAATGTTTCAAATTCGAAATATACGATAAGCCGCGCTACCGCATTGCATCATTAGGCCTCCAAGTGTCAAACTGTGTTCCAGGCTGGCTGTGTTGTGATTCAGATAGGGCCGGTTTCTCAATCGCGAGTTACCTCAGGGTTAATTATAACCCGAGTATAATCGTTTCACCACGGCGGGTTGGCGTTAACTCCTGTCACTTTGACCCCTAGCCATGGAAGTAAACTGACCCGACGTTGAAAGTGCGGGTTAAGGAATTAAACCTTTGGGATAACCTATAACTTGTTTATGGCATAACCTGAAATAATATAATTTAATTTGTTTTTTCATATTTTGGCGTACCTTATTCCAGTTTATAATTTTCCATATTCTGATTTACGTATTTTGAAAAAAAAAATGGAGGTATTTCGAGGCTTGAGTGATGATGATGATGAAGATTTTTATGATTTCGTGGAATATCAAAGAAGGCCTCAAACAATTCGGCCGAGGTTAAATCCATTTGAGGAATATGATGACCGTGATTGTCACACAAGATTCAGATTGAATGAGGAGACTGTCCTTTATATTCTGGTACTAATAGAAGGAGCTCTAGAACACCCTACTGATAGGTAAGAGACTTCTGAGAGAGCTTATGTTCATGTACTGTTTTGCTCATCAATATTGATGTGATATTATTTTTAGAAATCATTCTGTGAGTCCAATTCTTCAGTTACTATTAGCCTTACGGTTCTATGCTAGGGGTAGCTTTTTACTGGTGGCTGGTGATATTATTAATGTCAGCAAAGCTACAGCTTGCAGAGTGGTGGAAAAGGTATCAAGGGCACTAGCTTCTCTTTCTGCAACCTTCATCAACATGCCAGAAGCAGCAAATGAACTTGAGAGAAGTAAATTCCAATTTTATGGGATAGCATCTTTACCTAAATGCATTGGGGCAATTGATTGTACCCATATTAAGATATTATCAACTGGTAAGATATTCATTGATGAAAAAATATAAAACAATTCCAATATTATCAAAAGAAAGAAGTGATATATAATATGAGGGCTTTTCATAAAGTGAACTACCTAGAGTGGTTCACTACTCTGGTCATTCGGCAACTGAACTTAATGAACCTGGTTAAGATTTTGCTTTCAAACCGCCGTATTCACAAAGCATTCAATCTCTGTTAAGTCCTAACTGAGTCCCTCAGTTAGGATAAATTTGAATCGCAACCTCAGTTAATGTGAAAATTAATGACCTGTTTCACCACCATTAAATACGTTAACTGAGGTTGTGATTCAAATTTATCCTTAACTGAGGACCTCAGTTAGGACTCCACAAAGCATTCAATCTCTGTTAAGTCCTAACTGAAGTCCTCAGTTAAGAATAAATATGAATCAGAACCTCAGTTAACGTATTTTATTTAACGGTGGTGAAACAGGCCCGTTTCACGTCAACTCAGGTTGCGATTCAAATTTATCCTTAACTGAGGACCTCAGTTAGGACTTAACGGGGATTGAATGCTTTGTGAATAAGGCAGTGTATCTATTTATTGGGGCTGAGACTATAGTGATCTTGTTGACCCTGGACTAAATCCAGTTAACCTCAAACACCGGATGACGATCTACCCTACCTAGGCTACACTTTATGAAAAGCCTTTTGGTGTATTTGCTTCCTCAAGGACATTTAAGGAACAGTCCTGGGCTGTTCCATTACTTATATTCTTTCTATACCTATATTATTTAATTCTTATATCATTATTATACTAAACTTCCTATGTACCACTCGGAGACATATAGCTTGTACTAGTAAACAATGTTGTGTAAAGGTGTTTTTCATCGCAGTTTTTCCAGGAGGACCATATGCAGAAGTATTCCGAAATAGAAAAGATTTTTTTTCAATAAATGTGCAGACAGTTTCTGACACTGACCTCAGAGTACTGGATGTGGTAGCACGTTGGCCTGGATCTATACATGATCAAACAATATTTAATAATTCAGCGTTAAAGCAACGTCTGCAAAATGGGACATTTGGGGACTCAATTCTGGTGGCAGACAGTTGTTATGCGAATAGCATGCACGTTGTAACACCACTTTTACAAACGCGGAATGAAGTGGAGCAACTGTACAATGAATCAGGTACTACATTTCTATTTATACTGTATTTATGATTCTACATGCCCTGTATATCATGAATGTTGATAACTACATAGTTCTACAAATTGTTTCCTTCATGGAATGGCGTATCTTGCTGGTCACTTTTCAATCCATCCAAACTTGTCTTGGTGGATTGAATTGGTATAATTAATTTTACATTATTATACTGAGAGAAATAAATAATATCGATGAATAATTAATAGTAGGCTATTTTATTTTTGAATACATATCAGGTCAGTAATGATAAGCTTTATTTAAGATAAAGTAGTAAATAATATGTATATACATTACTTCCTGAAATGAAATAGTCAAAACAATGTCAACCTTTATCATTTAAGTTTGGCACTTGATAGGATTTCCACAACTGCATGTATATTTATTTATGTATTTCTATTTTTTAGTCAGAAGGACAAGAAATGTGGTAGAACGCCAATATGGTGTGATTAAAAGAAGGTTCCCAGCCCTTTGTATGGGTCTCCGACTTAAATTAGAAAATTCCCTCAATGTCATCATGGCTACTATGGTCCTGCATAACATTGCAATAGAGCGAAGAGAAGAAATGCCACCAATTGAGCCAGGGAATGAAGGACTTGATTATGACTTTAATCTAGAAGTTGATCCAGCACAGGTGGATGATCAAGTAACGGCCAGAGATTTATTGTTACAAATTATTTTACCTCACTATCTTGAGAAATATAATTTTCATTATTAAATAAATTAATTAGGAGTGTCTTTATTACTATCCAAGTGCCAAAAAATTGAATGAGAAAATATATTCTGATGTGAAAATCCATCATAAATTAACTTAATGATATGGTATCTCTAAAAGATACCGACTCGAACATACATAAATAACAACAAAATGAAAATAATTTATGAATCTAAAGAAAAGTATAATATAATATAATGAGATCTATTTATGACTACAAAACAGAACAAAGAACTGGAACAATAAAATGAAAATAATTTATTTGAATCTAAAGAAAAGTATAATATAATATAATGAGATCTATTTATGACTACAAAACAGAACAAAGAACTGGAACAATAATATGAAAATAATTTATTTGAATCTAAAGAAAAGTATAATATAATATAATGAGATATATTTATGACTACAAAACAGAACAAAGAACTGGCCTAGAATATTTGCCTGGATCTGGTTTCCTTGATATCTAAATGCTAAAACTAAAAAATAATTCACAACCTTAAAAAATCAAAATATCACAGCAAAGTGAAGTAAACTAGTAAGAAACTAAAAATATTAATAGGAAAAAAATTGAACATAACGTGCGTTCTTAAAAATTCGTGGTCAAGTAGGCTATGGAATTTTGAACGTCAATATTCTGCGTCTGAACGTAGTTCAGTCCAGTCACAGAAAATTAATCTTTAAAATTCCATAGCCTACTTGACCACGAATTTTTTTGAACGCACGTTATTTCAATCTGATACATAACATACCTACGTGAAACAGGCCCGTTTCACGTTAACTCAGGTTGCGATTCAAATTTATCCTTAACTGAGGACCTCAGTTAGGACTTAACAGAGATTGAATGCTTTGTGAATACGGCGGTATATATTATAAGAAGGAAAATTGTACTAAACACTCAAAAACAGTAATGCTCTAATCACTAAAAACTAACAATAACAATAAGGATTTCAAAAATTCAAATATCCAAAATTCGAATATCATTTTGCCTTGCTGCTAAATGTTGGTTTTTAATAATTCATTTTCCTTGCGAATCTGCAAAATCTCCATATTCATTCGATGTTCTTCTTCCATCTGCTTCAATTGGGTATTAGCAACCAACATTTCGCGGTCTATCAGACCCAATTTTCGTTCGGCAACTAATTTCCCTTTTAATATTGGGCGCCTCCTTCTAGTTGAACTAGCTAAAATTAATTTATAAGTAGTATAAAGAGACATTCAGTTCTTATTAAATAGATAAAAAAATTCGAGAAGAGCACTGACGTGAAATAGGGATTTTTTTTTCTAATTTGCGAGTTGCCATTTCACCTCCGATCTCCAAGTTTCAATTCGATCAGATCTGTATTTTTTGAATTACTGAGGAATCAACATTTCAAAGAATTAGATCCCATTTCGAAATTTTATTTACACATTAATTGATAAGATATAGAGCTGAAATGCGGTTGTGATGTTTGAGCTCTATTACCGTTAGACCGAGGTTGGAGACTAATTCAGGGCCCAAAAAATACCGAAATTGAAAATCATAAAGCATTTAAATTTAGTTTTTTTATTATGAGTTGCTTTGTGTTTATTTTGTATAGCATATAAAATTACTTAACAATCTTAACATATAAACCTGACAATGACTAAAATTAGCTGACTTAAAAAAATGAACTATGTAACAGGGTAGAGGGCAGTATGTTACTATACAATAAAACAAATCAAATCAGTAGTACTACAATAAATTGTAGTATTACATAATAGGCTCTCATACTGTCAGACATATTTGAAAATGTTATATTACTTACCATATGTGGAAATGGGTTCGGGTTGATTTTCCTCCGATTCCTTTGCCTTGTTCTCATCTTCTTTATCTATAACGTGTTGAAACATTATATGTTTAAAAAATGGGTTCAAGCCCTGTGGACAGGAGCTTTCTGGCGCTCTAGTTCAAACAGACAAATTATATCTCCGAAAGTATTGGTTTCTCAGATTTGGGAATTAAATCAATGTATTCTTATGAAAGAACTGCCTCATTAAGAAAATTAAATTCAAATAATAGTTTATTTATCAAGATTAAATGAGCAATCTGAGAATGAGTACTGCACCATGGAAGAAATCAAATTAAAATAGCTGAAATGAATTTGACTCTTTCTTATAGAACAGGATGAAATGTACGAGTATGAACACAGATCATTTAATAAAGCTTAGATAGAATAATTATAGCATTCTGTGAAAACATAGAAGTACGTACGATTCATTATTGAAATTTAGAAAAATCATATCTCCGAAAGTATTAGCTTGTTGGAGTTGTAAATGATATCGATGGATTTAATGGTGAAAATGCATCTTAAATAAAAATTACAGACATTTGGGGGAATTGATAAGCACTCAGTTCCGAGGAACTAGAGCGCCAAAAAGTGTAATTCCCTTTCCGGGATTTGAGCCCGCCTTCTCTCGTTCCGAAACCGAAAACCAAATCAAAAAACCGAAACCGAAAACCCGACGGCCTAGACCAACCGGCTATCGGGCTCCTCGTACGATCTTGTCGATCTCCGGTATTAGAATAAAACGTCGGTACTTACCTGGGAATCCTGGGATATATATTCTTAATTTGCCCTTTTCGACATAAAATCGCCACATGGGGGTTTATTTGACGGTTTTTTACCCTTGTCTCTCTAAGTCGATTTTGACGTTTCTCGAACCAACTATTATTAGGAACTAGACAATGTCATGTCTCAGGAAAATAAGTTGACATTATGACAATTCATACATAGAATAATTATATAGTTCTGTGAAAACGTAAAAATACGATTTATTATTGAAATTTTGAAAAATCATATCTCCGAAAGTATTAGCCTGTTGGAGTTAAAAATGATATCATTGGATTCTTATGATAAAACTGCTTATCGCAAAAAATTTAATTTGGAATTTGTTTTTAAAAAAAAAAATTTTTTTGTTACTCCGAAACCATCTGTCCGATTTTGCCCAATAACGAACTTAGCCGAGATATTTATCTCCTGAACCTACTCTGAAAATTTCAACTCTCTAGCTCATTCCGTTCGAGAGTTATCGTGCCTACGGCCGGCCGGACCGGCCGGACAGAATGAATTTCGACCACGGATTCTTGATCAGTGAGTCGAACCAAATCGTTTAAGACCATTTTCATCGAAAAATTCGAAAATTACAGACATTTGGAGAAATTGATAAGCACTCAGTTCCGAGGAACTAGAGCGACAAAAAACGCCAATTTTAAGAAAGTGGATTTTTAGTTATCAAGTCTGACAATATACTCAAAAAAGATTCTTACTTTGTACTTGAAAATTTGGCAGCACATTTTCCTTTTCCATCTCTTCACCTAGAAAAAATAAATAAATTCTATTAATCTACAAACTTTCTACAAATCTAAAATGAAGAGATGTTGATAAGTTGTTTATATATTTGTATGGTAAAGTACAGATATCGAATTCTTATAATAGGAATTATTATACTCACTTTGTGCTGCTATCATTTCTTGTTCATTTCGAAAAGATGCAGTAAGTTTGGGATGCTTTGGGGTCCTCCAAAGTACGGCAGATGATTCGGTCCAGTCATCTGGTACAGAGTCCTGCATAGCTATAGCAGGGCTCCACTCAGCATCACCCATCTCTTCTTGTGTTACTATGGTTTCCTCAATGTTTATTGCCTGAGGAGCAACACCAGTAATTCCTTGAATATAAATTAAATTGCTAGTTATATAGATCGAATGAATATTCAACAAAGTACAAACCATATCGTCCATCCGAATCCATCTTATAGGTCAATCCATCGGCTGACAACATAATTGTTTCGAAGAGCTCTCTCTCTTCCTCAGCCTGACTTTCTGGGAATGCCCTATATGGTCCACCTCCTGTTCCGCAAACATAATTTTTGCCTTCCGCATATTGTTTGCGTTGCTGTTTTTTTATGTTTTTGTACTTTTCCTGCAATTGCTTGGTTGTTCTTGGCTAAAATGAATATTATTTCATCTTAATTACGCCGAATTTTAATTTAATTAAAATGGAATAGGTGTAAGCGAACAAGCCATTTATTCAAAATTCGAAAACCTTAACATATACTTATTAATATGTAGGTCTGAAAGTACCTACTACATATTTATAGTTCTTGTAATTTATCTGCGATGGTGCCAGGACAGAAACGGAAATAAACTTACAGCAGCCCCAACAAATGCTGCATTGAACTGCCTAGTCAATTGATTCCAGGCATTGTCTTTATCCTTCAGGAAATTGAAGCCGGACCTTTTATTTTCTTTTGTACTTTTGTACTTGTTGCACAATTTTATAAGTAATGAACGTTCCGACTCAAATTTTTGCCTCGGATAATCTCCTTTGGATTCATTATTATTACTTTATGGCTCAGATCCCTTTGTACTTGTACTAATAAAAATTTATGTAATATGGATACTGCAAACAACCAACAACTATAAAGTTTAAATGTCTTGTTATGCCATGTGACAGTTTTCGGCCAATCAAAAATGTAGACAAACTCTAAAAGGGCAAACAATACTACCAACATATGCCTAACTCCGGGTTAGTTAACTCGATCAGAAATAGATGATGAGAAACAGATAACAGAGTTACCCCAGGGTTAAAATTTACACCGGGTTAGTTAACCCCCCAGGGTAACTCGCAATTGAGAAACCGGCCCATAGTCGGTTTCATTTACTGAAGGGTTTGCTGTTTATCGGTATCGTACGCTAGTCAGGGGCAGCTTAGAATTCGTTAACAATGGATAGAGATTATATTCGAGAAAAATATATTTCCAATAAATGTTCGATTAATCAACTGGCACAATACAACCTATCAAGGGATAAGGCTAGCTCTCAACGCATTGACATGAAGATTAGACTAATTATGAATGATGCATGCTGAATCGCAATTTAATAATTAGGCAATATATTTAACCGAGTTGTGTCGTAGGTACACTACTGAAATATTAATATTCTGAAAACTGTTTAAAATATGCATTCGTGGCCGTTGCCACGATAACTTTCGAACGGAAAGAGATAGCGACTTGAAAATTTCGGGGTAGGTGTGCATCCAAATCTGACGGACAAGTTCGGGGCGTAATCGGCATAACGGTTTCCGAGTACAAAGTTTGTTTTCGAACATTACAAAACCGTTCGAATTTAAACTTGGTAGTTAGTTGTAGAATGACAACACAAATATTTGTGCGGAATTTCGTGCAGATCGTATTTCTAGAAATTTGAAAAAATTTTTTTGAATATGCGTGTGAAAATATTATGTATCTCAGAAACTATCCGTCTGATATTGTTGAAATTTTGCAACAGCCTTCAAAGTTACAAATTTGAACACGATCGAATCTATATTGTAGAAGTTATAGAAGAAATACTGGAAATCGAGAATCGTTGGGCGAGTTCAGAGTTTTTACTTAGGGAAAATTTTTGTAAATGAGGGGACGTCTCGAGGGAAAAAGGTGGAAAAAGAGGGGATTTTGATGGAACAGGGGGAAAGAACATAGTTGGAATTGCCGATAAGGCTATAGTGGCGATGTTTGGAAAAATTCCATATAATTTAAAAAAATTTCCGAAAGTGACGTATTTTTCCTACGTAAATCGGGAATTTTGGGAATTTATTTTAAAATTTAATGGTCGTTTCGAGGGCGGTCAAAGCACGCGACCGTAACTTTGGAACGGCAAGAAGCGAAAGTTGTAGAGGAGATTTCAATATCTATTATCTATATATTTTGTTCACGTTCGGAACTCAAATCGCGAAAAAAGTCGAAAAGTAGTGTGATATGGATGCACGTTCCAAAGTAGGACTTGCTCGCGAGTTTATGTCGGAAGATCGATCCGCTCAACAAAATATGTGGGGTTTTCCTTTTCGAAACTTTTATATTCGAAATCGACGTAAGGAAAGCTGGTATTTTTCGGAAGAATTTCAATAATTACTTTCGACCAATCAAAAAATTCGACATCTGTCAGGTTAGATTAGAATGGGCGAGGTTTTAAATTTTTCATGACAAATATACGGACTGTTTTCGAACGGGAAATTAGGCAAAAGGTGAAGATAAGGGATATAAACCGTCCAATAATATGTAACATGATAATATTTTCCAGAAATTAGAAAGCTGAAAATTAGAAATCTGAAAAAAGGGTAAAATTCATTCAGATACCGCTTTCATCGCAGATTCTACATAGAGCTAGTTTAGCGCATGGGTTAATATGTTTGACTAATAAGCTGAAGGTACCGAGATCACTTCCCGTACACATAACTCTTTTTTTCATTTTTTTGCGCGCATGTTCTGGAAAACAGCGTGCCCAGATATCTGTAACTTCGAAAATGGTCTCAAACGATTAGGTTCGACTCTCTGATGAAGAATTCGAGGTCGAATTTGATTATCTCCAGCCGTCCGTTGCCACGATAACTTGAGAACGGAAAGAGATAACGACTTGAAATTTTCAGATTAGATGGCGCACACGTATACCACGGAAAAATTCGTCAATGGGCATAATCGGCCTAACGGTTTCCGAGAACTAATTTTGTCTTCAACCAATACAAATCCGATCGAATTGAAACTTGGTAACTAGTTGTAGAATATCACTCACTATCAAGACGTATGTGAAATTTTGTAAGGATCGTATCACTAGAAA
The DNA here is from genome assembly GCA_937662695.2 of Halyzia sedecimguttata. Taxonomy (NCBI): domain Eukaryota; kingdom Metazoa; phylum Arthropoda; class Insecta; order Coleoptera; family Coccinellidae; genus Halyzia; species Halyzia sedecimguttata. The sequence goes on from OW569415.2 coordinate 32,138,852, forward strand.
ATTAAAAAAAAAATATTTGAATATTTTATTTATATCAGGATAACTTGAGAACGGAAAGAGATAGCGATTTGCAATTTTTTGGGTAGGCTGCGAATCGGAATGCGTCATTTGACTTTGTTAATAGGCATAATGGGCCAATCGATTTAGGAGTTATATTTATCTAAAATTGTGTTCTTATTTCCTCAGTTAATCAAAAAATACTAAACCGATCCTAATAGAACATGGTAATATAGTTATAAAGTGTTAATATCTTATAATATACGAAAGTACTCACGTTTTACGTAATTTTAAGAAAAAATCAACCAAAAATCGTTCGATAACCGTTTCCTTGGAGTTATTATTTCAATAGAAAGAAAAAAAAATGAAAGAGAGCCATTTCGGCACCGAGACTCGATCCCGGTACCTTCCTGACTATGATTTCTATATCACCCCGATGCTTCAACCGCCAGAGCAATGCTAGGTCTGTACGGATCTGCGGTGAAAGGTGGATTATGAATGAATTTTAAATTTCTAATTTCATTTGTTGTGATTCTTCTGTATTTCCCTAATATCTTCTGCAATATAGATCCGATCAAGTTCAATTTATTCGAATACGTTCAATATACCATATTTTACGCATTTTGAGCCAGTATTGCGTTTATATATCGATTTCAAATCAATTTCACAAATATAATCTTCATTCAGTAGTGAACAAAAAAACTCCAGAATCTGTTTCAATGAATCAAAATACGTCCAATATAACATATTAAATTATTTTTGACCAACGAATGCTTTTAAATATCGATATAAATGCATCTGAATAACTGTTTTCCAACCTCCTCTGAAAAAGACAATGATTTTTTGTATTGAAAAAAACCTGGTTATAACGGGTCCACCAAATAACTTTTTATTTGAAAATGCAATAAAAAAAAAGCTACTGAATATTTTCTCAAAATTCTTTTTTTATTTGAAAGTACAATCCTTCCGGTTAATAATGGAAAATAATTTCATTCAAATGGCTGCCTCGGCTGGCCATGCAGTAGCCTACACGATCAGTCCAATTTTCAAACACATTATAGATTGTGTGCAGCTGTATTTCACCAATGGCTTCACGAATATTGTCCTTTAAAGCGTCAATTGTCTCTGGCTTGTTGGCGTAACACTTATCTTTGACGGCACCCCACAAATAATAGTCCAACGGTGTCAAATCGCAGCTCCGAGGTGGCCAAACGACATCAGTTCTGCGGCTGATAATGCGATCTTCAAAAGAAAGGCAACTCCTGAACCAATTGGACTTTGTATGGCGTCATACCAAGCTCTTTATGCAAAATTTGTCTCAATGATGTCTCCGAAATGTTCAATTCTTGAGAACGATGGTGAATTGATGTTGATGGCGCTTTACGCACACTTTCTGCCACAGCAGCAATATTCTCGGGTGTACGCACTGTCTTTGGCTTTTCACGCTTTGGTTTATCGATGAGGATGCCAGTTTCTTTCACTTTTTTCACAAGATAACGAACATACGGAGCTGACGGTGCTTCTCTTCTTCCAAAATCCGTACGCAATTTTCGCACACATTCTGCAACATAATCATGATATTCAAAGTAAAGTTGCAATATTTCCCAGCGTTGTTCAAGCGTATACACAACCATATTCATTCAGCGGAAGGATAAAACTAATTATCTGTCAAATCAGACATGAGCTAAGTGTTACCATTCACGAAATAAGCACTAGTTGAAAAAAAAACGTTAGATGGCGGACCCTTTATAAGCTCCCTCTGGCCAAATATAATTACAATTTTTCTCATCAGATTTTTTGGATAGCTGATTCTAATCAATTCATTATTTGTAATTTGCGAGACTGGTTCCAGAATCCTATCATCATGATCACCAAGATCTGCTATATCTCGTAATTTTTTCTCATTTTCAAACTGGTTTGGGCTGATTTGACAGTAGACAATATAGAAATGAACATAGATAGACATTATCAGTGTTAACATTTCTAATTAGATCTATGCAAACAATATCTTGATTCATTAAATTCTTTCCAGGCATATCAAAAATGAAAAACTGTTGACAACTTTGTTTGTCGGCTGTAAAAAATGGACTAGTACATCTCAATCGTTGTAAAATTTCGGCAATATCTTCATCAATATAGATCCGATCGAGTTTAAGTCTAGAACTTCGTTGTATAATAACGTTTTGAAGCCTCTCGAGGAATTTCAACGATATCTGACGGATAGTTTCTGAGATGCAGAATGTTTATAAATATTTTTTTTCAAATCTTCCAGTCATGCGATCCTCAACAAAAGTCTTCGAGTCGTTATTTTTCAACTAACTACCGTGCTTTAATTCGATCAATCAGTATTTTTCGCGTTATTGAGAAAATAAAATTTTAGAGGGCTATAATTCCAAAACAACTTGACGGATCTCTCCATTAATGATCTCTCTAACTCGTTGCGTTCGAGCGTAATCGTGCTGACGGCCGGACCGAATCTAGTTTGATCTCGGATTCTTCATCAGCGAGTCGAAACTGATCGTTTCAGACCATTCTCAGCCAAAAATTCGAAAATTACAGACATTTGGACTAATTGATAGGCACTCTGTTCATATTACATATATTTTGTTATTTTTCGCAACATTCAAGAAATATAGTGCTCCAAGAAAGTTAGGGATACATCTTGAATTTATTTTAATTTTCAACAGGCTGTAACTACTGCTATTACCCTGTTTTAAGATCGGGTCTCGGGTCATCATAAATATGTTTTAACATGTTAGATTCCTGACTAATAACAAGCGGACATTCTTTCAGAATTTCTTGAGGATCGAAGCACTAGAAAATTTTTAAAAATCATTGAAGAAAAAAATTGATTCAAGCACTGACGTGAAGTCAGAAACTTTTGCGCGTATGTTCTCTTGTCCATTCTCCTTTATTGGACACTCTTAATCGAATTTACCATGGTGAATTCTATTGTCTGTTCTCCTGTATTGGACACTCCGAATTTACCATGTTAAATTAGATTAAGAGTGTCCAATACAGGAGAATGGACAAGAGAACATTCTCGCAAAAGCTTCTGACTTCACGTCAGTGCTTGCTTGTATGTGATTTTGGGAGGACTTTCAGCCGCGAGTAGATTGCGCATGCGCAGAAGATAAGTGACTGTTTTTGGGTTGTATGGGTTATGTTGGGAGTGCTGAGCCAATATTGTGAGGTTTTAAAAGAATAATCATTTCAATTCAGAGCACGGGCACAAGTCAGTTTGGGGGAAATAGCGTTGTTTGCGAGTGTGCGTACTGTGACCCTGGGGCTAATTTTGAAATTGATGTTACCCCTTACGGGCATTTTTCGTTATGCGCATGAGCAGACGATAAGTGAATTAACTGCTGAAGTTTTCGTCTGAGAGGATTGGGGATTAGAGGTGCAGGATGATATTACTATACAGAATCCCAATGGGAGTATCCGCGCATGCGTGGATTGAAGGTGCGATCTCTCCTGAACCAATGGTTTTGAAGAATCAGAGTTTTGTGTGAGGTGTGTGATTTTGAGAGGACTTTCAGACACGAGTAGATTGCGGATGCGCAAAGAGACTACCGAAAAAAAAATTCCAAATTTTTTTTGTCGAAATTCTTTCATAAGGCGCTTTCAGGAAATTGAATGCAATTTAATTGAAATACCTATAAATACGATCATTTGCCGTAGAGTTACCGTCATTCAAAACAAAAAAGTTATCTTTGACTTCGATAATAATCAATAAGTCGGGAGAAGATCGTACAGGAAATCGAATAAGGGTTTGAAAATTACAAAACATTCTCTACAAGACATTATTAGTAGCTTTTGATGTTAGATTGAAAGGCATTAAATCTCCTAAAAGGGCCTTGTAGTGGAACGTAAAACTTTTTTAAGCCAAGCATAAATTTTGTTTCCGGTGGTAATTTTAGGATTACTCCGAACCCGTACATGATAAATACTTATTTATGTACCAAGGACGAAAAACTGTCTATTATAGTCGAGTCGAGCAGACAATAGACAGTTTTTCGCTAAGGTGCATATTAAATTTTTTCGTCGACCTCAACATATTTTTATGAATTTCGCCTATTAAATAATTTCACAATAGCAAATGACACATACACTTATGTTTGTATTGGACCGTATCGAGGGTGACCACAGCACTGACAGTTATTCTTATATACACTTCTGTTTGTATTGAACCGTATCATGCCGTATTCATAGTGACCACAGCGGACGAGAAAGTATTTTGTCGTCCACAAAGTACTTGCCTTCAATAATAATTTTATGGTCGCAAATTAGTACCTACGTAAAATGTCTATGAGTTTGTGAGAGGAAACCCAGAAAGAAACCATTTAACAAGAAACTTGGATCTGCAATCTGTTCCATTTGTTTTACTATCTGATCAGGGCCAACCGAGTTACAGCCTGTTGATATTTTGAAAATTGAAATAAATTCAAGGATATCCCTAACTTTCTTGGAGCAGTTTATTCATATTTCTTGAAGATATATAATAGCTTTTTCGCAATTAAAATTTTAGTTGTAGTTTTTAGTAACAGTCACAGTTACATAAATAGAGTATTTTATCGTTCTCTATTGGGTTCGTATTGCGTACACCTACTCGAAATAGAGTACAATACTCTATTTTACGGTACGGGTGGCAACCCTGATTCGAATATTTCCTGCAAATTTTAAGTATCCCTCTTCGGTTGTCGTGTTTGCGGAATGACATAATTGGATTTGACTACGGATTCTCCATGTATAAATCAAATGGAATTCTTTGTTACAATCTTTGGTCTGAAATTTGAAAATTGCACACATTTGGGCAAAACAATAATGCTGCTACGAGCGCACAAAAAACTTGTGGTAAAAATGTGAAGGATTATAGATGCAGATAAATAATAGAGAGATTTCGACGAGGAAGTGATGGAGCGTGTGTAAAATTTGCAGCTATTCTGAAATGTTTATCTCTTGAGGAAAAAGGTGGTGAGTAATAATTGCTCAATGAATTAATAATGTAGCTACTACTAAATCCCAAGAGTATCAAAATACATAAATGATATATCGCTGAAAGCAAAATAAACATGTTGGCGTTTTCGAGCAGGTGATAGGAACTCAAAAACACGCATATCTTGTGTATTTTGCCTCACGCCGTTTGGTCATGCGCTCTTTTCTGAGCTTTCCACCAATTCTAACCAGATGGATTGAAAACTATTCATATATAAGCGCTCTCTGCTTGCCGATTTGACCGCAATAGGAAAGAACTTTTGAATAATGCTGGTATTTTTTTTGGTCCATATTATATATTTTTACGTTGATGTGCAGTGCGACTGTAGAAATCAGGAGGCTGCTATTGAACAGTAAGTTTTTCTGTCGATGCAAATTATTGCAGTTTTTGATCTGATATTTCGACATGAATTAACTAGAATATTCTTATTCAGGGTGTTTCATGCTCACAGTGCAAATGCAAGACAATTTGGGTAGTCTGAATCAGTGTTCGCAATACGTCCTAAGTATATTCCTTTATGAGATACAGGGTGTTTTATGCATTTTATCAAAAACTTTCATCCGGTAACTCTAGAACGCTTTTTTAGATTTTCATGAAAATTTCAAGGAATAAGTCTAGGACAAGCACCAATATTAAGTTCTAATTAATAATTAATAGCGCAGGCCCGGACTCGGAAAATTATACTTTTGATGATAAATCTAGTAATACATCAATTTTTCGAAAGCAAATTTATGTACGCTTATAAACTACATTAAATATCCTGTCAAACCATCCTATCGCCAATACTGCCACACTGCGTACAAATATTTCATGCAGCATTAAAAATCAGGTTTCCTTCAATATACATATAAGCACGGGGCCTGTTAATCTCTGAATAATGCGTTAATACATTTCGTATAATAAAAAAATCCATAGTTATACAGTGCTTTCCAGCAACTCCGCATCAGGAGGAATTTTTTTTGCGCGTATGTTCTAGGGAACATCGTGTTATCATTTTGCCCAAATGTCTGTAGTTTTCGAAAATGGTCTCAAACGATTGGGTTCGACTCCCTGATGAAGCCACGATAACTTGAGAACGAAAAGAGATAGCGACTTGGAATTTTCAAGGTAGGTGGCGTATCCCAATACGACGGACAAGTAGCGAGTAATAATTTTGTTTTCAACCAATACTAATCCGATCGAATTGAAACTTGGTGAGAAGTTGTAGAATACAAAACCAAGGACGATTGTGAAATTTTGTGAGCATCGATAGAAAATTAATATCGTATCCTTCGTTCGATAACTCTCGAACGAAGGAGATAGAGACTTACAGTTTTCAGGGTAGGTTTTGTATCCGAATGGGAGAGTTAAGTTCGCTGTTGGCTATAATCGGCCCAACGGTTTCGGAGTTATACCCATCTGGAATATTATTTCCTCGATAACTTAAAAAATATAGACTCGTTCGAATTGAAGCTTACTAACTAGTTGTAGAATATCGAAATGACGACGTGTGTAATTTTGTCAGGACCGTACCACTAGAAAATTTCAAAAAAATTATGAAAAAATATTATGTACCTCACGATACCTTGAGAACGGAAAGAAATAGCGACTTGCAGTTTTTAGTGTAGATTGCGCATCTGAAAGCGACATTTAAGTACCGTAAAAGGTGGTGACTTGAAATGGATACAAACTTCCAAAAGTGATAAAATTAGAGAAAAATTTGATAAACGAAAATTGATACTTTTATATCAAAATCTAGAATCTAACGAACATATTCTGTTGACCGAAATATTATTTAGTCGACTATATATGTACTTTTTTTTTTAAATATCCGTCATTTCAAGTCACCACCAAAAAGGGGTGACTTGAAATACGCATTGTATCCCATAGATATTGCATGTCTTGCTGCAGTATAGGCGTCTTGAAATGCATACCGTATTCTAAAAATTATACCTGATTAAATCATAAGTAGATAAATATTTTGAAATGAATGAATATCAACAAAATCACAGAAAAGTTTAATATTCAAATAAGGAACAATTTTATTTCATTATTTTAAATCAATGTGATATCTTTGAATTGAAAACCACCTCGTCGCATTCTTTCAGGAGTGTGAAGGACAGAATCTCACTCTTCCCACTCTTTCGTTTATCAATGGCCCGTTGCAGTTGTTCTCCTTCATAATTCACATAGTGTCTAGCTCTAATCTTTCGTTTATACGTCTTCACCATTTTGTTTCAAGTGACCACTGAAATTACCAAAATAAATAAAGCCGGTTCTGTGTTCTGTTTTCATTATATTGAAAGATGTTAAAGGGATATAATCTCTTGTCAACAGTATGCGAATTCGGAAAAAAAATATTACTCACAATTAAATTTCTTGGATTGGTCTGTATACACGGAAGTATTCACCCCAAATATTTCACTAGATTTCAGTTCAATAATATTGATTTCTTCTCAGGCGAACGATTTATTATCGGCGGTTGAAACACAGATATTTTAGGTTAGGCATACTTACACAAGGAATGGTCCGACACTGGACCTTCCACTACTCACCAACTGATGTCAGTAGAGGTATCAATAAAATTGTGCAGGATGTTTCAAGACACCCCCGTGATTTCAAGTCACCACCTTTTACGGTACCTACGTTAATTAGCATAATCGGCCAAGTGGTTTTGGAGGTATATCAATCTGAAATTTGGTTATTATTTTTTCAATAACCCTAAAAATATGATGCCGATTCAATTCAAACGTGGTAATTAGTTCCAGAATACCGACGCAAATTTTTTTGAAAAATTTCGTGAAGATCGAATAACTAAAAAATTAAATCATTGAAAAAAAATTTATATATCAGAAAGCATTTGTCCGACATCGCTGAAATTTTGCGAAAACCTTCAAAACCATTAATGTCATGATTGCATATTAAGGTATAAAATAAATTATCGGGCCGATTTATTCATAACACAATAGAAAGTGAAGCATGCATCTACGGGAGATGATAGCCCTATATTAGGGTCCTGTAGCGGTCTTCGAACCTTCGAATTTATGAGTAATCATCGTTTGGATTGGCCAGACCTGATGGTTTTGAAAGATACCCTCCTGGCTTCCATTTTGCCCAATAACGAAATTAACCGAGATATTTATCTCCCAAACCTACTATGAAAATTTCAACTGTCTAGCTCATTATATCGTGTCTACGGCCGGCCGGACAGAATCGATTTTGGCCACGGATTCTTGATCAGTGAGTCGAATCAAATCGTTAAAGACCATTATCAAAAATTCGAAAATTACAGACATTGCGGCAAGTTGATGTCCCGAGGAACGAGAGCACCAAAAACGAGTATTTTTGAAAAAAATTAAAAAAATAATAATTTGTAGTTTTTGAAGACCCTGTGGATTGTTGTGAAAAATGATAATGATTACTTGAATAAACAGAATTTTTGCGCGTATGTTCTGGGGAACATCACTTTTTCATTTTGCCAAATGTCTGTAATTTTCGAATTTTTTGCCGAAAACGATCTCAAACGTGTAGGTCTGAGGAAGAATTCGAGGTCAAATTCTGTCCTTTTCTTTCCGGCCGGACGGCCGGCCATTGCCACGATAACTAGTAACGAGTAATAATTTTGTCATCAACCAATACAGATCCGATCGCATTGAAACTTGATAACTGTTGTAGAATAGTAATACAAAGAAGTTTGTGAATTTTTATGACAAACGTGTCACTAGAAAATCTAAAACAAATACCTATTGAAAAATATTATTTATTTCACGATAACCGGAGAAGTTCTAAGTTTCAACACGATCGGATCTATATTGTTGGAGATCCGAGCATCCTAGGGTGAGTTCAGTTAGCTGGATGGATGATCGTTCCCTCGATAACTTTCGAACGAAGAGAGATAGGGACTTGCGATTTTCATCTGGGATATTATTTTCTAACTCAAAAAATGCAGACTTGATCGAATTGAAGCCTGGTAACTGGTTGTAGAAGATCGTCATGAAGAGGTGTGTGAAATTTTGGGAGGACCGTACCTCTAGAAAATTAAGAAAAATTACGAACAAATATGATTACTCACGATAACTTGAGAACGGAAAGTAAGTAGGCAGCGCATCCGAATGCGACATTCAAGTTCATTAATTAGCATAATCAGCCAAATTGCTTTGGAGTAATCTGAAATGTTGTTGTTGTTTCCTCTATAACTCAAACAAAATATAAAAAATTGGTTCAAGCCCTGTGGACAGGAGCTATTGGGCGCATGTTCATCTTCCTTGTGGCCCGTACTGACCAGTAAAGAAAACCAGTAAAGAAAAAAAGCAGTATCATGTTGAATACCTTAATATTATTGATTATTATATAATAATCGATGAAAATACTGAGAGAGACCCAGGAAATTTGACACATTTTGTCTTATATCTCCAGAAATTGAAATCGTATAGAGCTAAAATTTTGCACAATGTTGCAAAATACTACAATTGACGTTAGTACAAGTTTTTGTTGCAATCTGATGAATAGTTCACGAAAAAAAATTTTTTTTTCGAAAAAATTAAAAGAAATATTTTTTTAAAAATTACCAACATTTCGATCATAACAGAATTTTGCCAAAAGTTGCGCGTTTATATCCTCGAACTGACTACCAAGTTTCGATTCAACATCTTCTTTAGTTCCTGAAATATCAGGGAAATAACCTCAAAATTTTAAATGTCTATAACTCCTAAACCGTCCGGCCAATTTTGCCCGTTAACGAACTTAACCGTCGCATTTTGATCAGAAACCTACCCTGAAAGTTTGAAGTCGATAGGACCTTCGGTGCTCCTGTTATCGTGCCTACGGCCGGAAAACTGGCCGGCCGGCCGGACGGCACCCAAGAATCTGACACCGGATTCGTGATCAGGGAGTCCGAATTAGTCTATTAGCCAATTTTCAGCTCGAAATTCGAAAATTACAGACATTTGGACGAAATGATAGGACGATGTTCCCCTAGAACATGCGCCCAAATATATCAAAATTAAAACTCGATGATTACTTGTAGAATGCAGACCCACTAATTTTCGCGGAATTTTATGAATATCGTATCTTGGAGTCACCTGAGGCGTAAGTCTTTTCGTATTTCAATTCCAATGAAGTACATATTATGTGAGAATTAAAAATGCTGTGATCATAGACGATTCTCCCGTTATACTGAAGTATGTCATTAAAATAGTATGGAATGTATTCATATACGTATTATAAAAGCTGAGAAAATGGTGTATATTGATGCTAAATTCGTAGTAGAGTATCTAATAGAGGTGACTGAGGTGAATAGACAATAGAACATACGCGCAAAAGCTCCTGACTGCACGTCAGTGCTTGAATCAATTTTTTATAGGTACTCACAGTCACTGAGATACAAGGCGTCAACCCTCTTAGTTGTCAACATTTTTGTTAAAATGCAAATATCTCCAAAACGATCAAAGATGGCCAAAAATATATGGTTAAATAAACAAACCTTAATTTTCGAAGAGGAAACTAAATATGGAATAAAAAGGGGGGTTTCCATTTAAAATAAGAAAGTTGCTTGCTACTTCCGGTATAACCGAAAGTGGTAGAAAACTGCAACTATTTTATAAAAGTGATTCATAGTCGAGAACCTTTGTGTGTGAATTTGTATGAGCGTATCATTTTTACTTTCCCATATAAGCCAAATTGTCCCTTTCAAGGAATGACCCTGTATGGACCCTGAATGGAGCGAAATATTTGCAATTTTTAATAGAGCATTTGCGAGTGATAATCAAATATTCCAAGAGATATGTATTGTACTTCCAACATGATGGAGCTATGGAGCATTTCGCGCGAGGGGGAGTTCACTCGTGGATATTATTGTACCGACTGTGGATATGCTTGGATATATTTGGATATGTTTGGATATATTTGGATATGTTTGGATATATTTGGATATATTTGGATATATTTGGATATGTTTGGATATTTTTGGATATACTTGGTTATATTTGGATATATTTAGAAATATGTGGATATATTTGGATATGTTTGGATATATATTTACTGTTGTCCTTTCATCTGCGCATGCTCAGTAGCTTTTTGAGGTTATGTCAGCATAAATAACAAACAGCTGCGTTTTATTTTATATTTAAAGTTCAGAAAGCTGCCTAGTTATATTAGTGATACTGAATATATTCAGAATAAAGTACCGTAAATTGGGGATTGTATAGATATGGACGAGAAATTGAGAAAATTTAAACAACATTTTTCGCTAAACCTTCCCGTTAACATTCTACAGGGCGATAAAGTGAAAATCTTAAATACTTTTTTTATATTCTCCATTAGATTAGAGATATTAACTTGAAAATTGGCAGGTATCAGTTGTTTATCAGTACGAATCAGCACATGTCATTTTGACGAATTTGGATTATCCTTTGACGTATTACAGCAAGGTTACCAAATTATTTTGATCTATACTTTTTGCGGACCCTGTATATTATAAAAATGTATACTCATAATTAATCCCCTTACGGTGTATCAATCATTTTACTTGAGTTAAGGTTCATAATACAGAATAGAATGTGTTAGTGTTATGAACTATTAAATTGCAAATTATGAAAAGAGGATAGTATTTTATTAATATATTTTGAACTATTAAAATAATTTGTTCGTAATCCAATACCTACTCAATGTCAGGAATACATGGACAATCTGCTATGATTGTCTCCTGCCTTGCTCTAGACATTTCGATGATAGTTTCTTTAGGTATGTCGAGTTGTGAAAAATATGCTCCGAGTGTGAGTTTTGCAACAACCCATTCCACGAGTTTGAATCATTGCAGATTGCTCCTTTGATCTTGATAAATAAATTTAATGAGAATTTTTGAAGCATTTTTCTTATACGACACTTTTTTTTAATTTAATTTCTTTTATGATGCAGTTCCAGGAATCCATTGATATAATTCCCAACTCTGAGAAACCAATACTTTCGGAGATATAATTTGTCTGTTTGAACAAGAGCGCCAAAAAGCTCCTGTCCACAGGGCTTGAACCAATTTTTTTTTGAAACATATTGCCATCCACATTGCTATCTCAGCAACCTCATAATGGTACTTACTAATAGGATAACAAGATTTGACAGCACATGTCATTTCGACAAATTTGGATTATCTATTGACGTATTACAGCGGGGTTACCAAATTATTTTGATATATACTTTTTGCGGACCCTGTATATTATAAAAATGTATAGGTACTCATAATTAATCCCCTTACGGTTTTCTATCGAAAAGGTACTCTAAGTTCATGTGATTCGAATGTAATTCGAATTCACCATGGTAAATTCAAATTAAGTGTCCAATGCAGGAGAATGTACAACATAATTTACCATGGTAAATTCGATTAAGGGTGTCCAATACAGGAAAATGGACAATAGAACATACGCGCTAAAGCTCCTGACTTCACGTCAGTGCTTGAACCAATTTTTTTTTTCGTAATTTTTTTGAAATTTTTTGAGTACGGTTCTTAAAAAATCGTCTTAATGTCGGTTTTCTACTAATAGTTACCAAGCTTCAATACGATCGAATCTATATTTTTTGAGTTATCGAGGAAATAATATTCCAGGTGGGTATAACTCGGAAACCGTTAAACCCATTATGCCCAAAAACGAACTTAACTCTCCCATTCGGATATGCAACCAACCCGGAAAATTTCAAGTCCCTATCTCCTTTTGTTCGAAAGTTATCGAGGCAATGGTCACCCATCTACTGCACATCAAAGCTGCTCGAATCTCCAACAATATTTAACCGATGGTGTTAAAACTTAAAACTTGACAGTAGAGTTGGGTTCTAAAGGCTCTTGCAAAATTTTAGCAATTTCAGAGGAATAGATACTGATATATAGAATTTTTTTTACTAATTTTCAATGATTTCTTAAAAATTTTCCATGAAGACTATATTATGCTTATAAACAAACTCAACTGTCGTGTTCAGATGCACATCCTAACCTGAAAACTTCAAGCCGCTATCTCTTTCCGTTCTCAAGTTATCGTGACAACAAAAATATTTATTAATAATTTTCTAGCCTTACGATTCGCACAAAATTTCAAAACGTGCTTAGGTTCATATTCTACAACTACTCACCAAGTTTCAATTCGATCGGATTCATATTGGTTGAAAACAAAATTATTACTCAGAAACCATTGGGCTGATTATGCCCATTAAAGAACTTATCCGTCGTATTGGGATACGCCACAGACCCTGAAAATTTCAAGTCGCTAGCTATTTTCGTTCTCAAGTTATCGTGGCAAGGGCCGGACGGGCGGCCGGACAGAATCAAATTTGACCTCGAATTCTTCATTGGGGAGTCGAACCAAATCGTTTGGTACCATTTCCGTTAAAACATTTGAAACTTACAGACATTTGGGCAAAATGATAACGCGATGTTACCCAGAACATACGCGCAAAAAATATCCATTTCTATGGGGTTCCGACAAAATTGATCTCAGCGAAATGGAACTCAAGCACAAGTGATTATATTTAGATCGATGGTTAGATATATTTCGATATACTTATGTTTAGATATGTTTGGATATATTTGGATATATTTGGATATATTTGGATATATTTGGATATATTTGAATATAGTTGGATATATTTGGATATATTTGGATATGTTTGGATATATTTGGATATATTCGGATATTTTTGGATATATTTGGATATGTCATGGATATATTTGGATATATTTAGATATGTTTGGATATATTGTACCCAATTCTGAGAGTGATTTCCCCCTCGATTTCGCGTGTGTAATTGAGGAGCTTTTGAATTAACTTCACCCATATCATTGGTTTGGTAGAGGGAGGCCTTTTATTTAACTAGCCTGCAAGATCCCCCGATATCACTTGCATGGATTATTTCTTATGGGGACACTTGAAAACTATAGTTTACTGCAAGGGCGTAGCCAGGGGGGGGGTTTTGGGGGTTCAAACCCCCCCCGAAATGTTATTTTTTCTCTTAAACAAAATTTTTTTGCTGCAGAAAGTGACCCTTATATACCAAATCTCGTCTCGGTCTCGACAATTCCCAAAAAATTAGGTCTCGGTCTCGTCTCGTTATCAGTTGTCTGGTCTCGTCTCGCCTAATTCTGAATAACGATAATAAACATTATAATAGGTATATAAAAATAACAAGTATATAAACGAAATATATATATATATTCTTTTGACTGAGAGCTGTATATGTGTTAGCAGAGGTTGGTGTAACGGGGTACCATACAATTCGACGTATGATACAAGAGCTTAGGGAAAAACCTCAGCAAAAAAACCCTGTCTCCCCGTGAGTGTCGTGATTTGTAACTATTGTTCACAAAATTTACTGCAATTTGAAAATATTGATAGGCATTTATTTCTTCAATATGGACTCCTTCGTCAAAAAACGGAGAGGTTTCTCCAAGGTACCCGAAACTCCTGAAAAATGAAAAGACAAGAGGAGAAGAACGAACAAATTATAAATACTACATAACCTTTCAAAAGTCTCCTCTCACAAATATAATTCTCTGTAGGCGCATGGGTTCTCTTGGAGAAGAATCACCTCCGCTAGTTTTCAAAAATATTCCTTCTTGTTCAGAAATCCCTTCAATATTTGAATTCGAAAAGGAAAATGTTGCTCGTAAGGCCAGGAGGGTCTCTTTCGAAACCAGGTCTGACAGTCCAAGCGATGATTATTCAGAACTTCAGATGTTCGAAGACCGCTACAGGGTAGATAACAATGAATAATTTTCTAAAGCTTTATTTAATACGCCCTTATACACAAATATTTTTACATGTACATAAGTTTTTTTAATTTTAAACACTGTTAATTTCATCTTTTAAATTACTCGATGACCAAGAATTCAAACATATTCATGCTTGCATCACATCATCGTTCAATGATGTACGTGTTTGTGCCATGATCATACCTGCTGTGGAAAATATTCTCTCAGCAGGTACGAATGTATCCATTAATAAATCATCGGCCATCACGCAAAGTGTGAACTTTTTCATGCACTTTCCACCACTCTAAAATACAATTTTGATTCCTATTTGCTCTTTCTAGCAGTAAATGTTCTTCAAAGTCAGCTTTCCCATGTTGCGAAGGTTTTGTTGATTTTTTAAAGAGGCTATCGATGTCGATACATTTTTTAATAGAATTGGACAAATTGGTTTTCGTTTTCAATGAATACCTTCCCAGTGGGTAGATCATTGAGGGTGTTCTTGGCGTGTTCCTCATAACACTTTTCGAAAAATTGATTAGCAGATGTTTACAATAATTGTTCACATCTTCACTACAAGATGCACAATAAAAATTGGTTCAAGCACTGACGTGAAGTCAGGAGCTTTTGCGCGTATGTTCTATTGTCCATTCTCCTGTATTGGTCACTCTCAATCGAATTTACCATGGTGAATTCTATTGAATTCGATTAAGTGTCCAATACAGGAGAACGGACAATAGAAGTCACCATGGTAAATTCGATTGAGATGAAATTTCAACCATGTCGGATAAATAAAGAAATTTTCTAGTAATACGATCCCCACGAAATTTTGCAAGCATTTTCGCGTTGGCATTCTACAACTAATAACCATTTTTTAATTGGATTGGTTTAGTTTTTTTCGAGTTATTGAGGAAATAACAACCAAATTTTAGATGGGTATAACTCCTAAATCATTCGGCCGATTATGCTTATGAACAAACTCAAATGTCGCATTCAGATCCACAACCTAACCTGAAAATTTCAAATCGCTATCTCTTTCCGTTCTCAGTTTATTGTGACATGAAACATATTGTTTAATAATTTGTTTTAAAATTTTCTAGCGATACAATTCTCAAAAAATTTCACAAACGTGCTTAGGTTTATATTCTACAACTATTCACCAAGTTCCAATTCGATCGGATTTATATTGATTGAAAACAAAATCATAACTCGGAACCCATCATGTCGATTATGCCCATTAACGAACTTGTCCTTCGTATTGGGATGCGTCACTTACCTTGAAAATTTCAAGTCGCTAGCTCTTTCCATTCTCAAGTTATCGTGACAACGGCCGGACAGAATCAAATTTGACCTCGAATTCTTCATCGGCAGTCGAACCCAATCGTTTGAGACCATTTTCGGCCAAAAATTCGAAAATTAGAGACATTTGGGCAAAATGATAACGCGATGTTTCCCAGAACATACGAGCAAAAACAATGAATTTCTCCAGATGTTCAAATAGAGACGAAATTTTAAAAACATTGGGGTTTAGGGGCAATAAAAGTTGTCCGTTAAGTATTGAATTCATAATGGGATCAGTTTTTATGGTTGTGAATTCTATTTTCTTGAAAAATAATCTCAATGATCGCAAGTTCTTTAAAAAATCGTGTATTTCTAGAACGATCGATGTAAGATATAGACAAAATATTCTGGTAATTATAGTGGAAACTCTTCATATTCAATTGTTTCCTGTGGGTGTTGAACAGGGTCGAGTCATATATCGGGTGTCCCAAGGTGAGTGGCCTATTAGATTATTATGGATACTATTTTTGGTAAAGATTTTAAATTTTGTGGATCGATATTTGGCCATGTAAGGTACATTTTTAAAATAATTTCACAATTCCAGTGTTGCCGGATGTACGACAATTTGGCAACAACTTTGTTATTTTAAATGGGACATCCGGAATTTCTATTTTTTTTATGATACTCCATAAAATACTGAATCTATTCATTCTACTTTTTCATACCCATCTTTAACGGTTTCTGAGTTATTAATTATTTTTCGAAGTTTTAGATCAAATAGGCGTGTTACGAAAATGACTCTAGTTCGCTCAATATTTGAGATTTGAATCAGAAAATTTAGCAAATCATTAGATATTGATCTGGTATATGTCACTGCTTTTGAATTATAATTGTCAGTTATACAGGATGGACAAAAAAAAACATCATTTGCTAAGTTACAAAATCGTAAAAAAGTCGGTTTTTTCAAATTAGACACCTAGTATATTACTCAATTTTTGGAATTAGTACAACACTCTCTACAATTTTTCTATTCATGTCCCTATACCTATCTCAACTGGATTCCGAGTTATATGCGTTTATTAGATTTCAGATTGATTCAATAAGCGTTAATTTCTTTTGTATTGTTATTTTCTCTATGTCGTTCATTGATCGATATATCAATGAATAACTTCAATCCATAAATGTTAAAATAAACAATTATTGCCTAACCGGTGTTTTGTTTCGTGGTTTTTCTATAAATAATGGCTCAAGAAAGATATAATACACATGAAGTTTTAATGAATTTATTTGAAATTTTTGGCGAATGAAACAAGTTGTCGAGCTAAATAAATAAAACGATTATTGCAACTGCCGACCATTGGCTTCCAAGCATCTCAGGATTCGGTTCCGTACCCCCCTCGTCGTAGCCTTTCGGATTTCATCTCGATCTAGTGTACGAAATGCATGAATCACCCGATGCTGTAGCTCCTCTTTGGTGTTGACTGGAGTTGCATATACGATATCTTTGATCCTAGGCCAAAGACAAAAATCGAGGGGGGTGAGATCTGGTGATCTTGCTGGCCAATCCCAGAGGCCCATACGTCCAAACCATCGATCATCAAAAATTCTCCTCAATTCTGCGGAAACCCTGGCAGTTGAATGGGCACCTGCCCCATCTTGCTGATACCAGATTTGGTTGTAATTTTGGAGAGGCAAATGATCAACAAACTCTTCTACAACATGTCTTATTATACGGATATATCTCTCAGAATTTAGATTTTCATCGTAAATGAAATATTCTACTTTATTTTCCATCAATAAAGCAAAAACGTTAAACCCAAAATTAACTTGGTGCCCAGATTCTCGTTTAACATGTGGATTTTCTGACGCCCAAAAATGACGATTTCTTGTATTAAACATTCCCCCCCTAGTAAATTTTGACTCGTCACTGCAGATGATTTTAGATAAAAAATTTGGATCTTCCAGGATGTGGGTAGTAATTCTTTCGCAAAATACCATTCTCCTCTGAAAATCTTGTGGCCTTAATTCCTGAACCCTCACATATTTGAAGTCATGCATTCGATGTTCTGATAATATCTTTGCACTGAAGATTTACTTATTCCTAATTCCCATGAGGCGTATGTTATAGATGCTTCAGGATAAACTTCGAAAAATGTTAAAACATTTATTTGGTTATCTTCAGTGTTAACTTTTCTGGGTAAAACTACTTTATTTTGTTCTCGTAATTTTGATCCAAATTGTAAGAAATTTCTTCTCAATCTTGAAAACTTTTTCGATTCATTCGAGGTAATTGTGGATACATTTCATTGAATTTTCGACATGTTCTTTCGACAACTTTGTCACATTCGCCAAAAATTTCAAATAAATTCATTAAAACTGCATGTGTATTATATCTTTCTTGAGCCATTATTTATATAAAAACCTCGATACAAAACACCTGTTAGGCAATAATTGTATATTTTTACATTTATGGATTGAACTGATTCATAGATATATCGATCTATGAACGACATAGAGAAAATAACAATACAAAAGAAATTAACGCTTATTGAATCCATCTGAAATCTAATGAACGCATATAACTCGGAATCCAGTTGAGATAGGTATAGGAACGTGAATATAAAAATTGTAGAGAATGTTGTACTGATTCCAAAAATTGAATAATATACTAGGTGTCTAATTTGAAAAAACCGACTTTTTTACGATTTTGTAACTTAGCAAATGATGTTTTTTTTTGGTCCTTCCTGTATAACTGACAACTATAATTCAAAAGCAGTGACATAAACCAGATCAATATCTAATGATTCGCTAAATTTTCTGACTCAAATCTCAAATATTGAGCGAACTAGAGTCATTTTCGTAACACGCCAATTTGATCTAAAACTTCGAAAAATAATTAATAACTAAGAAACCGTTAAAGATAGGTATGAAAAAGTCAGAATGCATAGATTCAGTATTTTATGGAGTATCATAAAAAAAATAGAAATACCGGATGTCCCATTTAAAATAACAAAGTTGTTGCCAAATTGTCGTACATCCGGCAACACTGGAATTGTGAAATTATTTTAAAATGTACCATACATGGCCAAATATCGATTCACAAAATTTAAAATCTTTACCATTAATAGTTTCCATAATAATCTAATAGGCCACTCACCTTGGGACACCCGATATAAGAAAAGTTTCTGTATGTATCTGTAGTAAATAAGACGATCTTCCAGGTGGAAATTTTCGAGCCAAAGAAACCCTTTCAATAGTATACACGTTTACTACTCAGTAGTTTGTAGACACTTATACTCAACCGAGAGTAAAACATCGATCTTGAAGAAAACACATTTAATAAACCAAAATATAAACATCTGCTAGGATAGATATTTATGATAAGAGATACGTTACTATAAGAAGTTATGAGAACAGTTAACAAGTTGAAATAAAAATGTGAAAACATTATTTCAGTTTACAATAAAATATTTCACAGATACTCACAAGAGTTGATATTTGATAAAATATATTGATCTCTATGTAGACCTTTTCTAATTTTTCGAATAAAAACTTCATGAAAAAAAATAACGAGACCAGAAACGAGACTCCCGGGTTGAGCTGTACGTGGTCTCGGTATCGCCTATAATATATTTCAACACGTCTCGTCTCACCTCGCTTTTTCGAGACGAGACCAGAAAAATCTCGCTCTCGTGTGAAGCCCTTAATTTAGGTGGGCGAATCTGAAGAAATAATCAACCTAATGTTGGTGGAAATGTCGAGAATTAGTCGAATAAAATAGAAACAATTGGTTCCAGCATTGGTTTGCGCGCATGTTCTATTGTCTATTCACCTCTATTGAACACTCTTAATCGAATATAGCATCGATAAATACCGTTTGCTCAGCTTTTATATGATATGAATATACTCCATTCACATTTATAAAGTCTCCCGGTTGGCCATGAAAATTTGACACATTTCACCATGTAGGTATATTTTGAAAATGTTAGGTTATAGTCATTTTCCTGTCAGATAACTACGCAACGTTGTCCTCTCTACATAGAAGTCGTAGTAATTACGTATTTTCACAATGTGAATTTATTTGGGAAAAATAATGAATTTGAGAAGATATTATGTGAATTAAATAATTAAACATTCCTGGCGACTATGGAAGAAAATTTTTGCTCTGTTGTTACTGGAAAAATTTCACGTACATAAACTGGTTGGAAGATTCAATTATGTTATTTTCTTGTACGGAAATCAAGAATTAAGTGTTGAAATTTTATTGAAAAATAATGGATATAGTATAGTCCGTTACTTTGTGATAGTTCATTTGAAAAATGAATAAAAGTACCTGAATAATAACCCGACAGGAAAACTTGTAAACGAACAGACGTACCTATGGAATTTCCCACTTTTCTCAAGAAGACATTTAAATACCTTGTAGCTCAACTTGAAATACACCAGTTTCAAAATGTAGTATTACTACGAAACCCGAGTCATTCTTATACCTTATTAAAATATAATGATAGGAAACTAAGTAATTTCATTCGAGAGTTCAACATGTCAGAATGAAGTTTTCCTATTGCAGATTTTAATGTTATGATTATGTTAAGTTTGAGACTTTTGAGAGTAGACATTGGAAACGTCTCGGCGAATTGTTTTGACCTTGACGATATTTCAGGAGTGCCAACCTGCCTGTGCTTTAGTTACAAAAACGTGATAGACCTAAATCATGGACAACCGGGAGACTTCATAAAAGTGAATGGAGTATACATTTCGTATGCATTTCAATGACAGACTTGAGTAATGAGAGAATTGTCTAAGATTACAGAATTTTTAATTCTGACATATGTATTTTATCGTAATTGAACTTCATTAAATATCCAATGGTATACGAAAAAACTTATGTTTCAAGTAATTTCAGGAGACGATATGCCCGAAATTCCCAGAAAATTTGCGTGTCGGGATTCTACAAGTAATTACCGAGTTTTAATTGGATCGGATTTGTATATTTTGAGTTAAATAGGATATAACAACAAAATTTCAGATGTGTATAACTCCAAAACCATTCTGCCGAGTATACCAATTAACGAACTCGAACGTCGCGTTCTGATGCCCATACCTACCCTGAAATTGCAAGTCGCTATCTCTTTCCGTTCTCAAGTTATCGTGACATACATAATATTTTTTCATAATTTGTTCAAAATTTTCTAGTGACACGATCCTCACAAAATTTCACGTCCGCCTTTATGTCGGCATACAATAACAAGTAACCAAGTTTCAATTCGATCGGATCTGTATTTTTTGAATAATCGAAAAAATAATAATCCATTGGGTATATGTTACTCCGAAACCATTGGCCGATTATGCACAACAAAAAACTTAACTGTCCCATTCGGATGCGCAACCTATCCTGAAAATTGCAAGTCGCTATCTCTTTCCATTCGAAAGTTATAGTGGCTACGTTCACCCATCCAACTACTGGACTCACCCAAGGCTGCTCGGATATCCAACAATATAGATCCGATTGTTTTAATTAACTTAACTGTAAAGTTAGGATTTGAAGGATCTCGCAAAATTTCAGCGATGTCGGACGAATAGTTACTGATGTATAGAATTTTTTAAATGATTTTCAATGATTCTTTAAAAAATTTCTAGTCATACAATCCTCACGAAATTTCGCAAAAATTTGCTCGTCGGCATTCTACAACTAATTAACATGTTTGGATTGGATCGGTTCCGTGTTTTTTGAGTTATGGAGTAAATAACAACAAAATTTGAGATAGGTAGAACATATGCGAGTTTTGCATTAGGTTTAAATTTGATGAAATATGAAATGATATCTATATCATTACTGTGATAAGAACCATTTTTTCCAAATATTAATGTTCTCCCCTAATCGCATAGAAATTATCTTTCAGATAACAGATTTCATCGAACATGAATATTTTTATTCCGAAAAGATAGATGATAAGTGAATATAACCTCATCCAAAAATGTTCGGTATTTCACAATATGATACTAAAAATATAATTATATTTATATTAGTTCTTTGACATAAATACATGTATAGGACTGGTCATAAAATTTCACTTCCGATTCTACCAAGAAAATTACAGAAATTATCGTTTGCAGTATAATAATACTTTTGTGATAATAAAGCCTCAACTACTTTCTTAAACATTCTAGTTTTTCAGAGGTGGGAATGATATCAATGGATTCTTGTGATAGAACTGCATCATTAAATAAATTAAATTAAAAAAGCATTCATTTAAAAAAAAACGAAGCGCCAAAAATTATGAATCCGGGATATCTTCAAATATACTCTGAAAATTGTATTATATCAATTGAAACTTAGCCAATATTCCTTTTTTTTGCTACTGGAGATATTCTGAACCCAATTTGATTAACTTACCAAAGTAAATATCATCATTATGGATTATCCAAGGGCATTATATTATTAACCAAAACTTATAATATACTATAATTCTCATAATTCTACGATAGCTGAGGTAATTTCATTGGCCATTTTGCATTCAATCATGCTTTGTTTTCTAGAGCAGGAGTGATATTTTATATCATGAGTAACGAACCAGAAATGAATTTGACATGTCTCTTGTAGGTAGATAAGATGACATGCATGAACACAGATCATATAATAATTCATAGATAGAATAATTACTGTATTATGTGAAAACATATAGAAGTACGATTTATTATTGAATATTTTAAAAATCATATCTCCGATAGTTTTAGTTTCTTACAGTTAAACATGATATCAATGGATTCTTATGAGGAAACTCCATCTTAAAAAAATTGGATTTGAAATTTGTATTGTAAAAAAAATAAATTTTTGGAAATAACAAATCTTAATGGTGGTCTCCTAGTGAACGTTTTGTTTGTTGCTATGAAAATTATCTTTCTTACCTGAAGAATATCCATTAATGACTTCTTTGGCCGATTCACAAAATTAGATTTGAAATTTGAATCAAAAAATGTGGGAAAGCCTTGTGGCAAGCAGCTTTGGCGCTCTTGTTCAAACTTTGACAAATCATATCTCCGAAAGTATTGGTTACAACTGCATCATAAAGGAAATTGAATTCAAACATCATAAAAGAAATTAAATTCAACAAGAGCCAAAAATTATTAATCCGAAGCCAGCAGACCGACTCTACCCAGTAACTAACTTCTGAGAGATATTCATTCCTCAAATCTACTATGAAAATTATATTATATCAACTGAAACTTAACCAATTTTCCAGTTTTGTTTTTACTGGGGATATTTTGAACCCAATTTTATTAACTTACCAAAGGGTGTATTTCTTTCATCATATGGATTATCCAACTAGCCAGCTACCTATGACAGCTGAGGTTATTTTAGTCATTTTGCGTTCAATCATACTTTGTGTGACCTCTTATCTGTAGATGAGATGACAATGATGATTTGTACGAACACAGATCATGAAATTCATAGATACGGACGTTCATTTTCGATTGCAGCATTCTGTGAAATCATAGTTACGATTTGATATTGAAATTTCGAAAAATCATATCACTGGAAGTACTGATTTGTTCAAAATGATATCAAGGTATCCTGCGTCTGAATCAGACGCAGAATATAGAAGTTCATAATTCCTTACTCTACTTGACCACGAATTTCTTTGAACGCACGTTATATTGATGTAAATTAACCAAAGTGGTTATATTACCCAGGTTAACTGATTTATCTTTCTTCTTTGCTTCATCAAAGTCAGCACTAACTACATATTGCGTTCTATAATGAAATTTCCTGCAGCATTACAATTCACAAATAACTTTTGAGAACAAAACCTGTTTATTCAGAAATATGTAAACCTCATATGTTAGGAAAAGCAATTTTATCTTGCCCAGACATAATGATGTCAAATAAGGGATTTATCAGTAAGGGAGTTCCATTAGGACAGAAGGGGATATCAATTTGAGAGGAACTGCAAATGAAAACAGAAGAATAGGAGCATTTAATTTATTATTTTTTAAAAACATTGAATAACACAGAATTTTCTGTAATACCTTTATACATGATCACTTCCAATACTATATTTATTATATTTTTATTCAAATGTATAAATTTCATTATCATGTAAGACTCATTAAAACTGAGCATTCAATTTATTATTCTCAATTGAAAATTTGAATCTTCATAAAAAGATTTTCATGTACTTATACAGCATTTTTTCAAACTTGAACACTGGTTATCTTCTAATGATCTTCTAATGATTAAGGAGATGATGATACATTTCAAAATATATTTGATTTGATCATTCAGAACTAGGTATATTGATGAAATAGCAAAAATGATTCATAAAATTGATACACTAACCAAATAGAGGGTAGTGCTCACATTTCAATCTTCTTTTCCATATATATTCAGTAGAAAATTGTTTTGCACAAAAAAATTTCAATACCCTACCACAAGCAAGATGTCATTCTTGTCGACACAAACCAAGAACTAAACAAAAAGAACACTAATAACTAAGAAAAAATCAAACTGAACAATTGCAATACTCTAAATACGAAACTTCAGCAAGGAACAATATGAATAAATAAATCTTTGAATTTAATTTGAAATGTCGGTATAATTTCTAATGCCGGCAGATACCCTTGTATACTCCATTCACTTTTATAAAGTCTCCCGGTTGGCCATGATTTAGGTCTATCACGTTTTTGTAACTAAAACACAGGCAGGTTGGCACTGCTGAAATATCGTCAAGGTCAAAACAATCCGCAGAGACGTTGCCAATTTCTACTCTCAAGATAATCATAACAGACCATTATCTTCGAATATAATAAAGAACTCTTCGCTTTGAAATTGAAAATGCTGAAAGTAGGAGTGCTAAGCAGAACCTAAATCTGCAATAGGAAAACTTCATTCTGACATGTTGAACTCTCGAATGAAATTACTTAGTTTCCTATATTTTATTGAGGTATGAGAATGACACGTGTTTCGTAGTACTACTACATTTTGAAACTGGTGTATTTCAAGTTGTGCAAGAAGGTATTTGAATGTCTTGTGTAGGCTTATTCCTTGAGAATTTCGAAAAGTGGGGAATTCCATAGGTACGTCTGTTCGCTTAGAAGTTTTCCTGCCAGGTTATTCGGGTACTTTTATTCTTTTTTCAAATGAACTATAACAAATAAGTAACGGAGTACTCTATCGATTATTTTCCAATAAAATTCCAACACTTGATTCTTGATTTCCATACAAGAAAATAGCATAATTGATTCTTCCAACCAGTTTATTTACGTGAAATATTTCCAGTAACAACAGAGGAAAAATTTTCTTCTACAGTCGCCAGGACTGTGGAATTATTGAATTCACATAATATCTTCTCAAATTCATTATTTTTCCGAAGCAAATTCACATTGTGAAAATACGTAATTACTAGGACTTCTATGTAGAGAGGACAACGTTGCGTAGTTATCTGACAGGAAAATGACTATAACCTAACATTTTCAAATTATACATGGTGAAATGTGTCAGATTTTCATGGCCAACCAGGAGACTTTATAAATGTGAATGGAGTATATTTTGACAGTATTTGGACCGCATTTCGGCCGAAAATATATCAAAGAGTGTCCGTAACATGTATTCTATAGTTTCAATGCATCTATCTGGTACCTAAGATTAATACAAAGCTCTAAAATTATTTTGAGGGTGTTGATAATCAGTACAGTCCCTGGAGCTACGCCACTGCTGTTATTTCATCATTTTCATATTTCAAGGTATTTTATCTTCAAAATAGTGAGTGATTGTGAATGAATTTGCTCTCAGAGAGAAAATAATATTTTCAAAAAAAAAATTTAGGTTACTTTAGGTTAAGTTGGTTCTTAATTGATCATAGAACTCCTCGTGTGTTCCGAAAACCATCCAAGATTTCTAGATTATCGATGAAGCAAGTTTGGCTGAGAAAACATCTCATTTGCTACAGGAATGAGGCTGTATGAGACGCCAAAGAGTCTACATTTTATCGATTCCATTTCGCTATGCGTTGAGTTGCTTGGAATTACCCGAAAAGCATTCTAGTTAAGGTAATCGTGGAGACCACTGAGAGGTCTCAAAAGACTGCTACTTGGAGGTTTATTCTTTCTTAAACAAAATGTAGCGAATTTCTATTTTGGCTATAATGTGTGTCCCAGTCAAATGGAATGAATACCGTATTTTATTCATATAAAATTAATAAATTGGTTGAAGCCCTGTGGACAGGAGCTTTTTGGCGCTCTTGTTCAAATAGACAAATTATATCTCCGAAAGAATTGGTTTCTCAGAGTTGGGAATTATAACAATGGATTTCTATGATAGAAATGCATCATGAAAGAAATTAAATTTAAAAAAAGTATCGTTTAAAAAAAATGCTTCAAAAATTATCTCTTACAACAAGAGCAATCTGCAATGTTTAAATGCCTTAATGCTTCAAAAATTGTCATTAAATTTATTTATCAAGATTAAATGAGCAATCTGCAATGATTCAACCTCGTGGAATGGGTTGTTGCAACTTAGAGTCGGTGCATAGTTTTCACAACTCGAAATACCTAAGGAAAGTATCATCGAAATGTCTAGAGCAAGGCTGGAGACAATCATAGCAGATTGTCCAATTATTCCTGATATTTGAGTAAGTAGTGGATTACGAACAAATTATTTTGATAGTTCAAAATAAATTAATAAAATACTATCCTCTTTTCATAATTCAAAATTTAATAGTCCATACCACTAAAAATGATTGATACACAAATGTAGATCCATATTTCAGTATTTTTTTGCTAGCAACATTATGAAAATACTGCATATATAGGACCATGTCTCACTACTTATGGAAGTAAACGGTAATATTCACCTCAGTGGTCAACAGCAATTTCTTTTGATGATTCCATTATGTTCTTCTTTCCTATTGCTCCATAAACTACATCAAAACAGTCTTGTAGGTATATATTCACAAATTCGAGAATCGAATACTTTCTAAGAGAAAATAACAACCATGAATTGGTAATCTCTGATAGCTAGAAAAGATGACATTTATGAATAGTGATCACAGACAGATTCTGTGTTCACATTCTGTGAATACATAGAACTTACGATGTATTATTGAAACTTTGAAACATCATATTTCCGAAAGTATTAGCTTGTTAGAGTTGAAAATGATAACAATGGATTCTTATGATGAAACTGCATCTTAAAAAAATTTTAATTCAAAAGTTGTAATGTGAAAAAATATATTTTTTTTCGTTACTCCGAAACTATTTGACCGATTTGGCCCAATAACGAATTTAACCGAGATATTTATCCCTCAAACCTACTCTGAAAATTTCAACTGTATAGTTCATTCCGTTCGAGAGTTATGGTGTTAACGGCCGGACGGACGGACGACCAGACGGACGGGCGGCCGGCCGGACATAATCGATTTCACCACGGTTTATTGATCAGTGAGTCAAACCAAATCGTTTAAGACCATTTTCAGCCAAAAGTTCGAAAATTACAGACATTTGGGCAAATTGATAAGCACTCTGTACCGAGGAACAAGGGCGCCAAAATAATGGTTAAAGCACTGATGTTAGGTCAGGAGCTTTTGCGAACATGTTCTATTGTCTATTAAAGTCTATTGGACAATCTCAATCGAATTTACCATCGATATAGACCGTTTTCTAAGCGTTTATAAGATTTGAATACATTTCGTACCATTTTAATGACAGACTTGAGTAATGGGAGAATATTCTAAGATCACAGACTTTTTAATTCTGAAATATCATTATGTATATTATCGAATTGATTCAAATTCATTAGATATACAATAATATACGGAAATGTACGTCTCAAGTAATTTCAGGATACTGTAATGACGCGAAAATTAGCGCGTCGGGATTCTTCACGTAATTATCGAGTTTTAATTGAATCCGATTTATGTATTTTGAGTTATAAAGGAAATAACACCAAAATTTCAGATGAGTATAACTCTAAAACCGTTTGGCCGATTATGGCAATTACCGAACTTAATTGTTGCATTCGGATGCGCAACCTACTTTGAAAATTGCAAGTTGCTATCTCTTTCCGTTCTCAAGGTATCGTGAGATACATAATATTTTTTCATGATGGTGGTACGCCCCTCACAAAATTTCACCCACGTTTTGATGTTGATATTCTACGACTAAGTTATCAAGTTTCAATTCAATCAGGTCAGTATTTTCTGAGTTATCGAGAATAGTATATTCTAAAACAAGTTGCAGAATGGGCTCCTATTAAAACACGAATGCGAAATTCGAAAACGAGCGACGAAGGAGCGAAGGAGCGAGTTTTCGAACGCATGAGTGTTGGAATTGCCTTCTGTAACGAGTATTAGACGATATTTTCTCTATTTCAGGCAAGTTTTGTAAAATACTGTTGAAATTTAATGAAAAATTCGGTTTATACATCCTAGTGACTTTTGTATTGTATCTTCGTAGTTGGTGTGACTGTTACCAAAGTTGACAGATTACGGAATTTGAATTTGAAACGTACGTAGGGCATGGAGATCAGATTCAAAACAGTTTCCTAATAGGATGAATGATTCAAAATCAGCAAGAAGGAAATCTCTAGTAATTTTTTAATGAAAATAAAACTTTTCCTCAACAATTATTTCACTATATCCAGATTATATTGTATTGTCAATTGACGTGTGTTGAAATTTGATAGGATCGAATGTCAGTGCTGACTAGCACAAAACGAAAAATATAACTAGAAACAATGAGGGAATGAGTTCATTCCAGCAATGTTTTTAGTGCTGGAATGGACTCATTACGATACTGAAATAGAGAAAATAATATTCCAGATGGGTATACCTCCGTAAGGGGCCGTTCAAATATTACGTAAGCAGATTTATTACAATCATTTACCCCCCCATCCCCCTTGTCAGCAAAAGTAAGCAAAGCTCTTACCCCCTCCTCCCATGCCTACGTAAACAAGTTTCAATTATAAATGTATTTTTTTTATATTGTAATCATAATGTTATAATTATAATTTTAAAAATAAGAAAATAGATTTAGGATAAAGATTAGATTTTACTGATACAGTATTCAACATAGAGTAAGGGACAAAAATATTATAATCTTACGAACATAACAAACTTATTTTAAATTTTTGGTACACATATTAAATTCAAATTAACAGTCTTCAGTCCATGAAACCCGAATCCATGATTCTAAGTTTTCGATGATAGTTCCTTGTCGGACTTTGCTTGTAATTTATAATTTCGCCACACTTCGTTAAGTAACTTTTGTACATCTTGTACTTTCGAACTTGCATGAGATTTTTTTAAACTTTGAAACAATTTTTGGTATAACTTGGATTTTTCTATTTGAAACGACATCTTATTTAAACGTTAAACTTTGGCTAATGGAATCAACGGTAACACAAATATATATAGTATCCAAACAAAAACTAACGGAGAAAATTTAGACAAGTGAATAGCGCGCGGTAATTCCCCTAATCGGTTCTAAGGCGAGTGCCTAAACGTATGCATTATTTGCGGGAATTTTTAAAAATGCGTTTCGTTTTCAAGCATAGACAATGTGAGGGTTGCCATTTGTGTAAAAAAGTAAATAACTACCGATGACGTAATCATCATCTAGACTCCCCTACCCCCCATGTCATCCAAAATAAGCAAAACAAAGACCCCCCCCCACCCCCCAAAGTGCTTACGTAACACTTGAACGGCCCCTAACCGCTAGGCAGATTATGCCCAACAACGAACTCCCATTCGAATGCGCAACCTACCGTGAAGGTTACGAGTACCTATCTCTTTTCGTTCAAGAGGTATCAAGGCAACGGTCACCCATCCAGCTACTGAACTCACCCAAGGCTGCTCGAATCTCCAACAATCTATATCCGATCGTGTTAAAATTTGGAACTCGGCAGTAGAGTTAGGTTAGGTTGATATTCAATGATTTTTTTTAAATTTTATAGTAATACGATCCTCACGAAATTTTGCAAGAATTTTTGCGTCAGCATTCTACAACTAATTACCTTGTTTGAATTGGATCGGATTCGTTATCGTGGCAACCAACGGCCGGCCGGCCGGGCAGAATCAAATTTGACTGGAGGTCAAATTCTTCATGAGTCAGTCGAACCTAATCGTTTAAGACAATTTTCGGCGATAAATTCGAATGTTACATACCTACATTTGGGAAAAATGATAGCATGCTGTTCCCCAGACCATGCACGCAAAAAGCACAGACGTGAGGTCAGTGTGCTTTGGCGCATTTGTTCTAATTCATATCCAGAACGATCAGCCAACCAGGTAATGAACTCGACCAAGGCTAGGCTTTCAGGAAAAATAATGATATTTTCCCAATATATCCATTTCTTCCATCTTAATGTGCGGGGAGAAGCAAATAAAAACAAGCCCTGTGGACAGGAGCTTTCTGGCTCTCTTGTTCAAACAGACAAATTATATCTCCGAAAGTATTGGTTTCTCAGAGTTGGGAATTATATCAATGTATTCTTATGATAGAACTGCATCATAAAGGAAATTCAATTCAAATAATAGTTTATTTATCAAGATTAAATGAGCAATCTGAGAATGAGAACTGCACCATGGAGGAAATCAAATTAAAATAGCTGAAATGAATTTGACTGTCTCTTATAGAACAGGATGACATGTACGAGTATGACCACAGATCATATAATAAACCTTAGATAGAATAATTGTAGCATTCTGTGAAAACAAGTACGATTCATTATTGAAATTTCGAAAAATCTCATCTCCGAAAGTATTAGCTTGTTGGAGTTGAAAATGATATCAATGGATTTTTATGGTGAAACTGCTACTCCGAAACCATATGGCCTATTTTGCCCAATAACGAACTTAACCGAGATATTCATCTCCCTAACCTATTCTGATAATCTAGCTCATTCCTTTCAAGAGTTATTGTAGAAATTTTTTTTTTATTTTTAAAATTTTTTTTTTTACACTTTGCGGTATCCTGGTCAATACAAAACTTCACACGCGTATAAAGGACATGATTCTACAATTTGATGCTAAATTTCAGATAGATCGAGTGATCGGTTTCGGATATATTCATAAAAAATATTTTTATTAAAATTGGCCATAACTCCGAAACCGCTTGATGGATTTTGCCCATTAACGAACTCGTCCGAGATATTTACACTCCAAACCCACCTTGCAAATTTCAATAGTCTAACTCCTTTCGTTCGAGAGTTATCGTGCCTACGGCTGGACCGGCCGGACAGAATCGATTTCGACCTCGGATTCTTGATCAGTGAGTCGAAACAATTCGTTTAAGATCATTTTCAGCCAAAAATGAGAAAATTACAGACATTTGTGCAAATTGATAAGCACTCTGTTCCGAGGAACTAGAGCGCCAAAAAGTGTAATTCCCTTTCCGGGATTTGAGCCCGCCTTCTCTCGTTTCGAAACCGAAAACGTACACGTACGCGTGCTCTAAAAATTTTATTGTTGAATAAATAGATTTTGATTCCATTTTTGCAATGAGCTAGATCGATATTTCACACTGTATGGTATCGATATAATAAGGGTCATGAGAATTGACAAGAAAAATACACTTATCCAAATATTGAATCATTGAAGTGATATTAAGAATATGAAAGGCAAGTTATTTAAAGATATTGATGTGTAATGCTGAATTATAGGTATAGGATATATGAATTGGTATATCGAGAGATCTTGTCTAACCCTGCTATGTTCTGAAAGTATTGAAATATCTACATATTCAGAAAAACGTCTCACACTATAAAAAATTATAAGAGAGATCTTGTTAACCCTGCTATGTTCTGAAAGTATTGAAATATCTACATATTCAGAAAAACGTCACACACTATAAAAAAATTATAAGAGAGATCTTGTCTAACCCTGCTATGTTCTGAAAGTATTGAAATATCTACATATTCAGAAAAACGTCACACACTATAAAAAAATTATATATTTCTAAAAATTTATTTAGGTACAAATTAACAAATGTACGAATTTGAGTGAAATGTCTGTAATGTTCGAATTTTTTGCCGAAAATAGTCTCAAATGATTAAGTTCGACTCTCTGATCAAAATTTCTAGGTCAAATTTGATTCTGTCTGGCTGGCTGGCCGATGCCATGATAACTTGAGAACGGAAAGAGATAGCGACTTGAAATTTTCAGGGTAGGTGGTGCGTCCAAATCTGACGGACAAATACCGACATAAAAAGTATGTCAGGATCGTATTACCAGAAAAAAAAAAAAAAAAAAATATTATTTACCTCACGATAACTCGAGAAAGGGACGAGATAGCGACTTGCAATTTTTAGGGTAGATTGCGCATCCAAATGCGACATTTGAATTTGTTAAAAGACTTAATCTGTCAAACGGTTTCGGAGTTATACCTATCTGAAATTTTACTGTTCCTCAATAACTCAAGAAATACTAATCCTATCCAATTCCAACATGGTAATTAGTGGTTGAATGCCAAAGCACAAATTATTGAGATAAGAATCATTGAAAAAAGTCTATATCTCAGAAACTATTCGTCCGAAATTCCGAAATTTCGCGAGAACCTTCCAAACTTAAATTTACAGCCAAATTCCAAGTTTGAACACTATCCGATTCATATTGCTGGAGATAAGAGCAGCTTTTGTGAGTTCAGTAGCTTGGATGAGTGATCTTTGTCACGATAACTTTCGAACGGAAAGAGATAGCGACTTGAAATTTTCAGAGTTTCAGAGTTATACCCATTTTCTCAATACTTCAGAAAATACAAATCCGATCGAATTGAAACTTGGTAGCTAGTTGTGGAATATCGATATAAAGACGTATGTGAAATTTTGTATCACTAGAAAATTAAAAAAAAAAATATTAAAAAATATTATATTTCACACCACAACAGGGGAGAGATAGTGACTTGCAATTTTTAGGGTAGGTTGCACATCCAAATGCGACATTTGAGTTCGTTAATAGGCATAATCGGTCAAATGGTTTTATATACATATATACAGTTATACATATCTGAATTTTTTTCTTATTTCCTCTGTAACTCAAAAAATACAAATCGGATCCAATTAAAACTCGGCAATTACTTATAGAATGCAGACGCGCAAATTTTCTCCGAATTTCGTATCCTGAAATTACTTGAGAATTGAGTTATTTCTTATATCATTAGATATCCAACGAATTTCAATTGAGATAAAATACATATGTCAGAATGAGAAATTCTGTGATCATAGACGATTGTGTCATCAAAATGGTAGGAAATGTATTCATATCTTATAAAACCTGAGGAAACGGTGTATATCGATGATAAATTGGAATGAGAGTGTCCAATAGAGGTGAATAAAACATAATTAACAGTAAGTTAGTATGTTTAAGATTAAATTTTAATTTTTTTCTACGCACAGGCTGGACTAATATTATCAAAGAAAGTCAGATTCCAAAACCTACTCCTACTCCGCACTTGATTAATAAATTTCAGAAATGGTAAACGAAAGCTGTCGAAGGCTGCGATGCAACTATAAACTTTGACATATGTCACAATTGGTTCTATATTTATTGAACTCAATTTATTTATGGTTTCCGCTTGTTAATTCCTCCTGGAACACCCTGTATATGCGATCGAGTTTGAGAACTAGGCTGTAAAATATGGTTTTAAAGGCTGTTGCATATCTGACGGATACTTTTTGGAAAATAGATCCTCACGAAATTTCGCATAAGGCCGATCTTATACGGCCGGAATGTCTCTCTGAATTAATATTCTTAGTTCATAATCTGAATTCTGAAAGCTTTTAAAATCTAGAAATTAATACTCTGAAACAAATCAGAATGTGTGTGGAGAAGAGTAAATTAGCATGTATTTCTGTGTTTTCTGAATTATTAATATGAATTAAGAGAGACATTCCGACTGTATAAGGCCGTACTAAGTCTTCGATAGCAAAATTTCACATGAGTATAACTCAGGATCCATTCGGCGAATTTTGGCGAACGTCTTAGCCCGTTTTCGACCAAAAATTCGAAAAATACAGACATTTGGGCAAATAGACAATGGAGAAAACGTGCCAAGAATACTGAGATAAGTGAACTTTATATTCTGAAATCTAATTTTGTTACGTAAGAAGTAGAAGTGAACCACCGGGTCGCCAATATTATTTTTGCTGTAAATATACTAACTGACAAAGGAACTGCAACACCCAGAAGGAGCTGTTTAAATTTTGAATTTTGTTTTGATAAAACATAGATAGTATAGCACAACAATCGTGAAGGTTTTTTCATGTAAACATTTTTTGTTACTTACATATTTTAGTCATTTTTGCAAATTTATTGAATTTTACAACAAACCAGCTGTTCGAGGAGATCCAAAGTCGATGTTTAGTTGCTGTTAAAATGCTAAATGTTAAAATGAATTTTGGAAATGTTAACAACTGCTTTCATGGGATACTGTCAAAATACAGTTCAGTCCCCATGATCCCCAGTAGGTATCCCATGAAAGCAGTTGTTGACATTTCCAAAATTCAAATCCCTGACAACGATATCAAATAATCATTAAAGGATACTGTGGGAGGTATATTCATTATTAGGCAACATTGTCAATTGATTGCTTCTGACAAATATCTTGTGTTTCTTACGCAGAAGCAAATCACAAAATTATTAATTTTAATTTTATAGATATTTTTGGTTTTTATGGGGATTTAGTTTGGGAGAGAAAACCCAGAAAAAAAACCTTTCAATAAAGATAACAAACAAAGAGAAAATTAGCCCTGAAGAAGACTTTGGAATAAAGTTGAAACTAGTTGGCATTTTTTTAAGAAAATTGATTTTGTAATAACCCCTGACCTAAAACCTGTGATAAATCAATTGGAATTGTAATCACATATGTCTCAACTTCATTAATCTTCTATGGTGCTAAGAATTACTTAAAAATTAAAGTACGCTTATGTCATTCACAACATAATTTATTTGGTAGTTAAGTAGCTTGAAGTATGAGATGAAATTGAAGTAGTCTAGATCTCTAGATGGGTTTAAGGACACAGAAGAGAAATAACGCGGCATTTATTCACAGATGCAATTTACTCGAGATGGAGTGAACAATAAACACAAAGAATATTCGTGATTTCTAAAGAATCCTCGAGAAACATTACCGAGATACTCTCACAAACGTTTTGACGTCAAGATGTATGGTTGGGTAATACTTAATAATAATATGTTTATCGGCCCCCACTACTTCGAAAACAGATTCACCGGGCATAATTATCTGAATTTTTTTTATGTATACCAGTGGTGCAGCCCAGATTTTGTTATGGGGGAGGGGGGGCTGAAATTTTGTTTTGGGGGGCGCTGAACTGAACAACCAAATGAGGGATGTTTGTTAATGCTTGACGTTTGACGATGAAATCAGAAAAAATGAAAATTTTGGTATCTTTGGGGGGCCGTAGCCCCAAAGCCCCCCCACCACGTGCTGCGCCAGTGATGTATACCCTCCCCGCTCTTTTGGGAGGAGTATACCAGAGATCATTGATCTTTTAGCCTCCCCATTATTTAGTGGAAGAAATTATCTCGATACAGAGTATCCAAATTGGTGGATAGGTGGGGGAGGTCCTAGAAGATGGCCAGTATGATCTCCTGCTTTTAATCCAATGGACTATTTATTATATTACTTTCTACACTTAAAAATGTTACTTGTGTCCTCTAAACTTCCACATTATTGCTGCAAAACAATAATACAATCTTCTAGCTGTAATATTAAGCACATGGTAATCATTTAAAATGTGCTCATCGGCTCTGCGTCTCCGTGTATTAAAAGTATTACATTTAAAATGGAGTTTCAAGAATGTTTTCGTTTTAGGGTGAAATTTTGGTCAGACGAGATAGGGAAAGAGTTGAGAAAATTGAGCGAAGCAATGACAAGAAAATCAAGGGTTAAAGAAGTAAGTACCTATAATAAAAATTATAATAACGGCTCCATTGATCCACTCATTTAGCAATGTTTTTTATATTGATATTATTATTACACTGAGTTATTATTATATTGATCCACTCATTTAGCATCTAGGAGATATTAATTAAATAGATGATTAAAATTAGTAATTAAGACTTCCTTTATTTAATTTACAAAATGACCTTTTTCTTCACTTAATTGTTTATAACTATTGCAATTTTTGCGAGCGGCCTTAGCATTTTCTCAAAAACTATCCAAATGCCCTTCCGAATCAAATAACACCTCGATCATAATTTTAGTAGAATATGCAAAAATTTTGACCTAAAAAGCACTTGCTGACTAGACTATAGGTTATGTGTAAACACTCACGCCCCCTATGAGGGAAAGCAAGAAAATCAGATTTTACGAATCCATTCCTATCGGCAGAACGCTCGAAACTTGAGGATTTATTAACAACGGTATCAGCCATATTTCAATATAATTCTGAAGACGTTAAACATCCTTCTTGCAATAGAAAGACTGTATGAGCTTCATAGAAGTCTCTTCTCGATTAAATATAATATATATTAAATATTAAATATCGTAGGAGCGGACGCATATCATTTCGTTGTTCGAAGGCCGAGTTCCTTGTTATCTCTCATAGGTGGCGTAAGCATTTACGCATCACCTAACACGTCAGCTATGAGAACGTCAACACGGCTCAGTTTAGTTGAATTTGTCGAGCTACGGAACACTGATGAAGGTCAAGTCGGAAACGCGTCTGTTCTTGCACTTTGTAAATCAATGAAATCTCCGGTTTGTTAATTCGAGTTGTGAACTCTATGCATCTCATAGATTTCACGACCCATTCCACAAAACCTACTGGCAGAACGCTCAGACTCATTTTATCATACAGTGTTTATCATACAGGATGCGTTAGCACAACTTCCACTTTTAAAATGCTCGCCATTCGGTCGGTTGATGTCGTAATGAAGCACTAGTGGTCTCGTTCGAGAGGTGATACTATAAAGTTTTGTCCCAAGCCAGTTCAGTTGCCATCATGCATTGGAACAGTAAGGAGCGTGCATTTGTCGTTGAGCCCTATGCCCTATGTTTTGATAGGATGTTCTGTGATCGCAACCCAGTGCGCCGGAATCACTTGAATTTAGCCCCGTTGGCCCCTGTCCTGGACCAGAAATCGTGTTACGTGGACACTTCAGCGAAAATGCAAGTGCGACAAGACGGAGAATTAGATTCCTTCAGCCCTTTACATAACCTGAGATCACCACGGTGTTCTGCGCGCAAATATGTGTCTCGATGGTTTCTTTGGGGAGAATTCCTTATGATGATCTTCATTTCCATCCATAAAAGATGGTGATTGTTCAAGAACATTCTGAATGTGACTTCAATTCTCGGAGGAACGTATGTGACATTCTAGACGTCGTTCTTGAGGACCATATTTGTTTTTTTTTAATGATGAAGCCGATTCTCATTCGTGTGGAGCCGTCAACTACCATGCGCTACTGGGCTGATACCTATCTTCGAGAATTGCCTCAAAGGCCTTTGCATTCTCCTAAAGTCACAGAGTGGTATGTACCTAATTTAATCAGGTGGAATTATTGGTTCTTTGAGGAAAATGGAGTCACAGTGACAGTGAATTTGGACCGGTATGTAAACATATTACATGAATTTTTCTCTCATGGCTAGAGAAGCTGGACCTTGGGGACACTTGGTTCCAACAAGACGGTGCAATGACACACACACACACACACACACACACACACTGCAAGCATATCTATGGCTGTTTAGATGGAATACTTCCCATCAGAGCGCCTCATCTCAAGAAGGGGTGATTTTGATAGCCCGATTAGCTCTCTCGATTTGACCCCTTGCGACACTTTTCTATGGGGTGTTTTGAAATCCAGTGTTCATGTGAACCGTCTAAGGACCCTACAAGATATGAAGATCAACATTCTGTAGGAAATTGCCAACATAACACCTGATATGCTCAAGAGTTATGACAAACGCCAGAAATCTGTTTACTCAGTGTATGGAGACGTAACCTATAACTCCATTCACTTTTATAAAGTCTCCCGGTTGGTCATTATTTAGGTCTATCACGTTTTTGTAACTAAAACTGAGGCGGGTTGGCACTCCTGAAATATCGTCAATGGTCGCATTCAGCGGACGAAGCGCTCAGCCACTTTACGCTACCGCTACCTAGCACAAATCAAATGTGCTCCATAAATAGCCTCCGCTCCACAACGTGTTGAGTTCGCAGGGCATGTGCCACCGAACGTTTTGGTAACGGTTTCGTCCGCTGAATGCGACCAATGTAAAAATTATTCTACGAGGCGTTGCCAATGCCAATTTCTACTATCGACATAATCAATAACAAATCTTCCATATTGAACAAGATATTATCACTGACCATTATCTTCGAATAATATAGAACTCTTCGCTTTGAAATTGAAAATGGACTCTCGAATGAAATTACTTCGCTTCTTAACACTATATTTTATTAAGGTTTAACAGTGACTCGGGTTTCGTAGTGCTACCACTGGTGTTTTTCAAGTTGTGCAACAAGGTATTTAAATGTCTTCTGTTGGCTTATTTCTTGAGAATTTCGAAAAGTAACGGACTACTCTATCTATTATTTTTCATTAAAATTTCAACACTTGATTCTTGCTTTTTGTACAAGAAAATAGTATAACTGGATCTTCCAACCCATTTATTTTACATTTTATCTTCTCAAGTTCATTATTTTTCCGAACTAAATTCACATTGTGAAAAATACCTAATTACTACGACCTCTATCCTCTATGTAGAGAGGACAACGTTGCGTAGTTATCTGACAGGAAAATGGCTATAACCAAACATTTTGAAAATATACACGGTGAAATATGTCAAACTTTCATGGCCAACCGGTAGACTTTATAAAAGTGAATGGAGTATACCTGATTGGATCTTCAAAAACTAAATAAAATAACACTTTGGGTATGTGCCTACATTATAAAAAACAAAAAATATTTTCTGATTCATACAATGGGTTTTATTAATAAAAAAAAAGAAGTAATGCTAGCGCAACCTGATCAACATTGAAAGGCTTGTTTCTATTATATATTATGCCACTATGTCATATCGCAAACCATAATAATAGGATTACCCCAAGATGGCGTTCACACGTTGAACCACCATACTGACAGCTAGAATATAACAATTTTACTTGTTGGAATTGTTTATCATATTCACCAGACCATTATTCATACAACGCTACTATTTATTTGTTTGGTACAGCCTTGATGGATCTTGCTGAAAGGAAAACATTCTCCATTTTTAATTACGTGAATTTCTATGCTCTGCGGAACCATAGTCAATCTTTTCTTACGCCGCGTATTACTGATGTCCCATTTAGAATGATAGATGCATGTTTAGTTAGGATAATTTAGAACAATAATTCTTCGTATATTTGTTCAATTGATAAATTCATTTACAGAGTTTTAGTCGATTGAAGGATCAGATGTACAAAGAAAATGCTGATCTTCTCACTGAGAAAGTTGCAACTGATTTGAGGAAAATTATGAACCAGAAAGAAAATGCCACTAAGGTATGTAGATGCTCACATAGTATGTAGTTTCTAGTTGAGGTCGAAGTAACCACCATTGGATGCATTTTTTGGCGCGCTATTCAGATGAACAGAGTGCCAATCAATTCGTCAAAATGTCTGTAATTTTTTAATTTTTGGCCTAGAATGGTCTCAAATGATTAGTTTCGACTCAACGAAAATGCGAGGTCAAACTTGATTCTGTCCGGCCGTCAGCACGATTATGTACGAACGCAATGAGTTGGAGAGTTGAAATTTTCAGAGTAGGTTTGCAGCCCAAACGCGACGGATAAGTTCGTTAATAGGCATCTTCGAATTAAAGCACGATAGTTAGTTGAAAAATGCCGACACGAAGACTGATGCAAAATTTTGAGAGAATCGCATGCCTGGAAAGTTAAAAAAAATTTATTTCAAAAAATTTCAGAAACCATCCGTCAGATATCGTGGAAATTCTGAGAGAGCCATCAAAACCTTATTTTACAGTAGAGGTCCAGAGTTGAACTCGATCAGATCTATATTGGTGAAGATATTACCAAAATATCGAAATATTTCAACGATCGAGATGTATGTAATTCTATCGAAATAATAATTTTGGGAAACGGGTTGTGAACGGAATTGAGTCGATATTTTCATGAAATTACCAGAAGCATGTATTTTCGTATATTATAATATATTAAAAAATGTTTGCTATTCTGGACGTTTTTTTTATGAAATGTCAATTCATAGTTCCTCATGGCACCGTACGATTCGACTGATTTGTCTCATAGGAAAACTTCTCAGAACTATTGAACTATTGAAAAAATACCACTGTCATACAGGTGTTTTTCATCTCATGGCAAAATTGTACAGTTGAACTGATTTGTGTCCTTACGCCGCCACAAACAAAGCACTGTTTATTTTCGACCAACAGTAAACAATGGCTCCGTACGCCACCACAAACACAGCACTTTTTATTTCCGTACCCCACCACAAACACAGCACTTTTTATTTTCGACCCAACAGTGAATGTACCTATGTAGTTTAAAGAGTCTTTACGCTACCACAAACACAGCACTGTTTATTTTCGACCCGACAGTGAATGTATGTATTTCAGTGGAAACTAATCGTTTGAGATCATTCTTGCCCAAAAAGTGGACCAGTTTTTTTGAACACTTGTTTTTACAGTCGGATTGAGGTATATTCTTGGAAATGTTGAGAATATTATTTTTTTCCTGGAGCTAAGCAGCCCTGGTGACCGCCTTTGGCAAGAAGCGTGCCAAAGCTCCTGGCCACAGTGCTTTTCCAAGTTGTTTCTTTACTCATTGGAGAAAATACACATTCCGAGCGCAAAAATAAATATCATTTCTGGCCTTCAAACAAACAATAGCATATTATCTCATTCAAACTTCAGATCCAATAATTTCCAAATTTATTCAATTTTCTTCGAATCAAATCCTTCCTACTTCAATACAGCCAATCTAGGGTTCTTTCATTCAGTGCAATCAACTTCCTGTTCAGCTTTCAAAGCAGTCAGTCTGCCAGCGAACTAATTGCCTATTTTAATTCATCCATCTTGAATGGATTTGAGATACTCTCTACAGCTGATAACGATGTCCTAAATTTGTGTAAATTATGTTTCATAATTGTGTGGAATGTGGAAGATGACATTGTTAGAGGAGTATCTCATAATACCATGAACTCGAACTAAAATGTGTGAAATTCATATCTGAAACTACACATATGGTGGGTTTCACGAAGCTCCGATTAGCTTAATTGTGGATTTAATTCGGTGTTTGCATCAAAAATGAACTGGAAATTGACATAGAATCACACTGATTTGGCAATTAAGAGCTGCCAAAGCATTGTGAAACCCACCGTAAGTATTCCATGTTTTGACGACTTACATTTATTGTCAGTCTTCAAGTTTTGAATCAATTTT
Source organism: Halyzia sedecimguttata (assembly GCA_937662695.2). NCBI lineage: Eukaryota > Metazoa > Arthropoda > Insecta > Coleoptera > Coccinellidae > Halyzia > Halyzia sedecimguttata. The sequence goes on from OW569415.2 coordinate 32,180,253, forward strand.
AACTTTGAACAGTAACTAGCGTTTGAAGATTTCACATGTGCCAAAACACTACTGCACTGCGTCGCTGAACATTGAAAACAGAAACATATAATTATCTGGTACTTGAAATTTAATGAGATTGTTTGGGAAAACTTATTTACTCACTCAATTCTACCCTCAATTCTCATAATGTAGCATTAAATACTATCCCACTATTAAAACAATGAACTTCAACTTAACTATCATTTAATATCCATCAATTATTTCCACTATAAGATTATACAAAATTGTATCATCGACCGTTCTTGAAATATTATTATTATTGAAAATTCCATAAAATATCTATTAATACATTAATTTCCAAGAAAATCTCAAATCGAATAGTCTTTGATGTGATTAGAACTGACAGAATAATCATAAATATTAGTGAGGAACCTTCATAGAAACTCATGGGATCACAGACTCCGTTCACATGCGGCATTGTCAAACAGTCCTCGGGGTTTTGGTATATTATTCAATCAAGGAGCATGTATTATCTACATCTTGTGAAAAAAGCAAGTGTGGCAACGTATAAATACATTGATTCAAGGCCATCCTAGGTCAGGAGCAGATCAACCAAAATAAGGCCAATTCCCAAATTTTTATCAGATTTTATAAGACTCTCATGCTGACTCGGGATAAACTTCATCTACTTTCCTTATGCTAATTTCATTTAAGGTGTTTTCCTCAATGCTATAGAAATCTTATAAGTTATAGAAAGTTATAGAAATCCGGTACAAATTTGTTACAGAAATGTAATTGGGGACGGATTTTCTATAACTTATAAGATATCTATAACATTGAGGAACACGCCCTTAGTTTTATGAATCCATGAGTCTATCACTCAGTGGAAGTATTAAAACACGGTTAATCGGAATATATATAACGCCGTATTCAAAAAGCAATCAATCTCCGTTAGGTCCTAGCTGAGGTCCTCAGTTAAGAATAAATTGGGAATAATAAGGGACAATATGGGATAAAGGTGAAACAGGACTGTTTCACCATCGTTAAATACGTTAACGGAGGCTGCGAATCAAATTTATCCTTAACTGAAGACCTCAGTTAGGACTTAACGGAGATTTAAACACTTAACAATGCTTTGTGAATACGTCGGAGTGTAGAAATAGTTACAGAAGACTCCACATAAAAAATTATATCATTCTGAATATCCATGTCAAAGCTACATAATAAAAAATGGGTTCAAGCCCTGTGGACAGGAGCTTTCTGGCGCTCTAGTTCAAACAGACAAATTATATCTCCGAAAGTATTGGTTTCTCAGAGTTGGGAATTATATCAATGTATTCATATAATAGAACTGCATCCTAAAGGAAATTCAATTCAAATAATAGTTTTTTTATCAAGATTAAATGAGCAATCTGAGACTGAGAACTGCACCATGGAAGAAACCAAATTAAAATAGCTGAAATGAATTTGACTCTCTCTTATAGAACAGGATGAAATGTACGAGTATAAACACAGATCATATAATAAAGCTTAGATAGAATAATTATAGCATTCTATGAAAACATAGAAGTACGATTCATTATTGAAATTTAGAACTTCATCTTAGCAGAAATTGAATTCAAACATCATAGAAGAATTTAAATTCAACAAGAGTGCCAAAAATTATCAATCCAAAACCAATAGACGAATTCTACCCAACAATGAACTCATCCGAGATATTCATTCCTCAATTCCAGTTTTGTTTTTAGTGGAGATATTCTTAACTCAATATTATTAACTTACCATTACCGTTCCCATCATCATATGGATTGACCATCGGCATGAAAATATCAACCAACAAAAACTATGATATTATATATTATAATTCTCATATTTATACGTTTGCTGGAATGAATGACAATGTTATTAACTTACCATTACCATATTCCCATCATCGTATGGATTGACCATCGGCATGAAAATATCAACCAACAAATTACTGGAATGAATGACAATGAGACAACGTCAAAGTTGACGTTATAACAATTCATATAATAGCCACAGAATAATTCTATCATTGAAATTTTGAAAAATCATATCTCCGAAAGTATTAGTTTGTTAGAGTTAAAAATGATATGAATGGATTCTTATGGTAAAACTCCTTATTGAAAAAAAATTGAATTTGGAATTTTTTCTGGAAAAAAAAATTTTTTTTTTGTTACCCCGAAACCATCTGTCCGATTTTGCCCAATAACTTACTTAGCCGAGATATTTATCCCCCAAACCTACTCTGAAAATTTCAGCTGTCTAGCTCATTCCGTTCGAGAGTTATCGTGCCTACGGCCGGACGGCCGGACCGGCCGGACAGAATGAATTTCGACCACGGATTCTTGATCAGTGAGTCGAACCAAATCGTTTAAGACCATTTTCATCGAAAAATTCGAAAATTACAGACATTTGGGCAAATTGATAAGCACTCAGTTCCGAGGAACTAGAGCGCCAAAAACTAATATTTTTCTGCAATTTCAACAGCCTGTATCTTTTCACCTAAGCTGAATCTGGAAAAATGGTAAATGAAAAAACCGTGTTATTTGATGACAGGAATCTATGGTTAAAATTAATGTACAACTCAAACCGCCGTATTCATAAAGCATCCAATCTCCGTTAAGTCCTAAGTGAGGTCCTCAGTTAAGGATAAATAAGAATCGCAACCTCAGTTTATGTGAAAATTAACGTGAAACAGGCCTGTTTCAGCATCGTTACATACGTTAACTGAAGTTGCGATTCTTATTTATCCTTAACTGAGGACCTCAGTTACGACTTAACGGAGATTGAATGTTTTGTGAATACGGCGGAGAGACAATATATCAGCTTTCCGCATTTTTCGTTTTTTTTTGCGCGTATGTTCTGGGAAACATCGCGTTATAGTTTTGCCCAAATGTCTGTAACTTTCGAATTTTTTGACGAAATTGGTCTCAAACGATCAAGTTTGACTCCCCGATGAAGAATCCGAGGTCAAATTTAATTCTGTCCGTCCGGCCGTCCGTTGCCACGATAACTTGAGAACGAAAAGAGCTAGCGACTTGAAATTTCCAGGGTGGGTGGCGCATCGCAATACGACGGACAAGTTCGTTAATGGGCATAATCGGCCCAGTGGTTTCCGAGTAATAATTTTGTTTTCAACCAATATAAATCCGATCGAATTGAAACTTGGTGAGTAGTTGTAGAACATGAACCTAAGCACGTTTGTGAAATTTTGGGCGAATCGTATGGCTAGAAAATTTTAAAAAAATTATTAAAAAATATTTTATTTTGTCACGATAACCTGAGAACGGAAAGAGATAGCGGCTTGAAAATTTCAGGTTATGTTGTGCATATGAATGCCACATTTGAGTTTGTTTATGAGCATAATCGACCAAACGGTTTCAGAGTTATAGCCATCTGAAATTTTCTGAAATTTGGTGGTTTTTTGTTCCTCATTAACTCGAAAAATACTGAACCGATTGAATTCAAACATGGTTATTAGATGTAGAATGCCAACGCGAAAATGTTTGCGAAATTAGGTGAGGATAGCATCTGTAGAAAATTTTTAATAAATCATTGAAAATAAAAAAAAAATTCTATATATCAGTAACTATACGTTTGAAATTGCTGAAATTTTGCAAGAGCGTTCATTACCTAACTCTACTGCCAAGTTTCAAGTTTTAATACGATCGGTTGAATATTGTTGGAGATTCGAGCATTCTTGTGTGAGTTCAGTAGATGGGTGACCGTTGCCTCGATAACTTTCGAACCAAAGGAGATAGGGACTTGCAATTTTCAGGGTAGGTTGCGTATCCGAAAGGGAGAGTTGAGTTCGTTTTTGGGCATAATCGGTTTAACGGTTTCCGAGTTATATCCACCTGGAATATTGTTTCCTTGATAACTCAAAAAATAAATATTCGATTGAATTGAAGCTTGGTAACTAGTAGTAGAAAATCAACACAAAGACGTGTTTAAAATTCTGTAAGAACCGTACTCCTAGAAAATTTGAAAAAATGACGAAAAAAAAAATTTTAAGAACCGCGCCTCCAGAAAATTAAAAAAAAATCACGAAAAAAAAATTGGTTCAAGCACTGACGTGAAGTCAGAAGCTTTTGCGCGTATGTTCTATTGTCCATGCTTCTGTATTGGACACCCTTAATCGAATTTACCATGGTTAATTATGTCGTCCATTCTCCTGTATTGGACACTTAATTCGAATTTACCGTGGTAAATTCGAAGTAAGAGTGTCCAATACAGGAGAATGGACGACATAATTAACCATGGTAAATTCGATTAAGGGTGTCCAATACAGAAGCATGGACAATAGAACATACGCGCAAAAGCTTCTGACTTCACGTCAGTGCTTGAACCAATTTTTGTTAATTGAATTTCGATAATCCTTGTATTTTATTGGTATCCTTAAGGACAAATTTGTTATGTGCTTAGTGATAAACCCTGTACATTAAAATCTCTCTTCCGAGAAAATTTCAACTTTCTAGCTATAGGTGCTTCATAATTTTGATGTAGTATGTGAGTCCTCAAAATTCTGATTTTTGAAATACTGTCTTCCCACGACTATTTAAAGTAGAAAAAAATTGTTTATCAGGGTCTAATTTTGTTTTTTCAGAGAATAGCTGACTTTGCCGAGATTATCTCATTCCACAGAAAGAAGGACCAGTTGTTTCCAAATGGAACTTACCACTATTTCAATGCAGACAACTTTACAGAGCCAGGTAGCACCACTCCATCAAAAGCAGCCGATGAAGAACTGCGCAACTACATAGAAAAGGTGAGTATCAGCAAAATTACCAGTAGATATAGGGCGATATAGGGCGATAGTTTTTGCGCGCATGTTCTAGAAAACAGCGTGCTATAATTTTGCCTAAATATCTGTAATTTTCGAATTTTTTTGGCGAAAATAGTTTCAAACGATTAGGTTCACTATTGAAGAATTTGAGGTGATTCCGCCTATACGGCATTCCGTTGCCACGATAACTATCGAATGGAAAAATACAGTGACTTGACATTTCCAGGTTAGGTTAGGTTAGGTTAGGTTAGGTTATGCGCAACTACATAGAAAAGGTGAGTATCAGCAAAATTACCAGTAGATATAGGGCGATATAGGGCGATAGTTTTTGCGCGCATGTTCTAGAAAACAGCGTGCTATAATTTTGCCTAAATATCTGTAATTTTCGAATTTTTTTGGCGAAAATAGTTTCAAACGATTAGGTTCACTATTGAAGAATTTGAGGTGATTCCGCCTATACGGCATTACGTTGCCACGATAACTATCGAATGGAAAAATACAGTGACTTGACATTTCCAGGTTAGGTTGCGCATCTAAAAGCGACGGTTAAGTTCGTTAATGAGCATAATCGGCAGAACAGTTTCGAAGTTGAAATTTTGTTTTCAAAGAACACAGATCCCATCGAATTGAAACTTGGTTAGTAGTTGAAGAATGCTGACACAAAGACTCATGCGAAATTTCGTGAGGATCGTATCACTAGAAAATTTTAGTTAAATTTAAAAAAAAATGTTCAGTATCTCAGAAATTATTAGTTCCGATTTGAACTTGAAAATTTTGGAAATTTTGGATCGTGTAACTAAAAAAATTAATGAAAATATATTTGTTAAAAAAAAAAATTCTTAAAAAATTTTACATTTCGGAAACTATTTGTCAGATTGCTTTGAAATTCCGCACAAAACCCTCAAGCCAAATTTTATTTTCCCATTATTTTCAAAAATACTGATCAGATCGAATTGAAATCTATCTACTTGAGAAAAACGGCTTGATGTTTCATACATTATTTCATGAGGGTGTGTGAGGCGTGAAGAGACAGAAAAACATGTTCGTAAAGGCTGCTGACTTCACGGCGGTGATTTCTAAGGATTTTTCGACATTTGTCTTCAAGAAACGGTCAATTGGCCTCCAAGATTGTGTGATTTAGCGCCTTCTGATTATTTTCTTTACTGTTTTGATACCATATTGATTTAATAAGACCATTAATATAAATAATAGTTACACATAGAGGGAATAATATCTTCAACTTGAATTTAAGTCTTTAAGTAGTAAATTTGTTTTGCTTTCTTTATGCTAATTTCATTTTGTTTTATGAATCCGCGAGCCTATAACTAGGAAACCAGTGGCAGTAGGAACAAAATTATAATTGGAGAATAGGTGTCATAGATAAACGAAGCTCTTGTTTAATTATAATATATATATATATATATATCTATTTTATTAAGATATACAGGGTGAGTCTTTATGTTGTACATTAATTTTAACTATAAAATTCGGATGATGCAAAAATATATATACTTTTGAAATAAAAAAAAATATTTTGTCGCTCTTGTCGGAGCAAAGTGCTTTTCAATTTACTCAAATGTCTGTAGTTTTCGAATTTTTGGATGAAAATGGTCTCAAACGATTTGGTTCGACTCACTGATCAAGAATCCGTGGTCAAAATCGATTATGTTCCGGCTGTTAACATGATAATTCTCGAACGTAATGAGCTAGACAGTTGAAATTTTTAGAGTAGGTATGGGATATACATATCTCGGTTAAGTTCGTTGTTGGGCAAAATCGCGCTGATGGTTTCGGAGTAATGAATTTTTTTTTACATTACAAATTTGAAATTCATTTTTTTTTAAGCTGCAGTTTCACCATAAGAATTCATGGATATCAATTTCAACTCTAACAAGCTGATATATCCGGTGATATAATTTTTCAAAATTTCAACAAAATTTGTACTTCTATGTTTTCACAGAATGCTGTAATTATTCTATCTATGAATTACATGATCTATGTTCACAAATGTCATCTTATCTACCTATAAGGGACATGTCGAATTTATTTCTGGTTCGTTACTCATGAAATTAAATACCCCTCTTGTTCTAGAAAACAAAGTATGATTGAATGCAAAATGAATAATCTATATATTATGATGATGCAAATATATACTTTGGTAAGGTAATCAAATTGGGTTCAGAATATTTCCAGTAATAACAAACCCGGAATATTGGCTAACTTTCAATTTATGTAACATAATTTTCAAAGTAGATTTGAGGAATGAATATCTCGGATAAGTTCATTATTGGGTAGAATCGGTCTGGTGGTTTCGGATTGATAATTTTTGGCACTCTTGTTTTTTTTTAATGGCACTTTTTGAATTTAATTTAATTTATGATGCAGTTCTATCATAAGAATCCATTGATATCATTCCCAACTCTGAGAAACCAATTATAATTTGTCAAAGTTCGAACAAGAGCGCCAAATCTCCTGTCCACAGGGCTTCCCCAATTTTTCTTTTCTACAATTGAGATGGTTTTTCCGAATGAAATGAATGTTGGTATGAAGTTTTCTATACCTATGACATCTATGCTCCATCATCCATTCTATATCAGGTGTAGATTGGTTCACATCTTACCTGAGTGGTAGGATGAACAAGTCCAGAGCGTTCCTGCCAATAGGGTCCTTCATAAATGGCTTCGTATAATTAATATACTTATGCATATATTTCACAAGTCAAATAGACCCCAGGGGTTCATTGATTTGCCGATAAAGCAAGAACAGACGCGTTCTTGGCCGCCATCAGCCAGCTTGGTCGATCATACTTAATCGCCCACGCCACCTATGAGACGAAACACGGAAATCAGCCTTTCCCCACCAGTGAATATTTGAAGCGTGAAATCATATGCCACCATCCACTCGATATTAATCGAGAAACGAGTCCCGCAGAGCTCAGACAGTATGTATGCATAAGTATATTAATTATACGAAGCCATTTATGAAGGACCCTATTGGCAGGAACGCTCTGGACTTGTTGATTTATTAACAACGGTATCGCCATTTCCGTTGTTCGTCTCATAGGTGGCGTGGGCGATTAAGTATGATCGACCAAGCCGGTTCTGAGAGGCTTAACTCGGGTCAGTTCAGTTGAATTTGTTGAGAAGCTACAGAGTACTGATGAAGGCCAAGAATCCACAATCTTAATTCGAATTTACTATGGTAAATTCGAATTAAGTGTCCAATACAGGAGAATGGACAACATAATTTACCATGGTAAATTCGATTAAGGGTGTCCAATACAGAAGAATGGACAATAGAACATACGCGCAAAAGCTTCTGACTTCACGTCAGTGCTTGAATCAATTTTTTTTTCGTGATTTTCTTGAAATTTTCTAGGGGTGCGCTTCTTAAAATTTTTTTTTTCGTCAATTTTTTCAAATTTTCTAGGTGTACGGTTCTTACAAAATTTTAAAGACGTCTTTATGATGAATTTCTACTACTAGTTACCAAGCTTCAATTGGATCGAAGATTTATTTTTTGAGTTATCAAGGAAATAATATTCCAGGTGGGTATAACTCGGAAACCGTTTCACCGATTATGCCCAAAAACGAACTCAACGCTCCATTTCGGATACGCAACCTACCCTGAAAATTGCAAGTCCCTGTCTCCTTTCGTTCGAAAGTTATCGAGACAACGGTCACCCATCTACTGAACTCACACAAGAATGCTCGAATCTCCAACAATATTCCCCCGATCATGTTAAAACTTGAAACTTGGCAGTAGAGTTAGGTTATGAAGGCTCTTGCAAAATTTCAGCAATTTCATATATAGAATTTTTTGCTTTCAATGATTTATTAAAAATTTTCTACAAATGCTATCCTCACCAAATTTTGCGAACATTTTCGCGTTGGTATTCTACAACTACTAACCATGTTTGAATTCAATCGGTTCAGTATTTTTTGAGTTAATGAGGAACAAAAAACCACCAAATTTCAGAAAATTTCAGATGGCTATAACTCTGAAACCGTTTGGCCGATTATGCTCATAAACAAACTGAAATGTCGCGTTCTGGTGCACATCCTAACCTGAAAATTTCAAGCCGCTATCTCATTCCGTTCTCAAGTTATCGTGACAACAAAAATATTTTTTAATAATTTTTTTAAAATTTTCTAGCCATACGATTCGCACAAAATTTCACAAACGTGCTTAGGTTCATATTCTACAACTACCCACAAAGTTTCAATTTGATCGGATTCATATTGGTAGAAAACAAAATTATTACTCGGAAACCACTGGGCCGATTAACGAACTTGTCCGTCGTATTGGGATGCGTCACCTACCCTGAAAATTTCAAGTCGCTAGCTCTTTTCGTTCTCAAGTTATCGTGGCAACGGCCGGACGGACAGAATCAAATTTGACCTCGAATTCTTCATTGGGGAGTCGAACTTAATCGTTTGAGACCATTTTCGTCAAAAAATTCGAAAGTTACAGACATTTGGGCAAAGCTATAATATAACGCGATGTTCCCCAGAACATACGCGCAAAAAGTAAATTCAATTTAAGTACCTAGGTGTTATGATGGACTCTAACTTGAGATTTCGTCTACATGCAGATTATATAATGAAAAAACTGTCTCAAAAAATTCACTTTATAGAAAGAATTAGTACGAAAATTGATATGAAAACTAGAGTTTTGTTGTTTAAGTCAATTGTTTTACCTCATTTGGATTTCTGTTCGTTACTTTTGCTCAATTTACTATCAAATTGTGTGGATAAAATACAAAAAATTGTAAATAGGGGTATGAGAATAGTTTTGAGGTGTGGTAGGAGAACTCCAATTATATTGAGGTTGGAAGCCCTCAATTTGATGAGTGTGAGGCAGAGGATTATTTATAAAATCCGAGATAAAACCTTATACTTGATTTTAGAATTAAGCATAACATGCTACCGAAGTATTTATCACAGAAAGTAACATATATTTCTGATAGTCATCACCACGATACGAGATCTAGGAACAACTTTTTTGTTGATACTTACCGTACTAGTTAGGTTACGGGTTCCACTTCGGGGAAGGGACTGGTTTATTATAATGCTCTGCCTCATATACTTAAAAGTTCTGATGATTACAGAACATTCAAAAAATTGTTAATTACACATATAGGGGAGCATTACTGCTCCCAACAATAGCTTGTTTTTTGTCTTTTTGTTGTGAATAGTGTTTTCTCACTAAATAAAGAAATATTTTTTTTCCGCTTTAGAGGAAAAACCTTTTATAGGCCCGCCCTGAGAGGTTCTGCTTCTCTCAGGAGTGTGATACTCCAGATGTTGATGGTTACTCACTAAAAAACCTCTCGCACGTTCCTTGGAGTAGTTCTTCGTCCTGCCCTTACAGCGTCTCTTAACTGAAGAGATGAGCTGCAAGCGGCTTAGCGGCCTTCATAGTTGATGGGACCTGATGACTCGAAGTGATCCGAGCAACACCGCTTTCTGCATTCTGTGAGCTAAATCTTCGGCCAGAGATTTGCAGGCCAGAATAATCTTCAATTCGGTCACGTAGTTCGCTCTCATTCCGCCTAGGCATCCTATGATTAGTATGACCATCTTAACCTTATGCCTTGGATACAGGATCCCAAGTTCAAACATTAAATCCTTGTATTTCTCCCTCTTCTGTTCTTCTTTCACCACATTATTTTCTGCGGGGAGTATATCTGGCTTTATGGCGTGGATCCTCCGAGTTGTTGGAATCGCATAGTTCCAGTAGATGCGAGCCCTGCTATTTTCAACAACTGCTTCAATCTCCAGAGGCACATATGGTAGCACTGGTTCCTTGTCCATACCATAAACCTCTCTCAGATGGAAGTAGAGAATTCGGAGTGCCGCATTGTGTCTTTCCACATATCCTGATGCAGCATGGACTCTGCAAGCAGACAGAATGTGCATAATAGTTTCTTGCTGGCTGTGGCATGCTCTGCACGTTGTGGGGGTGTCCACTTTCATGATGTTCCTTTTATACCATCTGGTATTTATAACCCCATCTTGACGAGCTATAACAAATCCCTCCGTTTCCGACTTGAGTCCAGCGAATTTCAAAAAGGCGAAGGATAATTCTTCCGACAGGCCCTGATCTTTTAAACTCCTGAAGTATATGGAGTGCAGGTGTTTACTCATGTGACCTTCGAGTAGTTTCTTCATTTGTGCCTGCCTTATCTCTGTGCCAACTCTTCTTTGGTCTGTTGGCGAGATAGGTGTTCCTGCTAGCTCATGATCGATTGATATGCCATTTATACAGAGCTTCTCCAAAGCTCCCTGACCAGCTCTAAATAAGAAAGCTCCTTGGTTCCTGATTTCATGCTGAGCCACCAGTTTCAGAAGCGGGTCTTCGCTTCTCAATATCCTTATTGCCATTTCCAACGTTTGTTGATGGTGTTGGTATTCCAAACTTTGCAAACCTCTGCCTCCCTGCGTTCGTGGAAGGTATATCTTTTGAATCGAGCAGTTGGAATGCAGGCTACGATTCATGTTCATCACTTTACGAGTGGTTCTGTCTAGCTCGAGAATTTCATTCCCTGTCCAGTTAACTATCCCGAATGAGTAGGTGATTATCGGTACTGCCATGCTGTTTGTAGCAGATACTTTATTTTTTCCGGACAGCTGTGATTTCCATATATCTCGTATCTTCTTTTTGTAGCTAGCTGTTAAGGCATCCTTGATTTAGGTTGTCTCCAGTGTACCTCGTTGTTTCATCCGAAGGAATTTGTATGTTTCTTCCTCTTCGAGGTGTCGAATGCTTATTCCCCCTTCTAGGTCGATGTCTTCTCCTGTTTCTTCAGTTCTTCCTCTGCTTAGATGAAAAACAGCACATTTATCCAAATCGAATGACATTCCTATTGCTGAGGTGTTTTCGGCAACGATATTCAGTAGTTGTTGTAGTGCTGCCTTGGAAGAAGCGTACAGTTTTAAGTCGTCCATGTAGAGTAGATGTGAGATCAGATGTTCTCTTCTGCCTGCTGGCCCGGCCTTGTACCCTATTCTACTTGCCCTCAACTCAGTTGTTAATGGTAGAAGTGTTATGCAGAACAATAACGGGCTTAGCGAGTCTCCTTGAAATACGCCTCGCCTGTATCTCACCCATCCAGTATAAGCGGTCCGACCATCGGATCGGACGGCGAACTTAGTTTTCCATGACGCCATGATGTTTCCCATCGCATGGACGATGTTAGGATGGACTTTGAGCATCTCTAGCAGCCGTGTTATTAAGCTGTGTGCCGATGTGTCCAATGCTTCCGCGTAATCTAACCATGATGTATGTAGGTCGCGCTTGTAGTGTTTCGCATCTTGACAAATGCTTTTGACTATAAGGAGGTTGTCCTTGCACCCTTGTACTCCTTTCCTCGCTCCTCTTTGTTCGTGGATTTGATTCCACACTGGTCCAATGGACTCCAGAATCCGATGTTGAAGAACACTTAGAATTTTATACAACGTATTCAGACACGTGATTGGGCGGTAGTTCTTTGGCTTTGGTTTGAGAATTTTATACAACGTATTCACATACATACACATACACACACATACAAAGTGAATTTCTATGTGTTGACACGTATAATCAGTGGCTCCATAATCAGAGTGAATTTTCTTCGATAATTACTGTTTTTTTTCGGTTGTTTCTGGTTTGGTGGCACTGTTGCGTTCAGAGGTAGGAAATTCACGAAAATTATCGAGATAGTATATTGTAGTTCGGTAAATATTGTACATTGTTTTTTTTCACTTTGGTTCTTTCCGTTTGTTTGTTTATCATTATACGCACTATCATTGCGTCGATTTCCCCACCAGTCTCACGCGTGAAATTACCGGTTAACGCGTACCGTAGCGTAGACCGTACCTTACCTCACCTCAGTAACCTACACTGCATTGTTGGTCGTATGTCGCATGTTTGCGCTCATTCGGTGCGCGCATCGGCGTAATTTATTCACGCTGCTAATTAGGATTATTCAAACTCCGGAATATACCACCATTCCTCCATCTAATTCTTGTTCCCATTCCTCATCCGTGGCCTACCTTCTGTGTCAAGTCTCTCTTATCGGCCCAAGAGAGTGAAGTTTGTTTGCCTCGTATCCATTTCATTTTGTATCGGCTGTCTGAGGAAAGAAAATGGGCAAATGTCATGTTTGTTCCATGCCAACAACTTCCACCAGATGTGCAAGTTGTTCCAAATGCGGGAGCTCCTTTCATTTTGATTGTCTCAATTTGTTGCCCAGCGAGTTGGGCCTGATTGATGCAAATTGGATTTGTGGTTATTGCAGGAGGGAGGGCACACTTCGTAGTGGATCGACTTCCTCGTCATCCCGACGTGGTGGCGATTCGGTCACGATGGAGAACTCACAACCTTCGACACCATCCGCGCTCAATTGTGACCAATTCACAATCCTCATGGCCAAACTGAACGAGATATCTGTCGATATTTCAAGTATAAAATCCACTCAAGTAGCTCTGCAATCGGATTTATCCGAGTGCAAGTCCATTTTGGAAAAACACTCTGTTGATATACGGCGCCATGACAACCAACTAGAAGATCTTTTCCGTTCGGTCAGCCGACAGGATGACGAAGTCAAAGGCTGCACTTCTCAAATACATGCCTTAGGGGAATCACAAAAAACTTTTGCAGATGCAATGAAGTCTGCCAGCTCTAGAATTTCCACGATCGAGTCCTCTAAGTCGGTCCTCTCTGGTGCTGGTTCTGTTGATCCAGCCCTTCAATCGGTGGAGATACTTGAGCGGGTACGCAGATCCCACAACATATTGATTCGCGGAATTCCTGAGATAAGCCCCGAAGCTGACGCGAATGCTGTATCTCAAATACTTGATCACGTATCCCCGGATGCAAATTCTCAGCGGACCTCCATCTCCAGAATTGGACTTTCGACCAACGGCCGCCCGAGAATTACAAAAGTGTCATTCAACAATCCACTTGTAGTCACAAGGATCCTTAGGAACAAAAAAGTAATTTCAAATGTACCTGCTTGGCGTAAATTCAGTATAGGTGATGATAAAACTCCTTGCCAAGTTAGGGAACTCAAGGAAATGCGCATTGAACTCAAACGCAGGATCGATGGAGGGGAATCTAACATTGACATCAAGTACGTCTCTGGCAGACCAACCATTGCTAATGTATCCACTTCTGAGAACTCGAAAAACTGAATTGCTTGCGCGAGTGGACCATATGTTATACTAACGCACAGTCCCTACTTTCAAAATATTATGAGATGTTAGCTTATGTCGATGTTCATCAACCAACTTTCATTTTGATTTCTGAATCATGGCTTCATCCTTACATTCCCGATACGCTTGTTGCTATCCCTGGATATTTAATTTATAGATAGGACAGCGCAATGACCGTAGGGCACTGTGGAGTGTGTATATACGTTGCGACAAAAATTTCTAAGTCCTTTTCACTTGTGGTCTCCAAGCCGGATTTTCCAGGAATTGACACCATATTCATTGACCTTTTCGAAGAGAAGTCCTGTTTCTTCACCGTTGGCTGCATTTATCGACCTCGCCCCTGTCATTGCGATAATGTATTGGCTACTTACCTAGGTAATCTTTCCACAACCAAACGCAACCTATTCATAGCTGGTGATTTCAACATGAACGACGTTGACTGGCCGATCTTGTCAAGGATTTATAATTCGGCATCTGGTGTTTTCGTTGATACTATCCGGAATAACAACCTATTTCAACTTATAGATTTTCCCACGCGGTTTCGTAATACTCAGACCCCTTCTCTTCTGGATCTAGTGTTGACTAACGATATCGACCTTGTTTCAAAAATTGAACAATATCCACCTTTGGGCAAGTCGGATCACATCATTTTACTTTCAACTCTTCATCTGAAATCTCCAAGTAAATCTAACAAATCTCATAAAACATTGAATATCACAGACTATCATCGGCTTCGTTGGAGACTTGAAGAGGTCAACTGGAACACACTTTTAGCACCTACCACTGATGTTGAGGAGATGTGGGTTGGGTTTACAACAACGCTGGATAGCTTGGTCAACGAATGTTCTCACAAAAAAAATATTGTCAACATACCAACCAAACCTTGGATCGACCAAAATATCCTCCAGCTAATACGCTACAAAAAATCAATATGGCAACGATATCTACGTCATAAAATGCTAAGGGACTACCAAGACCATCGGCGCTTTTCCAACTTTCTGTCTTCCCACATTGCAGATGCAAAAAAAGCCTTCGAATCAAAACTAGTAAATTCAAAAGATCAGAAAAAATTTTTCAAGTATGTGAGATCAAGCCTCAACTCTAAAGTTGACACACCGCTAGTTCTCACTTCTGCTGGTGAACCTTGCTCTAGCGCTGAGGAGGTCGCTGATGTATTGGCTGATTCGTTTGCAGAATCTTTCACAAAAGGAACCATCAACACTCCCCAATTGAATTATCGCTTCAATTCGTCTGAGATTTCACAATCTAATTTTCCTCCTGAAGTCGTTGTAGCGCACCTCTCTGCTCTCCACGTTAACTCCGCACCAGGAGGAGATGGTATATCTGCTAGACTGCTCAAGGAATGTGCTGTTCCTCTTTCGTATCCTCTTTCCTTGATATATAAACGCTCATTTGAAACATCATGTCTACCTTCTGCTTGGCGAAGTGCACTGGTGACACCAATATTCAAGAGGGGAGACAAACGTAATCCTGCTAACTATCGTCCAATCAGCCTGATCCCGATAGTGGGTAAAGTTTGTGAGAAGATTATTTCAGCCGATGTTCTTGATTTCGCACTCGAAAACCACCTTATTCCGGACGGTCAGCACGGCTTTCTTCCTGGACGATCAGTTATCACTAATCTCCTTGAGTGTATCAACTCTTGGTCAAAATCTCTAGATGTGGGCTGTCCTGTTGATGTGGTTTATTTGGATTTTTCCCGAGCGTTTGATCGCGTGTCGCACAAGCTTCTCCTTCACAAGCTCAATCATCTCGGAATACGTGGCCGCCTCCTTTCGTGGATCGAGGCATTTCTCACTGATCGAACCTTTCGGGTTCGTGTTGATAGGTCACTTTCGTCGGCAAGACCTGTTGAAAGTGGTGTTCCCCAGGGATCTGTCCTGGGCCCACTGCTCTTTCTTCTGTACATTTCTGATTTACCAAGGAATCTAAGCTCTCAGTGTTCTCAATTTGCCGATGATACCAAATTGTTTGGGAACCCCAATGTCGCAGCGCATCATATCCAGGAAGATTTAGACACATTAAACCATTGGTGCGGGCAGTGGCAGTTGCCTCTCAATTATGAAAAGTGTGTTGTTCTGCACATGGGTACTCGCAATCCTCGTCGGCAGTACTTTCTGAACAGCATTCCTATCGCTACTTGTAGTAGTCACTGCGATCTTGGAGTGATTGTGACGGAGAACCTGGGCTGGTCCGACCACATTCACCATACAGTTAATAAGGCCAAACGATCCCTATTCCTCATTCAAAAGGCTTTCGGTAGGAGTGAACCTTCCACATGTGCAGCTCTCTACAGGTTATATGTACGTCCCCTGTTGGAGTTTGCAGGCCCTGTGTGGAGTCCAGTACTGGCTCGTGACTTAACCCTGCTTGAAAGTGTTCAGCGGCGGGCAACTCGTCTGCCCTACGGAGTATTGCGTCCTGGTTATGAGGAGAGACTAAGAATCATGAATATGCCCACATTCGAAGATAGGAGAGTTCGGGGTGATCTCATCATCGCGTATCGCGCACTTCATGGACTGTTCGGAATCGATCTTGCCTACCTTTTCGAGTTGAATTCAGACGCCCGTCTTCGTGGTCATGCCTACAAGCTGAAGAAGGACAGCTTCCGGACACCACCAAGACAAAATTTCATAACCAACCGCGTTTTCAGCATGTGGAACAGTTTACCACCGTCAGTTGTGGGTGCGGCGACAGTGAATGCCTTTAAAAATGCTTACGATTTGTGGTCTTGTCGCGAGTGAGTGCCACTAGTAGACATTTTGTTTTTGTTTTCTTGTTTTCTTATTTTTTGGTTTTTTGTCATTAGAAATGCACTTTGTTTTACGTTTATACATATTTATGTATTGATTTTGTGAGTTTATAGGCTCTGCCTCTACTCTTAACTTTCTTATAATAATAATAATAATAATAATAATTCAGACACGTGATTGGGCGGTAGTTCTTTGGCTGTCCTAGATCACCTGATTTCGGTATAAATACAGTTCTGCCCTCTACCAACCAAGAAGGAATTGGCTCACGGTGAATTACTATCTCACTAACTAATCTAGCTAGGTGTTGGTGGGTAGCTGGAAAGTTCTTCCACCAGTAGTTCTGAACGCCATCCAGTCCAGGTGCCGTAAAATCATGCTTGTCCTCCAAGGCATGTCTAATATCTTCGGTTGTTACTTCAGTCAGCTCAATGGGTTGTTGCAGACTTTCATCACATAATATCTGGAATCTGTGAAGTGCTGGAGTATTCCTGGTTTCCGCTGGTCGCTCGTACAAATTTTTCCAGAAATCTTCGACTTCGTTCGGTGGTGGTGGGTTTTTTGCCTCTACTTGCCTACAGCCCCAAATGCTTCTCTTCTATTGGTGAATAGCTCTGGAACATCTCTCACCTGCTCCATGTCCGGTGCTGCGACTTCTTCACGTCGCAATCCAGGCATAAGAGATTGGATGTTTGCGGCGTCTCTTACTAGCCTCTCATCCCGTTCTTCTCTCCTTTGATTCGTCCAATGTGGCTGTTGGTTTGGAGCATCTCTCACCTGCTCTTCAGCTTGTTCGTCTATACCCTCTGATTCTTGATGCTGCTGCAAGATTACACTCTTCTTGAGATGGCTCACCTGGTAGGTTCTGCTGCGTCATGAAGTTGAGATCTGGCAGATTCTCACACCACATATACCCCCCTCTATCTGGTTCCGTTCTTCGGTATAACACAGACAGTTGTTCGTGTTGCTCGGGTGTCCACTTGTGGCGTCCCCTTTGTGTGGCCTTGTTACTGTTGCCGGGTCCGACTACGGGTTGCTCTTGCGAGCGATGATTTCCTATGCGACCCACAACTTGTTCTCTCTCCTCCTCGATGTCCTCGTCAGAAGCTGTAATTTCTTGTATGACAGGGCTCGCCTCCTCAGAATCCTGCCGTTGGTGGTTCGCATGCTGTCACGTCCAGCACCAACCCCAGACGTGCCCTGGTGATCCCCAGGCAGCAGCTGTTCTCCGAGGCTCCGTAGATTGTAATTCATCATCGGTTGAGAGTGACCGGGGTCCGCGGGCTTGTCACACCCGTATGCTACTAAGTAGTGACCCCGTGCGGTTATGCATTTTATACCTACTGCCAGGTTTAGCTAGGGTACCTCGGGTTTGCTAAGCCCATACTCTGAGACACATCCAAGAGCCCCTGAGGCTAAATATTATTATTATTATTATAATTTTTCCTACATACAATGGGTTCCTAGTTATAGAGTCGTGGATTCATAAAACTGAATGCAATTCAATAAGTACAAATAAACTAGATAAAGTTTATGATTCCTCATCATTTCTCCTTAACCACACCATTCAATTAAGAAAATTGAATTATTCTTCATTATTTTTTATTAAATGCACCGATTCCGAGATATTATTTATTGAATGTTATAAAATCTGATGAGTTACCTGGGTTGAACGTATAAACACAGTGCAGGAGTGTATTAGCGTATTAGGAAATCTGTAAACGCAATTAATTAATTGGATCAGATTTATATGTTTTGAGTTATAGACGAAATAACAACAACAATTCATGAGTATAACTCCAAAACCATTCAGCCGATTATGCCAATTAACGAACTCAAATGTCGCATTCGGATGCGCAACCTACCCTGAAAATTGCAAGACGCTATGTCTTTCCGTTCTCAAGTTATCATGAGATACATATTATTTTTTCGTATTTTTCTTAAATTTTCTAGTTTTACGGTCCTCATAATTTCGAACACGTCTTTATGTCGATATTCTAAAACAAGTTACCAAGTTTGAATTCGATCGGGTCTGTATTTTTTGAGTTATCGATTGATTTATTTAGAATTTTCTAGTCATACGATCGTTACGAAATTTTGCAAAACTTTTCGCGTCGGCATTCTACAATCTTGTTTGAATCTCATCGGATTCGTATTTTTTTAGTCATTGAGGAAATAACAACCTAATTTTAGATGGTTATTACTCCATAACCGTTTGACCGATTATGCAAACTCAAATGTCGTATTCGGATGAGCAACCTACCCTAAAAATTTGTAAGTTGCTATCTCTTTCCGTTCTAGTGATACGATTCTCACGTTTTCTAGTGATACAATTCTCACATAATTTCACAAATATTTTTGTGTCAGAATTCACCAAGTTTCAATTCGATTTGTATTGGTTGATGACAAAATTATTACTCGGAAATCGTTGGGCAGATTATGCCCATTAATGAACTTTGCCGTCGTATTTGGACACACCATCTACCCTGAAAATTTCGCTATCTCTTTCCGTTCTCAAGTTATCGTGGCTACGGCCGGCCGGACAGAATCAAATTTGACCTCGAATTCTTCATCGGTGAGTCGAACCTAATCGTTTGAGACTATTTGGGCAAAATGATTAGCACGTTGTTACTAAGAACATGCGCACAAAGAGTGTTTTATTCGATGAGAGGTGAGAGGAATCTATGGTTAAGATTAATGTACCTACAATATGAGATCACCCTGTATAAAGCATGCTAGGGTATCAATGTCAATGATTTATCTTTGATAATTTTTAGAGGTAACCAACTTTCTCCTAGTTTTTTGCGTGTATGTTCTGGGGAACATCGCGTTATCATTTTGCCCAAATGTCTGTAACTTTCGAAGTTTTTGACGAAAATGGTCACAAACGATTTGGTTCGACTCCCCGATGAAGAATTCGAGGTCAAATTTGATTCTGTCCGGCCGTTGCCACGATAACTTGAGAACGGAAAGAGCTAACGACTTGAAATTTTCAGGGTAGGTGGCGCATCCCAATATGACTGACAAGTTCATTAATGGGCATAATGGTTTCCGAGTAATAATTTTGTTTTCAACCAATATAAATCCGATCGAATTGAAACTTGGTAAATAGTTGTAGAATATGACCCTACGCACGATTGTAAAATTTTGTGCGAATCGTATCGCTAGAAAATTAAAGAAAAATTACTGAAAATATTTTTTATGTCACGATAACCTGAGAACGGAAAGAGATAGCAATTTAAAATGTTCAGATTAGGTTGTTCATCTGAATGCGATATTTGAGTTTGTTTATAAGCATAGTCGGACAATCGGTTTTCGGACCATCTGAAATTGGGTTGTTTTTTCCTAAATAACTCGAAAAATATACAACCGATCCAATTGAAACATGGTTATTAGTTGTAGAATGCCAACGCGAAAGTTCTTGCAAAATTTCGTGAGGATCGTATCACTAGAAAATTTTAAAAAAATCATTGCAAAAAATTCTATATATCAGAAACTATTCATCCGACATGGCTGACATTTTGCGAGAACCTTCAGAACCTAATTCTACTACCAATTTCCAAGATTGAACACGATCAGATTTATATTGTTGGAGATCCGAGCAGCCTTGTGTAAGTTCAGTAGCTGGATAGGTGTCGTTGCCTAGATAACTCTCGAACGAAAGGAGATAGGAACTTGCAATTTTCAGGGTAGGATACGCATCTGAATGGGAGAGTTAAGTTCGCTATTAGCCATAATCGGCCCAACAGTTTCGGATATCCATCTGGAATATCATTTCCTCGATAACTCAAAAAATATGGACTCGATCGAATTGAAGCTTGCTAACTAGTTGTAGACGTGTGTAATATTTTGTGAGAACCGTACAAATTGATTCAAGCACTGACGTGAAGTCAGGAGCTCTTGCACGTATGTTCTATCGTCCATTCTCCTGTATTGGACACTCTTAATCGAATTTACCATGGTGCAATAGCTACTGACTTCACGTCAGTGCTTGAACCAATTTTTTTTCTCATCGCCTTCTGAGAGCCAAATAGAACAGATAATTTTAGTTATTGCGCCTCCTTCAACATATCAATCTCTGATTTTACACAAATGCTTATTTTCTCGATTTCAGTCTGAATGTAGATGGTGGTGCCATCTCGAGTCGAAGAAAAACAATACTATCGATGACAATAACATGATAGACCAATTATTCAGGAACAGAAAGGGAGAATCCGATTCTACACAGTGCGATTGCGACGAGGAAAGCGAAGATTGGACATTTTACAAAAATATGCCTATGAGATATAATGATCATTTCGAGACTGAAGTGAACATGAATATAAGTATAATAAAAACACCAATGAATGTTTATGATAGGGGTAAGTAGAAACTAATGACGATGGCTATGCGATATTTCGTTCAGACTTACATGTGTCAATGTCACCACAAAAATTTGCATCTTCTCTTTTTCGCATGAAGTTTATAACGTATATGTACATTATGTACTTATATTCAAACATTTTTTCTTGAAAATTAAAAAGAAGTTATTTGTTTTACGATATTGGTATCTATCATATCATTGTATTTAGATTAATCTATATACAATGATCATTGTATGTACAGGGTGTTTCAAAATAAGGTACCGTAAATTCGGGATATTAATCCCTGATGATTTTGAGATATAAAGTTCCTATGGACTATGGGTCACTGACTCATTGTTTTAAAGATACGGGGTGTTGAAATTTAAAAAAAAAATTGGTTTTCCCAATTTATTTCCTACATTTTCTTCTTTTTTTATTGCGGTTTGGTAAGTTATGAGTACGCATTGAAACACATTTTTTCGGATACAAAATCATGTTTAATTTTCCCCAGTGGCGTCCGTGCAGACTTCAGACCGAATAAATTCCGTGAAAAAATTGGTACGCCAATGATTTTTTCCAAATTTAAAATTATTTTCGTATTCACCACATAATTTACCGTAAGAATGCTATCCTGAGTTTTTTACCTGCGATGAATACTTTCTGAGAAAAAAATATAAAATGTAATTTTATCTAACAAAGTTGCGAAATTCTTTGATTACTTCCAAAATCGTTTTAGACACAGATTATTTTCGGCAGCGTACACGTTTTTTTTGCGTTTTGGTAGGTTACGGGTACGCATTAAAACAAAGTTTTTTCAATTCAAATTTATTTTTATTCTTAACATAGGCGTCCGAATGAATTTAGTGAAAATAAAGGACCTCCATTGCATGAGAGTAAAAATTATGTCTTGAGTTCTAAACCTATGATTGGTTCTTTCTGACATGAAAAACGAATAAAAGTTTAACTATTTATTTATGTAACAGGCTGGCCTACCTACCACTAACTAATATTGCAAAATTGTTAAATAAATTTAAGAAGCAATACGAGATATACAAAAATGAACAGAATGAACAAAAAAACGAGGATATAACTGAATTAGTTGTTGAAAATGGCCACCATCAGCCATATCATACATGTAATGTATGTCTGCAAATTCATTATTTGTGAACTTTACCATCTTAGATATTCTGTGAAATCAAGAGTCAACTTCAATGTTGTAATTAACGAAATAATTGAATAAGTAAACTTCAACAATGACGGCGTCTTAGCTGTATCTAAGCGATTTTGAAAGTAAATAAATTCGTAACTCTCTTAGATGAAAATGCATTTTATTTTTTTTTCTCAGAAAGTATTTGTCGCAGGTAAAAAACTCAGGATACCATTCTCACGGTGAATTGGTGATTACGAAAATAATTTCAAATTTGAAAAAAATCATTGGCGTACCAATTTTTTTACCGAATATATTCGGAAAGAAGTCTTACGGATGCCACTGGTGAAAATTGAACATCATTTTGAATCGGAAAAATGTGTTTCAAAGCGTACTCATAACCTACCAAAACGCAAAAAAAACGTGTATGGTGTCGAAAATAAATTTGAAAACCCATTTTTTTTTAAATTCAACACCCTGTATCTCAGAAACAGTGCGTCAGAGACCCATAGTCTATAGGACCTTTATACCTCAGAATCGTCTGGGGATTAATATCCCAATTTTACGGTATCTTATTCTGAAACACCCTGTAGATTAATCTATATACAATGATCATATTCGTAATTTGTATCTTCTCTTTTTCGCATGAAGTTTATAACGTATGTACATTATGTACTTATATTTAAACATTTTTTCTTGAAAATAAAAATTAATTTCTTTACACGTGAATTCGAATGCTTCTCAGCTGTGAATAACGCGAACAAAGCCGAGAGTTAAAGCCTGGTTTCGCTAGTGCGTCGGCTGCATGCAGTGACTGCAGAAAGTGGCTGCACCCTCTTTCGAATAGACTGCTACTTCGGAACTACGAAGAAGTGGTTTCACTTCTACGTCTGACACAACAGCACAGCAACAGCCAAACGGCTGACTGCTTGGGGTACCAGTCTGTGCGACGTCGCTGCAGCGAAAACAAGAGAAAATGAGTGTCGATAAATTCCCAAAGGACGAAAAGATGAATCTCATTGAATTAGTTTCGCAAAATAGATGCATATCTCATGATAATTATAAAACTAATAGTGTTAAAGATCTTTTATTTAGTGCCCTGCAGATTCCTGCGTAGGCGTTCATCCTTATCTATTCCCTTCATATGTTTCTATTGAACGCAGCATTCTCCAATGTTTGGAAGTCCTTTATCCCCGTCCATTGACGGATATATTTCTAAGCCATTATAACTTTCTTCTGCCTATTTCTCTTCTTCCTTTCTCAATTTTACCTTGGAGAATGAGGCGTTGAAAGTGGTAGCGTTCTCCACGCAGTATGTGTCCGAGGTAACCGAGGTATGTTAAAGATTACATATGGAAAATGATCGCGACATAAATGGAGGAAAAAACAGGTGAAATGAAGTTATATTCTTAAAAATTTTTATTTCGTATGCTAATATGAACAGTTTTGTACAATTTATATTCATAATTTCGAGCTCTACGTTCTTGTTGGAATTTTTCTCCATTATCTAGAAGATGTCTCGTTATGAGGTTGTTGAAGGTACCTTCCTCATCCCTGTTTTTATACATTAAATGCACAGGTCACCTTTTTTAATTTTTTTGCTTTAGATATTTCAAAATCAATTCATCCTGCTCTGCTCACAGAACACAAATAATAATGCCGGCTGCAGTAGTTTCGCTGCATCTAATGAAACCACTCCGGCGACGCAGCGGACGCAAGCCTTCGCTGCACGCAGTCACTGCATGCAGACGCACTAGCGAAACCAGGCCTTAACTGAAACACACGCCGCAGATGAATTGATTATGTTGAACACTACTCTAGTAACTACAAATATTTGGCGTCTGACATATGTTTCAGAAACGAAGGTTCCGTCTTCTGAGGCCGGCTCCACACGTTGGGCCAACGTTGGATCCACGATTCAAAGGGTTTTTTATGATGC
Source organism: Halyzia sedecimguttata (assembly GCA_937662695.2). Classification (NCBI taxonomy): domain Eukaryota; kingdom Metazoa; phylum Arthropoda; class Insecta; order Coleoptera; family Coccinellidae; genus Halyzia; species Halyzia sedecimguttata. The sequence goes on from OW569415.2 coordinate 32,204,442, forward strand.
AATATTCGACTTCGGTGTTCAGTTCAGTAGAGCTCCAAATTTTGAGTGCATGTTTGAATTCGCTGAAACTTTACGACTTGTAGTAGATAATTATTCAATTACATATAATAGAACGCCACTGCTGCCTCCATTTTTAATTTTCAAGAATAATCGTCACGTCACGTGTGTACGGGTCGCGATTGTTGGCGCTATTTTCCTTTGATAAAACCGACACGCGTCGGCCAACAACCAACGTTGGAGCCCCATCCACACTTTGGTTCAACCGAGTTGGGTCCAACGTTGGCCTAACGTGTGGAGCCGGTGTGAGACGAAGCGTTACTAAAGCATGCTATCAATTTCTACACTTAAATATGGGTTGAAATTATACCCTTAGCCCGATGACCGATTAGTGAGATCATTTGTTCTCACTAATCGGTGCGTGACTAAGGGTATAATTTCAACCCATATTTGAGTATACAAATTGATAGCATGTTTTAGTAACGCTTCGTCTCAGAAGATGGTTAGATCATTATTGAGTAAAATATCTTTTCTCTTATACATTTCGATCCCTTCAAGTTTTACTAAGTACAATTTATTGGAATTTTTCAACAGTTTCTGAAAGATATGTCAGATGACAACATTTCTAGTGGCCAAGAGTGTAGTTACTAGGGTAGTATTCATATCCAGCTCACAGTGAATTGAAACTAAAATGACTATATTGAATTGAAATAAATAATTCAAGATTAGGACGGATTAGATACGGTGTAATTTATAGTTTTTTTTTAAGTTACATATCTGATACAGCAGCATATTCAACATATGCGAAGCATCTAGAAGAATCAGGACATAACTTCAATTAAAACCATGGAATCACCCATGTCGAGAGAGAAGGTTCCATAAGACTAATGACGAGATAATTTAAAATAGGTACAATCAATTCGAGAACTCATACTTAGAGTCAAGTACCAAGAGCTAAGTGCTAAAAGCTAAATTCTCGCAGCATAAACCCGGCATATCACATTTGGACTCGAAACAAATAGATATAATTATAGGAAAATTATTTTGAATGAACAAATAGATATTGACCGACCGCCTTTACTGAATAACTTCAAATATATATATACTGACAAAGAAACTGCAACACCCAGAAGGAGCTGTTTAAATTAATTTTTTTTTTGGTAAAACATAGATAGTATAGCATGGAGTAAATTATTGAAATTTTAAGAAAAAAAAATTATTTACAATTTTTTTGAATAAATTTGTTAATAATGTGTTTGTCCACCGCAATAAAATGGTATATTTCTTCTTGAGGGATACTATCCCAAGCTAACTGTAGTTCATGTATCAGAAGCCGCCAAAGTCCGTGAGGGCTGGGGTAAATTTCCAAGCCTTCAACCCATGATGTCCCAAACATGCTCTATGGGCGAAAGAACAGGGGATCTGGGGGGCCATGGCAAAAGACATAGGTCGCTTCAAAAGAGTTTAAACTAACTCTGGCAACATGAGGTCGAGCATTATCTAGCTGAAATATTGGATTCTGGAGCCGGTTAAGGTGAGGGAGAACATATGGCTCCACTATTTCTTGAAGGTAACGCAGCGCTGTCATGTTACCTCGAATAAATAATAAAGGTGACCTACTTATTGCATGTGCAATAGCACCCCATACCATAACGCCTACTGTCCGGTGTACAGCGCTATATATCAAACTGGGGTTCACGTCTTTCTCCCCGACGTCGTCTATAACCCTTCTTCGACCATCATGAGCGCCCAAGGAGAATCGAGATTCATCCGAAAAGACGACCTGATGCCATTCCACATTCCAATCTTGACGTTCTCTGTACCACTGTAATCGTTGCCGGTGATGCTCAACCGTCAGAGGTAACACAAGATGGGGTCTATAATGCTGCAGTCCAAAATAGCTCATCCGGCGGTAAATCGTTCGGACAGTTACAGGATGGCCTTGTTCTCCTAACCACTCATCAGCCAAATATCGAGTTGTCGCAAATCGGTCTCTAATAGCCATAAGTCTTAGACGTCGATCTTGAACTTCATTTGTGCCCCTTCGACGTCCGGTGCCTACTCTCCTTCGATTTTGGGCATTATCAAACCAGGCTTGACTACATCTCATTACAGTAGTTGGATTTCTGTTCGAACGGTTAGCGATTTATCGAAATGACAACCCCGCCTCCCGTAGACCAATAATTCGACCTTTTTCAAATTCACTTAGCTGGCGATAAATTCCGCGTACACGTGCTCTAGGCATTCTAACAACAACTAAACATCGACTTTGGATCTCCTCGAACAGCTGGTTTATTGTAAAATTAAAAAAATTCGCCAAAAACGACTACAATATGTAAGTAACAAAAAATGTTTAAACATGAAAAAAAATTCACGATTTTTTTCTCCAAATTTTAATCATTTACTCCTTGTTATACTATCTACGTTTTACCAAAAAAAAAATTAAAATTTATACAGCTCCTTCTGGGTGCTGCAGTTTCTTTGTCAGTTAGTATAGTTTGGAATCAGAGCACCGAGGCGGCTGATTGATATCAGCATTTCGAGAGATTATTCGATTTTAGAACGGTGTGCAAAAGTTCGATAGTTTCTTTGGCTGTGTGGATTCTGTTGAAACAAAATGTCGTCCATGTCTTCCTCTTGAAATTTGGAGAACAACAATTGGTTTAGCTCGGCACGGTGACGCTTCCCATTGACCTTGAAGGCAGCTTCTTGCTCATTTTCGAATAAAAATGGCACAATGATGCCACTGGACCAAAAACCGCACCAAACAGTTACTCTTTGTGGGTGCATCGGCTTCTCCACAATAACGTGTAGATTCTCTGTTCCCCAAATGCGAGAGTTCTGCTTATTCGCATATCCTCTGAGGTGAAATGAGCTTTAACGGAAAAGATGATTTTTCTTGGAAAACGCTCATACTCGGCCATACGATAATTGAGTGGAAAAGCATCAGATGGTCACGAGGCTTCAGTTCGAGTTAATGTTGATGGATTTTCAGACACATTCTTTAGGTGTGCGACGAGAACGTGAGCTTTTTATCCAATAGCGATCGGGTTTCACGAACTCGCTTCACAGATTGATCCACAATTTGCCGGGAAGGCATTTCATTTCTATTGAAACTTCACGCAAATTTCTTATAGTTTGCATAAAGACTCGCCACTTTTGAAACAAGTTACAATATTTCCTAACTTTCTGTCATAACAGGATTAACGAAAGTGTTGCTTGACCAAGAGGTTTAGGGGAGGTACATCGACTAGACACTCTAAAGATGCTGTGGGAGAAGATCTCGGAGCACCTATAATGCTTAAACAGGCTCTCCTTTTGCATTTGGTCATGATGTGCGGTTTGAAGCCCCATCCCTGGCTTAGCATTCTACGAATAGACCAAAAAATTACATTGGCCTCGTTCCTTTGAGCTTCGATGTGCTTCCTCCACAGTAATTTGGGGTCAAATATAACACCCAGGTATCGAACCTGCTCAGATAAGGCAAACAAAATAGGAAGTTTGATGTTACAGGGAACGAAGACGATCTACAGCGACAACTGTACCGATTCCAGATAATAGCAGGAAAGTTGAATATGATGTTATCAGCCGAGAAAACAGAATCGATGGTTATTTCAAAGGAACCTATCCGATGTAAACTGGCCGTTCATGATAAACCCATCAGACAAACTATATGCTGCAAATACTTAGGAGTGGAAATATCCAGTCACAAGAATATTTACCAGGAAGTAAGAGATCAAGCAAATAAGGCTTCGAGAATATCGGGATGTCTGAGAGACATGATCTGGAGGAACAAGCATATGACGGCAGAAAGCAAAGTCCGTATTTATAAGACAGTTGTAAGACCACTTTTGACGTATGCAGCTGAGACCCGAGCCGAAACATCAAGAACAAAGTCACTACTCAGAACTACAGAAATGAGAATCCTGCGCACAATCAAGGGAGTAACATTGCGAGACCAAATAAGGAGCAGCGTCATACGGGGTGAACTGAAGGTTCAAGATGTTGTTCGATTTGTACGATCAAGACGCCGAAACTGGAGGGATCACATAGACAGAATGGGAAGTGATCGATTGGCAAAGTGGGCAAAGAACGAAAAACCCAACACTCGGCGCCCTCCTGGCCGACCACCAAAAAGATGGCATGAAAGCTGGACATCTGTATCACAGGAGGCTGGATGAACAGAATATAACAAGACAATAGTCTTAAGAAAAAGTGGAAGAAGAAGAAGAAGAAGATGTTACAGGGCATCCTTCTCCTGGCGAAGAGAACCATCTATCTCAGATTTCCCCAGGTTGAGTGATACTTCATTTTTTGGGCACCACCGTTCGATCATGTGCATAACATACTGCATCAGATCGACAATGACGTTGATAACCCTAGCTCTAATCAGCAAGACTAGGTCATCTGCATAGCCCACGACGGCTAACCAGGCACTCGACAACTCGACCAAAAGAAGCCCATAATATAGGTATAGAACACCCGCTTGTGGAAATCTCCTTCCTGGGCCTCTATTCACGAAATGTTGAGAGAGATCTCTCCTACGTCCTATGAGATTTATAACGTCAGTGACTTAGCGCAAACTCCGTATGTGAATTGTCGGTTGAAACACAGCCCACTATAGAGATATAGTGGGTTGTGGTTGAAATGTGTTTCTCTACTACTAAATAGTGAGGGAGAAGTGAGATGAGATTTCTTGTCGCATGCGAATACTCATCTCTACGAACGTCGAGTATACGAGTACTAGTGTTCCCCCTATGGTCGAGTAGCCAACCCAGTGCATCGAGTCCCGACAAGAGACCCTGCTCAGCGACAGAGTGAAGTCATTGTATATAGAAGACCTATATACAATGGTAGTGTGTTCGAATGCATCCTTTAGCTATATCCAAAAATACAGCTAGTGTAGTGCAGTGTAATCCGTCCTCAATAACAAAACAGTGAAGACCAGGGTCTACCGATTTCCCCAGCTGATATGCGTGAGGCAGGGAGGTCCAAGCTTATTTTTTGCACCATTATTTGCAATCATCCATGAAAGAATATTCTGGGTATTACATTATTCTTGTGATTTCATAAACAATGTCATGCGCATTATTGAATTTCACTCGCGTACTAACGTCACATGGTTCTCATGGATCTCATCTGATGGTTTTGTAGTTCATTTTAAACGTTCTCAATAATTTTCAACTCGAACCCTTGATGGGAAAAGAATGAAAGAATTGAAACAATTAACTTGAGCATACAATATATCGAAGTTAATATTTTCTGAAATGTGAATATGCTGCAAATACTCACCGTTACTTTGCAGATCGTCGGGCATAGAGCGCGGTAAAATTATTGTTTCGCAATATTCAACTCAATTGGTCATTTGAAGACAATTTCAGAATAGTGCTGGAAGGTTTGACTCTCAAAACTATCACAATCGTAGGATTTGTTATACCGAATTGCAGTTTTTAACCGCGCTGTTCTACTTTCACTAATTCGTAAAAAAATAAGATGAAGAAAACTAATATAAAAATATTAGCAGAAGATTAAGAACAAGGAGGATGAGGGTATAATAAAAACGTTTTCTTTTCAAATATTTTTCAGAACAAGATATTCTAGAGGGTGCAAGATGGACTCAACCACTCGATATGATTTTCAAGGAGAATTTAGATCAAGATCCTACGCTTTCTTGGCAATACTTCACCAGTCCGTTTGGATTCATGAGGCATTATCCAGGTAAAAATGCCCACATACATGTATTTGTAACCTTTTTGGAAGTTCGAATGAACTAGGCGAGAAGGAGTATTTGATGGAAAATGTTATGAAGATTTTGGTTTGACAGATATAATGTTAATTGTTGAAAGGTTTTTTTTTCAGAGTTTGGGAGAGAAAACCCAGAAGAAAAACCCTATAAAATAAAAATTAATTATTTTGTGATTTGCTTCTGCGTAAGAAACAGAAGATATTTGTCAGAAGCAATTAATTGAACAATGTTGCCTAACAAACAACAACGAAACAACATCAATTCAAGAATTGTCACATTGTGACAATGTGACAATTCTTGAATATCACAAAATAACTATGAACAAAATAATTCTAAAGATTTTCATTGAGCGTCTGACGAAGGAGTCTGATATAGACTCCGAAACGTTACGATATAGTTGTTTCTTCGTTGATGTTGTTTCGTTGTTGTTTGTTAGGCAACATTGTTCAATTGATTGCTTCTGACAAATATCTTGTGTTTCTTACGCAGAAGCAAATCACAAAATAATAATTTTTATTTTATAGATATTTTTCAGAGTTTGGGAGAGAAAACCCAGAAAAAAAACGTTTCAATAATGAGTATACCTCCCACAGTATCCTTCAATGATAAGATAATGTTAATTGGTTCAGATAAATTTGGAAAGTTGTAGTGGATACTTATTATTATGTCTTTATTTCCACATCTCAAATTAACATTACAAAAGAAAGAGAACGGATTCACACGTCAAATGCGGAAATCCCAAGGGGAAGTTCACCAATTGGTGCTCTGCCACTTACCCTTGTTGTGGTACAGTTATAAATACTAAAAAAAAATACCTAGTTATATCAACCTATACCTACTACTCACTACTACTTCATACTTCCATTTATTTCTTTGAAAATTCAGCAAATAAAAAGCGAGAAAGCTGTGTGGACGTGGCTTAGGCGCTCTTGTCAAACCACTAGCGAGTATTATTCAAACTTTGACAAATCATATCTCCGAAACTATTGGTTTCTCAGAGTTGGAAATAATATCAATCTATTCTCATGATATAACTGCACCATGAAAAAATAAATTCAAAAAGTAGGTCTCTGACTCACCTCATATATGTTGGATTTACATTCAGCTAATTAGCAAATTATAATTAGAGCATTCTCTGGCGGAAGTTTGACGGTCAATCTATTATCAATCTGGCATCAATCTGACCTCAATCTTGCCATCAATCCGGACCATCAGTCTACGCTTATAAAATTGGTTTCACGTCAATCTGACATCAATGCATGATTGATGTCAGACTGAACACCAGATTGACCGTGTAACCTCTTTCTATGAAATCATAAAATTACGATTGATTATTGTAATTTTGAAAAATCATATCATTGAAAGTATTAGTTTGTTTGAGTTGAGAATGATATCCAAGGATTCTTATGATGAAACTGTATCTTAAAAATAATTGAATTTGAAATTTGTAATGTAAAAAAATTTTTTTTCGTTACTTCGAAACCGCCAGTCTGATTTGCTCAATAACGAACTTAACTGAGACATTTATCTCCCAAACCTACTCTGAAAATTTCAACTGACTATAGCTCATTCCGTTCGAGAGTTATCGTGTTAATGGCCGGCCGCACGGATTTTTGATCAGTGAGTCAAACCAAAACGTTTGAGATCATTTTCAGCCAAAAATTCAAAAATTATAGATATTTGGGCAAATTGATAAGCACTCTGTTCTGAGGAATAAGAGCACTAAAAACGAACTATTTTAATAATTCGCTAGAACGCTAGAACGCAAAATGACGTGCACTGGATTCAGTAACGTCACAAGTCCTACCCCTAGAAAATTTCAAAAAAATTACAAAAAAAAAATTGGTTCAAGCACTGAAGTGAAGTCAGGAGTTGGATCGCTTCTATATTTTTCGAGTTATTGAAGAAATAACAACCAAATTACAACTGAGTTTAATTTCAAAACCGTTTGCCGATTATGATTATAAACAAACTCAAATGTCGCATTCAGAGGTACAACCTAACCTGAAAATATCAAATCGCTTTCTCTTTCCGTTCTCAGGTTATCGCGTATTAAAAAATATTTTTTAATAATTTTTTTTTTTATTTTGTAGCCATATGATTCTCACAAAATTCCACGAACGTGCTAAGGTTTATATTCAACAACTATTCAGCAAGTTCCAATTCGATCTGATTCATATTGGTTGAAAACAAAATTATTACTCGGAAACCATTGGGCCGATTATGCCCATTAACGAGCTTGTCAGTCGTATTGCGATGCGCCACCCACCCTGAAAATTTCAAGTCGCTAGCTCTTTCCGTTCTCAAGTTATCGTGGCAACGGCCGGACAGAATCAAATTTGACCTCAAATTCTTCATCGGGGAGTCGAACCAAATCGTTTGGGACCATTTCCGTCAAAAAATTCGAAAGTTACAGACATTTTTGCAAAATGATAACGCGATGTTCCCCAGAACATACGCACAAAAACATCAAACTCGCAAGCTGAGTACCTATTCAATTGATTGTGAAGATCTTTACACTGATTTGACCAAAAATATTAGTTGCAATTAGTGTGTGGTGCCACTGTACAAATCCACCGGAAATCAATCCGAATGTATATACCGAGTGTCCTGGGAGGAATGCGACAAACGAAAACCATAAGCTGAGGTCATCTCATATCAATATATTTTAATCACCTGAGGTCGTTGGTTTTGGATATACGGGTGATTTTCGGATATTGAGCAAAATTTCAAAGTTCAGTAAATCTCGAATTAATCATCTGACAGATCTCAAAGTTTGCAGTTATACCACCCTTTTCAATCGCTTACGTTTACCATTGCTAAATTAAAAGAAAAATTGGTTCAAGCCCTGTAGACAGGAGCTTTTTGGCGCTCTTGTTCAAACATACAAATTATATCTCCGAAAGTAATGGTTTCTCAGAGTTGGGAATTATATCAATGCATTCCTATGATAGAACTACATCATGAAAGAAATTAAATTTTGAAAAAAGTGTAGTTGAAGAAAAATGCTTTATAAATTATCTTTTGAAAAAAAATAGCAATCTACAATGCTTCAAAGCTTTAAAAATTGTCATTAAATTTATTTATCAAGATTAAAGGAGCAATCTGCAATGATTCAACCTCGTGGAATGGGTTGTTGCAACTCACACTCGATACATAGTTTTCACAACTGGAAATACCTAAGGAAAGTATCATCGAAACGTCTAAAGCAAGACTGGAGACAATCATAGCAGATTGTCCATTTATTCCTGATATTTGAGTAGGTAGTGGATTATGAACAAATTATTTTAATAGTTCAAAATATATTTATAAAATACTCCTCTTTTCATAATTTTAAATTTAATAGTTCATACCACTAACACATTCTTTTCTGTATTATGAACCTTAACTCAAGAAAAAATGATTGACACACAAATGTAGATCCATATTCCAGTATTTTTTTGCTAGCAACATTATGAAAATACTGTATGTAGGAACATGTCTCACTACCACTACTTAAGGAAGTAAAGGTAATATTAACCTCAGTGGTCAACAAACCATAATTTAATTTGATGATTCCATTATGTTTTTCTTTCCTATTGCCTCCATTAACTACATCAAAACAGTCTTGTATATATTCACAAATTCAAGAATCGATTACTTGCTTTCCAAGAGAAAATAACAACTATGAATTGACAATCTCTAATAGCTAGAAAAGATGACATTTATGAATAGTGATCACAGACAGATTCTGTGTTCACATTCCGTAAATACATAGAACTTACGATGTATTATTGAAACTTTGAAACATCATATCTCCGAAAGTATTAGCTGGTTAGAGTTGAAAATGATAACAATGAATTCTTATGATGAAACTGCGTCTTAAAAAAAATTGAATTCAAAAGTTGTATTGTAAAAAAAATATTTTTTTCGATACTCCGAAACTATCAGACTGATTTCGCCCAATAACCAACTCAACCGAGATATTTATCCCTCAAACCTACTCTGAAAATTTCAACCGTCTAGCACATTTCGTTCGAGAGTTATCGTGTTAACGGCCGGCCGGCCGGACAGAATCGATTCCGACCACAGATTCTTGATCAGTGAGTCGAACCAAATCGTTTAAGACCATTTTCAGCAAAAAATTCGAAAATTACAGAAATTTGTGCAAATTGATAAGCACTCTGTTCCGAGGAACAAGAGCGCCAAAAACTGAACGGGGCTAGTAATTCTCTCGGCGTGTTTATGCCATTAATGTTAACACTATATGTGAGTATAAAAATAAAAGTGCTTTTAATTTTCATATTCAGGTAATGCAATGCGGCTTTTTCATGACCCAATGTTTGGCACCTACGCCAATTTGCAGCGCGATGTGTACCAAATAGAATATTGCCTGGGTATATCGGGGAGCCACTAGTATGTTAGTTGTAGAATGCCCATAATCTTCCTATCTTGCAAACAATAAGTTGACAAAGTTTTATCGCCATAATATGAACGGTATGACAGACCATAAAATACTACCAAACGAACAAAAATTGATTTTATATACCTATATTAGATTTTCACACCTCTGAACGGTTTCACATGTGTTGTCCAGGATATTCTTAGATAATATGTATTCTTGTTAGAAATCCAACGAAGATATTTCATACATTGTACATCAGCACCGACATTCATTGAATAAAACTGATGTTAAAAGCCTCATCTTTGTGTCATGAGGTCATGAAATGTTTTTTCCAGCTGTAAAATGGTCCAGTGAGCAGTATGACCAAACGTATGATATGAGAACGAGATCATGGTATACTGAAGCGATGACGTCTCCAAAAGACATAGTAATATTACTAGATCATTCTGGTTCAGAATGGGAAGGCATCAAAACCAAATTAGGGGCACTAATAGTCAATAATATTTTGGATACTCTGAACGACAATGACTTCGTCAATATTTTTCTATTCAATAATACAACTCAACCATTAGTGCCTTGCTTCGAAGATACTCTAGTTCAGGTAATGACTCAAATCAAGGTGAAGGTAGGTAAGCCTAAAGTTTTAGAGTGCGACAGTTCCCAGGATGTTATGCGAAAATTGCATTACTATATCTTTGTCATACGAAAAACAATGCAAAGCGACCAACTATCAGCGCATGGCATATCGCCACTCATATCCCGCTACCAGTTTCGATACGCAAGATCACCAGTTGATAAGGTTAAGTTTCGATCGCTTTACTGAACAATAATCAGTTCTGCACATTCAATATAATACACATTAACGCGACGTTTGCACTTCGGAGTTCCTTTTGATTTGTATCTTGTATGGAATTAGTGGACATACAATAGAAATAGTGGCCCGCAGTCCATTGTCGGATGCTCAGATGAGCCAGTAGTTTTGTATTTAATAAAAATGAATATAAAAAAAAAAAAAAAATTAAAAAAAATAAAATAAAAATTAACTATTAAAAATAAATCATTAAAAATTAAGTATTAAAAATATTTTAATTTTAATTTAATAAATTTTTAATTTGAAAATAATTATTAAAAATTAGTCATTAAAAATATTTTGAATTGTTTAAATTAATTTTTAAAGATTTATTATTAATAATTAACTATTAAAAATATATAAAATGAAATCATTTTGAAAAAATTGAACTCTTAAAAAATATTAATAATAAAAATAAAAAATAAATAAAAATAAAAATTAAAGAAAAAACAAAACTATAAAAAATATTGAATTGAAGAAAGAATTAAAATTTTGAAGAAATTGAAATAAAAAAAAAAAAAATTAAGAAAAAAAATAAAATTATTTATAAAATTAAAGTTATAAATAAAATGAAATTATAAAAATAAATAAAACGACGTAGTTCTCGAATGTATACATTTTAACACGACGAATATAACGAATAAAATTGTACGAATGTGGCATGGAAAATATCCAGCTGAAAGAAAAACACCGTATATAAAGATTTATATATAGGTTATATTATTATGAGAATCAATTCAAGGTAGCTATTTAGTTAACACTCTGTTTGTGGTTCGAATTAATTTGATCGCGTACAACAATTGTGGCGTGAGAGTACGAAACACCCTGTATAGTCATGATTTATTTTCAATGATATATGCTTGCAAAGTATATTTCTAAAATGAACGAATGATATCGTACGATAGTGGCATGAAATGCAGAAAGCCGCAAATGACGTTTAATGAAAAACACCCTGTATGAAAAATTTGCTTATATACATTATGAAAATCCATATGAGGTACCTACATATTCAGTTAATACTCTGTTTGTAACCCCAACTCACTTCAATCGCCTAAAATTATGCCGTGAGAAAACGTAACACCCTATATGGTAATGGTTAATTTTCAATGGTATAATATGCCTCGATAGTATATATCTGTATACAATTGAAGCTACATTGTACGAATATGGCGCAAATTGCAATTGACGTTAATAGATAAACACCCTGTATGAAGATATCGGAAAAAAACAATTGACAAATAAGCCCTATGATGTTATTTTCTTCTGCAGAAAGAAATTTATGAGAATCTATTCAAGCTTTATTTGTGGCAACTTGTATTAATATAAATAACTTCGATCGTACATTTGTGCCAACACTTAAAGAACACCCCGTATAAGCGTTATTTATTTTCAACAACGTAAATTTCGAGATATTATATTCTATAAGAAAAATCGAATCAAATTGTTCGAAATGTGTATTGGAAAATAATGAATTGGAATTGACGTTGAAAGAAAAGCACCCTGTATGTAGATATCGTTTAAAAAGCAATCGACATATATGCCCTATGATGATATTTTCTCCTGCAGAAAGAAAGAATCTATTGAAGAATATTGAAGAATATATGTAATGCTTTCATCATGATCGGTCAAGCCGTTTCAAAATTGACATATAACGAAAGATGTCCTGTATACCAGCGGCATGACATGTGGTAGAAAGTACCTAGTTAATCTGTGTAAAATATGAATTTTACAAATACACAATTGGAAAAATTTCATCCAGAAAGTTTGTTAAAATAATGTATATTAGTAGACAGATAAGGCAAGTTTTCATGCCAATGGTAATATTGAGCTACCTACATTTTGTATTAGCTATCCATGAAATGTCAAAGAACATGGAAATTATGATAATACAACAACTGGCATCGATTGTAAAGTATTGTTGAATATATTCACGGAGATTATATTGAAAAATCATTCAAATGGAAGATAATAATTATACAAATGAAGTTTGGATGAAATTATTTTTCTTCACGTCCAATGCGATCAAATTGTAGCAAAATCATGCAGATTGTTCTGGTTAGGCCTAAATCTCATTCTGTACTTCTGGTGAAAGCATAAGGATTTTCTGTAAAATAAGTTAATCTATTAAAAATGTTATTTTCTTTTGAAGTTATAAGATAAGAGAAAAATATCCTATATAAAGATTTCTGAAAAGTACATTATGGGAATCCATGCAAGGTACTGATTTACTTAATGCTTTGTGGCACAAATCACTTCAATCGCATATAATTGTGCCGTGAGATAAAGAACACCCTATATAGTAATGGTTTATTTTCAACGATGTAGGTCTCGAAAGTATATCTTATTAACACAATTGAATGCAATTATTCGATTATGTCGTGAAAAGCAGCAAGTTGTGATTGACGTTAAAAAAACAACAAATTTCTGAAAAATACATTATGAGAATCCCTCCAGGTTTCCTATTTAGATAACGCTTTGTCTGTGGCACGAATCAGATCAATCGCGTAAAATTCTGCCGAAAGAAAAAGAACACCCTGTATAGTAATGGTTTATTTTCAACGATGTAGGTCTCGAAAGTATATATTTTAACACAATTGAATGCAATTGTCCGATTATGTAGTGAAAAGCTGCAAGTTGCGATTGACGTTTGAAGAAAAACACCCTGTAATACAAAATGTACCATAATATTCCGATTGGCATGAAAACTTGCTTTTAATTCGAAAACCATACAATTCAGGTATAGGAACATGTTATATAATTTGAGTGATTCTCTTTCTATACATCTTTCTGATATACAGGTCATTCCATTTGAAAAAATGCACCTTTTATCATTTTAGTATTTCTCGAAAAGCCTCTGATTTTGAACAACCCTGTATGATTAGAGACGTATTTTATTAAACGTAAATGATACCCGGCATATTGGTAATCCATACCCGAAATTTCAGCTCTCCAGGATTCCAAGTACCGAAGTAATGAATGTTTAATTAAAACCATACTTTGTTAAAATGAAATTGGTTCAAGCCCTGTGGACAGGAGCTTTTGGGCGCATGTTCATCTTCCTTGTGGCCCGTACTGACCAGTAAAGAAAAAAAACAGTATCATGTTGAATACCTTAATATTATTCTGGAACACAAATTTTCCATTACAATAATCTTCATCTAGCTTCTATTTAGTATCAATTCCTGTAGAACGTGATCATAATAAGTGTTTTCCATATAATAAAATGTGTTTGAACTTGGTATGTAGGAAATCTGACATCAATTATTGGAATTAATTGATTTGACAAACAGCCGTCAAATGAGGTAAATAGATTTTTGTGACGATTTTCTGTGACCCTAGAACGTCAAAACACGCTGGAATGTGAATTTTAAGCAATATCTTCTGGAATTGAGATCGTATCGAACTGAAATTTTGCACACTCGTGTAGAATGCTTGATTCAACGTCGGTACAAATTTTTTTATTAAAAAATTTTCCAACTGCCCGATCCCAACAATACTTAGATAATATTATATCCATAAATTAAGCATTTCATTATTGCATTTCTTGAAATAGGTACCTTTTCAAGTCGATCAACATCGTCCTTCATTCGACGTCTAAACTATGACTTGATTCTTTATGTTTATGTCTTTGAATTTGTTTTCGGTGGAATTCAAAGAGTTCATAGAATAATCGATGAAAATACTGAGAGAGACCCAGGAAATTTGACACATTTTGTCTTATATCTCCAGAAATTGAAATCGTATAGAGCCAAAATTTTGCACAATGTTGCAGAATACTACAATTGACGTTAGTACAAGTTTTTGTTGCAATCTGATGAATAGTTCACGAAAAAATTAAAAGAAATATTTTTTTAAAAATTACCAACATTTCGATCATAACAGAATTTTGCCAAAAGTTGCGCGTTTATATCCTCGAACTGACTACCAAGTTTCGATTCAACATCTTCTTTAGTTCCTGAAATATCAGGGAAATAACCTCAAAATTTTAAATGTCTATAACTCCTAAACCGTCCGGCCAATTTTGCCCGTTAACGAACTAAACCGTCGCATTTTGATCAGAAACCTACCCTGAAAGTTTGAAGTCGATAGGACCTTCGGTGCTCCTGTTATCGTGCCTACGGCCGGAAGTACGGCCGGCCGGCCGGCCGGCCGGCCGTACGGCACCCAAAAATCTGACACCGGATTCATGATCAGGGAGTCCGAATTAGTCTATTAGTCAATTTTCAGCTCGAAATTCGAAAATTACAGACATTTGGACGAAATGATAGGACGATGTTCCCCTAGAACATGCGCCCAAAAAATTGGTTCAAGCCCTGTGGACAGGAGCCGAAAGTATTGGTTTCTCAGAGTTGGGAGTTATATCAATGGATTCCTATGAAAGAACTGCATCATGAAAGAAATTAAATTAAAAAAAAGTGTCGTTTAAAAAAATGCTCCAAAAATTATCTTTTAAAAAAGAGAGCAATCTACAATGCTTCAATGCTTAAAAATTGTCATTAAATTTATTTATCAAGATTAAAGGAGCAATCTGTAATGATTCACCCTCGTGGAATGGGTTGTTGCAACTCACACTCGGTGCATAGTTTTCACAACTTGAAATACCTAAGGAAAGTATCATCGAAATGTCTAGAGCAAGGCTGGAGACAATCACAGCAGATTGTCCATTTATTCCTGATACTTGAGTAGGTAGTGAATTACGAACAAATTAATTTAATAGTTCAAAATATATTAATAAAATACTAACCTCTTTCCATAATTTGAAATTTAATAGTTGATACCACTAACATATTATTATTTTCTGTATTATGAACCTTAACTCAAGAAAAAATGATTGATACAGAAATGTAGATCCATATTCCAGTATTTTTTTGCTAGCAACATTATGAAATTACTATATATAGGAACATGTCTCACTACCACTACTTAAGGAAGTAAAAGGTAATATTAACCTCAGTGGTCAACGAACAATAATTTCTTTTGATGATTCTATTATGTTCTTCTTTCCTATTGCCTCCATAAACTACATCAAAACAGTCTTGTATATATTCACAAATTCAAGAATCGAATACTTTGCTTTCCAAGAGAAAATATACAAATTGACAATCTCTAACAGCTAGAAAAGATGACATTTATGAATAGTCACACAGACATTCACATTCTGTGAATACATAGAACTTACGATGTATTATTGAGACTTTGAAACATCATATCT
Source organism: Halyzia sedecimguttata (assembly GCA_937662695.2). Taxonomy (NCBI): domain Eukaryota; kingdom Metazoa; phylum Arthropoda; class Insecta; order Coleoptera; family Coccinellidae; genus Halyzia; species Halyzia sedecimguttata. Next base: position 32,220,631 of record OW569415.2, read on the forward strand.
CCGAAATTATTAGCTTGTTAGAGTTGTAAATGATAACAATGGATTCTTATGATGAAACTGCATCTTAAAAAAATTTGAATTCAAAAGTTGTATCGTAAAAAAATTTTTGTTTTCACCACGCCGAACCTATCAGACCGATTTTGCCCAATAACGGACATAACCGATATATTTATTCCTCAAACCTACTCTGAAAATTTCAACTGTCTAGCTCATTCCGTTCGAGAGTTATCGTGTTAACGGCCGGACGGACGGCCGGCCGGACAGAATAGATTCCGACCACGGATTTTTGATCAGTGAGTCGAACCAAATCGTTTAAGACCATTTTCAGCCAAAAATTCAAAATTACAGACATTTGGGCAAATTGATAAGCACTCTGTTCCGATGAACAAGAGCGCCAAAAAGAAGTAAATCAATCGATTACTCGAAAACTGCTTGGGTCCCGTTCTCCGTAAAAGTATAGGGTACCATCGACCGTGGAACACGCTGTTATACTAATACTAACGGGATCAGCAAACGTTTCTGTAAATATTCGAATTGTCGATATACAATATAACCTTTGATTAGAGAAGAGTAAGACTGACATTTCAATATTTTCGTTTCGAAAGCCCAGATAACACATGGACATCCGATGGACATCCATAGGACATCCTTGAAGTATTTTATGCTGATTTCAAGAGGTAGTTCTTTAGCAAAAATTAATGCAGATCTTTCATATAATTTAAAGTTACCCTGCCCTCTAAAATTGGGGAAACAATTTTGTTTTTATTGAAAATCTCGGCAATGTAGCAAAGATAGAAGAATTAAATTTGACAGATTGCTAACTCTAATTATTCATGTGTGAAAAAACATCCTCTTCAGTATTTGGCATCAGAACTTTTTGATGCTTCAACATTTTGCAAAAAAAATTGGTTCAATTTGGTTCAAGCATTTGACGTGAAGTCAGGAGCATTTACGCTCATGTTCTATTGTCTACTCACCTCTATTGGACACTATTTATCGAAAGTAGCATCGATCTATAGCGTTTGCTCAGCTTTTATAATATATGTATGAATACATTTTATACCATTTTAATGACATACTTCAGTGTTATATAAGTTATTTGGTGATACATAATATTTCGTCGTATTTTTTTAAAATTTTTCTAGTCATACGATTCTCACAAAATTTCAGACACATCTTCATGTTGATATTCTTCAATTACACTCCAAGTTTCAATTCGATCGGTTCAGTTTTTTTTTTAGTTATCGAGAACATAATATTCCAGATGGGTATATGTAACTCGACCGTTTGGTCGATTATGCCCTACTTAACTCTACCATTCGGATGCACAACTTACCCTGAACATTTCAAGCTACTGAACTCACACGAGGCTGCTGGGATCTCCAACAATATAGAACCGATCGTGTTCAGACTTGGAACTTGGCAGTAGACTAGTAGAGTTAGGTTTTGAAGGCTCTTAGAGTTAGGTTTTGAAGGCTCTCGGAAAATTTCAGTGAGTCGGATGAAAAGTTTCTGATATATAGAATTTTTCTCAACAGTTTTTTGAAAATTTTCTGTTAATACGATACTCACGAAATTTTGCAAAAATTTTCGCGCTGGCATTCTACAACTAATTACCATGCTCAACCTACCCAAAAAAAAGCAAGCTGCCATCTCTTTCCGTTCTCAGGTTATCGTGACATAAATAATATTTTTTAATAATTTTTTCAAAAGTACCGGGTTTCCCACTATAATTTGACCCCTCCGCTTTAACCTTTAACTTTTAAAGTTGTACGAAATCAACTGAATTTTTTCAGGTCGTTTTCACGATTTAAAATATATACAGGGTGGACAAGATATTGAGTGTGACTTAATTTTTTTCAAGAAACACTTTATATATTTTTTTATATTTGGGTAGCTGTTTCACACCTGATTTCGCATATATATGCATATGTTGGTTTATCTCTCTTATTTTGGGAACTACAGAGTCTTAAATTCTGGGAACCACCTGGCAACCTTAGTATAGCCAGTTGTCAAGTGAGAGGTTGTGATAAATCAACTAACTGCATTGGTAACGATATCACACACTCTATTGGAAAAAAAATTTTTACTTTATGTGAATAACAATAAAAACAATGCATTACCAATACAGTTAGTTGATTTATCACAGCCTACCAATTGACAACTGACTACTGAGTTTCCAGGTTGCTTCCAGGATTTAAGACTCTGTAGTTCTCAAAATAAGACAGATAAACCAACACATGCGTATATATTCGAAATCAGGAGGGAAAGACCAAGCCAAATATAAAAAAAAATATATAGAGTGTCATTTAAAAAAATTAAGTTGCACTTGTCCAGCCTGGATAGATTTCAATTCGTGAAAACGACCTGAAAAAATTCAGTTGATTTCGTAAAACTGTTGTACAGAACATTTTATTGTATCTCCATTCGTAACAAAGTTAAAGGGGGTGTCAAATTATAGTGGGAAACCTGGTACATATCGGTTGATGACAAAATTATCACATTGGGCGGACGAACTTGTTCGTCGTATTTGGACGCGCTTTCCGTTCTCAAGTTATCGGCCGGCCGAACGACAGGCAGACAGAATCAAATGTGATCCTTGATTTTTCATCACTGAGTCGAACCTAATCGTTCGAGACCATTATCGGCAAAAAATTCGAACATTACTGACATTCGGGCAAAATGATATCGAGTAGGTTGGTGTCAAATTATGACTTAATGACGAATATTTTCACTGTTCAAATTTTTATAATGTTGAAGGAAACTATCTTTTAGGAAAAGGGGCTTAGATAAAGAATTATATGGAATTATGTGAAAGGTCCCCTTTAATATTTGCTAAAGAACCACTTAAAATCTTTCGCATCAATTCAGAATCACCCTGTTTAAAATTAAACTGATGATTTGATTTCAGGCCAATGAGGAAAATTTGAGATTACTGCGAGAGTCTCTTTCAGTCTACACCATTGAATATCATGCAGATATTAAGATCGGCTATACAAAAGCTTTCAAAATATTAGATCGTTACAGAGCTAACCGAGGGAGTAAGTATGAAATGAAAATTGTTCGTAAAATGCTTCATGGGTCAAAATAAAATGAATATGAAATATTTGAGAAGAGTACTGACGTGAAATCGGGAGCTTTTGCGCGCATGTTCTATGGTCTATTCACGCCTCACACACCCTCATGAAAGACTGCATCAACCTTCAAACTGTCTTTTTAGCGTTAACACGTGAAAAAATGCATTGGGCATCAACTGAACTAATTAAAATAGTGGACTTACCCAGCGGGGATTCGAACCCGGATCTCCTGCGCAGCAGACGAGTACGCTAACCTCCCGGCCATCGAGGTGTTGTTACAATTCTGAGATCCACATAATTGAATATTACTATTTGATAATTTATTTGAAATAGGAGAATACGATCATCACCAAATTTTGTAAAAATTTGCGCGTCGGCATTCTATAACTAATTACCTAGTTTCAATTCAGCTGAATCTGTATTTTTTGAGTTATTGAGGAAACAATATTTCATATGGGTATAACTCCGAAACCGTTTGGCCGCTTATGCCCATTAACTAACTTAACCATCGCATTAGAATGCGCAACCTACCCTAAAAATGGCAAGTCCCTATCCCTTTCCGTTCGAAAATTATCGTAGCAACGGCTGGCCGGACAGACTAATCGTTTGAAACCATTTTCGGCAAAAATTCGAAATTACAGCTATTTTGGCAAAATGATATATATGGATAAAATTCGAGTACGAGCTGGTTGTGAAATACTGCAGATATTTTGTAAAAATTTCGCTAAATCATTTATTTTCAGGTTCAAGATGCAATCAAGCTATAATGATGATTACGGAACAACTTGATTATGATTATCATCCTGAGATATTAGAGAAATTGAATAAGGATAAAGATGTGAGAATATTCACATATTTATTAGGAACCAGTCAAAGAGACAGGATAGTTATGGAGGATATTGCATGTGAAAATATGGGTGAAATTTTTTTAAATTTATCTAACTGTCTTTCAATATTCGACGATATTCTGGGTGATTTATTATACGTATTGCATCTATTTAGACGATCAATCTATGCATGAATTTAGGTAAAAAAAATTATACAGGGTGTCTGGTGAGGAATGGGACAACGTTTAGGTGGTGATGAGGGATGTCTCAAGGAGTGAGAAAATGCCATTTGAAATCATCTGAGGTTCATGGTTCCTGATATACAGGGAGTTTTAGAAAAAATTACGAAATTTCAAATGACTATAATTCAGGAAATATTAGAGCTAATCCGATGATTTTTCGTATGAACAATGATAGAGTGAGTACGAATCTGTTTGGATGAAAAATTCGAAATAAAATCAGATCCGGACTCAGAAATTTTAGTTTTTCTGAAATTAGGAAGAAACAACACCCTGTATGCGGTTTTCAATTTTTTTGACTTCAGATTCTGAGAGAGCAGGAAAAATACTTTCAAATTCAACTACCATCCCGAATGGCACAAATTTTCCCTGCTTACTCTGGACCCTTCGAAAGTCAATCTTCCGATCTTCGCTTCTTCCATATTTTTTTCTCGACATTTCAGAAACATGAGATCGCAGATAGTTACTTATAAGTAAAAAAAAGATCATAAACGAATCAAAAATTTTATAAAAATTATCAAAAAAGCGAAAAACAGTTAACATTTGGAAAATTCACGAAGTATTTCTGAAATACTAATTGATGATTCAGTGGGAACAAAATTAATGATTAATTCTTCAAACATTGTTCAAAATGAAAACCACCAACTTCTACACATTTATCTGCTCTTTTCATTAAATTCAAAACTGCTTTCCTTATCACATTTGGGTTGTTTCGTATTTCGTCTATTATTCGTTGAATTAATTGTTCCCTCGTATTTATCTCTTGCTCGTACACCATAGTTTTAAGGTGGCCCCAAATGAAATAATCTAACGGTGTCATGCCTGGAGACCGAGATGGCCATGCTCTTTGACCACCACGTCCTATCCATCTGTTTGGATAGACCTCGTTCAAATGATTTCTCAATGTAATTGAGAAATGTGGAGGTGCTCCATCATGTTGGAAGATAAGTCCTCTTCGATTAATATCCCTAATAGATTAGGAAAAACATTCATGAGAAAATCTCTATAAATTTCTCCGGTGAGTCTTTCTTCGAAAAAATGAGGACCTATTAAATGATTATCATAAACTGCGCACCACACATTAACACTGAAACGTCTCTGTGATTGTCTTTGTACGACAGCGAAAGGATTCTGTTGATGCCAAAGGTGATTATTTCGAGCATTGTTTATTCCATCGCGAGTGAATTGAGCTTCATCTGTAGATAATATTCTTTGGACATTTCTTCTATGACTTCTTATCCACCTGGAAAATTGAAGCCGTGTGATCTCATCGCCAGGCTCCAACTGCTGGACCACTTGAGGGTGATATGGGTGATATTTTTCACTCTTCAGAGTATTCTAAACGTACTATTTCGATACTTCATGAATTGAAGCCAATCATCTGATACTTACTCCCGGATTGTTTTGCACAGTTCCTAAAATATTCACGGATATTCCTTTCAATTGTATGTAGTCTTTCAGAAACTATTTTGCTGGGAAAAGTACCATGTTGTTTCGTATGCGTAACAAGGCGGAAAAAAAAATTGTGATTTGGAACCCGACGATTGGGAAAACGTCTACGATACTCCCTTTCAGCTGCTCTTCCGTTCATATCACATGAACCATACACCAAAAAGCATGTCAACATACTCTTCATTAGAAAATGTGTGCGGCATGATTTTCAACAAATTGAAGTAAGATTGTATCAACAATAAAATCACTAGTTTGAGAGATAACTAAATGCTCTATCTTTTCTCATCATGAATGATAGCAAACCATAGAATTGACATAACTGGCAACTTGATTCAAGACTAATGATGGAGATATGTACATGACGAATGAAACTTTGGATATTACAGGAAAAAATGATCCAAACTCATCCGAAAGATCGACTAAGAGACAAGAAGTTGACGGTTTTCATTTTGAACAATATTTGAAAAATTAATCATTAATTTTGTTCCTACTGAATCATCAATTAGTACTTCAGAAATACTTCGTATATTTTCCAAATGTTAACTGTTTTTCGCTTTTTTGATAATTTTTATAAAATTTTTGATTCGTTTATGATCTTTTTCATCGCATGTTCTAGGGGAACATCGTCCTATCATTTCGTTCAAATGTCTGTAATTTTCGAATTTCGAGCTGAAAATTGGCTAATAGACTAATTCGGACTCCCTGATCACGAATCCGGTGTCAGATTTTTGGGTGCCGTCCGGCCGGCCGGCCGGCCTTCCGGCCGTAGGCACGATAACAGGAGCACCGAAGGTCCTATCGACTTCAAACTTTCAGGGTAGGTTTCTGATCAAAATGCGACGGTTAAGTTCGTTAACGGGCAAAATCGGCCGGACGGTTTAGAAATTATAGACATTTCAAATTTTGAGGTTATTTCCCTGATATTTCAGGAACTAAAGAAGATGTTGAATCGAAACTTGGTAGTCAGTTCGAGGATATAAACGCGCAACTTTTGGCAAAATTCTGTTATGATCGAAATGTTGGTAATTTTTAAAAAAATATTTCTTTTAATTTTTTCGAAAAAAAAATTTTTTTTTCGTGAACTATTCATCAGATTCAACAAAAACTTGTACTAACGTCAATTGTAGTATTTTGCAACATTGTGCAAAATTTTGGCTCTATACGATTTCAATTTCTGGAGATATAAGACAAAATGTGTCAAATTTCCTGGGTCTCTCTCAGTATTTTCATCGATTATTCTATGAACTCTTTGAATTCCACCGAAAACAAATTCAAAGACATAAACATAAAGAATCAAGTCATAGTTTAGACGTCGAAAGAAGGACGATCTTGATCGACTTGAAAAGGTACCTATTTCAAGAAATGCAATAATGAAATGCTTAATTTATGGATATAATATTATCTAAGTATTGTTGGGATCGGGCAGTTGGAAAATTTTTTAATAAAAAAATTTGTACCGACGTTAAATCAAGCATTCTACACGAGTGTGCAAAATTTCAGTTCGATACGATCTCAATTCCAGAAGATATTGCTTAAAATTCACATTCCAGCGTGTTTTGACGTTCTATGGTCACAGAAAATCGTCACAAAAATCTATTTACCTCATTTGACGGCTGTTTGTCAAATCAATTAATTCCAATAATTGATGTCAGATTTCCTACATACCAAGTTCAAACACATTTTATTATATGGAAAACACTTATTATGATCACGTTCTACAGGAATTGATACTAAATAGAAGCTAGATGAAGATTATTGTAATGGAAAATTTGTGTTCCAGAATAATATTAAGGTATTCAACATGATACTGCTTTTTTTCTTTACTGGTCAGTACGGGCCACAAGGAAGATGAACATGCGCCCAATAGCTCCTGTCCACAGGGCTTGAACCAATTTTTTTCTTTACTGGTCAGTACGGGCCACAAGGAAGATGAACATGCGCCCAATAGCTCCTGTCCACAGGGCTTGAACCAATTTTTTTTTACTTATAAGTAACTATCTGCGATCATATGTTTCTGAAATGTCGAGAAAAAAATATGGAAGAAGCGAAGATCGGAAGATTGACTTTCGAAGGGTCCAGAGTAAGCAGGGAAAATTTGTGCCATTCGGGATGGTAGTTGAATTTGAATTTATTTTTCCTGCTCTCTCAGAATCTGAAGTCAAAAAAATTTAAAACCGCATACAGGGTGTTGTTTTTTCCTAATTTCAGAAAAACTAAAATTTCTGAGTCCGGATCTGATTTTATTTCGAATTTTTCATCCAAACAGATTCGTACTCACTCTATCATTGTTCATACCAAAAATCATCGGATTAGCTCTAATATTTCCTGAATTATAATCATTTGAAATTTCGTAATTTTTTCTAAAACACCCTGTATATCAGGAAGCATGAACCTCAGATGATTTCAAATGGCATTTTCTCACTCCTTGAGACATCCCTCATCACCACCTAAACGTTGTCCCATTCCTCACCAGACACCCTGTATAGGTACACTGAGGTTAATTTATTTCTCCTATACAGGGAGTTAAAATTTATTACAAAATAATTTTTCTTTGATAACTTGTAAGCTATAATAGATATTTTTATGAAACTTGGTGGTGTGAAATATAGATATATACATACCTTCACCAAGAGAATTAATTTTCAGTGGCGCCCTTAGTAACATGATAATGAATATTTTCAAAAGAAAAACATTTCTCAATTGTCCTTCATTTCGTAATAAGGAAGGTCAATTGAGTTAATGTCGTATTTTGGACCGTCTTCAAGCAGAACAAAATAAGGAGCTACTTGTAATTTTATATAATATGTTATATTCTTATCGAATTCGCGTATTCGCATCCGTACAGTAAGGTTCACATATTGCGACGAATGTTATTCGTAGTTATCTGTTGTACATATTTATAATGGGGAAGCCGAGAGGTAAAATAAATAAACAAACACTGGAAAATACGCATTGTGGAAGATGTAATGAACAATTTTCCAAAAATGGTTACAAAATATTGTGCAATGGTCCATGTCAAAAATGGAATTGTGATTCTTGTACAGGCCTTGAAAAGGATGAAATAAAAGAAATGGAAAAAGTGGGGTCAACCTGGAAATGCTCTGTTTGCAGACGAAATTCTAGAAAATCTATTATTCGTGAACGTAGTTCTGATGGGGGGTAGCGATGATGGCGAAGTTGAAAATGTTACTAACACACAAGTGATGAAGGAGGTTAAAAAAATGCATGAATTACTACGCAGAGATGTTTATGATTTTCGTTCGAAAATTGGAAAGACACTTCAGTTTTTATCTGATTCCTTTGATGAAATGAAAAGGGAAAATAAGTTTATTAAAGAAAAAATAAAGGAAGAACAGATGAAGTTGGAACTGGCAAACGTTAAGATTAAAAGATTGGAGGATAAAATACGTGATATCGAAGAAGAAAAAAGGAACAAAAACATTATACTAACAAATGTTCCATTGCAAATGGATGAAAATACAAGGGAATTAGTGGGTAATATTATTAGAACCTCGAAGTGGGTATGCAGGAATTTGAATCAAGACGTATCACAAAAAAGGAGAACTCACCCATATTAGTAAAGTTCAAAAATGAGGAGACTAAAATCAGACTAATAGAGAGGCGTAGGATGCATGGGCCCCTGAATATGAAAGATTGTGGATACAACGAGGACATTCTTATATATTTCAATGAAGATCTACCACGTCATAAGCAGGAGTTGTTCGCTAAGGCTAGGAAATTGAGACAGAATAAACATTATGAATTTGTCTGGGTTAGAGATGGAAGAATATTTGTGAAGAAAAATCAGTTATCTAGGGCAATCATCATAAACAGCGAGGCTGACTTGGATAGATTGAAAATTGAAACCGAGGTGGAGCTGTGAGTTCATCTCGATTAATGTTTATATTTCAGAGTTAATTTTGTTTTTACTTTTTCATGGATAATTATATTAGGAATTTTCAAACAGATAAGTTCAAGGATGTATTGATATCAAGGAACGAATTTAATAATTTCATAAAACTTGAGAATCGTAAATGTGTGTCATTATTGCATAATAATATAAGAAGTGTTGCTGCGAATATGGATGAATTTCAAATTTTTGCAAGTGAGTGTATAGGAAAACTTGATTGTATTGTATTAACAGAAACCTTCCGAATAATTGACATAGATTTATTTAACATTGGTGGGTACAACTTAGTATATAACACAGGGGAGTTGAATAAAAATGATGGGGTATTGGTCTATGTAAGAGATAATATACAGTTTGAATATAATTTTGTTAATATAGGACCCATAAAGGCAATACAAGTTCAACTAAAATTAGACCTCTTTAATGTGGACATTTTGGCAATCTATAGGTCTCCATCATTAAATCCTCTTGAGTTCATAGTTGACCTAGAAAATTATTTCACGTCAAATAAAAGAAATAATGCCATATCAGTAATAGTGGGTGACTTAAATATCGATCTGATATCAGAATCGACTGTAAGGGATTATTATCTTAACGTCATGAGCGAATTTGGTTATTTACAAAGTATACACTTACCAACTAGACAAAATACGTGTCTGGATCATATATTCTTTAAGAGTCGTCTTCCCTCAGTGGATACCCATCCAGTGGTGGTCGACTAGTTGATTACTGATCATCATCCAGTGGCGTTCAAAATAATTTTGCCGGAAAAGAATATAAATATTAGAAATAATAAAATAAGAGAATATGTTAACCTGAAAAAGCTGAAAAAGTTGCTGGGGGATGAGATGTGGTCTGATGTGATTTTTGATGGGGATGTGAATAACTCAATGAATTGTTTCATTCGAATTTTCATGCACTTCATTGAACAAAGTAAATACATCGTGAAAGTTCGTAGAAATGACATAAAGCGAAGTCCGTGGATTACTAAGGGGCTGATTGAGTCAATTAACAGGAAAAACGAATTATATAAACAATCTAAACTCAATCCGCAAAACATTAGATTGAAAAATGAACTAAAACAATACAGTGGCGAATTGAAACGACTTATTCATATAACAAAGGCACAATATTACAGAACTGGGGTGGACTCTAACTCAACTAAACCGGATAAACTCTGGAAAACCTTGAGAGAGCTGCAAGGCGGGCCTAAACAAGTACGAATTGATGTAATAAAAAATGAGAACAATGTAAAAATGACGAAAAAAAAAGAAATCGCTGAAGCATTCAACGATTTCTTTATAAATATTGGTACGAATTTAGCACGAAATATCAAACCATCTAAAGTTGCTAGACGCTATAAAAGTTGTGTAAACTCTATTATAATAGTACCAACGAATGAGGATGAAGTGCGCAGAACCATCCTTACTTTAAAAAATAATATGTCAACGGGATATGATAATATTACATCTAATATACTGAAAGAAACTGTTGATTTCATAGCTATCCCTCTCACGAATTTAATTAATAAATCTATTGAGTCCGGAAAATTCCCAGATGCGTTAAAGAAATCGATTATTACACCAATATATAAATCAGGTGATAAGCTATTGTGCTCAAATTATAGACCGAATTCAATTCTTCCAGTTCTTTCCAAGGTGTTTGAAACAATTTTAAAATGCAGATTTACCGAATATTTAGAAAAATATAAACTTATATCTAATAATCAATATGGATTCAGAGCCGGTCGATCAACTCAGGACGCGATTGCACATTTAACGAGCAAAATATATAAAGCAGTTGATAATAAAACACCGGCCATCAGTATATTTGTTGATTTGGCGAAGGCCTTTGACACGGTTGATCACTCGGAATTGTTGGCATCTTTGGAGAGATTGGGATTTAGAGGAAATGTCTTAAAACTAATGAAAAGTTATTTAATCAATCGGGTACAGGCGGTAAAAATCGATAGTGTACTTAGTGAATGCAGAGATGTAAAAATTGGTGTCCCACAGGGTTCGGTCCTTGGGCCACTCTTGTTCATCATTTATTTAAATGATATTTTCGACTTACCTACAAGTGGAGATATTGTTAGTTTTGCGGACGATACTGCTGTGTTCTATCACGGAAAATCTTGGGAGAACCTAAAAAGACAAGTTGAAACGGAGTTCGCACAAATTGTCGCATTTTTCAATTCAAAGTTGTTGACGATCAATGTTGAAAAAACTAAATTTATGGTGTACACGAGCTATGCAAGATACTTACCTGACATAACATCATTGGATATACAAACTGAGGACGGTCATATGAAGATAAATGCGACAAATGTTATAAAATATTTAGGTCTTTATATTGATAGCCATTTGCAATGGAAAGATCATGCAGCATCGATTGTCAGGAAACTGAGAACCATTACTCCTAAGATCAAACTGTGTAGTAGTTTTTGTAATGTAGACCAGATGAAAACATTGTACTATGCTCTAATTCAGTCTCATCTGGTCTATGGAATATTAGCTTGGGGTGGTTTGCTGAGAGATTTTGAGAAAAGAATAGAAATAGCCCAAAAGTGGATATTAAAGATAATGCTCGGCAAGCCATATAGGTATCCATCAGAACAATTGTATATTGAAAGCGGAGTATATGATATTAGGCAGCTATACTTGAGGGCTTTGTTGATATATCATCACCGGAATATCAGGGAACAGGACCGCATTTCGCATAGCTTTAACACACGGTATAAGAAGGGATCTACATGTGCCCCACAGATCAATAAGTCCATAGGCCAGCGTAGTTTTTTGTTTCTGGGTTCGAGGATTTATAATATGTTGCCTGGTGTACTTAAGAATATCAGGTCAACGAATGGGTTTGGAAGGGGGGTGAAGGAATTTATAAGGGCTAACAACAGATCCTTTATACGCTCACTTGTGTAGGTAAAGAACTTCTGATCAAGGGATTTTGTTGGTTTCTACATTTCTGTATGGTTGTTATTGGAATTGTGAATTCTTACTTGGATGCATTTGTAAACTGTTCAATTATATATTACCCCTCGAGCGGTTATCCATGAGGGGAGAATTTCTATTTATTTGTGTTTAATTTTGATGTGGAATATCTCGTGAGAATTTATTGTGTAATTTTGTTTTATTCCGAATAAATATTATTATTATTATTATTATTATTATTATTGAAAAAAATAGATACCTTTATCAACTTTTTATTTAAGAACTATGATACTTTTCGAAATAAGTTTTAACAACCTGTAGACAATAGCAAAGAGTCTGAAATTTGAATTTTTTTGCTTTCTGTTTATTATGGGGTTAGGTGTAGTCAGAGATATGAAAAAATGATAATTTTGAATAATTTTTATTGCGTAGAATATTGAGATAAACGAGTGCAAATGAGGTTGTAGATTGTAAAAGTGATCAGTTTTAGAGTGATATTTATTGATTTACTGCAAATTTCGGTGGATTGTAAGTGCGTCTAGATATCATTCAAAATGCCCCGTCGATGTTGTGAAACAGGTAATAGGATACAAGTCCAATTACACCTCACAAAATGGGTTTGCACCAATTTTCAAGTTTCAGAAAGACCAATTGCAAACAAAATTGATCTCTACCAAATCTCGAAAAAACTGGACTTCTTCACAAAATTCTGCAGTTTGTTGAATTAATTTCCAAGAGAAATGTAAGATGTATTTATACTTATAGATGGCACGATCTCAAAGACCTTTCTGGCTTTCCAAAACTAAATAAAATAAAGTTTTATCAATTTTTTCAAATTTACCTCTATATCTTTCGAAATCTTCTGTTCCTTCAGGAATAACTCCTATGAAAGACGTCAAAATTACATTGATTTCCATAATAATATTATTGATGAATTTGAGGTTCCAGATAGCTTGCAAAACTGTTAAATGATTATTCTGATAAATTGAAAATTGATAATTGGATAGTTTATAAGACGGAAAATAAAACATATTTTTATTAGTTGACGTTTCAGGCAAATTAAGATTATTTACTAGTATTCAAATCTCAAATTTTGATGATGAATTTTGAAAATATTGTTGTCCAATTCTTTCTGGGTAGAAACAGGTTGAATTTCTACGAGTTAAGGTGGATTCTTCCTTTTGACATGAAATTGAGTAGATGGACACAAAACTTAAGAATATTTTGGCAAGGTACAAAGAAAACCTGGAATACTGAAAAATTTGACTACATCGTGCGAAGACAAGTTACCTTATTAAAAAAATCTCGAAATTACAATTTATCAGTTAAGACAGATCAGTTTGACGGAAAATAGATGTTCTGCCTCAAAGATTATTATGTCTTTTTGATTCATACGACTTCTCGTGGAAGTTCTCAGAGGTTTTTTCATTTTACCTAATAAAAGATATTTACAGAGAATTTTTCCTGATCTAAATCTATCACCAAATAATGATTTAAATAATAATAATCATATATCTAACTTGCCAACCGAACAGACGATGTCCCGCTCGAACGTTAGATTGCCTGCTGTCAGCGGGCACAACAAATTTTTATTTTCAATATTCGATTTATCTATATACGATATTCTAAGCGACATTTCACATAAGTGTGACATTTCGATATTTTCGTTTCGACATTATCATTCTGCGATTTGTTGTTACCCAAAGAAAGATCAACATTTCTTGGTATCTTAAGCTGATCAATTCTATATTTGGTGCTTGAATTTGGCTCATTTGGCCGAATAGCCTGTATATGTCTCGTGTGATTGGTGGTAATAATACTAGTAATGTTTTTTGAGTTAATATCTATGTTAAATACTCACTTCAATACTGCAGATAAAGAATCCCACAATGCATAGTTACATATCCAGGTATCCAGATCTAAGAAGAATCGATGCTTTAATAACTGGGTCAGCTCATCCGCCTTCTCGTACTAAAAGCAAAACAAATATTCTATAACCTGATTGCGACGCTCTCTACTGGGTCCAATTGCGACTCTAATCCATCCAGGGACCCACTCGAAAGCACACACAAAATAAGCAATACATAAGCAGATTTTAGATTTTACTATACACGTTTGTCATAAAATATACAGGGTGAGTCTTTGACCACTGCATTAATTGTAACCAAAGATTCCTCTCATCAAATGAAACACTTTTTTCATTTAACAATTTTCCTAATTCAGCTCAGGTAAAAAGATACAGGCTGTTGAAATTTTGAAAAAAAATCAGTTTTTATTTTGTAGCTTTGATATCCTTTTTTCGAATAAAATGAATGTTGGCGTAAAGTTTCCTATAACTATGATACATATTTTAGAAATATTAGTTATTTTCTACTTCTACTGGTTTTCTAGTTATGGACTCGTGGATTCATTAAACTAAATGAAATTAGTATGAAGAAAGCATATAAAGTTTTTCTTGAGTCATTTCAAGAATATTCCATCATTTAGAACATTATATTTTTCTTCATCATTTCTCCTTAAACGCACCTTTTTCGAGATATTCTTCATTGAATGTTTTCAAATGGAAAACTCCAGAAATTTCACTACTTTTATGGATCCGTCCCTGAGCGTTGGAATCCCGAATCAAGCTGTAAACCACGTTACCATGCCTTATTCTCGTCCGCCAACAATGTCATAGATAATTTATATGCGGGAGTGTATTAGCACATTGTGAAATCTTTAAACGCTTGTAACTTTTTACCTGAGCCGAATGTGGAAAAATGGTAAATGAAAAAAGTGTTTCATTTGATGAGAGGAATCTTTTGTTGAAATTAATGCAGTGGTACAAGAGTCACCCTGTATATAATGTATATTGAGTCACCGTACAATACAATTCCTTCTTGTCTCAATAATAGAACAATTGGACGTAGTTAAGCAGAAAGAATCCAACCCGCAAATCGTGGTTTTGAGGAATTTCAACTTGAAGTATATGAGTAGGTATATACACTATTTTTTTTATCTAATTTTATTGGTACAATATATCCAACCCTCTAGAGACTGTTCAACCATTTATCATTAGCCAAAGTATATTTTTCATAGAAGTCATTCAAACTGCTTTAATGTTTCACACAAAAAAAATCCAAGTTAGCTCATATGTGACATAGCATTATAGCAAATATATTCAAACTGACCAAGGATTTCATTGGGACGTTTTCTGCAAATGGCCAAAAAGACATGATTTTACTACAGATCGTCTATAAAACTAATTTTTGACAATTTGTGGGTTGGACGTTTTCTGCTTAACTATGTCCAATTGATCATATATCAATTTGCAACATTCGAAGATAATCGATGCCGCATCTGCGGTCGCGTAAGGTCCTTATTCAAATACATTATGAGAATCTATCTGCGGTACCTATTAAGTTAATGCATTGTTTGTGGTACAAATCCCTTCAATCGCGTACAAGTGTGCCGTGAAAAAAAGAGCACCCTGTACAGTAATGGATTATTTTCAACGATGTACGTCTGAAAAATATATTCTTTAACACAAATAAATGAAATTGTACGACTGTGGCATGTAAAACAGCAAGTTGCAATTGACGTTAAAAGAAGAACACCCTGTATGAAGATTTCGGACAAATACATTATGAGAATCCATCCAAGGTACCTATTTAGTAAATGCTTTGTTTGTGGCACAAATCACTTCAATCACGTACATTTGTGCCATTATAAAAAGAACACCCGGTAAAGTAATGGTTTATTTTCAATGATGTATGCCTCAAAGGTTCATTTTATAACACACATGACTAAAATTGTACGATTATGGCAGGAAAAAATCAAGTTGTAATTGACGTTAAAAGAAAAACACCCTGTATGAAGATCTCGGACAAAAAAGTATCCTATGTGCGTCTCCTGATTCTAAGCTACCCCTCCCCCCCCCACACCAATTTTCAGCCAAATTGGTACAGCCGTTCTTGAGTTATAAATAGTGTAACTAACACGACTTTCTTTTATGTATACAGGGTGTACCAAGATTGAGTGCCTATTAGAAGTTTCTGGAGAAACTGGACATATTTAAAATCTGAAAATTGGGATAATGATATTGCTTGAAATTCTCTACAGAGCTAAAATATTTTCGAATCCCAATCACTTCCGGATATACAGGGAGTGAAAATAAATTTGACGAAAACATTTTTTTTTTCAAGTTTATATTCCTGGTATGATCAAGTATTCAATGTTCAATACATTTCGGTTAAAACCATTGTATTCATTCGAATAGTTTTCAAAATATCGAAAAAAAACTGTAAAAAAGTCAAATATGTTTAGTCAGTATTATGTTTATTATTCTTGTTTTAAACATCCTGAGCGTGAACCGTTTTTAGAACATCGAAGAGGAATAATGCGGAAAGGTCATGCATCTTTCGAATTTCAGAAATATCATCACAGGGTGTTTGAAATTTTGTGTCGAAAATTGTGATCAAAAATTGGCCATAACTTCTGGTTTTCAAATTAGAACCCTATTTTCTTATGATTGCGTTGGA
The DNA here is from genome assembly GCA_937662695.2 of Halyzia sedecimguttata. NCBI lineage: Eukaryota > Metazoa > Arthropoda > Insecta > Coleoptera > Coccinellidae > Halyzia > Halyzia sedecimguttata. The sequence goes on from OW569415.2 coordinate 32,237,595, forward strand.
TTCTGCGGTGAAAAATAATGATAGTTATCTAAAATGATTATGCTCCTAAATTAAGAAAAAAAAACTCAGAAATTATTTAATTTAGGAGCATAATCATGTAAGAAAACTATCATTATTTTTCACCGCAGAATCCAACGCAATCATAAAAAATAGGATTCTAATTTGAAATACAGAAGTTATGGCCAATTTTTTATCACCATTTTCGACACAAAATTTCAAACACCCTGTGATGATATTTCTGAAATTCAAAAGATGAATAAGCTTTTCGCATTCTTCCTCTTCGATGTTCTATGAACGGTTTTCGCTCAGGATGTTTAAAACAAGAATAATGAACATACTTCTGACTAAACATATTTAACTTTTTTTCCGGTTTTTTTTTCGATATTTTGAAAACTATTCGAATGAATACAATGGTTTTAACAGAAATGCATTCAACATTGAATACTTGATCATACCAGGAATGCAAAACTTGAAAAAAAAATGTTTTCATCAAATTTATTTTCACTCCCTGTATAACCGGAAGTGGTTGGGCTTCGAAAATATTTTAGCTCTGTAGAGAATTTCAAGCAATATCATAATTCCAATTTTCAGATTTCAAATATGTCCAGTTCTCCAGAAACGTCTAATAGGCTCTTGAACTTGGGACACCCTGTATATAGATATGTCCTCAACCTTAACGCCTAGGGAGAACGTTGTTGTTGGAAACTACCTTCTTTTGTAATCATCCAAAACAAAAACAATTTTGGGTGAAATTATGATACGAAGCCAGTATTTTCCGTAACAATCCCTTATACTCAATATCCAAATATTTCATTAATTCTGCAGTAGGCGGATACACAGAGTTTGTATCGAACTGATAACAAAGGAATCCCAAAATGAGAACATACGGCGTCGCCTTTCTCTGTGTATTGCTTGTGTATTAGAGACGGCTGTGCTTTCTGTGAAACTTAGGACGTAGCAAGTTAAAGATAATGAGAAAATTTCGTTTTACGATAGTTCTGAAAATAATGTGGAAAGTTCTAAATATTTCAAAATATTTCTGTTATGAAGATTTTTGAGATGCCTCATTCTGCCTGACGGACTATCGTCATGCTTTCCAAACTTTAATATAGCAGATTTTGTTGTAGGATATTATGCGAACATCACGTTGTTCCAAGAGGTGCGGGAAAAGATGTTGAAGTACATACCAGTCATGTCACGGCCGATCAATTACGATGTCGATGATAAACAAAATCCCATTTGGAGCTATCTTTACGTAGATCTAGCGGATAGGAGGATATGCAATTGGCTGTGGAAGAAAAGGGAAGGTATAAGACAGAGAGAAATATTTCTGGACCATGCTAAACGACTGTATCAGAGGACCAAAAAGATATTAACTAGCGAAAATCTTCACCTACTAAAAGATAGCCATGTAAGTCCAAATCAGTTAGTTCTGAAAATTCCGTGCATCAAAATCGCTACCCTTGCAATTAAAATGTTGAATTTCCTATACAACCGATTTTAACGTGGAAGCTCCATCGAATGTATTTCCTAGAAGTTATTCTATTTTTCTGGAAGTTGAAATTCAATGTTTATTTTGCAACAAGTGCTACGTCGGACAAACAACCAGAGAAACATTCTCACAATATACAGTGTTTCCCAGCAACTCCGCACCAAGGGGGACTTTTGTTTTGTATTAATATTTCCGAATTTTATTTTTGGCGCTCTTGTTCCTCGGAACAGAGTGCTTATCATTTTGCTCAAGTGTCTGTAATTTTCGAATTTTTGGCTGAAAATAGTCTTGAACGATTTGGTTTGACTCACTGATCAAGAATCCGTGGTCGAAATCGATTCTGTCCGGCCATCCGTCCGTCCGGCCGTCCGTCCGTCCGTCCGTCCGTCCAGCTGTTAACACGATAACTCTCGAACGGAATGAGCTAGACAGTTGAAATTTTCAAAGTAAGTTTGAGGGATAAAAATCTCGGTTGAGTTCGTTATTGGGCAAAATCGGTCTAATAGTTTCGGATTAACGAAAACAAATTTTTTTTTAAATTTCAACTTTTGAATTCAATTTTTTTTAAGATGCAGTTTCATCATATGAATCCATTGTTATCATTTTCAACTCTAACAAGCTAATACTTTCGGAGATATGATGTTTCAAAGTTTCAATAATACATCGTAAGTTCTATGTATTCACAGAATGTGGACACATAATCTGTCTGTGATCACTATTATAAATGTCATATTTTCTAGCTATTAGAGATTATCAATTCATAGTTGTTATTTTCTCTTGGAAAGCAAGTATTCAATTCTTGAATTTGTGAATATACAGGGTGAGTCTTTGACCACTGCATTAATTTTAATCAAAGATTCCTCTCATCAAATGAAACACTTTTTTCATTTACCATTTTTCCAGATTCGGCTCAGGTAAAAAGTTACAAGCGTTTAAAGATTTCACAATGTGCTAATACACTCCCGCATATAAATTATCTATGACATTGTTGGCGGACAAGAATAAGGCATGGTTACGTGGTTTACAGCTTGATTCGGGATTCCAACGCTCAGGGACGGATCCATAAAAGTAGTGAAATTTCTGGAGTTTTCCATTTTAAAACATTCAATGAAGAATATCTCGAAAACGGTGCGTTTAAGGAGAAATGATGAAGAATAATGTAATGTTCTAAAGCGATGGAATATTCTTGAAATGACTCAAGAAAAACTTTATATGCTTTCTTTATGCTAATTTCGTATAGTTTTATGAATCCACGAGTCCATAACTAGAAAACCAGTAGAAGTAGAGAATAACTAATATTTGGAAAATATGTATCATAGTTATAGGAAACTTTACGCCCACATTCATTTTATTCGAAAAAAGGATGTCAAAGCTACAAAATAAAAACTGATTTTTTTTCAAAATTTCAACAGCCTGTATCTTTTTACCTGAGCTGAATTTGGAAAAATGTTAAATGAAAAAAGTGTTTCATTTGATGAGAGGAATCTTTGGTTAAAATTAATGCAGTGCTCAAAGACTCACCCTGTATACAAGACTGTTTGATGTAGTTTATGGAGGCAATAGGAAAGAAGAACATAATGGAATCATCAAAAGAAATTACTGTTCGTTGACCACTGAGGTTAATATTACCTTTTACTTCCTCAAGTAGTGAGACATGTTCCTATATACAGTATTTTCATAATGTTGCTAGCAAAAAAACACTGAAATATGGATCTACATTGTAACGAAGTTCGTTAATTTCCGTGCGGGCCCTGTACTCACAAATCTCATAATTTACCTTCATATTTAATTCCATCTGAAAAACGTCGAATTTGAATTAAATTCGTCCGTTATTTTCAGCGAGCTCCTACGTGGAAAAACAATCGCATTTGTTTTTGTCCGTCAAGATAAGAACATCTTATCTTCCGTCCGTGCATCGTTTTTGCGCCCGTAAACAGGTGGAAAAAAAGTCGCGTGGTATCTGACGAAATGCCCTTATAAGGAAATCTTTCGATTTCCTTCCAGAAGGACATGATGTCAGGTACCACCAATCAGAAGGCGAATTTGGACCCCTACCGCCCGTAAGTGCGAGATTTTGACCACGTGGTTGCTCAGCTGTTACCGAGATTATAAAAGGCACCCCGACCAGACAATTAATTCATTCTCTGTCAATTATTGAATTAATTCGGTGTGTTAAGATTTCTCTGTCACTTATTAAGTTAATTCGGTGTATCAAGATTCTCTGCGGATTCTCAACTTAATTCGGCGCAATTAAGTCTTCAACGATTGTATCACCGTAAGATTTCGACCATTTTAGTGTGTGAGAAAAGTGAGACAGGACTCGTAAATACAGTGAGAATAAAGTGTCCGGAATTGGTAAGGCCCATTTTTATACCGTTGCTACCGCTTATTTTTCCGTCAGGGTGTCGTCCTATTGCATACACGTCCGCCTAATTTACATCCGTCAGGGGTTATCCTACTGCGGCGCCGATACCTGTCAAGTCTCGTCGGCATTGCGGTGAACACTCGGAGGTGGAGGTCACAACGCTCTCACGGGGGCGCTCCTTGCCAGTTTGTTTGCCCGCTGTCAACGGATTTGCTAAGGTTCCTTGCCGGTCTTGCTAGTCCCTTTTAGGGCCACTCGACCGGGAACCATTGGCGTCCCAGCTTGGGATTTCCTAATTTAAGTTCCGTCCAGGTTTACCCTACTGCGGCGCCGATACCTGTCAATTCTCTTTGGCATTGCGGTGAACACTCGGAGGTGGAGGTCACAACGCTCTCACGGGGGCGCTCCTTGCCAGTTTGTTTGCCCGCTGTCAACGGCTTTGCTAAGGTTACTTGCCGGTCTTGATAGTCCCTTTTAGGGTCACTCGACCGGGAACCGTTGGCGTCCCAGCTTAGGGTTTACTAGTTTATATCTGTCAGGGGTCACCCTACTGCGGCGCCGATACCTGTCAATTCTCTTTGGCATTGCGGTGAACACTCGGAGGTGGAGGTCACAACGCTCTCACGGGGGCGCTCCTTGCCAGTTTGTTTGCCCGCTGTCAACGGCTTTGCTAAGGTTACTTGCCGGTCTTGATAGTCCCTTTTAGGGTCACTCGACCGGGAACCGTTGGCGTCCCAGCTTGGGGTTACTGACAAGCACTGTGCGTCTATTGATCGAGCCACAGTCGCTACCGGACCTACGTTTCAAGACCGACGAAGGAATACGTAAGCGCATCCACCATTTAGGACGACACTCTGCCGTGGCCTACCAATTGGTGCACCTGCGCATCCGCCATTATTCACCCTCCCCGCTTCCAAGCACTTTCGACAGCTTCGTTTCGTCAGCTCACCTCGTCTTGCTACCCTGACCTCATATTGAACCGTTTTTATACAACTTGTGAGTGCACGAATATAATTTTAATAAACCACGACTTTTATCTTTCCATCCGACCAATCCTGCTGTGAAAGAAGCTGAATCACACAATCGCTACCACCCTAGATTGTAACCGAACCCTTCTTCACTGTGTAAAGGCGACCCCGGCCATAAGTGAGGAACCGTCAAGGCGTTACAACCTTGTAAAACCCATTGTAACTGGCGCCCGAGTGTTGTATAACCCGATTGGCAATCGCCTAGTGCGATCCGTGTTTTCTCCACGAGGAAACAGCCTCACAAATTGGCGCCCGAGCAGGGACCGATTCTTTCACAACAGCAGTTTTGGGACCACGGATCAGGAGTTTTTTAGGGGTAGTTAGACGGATTTTGACATGGAAGTGAACCGTTTACGAACTGACGAGCTTGTTTGGGAACTGGAGGCCCGTGGATCACTAGCAGGCAGAACTGTTTACGAGAATCGAGCACAACTGCGGAGATTACTCAGCCAGGGAATCCCGTACCGGCCTTTACAAAGGGACCCAGCCGAGGAAATGAACGCAGTGAGCCGCATCCTTGGTGACCTGATTGAGGATATCAGGGAGTTTGACGACGAGAACGCTGTCAATGAAGGAGTCCGGATTGGCAGTCGTTTGTCACATGTCCGCAACCGGTTGGATCTGACTGTACCCGAAACCAGGGAAGACCAGCACAGGGTGAACGACCTTAGGGACGTTCTAAGCCATGCCTGGGAAATGTTGAGGGACACCGAGATGTCGGAGGAGGGGCGACACCCGACACAGACACCGCTGTTGGAGGGTGTCGAGGCTCCTGGGATCTCCCGTGTCAGTGGGTGCCCCCAAACGACACAACCAGGACAGGCAGCGGAACTGATCTCCTTCGAGGATCCACCCGTCGCTGTTCCCCATGAATACCGCAGCCCCCCAGAGGTTGTTAGGAATGGACCCGCACCGTTAGGTCGTTCAGCCCCTCTCTCGAATGGCACCCACCAAAGGCAGGGTAGGCCTGCCGACTTCCTGCGGAGGGTGCGTGAACGAGCCTGTGACGCAGTCCAGCGTCGGCTGAACTTTACGAGCCCCATCCTAACTGCCGGAACTCAGAGGAGTAGAACCAGTTCATCGGAACCGAAAATCCTTGGCCGACCGGCGGTAGCAGAGTCGACCCGGCGGATCTCGTTTCCATTCTTGGAAGAGGAAACCGAGATGCATCGCGAGGTGGGACCCAACACAAAACCCGACACCGCGGGAGTTGGCCCCACACGTGGGCGAAGGGTCCGGAAAGGAGTCGCTCCAGCCCCCGAAAGGATTCCCGATTCTTGGGAGGACCCCGCTGGTCATGGAGGCCGGGAAAATTCCGCCATAGCAGTCAACTGGACCGAAGGTGAAGTACACCAGCCGGAGATGCCGTCCCGGAAACCGACCGCCAACATAACGACCGTAGTCAGTCCTCAGTGGAACTGCTCTCCAGTCCCCATACACAAGTGGAATACGCACTTCGATGGTTCCAGCAGCGTGAATTCCTTCCTGGAGGAAGTGGAGCAGTTGGCAGAGACTCGCAGAATATCGCACCAACAGTTATTCGAGTCGATCTTCGAACTGCTCCGGAAGGATGCCAGAGATTGGTACATCCCCCGCCGTGGAACCTTCAGGGACTGGCAGGATTTCAAAGAGCAGTTACGCGAAGCCTTCCTTCCGCCGGACTACGAGGAGCATCTCCTCGAAGAAATACGAAAGAGGACGCAAGGGACAGGAGAGAAGCTGGTTCTCTTTGTGACCCGGATGCAGAACTTGTTCCTAAAATTAATCGAGAAACGACCGTCCGAGGAGGAGCAAGTTTCAATCATAAAGAGAAGGCTGAACCCGTCATTGCAGAAAGCCCTTGCGTTCCAGGAAACGAGGACGTACCCGGAACTGCTGAACAAGGGGAAGGTGTTCGAGCTGGTCCAATGGCAGGCGGACCATTACGTGCCGCCCCCCGAACGTCCGAGTTACATAGTGGAGCCACACTTGACGTACAGGAACACACCCCAAAGGACAATGAGCAACCTGTCCATCAGTTCAGCCCGTCATCCGGAACCGCCGCCGATACCGTGCACCCAGGAACCTCCGCCTCCCCCTGTTCGGGTAGAACCCGAAAGGCCCAAGGTAGCACCCACCGAGAGGCTACGGCCAGTCGAAGAAACGACGAGGGTACGGCGGGTGAGGTTCAACGACAACTGGACGCAGTGTTGGAGATGTGGCAAAACAGGACATATGAGACGGGAATGCCGAGCCCGTCCTGTGATGTTCTGCTCCAGGTGCGGAAGACAGGAAATACTGTCCAGAAATTGTAGCTGTTCGGAAAACTAGAGCGGAGCTGTCGGGAAGGGAAGAACCGACAGCTTCTGCCTCTTGCTTCCACGAATGAGCCGAAGGTGCAATCAACCGAGAACCGACCGATGATCAATGTCCGTATTGACCGTCTGGAGTTTAAGGCCCTGCTTGATACTGGAGCTAGCAGGTCCTTCTTGAGCGCAGCAGCAGCCAGAAGATGCCAGAATCTGGGGATTCGTAGCTCCCCGGTGACCGACATGGTGGCCACCGTAGCCAATGGCAGCTGTGTACCGCTCCAGGAAATATGCCGTACGTCCTTGTTGGTGGGCAATGAGGTAATCCCCGTTCAGCTATTGCTGGTGCCTCATTTGCCGGTCGATATCATATTGGGTATGGACGTGTTAGGAAAGTACGAATTCCGAATTGATCTCCGGACCGCTCAGAGCTATCTGAATAATGAGCCGTTAGCAAGGCCGAATTGCCTGCAGATATCCCCTGGAAACTCCGTGGTGGACTCACTGAATGCCGATCAGGAGTATCTGGGACACATCATCACCGAAGAGAGGATTGCAACGGACTTGCCAGAGGAACCGCCGTCCTGTTTTATGGAAAATGCTCCGTTGTGCTCCTGGTACGCACGAAGGTTCCGGGAGGTGGCTAAGAACCCTATTGGACAGCCTGACTACCAGATCCGAGGGGGAAAGCTGTACCGACGTTTTTGGGACCACGGTGATTACTCCGAGCCTGAAATGGGTAATCCATGGAAACTGTGTGTCCCGACCGAAAACCGGCGTTCCATATTGGAGGAAAATCATGAAGCATCGACCACCGGCCATCTAGGCGTCACGAAAACCATATCTCGCGTGGCTGGGAACTACTACTGGCCAGGAATGTTCCGGGAAGTGGCTCAGTACGTGAGGAGTTGTTCGTGGTGCCAACGCCACAAGGTCAGCCACCGGAAACCTGCTGGCAAAAAGCAGCCGTATGAGAAAACCGAATCCCGGAATACCGTCAGAACCGATCTCATCGGTCAGTTACCGAGTTCGAGGAAGGGAAACACCTTCCTTGCGATCTTCCAAGCCGCGGGAGGGCCTCGAAGAGGTAAGACCCAACAGGATGATTCTAACGATACTATTCTTTCAGAAATGAGCCTCCTTTATAGTCTAGGCCCCAACCCAGAGTTTGAGAACACCAGTGCCGTCTCTTCACCAGAAGTAGAACTCGACGGATGGGACCTGGATCAACCCTCAATCGACAAAGTCAAGGACCGAGACCGGCAGCTGAGAGACCGTCCGTCAATAGACCGTCAGCCGAGAGACTGCCAGCTGAGAAACAACCAGCCGACAGACCATCAGCCGAGAGATCGACTGCCAGCGTTAGCAGGACGAGGGAGGCTAGCACCCGGAAAACCGCGCATCCGCCCAGGTCGTCTCCGCAAGGGCAGGCACGACAACCGACCGAGGCCAAGCCAGCACACCAGGCAGCGCACTCGCCACCGCCGAGGGCGAGGTCGCGGAGGCGTTCAGGATAGAAGAATGGAGGGCCGCCAACCGAATCCCGTTGCAACCCTTAAGACCACAAGCCAAAGCCGAACATCCACTAAACCTGTCCGATACATCAAGATCGAGAAGGGAGATTGCTGGAGGTGCGGCCTACCTGGCCACGCCCGGAAAGATTGCCGTAACCAGAAGAAACTCTTCTGCTCCCGCTGTGGACGTCTGGAGATTTTATCCCGGGACTGCCGATGCGACAGACGCGGCCCCATCCCGAAAGGGGGCCGGTTAAGATCTACGGGGGTGCAATGCGAGTTGCTGCCGACACCGAGACACAGGGCTACGCCGATGTCTTTGATGCTGCACCCAGGCGTCTTCTGGTTGGGTGAATGTTAGGTAAGACGAGGTGAGAGGCGAGAGAAAAAAATACCTGCGGTTTTTTTTGAGGAAGAAAGGGGGGTGTAACGAAGTTCGTTAATTTCCGTGCGGGCCCTGTACTCACAAATCTCATAATTTACCTTCATATTTAATTCCATCTGAAAAACGTCGAATTTGAATTAAATTCGTCCGTTATTTTCAGCGAGCTCCTACGTGGAAAAACAATCGCATTTGTTTTTGTCCGTCAAGATAAGAACATCTTATCTTCCGTCCGTGCATCGTTTTTGCGCCCGTAAACAGGTGGAAAAAAAGTCGCGTGGTATCTGACGAAATGCCCTTATAAGGAAATCTTTCGATTTCCTTCCAGAAGGACATGATGTCAGGTACCACCAATCAGAAGGCGAATTTGGACCCCTACCGCCCGTAAGTGCGAGATTTTGACCACGTGGTTGCTCAGCTGTTACCGAGATTATAAAAGGCACCCCGACCAGACAATTAATTCATTCTCTGTCAATTATTGAATTAATTCGGTGTGTTAAGATTTCTCTGTCACTTATTAAGTTAATTCGGTGTATCAAGATTCTCTGCGGATTCTCAACTTAATTCGGCGCAATTAAGTCTTCAACGATTGTATCACCGTAAGATTTCGACCATTTTAGTGTGTGAGAAAAGTGAGACAGGACTCGTAAATACAGTGAGAATAAAGTGTCCGGAATTGGTAAGGCCCATTTTTATACCGTTGCTACCGCTTATTTTTCCGTCAGGGTGTCGTCCTATTGCATACACGTCCGCCTAATTTACATCCGTCAGGGGTTATCCTACTGCGGCGCCGATACCTGTCAAGTCTCGTCGGCATTGCGGTGAACACTCGGAGGTGGAGGTCACAACGCTCTCACGGGGGCGCTCCTTGCCAGTTTGTTTGCCCGCTGTCAACGGATTTGCTAAGGTTCCTTGCCGGTCTTGCTAGTCCCTTTTAGGGCCACTCGACCGGGAACCATTGGCGTCCCAGCTTGGGATTTCCTAATTTAAGTTCCGTCCAGGTTTACCCTACTGCGGCGCCGATACCTGTCAATTCTCTTTGGCATTGCGGTGAACACTCGGAGGTGGAGGTCACAACGCTCTCACGGGGGCGCTCCTTGCCAGTTTGTTTGCCCGCTGTCAACGGCTTTGCTAAGGTTACTTGCCGGTCTTGATAGTCCCTTTTAGGGTCACTCGACCGGGAACCGTTGGCGTCCCAGCTTAGGGTTTACTAGTTTATATCTGTCAGGGGTCACCCTACTGCGGCGCCGATACCTGTCAATTCTCTTTGGCATTGCGGTGAACACTCGGAGGTGGAGGTCACAACGCTCTCACGGGGGCGCTCCTTGCCAGTTTGTTTGCCCGCTGTCAACGGCTTTGCTAAGGTTACTTGCCGGTCTTGATAGTCCCTTTTAGGGTCACTCGACCGGGAACCGTTGGCGTCCCAGCTTGGGGTTACTGACAAGCACTGTGCGTCTATTGATCGAGCCACAGTCGCTACCGGACCTACGTTTCAAGACCGACGAAGGAATACGTAAGCGCATCCACCATTTAGGACGACACTCTGCCGTGGCCTACCAATTGGTGCACCTGCGCATCCGCCATTATTCACCCTCCCCGCTTCCAAGCACTTTCGACAGCTTCGTTTCGTCAGCTCACCTCGTCTTGCTACCCTGACCTCATATTGAACCGTTTTTATACAACTTGTGAGTGCACGAATATAATTTTAATAAACCACGACTTTTATCTTTCCATCCGACCAATCCTGCTGTGAAAGAAGCTGAATCACACAATCGCTACCACCCTAGATTGTAACCGAACCCTTCTTCACTGTGTAAAGGCGACCCCGGCCATAAGTGAGGAACCGTCAAGGCGTTACAACCTTGTAAAACCCATTGTAACTGGCGCCCGAGTGTTGTATAACCCGATTGGCAATCGCCTAGTGCGATCCGTGTTTTCTCCACGAGGAAACAGCCTCACAACATTTGTGTATCAATCATTTTTTCTTGAGTTAAGGTCCATAATACAGAAAAGAATTTGTTAGTTAATGTGTTAGTGGTATGAACTATTGAATTTTAAATTATGAAAAGGGGATAGTATTTTATTAATGAATTTTGAACTATTAAAATAATTTGTTCGAAATCCACTAGCTACTCAAATATCAGGAATAAATGGACTACTATGATTGTCTCCAGCCTTGCTCTAGACATTTCGGATGATACTTTCCTTAGGTATTTCGAGTTGTGAAAACTATGCACCGAGTCCAAGTTGCAACAACCATTTCCACGAGGTTGAATCATTGCAGATTGCTCATTTAATCTTGATAAATAAATTTAATGACAATTTTTGAAGCATTGAGGCATTGAAGCATTGTAGACTGCCCTTTTGCGCGCGTGTTCCGCAAGGAACAGCGTGCTATCATTTCGTCACAATGTCTGTATTTTTCGATTTTTTTTACGAAAATAGTCTCAAACGATTGGGTTCGACTCCCTGATGAAGAATTCGAGGTCAAATTCAATTTTGTCCGTTCGGCCGTCCGGTCGGTCTGGCCGTTAGCACGATAACTCTCGAACGGAATGAGTTAGAGCGTTGAAATTTGCAGGGCATGTTTGGAGCGTAAATATCTCGGACAAGTTCTTTGATGGGCAAAATCTATCAAGCCGTTTCGGAGTTGCGGCCATTGTTAGTTAAAACATTTTTCAAGAATATTTCCGAAACCGATCTCTCGATCTATCTGAAATTCAGCATCAAATTGTAGAATCATGGCCTTTATATGCCTGCGAAGTTTTCTATTGATCGGATGGCTGTAAACTAGAAAAAAAAATGCGAAATATTTGAAAATGAAATTGAAATTTTGTTTTTATTTCGTGGGTATAGCATGAGTAGAAAAAATTTAAAAATTTTATAACTATTAGTGGAATATTTTGCTTGAAATTCCGAAACAAAATATCGGATTGAGTTCAGTTTTTGCACTTCGGTGACGAATTATGACCTCTTCGGGTGTGCAAAATTTCACTGCGAGCAGACCACTAGGAGCCCTAAAAAAATTAATCATTTTGAACATCCAACCTGGTCAAAATATTTCATTTCGAATTCCTACTTGGAATATCTCTAACATCTGGTGATCAGATTTCGTGTTTTTTGCGCGTTTATCGGAATCAAGTCGATATGTACGAGAGCAACTGATTAATATTAATCAGAAAATTTCACTGCGAGCAGACCACTAGGAGCCCTAAAAAAATTAATCATTTTGAACATCCAACCTGGTCAAAATATTTCATTTCGAATTCCTACTTGGAATATCTCTAACATCTGGTGATCAGATTTCGTGTTTTTTGCGCGTTTATCGGAATCAAGTCGATATGTACGAGAGCAACTGATTAATATTAATCAGTTGCTCTCGTACATATCGACTTGATTCCGATAAACGCGCAAAAAACACGAAATCTGATCACCAGATGTTAGAGATATTCCATGTAGGAATTCGAAATGAAATAATTTGACCAGGTTGGATGTTCAAAATGATTAATTTTTTTAGGGCTCCTAGTGGTCTGCTCGCAGTGAAATTTTGCACACCCCAAGAGGTCATAATTCGTCACCGAAGTGCAAAAACTGAACTCAATCCGATATTTTGTTTCGGAATTTCAAGGAAAATATTCCACTAATAGTTATAAAATTTTTTAATTTTTTCTACTCAAGCTATACCCATGAAATAAAAAAAAATTTCAATTTCATTTTCAAATATTTCGCATTTTTTTTCTAGTTTACAGCCATCCGATCAATAGAAAACTTCGCAGGCATATAAAGGCCATGATTCTACAATTTGATGCTGAATTTCAGATAGATCGAGAGATCGGTTTCGGAAATATTCTTGTGATGTGTGAAATTTTAAATTGGTTTTCAAAATTTGTCTGAACGGTGAAAGACTGAGGGTATAACTCCCTCTTTTGGGCATTTTTTGTTATTCGCATAAGCAGACGAGAACTAAATTAACTGCTCGAGTTTTCTTCTGAGAAGATTGGGGTTTTGGGGTGGAGGATGCTATTCCTCCATAGAATCCCCCGGTGCGGGTCTGCCTATGCGTGGACTCAAGATGCGATATCTTGTGAAACACTAGTGTTGGAGAATCGGAGTTTTCTGTGACTGACCGGATATACATAGAGGGACAAAAAAACATTTCAAAAATTTTTAAATTTTGTTTCCACGATAACTCGAAAAATACTAATCTGATTGAATAGGAACTCAGTAGTTAGATGCAAAAGACCAAAGCAAACACTTTTGCAAAATTTCGTGAAGATCACATGACATGAAAAATTCAAAGATTTACTACTATTTTGTAGAATATTTTGCTTGAAATTCCGAAACCTATTTTTTTTAAGTTCATGCTGTCCTTTCCGGGCATTTTTCGTTATGCGCATGCGCAGATGAGAAGTCATTTAACTGCTGGTGTTTTCGTCAGAGATGATTGGGGTTTTAGGGTGGCGGATGCTATTCCTCCATAGAATCCCCTGGTGAGGGTTTGCGCATGCGTGGATCAAAGATGCGATATCTCCTGAACCATTAGTGTTGGAGAATCGGAGTCTTTTGTAAGGTGTGTGATTTTGGGAGGACTTTCAGTCGCGAGTAGATTGCGCTTGCGCAGAATAGAAGTGACTGATTTTGGGTTGTATGCGTTATGTTGGGAGTACTGAGCCGATATTGTGAGATTTTAAAAGAATATTCTTGTTAATTCAGTGCACGGGCACAAGTCAGTTTGGGGGAAATAGCGTTGTTTCCGAGTTGAAGTATGCGTACCGTAGCCCTGGGACTAATTTTGAAATTGATGTTACCCCTTATGGGCATTTCTCGTTATGCGAATGAGCAGACGATAAGTGAATTAACTGCTGGAGTTTTCGTCTGAGATGATTGGGGATTTGAGGTGCAGGATGCTATTATTTAACAGAATCCCCTTGGGAGATTCCGCGCATGCGTGGATTGAAGGTGCGATCTCTCCTGAACCAATGGTTTTGAAGAATCAGAGTTTTGTGTGTGATTCTGAGAGGAGTTTCAGACACGAGTAGATTGCGCATGCGAAGAGGTGACGTGGCTATTTTTGGGTTGTATGGCTTATGTTGGGTGTGGTTTACAACTAGCGGTCATGGATTTTGTGCTGAGCCAATATTGTGAGGTTTTAAAAGAAAATTCAAGACAATTCTATGAACGAACAAGTCAGTTTCGAGGAAATAGTGTTGTGTTCGAGTTGATACGTCTGTGTCGTGGTTCTGGGGCCAATTTATAAATAACTATATTTGGATGATTAATTTTAAATTAATTTCGGATTTGGAGAATAGGCTAAGAAATTGCGCTCCTAATTCGAAATTCATGTAGCCCCTTTCGGAGATTTTTTGGCTCACGCATGAGCAGACAAGAAGTGATTTTACTGCTGGAGTTTTCGTCTGAGAGGATTGGAGTTTTCAGGTGCAGGATGCTATTCCTCCATAGAATCCCCTTGGAAGTGTCTGTGCATGCGTGGATTGGAGCAGTGATAGCCCCTGAACCAATGGTGTTAAAGAATCAGAATTTTGTGTGAAGTGTTATTTTCAGGGACTTTCAGCCACGAGTAGATTGCGTATGCGCAGAGGAGACGTTTGGATTGTATGGCTCATGTTGGGAGTGGTTTGCGTCTAGCGTTGATCGATTTGGTGCTGAGCTGACATCTTAAGGTTTTAAGAGAAATTTCATGGCAATTATGTGCACGGACAAGTCAGTTTCGGGGAAATAGCGTTGTTTCCATGTTGAAATGTATGTATCGTAGCCCTGGGGCGAATTTATAAATAACTATATTCGGTAGATCTATATTAAATTACGTTCTGATTCGGAGAAGAGGCAATTGCTTTCCTGAAGGAGGTCCCATAACCGCAAAATTTCGATCTACGGTAAAGCTAACAGCCAAACTGTATTGATTGCCATATTTGTTGAAGGAACTTGAAAAAATAAAAAAAAGCACTGACAGGAAGTCAGTAATCTTTGGCGCGCGTGTTCACGGTGGCTAATCTGAATTGAGTGATGAGTACTTCAAGCTCAGTGAATTGAGTGATCTGGAGATCTACCCAAGGGATAGTGGACACCATTCACTGTCGGCTCAAAAATTAACAGTGCTGTATCTAAGTTTCCGTAAGGATAGAGTAACACTGTTGAAAAATAATGCAACTGACTCTTTTTATATCCTGTGTCTTAGCTGACGTAAATATAGAGTAACAGAGTCGATAAAGAACACAACTGATTCTCCCTTATCGCACAAGCTCCTAGGAATTTATGAGGGATCTCCTTGGAGAATACTTAGGACGGTCATTATAATCATAATCATGTCTATAGCACGAGAGCAATTGCAGATTGACTTTACGTCAATACTTTTTTTAGCCATTTTCTTTCATAGTGAAGTCAATCTGCATTTGCTCGCGTGCTATAGACATGATTATGATTATAATGACCGTCCTAAGTATTCTCCAAGGAGATCCCTCATAAATTCCTAGGAGCTTGTGTGATAAGGAAGAATCAGTTGTGTTCTTTATCGACTCTGTTACTCTATCTTTACGCCAGCTTAGACACAGGATCTAAGAAGAGTCAGTTGTTTTCTCTTTCAACAGTGTTACTCTATCCTCACGGAAGCTTAGATACTGTTAATTTTTGAACCGACAGTGAATGGTGTCCACTATCTCTTGGGTAGATCTCCAGCTCGCTCAATTCACTTTTACTAAAAACGGCCATAACTCCGAAACCACTCGATGGATTTCGCTGGTTAACGAACTCGTCCGAGATATTTACACTCCAAACCTACCCTCCAAATCCTCTAACTCCTTCCGTTCGAGAGTTATCGTGTTAACGGATGGCCTGACGGCCGGCCGGACGGAATCGATTTCGACCACGGATTCTTGATCAGTGAGTCAAACCAAATCGTTTGAGACCATTGTCAGCCAAAAATTTGAAAATTACAGATATTTGGGCAAATTGACAAGCACTCTGTTCTGAGGAACAAGTGCTATAGACATGATTATGATTATAATGACCTTCCTAAGTATTCTCCAAGGATATCCCTCATAAATTCCTAGGAGCTTGTGCGATAAAGAGAATCAGTGTTCTTTATCGACTTTGTTACTCTATCTTTACGCCAGCTTAGACACAGGATCTAAGGAGAGTCAGTTGTGTTCTTTTTCAACAGTGTTACTCTATCCTTACGGAAGCTTAGATACAGCACTGTGAATTTTTGGACCGACAGTGAATGGTGTCCACTATCCATTGGGTAGATCTCCAGCTGCCTCAATTCACTGAGCTTGAAGTACTCATCACTCAATTCAAATTAGCCACCGTGAACACGCGCGTAACAAAGAGCACTGACTTCACGTCAGTGCTTTTTTTATTTTTTATAAGATAATTTTTGAAGCATTTTCTTAAACGAAACTTTTTTTAAATTCAATTTATTTCATGATGCAAAGAACAAGAGCGCCAAAAATAAAATAGTAGCAAACAACAAAAAGACCGTTCCGCCCCACCCATGGGGCAGATCGGAACCCACAACAAACACATTATTCTCTTCAATAATACAAAATAAATTTAAAAATAATATTAAATTAATCAAAGCATAACTGACAGAAATGAACAGTTTCATCATCTACACTATCAATGCCGTCACAACTATTATGTGCCCACTTATGACATTTTACACATGCAATCCACCCCTCAGTCGATGTCGAATAAAAATCATTGCAGTAGAGACATTCAGCATCGCTTGCATCTGAAGTGTCACTATCTTCTTTGACTCTCCCGTTCTACATTATCTCTATCTTAGTAGAGATCTTCGATTCTTCGACAATTTTCTCTTGTTTTGCAGAGGAATCGAATTTCAGTTTATTTGTAACAACCTTCTTCTCCTTTTCTTCTCTCTTTCTTTGAGCTTCGTCAAGAGATTGCTGAAGCTCATATTTATAAGGGGACGCAGTTAAGATCTCGGCTTTTCCTTTCTTCCTATTAGTTTTCCGTTTTTACTTTGCTAACACTTTTGGAACAGCCATGAGATGCACGGGAGGTGCATGAGGAAATGAGGATGAGATCTTATGATGATTTCCGTATTCCAGGAACAGGATGGTCGAATTTCATAATCATTTTCCAAGGCAATCTGTAAGGGTTTTGGAACAGATTATTGCGTTGGGGTTGACAAGGAAGGAATGGTAGGTTCGACTGGCACTGATGCTAAAGAATTAACTTCAATATATGTAGAATCAGATGGTAAAAATCAGCATCTGTGAAGACCCCAAGTTAACGGGCCAAATCCCTGTTCTCTCAAAGCCTTTTATTGCCGTCCGCATAGTTGCAGCGTTTATAAATGCACATCTAAAGAGAGTCGCAACTTGCCATAACGTGATACCTTTCCAGGATTCGACCTCAACCATTTCCGGGTTTCATCTTCATAATAAGAACTGATTGGTTTCATTAGAGACACATCAAGAGGTTGCAAGCGGTGTGATGCGTGAGGTGGTAGGCATAACGAAACTACTCTATTTTCTCTAGCAAAATCAAGAACCTCAATGTTTCTAGTGTGGGTTGAGAGACCGTCAAATAGTAGGAGTACTAAATTTTCCTTGCTTGCTTTCGATAATTGTACAAATTTCCGGAACCATCGTGTGAATATTTCTGTTGTTCAACCTATCTCGTGAACTTCAGCCCAAGATCCAGGCGGCAAGCGTAATTCGAATTCTTGTTGCATCCGTTTTCGAGGAAAAATGAGCATCGGTGGCATGTAAGCTCCAGCATCCGAAAATCACAGCTCTGCGGTTACAGTCTCACCTCGTTCTGCAGATGTAAGAACACCCACTTGGCGTTTTCCTCGAGGGGCGAGGAATGTCCTTTAGGGTTGACTGTAATCCCAGTTTCATCGCAATTTTACACTGTCAGCTGTGATCTTATACTTATCGACAACTTCAGTCAAAAGTAAAAAAAATCGTGTGACGTTTGGCCGGTTAAAACCCATTGCTCTGGCACAACAATAAAGCATGTGTATGAAAAAAGTATTAGCAGAGGTTACTGTAACGGGGCACCATATAATTTGATATACCTATGATACTAGAGCTTAGGAAAAAAACCTCAGTAAAAAAATGGGTTCAAGCCCTGTGGACAGGAGCTTTCTGGCGCTCTAGTTCAAACAGACAAATTATATCTCCGAAAGTATTGGTTTCTCTGAGTTGGGAATTATATCAGTGTATACATATGTTAGAGCTGCATCATAAAAGAAATTCAATTCAAATAATAGTTTATTTATCAAGATTAAATGAGCAATCATGAGAATGAGAACTGCATCATGGAAGAAATCGAATTAAATCTGGCCAATTTTGCCCAATAACGAACTTAACCGAGATATTCATCTCCCTAACCTACTCTGAAAATTTCAACTACCTAGCTCATTCCGTTCGAGAGTTATTGTGGAAAAACTTTTTTTAAATTTTCAAAATTTTTTTTTAAACTTTGCGGTAATCTGGTCAATACAAAACTTCACATGCGTATAAAAAGGTCATGATTCTACAATTTGATGCTAAATTTCAGATAGATCGAATGAACTTGTCCGAGATATTTACGCTCCAAAACCACCTTGCAATTTTCAATCCTCCAACTCCTTTCGTTCGAGAGTAATCGTGCCTACGGCCGGTCGGCCGGCCGGACAGAATCGATTTCGCACTCGGATTCTTGATCAGTGAGTCGAACCAAATCGTTTGAGACCATTTTCAGCCAAAAATTCCAAAATTACAGACACTTGGGCAAATTGATAAGGACTCTGATCCGAGGAACTAGAGCGCCAAAAAAACAAGTTTCGTATGACAATTGCCCAAAACAGGTTTAAAGTACCTACAAATAGTAGGTATTCCATAAAACATGTATGAAAGAAGATGAGTAATAATAAAAAATTACCCTGTAATCGATCAAAAATTTCCTGATCTACGTTCACCAAATTTTCTCCTGTCTCGAACTGCAGAATTATGCTTTCAATATTTACGTAATATTTTCAAACATTTTCGGGTGAGGTCCCCTTTGCATCGCTAAAATACGAGTATTTCAACCCCAATATTTTTGAAGTTACAATATTCCCTTCTGTCAAGTTGATATTATGAGAATTCATACATAGAATAATTATATCAATCTGTGAAATACAATTTACATTGAAATTTTGAAAAATCATATCTCCGAAAGTATTAGCTTGTTAGAGTTAAAAATGATATGAATGGATTCTTATGATAAAACTGCTTATTAAAAAAAATTTAATTTGGAATTTGTTTTGTAAAAAAAAATTTTTTTTTATTACTCCGAAACCTTCTATCCGATTTTGCCCAGTAACGAACTTAGCCGAGATATTCATCCCCCAAACCTACTCTGAAAATTTCAACTCTCTAGCTCATTCCGTTCGAGAGTTATCGTGCCTACGGCCGGCCGGCCGGACAGAATGAAATTCGACCACGGATTCTTGATCAGTGAGTCGAACCAAATCGTTTAAGACCATTTTCATCGAAATATTCTAAAATTACAGACATTTGGGCAAATTGATAAGCACTCAGTTCCGAGGAACTAGAGCGCCAAAAAACCTTAACTCCCCGTTAGTGTTGTTATTTGTGAAAATTGAAATCGTTAACAAAATATGCTGAAATATTAAATATTGAAGGGCAACTTTTTCTTCATTATTGCTTCTTACTTTAACAAGCGGAGAAGTTTCTCAAAGGTACCCCAAACTCAATCTGGAAAAGGAAAAGACTAAGGGAGAAAACGAGCAAATTAAACATGAGATATTCTATATTTTATTAAATAGATTTGAAACTCGCTACCCATTCTAAAACAGATTCAGAAACATTATGAATAGTCTTAAAACCATCTTTGAATCTATATATGCGACAATTATTAACTGGTTTCCTCTGCTTCCCCGCATTCACAACTAGGGCTCTCAACTGAGCTCCATCTTAAAAGCATGCTGTTGCAACGACCATGACCAGTTCTCAGATGATTCAGAATAGACCATATTTTCCTTGGAAGATCAAACCCCGGAACTCTATTTGAAGGATCAGAAATTAAATCTTTGTTGAATAAATAAAATAAATTCCTTTGTTAATAGCACTATTAATTCTTAATTTATTCAGAAATATTTTCTACTTTTTAGTTCGTTTATCTACAAAAGCGTGTTTTTAGTATTTTTAAAATTATTTATTTCTTAGTTCGGCTAACTAAAAAAGCCAACGCAGTGATCAGATAGAAGGGTAAGGTTTTTATACAACAGGGTGAGCCCGGTTACCTGAGGTTGACGCTAGCGACAAGAATTTTTAGTCACCCTCTTGACATTCATCCCTACGCACATCGCATTAATAGCTATAAAAAGAAGCTCTGAGCTATATGGAAATCACAGCTATCCGGGAAAAATAAAGTGTCCCGATAGTCACCTACTCTTTCGGGGTAGTTAGCTGGATAGTGAATGAAATTCTCGAGCTCGACAGATTCACACGTAATGTGATTAACAGGAATCGTAGCCTTCATCCCAACTGCTCGATACAAATGATATACCTTCCACGAACGCAGGGAGGCTGGATTTTGCAAAGTTTGGAATACCAACACCATCAACAATAAGGATATTGAGAAGTGGATCTCGCTTCTGAAAATGGTGGCTCAACATGAAATTAGGAACCCAATAAACACAGAAACGTTAATAAAACGTTGTATTTTTCGAGTAACGTCACTAACTTTCATCGTTGATAAAACGGCAAAATGTCGTTAGGAAATACGTTTCTTTCTGGTTTCATAGTAACGTATTTTTTACGTTGTTTCAAGGTTAATTCAACGTTGCAAGCGTCCTCTTTGTCATTCATATGATACCGTGATACAACGTTATTGTACAGTTTCAACGTAACGATGAAATTTCGTTGCTGACATACGAATTCTCAACATTGATGTTTATACCAAAATGCCACATATATAAAACGTTATTAATCAGTTTCAACGTAACGATGAATTTTCGTTGCTGAGATATGTTTCTTAACGTTGATTTTTATACAAAAATGCCACATATATAAAACGTTCAATTCAAGTGTTAAGGTAACGTTGATTTTAAGGATTGAATAAACCAAAATTTAAAATATTTCTGAATCGATATTATTTAAATTTCAATATAATGAATCCTAAACTAAGGAAACTCCTTCATTTTCATCATGAATCAACTTTTGTCATTTATATGACAAAAGTTTATTTATGATAAAAATGAAGGAGTTGAAATATTCTAAAAACTTTTAAACAACTCAAATTATATCTTGTTTTTTTGATAAACTTGGAAAAAATACTGTAAATAATCACTAGTCCCAATTTTTAATTTGCAGTTATCCGAGAACATTCGTGTCAATGAAAACATACGTTTTGTCAGATATACAAGGTTCAGTAATCGAAAAAGTTATTATCATTTTTGGTAACTCTTATTGATATTCCTGATCAGTGGAATAATTTGAGAAATATTCAAGTCTTCTTCTATTCAAGGGGACAATCATTTCTTGACTTCAAAATCCTAGCAATTAAAGGCAGATTACTCAATATTTTGTATTAACAAAAAACATTCCTATTAAAAAATTAAAAAATACAAACAAAACATGAAATGAAAAAACACACAGATATCTGAATACATAGAATATTATATTATATTTATATTCCTTCTTTGAAGTTCTTTGTTTTTGTTCAATGTGGCGTCATTTATATGTTACTTAATACTCGTGGAATAAACGTTTAGAAAATCCAATAAGGATACGTTTCATAATGGTGGATAAAGCAACCGTAAACCGTGTACGTTTATTATACGTAGAGTCAACGTTCGGTTGAATTTAGGTTTCGTAGGTAACGTTGAAAAATTCAACGTGTAACGTTGAATCAACTTCAGATACCATATATAAACGTTTAGTATACGTTTGTGTGTTTATTGGGAACCAAGGGGCTTTCCTATTTAGGACTGGACAGAGAACCTTGTAAAAGCTCAGTAAATATGGCATATCCATTGATCGTGAGCTAGCAGGAACACTTATCGGAACAACAGACCAAAGAAGAGTATGCAGAGAGATAAGACAGGCACAACTGAAGACACAAATCGAAGATCACAAGAGTAAAAACCTGCACTCCATATAGTTCTGGAGTTTGAAAGATCAGAGCTTGTCGGAAGAGTTATCCTTCGCTTTTTTAAGTCCGCTGGGCTCAAGTCGGAAACGGAGGGATTTGTTATGGCTTGTCAAGATGGGATAACTACAAAATGGTATAAAAAGAACATC
Source organism: Halyzia sedecimguttata (assembly GCA_937662695.2). Lineage (NCBI taxonomy): Eukaryota > Metazoa > Arthropoda > Insecta > Coleoptera > Coccinellidae > Halyzia > Halyzia sedecimguttata. Next base: position 32,259,947 of record OW569415.2, read on the forward strand.
GTGAAAGTGGACACCCCAACAACATGCAGACAATGCCACAGCCAGAAGGAAACTGTTATGTACCTACATCCTGTATGCATGCAGAGTCTATGCTCCATCAGGATATGTGGAAACAAAAAATTTTTTACTTCCATCTGAAAAAGGTGTATGGTATAGACAAATAACCAGTGCTACCATACGTACCTCTGGAGATTGAAACAGTTGTAGAAAATGACAGAGCTCGCATCTACTAGAATTATGATATTCCAACAACTCAGCAGATCCATGCCATAAAGCCAGATATACTCCTGCTGGACAGAGTGTTCAACGAATTGGTTGTTGTCCATTTTTCCTTCCCCGCCGCAAATAATGAGGTGATAATGGAAGAACAGAAGAGGGCAAAATACAAGGATTTAATGTTCGAACTGCGGATCCTTCACCCAAGGCATAAAGTTAGGATGGTCGTACTAATCATAGGATGCCTAGGCGGAATGAGAGCGAACTACGTGACCGAATTGAGGATTATTTCGGCTTGCAAATCCCTGGCCGAGGATTTAGCTCACAGAATGCAGAAAGCGGTGTTGCTCGGATCACTTCGAGTCATCAGGTCCCATCAACTATGAAGGCCGCTTGCAGATCATACCTTTTGTTGAGGAAAGCTGTAAGGGCAGGACGAAGAATTACTCCAAGGAACGTGCGACAGGTTTTTTAGTCAGTAACCAATCAACTGGAGTCTCACACTCCTGAGAGAAGCGGACGCCTTAGGCTGGTTTTCCTGTCACGCTGACGATCGGCGCTGATAGTTCAATATGTATGTAGCTATAGGTAGCGTTTTCGAGTCACGCAGGGCTGACGGCCGTCAGCGCTGAGCTATATACGCGCACGTACGCACCGGCGCGTCGGCGCCGCTGACTAGCTGGCGCCGACAAGCCTCCACATTCAGTGAGCCAGAGACAATAGCATCTTTCTATTTCTCTATGTGATCAGCGCGATACTAAAACGATCCGAGCGGACCGATCAGCGCTGACCGTCAGCGCCGACCGTCAGCGTGACAGGAAAACCAGCCTTAGGGTGGGCCTATAAAAGGTTTTACCCTCGAACTGAAAAAAAAAAATTATCGTCAAAATTTGCGGGTTGAAATTTTTGGCGCTCTAGTTCCTCGGTACTGAGTGCTTATCAATTTGCCCAAATGTCTGTAATTTTCGTATTTTTGGCTGAAAATGGTCTCAAACGATTTGGTTCGACTCACTGATCAAGAATCTGAGGTCGAAATCGATTCTGTCCGGCCGGCCGGTCTGCCGTAGGCACGATAACTCTCGGACGAAAGGAGTTAGAGGATTGAAATTTGCAAAATGGGTTTGGATCGTGAATATCTCGGACAAGTTCGTTAATGCGCGAAATCCATCAAGTGGTTTCGGAGTTATGGCCGATTTTAGTATCACACATTTTTTATGAATATTTCCGAAACCAATCACTCGATCTATCTGAAATTTAGCATCAAATTGTAGAATCATGACCTTCATACGCATGTAAAGTTTTGTATTGACCAGATTACCGCAAAGTGTAAAAAAAATTTTTTCAAAATTTAAAATTTTTTTTTCTACAATAACTCTCGAACGGAATGAGCTAGGCAGTTGAAATTTTCAGTTTTTTTTTGAGCAACAAATTTCAAATTCAATTTTTATTTAAGATGCAGTTTCACCATTAAAATCCATCGATATCATTTTCAACTCCAACAAGCCTATAGGTACTTTCGGAGATATGATTTTTCTAAATTTCAATAATGAATCGTACTTCTATGTTTTCACAGAATGCTATAATTATTCTATCTAAGCTTCATTATATGATCTGTGTTCATACTCGTACATGTCATCCTGTTCTATAAGAGAGAGTCAAATTCATTTCAGCTATTTTAATTTGAGTTCTTCCATGGTGCATTTCTCATTCTCAGATTGCTCATTTAATCTTGATAAATAAACTATTATTTGAATTGAATTTCCTTTATGACGCAGTTCTATCATAAGAATACGTTGATATAATTCCCAACTCTGAGAAACCAATACTTTCGGAGAAATAATTTGTCTGTTTGAACAAGAGCGCCAGAAAGCTCCTGTCCACAGGGCTTGAACCAATTTTTGGCGCTCTAGTTCCTCGGAACTGAGTGCTTATCAATTTGCCCAAATGTCTGTACCTAATTTTCGAATTTTTCGATGAAAATGGTCTTAAACGATTTGGTTCGAATCACTGATCAAGAATCCGTGGTGGAAATTCATTCTGTCCGGCCGTCCGGCCGGCCGACCGTAGGCACGATAACTCTCGAACGGAATGAGCTAGAGAGTTGAAATTTTCAGAGTAGGATTGGGGGATGAATATCTCGGCTAAGTTAGTTACTGGGAAAAATCGGACAGAAAGTTTCGGAGTAATAAAAAAAAAATTTTTTTTTACAAAACAAATTCCGAATTAATTTTTTTTTTAATAAGCAGTTTTATCATAAGAATCCATTCATATCATTTTTAACTCTAACAAGCTAATACTTTCGGAGATATGATTTTTCAAAATTTCAATGTAAATCGTATTTCACAGATTGATATAATTATTTTCTATTTATGAATTGTCAACTTGACAGAAGGGAATATTGTAACTCCAAAAAGATTGGGGTTGAAATACTCGTATTTTAGCGATACAACGGGGACCCCACCCGAAAATGTTTGAAAATATTGCGTAAATATTGAAAGCATAATTCTGTAGTTCGAGAGAGGAGAACATTTGGTGAACGTAGATCAGGAAATTTTTGATCGATTACAAGGTAATTTTTTATTATTACTTATCTTCTTTAATACATGTTTTATGGAATACCTACTATTTGTAGGTACTTTAAACCTGTTTTGGGCAATTGTCATAGGAAACTTGTTTTTTTGGCGCTCTAGTTCCTCGGAACAGAGTGCTTATCAATTTGCCCAAGTGTCTGTAATTTTGGAATTTTTGGCTGAAAATGGTACAAACGATTTGGTTCGACTCACTGATCAAGAATCCGAATGCGAAATCGATTCTGGCACGATAACTCTCGAACGAAAGGAGTTAGCGGATTGAAAATTGCAAGGTGGTTTTGGAGCGTAAATATCTGGGACAAGTTCGTTCGATCTATCTGAAATTTAGCATCAAATTGTAGAATCATGACCTTTATACGCATGTGAAGTTTTGTTGACCAGATTACCGCAAAGTGTAAAACAAAAATTTTGAAAATTTAAAAAAAGTTTTTCCACAATAACTCTCGAACGGAATGAGCTAGGTAGTTGAAATTTTCAGAGTAGGTTAGGGAGATGAATATCTCGTTATTGGGCAAAATTGGCCAGATTTAATTCGATTTCTTCCATGGTGCAGTTCTCATTCTCATGATTGCTCATTTAATCTTGATAAATAAACTATAATTTGAATTGAATTTCCTTTATGATGCAGCTCAATCATATGTATACATTGATATAATTCCCAACTCAGAGAAACCAATACTTTCGGAGATATAATTTGTCTGTTTGAACTAGAGCGCCAGAAAGCTCCTGTCCACAGGGCTTGAACCCATTTTTTAGACACCTAATTGACGTTTTGTCGCAAATCACTATTCAATATGTGAAGGCCAGAGCAATTATCTTTCCAGTGCTATGTATGAGTGAGATATTTAACTATGTCAAAGAAGACCAGAAAATATTCAGGATCTAGAAGATATGAAAATCATGCTAAGAGTCGAAACATTAGTTACAAAATGGCGAATGAGTCAGTGCTTCAAAAGCGTGTTGATCCTTTCCGTCATCCTGTCCATTACAGTTTACATGAATATCTCATGTTACTTATTAGATAGAATCTGAAAAATATTGCATGAATCGCCAGTATCCCTGATAGGCTACATCCATAAAGAATCCACGTTCATCAGCCACGCCACGGAATCTTTCACCTACTTACTGGATTACAGGGTTTGTTTATTTACTAGTTTCGACGTGTGTTTTCAAGATCATTTATAGGAGTGTGTAAGTAATTATAAACATAATGCTGAAATCTGTATTTCAGTGCCTCATTTTCATAAGATTGGTTAGTAGAAATGTTGTTTCATGCCGTCCTATATGTTTGTTTTCATATTTTTGTTCCCAAGGTGCTCATATAATCTACTAAATTACAAAGTCCATTGAAATGTGATTTACTCACAAATGGACAGAGACAGATAGGGATGATGACATATGGAGTTTACCTCCCTTAGTAAATGCTTGGTTGGAATACAAACAATATCGCAACAGCTTGGTAATTCGATCAACAAAATTTTACGTTTATGGGATTTTCGTCAGATTGGGGAAATTCTAATTCTTCACCAAGAACCCCAAAAAGGAGGTAGACCGAGTGTGTCGGATGGTGAAACGGCTTCTAAAAAAAGTTATTGTCGAATTTAGGCCAGTCAATGGGAAGATGTATGATAATTTACCTTAGTTTAATCAAAATAAGGAATGCAGACGGTGCAAATGGAACGATGTAAGGGTAAATCCAGAGTATTTTTGCAAGGAATGTAAGACGAAGGTTACATGGTCAATCTGCCATCAATCTCACATCAGTTCAGTCCGTGACCTTGATCATGATGAGACTGATGCAGATTGATGAACTGACGAAGCACATTAATATGCATTAATATTCCAAATATTCCGGACCATGAATCCATCAGTTTCCCGTCAATCTGATATCAATCCACGATTGATGTGATGCGAGACTGATACCAGATTGACCGTGTATAACCTCCGTCTAACGTTCATATGTGTTTTATCAAGAATTGGAACTGGTCCTACTGAAAAATAAAACTCCCATCCAATTGTATGATTTTTATTCAAAAATACACGTTTTATGAAAATTTTTCATTTCAGTACCATTGTGATGGACACGTAGCTCCTGTCAAAGTTGATATCGAAAAAATTTCTGCATCAAAAATCTTAGAGAAAATCAAAGGAACTATGTTACAATTTTCTGATTTTTCCGACTGTTTGAAAATTGGGTGAAAGGGTTAGAGATAGCTAATCCTGAAGATCCCGGTGAGGATAATGGGACAAACTGTTTCAATTATTACATTGTCATCGGTTCTTGATGAGTGTGCAACGTTTCAATTTAATCCGACGTTTTGAAGGGGGTGAAAATTACGTTCAGAGATTTCGTTACCCACATACAAAGATACATACTTACCAACCTAAAGAGCGCAAAGAAAGTATTACCCAATCCTGTTTTTTGCAATCTTGTGATTAAATGAAATATTATGATCTCCCAGAATCCCGATTGGAATTCAACGGAATTCATTTTTCTCGGGATGAAAAATACTAAAATAAATCAAATATCCAACTTCTTACCTAGTATGAATCTGTAGCAGTATTTCTCCCCAGATTTAAGAATATAAACAAGGCGACAGTGACAACAGGGTAAGTTTCGGCAGGTACTAGAAAGCCGAACCGCCCGAACACAGGCAGTCCCCCGAGAAAGCTCAATTGTTAGGGACTTTTACACTGAAACACTTTTCTGATTTAATTGTTTATTGACATCGAAGAGCTTCGTACAAATTTAGAAAGGGACGACGTGACGTGCCGCTTGAGCTTTCTCGGGGGACTGCCTGTGTTCGGGCGGTTCCCCGAGAAAGCTCAAGCGGCACGTCACGTCGTCCCTTTCTAAATTTGTACGAAGCTCTTCGATGTCAATAAACAATTAAATCAGAAAAGTGTTTCAGTGTAAAAGTCCCTAACAAATCAAATACTGATAATCAATTTGTTTTCAGGACTATGCACAATATGAAACGCCAAGGAAAAATTATTTCATGACTACAGTTTCTCTTCCCGTATATGACCGTAGACCTGGGGCGGTAGGTATTCCTGAAAAATTTGTATGAGAAAACATATATACAGAATTCATAGCGTGGTGCAAGGAGAAGAAAGTATCCCATTATTCTGAATCAGTACTGTTAGCACACTTCACGAGCATTGCTGAAAAAGAGCTCATAGCAAGTTTATGGCCAAAATGATATATTCTGAAAGCAACTTTAAATGTAAAAAATAATATTGATATAAGCAAGGAGATTTCATGAACTTGTGATGTTCATCAAGCGACAGAAGTGGGATATATCCCAAAAAAATCGAAAGTGCTCCAAAAAGAACTCATAAAAGATTTTTCCGTCGACCTCTATGAAAAGTGACATTTCACGTCATAATTTGCGGCCGTAAAATTGGACTATTATTGAAGGCAAGTACTTTGCGGACAAGAAAGTAGTTTCTCGTCCGCAAAATTACTTTCTCGTCCGCTCTGGTCACTATGAATACGGCACGATACGGAAAAAAAGACACACGGTAAAATATTAATTGATTTTAACCATCAACAAATTTTCCGCGTGGGCCGGGCTAGATCACCTTATCGCTCAGTGTTCCGCCAGAGAGGAAAGCGTCATTCAAGGATAGACACGAACCACGGTTTCATTGTTGTTACCATCAGCATGACTGATGACAGCCATATTGAATGACAACTGAAGCAGTTCTAGGAAATTTAATTGCATCCATTACGAACTGGCAGGGAGAAAATCCCACCAGCGGCACCCATGAAAATCCTTGCGAACTCTTTCAGCGAGTTCATTCTTTTACTGCAAGAGGATCAGGGACTACAAGGCCGTCAACCTATATAAGACCTTTACGGACTGAAAACGCCCGATTTAGCGTCATTCAATGTGGCTGGTGAAGCTGATGATTGGTAACAACCATGAAACCGTGGTTCGTGTCTAACGTTGAATGACGCTTTCCTCTTTGGGGGAATACTGAGCGATAAGTTGATCTAGCCCAGCTCACGCGGAATATTTGTTGTTTCACCGTGTGTCTTTTTTATTTATTGGCAATTAGCACAGTTCACTTCATTATATGTTCACTGGTTGGAGATTTATCTAACCATACTAAACCGGGCGTTTTCAGTCCGTGAAGGTCTTATAAAGGTTGACGGTCTTACGATCCCTGGCCCTCTTGCGGCAAAAGAATGATCGTCGCTGAACATCATTCATCGCAGAGGTTCGGATTTCGTAAGGATTTCCATGGGTGCCGCTGGTGGGATTTTCTCCCTACCAATTCGCAACGGATGGAATTAAGTTTCCTAGAACTCCTTCGGCTGTCATTCAATGTGGCTAAGTCACGCTGATGATTGGTAACAACCATGAAACTGCAGTTCGTGTCTGCCTGATGCTTTACTCTTTGGGGGAATACTGAGCGATGAGGTGATCTGGCCCGGCTCACGCGGAATATTTGTTGGTGGTTAAATATTTCACCGTGTGTCTTTTTTAGTCATTGGCAATTAGCACAGTTCACCTCATTGTATATACATACAATCTCGAATTTATCAAGAGATATATAGGCTTAAGACTAGCTCACACAAACGAAAAGGTTTTCATTTATGATACAATTGAGCGGTCACATGAACTCGATCATTAAAAAATCTCGATCGTTAATCGCTGTCATTAATCAACAAGTTGATTGAATAACTATTTCTGCAAAATCTGGCACTGATGGAATCCAACATTTCAGACAGATCTAATTGGAGTAGCAGCTGTAGATGTACCAATAAAACTGATAAAGTCACTGATACCGTATGATAAGGTAAATTCATATTTTGTTCTTCAATATTCACCAGATATATCATCTAATATGTTTTTAAGCTTGGAGTCAATGGCTATGCTTTCGTAGTTACTAATAATGGATATGTTCTGATGCATCCAGACCACAGACCAACTGTAAGTAAAGACGTTTCACCTATTTCTCAGCTTTTATTTTTATATGAATACATTTAGTTGAATATCTTATGATATACGAAAAAATGCACGCGTCTTAAGAAATTTTATAGAAGGATCGAATTAAATTCAGTTGATATACTATTCATCGAAGTTATTATTTTATTAGAAATGAAAAAAATAAAACGAAAAACAACAATTTCCGCTACGGGAATCGATCTCGTATTCATTACTTACCTTCGATACATTTCCACAATCTACTAATTTCAGGATACGATATGGTTTGGGAGAATTTGAGAAACACGAGCATGTGAAAATTTTTAAGGGTATATAATACTAAATGTTATAGAGCAGGGGTCACCAATTAGATTCATTGGAGGTCCGTTCACAAAATCTGTATATCTGTCGCGGTCCGTTTGATAGCATTATGATGGCATAAGAATTTGACTAGCAGTTAATCTAAATCCAATATCAATAATTAGTAAATAAAACGAAAAGTTATCTGAATTTTTTTTATTAAGAATACAAGTTTTCTGGAAAAAGGGTCCGCAAAAAAAAGGTTCGCGGTCCGCATCCGGACCGCGGTCCGCCATTTGGTGAGCCCTGTTATAGAGCAAAGAAAAATATAAGCAAACATGAATGATAAACAAGAAGGGGATAGAAATATTATTAACAAATTCAAAAAAATAAATGCATCACAAAGTCAAACATTTTTATGTAAGGTGGTCCAGTTTGAAGGGCGGAAAATCCAGGAGACGATAGAGAATCAAAAATTATAGGAATTTGCTTAATGAACTATATTTGGGAAGTGCTCCGTTTACGAAGTACAACAAACATGAATAAATTAGATTATTTCTAATAAAATTGTAACGCCCTGTACTTTGTAAACGAAGCATTTCCCAAATATAGCTCATTAAGCAAATTAATGTCATTTTTGGGCGCATGTTCTAGGAGAACATCGTCCTATCATTTCGTCCAAATGTCTGTAATTTTCGAATTTCGAGCTGAAAATTGGCTAATAGACTAATTCGGACTCCCTGATCACGAATCCGGTGTCAGATTTTTGGCTGCCGTCCGGCCGGCCGGCCGGCCGTACTTCCGGCCGTAGGCACGATAACAGGAGCACCGAAGGTCCTATCGACTTCAAACTTTCAGGGTAGGTTTCTGATCAAAATTCGACGGTTAAGTTCGTTAACGGGCAAAATCGGCCGGACGGCTTAGCAGTTATAGACATTTAAAATTTTGAGGTTATTTCCCTGATATTTCAGGAACTAAAGAAGATGTTGAATCGAAACTTGGTAGTCCGTTCGAGGATATAAACGCGCAACTTTTGGCAAAATTCTGTTATGATCGAAATGTTGGTAATTTTTTAAAAAATATTTTTTTTTCGTGAACTATTCATCAGATTGCAACAAAAACTTGTACTAACGTCAATTGTAGTATTTTGCAACATTGTGCAAAATTTTGGCTCTATACGATTTCAATTTCTGGAGATATAAGACAAAATGTGTCAAATTTCCTGGGTCTCTCTCAGTATTTTCATCGATTATTCTATGAACTCTTTGAATTCCACCGAAAACAAATTCAAAGACATAAACATAAAGAATCAAGTCATAGTTTAGACGTCGAAAGAAGGACGATGTTGATCGACTTGAAAAGGTACCTATTTCAAGAAATGCAATAATGAAATGCTTAATTTATGGATATAATATTATCTAAGTATTGTTGGGATCGGGCAGTTGGAAAATTTTTTAATAAAAAAATTTGTACCGACGTTAAATCAAGCATTCTACACGAGTGTGCAAAATTTCAGTTCGATACGATCTCAATTCCAGAAGATATTGCTTAAAATTCACATTCCAGCGTGTTTTGACGTTCTATGGTCACAGAAAATCGTCACAAAAATCTATTTACCTCATTTGACGGCTGTTTGTCAAATCAATTAATTCCAATAATTGATGTCAGATTTCCTACATACCAAGTTCAAACACATTTTATTATATGGAAAACACTTATTATGATCACGTTCTACAGGAATTGATACTAAATAGAAGCTAGATGAAGATTATTGTAATGGAAAATTTGTGTTCCAGAATAATATTAAGGTATTCAACATGATACTGCTTTTTTTCTTTACTGGTCAGTACGGGCCACAAGGAAGATGAACATGCGCCCAATAGCTCCTGTCCACAGGGCTTGAACCAATTTTTCAATTATCTATTGTCTTCGGGATCAAGCTTCATGGGGACCCTTTATCTCACTGCCATACAGTCAAGTATGACAGTTTATTAATATCACACAAGATTTGTACATACATTCAATATCTTGTAAGAGTATTTTTTTATTTTTCTTGAAATCTAAGAAGGCAAATTCTGTTAATATTTATTGGAAACCCCATTCTACAGCTTGCCTCACTTTACTCATGGTTATGTTAAAGTTTTTTTTGTGCTTCATTCATTACTTGCCCTGAGTAAGGACACAAAAGGAGTTCTGTTATGCCATATGCTTGGTCGCCATATATAGTATAGTGGCCATCTTCAAATCTAGTATTCTGATCTAATTGATTGTATAAGCCACTCTGGTTGAAGATGAAAGCAGCCTGCCTTCTTCCTGGAAATGGTCCAAGGAGGCTGACTAATGACTATAATTCCATCTGGACATAATACCGATTGATATTTGACACAACGAAATAGTTTATGTCCCGAATAATATTCTTCTTGGTCAACTTTTGGTATAGCAGTTCCGTCTATGAAAACCCAGCAGTTCTGAACCACTCCTCCCTTGCCAGCAACTGCCTGGAATATAAGATTCAATTCTTGAAATATGTTGAGCAATAATCAGCCAATATACAAACTGTTTAAATATTTCATGTTGACAAACTGGTGGGTGAATTTATTATCAGAGGATTTCAATGTACTCACCTCTGAGTAAATCTGTAGTTTATCTCTATCAAGCCATGACAAATTACCAATATCTTCTAATAAACCACCATGATTTTGATAAATGTTACTGGCTACAAAATTGCAGATCTCGGACAGAGCTGGAGGTGATCTTTGAAAAGTAATTTCTTTATCGGGCACTCTATTTGGATACGCTAGCCTTCTTAATAAGATGCAAAGTGCCTGAACACCTGGAAATCATAGAAGGCATATGATATATCTAATTCTTGATAAGAACAAGTTTAACAACTATACCTGTAGCAACATGATGTCCCGACATTGTTCTTATATTATCTGGTATATTAAGTACCCGGGCTAATCTGATTATTTCTGGTCTTTCAAACCTGAAATATAATTTCACAAACTTATCTTCTATCGAATTTATATCAAATCCTGAGGTTTCCACTATTTCAACGTCTGACCAGTGGAAAATATCTCTGAGAATTATTTGCCTCATAAAATCTTCATGTTGGTCTCTTCGTAGCCATTTCAGAGAGCTTGTTTTAATTCAATAAACGAAGGAAAAAATCAAAAATTGCTCTGATCCTGATGATCTCTGTAGATATGGCAACCGTTTTTAGGATGAAAGAAACTAGTGGCCAGCAGTCCATATTTTGGGATTCAGATGAGCCAGCAGATCTACCTAGCAATAGATCCACATTTTTCTGGGAGATCTACATTTTTACGGTAGTTCTACATTGTTCCGGTAGATCTGCATTTTTCCGGTAGATCTACATTTTTTCGGTAGATCTACATTTTTCCAGCAGATCTACATTTTTTCGGTAGAACTACATTTTTCCGGTAGATCTACATTTTTCCGGTAGATCTGCATTTTTCCAGTAGATCGAAATTTTTTTGGTAGATCAATATAATCGGTAGATAAATTGAACCGGTAGGTCAATGCCATCTAACGGGACCTAATCTGTCGAGGCATTTCTGATTTTCTACAGACCGATAGCAGCGCCACCTACCGGGGTATATTATGGACCTGACACATACTCAGATACACACACAAAGTTTCATCGAAATCGGTTCAGCCGTTCTTGAGTTTCGATAAACCGAATACAGCGCCACCTACCGGTTACCTATTGTGACCCTGAGATACACTCAAACACGCACACAATGTTCTACCAAAATCGGTCGAGCCATTTCTGAGTTCCTATAGAGCATTATCAGCGCCACCTACCGGATGCTATTGTGAAGCAAGGACACACCGAAACACACACACAAATTTTCATCAAAATCGGTCAAGGCGTTTCGGAGTTGACATTTTTTTTTAAACACCCCGTATAGCAGTGGTTATCTTTTCGTAGCAGTTTTACAGTGTTGAGAATTCTCTTTACGATACATCTCTAGCGATGACAATTTACTTGAAATACCCAGTATAATTAATTTTCTGCTTAATGTTTGAATATTTTGAGTAATTTTAACGCAAAAATCCGTCCGATCGAACGGATATTCATTATAGATTTCGTAACTTAACGAAAAGATCCAAATCCCAAGAAACGTTTACTGGAGTACGCTCCTTTAAGTTTTTCATTGGGTAAAAATGAAAAAAAAACCAAGAAAAAGCTATCTCGGACGCTGGGAGATTCGATCCCGCCGCTACGCGAGTCTCGGGAGCTATAATTCCGATGCCTTAGTCTGCTCGGCCATGCCAGCGTAGTGAATCGGTTCCGATTATCTGGCACATAGGGATTTTATAGTACTGGGACGATTTCCGTCTTTCGTTTTTCACAATATCGTCAATCCTGTCACGCGATCGATCGAAATCGGTTACTCGTTCATATTTCTCACGGTTTTTCTAGACGATTCCAAGATTTTCGAGTGATTCCGTTCGAAATTCAAATTTGATTTGACATTTATCGTGGTTCGTTCGGTCCGAAAACGTCGAACTCGAAGGAGCCGCGTTAAAATTCGTCACAGAAATACGTGAAACTTCAGAATTTTGTCGGTTTTCGCGAAAAAGTCACATTTTCCTATCCTTCTTCCGGGGAAACGAAAGAGAGGATCGAAAAAAGGGCCGTGTTACGGACTAATTTCGAATCTCGTCTTCGCGTTCCCGCGAATACCGGCGTTCCGAACGCCACCGGTCCTCCGATCTCGTTTCCTTCATTTCGCACCTTTCGCTAAAATCGGCGTTTTCGCGATTTTTTTAAAAATACACCCCCTTCTTTTCGCTCCGAAAACGCGAAACCCTACGAAACTTCCGTCTTTTTCCTCGCGAAACCCCTCGGAAATTTCCCCCCTCCCCCCCTCCTAACGTCCAAAAAATCGTCACGTTTATAGTAAAATTTTCAAAAAAGTTTTTTTGTTCCTTTTCTATGAAACCCATCTTCATTTTAGTAATAGTGACTAGTAGCCAGCAGTCCATATTTTGGGATTCAGATGAGATAGCAGGTCTACCTAGCAATAGATCTACATTTTTCTGGTAGATCTACATTTTTACGGTAGATCTACTTTTTTCCGGTAGATCTACATTTTCCGGTAGATTTACATTTTTCCAGTAGATCTACATTTTTCAGTAGATCTACCCTTTTCCGGTAGATCTACATTTTCCTGGTAGATCTGCATTTTTCCAGTAGATCTACATTTTTTTGGTAGATCAATATAATCGGTAGATAAATTGAATCGGTAGATCAATTGAACCGGTAGTCAATGCCATCTAACGGGACCTAATCTGTCGAGGCATTTCTGAGTTTCTTCAGATCGATAGCAGCGCCACCTACCAGGGTATATTGCGGACCTGACACATACTCAGATACACATATTAAGTTTCATCGAAATCAGTTCAGCCGTTCTTGAGTTTCTATAAACCGAATACAGCGCCACCTACCGGTAACTTATTGTGACCCTGAGACACACTCAAACACGCACACAATGTTCTATCAAAATCGGTCGAGCCATTTCTGAGTTCCTATAGAGCATTATCAGCGCCACCTACCGGATGCTATTGTGAAGCAAGGACACACCGAAACACACAAACAAAGTTTCATCAAAATCGGTCAAGTCGTTTCGGAGTTGACATTTTTACACATAAAAAATAAACAATGCATTGAACGCGGTGGCGTAGGTTCATATTCGAATACATACATTCACAATTGGATCAAAAATATTCAATGCTGTGTCTTTGGTTAAGTAAGGTCCTTGTTCAAATACATACACTCACAGTTGGATCAAAAATAAACAATGCAATGAACGCGGTGCCGTAGGTTCCTATTCAAATACATACAAAAATCCGTCTGATGGAACCATTGATTATAGATATCGTAACTTGACGAAAAAATCCAAATCCCATCTTCAGCAGTTAATTATCTGCTTAAAGTTTGAATATTTCGATTAATTTAAAAGAAACATTTTCAAACAAACGCAAATTCAATATAGATTTCGTAATTTGACGAAAAGATCAATAGCCCATGATGAGTTTACACGGGACTAACACACTCTTAAGTTTTCATTCCGTAAAAATGAAAAATATTATAACTTCCACGATTGCCGGCCAACTCCGAGATTCGATCCCGCCGCCCCGCGATGCTGACCCTTTTTCCCGCGACGCTTCCGTCCCGGCCACTTTCGCTATAGGTATAAGTAGGAATTATGCTCTATATGAAGGTTTTGTAGCACTGGGACGATTTCCGTCTTTCGATTTTCACAATATCGTCAATCCTGTCAAGCGATCGATCGAAATCGGTTACTCGTTCATATTTCTCGCGGTTTTTCTAGATGATTCCGAGATTTTCGGGTGATTCCGTTCGAAATTCAGATTCGATTTGACATTTGTCGTGCCTCGTTCGGACCGAAAACATCGACCGTGAAGGAGCCGCGTTAAAATTCGCCACAGAAATACGTGAAACGTCAGAATTTCGACGATTCTCGCAAAAAGTCACATTTTCCTATCGTTCTTCCGGGAAAACGAAAGAGTGAATCGAAAAAAGGGCTCAGCTACGGACTAATTTCGAATCTCGTCTTCGCGTTCCCGCAAATACCGTCGTTCCGAACGCCACCCGTCCTCCGATCTCGTTTCCTTCATTTCGCACCTTTCGGCAAAATCGGCGTTTTTTCGCCTTTTCGCGATTTTTTTAAAAATACACCCCCTTCTTTTCGCTCCGAAAACGCGAAACCCTACGAAACTTCCGTCTTTTTCCTAGCGAAACCCCTCAGAAATTTCCCCCCTCCCCCCCTCCTAACGTCCAAAAAATCGTCACGTTTATAGTAACATTTTCAAAAAAGTTTTTTTGTTCCTTTTCTATAGAACCCATCTTCATTTTAGTAATAGTGACTAGTGGCCCGCAGTCTATTGTTGGAGGCTTCGATTAGTCAGTAGTTTTTATTCATAGATAAAATTGAATAAAAAAAAAAATAAAAAAAAAAAATTGATAAAAATATTGAAAAAAAATGAAAAAAAAAATTATTAATCAAAAGTTTTGAAAATTTTAAAATTGAAGAAAAAAAAATTATTAAAAAAATTCTAACTATAAAAAAAATTTAAATTATAAATAAAATGGAATTATAAAAAAGAGAAACACCCTGTATACACATTTCTGAAAAATATATTATGAGAATCCATCCAAGGTTCCTATTCAGATAACGCTTTGTTTGTGGCAAAAATCAAATCAATCGCGTAATATTGTGCCGATAGAAAAAGAACACCCTGTATAGCAATGGTTTATTTTCAACGATGTAGGTCCCGAAAGTATATCATTTACAATTGAATACAATAGTACGATTTGTCGTGAAAAGCAGCAAGTTGCGATTGACGTTAAAAGAATAACACCCTGAATGGAGTTTTCTGAAAAATATATTATAAGAATCCATCCAAAGTTCCTATTTGAATAACGCTTTGAGTGTGGCAAAAATCAATTCAATCGCGTAATATTGTGCCGATAGAAAAAGAACACCCTATATAGTAATGGTTTATTGTCAACGATGTAGGTCCCGAAAGCATTTCTTTTATCACAATTGAATACAATAGTACGATTCTTCGTGAAAAGCAGCAAGTTGTGATTGATTGATTAAAAGAAAAACACCCTGTATAGAGATTTCTGAAAAATATATTATAAGAATCCATCCAAGGTTCCTATTTGAATAACGCTTTGTTTGTGGCACAAATCAAATCAATCGCGTAATATTGTGCCGATAGAAAAAGAATACCCTGTATAGTAATGGTTTATTTTCAACGATGTAGGTCCCGAAAGTTTATCTTTTATCATAACTGAATACAATAGTACGATTTGTCGTGAAAAGCAGCAAGTTGCGATTGACGATAAAAGAAAAACACCCTGTATAGAGATTTCTCAAAAATACATTATAAGAATCCAGCCAAGATTCCTATTTAGATAATCGTTTGTGGCACGAATCAATTCAATCGTGTAAAATTGTGCCGTGAAAAAAGAACACCCCGTATAGATATGGTTTATTTTCAACGATATACACAACACAACACAAAGTTTCATCGAAATTGGTCGAGCCGTTTTTGAGTAACGATCGATAAATGATCAATAAATTGATCGGGGTTGCCCCTACAGTATGCTATTGTGAATCAGAGACGCGCCGAGTCAAAAACATGAAGTTTCATCAAAATCGGTTCAGCCGATGTTTCCCTTAATCCCTTCGATGACTCCAATTTTTCACGTGAGTATTATTTAGTATTGAAACAGCAGAACTACTATAGCTATAGATCAATATTTTTGCAGTGTAGATCAATCGAAAAATATTGAAAAATAATGTATGACTGTTCCGGGATTCGACCCCGGGTTTCTGACCCAGAAAGCTAGCCTCCTGACCTGTACGCCAGCGGGGCTGTACGCGAAATCTCGGAATTCGCGGATAAAGAGTATTAACTTCAGAAAGATTCTGGTACTTTTCATCTTTCTGAAGAATATCGCCATATAGCATACTATATTATATAAATCGGTGATATCATCGAAAACATAGATCGATAATGACCTTATTTTACGTTCTTCACTTCTTCCGGCCCGTTTCATCAAAAGATATGTAGGTACGTACCCAGTCATTTCAACTTAGAATTTGATAGAACACATTATTTCTCGAATATCACAAATTCTGTCATGCGATCGCTCGAAATCGGCGACTCGTTCATATTTCTAGACATTTATCTTCGCAAATCCAAGATTTTCGACAAATTCCGTTCGAAATTCGAGTTCTATTTGACATTTAACGCCGCTCATTCGGAAAGAAAATATCGTTAATTTAAGCTGACAGAAGTTTCTATCATCTGTGGCCGAAACAAATCATCCACATTTTGCCTTAATAGCGGACCCGAAGTCGGTCGAGCGAAGCCGAACCGGTCTAAACGTCACATTTCACCGAGGTTTTCAAAATATGTCAAAGTTTGCGATCTTTTTACGGAAAAAGAGAAGGTTTTATCAAAAATCGAGATCCGTTACGGACTACCTACGAATCTCGTCTTTCGGACCCCGACGAAATACCTTTTCGAGCGTCGCATCCTCGCCAGATCTCTCCCATACCGATTCGCACCTTTAACCGAGAAGGCCGTTTTCGCCCGAATTTACGATTTATTTAAAAATACTCCCCACGTTTTCTCTCGTCAAAGACGGATACCCGGAGAAAATTTCGTCTTTTCTCGTTCCCGTTTACACCTCGAATCCCCCCCCGCCCCTCGAATAACCGACGAAAAAATCGAAAATATCGACCTCCTAGAGGAAAAAATCTTTTTTGACTTCTCTCTGTGATCCCGAGATCTTGGCGTTAGTAATATATGTAAACTACCTAGCCAGTAGATCTACATTTTTCTGTAGATCTACATTTTTCTGGTAGATCTACATTTTTCCAGTAGATCTACATTTTTCTGGTAGATCTACATTTTTCCGGTAGATCTGCATTTTCCAGTAGATCTACATTTTTTTAGTAGATCAATATATAATCGGTAGATACATTGAAGCGGTAGATCAATTGAACCGGTAGTTCAATGCCATCTAACGGGTCCTGTTGTGATTCTGAGAATCATTCACACACGAAGGTCCCATCGCAATATGTTAGAAGTTTTTGAGTTACTAAAAACCGAATATAGCGTCACGTAGCGAATCGTATTGTGAACCAAAGGCCCTCCGAAACACAATCACAAAGATTCATCAAAATCGGTATGGCCATTTTTGGGTTCCTGTGAACCGATTATAGTGCCACCTACCAGGGAATATTGTGGATCTGAAACCTACTCTCAGATACACACACAAAGTTTCATCGAAATCGTTCGAGTCGTTTTTGAGTTGTTGTAAACCGAATTCAGCGCCACCTAACGGGTGCACACAAAGTTTCATCAAAATGGGTAAAGCCGTTTCGGAGTTGACATTTATTTAAAAACACCCTGTATAACAGCGGTTATCTTTTCGTAACGGTTTTACAATGATGAGAATTGTCTTCACGATAAATCTCTTGCGGTGATATCTCACTTAAGACCCTGTGTAGCAATGGTTTTTCATTTTCGACCGTTAATTTTCTACTTAAATGGTTGAATATTTTGTGTTATTTCAATGCAAAACATTCAAAATTATACGTTCATTTTTGGATTAAAAATAATCAAGGCTGTGTCCTTGGTTGCGTAAGACACCTATTCATATACATACATTCACGGTTGGATAAAAAATAAACAATGCATTGAACGCGGTGGCGTAGGTTCATATTCAAATACATACCTTCACAATTGGATCAAAAATATTCAATGCTGTGTCTTTGGTTAAGTAAGGTCCTTGTTCAAATACATACAGACACTCACAGTTGGATAAAAAATAAACAATGCAATGAACGCGGTGGCGTAGGTTCCTATTCAAAAACATACAAAAATCCGTCTGATTGAATCATTGATTATAGATATCGTAACTTGACGTATAGATCAATATACATTTCGTAATTTGACGAAAAGATCAATAGCCCATGATGAGTTTACACGGGAATAACACACTCAGAAGTTTTCATTCTATAAAAATGAAGAAAAGTTATAACGTCAACGATTGCCGGCCACTCCGAGATTCGATCCGGCTGCCCCGCGATGGTGACCGTTGCGTCCTAGGACGCGTGAGGGAAGCGTCCTAGGACGCTTCCCTCCCGGCCACTTTCGCTATAGATAAAAGTAGGAATTATGCGCTATATAAAGGTTTTATAGCACTGGGATGATTTCCGTCCTTCGATTTCCAGAATATCGTCAATTCTGTCAAGCGATCGCTCGAAATTGGCGAATTGTTCATATTTCTCGCAATTTTTCTTGACGATTTCGAGATTTTCGACTTATTCCGTTGGAAGCTTGAATTCTATTTGACAATTCGACCCTCATTCGGACTGAAAACTATGACGTTGAAGGAATCGCGAAAAGATTTCGCACAGAATTACGATACGATTTCTACAACGATATCATTCGAAAATACTCACGTTTCGTAAAAGAATCCAAAATTCGACGGAAAGATTAAATTCAGGCGATATCCCATCATACTTCATACACCTGTCAACAACTAAAAAATGTTTCCTTAGGATACATTCGGTTGAATTTTGAATTCGTATATAAATGCCTGCAAGTATAAATCGGTAATATCTTCAAAATTGTAGATCGATATTTACCTTATTTTACGTTCTCCACTTTCGGACCGTTTCATCAAAATTCTTTCCTCGAAGATACCTATCAGTCATTTCAACTTAGAATTTGATAGAACACATTATTTCTCAAATATCGAAAATTCTGCCATGCGATCGCTCCAAATCGGCGACTCTATCATATTTCTTCTTATTTCTAGCAATGTATCTTCACGATTCGAGATTTTCGACAAATTCCGTTCGAAATTTTAATTCTATTTGACACTTATCGCAACTCATTCACGATAATTTCAAACTGACAGAAGTTTCTTTCATCTGTGATCGAAGTAAAACATCCACGTTTCATCTTCTATAGCAGGACCCGAAGTCGGTCGAGCGAAGCCGAACCGGTCTAAACGTCACATTTCACCGAGGTTTTCAAAATATGTCAAAGTTTGCGATCTTTTCACGGAAAAAGAGAAGGTTTCATCGAAAATCGAGATCCGTTACGGACTACCAACGAATCTCGTCTTTCGGACCCCGACGAAATACCTTTTCGAGCGTCGCGTCCTCGCCAGATCTCTCCCATACCGATTCGCACATTTAGCCGAGAAGGCCGTTTTCGCCCGAATTTACGATTTATTTAAAAATACTCCCCACGTTTTCTCTCGTCGAAGACGGATACCCGGAGAAAATTTCGTCTTTTCTCGTTCCCTTTTCCACCTCGAATCCCCCCTCGCCCCTCGAATAACCTACGAAAAAATCGAAAATATCGACCTCCTCGAGAAAAAAATCTTTTTTGACCTCTCTCTGTGATCCCGAGATCTTGGCGTTAGTAATATAACTAGTGGCCAGCAGTCCATATTTTGGGATTCAGATGAGCCAGCAGATCTACCTAGCAATAGATCCACATTTTTCTGGGAGATCTACATTTTTACGGTAGATCTACATTTTTCCGGTAGATCTGCATTTTTCCGTAGATCTACATTTTTTCGGTAGATCTACATTTTTCCAGTAGATCTACATTTTTTCGGTAGATCTACATTTTTCCGGTAGATCTACTTTTTTCCGGTAGATCTGCATTTTTCCATGAGATCTAAATTTTTTCAGTAGATCAATATAATCGGTAGATCAATTGAACCGGTTGTTCAATGACATCTAACAGGTTCTGTTGTGATTCTGAGAATGATTCACACGTTTTTGAGTTACTTAAAACCAAATATAGCGCCACCTACCGAATCGTATTGTAAACCTAAGGCCTTCCGAAACACAATCACAAAGTTTCACCAAAATCGGTATAGCCATTTTTGAGTTCGTGTAAACCGATTGTAGTACCACCTACCGGGGAATATTGTGGATCTGAAACCTACTCAGATACATACACAAAGTTTCATCGAAATCGGTCCAGTCATTCTTGAGTCTTCATAAACCGAATGCAGTGCCACCTAACGGGTTTCTATTGTGACCCTTAGAGCCACTCAAACACGCACACAATGTTTCATCAAAATCGGTCGAGGCACTTCTGAGTTCTTACAGACGGATTGCAGCGCCACCTACCGGGGTGTATTGCGGACCTGACACAACCTCAGATACACACACAAAGTTTCATCGAAATCGGTTCAGCCGTTCTTGAGTTTCTATGAAACGAATACAGCGCCATCTAACGGTTACCTATTGTGACCCTGAGACACGCCGAAACACACACACACACAAAGTTTCATCAAAATCGGTCAAGTCGTTTCGGAGTTGAAATGTTTTTAGAAACACCCCGTATAGCAGCGGTTATCTTTTCGTAGCAGTTTTACAGTGTTGAGAATTCTCTTTACGATAGATCTCTTGTGGTGACATTTTACTTGAAACACCCTGTATAGCAGCGGTTTTTCATTTTGACCGTTAATTTTCAGCTCAATATTTGAATATTTTGAGTAATTTTAATGCAAAAATCCGTCCGATCCAACGGATATTCTTTATAGATTTCGTGACTTAACGAAAAGATCCAAATCCCAAAATACGTTCACCGGAGAACGCTCCTCTGAGTTTTCCATTGGGTAAAAATGAAAAAATTAATAAGTTAGCTATTTCGGACGCACCGAGGATTCGAACCCGCCGCCCTGCGAGGCCCTGGACTATGAACCCAACGCCTAGTCTGCTCGGCCACCGACGTCTACGTGAATCGATGCCGATTATGTACCACATAAAGATTTTAAGTACTCGGATGATTTCCGTCTTTCGATTTTCAGAATATCGTCAATCCTGTCGAGCGATCGATCGAAATCGGTTACTCGTTCATATTTCTCGCGGTTTTTCTAGACTATTCGAAGGTTTTCGACCGATTCGGTTCGAAATTCAAATTCGATTTGACATTTCTAATCGCTCGTTCGGACCGAAAACGTCGACCGTGAAGCAGCCGCGTTAAAATTCGCCACAGAAATACGTGAAACGTCAGAATTTCGTCGATTCTCGCAAAAAGTCACATTTTCCTATCGTTCTTCCGGGAAAACGAAAGAGTGAATCGAAAAAAAGGCTCAGCTACGGACTAATTTCGAATCTCGTCTTCGCGTTCCCGCAAATACCGTCGTTCCGAACGCCACCCGTCCTCCGATCTCCTTTCCTTCATTTCGTACCTTTCGCCAAAATCGGCGTTTTTTCGCCTTTTCGCGATTTTTTTAAAAATACACCCCCTTCTTTTCGCTCCGAAAACGCGAAACCCTACGAAACTTCCGTCTTTTTCCTCGCGAAACCCCTCGGAAATTTCCCCCCTCCCCCCCTCCTAACGTCCGAAAAATCTTCACGTTCGTAGTAACATTTTCAAAAAAGTTTTTTTGTTCCTTTTCTATAGAACCCATCTTCATTTTAGTAATAGTGACTACCTAGCCAGTAGATCTACATTTTTCCGGCAGATCTACATTTTTCCGGTAGATCTACATTTTTCCAGTAGATTTACATTTTTCGAACTTGAAAGTTCGAAATAGTTTGAGCCATATCTGAATTTCTATAGACCTAGTGCAACCTGACACATATTCACATATACACACCAAGTTTCATCGAAATCGGTGCAGCCGTTCTTGAGTTTCTATAAACCGAATACAGCGCCACCTACCGGTCACCTATTGTGACCCTGAGACACACTCAAACACGCACACAATGTTTCATTAAAATCGGCCAAGCCATTTCTGAGTTTCTATAGACCGATTGCAGCGCCACCTGCCGGGGTATATAGCAGACCTGACACAGCTACTCAGATACACACACAAACTTTCATCAAAATCGGTCTAGCCATTTCACCTTCCGGATGCTATTGTGAAGCCGTTTCGGAAAAACAGCCTGTATAACAGCGGTTATCCTTTCGCAACAGTTTTACAATGTTGAAAATACTGTTCATGTTAAATTGTTATCTTGAGGTGGCAACTGGACCAATTTGCCTATCAGAGAATTATGGAACTCTCCCCACGCTTCCGTTGGAAGCTCGAATTCTATTTGACAATTCGACCCTCATTCGGACTGAAAACCATGACGTTGAAGGAATCGCGAAAAGATTTCGTACAGAAATACGATACGATTTCTACAACGATATCATTTGAAAATACTCACGTTTCGTAAAACATTCCAAAATTCGACAGAAAGATTAAATTCAGTCGATATCCCATCATACTTCATACAACCAACTGTCAACAACTAAAAAATGTTTCCTTAGAATACATTCGATAGGATTTCGAATTCGTATATAAATGCCTGCAAGTGAAAATCGGTAATATCGTCGAAAGTATAGATCGATAATTACCTTATTTTACGTTCTCAACCTCCGGCCCGTTTCATCAAAAATCTTTCATCGAAGATAGGTATCTACCAGTCATTTCAACTTAGAATTTGATAGAATACATTATTTCTCAAATATCAAAAATTCTGCCATGCGATCGCTCGAAATCGGCGACTCTATCATATTTCTTCTTATTTCTAGCAATGTATCTTCACGATTCGAGATTTTCGACAAATTCCGTCGGAAATTCTAATTTTATTTGACATTTATAGCCACTCATTCGCAAAGAAAACGTCGATAAATTCAAACTGACAGAAGTTTCTATCATCTGTGATCGAAGTAAATCATTCACGTATTATCTTCTATAGCAGGACCCGAAGTCGGTCGAGCGAAGCCGAACCGGTCTAAACGTCACATTTCACCGAGGTTTTCAAAATATGTCAAAGTTTGCGATCTTTTTCCGGAAAAAGAGTAGGTTTTATCGAAAATCGGGCTGCGTTACAAACTACCTACGAATCTTGTCTTCCGGCCCCCGACGAAATAACTTTCCGAGCGTCGCCTCCTCGCGAGATTTCTATCGCCTCCGATTTGCGCCTTTAGCGAAAAACGGAGTTTTCACTCGATTTCACGATTTTTTTTTAAATACTCCCCACGTTTTCTCTCTTCAAAGACGGATACCCGGAGAAAATTTCGTCTTTTCTCTTTCCCGTTTACACCTCGAATCCCCCCTCGCCCCTCGAATAACCGACGAAAAAATCGAAAATATCGACCTCCTAGAGGAAAAAACTTTTTTGATCTCTCTCTGTGATCCCGAGATCTTTACATTAGTAGAATAAACTACATTTTTCCGGCAGATCTACATTTTTCCGGTAGATCTACATTTTTCCAGTAGATTTACATTTTTCCAGTAGATTTACATTTTTCGAACTTGAAAGTTCGAAATCGTTCGAGCCATATCTGAATTTCTATAGACCTACTGCAACCTGACACATACTCACATATACACACCAAGTTTAATCGAAATCGGTGCAGCCGTTCTTGAGTTTCTATAAACCGAATACAGCGCCACCTACCGGTCACCTATTGTGACCCTGAGACACACGCACACAATGTTTCATTAAAATCGGCCAAGCCATTTCTGAGTTTCTATAGACCGATTGCAGCGCCACCTGCCGGGGTATATAGCAGACCTGACACACCTACTCAGATACACACACAAACTTTCATCAAAAGTGGTCGAGCCATTTCACCAGTTCACCTACCGGATGCTTTTGTGAAGCCGTTTCGGAAAACAGCCTGTATAACAGCGGTTATCCTTTCGCAACAATTTTACAATGTTGAAAATACTGTTCATGTTAAATTGTTATCTTGAGGTGGCAACTGGGCCAATTTGCCTATCAGAGAATTATGGAACTCTCCCCACGATTGCAGGATTTTTGACCAATTCCGTTGGAAGCTCGAATTCTATTTGACAATTCGACCCTCATTCGGACTGAAAACCATGAAGTTGAAGGAATCGCGAAAAGATTTCGTACAGAAATACGATACGATTTCTACAACGATAACATTCGAAAATACTCACGTTTCGTAAAAGATTCCAAAATTCGACAGAAAGATTAAACTCAGTCGATATCCCATCATACTTCATACAACCAACTGTCAACAACTAAAAAATGTTTCCTTAGAATACATTCGATAGGATTTTGAATTCGTATATAAATGCCTGCAAGTGAAAAATCGGTAATATCGTCGAAAGTATAGATCGATAATTACCTTATTTTACGTTCTTCACTTTCGGACCGTTTAATCAAAAATCTTTCCTCGAAGATAGGTATCTACCAGTCATTTCAACTTAGAATTTGATAGAATACATTATTTCTCAAATATCAAAAATTCTGCCATGCGATCGGTCGAAATCGGAGACTCTATCATATTTCTTCTGATTTCTGGCAATGTATCTTCACGATTCAAGATTTTCGACAAATTCCGTTCGAAATTCTTATTAGATTTGACATTTATCGCAACTCATTCGCAAAGAAAACGTCGATAAATTCAAACTGACAGTTTCTTTCATCTGTGATCGAAGTAAAACATCCACGTTTCATCTTCTATAGCAGGACCCGAAGTCGGTCGAGCGAAGCCGAACCGGTCTAAACGTCACATTTCACCGAGGTTTTCAAAATATGTCAAAGTTTGCGATCTTTTCACGGAAAAAGAGAAGGTTTCATCGAAAATCGAGATCCGTTACGGACTACCAACGAATCTCGTCTTTCGGACCCCGACGAAATACCTTTTCGAGCGTCGCGTCCTCGCCAGATCTCTCCCATACCGATTCGCACATTTAGCCGAGAAGGCCGTTTTCGCCCGAATTTACGATTTATTTAAAAATACTCCCCACGTTTTCTCTCGTCGAAGACGGATACCTGGAGAAAATTTCGTCTTTTCTCGTTCCCTTTTCCACCTCGAATCCCCCCTCGCCCCTCGAATAACCTACGAAAAAATCGAAAATATCGACCTCCTCGAGAAAAAAATCTTTTTTGACCTCTCTCTGTGATCCCGAGATCTTGGCGTTAGTAATATAATGTAACTACCTAGCCAGTAGATCTACATTTTTCTGGCAGATCTACATTTTTCCGGTAGATCTACATTTTTCCAGTAGATTTACATTTTTCGAACTTGAAAGTTCGAAATCGTTCGAGCCATATCTGAATTTCTATAGACCTACTGCAACCTGACACATACTCACATATACACACTAAGTTTCATTGAAATCGGTGCAGCCGTTCTTGATTCTCTATTAACCGAATACAGCGCCACCTACCAGTCCCCTATTGTGACCCTGAGACACACTCAAACACGCACACAATGTTTCATTAAAATCGGCCTAGCCATTTCGGAGTTTCTATAGATCATTGCAGCGCCACCTACCGGGGTATATAGCAGACCTGACACACCTACTCAGATACACACACAAACTTTCATTAAAATCGGTCGAGCCATTTCACCTACCGGATGCTATTGTGAAGCAATGATTCACCGAAACACACATAAACAAAGTTTTTTCAAAATCGGTCAAGCCTTTTCGGAGTTGACATTTTTCGTAAAACAGCCTGTATAACAGCGGATATCCTTTCGCAACAATTTTACAATGTTGAAAATGCTGTTCATGTTAAATTGGTATCTTGAGGTGGCATTTCATTAAAAACACCCTGTATAGCAATGGTTTTTCATTTCCTATACTTAATCTTCTGCTTTGAGTAATTTTAATGGAAAAAATCGAACGGAATTTCATTATAGATTTCGTAATTTGACGAAAAGAACCATATCAAAAGATACGTCTATGGAAGTAACGCTCCTTGAAGTATTTCATTCGGTAGAAATGAATAAAATTGAAAAGAAACATACTGAGGTCGCTGTAGGCCCGCGTGGCCCAGAGCCTACATCCACAACTCCCCCAACTGGGCCAATTTGCCTATCAGTGAATTACGGATCTCTACCCACGATTCCAGGATTTTTGACCAATTCCGTTGGAAGCTCGAATTCTTTTTGACAATTCGACCCTCATTCGGACTGAAAACTATGACGTTGAAGGAATCGCAAAAAGATTTAGCACAAAAATACGATACGATTTATACAACGATATCATTCGAAAATACTCACGTTTCTTAAAAGATTCCAAAATTCGACAGAAAGATTAAATTCAGTCGATATCCCATCATACTTCATATCATACAACTGTCAACAACTAAAAAATGTTTCCTTAGAATACATTCGATAGGATTTCGAATTCGTATATAAATGCCTGCAAGTGAAAATCGGTAATATCGTCGAAAGTATAGATCGATAATTACCTTATTTTACGTTCTCCACCTCCGGCCCGTTTCATCAAAAATCTTTCCTCGAAGATAGGTATCTACCAGTCATTTCAACTCAGAATTTGATAGAATACATTATCTCTCAAATATCAAAAATTCTGCCATGCAATCGGTCGAAATCGGAGACTCTATCATATTTCTTCTTATTTCTAGCAATGTATCTTCACGATTCAAGATTTTCGACAAATGCCGTTCGAAATTCTAATTCTATTTGACATTTATCCCAACTCAATCGCAAAGAAAACGTCGATAAATTCAAACTGACAGTTTCTTTCATCTGTGATCGAAGTAAATCATCCGCGTTTTATCTTCTATAGCAGGACCCGAAGTCGGTCGAGCGAAGCCGAACCGGTCTAAACGTCACATTTCACCGAGGTTTTCAAAATATGTCAAAGTTTGCGATCTTTTTACGGAAAAAGAGAACGTTTTATCAAAAATCGAGATCCGTTACGGACTACCTACGAATCTCGTCTTTCGGACCCCGACGAAATACCTTTTCGAGCGTCGCATCCTCGCCAGATCTCTCCCATACCGATTTGCAAGTTTAGCCAAAAAGGCCGTTTTCGCCCGAATTTACGATTTATTTAAAAATACTCCCCACGTTTTCTCTCGTCGAAGACGGATACCCGGAGAAAATTTCGTCTTTTCTCGTTCCCTTTTCCACCTCGAATCCCCCCTCGCCCCTCGAATAACCTACCAAAAAATCGAAAATATCGACCTCCTCGAGAAAAAAATCTTTTTTGACCTCTCTCTGTGATCCCGAGATCTTGGCGTTAGTAATATAATGTAATGAGACCGCAAATTCTAGGTTAGTAAAACGAACTAACCATGATCTGTCAACGGACTTCTACGAAAGGGTTCAAAATCTCTCGGAATCGGCGTCGTGGTTACCGTTATGGTTAGGAAAAATAGCCATACCGACGTCAAAATAACGGAAATTTTTGAGTGGCTCAAAATCTCTCTATTGTCAAGTCTATCCGCCGTATTCACAAAGCATTCAATCTCCGTTAAGTCCTAACTGAGGTCCTCAGTTAAGGATAAATAGGAATCGCAACCTCAGTTAACGTATGTAACGGTGCTGAAACAGGCCTGTTTCACGTTAATTTTCACATAAACTGAGGTTGCGATTCTTATTTATCCTTAACTGAGGACCTCAGTTAGGACTTAACGGAGATTGAATGCTGTGAATACGGCGGAGAGTGTATTAAAGAAAATGAGTACAATATGAGCTTAATAAAATGGTCCGGAAAATTCTTTGAATCAGACATACCGTAAAACGGGGCTACATGAAAATGCAGGGGCTAGTTGAAAATAAACGCAACTGATTGAATTAGCAGGTGCTGCTGCTTAACGGTATATTTATGAAACATAATTCAAAGTTAATCAGTTAGAGCAGATCAACAAGTGTTTATAACGTTGGGTTTTGGTTGTTTCTGGTAAATAGTTTAGTGCGTGGAATTCCACAAAGAGTAAAGTAAAATATGATGATTTTTTCTCTATGAGTACCTACTTCTTGTTGCCTGGATATACTGAGAACTATTAGTACAGCGATGTATTATTTTTCTAAGAGTAGGATAACCGGACATCTCTAATACATGCTCAATCCACCGCTGTTGCACATACAAAGTTTTCACTACTGTTCACTTGTTGTGAGATAGAAATTAAATCGTGATATTTGGGATGACACCTATTATCCTGGAGGCCACGATTCCCCCTGTTCCCCCTGAGCATGAAAGCTGGTCGCCCTCCTATGTATAATTGGCAACTGCATGGTAAAGCCTTCTCATAAACAATTTCAGGCTGCATAATTTTCTATGATAATTCAAGCGTTTCACGTAAGGCGAAAAGTGCGTAAGTAAGTATACAAAAACAGAGAGATGCCACCACACGTATTAGTACCATGATGCGATTCCCGTGAGGTGGACCTTGGATATAGACCACATTAGTTAGGTTAGAATCATTCTCTTGGCGGGAGATCCATATTCAAATTTTTTAACAAGGAATTCCAACTTTGAGATGAAACCACCCTATTTAAAAGAGAATGTTAGTACAGAGACATCAAGTATTGGGTACCTTCATCATTAGTGCATATTTTCATGTTATTTCCACATTAAAATCTACTTCAATTTATTCTTAAATCAAAATTGAAACCAGTGTAGTTCGAAAGATTACCGTATGTCGTAGATGACTTCTGTTGTGCGTCACTACAAGGCCGATTTAGGGTTATGTTAATATTTTTGACTGATTTCGAGTGAGCTAAGACATACGTCAATCGAATTTGGTGAACACTTTTATATTCATTAATTATTTTGGAAATATACAATATTGTTATGAAAACTTGATTCTAGATGGTTGAGAAAGGTTCACAGAATCTATTTCAACCGAAATAAACTTTAAGAAATTAGCCAAAGTATCTAAAAACAGGCGAGAAATTCGCGTAAATTTTAGGTCCATAAGAAATGCATGGGGAATTCAGTGCTTGGATCCACGGATGGATCGTAATTCGAATTTCCCGCCTAACCTAACTACTGTGGTCTATAGTCGAACAAGTTCATCTCATATTCGAATAAAGGGACGCAAAACTCAAATTGGGGTTGTTCACTGGCCTGCTCACAGATCACTGTGAAGTGTGGAGTAATGTATCACCTGTACCCTCAGCGTTGAACGTCACTTCATCGACCACTTAAATCTAATCTAATATATCTTCAGATGTTGTTCCACCTACAAAGCTTCATCTCCATAAAACTGTAGGAAATTATAATTTTAATTTGTGAAAGAGGAATGTTTTGGCGAAACTATCGATATTTGAAAATAATTTTTTTCTACAGTTTGGGGAAGATAAAATCTTAAAACCTACATTCAACCGAGTGGACTTACTTGAGGTGGAAATATTGGACGATCGCAACGACCCCAGATCATTCGATAAATCCATTGTGGAGGTTGGTGCAACTTCCTCTGTTTTTCATTATTATAAATACATTTTTTTTAGATGAGAGGAAAGGTGGTTTATAAAGGCCATGGAAAGTCATTCCACAAAGTGAAGTTTGCTTTGGATGATCTGGTATGTAAAACTTTCCTTGAATCATCGTTTCGTTTCTCGCCACATCTAAATGAATTATTAAGGTAGGTACGGACACATTTTCAAACGTGTCGTTTTAAAACGCATTATCACGGCACGTCAGAATGTGAAAGGTGGTGTCCGCCTCTGACAACACATCAGAATAATAACATGTGCGGGTGCATTTGAAATAATATCTAATAGGTATATAAAATTTCCATGTCACAATGTTAGTTACCGTACTCCTCCGAAACGGCTTACCGATTTTTACCAAATTTTCGGACGAAATTTTTTGTTTTTATTTTTTTATGATGTGGCATTACAAAATACATACAACCCTAAATTTTCACCCTTCTATCACCAACCCATATTTTTTAATAGTCATTTTAGTAATTAATAATTTTTCATCCGCTCGATAACTGATCAATTATCACTTGGTAAGTAATCCCAGAGAAAGAGCTAATTAAAACCAAGTCGCCGTATTTTTTGCGAATGTTTTCCACTCTATTTCGATTATAATTTCCCTGAGCTTATGGCAAAACTAAAATTTTTGTAAAAAAAAATATTTATTTTTATTAAAGTATCAAGGCGCTGCTATACTTAGTGCTAGATTTTTTAAAATTTCTGCGTCTTTCTGGATCAACACTCATTTGCCAGACTATACCGGTGTCACGTCCCAGTAAACAGCACGGAGTAGGGATGAGAACGAAGCCGGTCTCCTCTGTCTTTTCGCATTTGGAAATAAAATTGCAACCGCATTGGCACCGATTTGGCGCAATCGAAGTTGCGTGGGTCAGCTAGTAATATATATTTCTATAACACGTGTGAACACGAGGCGTGTTAATAATGTGTCCGATCCTTTAAACACATTCGCGGCTCATATGCCCTGTTTTGAGGCAGCTAGTAGGTCATTGTTGTTACATCAACTAATAGGATTCATTTAAAATGTACAATGTACATGCACATCATTAAAATAGCCGATTTTTCATATCACAGCCACGGAACC
The DNA here is from genome assembly GCA_937662695.2 of Halyzia sedecimguttata. Classification (NCBI taxonomy): domain Eukaryota; kingdom Metazoa; phylum Arthropoda; class Insecta; order Coleoptera; family Coccinellidae; genus Halyzia; species Halyzia sedecimguttata. The sequence goes on from OW569415.2 coordinate 32,290,870, forward strand.
AACCGTATTTTTCATAAATGATTGTATTGAATTTCTCATGCATACCTACCTATAGTTTTTTTTCGGTTTATAGAAGACACATCGACATTTCCGTCCGTTTCGTTCAATTTATGTTGTTGATCGTCAATGTTCAATTTTGAAAAGTCCTTATATTTCGAAATAACATCCATTTTTAAATTATCAAAACAGTACTAGGTATCAGTAAAATATTTTCATAAATCTCAAATTTATGATGCAATAATCTGTTTTTGCACGCATATTCTTGGTATCCGGCCGTTACCTCGATAACTTTCGAACGGGAAGGGATAGTGACATTAACGAACTTGTCCGTCGCACTTGGATGCGCCACCTACCCTGAAAATTTTAAGTCGCTATCTCCTTCCGTTCTCAAGTTATTGTAGCAACGGCCGGCCGGACAGAATAAAATTTGTAGTCGAATTCTTCATCAGTGAGTCGAACCTAATCGTTTGAGACCATATAATTTTGCCCAAATATCTGTAATGTTCGAATGTTTTGCCGAAAATGGACACAAACGCTGAATATAGCGCAAAAAAATCAATTTTTGCTACAAAATTTTTTTATTTCTGAAAGCCGCCATTTCACAATCGAGTACCTGCCGGATATCAGCTCGATCGGTTTTGTATGTTTGGAAATACATATTGTGAAAATAAAACTTCGAACCGGTATCTACTTCTTCTGAAATTGCAAATCATGTAAATCCCAAAATTGTAACACCACCTCGCTGGCTGAGATGTTAGCGAGCTCACCAGTCGCGGAGGGGATCCAGGTCAGAATCTCCACTGTGTCGCTTAAATTTATTTTTTTTTTTAATTATAAAATTCGAATTAATGCCCAATGCATACTCGGTTGAAAGAATACGGCTTGAAGATTCATGCAGTATTTCGTGAGAACAAAAGAACATGCGCGCGAAATCTCCCGACTCCACGTCACTGCTTTTGTGAAATTTTTATCGTTGACATATTTTCAGAAAAGGATAATGTTGACAGGAAGACATTACTACTATACAGATATCGGACCATTCGGGTTTGCGATTGTTCTACCAGATAAATATGGACAATTCAAAATAAATGATTCGAAAGTGACCTCAAAATATGGCAGGAGCTTAACAGAGTCAAAAAATTGGAAAGTGCATCCGCTCTGGTGAGTCTCTTTTTAACTGTATTGTGTAATCCGAAATCTCCTTAAGAATGATAACTTTATTCCCAAATTGATGCTCCATGTAAACGATTCAGCAATATCCAGAAAATTATCCAGTGTGTACGACAGGGCTTAATTAGTAATCAAGCTGCAGCTCGATTACACACAAACACGAGTACAAGTCGATACTCCCGACCTGCCCCGAAGAAGATCCTTTCCTTCTCCACCACAGAGTGGCGGCAAATGGTCTTTAGCCTAGAGGCGGCATATTCTTAAATCCGTCCCTGAACTTGTTCAGGTCCGGCGAATTCTCTATAAATAGTCTCTGAACTAATCGTTTGCTGTATTTAACATTGTTATGTTCCAGGAAATATTGCAAGAATTGCGGAAATGGATCGCCGGAAGCTAACATTATCGAGTGTTTACGGAAAGGAAATAAATGTAAGAGAAATCTTTATACATGTATTAAATATTTACTGGAGACGTACTTTGTCATGCTCTATGGGGGAAAGAAGCGCCATTGGAGTATAAAACTTGTTTATAAACCCTTTAAACGGTTTAATGTCTACATATTATGTAATCATTAAAGGATACTTTGGGAGGTGCATTCAAAATTCAATGGTTTTTTCTGGGTTTTCCCTTCCAAACTATTGTTGATGTTCTTGTTGAACTTTTGTCTGAAATTTATATTGGGAAGGTTTATTGGGTAATTCCGCAAAAGGATCAGAGAAAAATCATTCTGCTGGTACCTGCCGATACGTTTTTCTTCTAAATGGTTTCTTCAGGACAAGGCAACCAAGAAACTAAGGGAAAGATGGAAATAGAACTGAAAATAGTTGGCACGACAACAGGAGCGAGCAACCAATTTGAGCCTACAGCTCTAGGATCACCAGTTCGGAGGCAAACTTTGGTATCGGCAAGGAGGAAGCATAAGCAGTCGAGGATATGAGATATAGTACCTATTGTAGGATTTTTATATCGATCGCCTAGGGATTAATTGAATTAAGCTCCTAACATTTCGTCTTTTCAAAACACTGGTTCTGAAACACTTTATTTACAATACTACTCGATGAAAACAACTTTGACAGTATTTACTTTTGCAATTACTGAAGTTCGCCAACTACCGCAGTATGCTATTACTTCTGTTAAGTTCGAGTTTCTCGCGTTCATCAAAATATCGTCTCAGGGATGAAAACTACTCGTATGCCGCTAACCGTCTCCAACGTCTACCGTCTACGTCCTATACCTGATCAGAACTCACTGCCCTGTTTCCCGATTCCTCATACTTACCCTAGGTACCTACTAGCATACACTAATTCTTGGCAAGCACCTCCAATCCCGAAGAAGCTGTGTCTGCGCAAGCGCCCCGCGTGTTTACCTCTCTTCAACGACATTTGAAAAGATCCCCAAAAATCGACTTTGGCAGGACCGAAAATATTATTTCTAAACTCTCGTGAACTATGGATTATTTGATTCGTCAGATCTTACTGTGGTGACTGGCTGATAGCTATACATTAACATACAATACGTAGGTTTCAATCCCTTTAAAATTTTGACTCATATGTTTATTGTTCCAAGATATTCTAGAAGGCATTATTCAAAAGAATGCAAGTATTGTATGAAGAACTGTCATAATTATACTGGAAATCATAGGTCATAGCTCGTCTGAAGACCCAAATGAAACAATATAAGCTATTTACCAGTTGGGGAATGAATTATCATAATGTCCATAATCACAAGTGTTTTACGAATATTGCTTTTTTTATCTTCTATAGTCAAAGAAAAACTTTGAATTATTGCTTATCCATATATTATATGAACCATCAAACAATTTGAATTCTTCATAATCATAAGAATGTCTCTCAATATGGAATATGGTAATAATTTGACACATCATTTGATGAATAATCATTTTCAAAACTCTTGTCACTCGTTGATATGCGATATTATCTGAAATTATAGATAAACTCTAAATATTTCATTCAATATTGAAATTAACTATTCAGACATTTCCACGTATTGAGTTATATTTCAAGATGATGAACGTTTGAAGCTAAAGATCTAATATAATTTGTCTGTAAAAATGGGTTTTCATAGGTTCATTAGGGGAAAAAGTAATTGTGAAAATAAGATTCATTTATTTAGATGCCAATATCTAGGTATATATATAATAATATTTCTTATTCCAGTATGAATTGAGACTCAACTGCGTTTCTCTAAAATGTAGAGGGAAACAACATTTAAAGCCTCTAATTCGGATTTTCAACAAGCACAACTCAAACAAAATTCTATCTTTGACAATTCTAAAAAAATAACAACAGAAATATGAACTGTCTACCTGACATTCCAGGTCACTCAATAAAATATTAAATGAAAAGCACAGTGTACTTTTCTTTACATCTCCCCCCCACAGGGTGTAACAATTTCAAATAATAATTTTCGTAATTGTTCATTCATTAACAAAAACTGGACACAATTTCGTTATGTGATAGAAATTTGATTCTGCTTTTCTGTGTCCAGTATTTACTTCATAGATTGAATCTGAAATTTTTTTTACGATTTTGAATGGGCCAATTCTCAGTTCCTCTAATTTTTTTCTGTTAAGTCGATTTCCATTTTCGACATAGACTTTGTCTCCCTCCTTGAATTTATAATCTTTCCTTTTTGAATCGAATAATTTTTTGTTATTTTCATGGGATCTCATTGTATTCTCGAATGCAATTTTCCTATCTCTTTCTAAAATTTCCTTTGTACATCTCGATTTCAATTCACTGGGTAGGATGCTTACATTTTCGCCCTCCAAAAGATATTTTGGAGCAAACCTCGTTACTGTGTGATCTGTTTCATTATATTTTTCTACGCACTTCTGTGCAATAGAAGACCATGCAATTTTTTTTTCACTTTCATTGATTTTGCATCTTATCTTATTCACCAAAGTTTGATTTAATCTCTCATTAAGTCCATTTGAAAATGGCGTATCAGCAGCAGTGAAAACCAATTTTATATTCTCTTCCATTACAAATTTTTTAAATTCTTTCGAATTTATCCCAGGATATTGATCCGTTAGTAATATATCAATATCATAAACTGGTGTCACATTTTTCAGAAGTTTTATGAAATCCCCAGAGCTTTGATTTCTCGATGTTGAAATATAGGCGTATCTTGTGAAGTGATCAACAAGGAGATGCATGTATTTTTTTGTTGACCGCAATCCTCCAAATCCTCCGATGGTATCAATAGACATAATTTCAAATGGTCGTTTTGCTGGACCTAATTGTGACATCAAACCATACTTTGGTTTTCTTCTCGATTTGTTCTTTATACAAATTTCACATTTATCACAAATTTGATTTATGTTTCCAATAATATTTTTGGCTGTATAAAATGGTGTTATTTTATTTTTCATCTGGGTTTGTCCAATATGGCAGTAGAAATCATGGACATCTTTAATTAAAATTTTGCTAAACTCTTCTGACAGTATAATTTTTTTCCCCTTGTTATTTCTTTTGTAAAAAATTCCGTTTTCTAATATGAGTTTCCTATTTTCTATGTCTAAATTCTCTTTTTGATCTTTTTTAATATCCCCAAAGTTTATTAAATTCACTACTTTTAAAAAATCGTCATTATTTTCGTAAAATTCTAAAACTGGATTTCTGCTTAGACAGTCAGCTTCTTGGTTTGATTTTCCTGGGTTATATTTGATTTTGAAATTGTATTGGGATAAATAATATGTTAAATCTCCAAGTTCTTCATCTGTTCTAGCCTTAATATTCATATTTTCTAATGGTTTATGATCTGAATATACCACGAATTCTTTTCCCATTAACCAATGTTGCCAATATTTCACAGCTTCTTTTATTGCCAGACATTCTAAATATATAGCCTTCTTCTTTTTTTGTGCTTCATTCAATTTTTTTGAAAAATAAGCAACCGGTCTGTATTCTCCGTTTTCGTCTTCTTGTTTCAGTACCGCCCCCACTCCTTTAATACTAGCATCTGTGTAAATATTTATCTGCAACTCAGGATTAAATATTTTCAGGAATGGTTCAGAACAAAGCAATGATTTTATTTTATCAAATGATTCTTGGCATTCTATAGACCATATGAATTTTTCATCTTTCCGTAATAATTTATGTAATGGATCCAGGATAAGTGCATTCTTTGGTACAAATTTATGATAAAAATTTATTTTTCCTAAAAATTGACGTATATTTTTTTTTGTAACTGGGACTGGAAAATTTTTCACAGCTGTCAAATTGTCTTTCAACGGCCTGATTGAATTATTTTCTATTATGTGACCTAAATATTTGGCATAACTATTTGCAAATGTACATTTTGAAAATTTCAGTCTGAAACCTTCCTTTTGAATTGCTTCCAACAATCTAGATAGATGTGATATATGTTCTTCGAAATTTTTCGAAAAAATCAAAATGTCGTCTATGAAATTCACTGCAAAATCAGATAGTTTGTATTTTCTTATAATGTTACTCAATATCCTTTGAAAAATAGCTGGAGCAGTCCTTAATCCAAATGGCAGACATGTCCATTGAAAATGACCTTCTTGTGTTACAAATGCCGTTTTGTGTCGATCTTGAATTTTCAAAGGAATTGACCAAAAAGCTGAATTAATATCAAGAGTGGAGAAATATTTACAATTTACAGTCTTGATCATTAAATCCTCAATCAAAGGAAACGGTTGTGATTGAGGGACAACGATTTTGTTCAATTCTCGGAAATCTATACATAGTCTTGTCTTTTTTTTATCTTCTTTCTTGTATGCCAAAGTCACTGGAGCAGCGAATGGGCTGTAAGATTCTTCAATCAAATTTTTTTCTATTAATTTCGATATTTGATTCTCTATTTCCTTTCTATCATCATTTGTACATCTATATGGACGTTTGTAACAATATTTATCCACTATTAAATCGATATGAGCTTCATAATTTTGAACTGTACCAATATCATATTTATCTTTTGCAAACACTGATTTATATTTCTCTATCAATTCATCTATCTCAGATTTTTTGTATGCATCTAAATGGTTTACAACTATCTCAAATTCATCTGTATTTACATGCTCATTGAAATTTATCTCATATCTACTCTCAGTATCTATTTCTTGTTTATAAAGATTTGAAATCTCTTCATTCTTTTCACCCAGTACATCGGGAATTTCTAAATTTTCTGAAATCAGAGAATTGTTTTCCATAAATTTATCTTTTTCTAAGTTTTGTGTGATCTTCAAGTCTTCATTTTGTATTAATTTGAAATTTTTAATACAATCTAAACCAATTAGAAAGTCATAATTGAAATTTTCATTGTCTACGACGAAAATATCCATAACTTTTTCTATATTGTAGATTTTGATTTTAAGAGTTACTATACCTTTTGATTTTTCATCACCATTAATAGTCTTCAAGTTTACTATTTCGATGTTATTAGCAATTTTATTCGGATTTTTTTTGATTTTTAATAATTTTGCATTAATCAGTGATACATTCGAACCAGAATCATATATACCAAAAACTTCTAGAATGTCATTCAATAGTAACTTTACCCTTATTAATGGTGGCACAACTAGTTTTTTGGATTCTCTTCATTTAGTTCAATCTCCAATGCAGTATTATTAACGGTCTTCACAACTCCTTTCTGATTGTCCTTTTTGAACCAGCAATTTTTCTCAGGATGATAACGTATGCCTTTCTTTTCATCTATACAAATTCGGCATGGTTTCTTCTCATCATTCCGTTCATTCTTTTCACTACAGTTAATAATAGTTCTCTTTTTGTCATGTTTATTGGTTTTCGAAATCAGATATTCTAGTTTTCCAATTTCATTGTAAAGATCTTCGGTTTTCCCTAAAGTTTCTCTATCAATTTTATCTGCAACATAATTAGGTAGGCCAAAAGCTATAAGGTCTATGAGTGTCCCAGTATCAATTGATTTTCTCACTTCCAGTAATAGTTTCTCTTTTTTTAAGGCATACTCAAGCAATGAACCTGTTTGGTATTTGAAGGCTAAAGCATACCTAGTTGATGACCATCCTTTATTCCCGAAAGTATCAAGAAAACTCCTTTCCCATGTATCCCATCTTGATTCTATTGAATATTTAATCATCATGCAGCTATACCACTCTGCACCAGAACATTGCAAAAAAAGTTTTAAAATCTCAATTTTCATTTGGTCCTGACTGATTTGAAAACGTTTACATTCTTTATTGAAATCCTCAATCCATTGATTTGCATTGAGGTTCCTGCCATTGAATTTTCCTATCATAAATTCATTTGAAATTTGTCCTGAATTCTTTGGAAGACATTGGGCTGGCTTGTCATTTACTTTCTCCAAAAGTTTTCCCAAAACTTGCTCTACGTTTGTAGGAATAGATTCAACAACATCAATTTTTTCTTCAATTTTCTCTAAGTAAATATCATCAAAATGGATATTTTCCTCTTCATCTAAATAGGTTTTTGATAAATGTTCCGTTAGTTTTATCCATATTCTTCTTATTTGATATCTCTTAGTCAAGGATTTTTTAACTTTCACATAGTTTGGAGTTTTAGTAAGGAGTTGGTGCACATTTATTGGTTGGTATTCATCTGGTAATCCGAAAACCTCTCCATTAGTTGTTGCTATCGAAGTTAAACATATTGTGTTTGATTTTCCATCTATCGTTGGTTTCAGAGCAAAATCGAATCTCAGTTTTTCCATGAGTTGTGGAATAGATGCAGAAAATGTTGTTTTATAATAATATTTCTTATTCCAGTATGAATTGAGACTCAACTGCGTTTCTCTAAAATGTAGAGGGAAACAACATTTAAAGCCTCTAATTCGGATTTTCAACAAGCACAACTCAAACAAAATTCTATCTTTGACAATTCTAAAAAAATAACAACAGAAATATGAACTGTCTACCTGACATTCCAGGTCACTCAATAAAATATTAAATGAAAAGCACAGTGTACTTTTCTTTACATATATTATACCAATACCTACTATTACTATGTAAACAAAAAAAATTGTATACCAAACTGTAATTCCGTAATTCAGACACAGGAAATAATTTTGAATCAAACTCTATGTATTAACATTTTGATTATTTACTTCAAGAGAGATCAAGAATAATATTCATTTTGAAATTTCAATACAACATCTAGGAGCATGCAATAATTTTTTTCGAGTTTGCACCACAACTAGCTCACCATAGTTAAAACACTACAGGGAGGATAAATCTATGGATCATAATTAAAACATGATTACTTCCTTATATCCTACTTCTCGTTGGAAAATATAATTGGATTAACTCCACAGCACTAGATATATCATCATTTTCAAAGTTATCGTTGAATTATCAAGCCATTCTATTATAATATTAGTAAAATCGTATTCATTATTAATCATACTAAGCAACAAGACTCTGAGAAACATTTACCTGAAACTCCAAGTGAAAACAATATATATACATACACACATGTTATATTAATACATCACCTTTTACTACTAAACATGTATTTTGAAATGTTCCGCAATTAGAAAAAATAAAATGTTTCGTCAAAAATTCCTATAATATAATATACGCTGTCATTAAAAGACCTTAATGATGGACCATCACAGATCCATTATATCAGGACACCACAATAAGTGCAATTCAATTTTAATTATTTGTGTAACAGTATTACATGAATCCATAACAGGTATTATGGAAATGTACTAGAATCGGGCATTTATGGTTTATTTCGTCCACCCCCTGATTTATCGTTCACTTTTAAACGTGAATATCTTGAAACTTTCTTATTGGAAATAAGTCCCTTTGTCATTTTGCCAACGATATGAGAACCATCACCAATTTGTTTGATTTCCTTGTTGGCTATTCCACTTTTGAACTTTCAAAATTGTAGCGTTCATATGCTCTTCATGTCGCCTCTTATCAATATTGAATTTTCTCATGAGATAAGCTAGATATTCAATCTACAAAGTCCCATATTCCTTTTATTAAGAATTCTATCAGCAGCAACTCCTGCGTTCAATTTGTTGACAACCATTTCTTGTTCGCTCCAGGTGAACTGTTTGGATTTCAATTTATTCACTCCTGAAATTAAACATAAAGACTAAAAATTAATTCATTCAATTAACTACTAGTACCTACTGCTGATTTTTCGCCTGAAATCCGGAAGGACGTATACCAGATATCTTCTTTTAAAACAATTTGCTTACAAACCTTAAATGAAACATAACTTAATACCGTCAAACGGGGCTAAGTGAACCATAGGGGGTAAAATGAATCAATCGGGTATTTCCGTAAAAAAGCGAGGGCTGTTTGCTCCAGCTGCAATATTGCAACATTTTTGCATCACGGTCGTCTTGCCAGTATGTGTAAGAAAGTGAACAGGATCGTTTCGCCGCTCTTAAGGGAACACGTGAGTATCAGGAACACACTTTATGATTGAATAGATTTTGCTATTTTCACGGAACTGTTTAAACGATTGATTGTGGAGGCACTAATATTATAATTTTATTTACTTGCCTACTCGAAATGTCTTTACTAGTATTTACTGAATAAATATTTGATAAAATTCTGGTCCGATTGTTTTTAGTTGAATTTCAGCATTCGTTTTATTTCAAAGTAGTCATTATAAGGGGTAAAATGAATCATTCTAATTTCTTCAAAGGTGCTGTCATATTTAGTTATAAGTTGCTTTACTATGAGTTAAATTTGAATGTTTAATAATTTGATTTATTAATTTCAGCATGGTGAGAATATATAAAAAAAAGTTGGGGCCACAAGGAAAATGTAATTACAACAAAGAATATGTTCAGAAAGCTGTAGCAGCAGGGAAAAGTGGTGCTTTGTCAATGAGACAAGCTTCGGAAAAGTATGGTGTACCCTATTCTACCGTACAAAGAAGATTTCATGGCCATCACCCTCTGAAGTACGGCAGGCAACCTGTGCTCAGTGATGCACAGGAAACCCGAAGGAAGGAAACACTCGAAGTTTGTGCCGAGTAGGGATTTCCTTTAAAAAGTACAGACATCAGGTTGATAGTACAACAATACCTCAATAAACTCGGAATGAGAGAAAAAAGATTTAAAGAAAATATGCCAGGAGTGGATTGGTTCAAATGTTACTTGAACAGACATAGAGACCTTACTGTGAAATTGGCTGAAAATACCAAACGCGTAAGAGGAGCATTAACTTATGAAGTTATTCAAGAATATTTTGAGCAGTTACGGAACACCCTAGCAGACATTCCGGCACAAAATATTATTAACTACGATGAGACGAATTTTGTAGATGACCCTGGGTCAGCTAAGGTTATAACTAGAAGAGGATCAAAACACGCACATCGGTTAATTGACGCCACAAAAACCAGCACGACAGTGATGTTCGCAATCAGTGCAGATGGTACATTACTACCTCCCTACGTAGTTTATAAGGCCAAACACTCCTATGAAGGCTGGACAGAGGGGGGAATTGAGGGAGCAAGATACAACAGGAGCATGAGTGGATGGTTTGACTCAGAATTGTTCGAGGACTGGTTCAACACTATCGTCATTCCCTATTTCAAAAAATTATCTGGTCCAAAAGTTCTGATAGGGGATAATTTAAATAGTCACATCACGATATCTGTTATCAAAGAATGTGAGGAAAATTCTATTAAATTTGTCCTTCTGCCCCCAAACTCAACACACCTACTCCAACCCCTTGATGTTGCTTACTTCAGGCCTTTAAAAGCTTCTTGGAGAGCAATCTTGGAAAAGTGGAAACTGAAGCATCGGGGAGTTGTTCCAAAAACTATTTTCCCAAAGCTGCTTAAAGAAGCTATTCAGAAGATTGGCCTGAAATCTGAACTAAATTCAATTGCAGGTTTTAGAGCATGTGGAATTGTGCCCTTCAATCCCGATAAAGTTTTACAGAAAATTCCAAGGCATGTTGAGACCGACACTGTAGACAATGATAACCGTGTATGGACTCAAACAATTGTAAGTCACCTAGAAACTTTGAAAACTACACCTTCTCAATCGATAAAAAGAGGTAAAAAAATCAATATCCAAGCAGGAAGGAGTGTTTCAAGCAAAGACTTATTATCCACATTGATAGATCCCCCAACACCGAAAAGAAAACCGTCCAAAATAATAAATAAAAAGAGAAACGAGGAACAAGAAACGTTTGAAGAAGATACAAATGAAGAATTAATCTTGAGTGATCAGGAAAATATTGAATATTACATGGGAAGGCCGTCAACATCAAAGGCAACCAACAATGATATGATGGAAGCCCCTTCTAAAGAACAAGCCGTTGGCGAATTTGTCATAGTAAAGTTCGCCACTGCCAAACGAGATAGGCTATTCGTTGGCAAAATAAAAAATAATTGTGGTGATCAACTGACAATAAATGCCATGAGAAAGAAAGGAATCTACGAAAAAGGATATTTTGTTTATCCGGAAATTGAAGACGTTTGTTTGATTACCCGAGACCAAATAATTAGAAGACTTCATAAAAAATCAGAGAAAAGGGGAAAGTTTGCTTTCGACATCAACAACGATGAATTGAAAAGGTTAGAGTAATTGGTATTTCTCTAACTTGTGATTATTTAAGAATGCCTTTTATTTTGTACAAGAAAAAAATTCTATTTTTTTTTAATACTGTAAGAATACTGTGATAAAGAATCATGTTTTAGTTCATTTTTTGTCTTACTGTGATGCAGAATAAAGATTTTGTTCGTTTGTTCAAACTTTTTTCCAAGTTTTTCTCGATTTTGTTGAAAAAAAATTTTTTTTTTTGAGTCACTATGCCCCAGAGTATTTTAAAATGGGTTTACATGCATTTTAAATGCCTGACCCATTTTACCCCAAAGTGGTGGGTAAAGTGAATCAGACTTTACAAAAAAAAATGAAGGTGTTCTCTTAATTTTTTCGGAATTTTATTTCACTTGAACTATTCGCAAAGAATGGCAGAACCTCCATTATTTTTTGTGGATTCTTTATCTGAATAATCTCCGAGAAAGCGACAAAAAACGCATATTTTTGATTCACTTAGCCCCATTTAGAAATTATGAATAACTTCATGTACCTGATATGATATTAGTGCTATTACAATTGCTAATCCACAGTTCTCCATAACTTGGAATTTCTTTCACATACGTAATCAATATATCTATTATCTAGATTCCTTCAATCTTCAAACTCATCAAATACAAGGTAGTCTCGATTATATTCAACGCATGGTATACAATAGATATCAACAGGATTTATCTAGTGATATAGTGATAATTATTCTAAATAATTTTATTATGAGGCAACTCGTTCGTAGATTGAAATGTTTTGTTTACTTTAAAATTGGATTCGCGGTTGAGGTTAAAAACAAAATGTCGGGGGCGCATGCGCAGACACAGCTTCTTCGGCATTGGAGAGTGCTTGCCAAGAATTAGTGTATGCTGGTACCTACTCTGTTCACCCCCTCCCCCAGCACTTCGGTAGTAAGCAAACGATTGGTTCCAGGGGAACGATACCACGCTATAAGGCACTTCTAGGATTGGGGTTTGGTATTGAATTCTTCATCTGCTGTCAGTTGGTATATGATGGTTTTTCGGATATGTCTAAGATCGCTAAAGATATACTAACGGGTTTGAGGCGCCCGAGAGTCCAGAGTACGTCTGATGTGTTGATAATGCGTCGTTTGCACCCTTCAAATAAAATCTTTTTTCTAACTACCTATATACAAGTAGAATTGCAATCTTACCGAGATATGGATATTGTGGTGAAGTATATTTAAATGGGAAGGTTTAGTGGGTAATTCCCCAAGAGAAAAAAAGGAAAATCATTCTGCTGGTACCTGTCGACCAGTGTTTCTGCTAATTGGCTTCTTCAGGTTAGGGCAACCAAGGAAATGATGGAAATAAAACTGAAAATATGTAGGTGACACCACAACAGCAGCGAGCAACTAATTGGTGCCTTCAGCTCTAGCATCTACAATCCAGAGGTAAACTATGGCATCGGCACGGAGGAAGCATAAGCAGCCTATGCGATGCGACCTCAATCCGAGGATATTAAATATAGAAAGCCAATTAGCAGAAACACGTGTCGCAGGTACCAGCAGAATGATTTTTCTCTACCCATTTTGCGGCATTACCCCCTAAACCTTCTCATTCTAATATACTCCTCCGCACTATCCATATTTTTATATCTGAAATTTATCACATTGACAGATAATTTTAAAAGTTTGGAGGGAAAACAGAAGAGAAAGCCATGCAATCACTGTGACCTGCTTACAGGCTCCAAGCTCACTGAGTACGTTTATGACCTAAATAAGTTTAGAGCTTATTTTATACAACTGATAAGCTCTCATGGTGGCCTGGCTATCTGAGAAAATATAGATTATAGCGGATTATAAGTGCTTTTCAAATATTCTCCCTCCCGCATGCCGCAATAGCTATAATTTCTGCCTAAAATACTGTGGCCTACAACTTCAGGCTTTCCTCGCCTCATATATTCCAGCACCAACACCCGCAGCAGAGACAGAGCCATCTGTAAACTAGAGTAGGCCCACACTCAGCCTTGGAATCTCTTTGATAATCTTCTCCCTGGCCTCGATGGAGGTATGTAATGATTTGTCAGAACAGTGTACAGATGATCGCCGTCTTTGACCCCTTTTATTCTAGCATATCCGAGTTGAGACACTCCCCACTTCTCGACTATCTATAGTCTTGATGCTTCAAGTCTTGCCGCTCCCATTATAAATATGAACAATGGTGGAAATTTACGATAACATCAAGTATAGCCGTGGAGGTTGATGAAATTGCCTCCTTCACGCGAATCGCAGTGAGACATTGCATGGGTTTGCGATGGGGTCGACTACTTAGGATCTCTACGTTGTTTTGGTTCCAATAATTTGTAGGTATCTCTCACATTATTGATCAACATCGCATTCAGTTTTTTGTATTGGCTACCCTTTAGATGTTTAAATATTTCTACTTCCTCAAGAATCTCCTGTCTGTAGCCAAATTCGCAATTATGCATGAGCCTGGCATTGGAGTTCAGATCAAAATTATGTTTTTCTTCCCGCAAGTTGCAGCCAAATATGGACTCATTATTCTCTGGGTTGTTGGCGCTATGTAAGTGTTCCTTTGTCCTTGTTCTTATGAATATACCTATGTAGATGACGTTGCAGCCCAGTTCACCGCATTCCTGTTTGTAGACCCCAGGTTTATCTAATTTGTCAATTGGGTTCTTGTTCTTAACGAAAAATTGATGCAGTAGGTTTTGCGATTTGAATGATTTCCTGGTATCTTTTATGCTTCTGATGACGTTAGCGATTCTGTGTGAGATATTGCCGTAGAATGGGATGCAATAATATTTCAGGTTTTGGGGACTGGAGTTAACCTCCGAATATTGTTGGCCAGATTCCATCTTCTTCCTTTCAATCAGGTTGTCAATGATTTCTGGGGGGTAACCGTTCTTAGTAGCTAGGTACTGCAGTGTGTTCACCTCATCGCAGTAAGATTCTTGGTTTAAAGGGATCTTCATTAAGCTATTTATGTATGTGTTCAAAACTGTCATTTTATGTCCCATATAATGACATGATGTTCTATTGATAGTGGAAGCTGGGTTTCCTGTAAATATTGAATGTTAGCTTATTATTGTGCCTCTTGACTGTAAGGTCCAAGAAATTGATGTTGTTATCCGATTGCACTTCCAGTATAAATTTATTTTTTATATGGAGTTTGTTAATCCATTCGTGGAAACTATGCTGTTCCACGTTGCTGCCCGTCCATCCTATCAAAATGTTGTCGACATATCTAAACCAAAATCATCAGGGATGTTCTAGCTTGATTTAGTATTTTGTCTAGATGGGAACTCAAGTTCAGCTTAGTACCCATTGTTAAACTCAGATACTTTACTTTCCCAGCCATCTGAATTTCATAATCAAAAAGTCCAAGGACTCGAAATGGCCCCAAGATTCGCTTGTGGGTAAATGATACAATAACTATAGTTTTTTGGAGATTTACCTGAAGGTACTCCCGCTGACACTAAAGTTCGACGAATTTGAAGGTGCACAAGAATATAGTAACTTAAATTCTCTATGATTGGGAAGGCTTTTCACTTACCCTGATCGTCCTAGATATTAACATAAAGAGTATCCACATAAGTCATATAAAATCAACCCCAATACAAGCATGGGGTTGTATTCTGTTTAGGTTCTGTTCTCATACGTGACACCAAATCATTGTTGATTATATTTTTAGGTCATTATGAACCACTATTTCAGTCATTACTTCGAGATGCAGACATTACCAAATGGTTCGATGAACCCATCATAAATGAAAGGAAGTAAGTAAAATAGTTTTTGTAGTTGTAGTGTTTGTAAGTTTGTTTGGAACAAAATTCATACGTGTTTCACTCAGAGTTGATGAAATATACACACACACTAGTTACGAAAAGTAACGCATAAATTTGGGAACTGAGTCCTTATAAGTTGTACCTTAATTTTAATCATAGGTTCCTCCCATTAAAAAATCATTTACCATATTTCCAGATTTGGCTCAGGTAAAAATATGCAGGGTGTTGAAATACAGAAAATTTTAGCTTGGACATGGTACATCAGAATAAAATTAATTTTGATGTGAAAATATCTATAACTATGACACCTATTCTTCAATTAATAGTTTTTTCCTACTTCCACTGGTTTCCTAGTTATAGACTCACGGATTCAAAAAACTAAATGAAATAAGCATAAAGAGAGCAGACAAAGTTCATCTTGAGTCATAAGAATCTTCAATCATTACAGAAAATTAGATTATTCTTCATCATTTCACCTACAACGCAACGTTGTTGCGCGTATGTTCTGGGGAACATCGCGTTATCATTTTGCCCAAATGTCTGTAACTTTCGATTTTTTTTTACTAAAATGGTCTCAAACGATTTGGTTCGACTCCCCAATGAAGAATTCGAGGTCAAATTTGATTCTGTCCAGCCGGCCGTCCGGCCGTTGCCACGATAACTTGAGAACGGAAAGAGCTAGCGACTTGAAATTTTCAGGGTAGGTGGCGCATCTCAATACGACGAACAAGTTCGTTAATGGGCATAATCGGCCCAATGGTTTCTGAGTAATAATTTTGTTTTCAACCAATATAGATCCGATCGAATTGAAACTTGGTGAATAGTTGTAGAATATAAACCTAAGCACGTTTGTGAAATTTTGTGAGAATCGTATTGCTAGAAAATTATTACAAGATTATTAAAAAATATTTTTGTTGTCACGATAACCTGAGAACGGAAAGAGATAGCGGCTTGAAGATTTCAGGTTAGGTTGTGCATCCGAATGCGACATTTGAGTTTGTTCATGAGCATAATCAGCCCACTGGTTTTAGAGTTATAGCCATCTGAAATTTGGTTGTTTTTTGTTCCTCATTAACTCGAAAAATACTAAACCGATTGAATTCGAACATGGTTAGTAGTTGTAGAATGCCAACTCCAAAATTTCGTGGGGGTAGTATTTGTAGAAAATTTTAAAAAATCATTGAAAATTGAAAAAAAAATTCTATATATCAGTAACTATTCGTCTGAAATTGCTGAAATTTTGTAAGAGCCTTTAGAACCTAACTCTACTGCCAAGTTTCAAGTTTTAACATGATCGGTTAAATATTGTTGGAGATTCAAGCAGCCTTGTGTGAGTTCAGTAGATGGGTGACCGTTGACTCGATCGACTTTCGAACGAAAGGAGATAGGGATTTGCAATTTTCAGGGTAGGTTGTGTATCTGAATGGGAGAGTTGAGTTCGTTTTTGGGCATAATCGGTCTTACGGTTTCCGAGTTATACCCACCTGGAATATTATTTCCTTGATAACTCAAAAAATAAATATTCGATCGAATTGAAGCTTGGTAACTAGTAGTAGAAAATCAACATAAAGACGTGTTCAAAATTTTGTAAGAGCCGTACCCCTAGAAAATTTGAACAAAATGAGGAAAAAAAAAATTTTAAGAACCGTACCCCTAGAAAATTTCAAAAAAATCACGAAAAAAAAAATTGGTTCAAGCACTGACGTGAAGTCAGAAGCTTTTGCGCGTATGTTCTATTGTCCGTTCTTCTGTATTGGACACCCTTAATCGAATTTACCATGGTAAATTATGTTGTCCATTCTCCTGTATTGGACACTTAATTCGAATTTACCATGGTAAATTCGAGTTAAGAGTGCCATAAAATCTCATAAAATTTGAGAATTTCCCTTATTTCGGTTGATCCGCTCCTGACCTAGAATATACCTCAAATCGATGTAGATCCTCGTTACCTTTGCTCGTTTGCCTCGTTTACTTGCTTTTCCTTCACAAGATGTACACAATTCATTCTCCTGGATTGCCATAATAATTAAAATATACCAACGCCTGGTCCACAGTTTCACAATGCCGTATGAAAACGTGGCATAGACAAAAAGTCTATGATCCCATATAATTTGATCCACATAGTTTCTGTGAACTATTAATTAAAATGATTATTCTGTCAGTTGGAATAACATCTCAACTATTCGATATGAGATTTTCTTAAGATTAAAATATTTATGAAATTTTCAATAAGAGCATGGACGATGATGAAATAATGTATAATCTTAGAATGGATACAATTGATGGATATTACTGGAATATTAGATGAATTTGGTTCATATACATGATAACACTCTTCCGCACATTGCTAGGAGAGCTTCCGAGTATATTGATGAAGTTGGTAGGTATTTAAGTTTTAGCATGTCCAGACTTAAACCCTACAGAGCTTGTTTCTGAAGTAATATTGCTCCAGACAACTTAGACGGCCTGGAACACGCTTTATTAGAAAAGTGGAAAAGCCATATGGACTGGAGCTTTGGCGCTCCTATTTAAACTTTGACAAATCATATCTCCGAAAGTATTGGTTTCTCATAGTTGGGAATGGTATTCATTGGATTCTTATAATAGAACTGCATCATAAAAGAAACTAATTGAAATTAAATAACGAACTTCTCCGAAATATTCATTCCTCAAATCTACTCTGAAAATTATATTATATCAATTGAAACTTAGCCAATATTTCAGTTTCATATTCACTGGAGATAATCTGAACCCAATATGATTAACTTACCAAAGTATATATTTCCATCATCATATGGATTATCCAAGGGCATATAGGGTAGGGGTATATCACCCAAATATTATAATATCCTATAATTGGTCATTTTGCATTCAATCATACTTTGTACTTTGAATTGAATTTGACATGTCTCTTATATGTAGATATGATGACATATATGAACAGTGAACACATATAGAACACGGACAGATTCGAATTCTATGAAAACAGAAGTACCGATGTATAGTTGAAATTTTGAAAAATCATATCTCCGAAAGTATTAGCTTGTTTTAGTCGAAAATGATATCAATTGATTCTTATGGTGAAACTCCATCTTAAAATTGAATTTGAAATTTTTAATGTAAAAAAAAATGTTTTTTTCGTTACTCCGAAACCATCAGGTTTTATAACAACGTTGAATATCTCAAAAACGATGCGTGTTAGTAGAAATGATGAAGAATAATTTAATTCCCTAAAATGATTAAAGATTCTTATGATGACTCAAGATAAACTTCATATGCTTTCCTTGTGTTAATTTCATTTAGTTTTATGAATCGGCGAGTCTATAACTAGGAAACCAGTGGACGTATGAAAAAACTGTTACCCGGAGAATATGTTTCATAGTTACAGAAAATTTCACACAAAATTCATTTCATTCTGAATATTTTGCCATTTCAACAGCCTGTATATTTTTATCTGAGCCGAATCTGGAAAAATGGTAAATGAAAGATGTGTTGTATTTGATGACAGGAATCTATGGTTAAAACCAATGTACATCTCAGAGACTCACCTTGTATATTAACATGAGATTTATCCAATAGCATGAACAAAAATTGGGAAAAATAGGTATTAATCATAACATTCAGTCAGAATCCAATTAAGTGATACTTTTTGTGAAGAGTGTAGTCAGTGTTCTCTGAAAAATATTCATAGATTTGCAAATTTGGATTGAAACTCTATAGATTTGTATCAGAATCTGTTGCGTATTTATTAATTTTTAATAGGTATATTATAATCAGTTTTTTGAATCATTGTTTTCTTGATATGACGGATCTTCATAGATTTTAGTAGTGTAAATCCATAGATTTTAGTAGTCCATAGATTTCAGTAGTGTAAATCTATGCACTCAATAGTTTGGACTTTTTCAAAAGCTCCAACCTGAAATGGAAAATCTTTTCGCTTCCAGATTCGTAGATAATTTATGTGTTAGTAAAATATTCATTGCAACTCGTTCTGGATTAACGAGATGGAGGACCCACACGAAAAATGAGGATGAAGACGAAACTAATGATTTTGAATTGCTTTATCCCAATTCTATTGACGAGGAATGGTACAGAAGAGCTGTTGAAGAAAATTACAACAATGAAGATATGTTCATATATTCAGTTCCCTTCGAAATATCAGGTAAACAAAATTATACAGCTACATCCCTCCATTCACATCGCCATAAATATCGATGACATCATGCTTTGCAGATAATGATATATGGATTTAAGGATTAACGAATATAATTTCTTGCAGGATACGAAAACAATACAATGATAACAGGTACAACTGCCATATTTGTTTCTGACGGTATAAGAAAAACTCCCGTTGCTACGATTGGACTTCAGTTTAATCACAGAACGATGTACAGTATCTACAATAACATAACAACTAGGGTGAGTATTTATATCGCAGAGTACTTTTCGGTTTTCCCTTTACTTACAATATTTTGAACACTTCGGGAGTCCCTCAGGGGTCTCATCTTGGCCTCCGACTGTTTTTCATATGAATAAATAATATCTGGATATACTTCCGTTACTCTGACTTCTTATTATATGGTGATGACCTGAAGCTCTTTAGAAAGATCGATACCTTAGAGATCGATACCTTAGATATCAACAGGCTTCAGCAATATTGAGAGAGTAATTGTCTTATTCTAAACCTTAACAAATCCTCGGTCATTACGTTCACAAAAAATATTAACAACATTAATTTCGGTTATTCTATTGGAGATCACCTGCTTCAGCGGGTCTCTAATGTTCGCGACCTCGGAATAGAGTTCGACTGATAGTCTAGTCAACAAGTGCCTTTTAGGTCAACATTTTTTCGAAGAGTCGGAAAAATATGGTTGAGGGCTTATTCGATTCTTAATCCCATTTTGAAAGTTTTTGACAAAATTAAAGATGCGCTCGCAATAATTACAAAAGTTATAAACAATTAACTAAAAAAAAAGGGGTTCTGTTTTTTGCTTATATCTCAGAAACTATTCGAGATATTGCAAATTTGAAAAAATATTCAAAAAGAGCAGGAAATTTGCTGAGGAAAAGTTTCGACTCCCGGAAGGTAGGATGAATATTAATAATTTTTACAGAAGGCTGAAAATTAGTCCGAAAACGGCTATTCCTGTATCTGTAAGCCACTTCCCCTCGATTACTTCAACAAAAATGTTATTTAAACATATTAAATATTAAAATTTTAATTCAAACAAATTCTGGCACTTAGAGGATAAAATAACGAATAATATTCCGTCGGCAAAAAATTTTTATCACAAATTTTCATTAAGTTATTCATTAGTTAATTAACAATTTATCAAAGCTTGGATATTAACATTGCAACTGAGATAATTGTTAAACTACGAATCTCAAATTTTTTTCGCTTCGTGGAGCTATTTTTCAAAGGGCACAGAACAGATTCCCGTCGGCAGAATTTAAAAATTATTAATCCTCACATTGTAATTAACTATTTACTTCGGTGAAAAAATTCAAAGTTAACCAAATCCAGTAAAAATTTTTTTTTTTTTAAATGCATTTATTCGTTTTTATATTAACAAAAGTTACCTAAAAATGATTTTTTATAATTTTTATCCTCAATTGTTTAAAAAATTGTTATAAACAAATGGATTGTTTATTAATAATTCAAAAAATTTTTTTTTGGATTTGTAAACTTTAATACAAATTATGATATTTAAAAAAAGTCCGTTTCTTAAAAATATTTTTTTGTTGCTTAAAAACGGTTTTGTTAATTAACAATTTTTTTTCACCACTTGTAATTAATATTAAGGAGTAATTTTTTTTTTAAAAATCATGAATTATTTTTTTCCGTAATATCTTAAAAAAAAAATTTGTTTTTTGTTTAATTTTCATTGTTTATTAAATAAACAATTTGTTATAAACAATTAAAATTTTTCGGTATAATTTTCTTATTTCTCTACATAAAAAAACAAAAACAACCAACTACATTTTTCTCAAAAAATAATTTTTTTATATTTTTTACTGTATTTTGAACATTATTTTCTTCATGATTTTTTTTTGAGGAAAATGTAGTTGGTTGTGTTTTTTTTTATGTAGAGAAATAAAAAAAATATACGGAAAAATTTTAATTGTTTATAACAAATTGTTTATTTAATAAACAATGAAAATTAAACAAAAAACAAATTTTTTTTTCAAGATAACACGGAGCAAAATAAATTATTATTTAAAAAAAAAAATTACTCCTTAATATTAATCACAAGTGGTAAAAAAAATTGTTAATTAACAAAACCGTTTTTAAGCAACAAAAAAATTGTAGTTGGTTGTTTTTGTTTTTTTATGTAGAGAAATAAAAAAAATATACCGAAAAATTTTAATTGTTTATAACAAATTGTTTATTTAATAAACAATGAAAATTAAACAAAAAACAAATTTTTTTTTAAGATATTACGGAGAAAAATAAATTATGATTTAAAATAAAATGTCTCCTTAATAAGATCACAAGTGGTAAATAAATTGTTAATTAACAAAACCGTTTTCAAGCAGCAAAATTTTTTTTTAAGAAACGGGACATTTTTAAAATATCATAATTTGTATTAAAGATTACAAATCCAAAAAAAATTTTTTTAATTATTAATAAACAATCCATTTGTTCATAAAAATTTTTTAAACAATTAAAGATAAATATCATAAAAAATCATTTTTAGGTAACTTTTGTTAATATGAAAACGAATAAATGCATTTAAAAAAAAAAATTTTTTACTGGATTTGGTTAACTTTGAAATTTTTCACCGACGTAAATAGTTAATAACATTGTGAGGATTAATAATTTTTAAACTCTGCCGATGGGAATCTGTTCTGTACCCTTTGAAAAATCGCTCCACGAAGCGAAAAAAATTTGAGATTCGTAGTTTAACAATTATCTCACTTGCAATGTTAATATCCAAGCTTCAATAAATTGTTAATTAACTAATGAATAACTTAATGAAAAATTGTGATAAACATTTTTTGCCGACGGAATATTATTCATTATTTTATCCTCTAAGTGCCTGCATTTTTTTGAATTAAAATTTTAATATTTAATATGTTTAAATAACATTTTTGTTAAAGTAATCGAGGGGGCGTGGCTTACAGATACAGGAATAGCCGTTTTCGGACGAATTTTCAGCCCTCTGTAAAAATTATTAATATTCATCCTACACTTCCAGGAGTTTGGACTTTTTTTAGTAAATTTCCTCCTCTTTTTGAATCTTTTTTCAAATTTGCAATATCTCGAATAGTTTCTGAGATATGAGCAAAAATCGAAACCCCATTTTTTTTAGTTGATTGTTTATAACTTTTGTAATTTTTGCGAGCGCATCTTTAATTTTGTCAAAAACTTTCTAAATGAGATTACGAATCGAATGATCATATTTTTCCGACACTTCGAAAAAATTTTGACCTAAAAGGCACTTGTTGACTAGACTATGAGGGTAAATTGCTTTTTGATCGCCATGTAGAATCAATTGTAAATTCCTGTAATAGGATGTTGGCCTCCATCTTTTGTCACGGAAATCTGTTCAAAAATATCTCCACATTCTTAACTTTGTATTACTCATTTGTCTTTAGTAGAATAAATTTTGCGTCTATTATATGGATCCCCAATAGTTTTGCTACACTCATAGACTGGAGAGTATACAAAATACAAAAATAAATTTATCATACGTAAAAGCACAAGAGCTTTTTTTTTATCGGATAAACTTTTATTTTTTACGAAAACTAGATTGCTTAGAAATTTAACGAGAACAAACGAACTGTTAAAAACTCGACAGCGAAGCTGGAGAGTTTTTATAAGTTTCGTTTGTTCGAGTTTAAATTGCTTGAAAGCAATCTAGTTTGAGTTTACAAAATAGAAGTTTATCCGATCTTAAAAAAATGCTCGAGTGATTTTTAGCTAGATAAATTCACGAATTTAATTTTATGGTAGCCATATTGTTAAGTTGCTAGGAAACGAGCCTGTACGGCTTGATTTCGAGCTGGAGAGTGTTTTATCGCTGTAAAAAACGATGCAGCTTTTTTATCGATGTCAAAGTGATATAAATGCGATGCTCAAATAGACATTTTATTGTAGGAGTGAATTTATCAGGTATTTAATTCAAAAATAAATTCTACATCAGAAATCATGACTATACGTTTGCTCGCAGAAGGTTTAACCCTCAGATCAACAAACTATAACCTGATTTCTTTAAGTAATCGCCGTAGATTGTCTGCTGTTGTAACTTTGCACAGGATTTTGAATAACTCCCTAGATGTTTCTGTTGTGCTATCGAAAATTATGTTTCATGTTCCAAGTGTTGAGTGCTGAGAATCCATGATCTTTTTACCTGCCCTTCAAAAAAACCAATGCTACAAAAAATATAGGTTTGTGTAGAATGATGATATTGATATCGATGTTTTCAGCATTTCTTTACAGTGACTAAAGAACTTACTCAAAAAGCCCTACTTGTGCTTGTGTAGTGGACAGTTATTCAATTCATCCGATTCAATTTCAAGTTTACTGAATCAGTTAATTTGATTTATTCAATTAGTTCAGCTTGATTATTGTATTATATCTCCAAATTGGTTTCATTATGTTTTTGGTCTCAGTATTTGTTCACTCACAGCATATTTTTTTTTTATTTCAAGTTATGGTGTTTAATTTATTGCAACACAGGATATTATAGTTTGTATAGTATTTTTACATTTCTTATGTGAACACTGTTTGATTATTTGTGGATTTATACTAGTGGGTTTGTAACCTGTTTGTAGTCCCTTCATGTCTAAATAAATAAATAAATAAATATCGTCCACAGTCAAATGGATACCCGCAATGCTTCAAAGTCGGACCGCTACAGTGGCGAATTTACAATTTCCGGGGCCCTATGCTGCTTTTGGGGTCCCTCCTCCAGCTTTTTCTTCATTTTCAATTTGTTGCGAAATAAATTTTCTTTGGAAACTCGGGTTTTTGTAAACAAAACTTAAAGTTTATTAATAAAATATAAGGTAATTCTTATCAAAACAAAAAAATATAAGGAATCAATGAAAATCAATAACAAAGTGGAAAATATTTCAACAATAGTAAGTAAATCGGGTACATAATACAAAAAATAGTAATTTACGTAACAAGTCCGGAAAATAGGGTTTTTTTGGACGAATAGACAAAATTCTAGGACGAGCGTAAGCGAGTCCTAGAAGTCTATGAGTCCAAAAAAACCTTTTTCGGGCGTGTTGCGTACAATATTTTTTCGGCAACCGTGTAGAATAACAAATCAATGAGACGACACATTTCTTTTTCATATACAGTATGGTGCAATTGAAAGGAATAAATTCGTTATTTCGTAAACCGGCGACTTTAAGGAAAAATCCCGAAACCCGTCGATTTTTATTCTTAAACAGGCTATTCGTAAGGAAACCATTTTATTTTTGACGTCATTTTATTTTTGACGTCATATTAAATAATAATAATAAAATTTTATTAATTTTTTGAACAAATACAAAAGTCATTTTTTGTACATTATTGATATGGCTGAATAGGTATTTAAAAGACCTTTCAAATAATGTATTACAACACCCACCTTTTCATCTGAAAATTTTAGCGATGACGTCATCACGCTCACATAGATGACGTCAAAAATAAAAAGGTACCCTTACGAATAGCCACTTTAAAAATAAAAATCGACAGGTTTCAGGATTTTTCCTTAAAGTCGCCGGTTTACGAAATAACGAATTTATTCCTTTCATTGGCACCATACTGTATTTTGATTCTTATTCAAATTAAACAGAACAGAAAATATAACATGTTAACTAATTTTATATGAACTGTCAGCCGTTTCCTCAGTGCTATGGTAACCTCATTTATCAAAAATATATACCTACCAAGATTTTCATATTTACAATGACCAAAACGACGTGATTCTTCCGGCCTAGTCCGGGAAGTACGTACTTCCCGGACTAGGCCGGGAAATGCTTCTTTCTCAAAGAAAAAGCGTCCGGGAAGTGGGCACTTCCCGGACGGTTGCCGAAAAAAGTATTTTTACAAAAAAAAAACTCAATGAGTAGATAAAAGATCATACAAAATTTCTGAAAATTCGAAACAGAATATAGACTGATTCACGAGAGAAAACATTTATTTCTTATTTTCCTGTCTGCAAATTGTTTTATTGCAGCATCATGATTCAGACTGTTGATTATACATATCATTTTCAATTGAAAGTATTTCTAAGAACTGCATAACAATATTATCTCGGGTGCCTTATAAGTACAGAAAATTAATTTGACCAGTCTGTCCTATCATCGCTCAAATTGTAGTAAGTTCTCAATGAGTCAATGCCGGAATGTTGGAAGAATGTTATTCCGAAAGTATGAAACTGAAAGTGTAAAGCTTACCTTTTATCGTTTGAATAAAATTATGTCAGATTAGAAGTTAAATACGAACATAAAATGTGGGGAAGCCCTGTGGACAGGAGCTTTGGCGCTCTTGTCAAATCATATCTCCGATAGTATTGGTTTCTCAGAGTTGGGAATGATATCAATGGATTCTTATGATAGAACTGCATCATAAAAGAAATTATACTAAAAAAAGTGTAATTTAAAAAAAAAACAAGAGTGCCAAAAGATATTAATCCAAAACCACCAGACCGATTCTATCGAATATCGAACTTATCCGAGATATTCATTCCTCAAATCTACTCTGAAAATTAAATTATAGCATTCGAAACCTAGCCAATATTCCAGTTTTGTTTTTACTGGAGACATTCTGAATCCAATTGGATTAACTCACCAAAGTATATATTTCCATCATCATATGGATTATCTAAGGGCATTATATTATCACCCAAAAAATATAATATCCTATAATACCACAATTCTACGATAGCTGAGGTTATTTCATTGGTCATTTTGCATTAAATCGTACTCTTATATCTAGAACAGTAGGTATTTTATATCATGAGGAATAGAACTAGAAATGAATATGAAATGTCTCTTATCTGTATATAAGATGACATGTATGAACACATATCGTGGAATTCATAGATTACAGCATTCTGTGAATTCATACAATAAAGATTTAGTATTGTTTTGAAAAACCATTTCTCCCAAAGTATTAGTTTGTTTTGAGTTGAAAATAATAACAATGGATTCTTATGATGAAAATGAATCTTAAAAAATATAATTTGAAATTTTTAATGTCAAAAAATTTTTTTTTTCGTTACTCCGAAACCATCTGGCCGATTTTGCTCGATAACGAACTTGACCGATATATTTATCTCCCAAACCTACTCTGAAAATTCCAACTGTCTAGCGCATTCCGTTCGGGAGTTATCATGTTAACGGCGGGCCGGCCGGACAGAATCGATTTTGACCACGGATTCTTGTCGAACCAAATCGTTTAAGACCGTTTTGGCGCTCTTATTCCTCGGAACAGAGTGCTTATCAATTTGCCCAAATGTCTGTAATTTTCGAATATTTGGCTGAAAATGGTTTGACTCACTGATCAAGAATCCGTGGTCGAAATCGATTCTGTCCGGCCGTCCGTTAACACGATAACTCTCGAACGGAATGAGCTAGACAGTTGGAATTTTCAGAGTAGGTTTGGGGGATAAATATCTCGGTTGAGTTCGTTATTGGGCAAAATAGGTCTAATAGTTTCGGAGTAACGAAAAAAAAAGCTTTTTTTTCACATTACAACTTTTGAATTGAAATTTTTTTAAGATGCAGTTTCATCATAAGAATCCATTGTTATCATTTTCAACTCTAACAAGCTAATACTTTCGGAGATAAGATGTTTCAAAATTTCAATAATACATCGTAAGTTCTATGTATTCACAGAATGTGAACACAGAATCTGTCTGTGTTCACTGTTCATAAATGTCCTCTTTAGAGATTATCAATTCGTAGTTTGAAAATATTTTCTCTTGAAAAACAAGTATCCGATTCATGAATTTGTGAATATATACCAGACTGTTTTGAAACCGAAAATAATATTGACTGATTACATATTCAATAATTTATTTAATTATTTAATTATTTAATTATTTAATTATTTATTTATTTAATTATTTAATTATTTAATTATTTAATTATTTAATTATTTAATTATTTAATTATTTAATTATTTAATTATTTAATTATTTAATTATTTAATTATTCAATTATTTAATTATTTAATTATTTAATTATTTAATTATTTAATTATTTAATTATTTAATTATTTAATCATTTAATTATTTAAAAATATTGGGGATGATGTTTCAGAAGATTAAGTATTGGATCATTTTAATGATGTACTTTATGAAGGCAATAGGAAAGAAGAACATAATGGAATCATCAAAACAAGTTACTGTTCGTTGACCACTGAGGTTAATATTACCTTTTACTTCCTTAAGTAGTCAGTAGTGAGACATATTCCTATATACAGTATTTTAATAATGTTGCTAGCAAAAAAATACTGAAATAGGGATCTACATTTGTGTAAAAACATTTGTTCTTGAGTTAAGGTTCATAATACAGAAAAGAATGTGTTAGTGGTATGAACTATTAAATTTTAAATAATGAAAAGAGGATAGTATTTTATTAATATATTTTGAAATTTTAAAATAATTCGTTCGTAATCCACTACCTACTCAAATATCAGGAATAAATGGACAATCTGCTATGATTGTCTCCAGCCTTGGTCTAGACATTTCGATGATACTTTCGAGTTGTGAAAACTATGCACCGAATGTAAGTTGCAACAACCCATTCCACGAGGTTGAATCATTGCCGATTGCTCATTTAATCTTGATAAATAAATTTTATGACAAATTTTGAAGCATTAAAGCATTGCAGATTGCTCTTTTTTCTAAATATAATTTTTGAAGCATTTTTCTTTAAACGACATTTTTTTTAAATTCAATTTCTCTCATGATGCAGTTCTATCATAGGAATCCATTGATATAATTCCCAACTCTGAGAAACCAATACTTGGGAGACACAATTTGTCTGTTTGAACAAGAGCGCCAAAAAAGCTCCTGTCCACAGGGATTGAACCAATTTCTTTATCCAAAAATTCAAAAGTGACAGACATTTGGGCAAATTGATAAGCAATCTGTTCCGTGGAACAAGAGCTCCAAAAAGAAAAAGTTCAATGTAAACATTAGGAATCTCGTATCGGTAGCTAACCTCAGACTATAGGAAGATATATAGTCTTAGGGCTGATATATTCACCTATCTGAAAACTGTCAAGTAGCCTTACCGAAATAAGGAAAGTATTCTTTAAATGTTGATTCACCTCTCAGTTGCACAAAGTGATCTGCAAATATGAGAAACATCTGTGAAACATGAATAGGTTTTATTACTTTAAAGAGGGATAGTAAATTTAACGAGCACGTAGTTAACGAATACTTTACGGAGAGGTTGAATAAATCGGCCCTAAGTAGCCAGCGTTGCCGGAAGGCAGACAGCACCTAATTTGGGTAAGAAAAGTATCTGGAATCTTTGATGGTATCTGGGGAACATCGCGTTATTATTTTGCCCAAATGTCTGTAATTTTCGAATTTTTTCCCTGATGAAGAATTCGAGCTCAAATATGATTATGTCCGACCAGCCGGTGCCTCGATAACTTGAGAACGGAAAGAGATAGCGACTTGAAATTTTCAGGGTATGTGGCGGGTCCCAACACGACTGGCAAATTCGTTTTCAGAGTTATATTTTTCTTTTCAACCAATACAGATCCGATCGAATTGAAATTTGGTGGGTAGTTGTAGAATATAGATATAGAAGATAGCGACTTGCAATTTCCAGGGTAGGTTGATTTTTGTTTCGGCTGCTTATCGTCACACTAGAAAATCGTATAAAAATTATGAAAAAATATTATTTATTTAACGATTAATCATATCTCCACAACTTTAGAACGGAAAGACATAGCGACTTGCAATTTTGAGGGTAGGTTGTGCATCCTAATGCGACATTTGAGTTCGTTAAAAGGCATAATTGGCCAAAAGGTTTTGGAGTTATATCAATCCGAAATTTGGTTGTTATTTTCTCAATAAATCAAAAAATACGATGCCGATTCAACTCAAAGTTGGTAATTAGTTCTAGAATGCCGACGCAAAAATCTTTGCAAACTTTCAATTCCGATAGAATACATATGTTAGAATTAAATATTCCTCGATCTTAGACGATTCTCTCGTTACTCGAGTCCTTAAAATGATTGGAAATGATACGCTGTTATGGTGAACAGATTGCCTATCAATTCATCCAAATGTAATTTTCGAATTTTTGGCCGAGAATGGTCTCAAACGATTAGTTTCCACTCACTGATCAAGAATCCGTGGTCAAACTTGATTCTGTTCGGCCGTACGACCATGAACAAGATTACGCTCGAACGCAATGAATTGAAATTTTCAGACTAATGGGCAAAATCCACCGAGTGGTTTAAAAGTTATAGCCATCTGAAATTTTGTTTTCCCAATAACCCGAAAAATACTGATCTGATAGAATTAAAGCGTGGTAGTAAGTTGAAAAATACCGATACGAAGACTTATGCAAAATTTTGTGAGGATCCCATGACTGGAAAATTAAAAAAAAATATTTGAAAAAATTATGTATCGCAGAAAGTAAGTATTGACATTCATTCAAGTCCCAGCTTTCACAGCACATATGTACAGACCCAGCTTGGCGTCATGGCTGAGCTCTGGCTACGGAAATCGATCCCGGTACCCTAGGTTTAAGAAGCCAGAGCTCAGCCATGATGCCAGGCAGGGTCTGTACATTATGAAAGAAGTAAAAACATTAAAAAAGCATTGTCGTGGGGTCAATCTGACGTGGGGTCAATCTGATTTGGCGCGCTTGCTATAGACGTGATTATGATTATACTGACTCTCCTAGGTCTTCACCAAGGAGATTTCTCCGAAGCTTCTAGGAGCTTGTGCGGCAAGTTCTTTGTCGACTTTGTTACTCTATCCTTACGCCAGCTTAGGCACAAAGAGCAAAGAGCGTCAGTTTTTTTTTTATGTTTTATTCTCAGACTGCGTTCCTTCTCTCAGAGTATCTAGATATTCTGAGAGTGGTTGCGTGAGCTACTTTGTCTATCACCAGGTGACGAGTTCTTGTCATTCGCTCAGATATGGTTTTGTGTTTTGATAGCCAAATTGTTTCGCCCGATATTATCTTGTTCATAACATACTAACAATATTTTTTGCAGTCCAAAAATGGAAAATGCAACCTGACTTGCGACTCAGTCTACCTAAATTGCTTCATATTAGACAATAATGCTTACGTCGTTCTGAGTGACAACAGAGAACATACAGGGCGATACATTGGCGATTTACGACCAGATATAATGTATCATTTGGTGAAAAATAAGGTTTACCACCAAACAAGAATGTTCGATTACCAAGGCGTCTGTTATAAAGATCCCTTAGAAGAGGATCATGAAGAAACAGCGAAGAAGAAAAAGCGACTGATAAGAGCCAAAAAAAATTCTGCTGCAAGGGTGCGAAGTGTAAGCTATAATACAAATTTTAGACACAATAACGTCAGAGAAACTGTAAAATCTTCATTAATATGTCAAAAACCCTTTCCTAACTACATTGAGTTTTCATGATGACTATTCGAACAAAAATCAAGTGTTGAAAATAGAGGGTTGATGTATTTTTTTAATCGTGTGATTTCAGATTTTTGGGAATTTGGCCGAACTATCGAAATGGGCATTGTCAAGCATCCTTCTATTCGCCGAGGATGTAATGGGTAACAAAAAGGAAAAATATAAGAGTAACAAAAAAGAAACTGTAGCTTATGAAAAACTGCTAATAAATAAAACTGTACCAACGCCATGTGATAAAGAAATGTGGCTTTTTACTTTGGGTAATAATTTCGTTCCTAGTCCAATTATATCTAGAAGAAGTTCAAAATTTGATTGCCATTGGTAAGTTGCAATCTATATTCTTCCCTACGCGGATTTTTTTTATTCTTCTTGATACTCATATAGCTGCTCCTTGGAAAGCACTTCCCAGAACTTTCTTGAGTTATGCATTTTTTACAAACAAAGCTATTTTGCAATTCCTCCTCCGTAAAACTACATTAAAATACTCAAAAATTCCAATATACCTACCTACTTAATATCTCAGAGCAGAGCCGTATCTAGGAACTATTGCACCTGTGGCAATATATTAGGCCGCACCTCCCATTTGAGTAGATTTATTTTCATCCATTATATTTTCGTATAGTATTTTTTTTCATAATTTTAGTCATATATTTTCTTATTGAACGGTTTTTTTCTGGGTTTTCTCTCCCAAACTCTGAAAAATATCTATAAAATAAAAATTAATTATTTTGTGATTTGCTTCTGCGTAAGAAACACAGGATATTTGTCAGAAGCAATCAATTGAACAATGTTGCCTAACAAACAACAACGAAACAACATCAACGAAGAAACAACTATATCGTAACGTTTCTGACAAATATCCTGTGATTCTTACGCAGAAGCAAATCACAAAATAATTAATTTTTATTTTATAGATATTTTTCAGAGTTTGGGAGAGAAAACCCAGAAAAAAACCGTTCAATAATGAGTATACCTCCCACAGTATCCCTTAATGATTATATATTTTCTTAACAGTTTTAAATTAAAACACAATATCATGGATATTTACTTATTTTATTGAAAACATTGAAATACACCAATCAGATGTATAAAAATAAAACAAATTCTGAAAAAACAAAACAAAATATTTATATTTATGTAGTAAATACGTATATATAAAATATATATTTTTCAACTAAAAATTTCTTAATAATGCAAACTTAGCATACAAATACTATTCTTTAACCCTTTGAAACACGATATTCTATTTTCGATTTTCAGTGTGAAACCAACCTGTGCAAAAGAATGAATAAATTTGTGGTTTCTGTCTGAAAGCTCTATGCTTCAAAGATATAAGCCTAGGGTTATGCGAACGTTGGGGGGATAATAGCAAAATGGTATGTTTTATTTTTTTTAGACGAATATTTGTTGGTAAATTATAATTACTGATTGAATTAATAATTTAATACTCAATGTCAATTAACCCATGATATTAGTTGGTTTTATTTAAGTTGGTCTATCTGAAAAGTTTCTCATTTCTAATAACTCATCTAATAGACCAACTCAAATAACACAAAAAACTAAAATCATGGTTTGATTTTTGATTGAGAATACAATTAGATACAATCAGATTTTTTTGCCAATAAAGTCCGAAAAAAATTTCATCTTTGCTATCATCCCCTCTCACTTTCGCAAAACCCTAATAATCTTAATACTTTAATACGATAATTAGTAGGTAAGTTCGATAAATGCATCGATTTGCTCTTTTTACTCTGCGACGTCCTTTCTTGTTATTTGATGTGTTATTTTATTGCGGATCGAGTAAAAACGAGAATATCTATTTAATCCGTTTACTCTCTTATCACGTGACTGACAATCTACTTTTCTCTACTCCACACCTCTTACCTCAATATTAAATAATAATGAAAGCTAAGTGAGGAAGACTGAAATGATGAAATTACGTCAATTCATCTCATTCTGCGCTGTGTCGTAGTCTTTCGAATTATTTTGCTTGGCGCTTCTATTTTTTGATATTTTTTGGCGCCCGTGGCACCTTTGCCACGTCCTAGATACGGCTCTGATTTTATCTTATGAATTGAATGATGTAAATACAACAATTTGATTTATTTCTAGGCCATTTGTAGTGAATAAGATATCAGGCAGCAATTTGCTTTTTTTGGCAATAAATTTAAACTGCAAGGTTGATACCGTTCTAACGTATAAGAGGAGCCCTAAACCCATAGAAATAATTTATGCCAACAATACGGCCATTAGACAAGGCACAGCCCTGCCTTGTTATATCGCAAATAAGAATAATTATACCAGGCATATATATACAAAATGCTACAAAAGGGATAAAAATGTAAGTTATTCTTAGAAGTAGCTTTAGGATACCAATTTGAATAGATCACATTAATTAGGTAAGACGGGAATTTTGATTTACGATCCATCCGTAGATCCGACCATTTAATTCCTCATGCATTTCTTATGGACGTACAAATTACGCGAATCTCTCGCCTTTTTTTGGCGAATTTCTTTTGATTTATTTCTGTTGAGACAGATTCAGTGAACATTTTTCAACAAGTTAGAATAAAATTTCAATAAAAAAATTATATATTTCAAAAAAAATTAATGAATATAAAAGTGTTGAGCAGATTCGATGGACATATGCCTTAGCTCACTCGAAATCAGTCACAAATACATAACATAACCCTAAATCCGACATATATTGGCGCACAACAGAAGTAATCTACGACATACGGAAATCTATCGACCTACACTGGTTTCAATTTTGATTTGAGGATAAATAGCAGTAGTTTTTGATGTGGAAAGAACATGAAAATATGCACTAATGATGATGGCACCCAATATTTGATTTCATTGTACAAACATTCATTTTTGAATATCGTGGTTACCTACATCTCAAAGTTGAGTGCCTATCAATTCGTCCAAATGTCTGTAGTTTTCGAATATTTGGCCGAGAATGGTCTCAAACGATTAGTTTCGACTCACTGATGAAGAATCCTAGGTCAAACTTGATTCTGTCCGGCCGACCGTGAGGCCGTCAGCACGATGCGCCGGCTAAGTACGTTAATGGGCAAAATTCACCTAGTGGTTTCAGAGTTATAGCCATCTGAAATTTTGTTTTCCCAATAACTCAAAAAATACTGATCTGATCGAATTAAAGCACAGTTTAGTTAGTTGCAAAATACCGACACGAAGACTTATGCAAAATTTTGTGAGGATCGCATGACTGGGAAATTTAAAAAAAATCTCAGAAGCTATCCGTCAGATGTCGTTGAAATTTTGCGAGAACCTTCAAAACCATATTTTAGAGTCAAATTTCACAAGTCGATACATCAGTAATAACATTCGTTCAATACCTAGTGAGGATTGGTATATCTTGTCTATGATATGTAACTTATTTTACAGCGTAGTTCTCCATTCAAACTTGATCGAATAATATGTAACATGATGATATTTTTCTGAAATTAGACAATTGAAAAGATAGTATCAAAGGTCAGTAATAACCTAAGTTCAAGATACGGAGTTCACAATAATTATTTAGTGCGTCTGTAGCCCGCAGTGGCAGGGATTCGGTTTCTTGGCAAGTTGGTACCGGAATCGATGCCCGTAGCCGAAATGATTGATCTTTTTCCTTTTTTCCAATTCTATCTGAATAATAACTTGGTGTAAAGGGTTATAGTCGGAAAAAATGGTGCTATTTTGCTTTTTATTATCTGTAAGCTATGAATCTGTAGGTAACGATTGCTCTGTAAGAGGTCGCCTTACGAAATCGTAAATAATGCAATTCTGGAATTGTTCCTGTAACTATCTCATTTACGGTGCTACATTTGAACTACCTCCCAATGTTTTTTCATTCAACCAGAAGATGATGATAAATCAGATAAATTGATCATCCGGAATTTCAAATGAATCCTTTTGATCACTTAACCGTTTTCTCTCAATTCTCACGAAGTTCCTATTATAATCAAAATGATTTTCAAGTAATGTGAAATTACGTACAGTTAGGTGGATACGAGTTTGTATCATGCTCTAAGAATAGGCCAATGATCCAAGTAATTTGATTATTATTCACATATCCATTTTCATATTCGGGAAATAATGTCTGTAATTTTCGAATTTTTCGATGAAAATGTTCTCAAACGATTTGGTTCGACTCACTGATCAAGAATCCGAGGTCGAAATCGATTCTGTCCGGCCGGCCGTAGGCTCGATAACTCTCGAACGAAAGGAGTTAGAGGATTGAAATATACAAGGTGAGTTTGGAGCGTCAATATCTCGGACGATTTCGTTAATGGGCAAAATACATCAAGCGGTTTCGGAGTTATGGTCAATTTTAGTAAAAACATTTTTTATAAATATTTCCGAAACCGATCACTCGATCTATCTGAAATTTAGCATCAAATTGTAGAATGATGACCTTTATACGCATGTGGAGTTTGTTTGAAGTATTGACCAGGTTACCGCAAAGTGTAAAAAAAAATTTTTTAAAGAAAACAAAAATTTCTACAATAACTCTTAAACGGAATGAGCTAGGCAGTTGAAATTTTCAGATTATGTTAGAGAGATGAATATCTCGGTTAAGTTCGTTATTGGGCAAAATAGGCCAGATGGTTTCGGAGTACCGAAAAAAAAAATTTTTTTTAAGTAACAAATTTCAAATTCAATTTTTGTTTAGGATGCAGTTTCACCACGAAAATCCATTGATATAATTTTCACCTCCAACAAGCTAATACTTTCAGAGATATGATTTTTCGAAATTTCAATAATGAATCGTACTTCTATGTTTTCATGTCATCATGACATGATGTCATGATGACATCGTAAATTTTTCCGGCTCATTTTTCCATTATTTTATACGATACAAAGTAAAACATCTATCTATGGGAGATGATAGCCCTAAATAAGGGCCCTGTAGCGGTCTTCGAACATCTGAAGTTCTCAATAATCATCGCTTGGACTGTCAGACCTGGTTTTGAAAGAGACCCTCCTGGCCTTACGAGCAACATTTTCCCTTTTCGAATTCAAATATTGAAGGGATTTCTGAACAAGAAGGAATATTTTTGAAAACTAGCGGAGGTGATTCTTGTCCAAGAGAACCCATGCGCCTACAGAGAATTATATTTGTGAGAGGAGACTTTTGAAAGGTTATGTAGTATTTATAATTTGTTCATTCTTCTCCTCTTGTCTTTTCATTTTTCAGGAGTTTCGGGTACCTTGGAGAAACCTCTCCGTTTTTTGACGAAGGAGTCCATATTGAAAAAATAAATGCCTATCAATATTTTTAAATTGCAGTTAATTTTGTGAACAATAGTTACAAATCACACACTCACGGGGAGACAGGGTTTTTTTGCTGAGGTTTTTCCCTAAGCTCTTGTATCATACGTCGAATTGTATGGTACCCCGTTACACCAACCTCTGCTAACACATATACAGCTCTCAGTCAAAAGAATATATATATATATTGATATAATTCCCAACTCTGAGAAACCAATACTTTCGGAGTTATGGCTGATTTTAGTAAAAACATTTTTTGTGAATATTTCCGGAACCGATCACTCGATCTGTCTGAAATTTAGCATCAAATTGTAGAATCATGACCTTTATAAGCATGTGAAGTTTTGTATTGACCAGGTTACCGCAAAGTGTCAAAAAAAAAATTTGAAAATTTAAAAAAAGTTTTTCTATACAATAACTCTTGAACGGAATGAGCTAGGTAGTTGAAATTTTCAGAGTAGGTTAGGGAGATGAATCTCTTCTCGGTTAAGTTCGTTATTGGGCAAAATTGGCCAGATTAAATTTGATTTCTTCCATGATGCAGTTTTCATTCACAGATTGCTCATTTAATCTTGATAAATAAACTATTATTTGAATTGAATTTCCTTTATGATGCAGTTCTATCATATGAATACATTGATATAATTCTCAACTCTGAGAAACCAATACTTTCGGAGATATAATTTGTCTGTTTGAACTAGAGCGCCAGAAAGCTCCTGTCCACAGGGCTTGAACCCATTTTTGCGCGTATGTTCTGGGGAACATCGCGTTATAGTTTTGCCCAAATGTCTGTAACTTTCGAATTTTTTGACGAAAATGGTCTCAAACGATTAAGTTCGACTCCCCAATGAAGAATTCGAGGTCAAATTTGATTCTGTCCGTCCGGCCGTTGCCACGATAACTTGAGAACGAAAAGAGCTAGCGACTTGAAATTTTCAGGGTAGGTGGCGCATCCCAATACGACGGACAAGTTCGTTAATGGGCATAATCGGCCCAGTGGTTTCCGAGTAATAATTTTGTTTTCAACCAATATAAATCCGATCGAATTGAAACTTGGTGGGTAGTTGTAGAATATGAACCTTAGCACGTTTGTGAAATTTTGTGCGAATCGTATGGCTAGAAAATTTTAAAAAAATTATTAAAAAATATAAAAATATAAAATTTTTGTTGTCACGATAACTTGAGAACGGAATGAGATAGCGGCTTGAAATTTTCAGGTTAGGTGTGCACCAGAACGCGACATTTCAGTTTGTTTATGAGCATAATCGGCCAAACGGTTTTAGAGTTATAGCCATCTGAAATTTTCTGAAATTTGGTGGTTTTTTGTTCCTCATTAACTCAAAAAATACTGAACCGATTGAATTCAAACATGGTTATTAGTTGTAGAATGCCAACGCAAAAATGTTCGCAAAATTTGGTGAGGATAGCATTTGCAGAAAATTTTTAATAAATCATTGAAAATAAAAAAAAAATTCTATATATCAGTAACTATTCGTTTGAAATTGCTGAAATTTTGCAAGAGCCTTCATAACCTAACTCTACTGCCAACTTTCAAATTTTAATACGATCGGTTAAATATTGTTGGAGATTCGAGCATTCTTGTGTGAGTTCAGTAGATGGGTGACCGTTGCCTCGATAACTTTCGAACGAAAGGAGATAGGGACTTGCAATTTTCAGGGTAGGTTGCGTATCCGAAAGGGAGAGTTGAGTTCGTTTTTGGGCATAATCGGTCTAACGGTTTCCGAGTTATACCTACCTAGAATATTATTTCCTTAATAACTCAAAAAATAAATATTCGATCGCATTGGTGCTTGGTAACTAGTAGTAGAAAATCAACATAAAGACGTGTTTAAAATTTTGTAAGAACCGTACCCCTAGAAAATTTGAAAAAAATGACGAAAAAAAAAATTTTAAGAACCGTACCCCTAGAAAATTTTAAAAAAATCACGAAAAAAAAATTGGTTCAAGCACTGACGTGAAGTCAGAAGCTTTTGCGCCTATGTTCTATTGTCCATTCTTCTGTATTGGACACCCTTAATCGAATTTACCATGGTAAATTATGTTGTCCATTCTCCTGTATTGGACACTTAATTCGACTTTACCGTGGTAAATTCGAATTAAGAGTGTCCAATACAGGAGAATGGACAACATAGTTTACCATGGTAAATTCGATTAAGGGTGTCCAATACAAAAGAATGGACAATAGAACATACGCGCAAAAGCTTCTGACTTCAGGTCAGTGCTTGATCCAATTTTTTTATAATACATACCTACTACTGCTCTAAAATGCTTCCTGAGATAGTCGGTAAGTAAAGCAGTAGCATGTATTATAAAAAACTCACTATTTTTTAACATACATTCCAGCTGACAAATAAAAAAAATTGGTTCAAGCCCTGTGGACAGGAGCTTGTTGGCGCTCTTGTTCAAACAGACAAATTATAATTTGTCTGTTGGAACAAGAGCGCCAAAAAGCTCCTGTCCACAGGGCTTGAACCAATTTTTTACACGAACCTTGCTCAATGTTCGTGTAAGGTTACAGATTGGCTTATAGATGAAAGCAGAATAGCACCATAAGTCAAAATTTTCCTAAAATTACGCGAGTATTTTCGTATATTATTAAATACTAAAAAAAATACTGCTACTTATGATAAAATGTCAATTCATAGGTCCTCATGGCACAACCGTATTATTAGACTGATTTATATCATAGGAATAATTTTCGAATTCTGCGAGTTCCTCAAAATATAGCATATGTATCCAGAATAAAACATATATTACGACCTCATCTAGCCATCGCAATTAAAACTAAAATAAGAAATTCTCTTAGTACAGCCCAGGGTGAGCCACTTGAGAACTTCTGTGTCTGATATCTTTGAGATGTTGCTGGGTTCATAACTGTGGTGTGGTGAACATTTGGAGGGGATATAGAGCTATTGGCTACCTATCAGCGCTATCGCAACGAACTTCTCAAAATATTTCCCAGGGTGAGAAGATTGAGAACTTCCCCATGTGATATCTCTGAGATGTTACTAGACTCATCTTCTGTGGTGAACATATGGAGGAGATATAGAGCTCTTGGCGACCTCTCGGCGATATCGCAGCAAATCTCTCAAATTATTTCTCAGGGTGAGCTGTTTGGGAACTTCCCAATGTTATATCTCTGAGATGTTACTGGGCTCATCCCCTGTGTCGGACATTTGAAGGTGATCTAGAGCTCTTAACGACCTCAAAGCGATATCGCAAAAGACGTCACAATATCCTGGAAGAATATCTTTGGGTCGAGATCCCTGTGTTGCCTGGGATCTTTACCAAATAATATAATAATATATCATTTGAATTCTAATGTTATTTCAGGAAGAATATATCAACAAAAACAGAAAATACTGCGGACACTTTTGGAAAGGCCCCTAAGCTACATTTGCAGTTTGTATAAGTACTGAACAATATGAATATTATGGTACATCTATTTATTGTAACATGCATACCCTCGCCTTTGAAGAAATATTTAAACCTATTATGTGCTCAATATATTTTTTCGATCTGTCGGTTCTTTGCTTTTATTCCTTCTTGAAAACCCATACTTACAGCATTTTGGCATGAGATCCAGGTAACCAAAAAGGTTCATGCGTTTTTGTATAGTGATATATAATTTTTCCCTAGATCCATCTGTGAGAATACCAATTTCCTTATATTCAGTGAATATTGATCTGGATACAAATTAGGATGGGAAAAACTACCACACTCTACAATCGAGAGACATCAATAGAGGCTGTTAGATTTGTACACTTTTGACGTTGAACGTTTTGGTTTGTGTTGTATGGATCGATCTTTGTAAGTCGGTGCAACAAACTGCCATTGCCATTACCCACGTGATTGAAAGAACTTAGAGGACATACATACAAAGCTCTACTTTTGTTTTCAACTGAGGAAGAACTGTATTTTTGCGTCCATGTTCTAAGAAACATCGTGCTATCATTTTGCCCAATTTTCTTGCTGAAAATGGTCTCAAACGTTGAGGTTTGACAAATCAAATTACCGACAGTACCTACGTTGTCACGAAAACTTTCGAACGGAAAGAGATAGCGATAGCAAATTTTCAGAGTACATTGTGCATCCTGTGCGAATGTTAAGTAGGTACGTTAATGGGTATAATCGGCCAAACCGTTTCGCAGTCATACCCATCTGAAATATTGTTTTCTCAATAACTCTAAAAATACAGATTTCATCGAATTGAAACTTCAGTAATTCATTATAGAACGCACAGATTTCAGCAAAATTTCGTGAGGATCTATCACTAGAAAAATTCTAAATTCAAGCTGATCGAAGGTAGAGCCGTCATAGAGATGCATGTTAATTCAGCTGGCCATACACGGACGTTCTTTCGCGCTGTTTTATTAATTCGAATAAAAGTGACAAGGAAGTTTGGCGGTCTGAATGGATTTCTTGCACTTTATTCAACAAAGATTTAATTTCTGATCCTTCAAATAGAGTTCCGGGGTTTGATCTTCCAAGGAGAATATGGTCTATTCTGAATCGTCTAAGAACCGGTCATGGTCGTTGCAACAGCATGCTTTTCAGGTGGAACTCAGTTGAGAGTCCTAGTTGTGAATGCGGGGAAGCAGAGGAAACCATAGATCATTTATTTAATAATTGTCGCATATATAGATTCAAAGATGGTTTTAGGGCTATTCATAATGTTTCTGAATCTTTTTTAGAATGGGTAGCGAGTTTCAAATCTATTTAATCAAATATAGAATATTCCATTTTTAATTTGTTCCTTTTCTCCCTTTGTCTTTTCCTTTTCCAGATTGGGTTTCGGGTACCTTGGAGAATCTTCTCTGCTTGTTGAAGGAAGAAGGAATGAAGAAAAAGATGCCCTTCAATATTTAATATTTCAGCATATTTTGTTAACAATTTCAATTTTCATAAATCAAAACACTAACGGGGAGATAGGGTTTTTATGCTGAGGTTTTTTCCCTAAGCTCTAGTATCATATTATATCAAATTATATGGTACCCCGTTACACTAACCTCTGCTAACACTCTTTTCATTCACATGCTTTATTGTTAGATACAA
This sequence comes from Halyzia sedecimguttata, assembly GCA_937662695.2. NCBI lineage: Eukaryota > Metazoa > Arthropoda > Insecta > Coleoptera > Coccinellidae > Halyzia > Halyzia sedecimguttata. The sequence goes on from OW569415.2 coordinate 32,332,313, forward strand.
AACAAATTATAATGCTCAAGTTCAAAAGAATATATATATATATATATATCGTGTTATCTACAAAATCATGTGGAAAATCCCTTGCGTGAGTGAGCATTGCAGCACGCCATGATAAAGCTTTGAGGGATTTCTCACGTCCTTTCCTCTGGAATGGCGTTTCAGCGCCATACACACAGATGATCGTGTGGTCGGGGATCAAATCTCTTTGCGTCCGCCTTTAATACTATATCAAGTAATCGGGATTATTATTATCTTTTAATTCCCGTAAAAGCGACATGTGACAATATTTTTCTTTGTCAGCCAGCCAACTTTTCTGCCATGGCGCTCTTGTTCCTCAGAACAGAGTGCTTATCAATTTGCCCAAGTGTATGTAATTTTCGAATTTTTGGCTGAAAATGGTCTCAAACGTTTGGTCCGTTAACACGATAACTCCCGAACAGAATGAGCAAGACAGTTCAAATTTCCAGAGTAGGTTTGGAAGATAAATATCTCAGTTATGTTCGTTATTGGGCAAAATTGACCCTGGTGGTTTTGGAGTAAGCAAAAAAAAAATGTTTTTTACATTACAAATTTCAAATACAATTTTTTTTATTTCATCATAAGAATCTATTGATATAATTATCAACTCTAACAAACTAATACTTTCGGAGAACACGAAAATATTCAACTAACTAAATTGAACTGGATGGTGAAACGACGCCTTCGTGTAGCGGAATCGCCAGGAATTCAGTTCATCATCTTGAAAATTCGAAGATGACTGAATGCCGTTCCAAATGACACTTTTTCCGACGTTTTTCGGCCATACACACACGGTTTATCCTTTCAAATGATTCGCTACGAATTATCATGTGCAAAATCATCTGAATAATTCACAACGTGTATGGGCAACGACGGTTTTTTCGCCATGCCGTTCTTTTTGGCATGATAACCGCCACGTTACAACGCGCCATAAACCGCGCGAAAGGACGTACGTGTATGGCCAGCCAAAGACAACCTGCGTGCTGATACACGCGACAACCATTATCCGCACTGATCCAACTGGCCTGTCCAATTGCACGATTCAATAGCTGGCCATACACGTAAGTCCTTTCGCGCGGTTTATCATGGCGCGTTGTAACGTGGCGGTTATCATGCCGAAAAGAACGGCGTGGCGAAAAAACCGTCGTTGCCCATACACGTTGTGAATTATTCAGATGATTTTGCACGTGATGGTTCGTAGCGAATCATTTGAAAGGATAAACCGGGTGTGTATGGCCGGAAAACGTCGAAAAAAGGGTAATTTGGAACGGCATTCAGTCATCTTGAAATTTTCAAGATGATATACTGAGTTCTTGGCGATTCCGCTACACGAAGGCGTTGTTTCACCATCCAGTTCAATTTAGTTAAATGAATTTTTTCGTGTTCTCTGAAAGTATTAGTTTCTTAGAGTTGATAATGATATCAATGGATTCTTATGATGAAACTAAAAAAAATTGAATTTGAAATTTGTAAAGTAAGAAAAAAAAATTTGTTTTTGTTACTTCGAAACCACCAGACCGATTTTGCCCGATAACGAACTTAACCGAGATATTTATCTCCCAAACCTACAATGGAAATTTTAACTGTCTAGCTCATTCAGTTCGACGGCCGGACAGAATCGATTTTGACCACGGATTCTTGATAAGTAAGTCGAACCAAAACGTTTGAGATCATTTTCAGCCAAAAATTCGAGAATTACTGACCCTTGGGCAAATTGATAAGCACTCTGTTCCGAGGAACAAAGAGCGCCATGGCAGAAATGTTGGCTGGCTGACAAAGAAAAATATTGTCACATGTCGCTTTTACAGGAATTAAAAGATAATAATCCCGATTACTTTAAAAATTATTTAAGTATGGAAGCAAAGATATTTGATCCCCGACCGCTCGATCATCTGCATGTATGGCGATGAAACGCCATTCCAGAGGAAAGGACGTGAGAAATCCCTTAAAGCTCTATCATGGCGTGCTGCAATGCTCACTCACGAAAGGGATTATTCACATGATTTTGTAGATAACACGATAAACCGCGCGAAAGAACGTCCGTGTATGGCCAGCTATTCGCAGATGTCCTGTGGTCCCGCGAAATCCATTTCAGTCTTCAGGTAGTAATTGATTAATTGAATTGGGATAATTTGGTAGGAAGATGAAAGGAATTTACAGAAACCGGAACCGAAATTTTACGACTGTTCATAAACTGATCGGGACGACGCATGGATCTAGGCATAAAGGTTCTAGGGAACATCGCGTTATCATTTTGTCTGTAATTTTCGAATTTTTTGCCGAGAATGGGCTCAGGTTCGACTCACTGATGAAGATTTCGGGGTAAAATTTGATTCTGTCCGGCCGGGGTTGCCACGATAACTTGAGAACGGAAAGAGATAGAAACTTGAAATTTTCAGGGTAGGTGGCGAGTCTCAATGCGACGGACAAGTTAATGGGCGTAATCGGCCCAACGGTTTCCATGTAATAATTTTGTTTACAACCATTACTAATCTGATCAAATTGAAACTTTGTAAGTACCTACCTAGTTGTAAAATACAAACCTAAGGACGCTTGTGAAATTTTGTGAGAATCGTATCGCTAGAAAATTAAAAAAAAAATATTAAAAAATATTATTATTTATGTCACGATAGCCTGAGAACGGGAACAGATAGCGACTTGAAATCAAACATGGTTATTAGTTGTAGAATACCAACGCGAAAATTCTTGCAAAATTTCGTGAGGATCGTATTACTAGAAAATTTCTAAAAATCATTGAAAAACATTTTATATATCAGAAATTATTCATCCGACATGGTTTAAATTTTGCGAAAGCATTCGGAACCTAACTCTAGTACCAAGTTCAAAGTTTGAACACGATCGGATCTATATTGTTGGAGATCCGAGCAGCCTTGTGTGAGTTCAGTAGCTGGATGGGTGACCTTTGCCTCGATAACTCTCGAACGAAAGGATATAGGGACTTGCAATTTTCAGGGTAAGTTGCGCATCTGAATGGGAGAGTTAAGTTCGTTGTTGGCCACAATCGGCCCAACGGTTTCGGAGTTATACCTATCTGAAATATTATTTCCTCGATAACTCAAAAAACATAGACTCGATCGAATTGAAGCTTGCTAACTAGTTGAGTTGTAGAATATCGACATGAAGATGTGTGTAAAATTTTGTAAGGACCGTTACGTAACAGTAGAACATTTTTAAAAAATTACGACAAAATATTATGTATCTCAAGATACCTTGAGAACGGAAAGAAATGGCGACTTGCAACCAAAAAATACCATGCCGATTCAATTCAAACATGGTAATTACTTCTAGAATGCCAATGCAAAAATGTTTACAAAATTTCGTGGAGATCGTATAACTAAAAAATTTTTAAAAATACTTGAAAAAAAAATTTATCATAAAGCAGTCATCCGACATCGCTGACATTTTGCGAGAACCTTCAAAACCATCAATGTCATGATGCCGATTTTTCCATAACACAAATCTATGGGAAATGATAGCCCTACATTAGGGTCCTGTAGCGGTCTTCGAACATATGAAGTTCTGAATAATAGTCGTTTGGATTGGCCATCAGACCTGGTTTTGAAAGAGGTCCTCCTGGCCTTAGGACCTACAACATTTTCCTTTTTGAAATCAAATATTGGGATATTGATGAACAAGAGTGAATATCTTTGAAAACTAGCTGAGGCGATTCTTCTTCAAGTTTATGGCTAAATAAACTCATTATTATTATTATCCATGCGGCTACTAAGAAGTATATTTGTGAGAGGGGACTTTTGAAAGGTTATGTATTATTATTAATTTGGTTCGAAGACCGCTACAGAACCCTAATGTAGGACTATCATTTCCCAAAGATTTGTGTTATGGAAAAATCGGCCAGAAAATCTATGTTATAATTTAACATGTCATCATGACATTCATGGTTTTAAAAAATTTCAAAATTTCAGCGATGTCGGACAACTGCTCCATGATAAATTTTTCTTCAGTGATTTTTTAAAATCTTTCTAGTAATACGATCTTCACTAAATTTTGTAAACATTCTTGCGTTGGCATTCTAGAACTAATTTCCTTGTTTGAATTGAATCGGCATGGTATTTTTTGGGTTATTGAATAAATAATAACCAAATTTTTTTTTCGTTTTGCCATTATTAGCAACGCTACTACCGCAAACTGGAAGTGCATCGTATTCCTCCACCGTGGATGACTTGTCTCCGTCTGAATTTCAGGGATCCTAGACAAGATATATGACTAGAATAGACGTAGTAATCGTTGTCGTATGCAGCCACTATGAACCTTCGATCTTCGATGGCTAATTGCCGTCCATTGAAACCGTAGTAGGCCGGTCTTATACAGCCGGAATGTCTCTCTGAATTCATACTCTTAATTACTTAATTCATATTATTAATTCAGAAAACACGGAATTGCATACTAATTTACTATTCTCCTCAGACATTCTGATTTTTTCAGAGTATTAATTTCTAGATTTTGCGAGCTTCCTGAATTCAGATTATGAATTAAGAATATGAATTCAGAAAGACATTCCGGACGTATTAGGCCGGCCTTATACGGCCGGAATTTCTCTCTGAATTCATATTCAGGTACATATTAGAAGCAATGACATTCCGGTGTACGGATATTTGGACCTATTCTGTTTGCGCAACATTGCTAAGAAACAGATATTGCTTCCACAGCAAGATTCGAAATATTGCTATTCTGTTCATCGATTTTGAGCAATATGATCTGTCATTTTTAGAAACATATTGCTATCCACATTGCTATCTCAGCATTCTCATAATAGTATTTGCTAAGAGGATAACAAGATTTGGAGTATGGCAGATAACCACTTTTTGCGCGCGTATTCCGCAAGGAACAGCATGCTATCATTTCATCACAATGTCTGTATTTTTCGAATTTTTTTTGCGAAAATGGTCTCAAACGATTGGGTTCGACTCCTTGATGAAGAATTCGAAGTCAAATTCAATTCTGTCCGGAAGGTCCGGCCGGCCGTTAGCACGATAACTCTCGAACGGAATGAGTTAGAGCGTTCAAACTTGCAGGGTGGTTTTGTAGCGTAAATATCTCGGACAAGTTCGTTAATGGACGAAATCCACCAAGCGGTTTCGGAGTTAAGGTCATTTTTAGTAAAAACGTTTTTTATGAATATTTCCGGAACCAATCACTCGATCTATCTGAAATTTGGCATCAAATTGTAGAATCATGAGCTTTATATGCCTGCGAAGTTTCATACCGACCGTATGGGCATAAAGTGGCAAAAAAAAATTAAAAATTTTTGAAATTTGTTTCCACGATAACTCGAAAAATACTAATCTGATTGAATTGAAACTCAGTAGTTAGATGCAAAAGACCAAAGCAAACACTTTCGAAAAATTTCGTGAAGATCACGTGACATGAAAAAATTCAAAAAAGGACTACTATATTGCGGAATACTTTGCTTGAATTGACGAAATCTATTTTTTGCGTGCGTGTTCCGCAAGGAACAGCGTGCTATCATTTCGTCACAATGTCTGTCATAATGCCGGCCGGCCGGTCCAGCCGACCGTTAGTACGATAACTCTCGAACGGAACAAGTTAGAGCGTTGAAATTTGCAGGGCATGTTTGGAGCGTAAATATCTCGTACAGGTTCGTTAATGGGCAAAATCCATCAAACCGTTTCGGAGTTATGACCATTTTTACGTTTTTCAAGAATATTTCCGAAACCGATCACCCGATCTATCTGAAATTTAGCATCAAATTGTAGAATCATGACCTTTATGTGCCTGCGAAGTATTGTATTGATAGGATAACTATAAACTAGAAAAAATAAATGTCTAATATTTGAAAATGAATTTGAAATTTTGTTTTCACTATAACTCGAAAAATACTGATCCGATTGAATTGAAGCTCGGTAGTTGGATGCAAAGTACTGACGAAAACACTGGTGCAAAATTTCGTGGGGATAGCATGAGTAGAAAAAATTCAAAAAAATTTTTACTGTTAGCGGAATATTTTGCTTGAAATTCCGAAACCAAATATCGGATTGAGTTCAATTTTAGTACTTCGGTGAGCAATGATGACCTCTTGGGGTGTGCAAAATTTCACTGAAAACAGACCACTTGGAGCCTAAAAAAAAATCAATAATTTTGAACTTCCAAACTGGACAAATTATTTCAGTTCGAATTCCTACACGGAATATCTAACATCTGGTGTGAACATATTTTGACGGGTTTATCTGAATCAGTGTGATATGTACTAGGGCAACTGTGTATCGTTAATAACATAATCCTTGGGGCCAATATTGAAATTCATACCTAATGCTCCTTTCGGGCATTTTTCGTTATTCGCATGAGCAGACGAGAAATGATTAAACTGCTGGAGTTTTCTGAGAGGATTGGGGTTTTGAGGTGGAGGATGCTATTCCTCCATAAAATCTACTTGTGAGGCTCCGCGCATGCGTGGATTGAAGATGCGATATCCCCAGAACTACTGGTGTTGATGAATCGGAATTATATGAGAGGTTTGCGATTTTGAGAGGACTTCTAGCCACGACTGCACATGCGCAGAGGAGATTGGGATTCATAGGTTATGTTGAGAGTGGTTTAGGAATATTTGTGCCGGGTCTAGTGCTGAGCTGTTGTGAGGTTTTAAAAAAAAATTCATGACAATTCTGTACACGGACAAGTCAGTTTGGGGAAATTACGTTTTTTCCGAGTAGAAATGTCAGTCCCGTGGCTCTGGGGCTAATTTTGAAATTCATATTACCCTTTTTGGGCATTTTTCCTTATGCGAATGAGCAGATGATGAGCGATTTAACTGCTGGAGTTTTCGTCTGAGAGTATTGGTGTTTTGGCGTGGAGGATGCTATTTCCCCCAATAATCCCCTGGTGAGGGTCTGCGCATGCGTGGATTCAAGATGTGATATCTCCTGAACCACTAGTGTTGTATCCCAGAAAGCACACAATATCCTATGGATATCCGTTTCAAGTCCATTTCAGGTCGGGATATCTTCGTACATAGAATGGATATCCATAAGATATCCATCAGCAGATATTAAATGGATATTCAACACTGGATATCCTATGGATGTCCATAGAATATCCATTGGAGACAGTAAATGGATATCCTTTTCTCACAATGACGGATCTCCTATGGACGTCCATAAGATAATTGGTTGTCAGTTGTCAATGTATCCGTTAACGGTAGATCCATAGGAGATCTCTCAAATAAGGTTGAAAATCAATACAAAATGAACAATGTGCCCAATAGATATTTCAGTAGTTAAAATTAATTGATTTTTTACGTTCCTGTTGTGGATTCTGAAATCGGAATGAAATATGATATATCATATCATTATTAGGATTATGTTCGACATGAAACGTTCAACGTACGCCTCCGATATTCGGCAATCGGCGCTATTCATTGTTTTTTTGGGTAAGTACTGAAAAGTTGAGATAAATTTCATAAATAGTAACTTTTTGAAGCTTCCTATTATATTTGTTTATTTCAGATTATGGTTCTGTGGAATATACTCACTGATGTTTTGGAGGAAATGAAATAAATTAATATGAGGCCTGTCTCAAATAAGGACGAATAAGAAATTGATTCAATCTTTCTATTAGTTGATAATATCTTGATAAACAAATGAAGGAGCTCGAAACACTAATGAATGACAAACAAATTTTCTATTGTAAGTATAAAATGTAGTCACTTATTCGCCATACTGAATCATGAATATTTTAGGTTAAGGAATTTTACAAGATGGGAAGGAGTTTCTTATATGACTTCTAAAAGAAGTTATTATAGCTGGTTGGGAGCCAAGAAGAAAAAAATGTTTGGTTTCGAGAAAACTGGCTGAACTATTGATGGGTGAGTTTTTCAACATACAATTCATTAAAGTACCTAGTACAAAAACACTACACCACTGATATTTGTGTGTAAAACCTTGACTTTGTATAGTGATATAATATGTGTTGTGGTTTTGTATCAGTGAAAGTCATTTGTAAGCATTAAATCATTTGTCGAATTTAAGCGAGTAACGGGAACAGAGCGGTTAAGACCAATCCCTTGCTATTATAACCTATCGGTTATATTTAGCAAGAGATTGGTCTTAACCGCTCTGCTCGGTCTGCTCCGGTTACTCGCTTAAATTCGACTATTGCTTATTCAAAATTCCTACATTACATTATTCGCATGTAGGTACCTGACTACATGAAGGAACCTTTCAAAAATGTTTCGGGAACAATTAGATAGAAAAAAATCATTGTTATTAGAATCTGCATGATACATCAATGTTGCTATATAAGAGATGTGCAGTATATAATTTATACCAGTGCATCACACAAAAGAATGCTGAAGGCTTCATTCTTCTGACATTTCTAGTAATCATTTTTCACAAATTTTACTCAAAAAGGTTTTCAAGTTTTCTGATTTTTTTGTATTCTCTAGTGACCGAAGATATCACCTTCGGAAAAGAAGGCAACTGAAGTATCAACATAGGATTGGCACAGAAGAGCTAAGGAGAGGAGCTTGTACAGCGAAAAGAACGCAGAATTCTGAAGTGGATTCTTTAAAATTTTCAAATAAGTATACTTTTTTGTGTTGTGTTCATTGGTTAGAATGTTATTTTTCAGATATAAATTATTTTCATGTACACTCTGTTTTCTTTCCAAGTAATGATATTCAAGGAATTCTTCTGTGAATTAAACTAAATTTGTTTTGATTATTTAACAAATTGTTTCTAAGACATATATGTTCCATTTTCAAGATTTAGATCTTGTAATCAAACAAAACTATATTTTTTCATTTCAAATGGTTTTCATAGCACTTTCAATTTGAATATTATAGTAACGATTAAAGTAAAACAATCTTGTCACCTTAATGATTAAACTAGATTTAATATTCTTCAACTGATAAGATTCAAATATTTTTATCAAAAGGAAAGTAATTTTTGGCGTTTCTTTTGATAAAAATGTTTGAATCTTATCAGTTGAAGAATATCGAATCTGGTTTAATTTACAAACGATATCTCATGAACATAAATATCGGTAACGGACATCTCATGGATATCCATAACAGATGTCTGTAACAGATATCTTATGGACGTCGGTAACAGATATCCTGATAACAGATACCTAACAGATATGGATGTCCGATTTGGTGGCCACCAGATATCTTTAGGACATCCATAGGATATCCAATAACCTCCCAGGATATCCTATGGATGTCCGGAATATCCGCTACGGATATCCATCGGACATCCATAGGACGAACCTGTGCTATCTGGGATAGAATCGGAGTTTTTTGTGGGATGTGTGATTTTGGAAGGACTTTCAGCCGCGAGTGGTTTGCGCATGCGCATAGGAAAAGTAAATGTTTTTAGGTTGTATGGGTTATGTTTGGCCTATCGATCATGGGTCTGGTACTTAGCCGATATTGTGAGGTTTTAAAAGAATATTCAAGGCAATTCTGTTGTAGTGTCCGTACCGTGGCCCTGGGGCTAATTTTTAAATTCATCACCCGTTACGGGCATTTACGTTATGCGCATGAGCAAACGGGAAGTGATTCAACTGCTGGAATTTTCGTCCGAGAATATTGGGGTTTGGAGATTCAGGATGCTATTCCTCCATAGAATCAGCTTGGGAGTATCCGCGCATGCGCGGATTGAAGCTGCGATATCTCCTGAAATAACGGTGTTGAAGAATTAAAGTTGTGTGTGAGGTGTGTGATTTTGAGACGCCTTTCAGCCACGAGTAGATTGCGCATGCGCAGAGGTGAAATGGTTCTTTTTGGGTTGTATGGCTTATGTTGGGAGTGATTTGTGTCTAGCGATCATGGATTTGGTTATTTTCGAGTCGAATAGTCTGTATCGTAGCCCTGGGCCAATTTATAAATAACTATATTTGGAAGAACTATATTAAATTACGTTCGGATTTGGAGAATAGGCGTAAGCAATTGCGTTCCCAACGGAGGTCCCATAACCACATTTTTTTTTATTTCGATCTACGATAAAACTAATAGCCATCAGACTGTATCGATAGCCAGATTTGTTAAAGGGAATCGAAAAAATATAGAAAAGTACTGACGTGAGGTCAGTACTCTTTGGCGCGCGTGTTCTCGTTGGCTAATTTGAATTAAATTATGAGTGTTTCAAGCTTAGTGACACCATTCACTGTCGGGTGCACGGACAAGTCAGTTTCGGGGAAATAGCGTTGTTTCCGAGTTGAAATGTATATATCGTGGCCCTGGGGCAAATTTATAAATAACTATATTCGATAGATCTATATTAAATTACGTTCGGATTTGGAGAAGAGGCTATTGCGTTCCTAAAGGAGGTCCCATAACCGCATTTTTTTTTCGATCTACGGTAAAGCTAACAGCCAAACTGTATTGATAGCCATATTTGTTGAAGGAACTGGAAAAAATAAAAATAAAAGCACTGGCGTGAAGTCAGTACTCTTTGGCACGCGTGTTCACGGTGGCTAATTTGAATTGAGTGATGAGTACTTCAAGCTCAGTGGATTGAGCGAGCTGGAGATCTACCCAAAGGATAGTGGACACCATTTCACTGTCGGTTCAAAAATTAACAGTGCTGTATCTAAGCTGCCATAAGGATAGAGTAACAATGTTGAAAAAGAACACAACTGACCTGAGTCGCACAAGCTCCTAGAAGATTCTGAGCGATCTCCATGGGAAAGACTTGGCAGGGTCAGTATAATCATAATCATGTTTATAGCGAGCGCGCCAAATGCAGATTGACTTAACAATGAAAGAAAAAGTGTAAAAAAGCATTGACGTGGGGTCAATCTGCTTTTGGCGCGAGTGCTATAAACATGATTATGATTATACTGACCCTGCCAAGTCTTTTCCAAGGAGATCGCTCCGAATCTTCTAGGAGCTTATAATTACCCGTTAAACCTTTCCATTTATTCATTTATTTATTTGTTCATGAGCAAACTAGGAGAGACTCTGCTTTTTTTCAAGTTAGAGATATAATGCATTCGAAGACTGACTGACTCGATGAAAACAATTAAATAAACTATTAATTCAGCCTTAAAACAAAGATGGCTTATTTTGATTTAATTGAAGAACCGAGGGAATTTGTTCAGGAGAAAACTAGGAGAGATACTGTTCCGTGTCACTTAGAAGTGTACATTCGAAGTCTGACTGACGACAGGAAAAAATTAAAATTCAATATTTGTTTAGGTGTTTGCAAGTCTTCAATTTTTCGGTCATGATAGCGGTTATCAATATAATATATAACTCCATCTTGTTAGTTTCATAACTAACATAGTTAGTTTTTCGCCTTCGTGACATTTTATTTATTTATTTATTTATTTATTTAGTAAACATTGGAATACAAACAGGCATATGCCCAACAAAAGTATCCACAAATTGAAAATCATTTCCAAACAGTTAAGAATTTCAAACTAAAAAATCAAAATAGAAACAATGCCCAAGAAGCTACCTTAAAAATAAGAACTTATACTTAAAAAAAATTCAACCCAAATATCACCAAATTATTGTTTCAAAGGTCTAATGAGAATATTCCAATTGAGTTCTTATTGTTCTTTTTATACTATATAATGAGTCATGAAATATATCTATATTGGAACAAAGAGCATTGCATGTTGTCATCATTCTACAAACTGGGGAATTTTGTGCTGAATTGGTATTTCTAAAAGACGTATAAAACGTGTCAAAAGAGCGTAGACTGATATTTGGAACCCTGAAATGAAGAAAGTGGAGAAGTTGAGATGCAGAAAACTCGCTCCTTACAATTTTACAGATAAATAGTACATCTGTCAGACATCGACGATGGAATAAACTCATCATGCCAAATTTACGCCTTGCTGCCATGTATTCGTGGTTCACAATAGGGAAATTATTTCTAAATGCCATATGTCTTAAAAACCTATTCTGAACACTCTCCAAGCGCTGCTGATAACATGTATATCGTGGGTTCCACACCGATGACGCAAAATTCAACCTACTATGAACGAAAGAGTAATACAGAGATAGAAGTGTTTTATTTTCAGTAAATTGAGCACAGCTTCGAACAACAAATCCCAGCATCTTATTGGAGTTATTTATTATGTTTTCAATATGTTGGTCGAACAGGAGTTTTGAGTCCAAAGTCATGCCCAAATCCAAGACACTGCCGACGGATCTGATAAATTCATCACCCACTGAATAATCGAACTCAATAACACGGGTATTTCTTGTAAAGGATACCTTACAGCACTTTTCCAAATTGAGAAATAGGGAGTTATTTCTGCAATATTCTTGAAGCCTTTTAAAATCTTGTTCCAGTTCTAAGCAATCTCTATATGTTTCCACTGCCTTGAAAAACTTTAAATCATCTGCGTACAAGAGGAATTTTGAATGTTGAAAACAATTCTTGATGTTATTCAAATAAATAATAAAAAGCAGCGGACCCAAATGAGAGCCCTGTGGGATGCCCGATGTGTTTTCAAAAACTTTTGATCGGCAACCGTTAATGGAAACGTACTGAGAACGATTCATTATGTAAGACTCGACCCATCTCAGCAGACTACCGCATACACCCACCTCCGCCAGGCGATTAAACAATATCGCATGGTCTATCTTATCAAATGCCTTTTTAAAGTCGGTGTACACCGAATCAACCTGAATACGCGAGTCTAGACTTTCCTGTACACTCTCCAAAAAACAAACCATATTGGTTTCAATACTTCTACCGCTTACAAATCCGTGTTGTTCATCGATAATTACATTTTTTACCTGACTGAACATGTACTTATAAATAATGGATTCGAAAATTTTAGGAATTGATGATAATATACTAATTGGACGATAGTTTTCAATGTTGTGTTTCTGTCCACTCTTGAATATCGGAACTACAGCTGAAACCCTCCATCTACTGGGAAAAACTGAGGTTCTCAGCGACTTATTGAAAATCATATGCAACGGAACTGCCAGACTATCGGCGCATTCCTTCAAAACAACGGGAGGAACCCCATCCGGTCCAGGACCCTTCGATACTTTAATAGTTTTCATTGCTCCAATTATCTCGTTGACGGTAAGGTGGATATAATTCAAGTAATTGCCAACGTGAGATGCATCAACGAAGTCCTGGATTCGGCCATCATCTCGACCGTTAGTTACCTCAAAGTTTCCCTCAAAAAAGGAAGCAAACAGGTCTGCAATTCCCGAAGCCGATGAAGCGCAACTATCTCCCAAATACATTTCAGATGGAATTTTTCCATGCTTTTTTTTAGTCGAAATGAAGCTAAATAAACGTTTAGAATTCTCCGAAATCTCAGACCCTCAGATAATCATCGAAATTATGCCTATATTTGGTTGGGAATTACGAATAACCACCGAAAAACGGATGAAATGTTTACCAATTAAGGTTAAATTCTTCTTCTATTTCACATAAAAGTAATGAAATATGCAGTGTTGTCAGCTCTCAAATCAATGGATGTGCAGTGCGCAGTTCCTCAAGATATTGCATATGTAACCAGAATAACATATTCCCATTGCCATGAGCTCATCCCCTGTACGGACATTTGAGGAGATATAGAGTTCTTGAATATCTCCCAGTGATATTCTAGCAAACCTTTCAAACTATTCCCCACAGAACACTAATATATATTCCCTAGGGTGGGCAGTTTGGGAATGTGATGTGATATCTCTGAGATATGTTACTGGGCTTATCCACTGTGGCGGACATCTGGTGAAGACATAGAGCTCTTGACGACATCCCAGCAAACGTCTCAAACTATTCGCCAGGGTTAGCTGTTTGGGAACTTTCCAATGCGATATCCTTGAGGTGTTACTGGGCTCATCCACTGTGTTGCCTGGGACATTCAGTATTTATGGCTAACACCGGAATTATATTGCTCCCATTGGGTAAATGCATAATGATGTAAGTGATATATCGAACATATAGGATAATTATTCAGTTCTTGTAGTACCTAAACACAGATTCACGGACAGGGTATAGTATATTGAAACAAAGGTAACGTAAGTACAATGGAATGGGTTAGAAGGAGTACGTACATATCAAAGTCTTGAAAGAGGTTTAGAGATCTTGTAAACATGAAAGCAGTATCAGTAATATTTATTATCAATGTAAAAGGCTTACTTGAGTGGTTCATCAAACTTACAACTGCAATTCAGAGAAATGATTCAACCTGTGGAACGATCTGTTTGTTGCGGCACACACAAAAGAACAGAGAGCTCCTAATCCAATGTCATCCTTTTTACATTTTTCAAATAGAAGCCTCGCTATATAGGCACTTCAAATATCCACTTGAAAATACCACGTCAGTAGGCATTTTTTAAACGGGACCGTATTATAGACCACAATACAAGCACAGCGCCTATGAACCATAGACATAATATCACTATTACTACTGTGCAGGTTGTACATTAACATTGTGTTTCACGAAGCTTCGATTAGCTTATTTGTGGATTTAATTCGATGGTTGTATCAAAAATGTACTGAAAATCGACATAGAATCGCACTAATTCGGCAATTAAGAGCTGTCAAAGCTTCGTGAAACCCACCGTATTTTTAACCATGGGTTCCTCTCATGGAACAACTTTTTCATTCACCATTTTTCGCTGATGGTTCTTAATTTATTTGTTTACTTAATTCCGTATATCCAGATTAAGAATTTCTCTTCAAGAATAATTGGGATGAATAGGTGAAATGATACTTATAATTGATATTTCCTTTATGCATACTAATATACTACAAACTTATAAGATTCAACTATGTAGTTCGAATAAAATAGTAGTGACGTGAGTTATATCAGTATTAGTATCTATAATAATCTATGAGTTATATCTGTTGAAAATTAAGTAGATGAAATTATGTTCCATATATTAGAGAAATCCTCAGAATGATTGTGGAGAATCGATGCAGTATGAAAATAAATGTTTAGATGACATTGATAACAGATAATTCAAGAGTTTCATATTCACTATTGGGGATACATAGATGAATACATATCATGGTAAGCCTATTCATCAATTTCCCAAAAGATAACTACCCTACGAATTGTTATTAACTTATCCTGATTTAAGATGGTAATTATAACAATTTGGAAACAAGCGAAATTGAATAGAATTTCCACAAGTGTCAACTTTGAAATCAACACCCAGTCTATGCCTTTATTCGAGTAGATCATATGTGTATTCCAGGTTCGGATTCGATCGATAAAAGCAGGTAAATTTCTGTAATTTTTTTTAATATTTTATGACATTGAATTAGGAATATCTTGAAAACGGTACCTACGTTTTAGGAGATGTGATGATAAATAATTTTATTTTCGAATAGAATCGAGTGTTTCAAAAATGACTCAAAATAACCTTCATCTGCTTCCATTATGCTAATTTCTCAGTTTTGGAATTCGCGAGTCTATAACGATGAAATCAGTAAAAGTAGAGAAAACTGTTAATTGGAGATTATGTGTCATAGTTATAGAAAACTTCATACCAAAATTTATTCAATTCTGAATAACCATGTCAAAGCTACAAAAGAAAAACTAATTTTTTTAAAATTTCAACAGCCTGTATCTTTTTTCTTGTGCTGAATCTGGAAAAATGGTAAATGAAAAAAATGGGTTCAAGCCCTGTGGACAGGAGCTTTTGGGCGCATGTTCCTTGTGGCCCGTACTGACCAGTAAAGAAAAAAAGCAGTATCATGTTGAATACCTTAATATTATTCTGGAACACAAATTTTCCATTACAATAATCTTCATCTAGCTTCTATTTAGTATCAATTCCTGTAGAACGTGATCATAATAAGTGTTTTCCATATAATAAAATGTGTTTGAACTTGGTATGTAGGAAATCTGACATCAATCATTGGAATTAATTGATTTGACAAACAGCCGTCAAATGAGGTAAATAGATTTTTGTGACGATTTTCTGTGACCATAAAAAAAATTAAGCATTTCATTATTGCATTTCTTGAAATAGGTACCTTTTCAAGTCGATCAACATCGTCCTTCTTTCGACGTCTAAACTATGACTTGATTCTTTATGTTTATGTCTTTGAATTTGTTTTCGGTGGAATTCAAAGAGTTCATAGAATAATCGATGAAAATACTGAGAGAGACCCAGGAAATTTGACACATTTTGTCTTATATCTCCAGAAATTGAAATCTTATAGAGCCAAAATTTTGCACAATGTTGCAAAATACTACAATTGACGTTAGTACAAGTTTTTGTTGCAATCTGATGAATAGTTCACGAAAAAAAAAATTGTTTTTCGAAAAAATTAAAAGAAATATTTTTTTAAAAATTACCAACATTTCGATCATAACAGAATTTTGCCAAAAGTTGCGCGTTTATATCCTCGAACTGACTACAAAGTTTCGATTCAACATCTTCTTTAGTTCCTGAAATATCAGGGAAATAACCTCAAAATTTTAAATGTCTATAACTCCTAAACCGTCCGGCCGATTTTGCCCGTTAACGAACTTAACCGTCGCATTTTGATCAGAAACCTACCCTGAAAGTTTGAAGTCGATAGGACCTTCGGTGCTCCTGTTATCGTGCACACGGCCGGACAACCGGCCGGCCTGCCGGCCGGCCGGCCGGCCGGCCGGCCGGACGGCACCCTAAGATCTGACACCGGATTCGTGATCAGGGAGTCCGAATTAGTCTATTAGCCAATTTTCAGCTCGAAATTCGAAAATTACAGACATTTGGACGAAATGATAGGACGATGTTCCCCTAGAACATACGCCCAAAAAGTGTTTCATTTGATGAGAGGAATCTATGGTTAAATTCAATGTACAACTCACCACTCACCCTGTATAGCCTAAGCTATGAACACAGAGCGTTTTCTTTCGAACATAGGAATCACGGTACCTATTTTAGCTATGGTTATTTTATTAAATAGAAATTACTGGTGTTTACATCACGGGATATTACAATTATTCGGAGGAGAGGACAAAAACACATTCAACTACGATTTCACGTCAGAATTCGGTTGAAATAAAAGACTAATTCATCAAAATGGGATGGGTCAGCAAATCGGCGTATCTGGTCGAGTACAGTGGACGCACATGATTAGAAATGTTCGCATTATTTGTATCAGTCCACAGATTACACACTCTTTTTAGTCTATGAATCAGTCGGTGTAGGTCGGCTGATTGCATTACTTAACAAATTCATAAACACTCCATGAAAAGCGCCCATCGCTAAATTGGAGTCAAAAATCGTCTGCATTAATAAGTTGGACCTACTAGGTCTAGATACAAAGGTTTCAGTAGGATTCAGAGAAAAGACATATTCTTTAAAATATATTTATTTCATATTTAAAAAATCTCACGTTTCATTTTTCAAGTTCTCCTCAGTGTTTGGTCTTTCTTTATCTTCATCTTGCAATAAATTTCCCAATTGTTGTATATCCATCGATTTCGTTTCTACTGAATTACTTTCATCAAAAGTATTACTTCCAATATCATTTTCTCCATATTTAGTTTCTATTATCATATTTGTTTCAACCCTAACAGGTAACAGATGTTTTATAGAATCAGTAACATAAGTTTTATCAAGGAAGGAAATTCCTTCTTTTTGTAACTTCTGAAGATTGATTCCTAAATGAGATGCAGTGTTTGTTGGAGGATAAATTATATGTAAACATTTTTGTAAGAATGGAATCAAATCATCTGCAAATGCCATACAGAGTCTAGTGAAGGCATCTTTCGATCCTGAAGAGAATGCTTGCTGTTCCTGGCTATATAAGGCAAGAATCGATTTTGAAATTGAATATAATGATTCTTGCAGTACTTTAGTAACATTATCAATAAGTGAAATTGGTGCACACAATTTTAATTTATTAAAAGTAGTCAAAATATTGTTCAAGTACTCAGCAAGTGGATAAAACTCCAATAAACTATCAGGAGGTTGAAGAGGATCTTCGATTTTCGTTTTCCAAGGTACATTCGGATGATTCTTGTTTATAAGGGTGAATTTTTCTATGTTCAGTTCGAAATTATTAGTGGCCTTCCATACCATATCCTGAAATTCGTTTCCAATCCTCTTAGTGAAGAGTGGAATCAATAGTGACCTAAAGTCACATCCGACTTTGCTGAATGATAGACCAAAGTACATACATTGGCCGAGAACAGAATCAATTGAAGATACTCCTCTGTTCAAATCCTCTTCTAAGGTTGTGAGAAATTCACGAATCTGAAAATGAAATAAATCTTCAGCAAAATATCCTGAATCCAAAAATGCATACTTTCTGGAAAGTAGATATTCCTCGTAAAAATTATGGAAGCAAAATACATTTCTAAATATTCTGGTGATTTTTGATTGGCTGTATATTAGTTTCAATTTTTTTTCACGACTCAGGGTTGTGTTCGAATATCAACTCCGTAGAGTAATATTTACTCCATTGCGTTCGAAAACTGAAAGGTTGAGTAAATTTTACTCAGTGACTGTCGTTCGAAAAGTCGGAGTATTCGACTCGGAGTTCATTTTACTCCTGTCAAAATTGACATAACTCATGGGACGGAAAATCTAGTATCTTTGTCTAACTGTTTAATGAATGTTTTGTGAGGTAATTTAATAGTTTTAATACTGCTCACAATATATGTTTATGATTAGAGTTACATATATGTGAAGAAAACCATAATAATAGGATCTTTCTTAAACCAACATAACCTATTTTCCGATATGTGAACCTTTTGTCACTGTCACTGTCAGTGTCAGAGTTAACTCCAGAGTAAATCTGTCAAACCTTCAAAAACTCTACTCTACCCCGTGGAGTTAATTTTCGAACACAACCCTGTACTTTGGAATTTTTTCCAATTAAACTACCATATGTTCCTGAAAGCCAGTATATCCAGCTTTAATTTGAAGTTTATCGATTATATCTACGCCGATATCTCAAGGAGATATCCGATTTTGAATAAAAAGGTTCCTTCTAGGTATTTAACTGTGGATATCTTAGTAACCAATGGTTGTACAATTCTTGGCGAGTTTCAGGAACTGGTATATATTTTCTGAATTTCAGCATACCTATGAAAAAAAAATTCTACTCTCAAGATCAATTTGGAAAGTATTGAAAAAAGTTACTTTTTCCCTTACTTGGCGCTTTTGTTCCTCGGAACAGATTGCTTATTAATTTGCCCAAATGTCTGTAATTTTCGATTTTTTGGCTGAAAATGGTCTTAACGATTTGCTTCGACTCACTGATCAAGAACCCGTGGTCGAAATCAATTCTGTCCGGCCGTCCGTCTGGTCGTTAACACGAAAACTCTCGAACGGAATGAGCTAGACAGTTGAATTTTTCAGAGTAGGTTTGGGAGATAAATGTCTCGGTTAAGTTCGGTTTGCCCTCTGGCAAAATCGGCCAGGGGGTTTCAGAGTTAAAGCCGCTTTACACTATGCAATGTTGTTGCAATGCAAGAGAAATGCAATGTGAAATGACCCAATGGCGCATGCGTGACGGCAATTTTCTGATCAGCTGATGCAACTTTAAAATTAGAGCTGGGGCTATTTTTCATGCAATTATTTGGCAATTCTGGTTTTTTTTTTAGTGACTTTAATGGAAGCCAACATGAATATGATATGATTAAATTCACTAGGTGTTTGACTTAACCTATCATTCGAAATTTTTCTTCAGCTCTATGTATTTTCATCAATTTTGTATGGT
Source organism: Halyzia sedecimguttata (assembly GCA_937662695.2). Classification (NCBI taxonomy): domain Eukaryota; kingdom Metazoa; phylum Arthropoda; class Insecta; order Coleoptera; family Coccinellidae; genus Halyzia; species Halyzia sedecimguttata. The sequence goes on from OW569415.2 coordinate 32,351,989, forward strand.
TGGAATTTCATTTTATCTCCAGATGAATTAAGCATAAAGGAATGGGTTCCTAAGTATGTTTAGTACACAGAAATAGAACAAGTTTAATACTATTGTATGAAAAGCATGCTCGCTTATATTCCATCAAGTCTGATGATTATCATAATAAAATAGCACGTTCGAGAGCACTGACTGATATTGCACAAAACTTGATTAACTTTTTAGATAATCCTATTCAATAAAAGCTCACGGAATGCCCAATTATCCATAACTTCTATTAATCGAATGACCCACCTCAGCCTACCTTTTATTTGTTGACATATTTTCTTCTTACATAAAACACCGTTATAATAATTGAAATTTCCTCCGAACTCATTATGGCAAGTTAATGTCGTCGCAATATAAAAGCTGTGATAAAAGTATAAATTCAAAAGTGCTTTTAGTTTTCTTTAAGTTGATCGTACAAGTCCTTGAAAATAGTATTGCACTTAAATTGCAGTTTGGAATAGTCATATTCATGCAAATCAATGCGTTGCATTGCTATTGCGTTGCATCAATATTGCCTAGCGTAAAGCGGCTTCAACGAAAAAAAAAATTTACATTACAAATTTTAAGCTCAATTTTTTTAAGATACAGTTTTATCATAAGAATCCATTGATATCATTGTCAACTCTAAGAAACTAATACTTTCGGAGATATGATTTTTAAAAATTTCAATAATTATTCCAAATAATTCTATATGATTTCATACAATATACTCTAATTATAATTTGGTGATGTATGTAAATGCAACATGAGATGATTCATAGACCTACGTTTTGAATTTAATTACGAAAATTCTTGAAAACTGACGCACAGAAGCCGAAATGAAAAACAATACGTTCCGTAAATCAACCCAAGTAACCAATTTTTTTAGGACCGGTAACTACTCTGGTGAGACTGTCATCTGTCGGTAATTATCTAGAACATTCCATAACTCGAAAATTGTTGTTTAATAATCACTCACCTACTAATTTTGGGTCGTAGATTGCGAATCTGAAGTCAAAAAAGGCCGGTCGCTTCTAGTTTTTTCGAAAAAAATTCCGAAAGTGTCAGAAGTAACCTCACTTAATCTCATTAATTACGATGTTTTAAACTGTTTTACTGGTGAATATTCCACATAAATAATATTTTATTGATTCCTCAATCATTTCTTGGCAATATAATAGCTGAAAATTGATCAAAATTAACATTTCCCATAGTGTACTAATTGTTGTCATTTTACGATTTGACATATAACTTCGAACAGGCTTTGCAATGTTGCCGGTGTGACTTCGTTCGCGGTGTCACAACTCAACCCATTATGATTTTGATTCTGTCGAGTTCTTTCTTCTCAAACTATAATTGACTACAAACCATGGAGATATATTGTTTGTGCAATATATCAACTCAACTTCCTACTTCTTAAACTTTCGTACCTTTCTGTTTTAGAATTCGATATGGTGCGTTGTTATGCGAGATTGGAAATTGAGAAAATGTAAACCGACCTAATCTAAACTAAACTAGCCTTTTTAGGTTCGCAGTTTTGCACAAATTTGCGGGTCAGCATTCTACAATTAATTAGCAGGTTTAAATTTGATCGGATATGCATTTTTTGAGTTATTTAGGAAATAACAACCAAACTATAGATGGTTATAACTCTGAAACCATTTAGTGGACTTAACCGTCGCATTCGGATGCGCAACCTACCCTGAAAATTGGAAGTCGCTATCTCTTCGTTCGAAAGTTATCGAGGCAAAGGACGGAAATTACATTCGGGCAAAATTATAGCACGCTGTTCCTTAGAACATGCGCGCAAAAAAGGTTAGGTTTGATCAGTTTAAGTTAAATAATTCATGATATCCACAAAATGTGTAGTTCCTAGACGAACAAACGTGCGGGAAATGTTATTTGTAATATTATCGGATATCGGAAGTACTTCTGAAAATGTTTACAATCTAGCAACGTCGCTGATTGCGAGCACTTGGCTAGCCGTCATGACTCATGACATAGGATTTAAAATGGACGTAAACATGTTACATAAATAAACAAATTGTTTCCATTGAAATGAGGAAATTATGGAAAAATCATTAGTTAGAAATTATTTGGGAATCAATAAAATATTATTTATGATGAATATTCACCAGCAAAATAGTTTGAAACATCGTAATTAATGAGATTAAGTGGAGTTAACTCCGACACTTTCGGAATTTTTTTCGTAAAAACTAGAAGCGATCGGCCTTTTTTGACTTCAGATTCACAATCTTCGTCCCAAAATTAGTAAGTCAGTAAATATTTTACTACAATTTTCGAGTTATGGAATGTTCTAGATAATTACCAATTATTTATCTAAAATCAGTAGAAACATAAGACCACAGAAATCTTTAAAGATCCAAACAATAACAAACCGATGTTACCAAAGAAATTCGTCGGTTGTTCTGGTGCCTGAAAAATTTGTGAAAATCTACCGCTTTCTCAGGAACCAAGCTCCGTACATAACCTATATTTCAGGAACCAACCGAACATTTCATATTTACGGAACGGAAAAGTAAAAGTAGTAGTATTTCTTGTCTATGGTAGTAACCGCAACAACCAAGTTGATTGACGGAAAGTGGGAAAGCTCCTGTGGACAGGAGCTTTGGCGTTCTTGTTCAAACTTTGACAAATTATAACTCCGAAAGTATTGGTTTTTCAGAGTTGGGTATGATATCAATGGATTCTTATTCAATTTGTTTTATTTTATGATGCAGTTCTATCATAAAAATCCATTGATATAATTCCCAACTGTGAGAAACCACCTTTGGAGATATGATTTGACAACGTTTGAACAAGCAAGCGAAAGCTCCTGCCACAGGGCTTTCTCATTTTTTTTCAAACCATCATTCAGGTAAGTCTAATAAAGCAGCAAAAAAATTGGGAAGGTCATTTAAAAAAAATTATCACGTCACTCTGTAAAAATGAATGACGTCACAAGTAAAATTGGTTAATTCAAAACTAAAATTGAACTGTCCTGCATTTTGCTCGAAAAGATTCAATAACGTAGTTATGAATTTTGTTCCTTACTTTATCCTCAATCTGTAGATGATGAACCAAAGGATCTTATTTTTCGTAAAGAACCATTTGTGTTAGCACAAAAGAAGCGCAAATCCGATAGTGCAACCTCCATGTTGAATGCTTTGCTTTGGGTGGCGCAAATGACGGCGGGTATTTTTATTGAATTTTCCGCAAATAAAAATAAAGATGATTGGTTGAAAAATTTTTTTGTTATTTTTTTAGGAATAACTAATGCAAAATTGTGAAATTTTATCAATCGTGAAGGTATAACTGTTCCATAGGTAAACCTGCAATTTAACAGTGTTATTTGGGGTACATTGGCGTACAAGAGTTTTCCAGACCACAAGCTGTCCCATAAAATTATTTTACGAAAAAAAGGGAAATAGTACTTAACTTTTTTCAAAACATTTCAAATTAATGTTGAGAGTAGAAAATTTATTTTATTCTTAGGGATGCTAAAAGGATCTTTTAGGAAATGTATTCCAGTTTTTGAAACAGCCTATGAATGTACGACCATTAGTTGCTAAGATTTCCTGAGTTAAAGACAACAGGATTGGTACGTTTTCATTCAAAATGGGATATCTCCGTGAGGAATCGGCGTAGAGAAAATCGTCTTACGTCAAATTAAAACTGGATAAACTGGATAAGCGGCCTAGGCCGATGTAACTGCATTTAACAATTATTACATTGTGGGAAATTAGACCAGGTGTTCACAGCCATCTTAATACTAGAGCATCAAAACGTATATCACAGATTGCTCAAATAAAGTCTTGTTCTATCACTTTTCTCACATGTAGTGTATATTCATGTTTTTTACAGCCTCCATTTCCCTATCTAAGAGGTTGTTGAATCCTGATTAGTTTACCAGGATGTTATGGATTCGAAGGATAATATGTTGAGTCCTGATGCTTTTATCAGGATATAATTATTTTCGAAGGACCAGAATTATACACCCTGATTGTTTCATCAGGGGGATGCTTGAGGGGGTATACTTAACTTTAAGCACCCAGTAGTAATCTCATTGATTACTGCGTAAGTTGTTACTTGTAATAAAGTAACAATTACGAGGATAGGAAGTGGTGAAATATTCGAACGCACTTTTAATAAACAATTAACTGTATTTTGTTGTTACCGTTACTTCGATAACAAGCACGAATTATTGTACAATGCACTATTGATACAATATAAAATCTCCCTTCTATATGAAAAGGGCAGAAGTGACTACTAAGTTGCCAACGAAGACAAGACAATGTTAATGTTTCGCGACAGATTAAGAATAGTAATGTCTCTTGCAGTAAGAGATGTAATAGTTACAGTGGTATTTTGTAGTAGTGAGTTGTTTCAGTCTCAAAAAATGTATATCAAAAGCCCAGATAGAAGGAAATATAGGAGGTTACTTCATCTGGGTAAAAAAGGGGAAATATTAACAATTATTGGTGGTTTCGATCTTAAAACCGCCCCAAATATGTTACAACAATACTCTCATTTGTCGATGTAGGAATGAATTAAATGCACCAATCAGTGAACTTTTAGCGTGTTCAATCTTAGGAATTCTAAATCTCGAAATTCCCCCACTATCGGGGCCAAAGTTCCCTCGTTTTCTGGATATGATCTATCAGCGAAAGCTGAATAATGACCTTCCCAGACTAGGGATTTTCGAATAGTCTAGACGAAACGAATAACACACATTGGCAATGTGTATAGAAACTGATACGTTTCTTAGCACTTCAATTCTTAAATGAATTTTAACATAATCTTTCCACAGGAAATAGGTAATAAATATCTACAAGGGTAGACACTTTACAAGATATTTTACTTTCAGTTATCCTTTCGTAGAAAATATTAACTTCAAGGGTGAGCCACCCAGGGTAATCTAAAGCAGTGAACCTAAAACAATTTAAGTTTTGCTAGCGAGCTGCTTTGTTTAGAAAATTGAATCTGCGTATCCCAACATGTGAAGTCAGGGACGCAACAGAGGTTCTTGAAGCTGTTAACTTAGAAGGTTTTTTCTTGTTTATGAATGAAGTAGGAGGCAGATCATCTTTTTCAGTTTCATTTTCCAAAACCTTGAAACTGTTGCTTCCATTCAGTATTTCATCCTGGTATGTGGCAAAGTTCCACGCAAAAGTGCAACAATAGAAACATTTCCCGAAATCTACAAACCCTCTCAACCAAATGCTTTAAGTTTTTTTTTATGTGACCCTACATACATGTAAAGTAAGCGGCTAAATGTATTTTGATGTACCGCTTGTCGTATTTTCTACAGAACCCTTAGTATTTCGCATTTATAAACACGTTAATTATTACCCACTTACATAACACAGCGTAGCACTCCATTCAACGCACGCCAGACAGCTGCGACTGTCGCAACCAGTGGAGATATACCGTGGTTACCAGTTCCCATTCGTACTGGCAGTGAGATATAACCAACTTTACAAAAATAAAATGAAACTTGAAATATTAGGCAGTTCGGCAAAGTCACCTCCGCTGGCAAAGTCACACCGCTCTACCGTATTGGATCAGATAAGTTGAGTAGAAAAATTATTGTTTTTCTGATAAATTTTTTTTAATTTAAGGATTATCTAGCAATTATGACGATTGTACCTTTTGAAAATGTTATAATTTCAATTACTTCCTACTTTTTGTTGGTTCTTTCTCAATGTATTTTCGAATTTCTACAACTTAGTATAAAACTTATAAATATTTACAGCACTGTTTAACAAATTTACTAAACATGCAATGTCGGAAGATGTTTTCTTGCACTCACCCAAGATCAAAAACATCTCTCAACAAGTTCATTAATACTGTAAATATGCGCAGCATCTACAGCATTCGCCAATTTTTGAGAATCTATAACAAATAGTCGCATTCCACACATACGTTTCATTACTGGAGCACTGACTGGGTTGACTTGATGGGTTTTGAGCAAACATAATAAAAAATTATCACTTACTTTTTCGCCTATCCAGGAAAAAAATATCACATTTTGGTTCACATGGTTAGTCTTCAACATTTCCAGAGGGCTTTGATCTTCATCATTGAAAATTGCTCTATACTGAGTTATAATGTTGAATAAGTTTACCCTAGTTACTTCGATGACTTTATTCAGGTGATGATTGACTAGAATATGAAATTGAATGATAAACTAAAATTGAGAATATATAACTGCGTTACCATCATTATTGGGTATTACTTTGAGGCAATTCTGAAGATAATGATTTCTTGTTTGGAGAAACTTCAAACGTAACTCAGATTCTGAAAAAACATCCATTCTTCGAAGATGACCAACAATTTGTAAACATTTTGATAAAGCTAATTCCTGACGTAGTTGGTTTAAAAGCTGATGTAGCATTGAGTACCATGCTTTTTCTACATCGTCCATAACATTCTAAAAAAAAATTATCCTAAGTTAGTCATTATATGTGCTGATAGATATATCACACAGAAGTCAGAAATTTTATTAAGTTGATAATAATGAAAATTATATAGAAACAGGGTATAGAATCAATTTCTTATATAAGATAATTATTGAGTCAGATGATATAAGCAGAAATATTTGTTGCACCTACCTTGAAAATATTAATATCTGGATGTTTCGAATATAGCTTTCTGACATAACTAGTTAGCTCCAATGCATCATCATATAAGCCATCGTCAATAAAAGAATGCATAAGCTGTGGTAATTCTAGTATACCTAACAACTGTGCATTTTTAGTGAGTGTAAGGGAATTCAATTTCCTGAGGGAATTTATTCCACTACTTTCTTTACCAAATTTCTGGTATTTAGTCTCAAAATTTGGCAAATCCTTCAACAAATCATTCAACTTCTCATCAATAGCATTGAATCTACTAAACATTTTCCTCGAACATTCTGCAGTTTCAATGAATGTTTTATAATTTGAAACTGCTAACTCTTGGGTGTGTTCTAGTACAGAGGTCCGTTCATGCTGCAAGTCAGTAACTTCTTTGAGGAGGTCTTCAACCTTAAGTCCACCGAGTTTTTTAACATAATCATCTAATTTTACATTGTAGTTCCATTCCTCTGAAGAAAAATTTGTGATTAATAAAAAAAAAAGTTAAATTTTGTCATTTTCAAACCTGGGAAACCACTAGGGAATATCAATTCTAACAATGACTTATTTTCGGAGGACATTTAAATAGACTCAATATAAAATAAACATATCAAAAATAAAATACAATTTCCAAATATCTGGAAAATAAGTTTAAAAATGTACATACGTAGATCATAGACAAGAGATATATATAGATGGGCCACTCTCGCCTTATTTTGGTTCGTGGAACACTAGCGGTACGTCGCGGGCACCTCAAGAAATACATCCGAGCGGGAAATTCAAATGTACTTCGCATTATAATATCCTATATTCTATTTTAACATATTGTTCCAAAACACTGCCAAACACCAAATAGACGATAATTCGTCTAACACCTGGCTTTTGACAATGTTTTTGGAACCATGGTTTTAGTTCTAATGGAAAGGAAATAAATGAAATCCCAAAACTTTTAATAAAAGTATTTATTCAGATTCATGAATTGAAGTTGTTCATTTGATGCGAACTAATTATTAGAAGAATTATTAAATAATATATATAAAAATTAAAAATACATCTCGAATCATTTAGAAGAAAAGAGAAAATTAAATGTGAAATATAATATAAAAAATGGATAGCAGTAAGTATATTATGTACAACGCAATGTGGAAGATATTCTCTTCATGAAATCTTCTCTAATCTATAGCTTTGAATATGAAAGAGCTATCAAATAAATGATTGCAAAATTTTTAGTATGCATTTACAAGGACAAAATCAAATGTGAAATAAAGTATAAACAAGAGCACCAAAAATGGATATCATTACGCAAGTACAACGAAATGTGGAAATATATTATACATTAAAATAATCCATTATCTTGAATATGAAGGAGCTAATGAATTATCACAATATTTCCAATATACATTTAGAAGGACAAAACCAAATGTGAATTATAATATGAAAAATGGATAATGTGGAAAACATTTCGTACATGAAAATGCAGTCACAAATTTATACATTTCCATAGCCTCTGGGAAAAAATCAAATATGAAATATAGTAGATATAGATATTGAATCAATTCTAATATTATGTATTGAATCCATAATATTAGAATTGATACCTGTACTGAAATTTACTGAATGCAATAATTTTGACAAAGTTTTGCTGGATGGAACCGCAAAAATGTTGCTGAGTAGTTTGTATCCCTTAGGGCTATTTTTAAATGATGTCAAAAAAAGAATTTTCTCATCTAAAGTACAGCACCTTCCTCTGGGTTTCAGGTTTTTACACCTTATTTGAGACAAGAGAAAATTAAAGGTTGGTGTGTTCATCGAGTGGCTGAGCGGTTCATGAGAATGGCAAGCATTCTGTAGCTCTTTCACTACAAATTTCAGGCCTTTATTCTTTTCAGCAATCCTTCCCACTTTACGTGCAGATCAGTGGCAATTTTGTAGTATTCCCTAGCGTCTGGCGATACCTTAGAGAATCGTGTCCTTCTGGTTTTTCCTGAAGAGAAAATTATAACAATTCAATTTTATATAATCAAAAATCATTCAAGATTAGTAAATAAAATAAGTTATTTGGGGTAGCAGGAATTACAGGTTCAACTTCAGACTCATATTCTACCTCAAGCACATCTTGGACATCTAGGAATAGATATTCAAATAAGAAAAATCATCAAGCATTTTATATCATGCATAATATTAACATATCACATTGAAATTTATAACTTTAAATGAAATAGTATCAATAAATGGAAATCTTACATGAACATGAAGGTCCTGCTTGCACTGGTGTGGAACCATTTCCGATAATATAATCTGGATCTATTAAAAGAAATTCAAATATCAATGAATTGCTTTAATTTTACAAGAAAGCATGGTTAGTAAGTATTTCAGATAGGTCGAGAAAACAAGTTTTTGAATCTACACATTCTAATGAGGTAGTGTGCAAGCTCCTGCAACTATAATCATTCAAGATATGAACAATAAAATGGAAAAAATTCATTTACCTTGTACTCCAACATCCTTCGTCAAGCCTCGAGTAGGAAAGGCAACAGGTCGTACAATGAATTGCTTCTTAATATTTATTACAATGTTGGATGGATCAAAATGACTGGAACAAATTCGATGATGTCCGTACACTAAAATTGCAGCCCTAGTCAGCATCAAGGCGTCCTATTCTTTCCAGCCATATTTTCCAAACCTGAAAATGATGACATAAAAGTTTTTTGGATATATCAAAGTATCAATAAATTAATCACAATTAAGTACTTCATTGCTCATACATGTATACAAATAAGATCCTTCAGCCTTAAACAATCATATGCAAGGAAACAAAAGAGATTAAATATGGATGTTCCATTTTCTATTCGTATTTTGTTCTGTTAGTGTTTGTATAAGTGCTTTTAGTGGGTATTTTCTGGCCCTTTGGTAACTATCTTTTTGATGAAACACATTCAAAGTGTCTTGTAAGTCCTTGAGTCGTTTGAAACAGTTTTTATTCAGTACGCAATAAAGTATTAAAAATACATAAAAACGAACTTACCTCATCATCTTTAGGAAGCCTGTGCAACCTACTCCTGTTCAAACAGTCTTTCCTGTCTTTCACTATACAGCTAACCATCTTTAAAAACAAAACCAAAACTACGCAAAACAGAACACTTTATAATTTCAACAACAAGCAATATCTCTTGTCTATGCAAGCAATCTCCAAATTGAAAATGAATCACAGATAACTAAGTATGAAATGAATTGAAACAAGTCGGCAGCGAACAGCTGTTAAACCATCACGTGACCCACAAAACGCGGAGGAAGAGACATCTACAAAATTTCACGGGCACCTCGCGAACTATATTACTCTGCCCAGACTTTAGTGAGAGAGTTTCCACCCCATGACGTAGATTCACAAGATTTTGATATTTTGTATTTATTGAGCTATTATGAATTCGAACTAAAAATAGTAACATATTAACTACCAGCCAACATTCTCTCTACTATCAACACAGACTACATATTATACTACTTGTTTTTGCGCGTATGTTCTGGGGAACATCGCGTTATAGTTTTGCCCAAATGTCTGTAACTTTCGAATTTTTTGACGAAAATGGTCTCGAACGATTAAGTTCGACTCCCCAATGAAGAATTCGATGTCAAATTTGATTCTGTCCGTCCGGCCGTTGCCACGATAACTTGAGAACGAAAAGAGCTAGCGACTTGAAATTTTCAGGATGGGTGGCGCATCCCAATACGACGGACAAGTTCGTTAATGGGCATAATCGGCCCAGTGGTTTCCGAGTAATAATTTTGTTTTCATCCAATATGAATCCGATCGAATTGAAACTTGGTGAGTAGTTGAAGAATATGAACCTAAGCACGTTTGTGAAATTTTGTGCGAATCGTATGGCTACAAAATTATTAAAAAATTATTAAAAAATATTTTTGTTGTCACGATAACTTGAGAACTGAGAGAGATAGCGGCCTCAAGTTTTCAGGTTGGGATGTACACCACAACGCGACATTTCAGTTTGATTATGAGCCTAATCGGCCAAACGGTTTCAGAGTTATAGCCATCTGAAATTTTATGAAATTTTGTGGTTTTTGTTCCTCATTTACTCGAAAAATACTAAACCGATTGAATTCAAACATGGTTATTAGTTGTAGAATGCCAATGCGGAAACGTTTGCAAAATTTGGTGAGGATAGCATTTGTAGAAAATTTTAAATAAATCTTTGAAAATAAAAAAAAAAGTTCTATATATCAGTAACTAATCGTTCGAAATTGCTGAAATTTTGCAAGAACCTTCATAACCTAACTATACTGACAATTTTCAAGTTTTAATACGATCGGTTAAATAATGTTGGAGATTCGAGCATTCTTGTGTGAGTTCAGTAGATGGGTGAACGTTGCCTCGATAACTTTCGAACGAAAGGAGATAGGGACTTGCAATTTTCAGGGAAGGTTGCGTATCCGAAAGGGAGAGTTGAGTTCAATTTTGGGCAAAATCGGTCTAACGGTTTCCGAGTTATACCCATCTGGAATATTGTTTCCTTGATAACTCAAAAAATAAATATTCGATCGAATTGAAGTTTGGTAATTAGTAGTAGAAAATCAACATAAAGACGTGTTTAAAATTTTGTGAGAACCGTACCCCTAGAAAATTTGAAAAAAACGACGAGAAAAAAAATTTTAAGAACCGTACCCCTAGAAAATTTCAAAAAAATCACGAAAAAAAAATTGGTTCAAGCACTGACGTGAAGTCAGAAGCTTTTGCGCGTATGTTCTATTGTCCATTCTTCTGTATTGGACACCCTTAATCGAATTTACCATGGTAAATTCGATTAAGGGTGTCCAATACAGAAGAATGGACAATAGAACATACGCGCAAAAGCTTCTGACTTCACGTCAGTGCTTGAACCAATTTTTGTAGTACAACAGGAAATAATTGAATAAGATTTATAGAAAAAAAATACATTGTCAAATAGTTGTCAATCAAACATTCCATGATAAATTTCTGCGTACAATAAAAATTGAAAATATAACATTTGTTTTGCACTTCATGAAAAAATTAGTAGTGCCAATTGGTAGATCCAATGCAATGTAGAATATTAAATCATTAAAATGATAAACAAAAATTGTGACACTCAGACTCAGTTGATTGTTGCTTTCTAGGAAATCCTACAAGTTATAAAATAAGAATAGTACATTCTCCATTGAAATTTTAGACATTTTGATGTTTCTGAATAGACTGCTGTAGGTGTTATGATAATTTGAAGGTAACTACTTGAATTCTCCTCTTGAAGAAACAAAATTCAAGCAATTATTTCTTCTAGATGCCCATCTTATACTGTGTTCTATCAAGGGGAACTACCGTTCTAGCAAAACATGCTAGTTGTGCCGGAAATTTTCCAGAAGTTACTGAACAGATAATGTTAAGAATACCTCCACATAATGATAAACTGACCTATTCACATGGAAGCTACTTATTTCACTACATTTGTGAAAATCAAATCATTTATATGTGTGTCACTGATGATGTATGTTAACAAAACTTTCAAAACAGTTTTATGTCTTATTATTGTCAATACGATTTCAGGAATTCGAGAGATCACGAGCGTTTCTTTTTCTTAACGAAATCAAGAGAAGATTCACCTCTGCATATATTGGAAACATCGAGACTGCCTTACCTTATGCAATGAACACAGAATTTTCTAGAGTTTTGGCTAATGAAATGAAACATTATTCAGAGTCTACCGATATTGATAATATTTCCAAAATACATGGGGAATTGGATGAATTGAAGAACATTATGGTGAAGAATATAGGTTTGCTTACATTCAGTTTGGTCTTAAGTTTGATCTGAATTACTGATTTTTGTAGGTAATGTGGCAATGAGAGGGGAAAGGCTGGAACTATTAGTAAATAAGGCAGATAATTTAAATGCAGGTGTAAGTAGAATTTTAAGAATAATGTCTAATTATTAATCAAAAAAATGTTTCTTTCTGAAATTCTTCATTACAAACTAATTTTTCTTTCATAAGGTAATTCACCTTGACAATACGATTTCACTTACTTTTCCAATTACTTCATGAATGAGAGAAGATAGATTTTGGGGGGCTATTTGACTCTATTCATAATAATTATTATACCTTTAAGAATTGAGGCTAGCAATAAATGAGAGACCTGTTCTTAGAATATTAATATCCCCTCCTGTTTTGTTAGTTAATGGTTTAACATTCTTCATCAATACATATGAGCACATATAAAAGGGGATAACTATCTAATTCTATAGAATAGTTGTTAGCAAATCCTTTTTTCTGTTTTTGAGCTGGATATTTCTGATTTGAGAGTCATTAACAAATCATGTTGAATTTGTCCCTATGTAAATCATTGAAAGGATTATTTGGTCCAACACTGAGCCTTGAGGAGTTTCATAAGACCTTTCACTAGAACAAAATAAATGTCATAAATCATATTTAACATCCAAGTTTTATGGGAATTGTCATATTGTTATCTTATTTCAGAGTGTTTCTTTCCGGACAACAAGCAGAAATTTGGCTCGACAAATGTTTTGGAAGAATATCAAGATATATTGCATTATTGGTCTTGTTATTTCTATTTTTTTGTATTTCGTAATATCAATTTCTTGTAAAGATCTTCTTTGGAGAGGTTGTTTCTGATCAATATAATATGATGCTTTATATCTATATTAAGTAGCTAGTATTCTACAGAGATTTTTGTTATATCTAAAAATTTTATTGATATCTGGAATTAACTATGTACTGGCTCTTTTATGTATATAAGTATAAAAATGTGATAATATTTTGGAATAGGAAAGAGAATTGATATCAAGAATTTAATACCTTCTTAAAAATTGGGTACAAATTCGCGAAATATTTGAGTTAAAATAGGTATATGTATCATCAAAAAGTCATTTATTGGAACAAGATCCAAAAGGCCATCATCCGAAGATATATGAATATGTAACCAATTCTATTCTATAAAATTTGTCAGAATATGTTGGTGAAGTGAATTTATCATTGGATCGTTCAGCTTCTTCACAGCACGATAATTTGAAAAATAACTTCCTCATGGACTTCTCTGCTCCTCTAAAAAATGTTTTTCTAGAATCTAATTTAATATAAACTGATTTATCTCATTCTGAATTAGATTTCCTATGTTCTAGATTTCTCATTCATTTGAGTCAATGGTGTTATCGAAGCAACTTGACTACAATGTTAATGATCATATTTCAGAATTAGAACTTATTTGGACCTATCATTGATAATATTCTGACCGATATACTCTCCTAAAAATGAACTTCAAAATTCCTTATCCTAATGTGATGTCTCATTTGTCTTCTTAGTGATAAATCACAACTATATTTATGATTATGAATTGCAAAAAATGAAAGGTATTTCCAATAAATTTTATACAATTTATTAATTTTTTTAGAGAAAATGTTGTATTGTTGGCAGACTGAATGAAAGGAAATAATGGGCAGGCCTGAAGTAATACAGTACCTACCATAAAGTTTTTAGACTCCAAATGCTATAGTCTCAAGTGATAAATGTTTAAGATAAGAAACAATTTTGAAAGGGCCTGGACATTTTTTTATTATCTTATTTAGTTGAATTGTAAGATATACCGCCATATTCACAAAGCATTCAATCTCAACTGAGGTCCTCAGTTAAGGGTAAATTTGAATCGCAACCTCAGTTAAAGTATTTAAAGGTGGTGGAACAGGTGTGTTTCACGTTAGTTTTCACATTAAGTGAGGTTGCGATTCAAATTTATCCTTAACTGAGAACCTCAGTTAGGACCTAACATGCTTTGTGAATACGGCAGATAGACTTGATAGTCAAACCACCGTATTCACAAAGCATTCAATCACCGTTAAGTCCTAACTGAGGTCCTCAGTTAAGGATAAATTTGAATCGCAACCTCAGTTAACGTATATAACGGTGGTGAAATAGGCCTGTTTCACGTTAACTGAGGTTGCGATTTTTATTTATCCTTAACTGAGGACCTCAGTTAGGACTTAACGGAGATTGAATGCTTTGTGAATATGGCGGTATGTTATTTACAGTGGATACTCAAAATAAATGGATTGAATTTATATAAATTTGAATGAAACTAAACATTACTGTTTAACATATTCAGTAAAACCATCAGCTCCTTATATTAGGTGGTGTTATTGTAATATCAAGGTTTATTATCGATATTATATTTATTAGCAATAAAGTTGATATTATATTTCTTAAAATATACTTTTATATTCTAAGAACCACTTTATTAATCATCATGATCATGATACAGTTTGGAAAAGCCAAATGGAATAAATTCATTATCTTGGCTACTGTACATAAAGGGTGATTTTTTAAGAGCTTTCGGATTTGATTCGGAAAAAAAAAGAATTTCAGAAAAATGTATGAAATCTTTATTTGAGTCGATAGAACGATCGATATAATTTAATGTTGAAATATTATTTCATGTAAATGTTGGCCGCAACTGCGCTTCAAATGGCCCATACGCCGGGTCCAATTTTGGCATACTCTCTCCAATATATCGGCCGGTATCTCACAAATAAATTCGTGTGATTTAACGCGGTTCATGCTACCGATACGTAGCGGTATCGTGTTCTGCCGAACGGACAGCTCCTCTTATCAGGAAATCACATGTTTGAAGTTCAGGTTAGGTGATTCGAATTTTCTTTGATTGCCTGTCACAAAAATGAATATTCAATCATGAATCCTAATATCATTTCATTACTCTTCGATGATGATAATATTACGGCCAACATAAGAAGTCTACTTGTTAAATTATTGGCTCAACCTCAGCCTTCATTGGAAGATGAAAACAGAGAAATTGTTCCCAGGAATCAGAATTTTTATAGAGACAATTCCTCAATATATGGCTGATTTATTCAAAGACCATTTTAGAATGTCCCGAAATGCAGTTAATTCTTTCCGTCGAAAATATATGTCCAGTATCCATTTGTTCGCTCCTTGTTTTTAAAATAAATGTCACAACTGTCAAACTTACAACATGTTACCGATACTGAGCGGAAAAAATCTACGCTCCTTAAAATGACAATCGCTACTCAACATGTTCCAAAGTGAGCGTACCGTTCGGCAGAAAAATCATCGAAATGTGACAACTGTTGGTTCTGCTGAACGCGACCAATGTTGGCTTCCACTACGTCAATCGTTGCGGGCTTCTCGGTATAGACATGAGCCTTAACATAGCTCCACAAAAAAATAGTCCGGAGGCGTTAAATCACACGATCTTGGTCGCCAATTGACCGACCCCAAACGTGAAATAAACTGCTCACCGAACTCGCCTCTCAACTGGGCGGATACAGCTGCGATATTTTCCTCTGTCCGCACTCTACGTATACGTAATCATTAAAGGATACTGTGGGAGGTATACCTACTCTTTATTGAAAGGTTTTTTCCTGGGTTTTCTCTCCCAAACTCTAAAAAATATCTATAAAATAAAAATTAATTATTTTGTGATTTGCTTCTGCGTAAGAAACACAGGATATTTGTCAGAAGCAATCAATTGAACAATGTTGCCTAACAAACAACAACGAAACAACATCAACGAAGAAACAACTATATCGTAACGTTTCGGAGTCTATATCAGACTCCTTCATCAGACGCTTAATGAAAATCGTTAGAACTATTTTGTTGATAGTTATTTTGTGTCACATTGACAGTATTTAAAAATCATAGCTAACATAGTTTTACTTCGCATAGAAATTTCCAAGTTCCAACTCCTTTTTTAATAAATTTAGCCAAATATGGTCAATACCAATTGGGCAATTTGCAAAATTGCATTCTCTGTTCAATAAAATACAAGTTGACTCCTTATACAACGTATACGTGATGGTGGTTTAATGTCCAGTTATGTAAATTTAGTGCGAAATTTAGTTACAAGATTCCGACTAGCCACTTTCAGAAGGTCGACCAAACTGACCAAAAAATGGGAGAAGTGCACGATACACTTTCTTAACCGAGCGTGAATTTTGATAATAAAATTCAATAATTTGCAAGCGTTGTTCGTTTGTAAGTCGATTCATGGTTAAATTATAGACCAAACTGAACATGGTTGACAGTCACACACGGCACGAAACCTGTAGCAGCTTACAAAACAGTGCTTCCAAACAGAAAGTTGTTAAAAAATCACTCGTTATTTATGGAAAATCCTGAAATAAGTCAAATTAAAATTTTTGGTTGTCATTCTTCTTGTGAATGCGAACCATCCCTTCAACCCCCTTTGAAAGACATGTACAACCCCCAACTTTTCAAATAGGTTCAAACCCCCTCCCCCCGAAATTTAATTTTTTTCTTTAAAACGAAAAAATACTTCCTACTCAAAGTGACCCCCTGCCCTTATAAAGTCAAGCAATCATTAAAGGATACTGTGGTAGGTATATTCATCATTAAATGGTTTCTTTCTAGGTTTTCTCTCCCAAACTTTGAAAAATATCTATAAAATAAAAAATGTATTATTTTATTGTGATTTGCTTCTGCTTAAGAAACACAAGATATTTGTCAGAAGCAATCAATCGAAAAATGTAGCCTAACAACAACGAAACAACGTCAACGAAGAAACAGCTACATATATCGTAACGTTTCGGAGTCTATATCAGATACCTTCGTCAGACACTTAGCGAATATCTTCAGAATTATTTTGTTGATAGTTATTATGAAGTTCGAGGATAACTATCCGGGGCCGTAGCTAGGGGGGGGGCAAGATGGGGCAATGCCCTACCTTTATTTTTCAATGCCCTACCTTAAAAAATAGTAACAGCTCAAATAATATGCTATGGAAAATGTTTTTCATAATGTGACGTAAGGAAAAAAAAATATTTCTCGTAAAGCAATTCTGAATTACCCAAGGGTTTTTAGAGATTGCGAACTACATCAATAGAGTGCACCGTGGTCATTGTATACATATAGACAACACAGATGGCAAATCCTCAGAATTATTTTTTCTTGATAAATGATAACTATTCTGAAATTTTCGAATTTCAGAAGAGATAGAATATCTTGTGTTTCTTATGCAGAAGTAATTCACATAAAATAATACATTTTTGCGCGTATGTTCTGGGGAACATCGCGTTATCATTTTGCTCAAATGTCTGTAATTTTTTGCCGAAAATATTCTCAACCGATTGGGTTCGACTCCCCGATCAAATTTGACCTTGAATTGTCAAATTTGATTCTGTCTGGCCTTTGCCACGATAATTTGAGAACGGAAAGAGCTAGCAACTTGAAATTTTCAGCTTTTTCCAATGGTTTCCGAGTAATAATTTTGTTTTCAACCAATATAAATCCGATCGAATTGAAACTCGGTGAATAGTTGTAGAATATAAACTCAAGCACGTTTGTGAAATTTTGTGAGAATTGTATCGCTAGAAAATTAAAAAAAAAAAATTTAAAATATTTTTATGTCACGATAACCTGAGAACGGAAAGAGATAGCGATTTGAAATTTTCAGGTTAGGTTGTGCATCTGATTGCGACATTTGAGTTTATTCATAATATTTTTTTTTGGCATAATCAGCCAAACGGTTTCGGAGTTATATCCATCTGAAATATGGTTGTTATTTCCTCAATAACTCGAAAAATACAAAACCGATCCATTTAAAACATGGTTATTAGTTGTAGCATGCCGCCAACGCGCAAATTCTTCAAAAATTTCGTGAGGATCGTATTTTTAAAAAATCATTAAAAATCATTGAAAAAAATTCTATATATCAGAAACTATCCATCCGATATTGGCTGCGAGAGCCTTCAAAACGTAACTCTACAACCAAGTTCCAAGTTTGAACACGATCAGATCTATATTGTTGTAGAGCCGAGCAGCCTTGTGAGAGTTCAGTAGCTGGATGGGTGACCGTTGCCTCTATAACTCTCGAACGAAAGGAGATAGGGACTTGCAATTTTCAGGGTAGGTTGAGCATCTGAATGGGAGAGTTAAGTTCGCTGTTAGACATAATCGGCCTAACGGTTTCGGAGTTATACCCATGTGGAATATTATTTCCGATAACTCAAAAAATATAGACTCGATAAAATTGAAGCTTGCTAACTAATTGCAAAATATCGACATAGAGACGTATGTAAAATTATATGAGAACCCTGCCGCTAGAAAATATAAAAAAAATACGAAAAAAAAAAATTAGTTCAAGCACTGACGTGAAGCTTTTGCGCGTATGTTCTATTGTACATTCTCCTGTATTGGACACACTCGATTGAATTAACCATGGTGAATTCTATTGTCCGTTGTCCTGTATAAGACACTCTTAATAAGATAAGCGCAAAAGCTCCTGACTTAACGTCAATGCTTGAGCCATTTTTTTTTATTTTATAGATAGGTACTTTGAGTTTGGGAGAGAAAACCCAGAAGGAACCCATTTAACAATGAATATACCTAGCTCCCACAGTTTAATTTAATGATTATGGTATTTCTGGCCTTTGAGAATAAAGAACTAAATGGGTTGATCTCAAGGAAGTCCTTCGGATATTTAATAATAATATGGCAAATCTAAGGATTCAGGAGTTTTGAGGAAGATATTAGTCATCATTATAAATATGTTGAAAGAAATGAAATAAACCTGAAGAAATAAATATTTTGATATTAACTACCTATTTCACTCAAAAGTAGGTACGATGAAAATCGATTCATCAGATCACATCGAGTAAAATTTTTTACTTCTGCCCTACCCGTAACCTCCATTGCCCTACCTTAAAATCATCTCTAGCTACAGCCCTGTAACTATCAACAAAATAATTCTGAAGATTTTCGTATCACAGATGATTGGAAACCACGTAAAAAATCATTAGATCGGTGAAGGAAATATAAGCAGGTGCCATGTGTTAATAGTTTGTCGTACCGCTATTTGCACTCCTCAGGGCAGTTTCCAAATTGCGAATTACCCGAGTATTTAGTTATTTTCATGAACGCGTAACACTCAGCTAACTATGCAATTGAGAAACAGGCCCTTAACGAAAGTTAATTCTGGCTAATCATATTTTTTCTGATTTGTCAACGCTGTGTTGTGCATTATTTGGTTTCTGATGATAATCTGATCGTATGATCTATGATAGTAAAGGATCCGGAGAGAGGTCGCCCTGCACCCATGTGCCAGTCAGATGAAACTCATTTTTATTCAGCCTCCTAGATAGAAGAAAATATCCCGAATGTATTGCCTATCAAAATATGTTAAATTTGTTTTGATTTCATTTATATAACAGGTGGGATTAAAAAGTGCGAAAGCGGAAAGCCCTCTGTGGACAGGAGCTTTGGCGCTCTTGTTCCAACTTCGACAAATCGCATATCTCCGAAAGTATTGGTTTCTCAGAGTTGGGAATGACATCTATGGAATCTTATGATAGAACTTCATCATAAAATGAATTAAATTCAAACATCATAAAAGAAATTAAGTTCAACAAGAGTGTCAAAAATTATTAATCCGAAACCGACCCAGGCACGGGTCTAAGGGGGGGATGGTGCCCACCCAATGTTGGACGGTGTTGGCAAATTTTCAACACAGTTGGAAAAATTTCGAAGGAGTTGGAAAAATTTTCTAAGCAGTTGGAAAAATTTCAATGGAGGTGGAATATTTCCGAAAAAACTTATCATAAAATGTGAAGGAATTTGACCACCTGTTCGGATAAATACAAAGCACGCAGATAATAGGGGCGGGATAACATGGAATAACACCATGTACCCTTGTACACATTCCTGTTGCCGTAAATTCAATATTCAATAGTTTTCGGCAAAATGTGTGTAGCCGGCAAAAAATAATATTTACTTTCTTTTGCTTTATCCCAAAGCGGGTAGTCATAAAACAAACCATCTGGTACCATTTGAGCTGTTTCTCACTGTCGAGCGGCTTTTTGAAAAGCTTTTATTTCTATTGAATTACCAAAGTAAGTATTTAAGGTAGGCAGTTTGCTCCTGTCATTTAATAATAAAAATAGATAAGTTTGTATTTCGGAAAATGAGTTTTGATGTTCAGGAATGGGGTCAGGAACAGGCCTAAGGGTCCTAATGTCAGAGTTGGCAAATTTTCAAAATAGTTGGAAAAATTTCAAAGCAGCTGGAAAAAATTCAAAGTAGTTGGAAAAATTTCGAAGAAGTTGGAAAAATTTCGAAGAAGTTGGAAAAATTTAGAAGCAGTTGGAAAAATATCAAAGCAGTCGGAAAAATTTCAAAGTAGTTGGAAAAATTTCGAACGAGTTTGAAAAATTTCGAAGAAGTTGGAAAAATTTCAAAGCAGTGGTTAATTCATCCATCTTCAACCCCAACGAACTTATCCGAGATATTCATTCCTCAAATCTACCATGAAAATTATATTATATCAATTGATTCTTAGCCAATAGGTATTCCAGTTTTGTTTTTACTGGAGATATTCTGTCCCCAATTTCACTAATTTACCAATGTAGGTACCTATATATTTCCATCATCAGCATCATATGGATTATCCAAGAGCTCTCTTCGATAGCTGAGATTATTTCATTGGTCATTTTGCTTTCAATCAGATCAATGTTTTGTTTGACATGTCTCTTATCTGTAGATGAGATGACAATGATGACAATTCATAGATACGGACGTTAATTTTCGTAGTCGAGTAACTGCATCATAATCTGGGTTCTACAAAGCTGCGTATGTTTTGATGTGAGAATTATCTATCGATTGAAAATAGGGTACTTTTTCGAAATTAAGTCAAAATAAGGTGAAAAAATGGGTTCAAGCCCTGTGGACAGGAGCTTTCTGGCGCTCTAGTTCAAACAGACAAATTATATCACCGAAAGTATTGGTTTCTCAGAGTTGGGAATTAAATCAATGTATTCTTATGAAAGAACTGCATCATAAAGGAAATTCAATTCAAATAATAGTTTATTTATCAAAATTAAATGAGCAATCTGAGAATGAGAACAGCACCATGGAAGAAATCAAATTAAAATAGCTGAAATGAATTTGACTCTTTCTTATAGAACAGGATGAAATGTACGAGTATGAACACAGATCATATAATAAAGCTTAGATAGAATAATTATAGCATTATGTGAAAACATAGAAGTACGTACGATTCATTATTGAAATTTAGAAAAATCATATTTCCGAAAGTATTAGCTTATTGGAGTTGAAAATGATATCGATGGATTTTAATGGTGAAAGCCCGGCTCCTCTCGTTCCGAAACCGAAAACCCGACGGCGTAGACACACCGGCTATCGGGCTCCTCGTACGATCTTGTCGATCTCCGGTATTAGAATAAAACGTCGGTACTTACCTGGGATATATATTCTTAATTTTCACTTTTCCTCATAAAATCGCCACATGGGGGTTTATTTGACGGTTTTTTACCCTTGTCTTTCTAAGTCGATTTTGACGTTTCTCGAACCAACTATAAGCAAGGAATTAGACAATGTCATGTCTTAGGAAAATAAGTTGACATTATCACAATTCATACATAGAATAATTATATAATTCTGTGAAAACGTAATAATACGATTTTTTATTGAAATTTTGAAAAATTATATCTCCGAAAGTATTAGCTTGTTGGAGTTAAAAATAATATCATTGGATTCTTATGATAAAACTGCTTATTGAAAAAAAAATTAATTTGGAAATTGTTTTGTATAGAAAAAATTTTTTTTTTGTTACTCCGAAACCATCTGTCCGATTTTGCCCAATAACGAACTTAGCCGAGATATTTATCTCCCAAACCTACTCTGAAAATTTTACTGTCTAGCTCATTCCGTTCGAGAGTTATCGTGCCTACGGCCGGACCGGACCGGCCGGACAGAATGAATTTCGACCACGGATTCTTGATCAGTGAGTCGAACCAAATCGTTTAAGACCATTTTCATCGAAAAATTCGAAAATTACAGACATTTGGGCAAATTGATAAGCACTCAGTTCCGAGGAACTAGAGCGCCAAAAATTAATATTTCAAATCCCGGGATTCTCCGACCTATTCTGAAGCACTATAAAAGGTACAAATATAGTGGAGCGGCGAGGTAAGACTACTAGATCTAGGTAAGTACTACTAGATGGGTGACCGCTTGGGAACACCGCGTGCTGTAATCTTTCTTCAATTTGGCTTCTGTGCGTTAATTTTCAAGAATTGTCGTAATTAAATTCAAAACGTAGGCCTATGACTCGCCTCATGTTGGCTTTACATACATCAGCAAATTATAATTATAGTATTCTACGAAATCACAGAATTAAGGATAATCCAATAATCATTGAAATATTGGAAAATCATATATCGAAAGTATCAGTTTTTTAGAGATGGGAATGATCTCAATGGATTCTTATGATGAAACTGCATCTTACAAAACATTGAATTTAAAATTTGTAGGTGATGTAAAAAAATGTTTTCTTCGTTACTCCGAATTTCAACTGTCTAGCTCATTCCGTTCGAGAGCTATCGTGTTTACGGAGGGTCGGCCAACCCGACTGGCCAGACAGAAACTCCGAAAATTACAGACATTTGGGTAAATCGATAAGCACTCTGTTCCGAGGAACAAGAGCGCCAGAAATGGAAACTTTCGGAAGAGTATCAAACTTTTGTGGAGCAGTATAATTCTCCCGCAGAATGACTTTCTCGACCAGCCGATACGTGCTTAAAATATTTGATAACGACATGCTAATTCTGCCAAGGGACACCCTGTTTTTAATTTTATAATGCCCTTAGTGACTGAAGAATCTTCACTGTACTTGTCTTCAAGTACGCATTCTCATTGAAATAGGGAATTCGTCAAGATCTTTTGCCTGGATACCTAGCTACTTTAGGGCCTAGGGCCTAGGGTAACCCTGACGGCCTCATTATGTAGCCAGGGTATGGAGTTAATTAAGGCGTGCTTTGTTTATTTTTTTTAATTTCCTCGTATTCTTTCTATATACTTCGAAAGACAGAATACAATATTTGTCGGAAGTCAACAGAAACATGTTTTTTTCGATTGTTTTACCACTAGACTTTGGACCAATTGTTCACTGGGAATTTCAATTGATTATTCTCAAGCAATATCTGACTATTTTCATTAGAAATCCGAAGGGGAGAAGGACAAGTGAATCGACATTGAAGCACCTTTGGAAGAAGTTGACGATTCATTATAGACAATGAAAAGTATAATCAATTCCTCATTCAACAGTATAACGGTGGGTTTCGTAAAGCTTTGATTGATAAGCTGTGTTATTATAGTTTTAATTTTGAGTTATTCAGGAACCAATATTTCAGAGAAGTAGATACTAGTTCGAAATTATATTTTCACAATAACTGCTAAAATACAAAGCCGAGCTGAAATACGGTATTCAATTGTAAAATGAAGGCTTGATGGTTTATGCAGAATTTCAGTGGAATGTCACATACATTTATTGAAATATAAGATTTTTGAAGAAATTTTTTTTTCTGATGATTCTCATGAAATTCGACAAAAATTTACGCGTCAGCATTCTACAACTATAATTACTAAGTTTCAATTCGATTCGTTCGAAATTCATCATGGCCAGACAGAATCGATTTTGACCTCAAATTCTATAATTATAAATTATTTTGTCATGTCGAGAATGCTAATGCATTGTACCTACCCCTATGTAACTTTCCATTTCGCTCTCTTCGTCTCCGCAATTTATATTTTAGTTTTTGAAGCGCTTGTTTACCTGAAAAGAGAGGCAATGTCTGTAATTTTCGAATTTTTGGAAGAAAGTGATACCAAACGATTAGTTTCTACTCATTGATGAAGAATCCAAGGTCTTACTTAATTCTTCTTTGTGGCTGCTCTTCAATGACGCTTTCCTTTTTGGGGAACACTGAGCGATGAGGTGATCTAGCCCGGCCACGCGGAATATTTGTTGATGGTAAAAATCAATAAATATTCCACCGTGTGTCTTTTTTTTTAGTTATTGGCAATTAGCACAGTTCATCTCATTGAATGTTCACTGGTTGGTACTTTATCTAACCACACTACACCGGGCGTTTCAGTCCGTAAAGGTCTTATATAGGTAGATGGCATTGCCATCCCTGACCCTCTTACGACAAAAGAATGAGGGTCGCTGAACATCGCTCATGGTTTCTTCATCGCAGAGGGTCGGAGTTCGTAAGGAGTTCCATGGGTGCCGCTGGTGGGATTCTTTCCCTACCAGTTTGCGACCGATGCATTTAAGTTTCCTAAAACGCCTTCGATGTCATTCAGTGGTGGCTAAGTCACACTGATGATTGGTAATAACCATGAAACCCTGGGTGTGTGTCTGCCCCTGAATGATACTTTCCTCTTTTGGGGAACACTGAGCGAATGAGGTCATATAGCCCGGCCACGCGGAATATTTGTTGATGGTTAAAATCAATAAATATTTCACCGTGTGTCTTTTTTGGCGCTTTTGTTCCTCGGAACAGAGTGCTTATCAATTTGCCCAAATGTCTGTAATCTTCGAATTTTTGGCGTAAAATAGTCTTAAGCGATTTAGTTCGAATCCCTGATGAAAAATTCGAGGTCAAATTAGATTCTGTCCGTCCGGCCGTTGCCACGATAACTTGAGAACGGAAAGAGCTAGCGACTTGAAATTTTCAGAGTAGGTGGCGCATCCCAATACAACGGATAAGTTCGTTAATGGGTATATATTATTTTCAACCAATCTAAATCCGATCGAATTGAAACTCGGTGAATAGTTGTAGAATATAAACCTAAGCACGTTTGTGAAATTTTGTGAGAATGATATCACTAGAAAATTAAAAAAAAAAATTATTAAAAAATAATTTTTATGTCACGATAACCTGAGAACGGAAAGAGATAGCGACTTGAAATTTTCAGGTTAGATTGTGCATCTGAATGCGACATTAGAGTTTGTTCATAAGCATAATCGGCCAAACGTTTTTGGAGTTATACTCATCTGAAATTTGGTTGTTATTTCCACAATAACTCAAAAAATACAAAATCGATCCAATTTAAATATGGTAATTAGTTGAAGAATGCCAACGTGAAAATTATTGCGAAATTTTGTGAGGATCGTATCAATCGAAATTTTTTTAAAAATCATTGAAAATTATTGAAAAAAATTATAAATATAATATAATATATGTATTATATAACTATTCATCCGACATGGCTGAAATTTTGCGAGAGCCTTCAGAACCTACCACCAAGAACCACTACCAAGTTGCAAGTTTGAACACGATCGAATCTATATTGTTGGAGATCTGAGCAGCCTTGTGTGAGTTCACTAGCTGGATCGGTGACCGTTGCCTCGAGAACTCCCGAACGAAAGGAGATAAGGACTTAAAATTTTCAGAGTAGGTTCGAGGGATAAATATTTCGGTTAAGTTCGTTATTGGGCAAAATCGGCCTGATGGTTTCGGAGTAACGGAAACATTTTTTTTACACTACAACTTTAGAATTCAAATTTTTTTTAAGATGCAATTTTATCATAAGAATCCAATGATATCATTTTCAACTGTAATAAGATAATACTTTCGCAGATATGATGTTTCAAAATTTCAATAATACATCGTACTTCTATGCATTCACTGTCTGTGTTCAATGTTCATAAATGTCATCTTATCTAGCTATTAGAGTCATGTCAATTCGTAGTTGGAAAACAAGTATCCGATTCTTGAATTTGTGAATTTATACAATAATGTTTTGAAACCGAAAATAATATTGACTGGTTGCATATTGAATAATTTACGTATAAATTCGGGATGATGTTTCAGAATATTTAGAATTGGATGATTTTAATGATGTAGTTTATGAAGGCAATAGGAAAGAAGAACATAATGGAATCATCAAGAAAAACTACTGTTCGTTGACGACTGAGGTTAATATTACATTTTACTTCCTTAAGTAGTAAGACATGTTCCTATATACAGTATTTTCATAATGTTGCTAGCTAATATATTTTGAACTATTAAAATAATTTGTTCGTAAGCCTCTACCTACTCAAATATCAGGAATAAATGGACAATCTGCTATGATTCTCTCCAGCCCTGCTCTAGACATTTCGATGATACTTTCTTTAGGCTTTCGAATTGTGAAAATTATGCACCGAGTGTAAGTTGCAACAACCCATTCCACGAGGTTGAATCATTGCAGATTGCTCATTTAATCTTGATAAATAAATTTAATGATAATTTTTGAAGCATTGTAGATTGCTCTTTTTTTGCGCCCTTGTTTAAATGGTAATTTTTGAAACATTTTTTTTAAACGACACTTTTTTTAAATTTAATTTCTTTCATGATGCAGTTTTATCATAAGAATCCATTGAAATAATTCCCAACTCTGAGAAACCAATACTTTCGGAGATATAATTTGTCTGTTTGAACAAGAGCGCCAAAAAGCTCCTGTCCACAAGGCTTGAACTAATTTTTTACTTACTTATTTCTGTACTTTCGTCTGGCCGTCCGTATGATTATTCTCGAACGAAATTAGTTGACAGTTGAAATTTGCGAGGTAGGTTTGCAGTCTAAATGCACCGGTCAAGTTCGTTAATGGGCAAAATCCACCAAGTATTTTCGGAGTTATAGCCAACTAAAATTTTGTTTTTCCAATAACTCGTAAAATACTGATATGATCGAATTAAATCTTGGTAGTTAGTTGAAAAATACCGACAAAAAGACTTAGGAAAAATTTTTGAGGATCGAATGCGTAGAAATTAAAAAATATATTTAAAAAATCTCTATCTCAGATACCATTTTTCCGATATCGCTGGAATTTTGCGAGAGCCTTTGAAACCTTATTTTACATCCAAGTTCTAGATTTGAACTCGATCGGATCTATATTCTTGGAGATATCGACGAATTATAGAAACATTATAACCAATCCAGTTTATTATCCATTCGATCCGCAAAATGATAAAAGAAACTATAAGGTACTACAATTCTTTCAAATTCCACTTGATCTTCGTATATTACATCGGCCCATTGTGAGCATTTCAGACCTACGCTTCGATGGCTCCGAGGAAACCGAGTTCAATTTCCGGAGCGGCAGTAGCTTGTTATGAATTATCAAATCTAAAGAATAACTTCAAAGATCTTTACTTCCGTAGACCAGACCATTAGGCCTGTTTTGGATCGCAATTCGGACTGTCCTAGAACCGTACTAGTTCTTTTTTTTTTGAACAGGAGAAATCCTTTATGGACGAACCATTTTGAGTGGAACAGTGTGGGACTCCGTCCTTCTCCTGAAGGCGGTTACCCACTAAAACTCCTGTGATCGGGTTCCGGGCATTCTGCCTATAAACCAGTTACCTCTCTTCCTTGGAAGTTTCTCACACGATCTAGGTCGTGTTTGTGTTTAATGGTCTCCCTTCACCATGTTAGATGAAGGGGCATCTTTTCTACTTTCGGTTTATTTTGAAATTAAGTTTCCTAACTTAATTTCGTTCTTCAAGTAGTTGATCTCTCGGCCTTTTGAAGTAGGGCTTTATATTTCTGGCATCTTCTATTGGGTCGTAGTTTACAAGTCTTCTCAGTTCCTCATTGGTATGTAGGTTGGCTTTTTAAAATATCTTCTCGGCTTCTTTCTTCATGAAAGTTGTGATCGGCTCCCATTCTAAGTCTCTGTGGATGTTCAAGTTCGAAGTAGTCTCACAGTCATTTATTGTACTCGGACCTGCGCGAATTGGCGAAATCTTTCACACGCTACGTTTGTCCCAATCTTTAGAACCGATTCGGAACTATCCCTACTGCGATCCAAAACAAGCCTAGTATACTAACTGACAAAGAAACTGCAACACCCAGAAGGAGCTGCTTTTTTTGGTAAAACAGATAGTATAGCAAGGAGTAAAGGATTAAAATTTAAAAAAAAAAATAGTGAAGGTTTTTATATGTAAAAATTTTTTGTTACTTACATATTGTAGTCATTTTTTGCAATTTTTTTAAATTTTACAACAAACCAGCTGTTCGAGGAGATCCAAAAAGTCGATGTTTAATTGTTGTTAAAATACCTATAGCATCTGTACGCGGAATTTATCGCCAGCTGAGTGAATTTGAAAGATGCCGAATTATTGGTCTACGGAAGGCAGGGTTGTCATTTCAAGAAATCGCTAACCGTAGGAACAGAAATCCAACTACTGTTATGAGATGTTGTCAAGCGTGGTTTGATAATGCCCAAAATCGAAGAGTAGGCACCGGACGTCGAAGGGGCACAAATGAAGTTCAAGATCGACGTCTAAGACTTATGGCTATTAGAGACCGATTTGCGACAACTCGATCTTTGGCTGATGAGTGGTTAGGAGAACAAGGCCATCCTGTAACTGTCCGAACGGTTTACCGCCGGATAAGGTCTTTCGGACTGCAGCATTATCGACCCCATCTTGTGTTACCTCTGACGGTTGAGCATCGCCGGCAACGATTACAGTGGTGCAGAGAACGTCAACATTGTAATGTGGAATGGCATCAGGTCGTCTTTTCTGATGAATCTCGATTCTCCTAGGGGGCACATGATGTCCGAAGAATGGTTAGACGACGTCGGGGAGAAAGACGTGAACCTCAGTTTGATACTAAGCGTCATGTACACTGGACAGTAGGCGTTATGGTATGGGGTGCTATTTCACATGCAAGTAGGTCACCTTTGGTCTTTATTCGAGGTAACATGACAGTGCAGCGTTACATTCAAGAAATAGTGGAGCCATATGTTCTCCCTTCCCTTAACCGGCTCGAGAATCCAATATTTCAGCAAGATTATGCTCGACCTCATGTAGCCAGAGTTAGTGTAAAATTTTTTGAAGTGACCCATGTGAATATTTTGCCATGGCCGCCCAGATCCCCCGATCTTTCGCCCATAGAGCATGTTTGGGACATCATGGCTAGAAGGCTAGGAAATTTCCCCCAGCCCCCACGGATTTCGGCGGCTCTGATACATGAACTACAGGTAGCTTGGGATAGTAGGTATCCCTCAAGAAGAAATAGACCATCTTATTGCATCAATGCCAAGACGTGTTGGAGAGTGTACAGATAATCGCGGTGGACAAAACATTATTAACAAATTCTTTAAAAAAAATTGTAAGCCCTTCGTTTTACACAGTTTCTTTGTCAGTTAGTACATATCTTGTGTATGGGCCAGATCAGACTGTCCTAGTATCACGAAACACGTGGAAATAATGTTTTTACAATTCACGGGATATTCGTGAATTTTATAGCGAACGACTCTGATCTGACGCCTGAGCTTCTTTCCCAACTTTGTTGCAGTTTCGCTCGGTCTTTCATTATAACATCCACAAAGGGACAGTGGATTAGTTTTCAAACTTCACTACGTCCAGCGTTACACTTCCAAAGTAACTAGTGAATTAGACCCCCTCCGGATCCACCGGTTCGCTTGTTACAAGAGGTTTAAATAAATAAATAGAATTCTTATAAAGCACTGACATACAGTCAGGCTTTTGCGCACGTGTTCTTCTGTCTCACACACCTTCGTGAAATACTGTATGAACCGTCTTTTTGGCGCTCTTGTTCCTCGGAACAGAGTGCTTATCAATTTGGCCAAATGTCTGTAATTTTCGAATTTTTGGGGTAGGTGGCGCATCCCAATACAATGGACAAATTTGTTAATGGGCATAATCGGCCCAATGCTTTCCGAGTCATAATTTTGTTTTCAACCAATACAAATCCGATCAAAATTGAAACTTGGTAAGTGGTTGTAGAATACAAACCTAAGGACGTTTGGGAAATTTTGTGAGAATCGTATCACTAGAAAATTTGAAAAAAATTATTGAAGAATATTATTTATTTCGCGATAACATGAGAACGGAAAGAGATAGCGACTTCAAATTTTCAGGTTAGGTTGTGCATCTGAATGCAACATTAGGCATAATTGGCCAAACAGTTCTGGACTTATACCCATCTGAAATTTGGTTAATATTTCCTAAATAACTCGAAAATTTCAAAACCGATCCAATTCAAATACAGTTATTAGTTTTAGAATGCCAACGCAAAAATTCTTCCGAAATTTCGTGAGGATCGTATCACTAGAAAATTAAAAAAAAATCATTGAAAAATATTAAGTATTTCCGAAACTATTCGTCCGACATCGCTGAAATTTTGCGAGAGCCTTCAAAGCCTAACTCTACTGACAAGTTTCAAGTTTGAACAAGATCGGATCTATATTGTTGGAGATCCGAGTAGCCTTATTCGAGTTCAGTAGCTGGATGGGTAACCTTTGCCTCGATAACTTTCGAACGAAAGGAGATAGGGACTCGCAATTTTGAGGGGATGTTTCGCATCCGAATGAGAGGGTTAATTTCGTTTTTGAACATAATCGTTCCAACGGTTTTGAAGTGTTACCCACCTGGAGTATTATTTCCAAAACTCTAAAAATATAGACTCGATCGAATTAAAGCTTGGTAACTTGTTGTGGAATATCGACATAAAGACGTGGGTACCATACTCCTAAAAAAATTTAAAAGAATTACGAAAAAAAAATTGATTCAAGTACTGACGTGAATAATCATTAAAGGATACTGTGGGAGGTATACTCATTATTCAACGGTTTTTTTTTGGGTTTTCTCTCCCAAACTCTGAAAAATATCTATAAAATAAAAATTAATTATTTTGTGATTTGCTTCTGCGTAAGAAACACAGGATATTTGTCAGAAGCAATCAATTGAACAATGTTGCCTAACAAACAACAACGAAACAACATCAACGAAGAAACAACTATATCGTAACGTTTCGGAGTCTATATCAGACTCCTTCTTCAGACGCTCAATGAAAATCGAGAGAATTATTTTGTTGATAGTTATTTGGTGAAATTCAATGTGACAATTCTTGAATTTCACCAAATAACTATCAACAAAATAATTCTCTCGATTTTCATTGAGCGTCTGAAGAAGGAGTCTGATATTGACTTCGAAACGTTACGATATAGTTGTTTCTTCGTTGATGTTGTTTCGTTGTTGTTTGTTAGGCAACATTGTTCAATTGATTGCTTCTGACAAATATCCTGGGTTTCTTACGCAGAAGCAAATCACAAAATAATTAATTTTTATTTTATAGATATTTTTCAGAGTTTGGGAGAGAAAACCCAAAAAAAACCGTTGAATACTGACGTGAAGTCAGGACGAGAGTCAGGGGCTTTTGCGCGTATGTTCTATTGTCTCTTAATCAAATTTACCTGTATGTCGAATACAGGAGAATGGACCATAGAACATACGCGTAAAAGCTCAATCAAGTTTGACTTGATTTTGTCTTAATTTTGTTAAATAAACATGATTTTGATTTAGATTTTAAGATCAAAGTAAATTCTATATTCGACTCGGGTGCTTACTGTTACTGTGCCAGACAAAAATGTTTTTAGAATAAATGTGAGAGAAATTGTCTGTCTTTCGGGGCCCCCCTAAGAATTGGGGGCCCTGGACACGAGCCCCGTGTGCCCTCATGGTAAAGACAGTATTGCGTATAATGAACATCGGGGGCACGAAACATCAACATTTCAAGGATCTTCTGATATGAGTACAACCCTGGCATGGAGCATCCGATTCCGAGCAGTCTGAACTCTGAAGGGGGACGGACATGACAGAACGAACGACACGCAGCTCAGAACTCGTGCTGCATCGATGAACTGCGTGCTACGTATGGAAATACGTTCGTGTGTGTGATCCCCGATTCTCATCAAATCCAATCCCAACAAAACATCGTGTCCCATTGTTATGTACTAGAAGCACCCCGTTCAAAATGAGACCGTACATAGAGAAATTACTGGATTTCTTGAGCGGAAAAAACACGAAATACGCCAGGTTTGGATCGTCGACCAACAAGAAAACGAAGACATCTAGGATAACGAGCATATTTTCGAGAAAAAAGAGTGAGGTGTTCTGAAAATGCGAGTGGTGTTTTGAAAAAAGGCTCACATAATGGGAGACGACAGTTCTCCGGATTTGAGCCTGAAATTGAGGAGGGGTTCTAGTGATTCAAGGGATTCGTTCTATTTGGATTTGGATAAAGGGATTGATTCTGATATTGAGGAGGTGGCGACTGGTTCTGCGGCCGATGGGGGCGATGTTACTGCTACCCCGACAGTTATTGGGGGGTTGATACCAGAAACTAGGTAAAGTTGGTGCCAATTTTGGTGTATTGATGTTTGTAATGTTAATATTTACGTAAATATCCATTATTAGTATGGGTATTGGTATACTACACTCCTTAAGTAAATTGTTCTCATATTGTTCGAGCTTGTAGAGATGCATTAATAGCAAATATATTAATTTATTCACATATTATCTCCTTATAGCAAGAATAATTTCAATATTCCTATCCTTAAACCTTAAATATGACAGCTGATCGAAATCAAGTCTGCATTTTCTCTGTGTATAGGTGTGTCAAAATTCAGTATGAAAATTTTGGACCGTATACTTCAGGTCAAAATAGGACATTTTTGTCCATAAACAGGTGTCCGCAAACGCTTCATCAACAATCTAAAGGGTGTTAAAATTTCGATATTTTTTTCTTCATAGCTCTTTCACTTTTTTAGATATTACGATACAATTTGAAACACAGGTTACATTCTAGGACGGAATGATAATAGCAGTCAAAACCAACCTATTCTCGTTTTCATTGTTTCGTTAATAAATTTTATTAAATCTAGCGAATTACAAATATCGATTTTGATTTTTTTCTCGATAACGATCGCAGATGAGCAAAAATCACAAGAGACAACAAAATTTATAAATAAAACAAAGGGGACGTATCTTATGTTGAAAATCACCAGCGGTGCATTCTAGAAAAGTTTATGGGGCTAAAAAAGGCTTGATCCCTGAAAAATTTCTCTGTAGATTCTTATAATTACAATGACAAAATTATGAAAAGTCCTGTGTCAGTAAAATACCATGTTTGTTTTCTTAGTGATTTACGGTATTTTTACATAAAAATTGGTTCAAGCACTGACGTGAAGTCAGAAGCTTTTGCGCGTGTGTTCTATTGTCCATTCTTCTGTATTGGACACCCTTAATCGAATTCACCATGGTAAATTATGTTGTCCATTCTCCTGTATTGGACACTTAATTCGAATTAACCATGGTTAATTCGCGCAAAAGCTTCTGACTTCACGTCAGTGCTTGAACCAATTTTTTTTTTCGTGATTTTTTTCGAATTTCTAGGGGTACGGTTCTTAAAATTTTTTTTTTCGTCATTTTTTCAAATTTTCTAGGGGTACGGTTCTTACAAAATTTTAAACACGTCTTTATGTTGATTTTCTACTACTAGTTACCAAGCTTCAATTCGATCGAATATTTATTTTTTGAGTTATCAAGGAAATAATATACCAGGTGGGTATAACTCGGAAACCGTTAGACCGATTATGCCCAAAAACGACTCAACTCTCCCTTTCGGATACGCAACCTACCCTGAAAATTGCAAGTCCTTATCTCCTTTCGTTCGAAAGTTATCGAGGCAACGGTCACCCATCTACTGAACTCACACAAGGCTGCTCGAATCTCCAACAATATTTAACCGATTGAGTTAAAACTTGAAACTTGGCAGTAGAGTTAGGTTATGAAGGCTCTTGCAAAATTTCAGCAATTTCAAACGAATAGTTACTGATATATAGATTTTTTTTTCAAGAGAGAGAATTAACTTTATTAGCATACGACCGAAGTCTTCCAGCCTTTTTTTTTTCAATTTTCAATGATTTTTAAAATTTTTCTACAAATACTATCCTCACGAAATTTTGCAAGAATTTTCGCGTTGGCATTCTACAACTTATAACCATGTTTGAATTCAATCGGTTTAGTATTTTTCGAGTTAATGAGGAACAAAAAACAACCAAATTTCAGATGGCTATAACTCTAAAACCGTTTGGCCGATTATGCTCATAAACAAACTGAAATGTCGCGTTCTGATGCACATCCTAATATGAAAACTTCAAGTCGCTATCTCTTTCCGTTCTCAAGTTATCGTGACAACAAAAATATTTTTTAATAAATTTTTAATAATTTTCTAGCCATACCATTCGCACAAAATTTCACAAACGTGCTTAGGTTCATATTCTACAACTACTCACCAAGATTCAATAAGATCGGATTTATATTGGTTGAAAACAAAATTATTACTGGGAAACCACTAGGCCGATTATGCCCATTAACGTACTTGTCCGTCGTATTGGGATGCGCCACCCACCCTGAAAATTTCAAGTCGCTAACTCTTTTCGTTCTCAAATTATCGTGGCAACGGCCAGACGGTCGGCCGGACAGAATCAAATTTGACCTTGAATTCTTCATTGGGGAGTTGAACTAAATCGTTTGGGACCATTTTCGTCAAAAAATTCGTAAGTTACAGACATTTGGGCAAAATGATAACGCTATGTTCCCCAGAACATACGCGCAAAAATAGCAACTTATTTATTTACTTGAAAACAGTTCAAAATACGAAAATAACTCAAGATATCATTTTTATTACGAAATGAAGAAACATTGAGAAGATTTTTTTTTAAACTATTAGTCAGTCTGCTACTGCGCACTGCTTAAAATTATAATTATTTTTTTTCCGTTGAATGTAAGAACATCTAATATAGTTCATAGTCAAATTAGGATAACATGGATAACGTAAATGTAAATGAACAAGAGCGCCAAAAAGGATAATGGAAAATTTCGCGGAAGATCCAAAAAAAGCATGTTTTTGGTACTACAACTTTTGAATTCAATTTTTTTTAAGATGCAGTTTCATCATAAGAATTCATTGTTATCATTTTCAACTCTAACAAACTAATACTTTCGGAGATATGATGTTTCAAAGTTTCAATAATACATCGTAAGTTCTATGTATTCACAGAATGTGAACACAGAATCTGTCTGTGATCACTATTCATAAATGTCAACTTTTCTAGCTATTAGAGATTGTGAATTCGAAGTTGTTATTTTCTCTTGGAAAGCAAGTATTCGATTCTTGAATTTGTGAATATATACAAGACTGTTTTGATGTAGTTTATGGAGGCAATAGTAAAGAAGAACATAATGGAATCATCAAAAGAAATTACTGTTCGTTGACCACTGAGGTTAATATTACCTTTTACCTCCTTAAGTAGTGAGACATGTTCCTATATACAGTATTTTCATAATGTTGCTAGAAAAAAAATACTGAAATATGGATCTACATTTGTGTATCAATCATTTTAATTTGAGTTAAGGTTCACAATACAGAAAAGAATGTGTTAGTGGTACGAACTATTAAATTTTAAATTATGAAAAGACGATAGTATTTTATTAATTTATTTTGAACTATTAAAATAATTTGCTCGTAAATCACTACCTACTCAAATATCAGGAATGATGGACAATCTGCTATGATTGTCTCCAGCCTTGCTCTAGACATTTCGATGATACTTTCCTTAGGTATCTCTAGTTGTGAAAACTATGCACCGAGTGTGAGTTGCAACAACCCATTCCACGAGGTTGAATCATTGCAGATTGCTCATTTAATTTTGATAAATAAATTTAATGACAATTTTTGAAGCATTAAGGCGTTGAAGCATTGTAGATTGCTCTTTTTTTATAAGATAATTTTTGAAGCATTTTTTTTAAACGACACTTTTTTTAAATTTAATTTATTTCATGCTGCATTTCTATCATAGGAATCCATTGATATAATTCCCAACTCTGAGAAACCAATACTTTCGGAGATATAATTTGTCGGTTTGAACAAGAGCGTCAAAAAGCTCCTGTCCACAGGGCTTGAATAATTATTTTTTCGAATATCTTCTAAAGTTCAGAAGATGGACGTACTTCTATATGAACTTTTCGGCTTAAAATCAAGCATAGATTAATCTCCTCTAATATGGACATTCAATTAAAAGACATCCTGTAATCAGGTTGGTCCACTTCTCGTACAATAACTTTAACATTTCATAAAATGCTCAATTTCAAGACTAAATAACATTGGTCCGCGAACGCTTCAAGTTAAGTTGTTAAATTCTGCAGAATTTTTTCGTTATTTCTTAATAACTCTCGAAGTTTGAAGTGTGTTAGACAGTTTTGCACTGGGGCTTTATAAATAACGTATATATGAAGCTGTTGGTTCATAGAGTATATAACAGAACATAAACAGTGCAGGGTAAGGTGGGAAGAAAATGCGCCGGTCGACTCCGTTAATGGATAAAATCTGGCTAGAAGTTTCAGAGCCATCTGAAATTTTGTTTCTCCAATATCTCAAAAAATAATGAGATGATCCAATTGAATCTAAGTAGTTAGTTCAACAATTCAAATATGAAGACTTGTGCAATTTATCAGGGTAGAGCGTGTAACTAGAAGATCTAAATTAAATTATTTAAAAAATGTTTTCATCTCAGAATCTATCCGTCAGATATCGCTGAAATTTTGCGAGAGCCTTCAAAACCAAATTATACGGCCAAGTTCTACATTTAAACTCAATGGTATCTATATTGTAGAAATATTTATGAAATATCGAAATATTATTACAGAGTTGATAGAATTAGAAATATTAGGTCTATGATCATGTTATTTTTGGCGCTCATGAGTGCTTATCAATTTGCCCAAATGTCTGTATTTTTCGAATTTTTGGCTGAAAATGGTCTCAAACGTATTGGCAAGACCTTAACCATGATAACTGTCGAACGGAATGAGCTAGGGAGTTGACATTTTCAGAGTAGGCTTGGGTGATAAATATCTCAGTTAAGTTCGTCATTGGGCAAAATCGGCCTAGTGGTTTCGGAGTACCAAAAAAAATTTTTTTTTTTCATTACAAATTTTAAATCCAATTTTTTTCAAGATGCAGTTTCATCATGAGAATCCATTGATATCATTCCCAACTTTGAGAAGCCAATACTTTCGGAGATATGATTTGTCAAAGTTTGAACAAGAGCGCCAAAGCTCCTGTCCATAGGGCTTTCCCACTTTTTATAAGGGAATAGCAATTTGTTTAATACTATATTCTAAAACAGGTTGCAGAATGGCTCCTGTTCAAACACGAATGCGAAATTCGAAAACAAGCGACGAAGAAACGATTTTTCGAACGCATGAGTGTTGGAATTGTCTTCTGCAATGACTATTAGACGATATTTTCTCTATTTCAGGCAAGTATTGTAAAATACTATTCAAATTTAATGAAAAATTCGGATTATACGTCCTAGTGACTTTTGTATTGTATCTTGGCAGTTGGTGTGACTGTTACGAAAGTTGACAGATTACGGAATTTGAATTTGAATCGTACGTAGGGCATGGAGATCAGATTTAAAACAGTTTCCTAATAGAATGAATGATTCAAACTTAGCAAGAAGGAAATCTCTAGTATCTTATTTTTTAATGAAAATAAAACTTTTCCTCTCAATAATTATTTCACTACATCCAGATCATATTATATTGACAATAACTGACGAGTGTTGAAATTAGATACGATCGAATGTCAGTGCTGACTACCACTAAACGAAAAATATAACTATAAACAATGCTGAAATGAGTTCATTACAGCACTGTTTTTAGTGCTGTAATGAACTTATTACGATACCGAAATGCAGAAAAGAATATTTTAAATCGATATTAAATACCCATCGCAGATCAAGACGATTTACTTATGAACTTATTTTAAAGAATTGGGGTCCATTTATTTAGATTCCACTGAAAGTTAAACGATATTTTATCTAGATTTATTAGGGTTTGGCCGAAATCGGAAATATTCTATGGAATATAAAACCACACCCAACGAAAAAGCGTAAGTAACTTATAATCTTTAAGAATTTTCAAGATTATTATAATTTTTTACCGATTCACTACGGTCAAGTTCATTCTGAAAATTCTATATACAATGTTTTTTGTGAATTGTCAACTCATAGTTTCTCATGGCAAAACCGTACGATTGGACGGATTTGTTTCATAGAAATTACTCTCTATTGAAAACAAACCACTGCTATACAGGGTGTTTTTTGTCTCAGGGCACATGCTTGATCTGATTTCTGTCCTTACGCCACATGTATTTGAATCAAAACTAATCGTTTGAGGTCATTCTCAGCCAAAAAGTGGACCAGTTTTTTTGGACGCTTGTTTTTACAGTTGGATTGATATTCTTGAAAATATTGGGAATACTTTTTTTTTTTTGGAGCTAAGCAGCCTTGGGCGAGTTCAGTACCTGTATGGGTGGCCGATCTGGATATATATTTGAACAAGCGCGCCAAAGCTTCTGGTCACAGTACTTTTCCTACTTGTTTATTTTTTTATGAATAAAATATGGTAGGTATTCATTCCAATTGACTGCGACACACAGTACAAACATAGAAATCAAACGTTACATTCTGTATGAGAAAGAATAAATCTCCATGTAAAATTTGCAGCAGTTTTTTGCTTCCACAACATTTTAATTCCACATAGTTCAAAACATCAGCTATCGAAATTTCAGGGGGGTTCGCTGCATGATTTATCATTTGATAATAATTATTTGAGCAAATAATAAGCCAGATGAAAAGTAGGGCCCCGCAGCACCAAATATTCCATCATGATGGGATCAGTTAAATTTCGAATTGACTGTTGCTAAATTAATATTGTTCAGACCGCATGAGATTAATAGCATTGATTTAGTTTAATAAGATAATAAGCAAAATACAGTTGAGTTTCGAACACCCTTCTACAATGCAATTCAATATGACGGTTCTTTACAAGTAGGTTCGTACCAGACAGTGTGCAATTTCGTGTGCTTTGATTTCTCTGTTCTTTGTGGTGGTGAGTTTAGAGAAAGCTGTGGAAATTGAGCTGTGAATAATGAAATGAGGTGCCTTAAAATTGGGATACTTTGGTCCACTTTTGAAATTAACAGTGTAACAAATGTGATTCATTTTTATTTCTTCTCGTTCTCTTGAGGTCTGTATTAGAACTATCAATTTTGAAATTGGCAAAACGCTAAAAATTTAATAAACCTTTTCGAGTACGTGCTCTGTGGAACAGTGTACCATCATTTTGCCCAATAGTTTGTAATTTTCGATTTTTTTTTGCAGAAAATTGTCTTAAACGATTAGGTTCGACTCATTGATTGGAGGTCAAATTTGATTCTGTCCGGCCGGCCGTAGCAACGATAACTTTCGAATGGAAAGAGATAGCGACTTGAAATGTTCAGCGTAGGTTGCGCATTCGAATGCGGCGGTTATGTGCGTTAATGGGCATAAATATTATTTTTCGTTATTTAGGAAATCACCCCATACGGATAAAATTATTTATCGATGCTCGTGTCACCCATTCGAACATAAAGTCGCGGCATTTCATAATATGTTACACCGGCTAATTAATATACTTCTATCCGAAGAAAAAAGTATGAATTATCAAACAGATAGCGGTAAACAATGGATATGAAGAAAAATGTCGAAGAAACAATAGTTAAGAAAAACAATTAGTTTAGTATTTCCAGAAATGAAGGACAAAAATAAAAAAATCAATTAGGTTAGGATATTTTAACATATCGAGTAACGGAAAATAAATAGTTGTCTTTAAATCCAACAGACCAACATCTAATTTTGGACAAACAATGGCCTGGCAAAACTTATTAAGAATAATAACTCAAATAACGATAAAGAAGAAAAAGTCGTTGTTTATCAGTTAAATTGCTGTAGTTGTGATAAATGAAATATAGGAAAAAAAAGATAGAAATTTTGGAACAATAATTAGGGAACATTATCACAGCTACCAACACAACAAAATCAATTATAACTATTAGAATCCTTTTGCAGAAGGACATGTTTAACCAAGATCTCAAAATTGTACACAACTTGAATATTGAATATAGGTGCACAACTAAACTATTGGGAAACGGTGGAATTAAATAGAGAAGAACACACAGGTAATTTAGCAAACGAAGAATTAGATAACAATTTCAGTTACTCAATCTATTGAAATAGAAAACAAATGAATTAAAGCGTATGAATGAAAGAATTATTCTAATTGTTTACAAAGTACCTACTGAGTGTACGATTGGTTAACTAGTTTTAAATATGTCGTAAGAAGAAGAACAACAAAAACTCTCTGTCCATGTCATCGATTGTGAAGTATAAAAGAGACCATTAATTCTTAAGAATTAACTCGCTGTTTCGACGAAACGAGTCACAATATTAAATAAATGTTTTTTTTTTTGGAAATTGCAAAAGCCTGAATCTTTTTACTTGTGCTGATTTTGTCAGGAGCTTTTGCGAGCATGTTCTATTTTCTACCTATTTACGCCTCACACACCTTCACCGCATACTGCATGAAGTTGAGTATGAATTGAGGCAGCGTTAATACGTAAAAAAATGCATTGAATATCGACTACATTTAGATTGTGAAATAAAATAATTCCAAAAATACAAGGCCGATGGAGCTGAAATCCGGAATTCGATTTCAAAATGGTGGTTTAAAGGTTTGTGCAGATTTTCAGCAGAACCAGACAAATAGTTTCTGAATTATAAAATGTTTGAAGAGAATTTTTTATTGTTTTTCCTGTGATAAGATCCTCATGGAATTTTTCAGAAATTTGCAAATCGGCATTCAATTCGATCCGATCTGTATTTTTTGAGCTATTGAGGATATAACACCAAATTTCAAATGTGTTAAACTGCGAAACCGTTCGGCCGATTATGCCCATTAACGAATTCACCCATCGCATTTGGATGCGCGACCTACCCTGAAAATTGGAAGTCACTATTTATCTCTTTGCGTTCGAAAGTTATCGTGGCAACGGCCAGCCGGACAGAATTGAATTTGACCTCGAATTTTTCATCTGTGAGTCGAACCAACTATATACGTTTGGACCATTTTCGGCAAAAAATTCGAAAATTACAGACATTTTGGTAGAATGATAACAAGCTGCATGAGCGCAAGAATCCAAGAATTGTAAATTATGAACATGAGTTATAATCCATTGCTCACTAGTGAGTTATGGATTATAACACACGTATTATTTGATAGTTTACTTGTCTAAAATTACATTAATAATGACAGTCATAACTGTCATGTGTTGGATAAATGTATTTATTATTCTTTGAAAGATCGTGCTGAAGCTTTATGCTACTAATATGATTTCTCTATTTCAGTACCGTAATGGATTCATTACAACACTAAAAAGAGTGCTATAATGAGCTCATTCTTGCATTGTTTCTAGTTATATTTTTAGTTTTGTGGTAGGTAGGCAGCACTGACATTCGATCCTATCAAATTTCAACACACGTCAATTGTCAATATACCTAATATAATCTGGATATAGTGAAATAATTATTCAGAGGAAAAGTTTTATTCTCATTAAAAAATAAGGTACTAGAGATTTCCTTCTTGCTAATTTTGAATCATTCATTCTATTAGGAAACTGTTTTAAATCTGATCTCATTTCAAATTCAAATTCCGCAGTCTGTCAACTTTCGTAACAGTCCCACCAACTGCCAAGCTACAATACAAAAGTCACTAGAAAGTATCCTCCAAATTTTTCATTAAATTTCAACAGTATTTTACAAAACATGCCTGAAATAGAGAAAATATCGTCTAATACTCGTTGCAGAAGGCAATTCCAACACTCATGCTTGTTTGAATAGGAACCCATTCTGCAACTTGTTTAGGAATATACTATTTCGGACACTGAGATATATCAATAGATGTGACTCTGATATATTCAATAGCTGGATTAAACATTTACAGATTTTACAAATTTACAGAAAAGTAATCTTTCACTGTGTGGACCTCCAATGACCATTTATTTCAGTAGTTGGTACGGTATTACAAATCAGTGAAATATGTATATATAGGGTCCTTACAACAAATATTTTTTGTTCGAATTTCTATGATGTCCAGGAGGTTTCCACAATATAAAAGGGCAAGAACTTAGATAGGAAGGGACAAAAAATTGGATGAAAGACCCTCCTTAATTTTCGTAGAAGTATCAGTTCCTCACATATTTTGCATTAATTCAGAAGCCCTATTCTGATTATTTTGTTTCTATATTTATCTTATGTATTATTCAAACCATCGTAAGTGCTATCACATTTTTTCTTTCCTCAGTTGGCCAACTATCCCACCCCATAATATGAGTGGAGGAAGCAAGAGCACAGTTGAAGAGCCTCATATGCCATCAATGGCTTCTCCTTCTGGTATTATTGCCTCACCAGAGTCCTTCAGTCACCCTTCGTATCCGGTAAAATATGACAAGCATAGTGTTAAAGTTCAGATTCATGAGTCCACAACAAAGTGAGTATCTATACATGTTGTAGCAGAATTGACTTGACATAATTATTATTCGAAAAAAATGGAATAAAAAAGCTAGCTTTACTCTCACAACTATTGTATTTGTCAGGCGTTACAGCCGCACTGACGAAGACCTTAAATGATCCGAAACATACGAATATGTTTCGTACTATGACATTTTTCCTGGAAGGAAAGGTCAACATAATTTTTAACTTTTATAAGCTTCATTGTTCCTTCCTCCCATCTCCATATAATACTTTTCAAATATGTGTTCCCTTATCTGCACATATAGTCTGGTTGTTCACACAGAAAACAAATTCTGTGTTCGAGGAATTTTCGTCAATCTGAAATAATACCAAATAAAAATGATATCCAATGACAAAATAAGAGGTAATTTATAAGATGACAGTGCCAATTTTATGAAATACTTACCAGATGTAAGCAAGAGTTAGTTATATTACAGCCGTCTGTGGAAGCCTGGAACACAGTCTGGCAACGCCGCATTTGAATGTCCCTTGGAGGCCTACTCCTTCAATGTGGTAGAGCGGGATATCGTTTATTTAGAATTTAAAACATTAGCGAATTCATTGGATTAGTTATTTTGTTTGGAATCCCTGGAAGAATAAATTATATGAGACCAAACTCGGTCAATAAATGGAATGATTACATTTCATTCAGCAATAATCTTGATATAAAGTTGAAATAGATAGGTAGTTGTTATTCAATTCATTGTTCAGCAAGAACCACGAGAAGCTGTAGGGTCAACTCTTGCCATAAAAATTGAAAACAAATAAAATTATCGAAATCAATATATATATATATATATATTATCAAACATTACATTTATAAAACTATGTATGAGAGTCTTATGTAAATTGCGATAAAAACACATTGAAGTTTAAAATTTTTCGTTTCTCATATCCCCGAATGATTTCGTGTCTTTTCCATTTCATCGACATCAACATTGTTATTCCTATTTTTTATATAATTCTTCTCAGGTTATCGATTTGAACTGAAGAATCTAAAGATAATGACTTTTCGAAATTGAATTTATAAAAATGGTTTCTTTTAGCTTCTTGATCCTCTATCCAGATGTATCAATTTTTTTTGAATAAGTATGTTTTTCTGTTTATTATATAGTTCTTCAAATGAAGGAACTGAAAAATGTAAAAATAATTAATTGAATAAATAAAAAAATAAATAGTTTCTATAAGATTCTTGCTCTTCCATCCAGATGAATGAATTTTTGTTCAATAAGTACCTAATATTAAGTAGTCATCAAAATCTTTTATGAAATTTGAAGAAATAAAAGCTTCTATTTCATTTAAATTTCTATAAATTTACATATCGCTTCTAGACTAGCTTTTGAAGGTATTCTGGTAAATTTTGGACAATTTTTGTGTGCTTAAATAATAAATAATTTCAATCTGGCTGTAACTGTATACTTTGCT
This sequence comes from Halyzia sedecimguttata, assembly GCA_937662695.2. Classification (NCBI taxonomy): domain Eukaryota; kingdom Metazoa; phylum Arthropoda; class Insecta; order Coleoptera; family Coccinellidae; genus Halyzia; species Halyzia sedecimguttata. The sequence continues at coordinate 32,396,177 of OW569415.2, forward strand.
CTAGGTATTACAATATTACATCGAAGTCCTCGAAATGTTTCAGGCTAACTGCGCCATGAATAAGTAGAAGAAATATGTTGTCCTGGTATAGACTTAACGTATAAATTCTTCAGCTCTTCATTTTCCGGAAAGCTTGAACAGTTAACGTAATTTTCACATCTTGAAGATGAATAATTTATCAGTTGCTATTATCATAGATCTAATATAATATCGTCGGTAATGTGCAAAACCACGAATGTGATAATTTGCTGTTTTTTACCTATGCACACAAACAGCGAAGTTAGACTTGCAATAATTTGTCAAAAACACGAATTTATTCATAAATGCATAACCCCATTGTGGCCTTGGCATCGTTTGGTGAATTGTTTTCCAAAGCCAAAACAAACGAATGTGCACCAAGACCAAGATTCAATTTCATCTCAAATTTAGGCAACCAAATAATTTAGTGTATGATCTGTTATTACTAGAGACCGGACTATATGCAACATAAAAACGTTGTTATATGTATTAAAAATGCTTGAAATATGCACGAAAATAGGCAGAATATGCACGAAAATATGCAGAATTTGCAAAATGGAATAATGAATTTTAGGAACTCAAAAAAAGAAGAAGAGTAATTTTTATTTCAAAATCAGCATATCAGTAACTCTCAATAATATGGTATTAAAATTTTTTAATGTTTTTGTAAACGTTAATAATCAAGTATTGTTCCAAATGTTCAATTGTGCAGTAGGCGAGCCGGCGAGCGCTTTCATTTTATTACGTAATAATAGGTCTCTTGCATGATTTTTTTTTTATTATTGGAATCGATTATTATATCCATAAGAATACTGAAAAAGTTCAACCGTCGTCAAAAATTTCAATTTTCAACGAGATAATGATCATTCAAATTTGGTTGCACATAATGCCTGTCCAAACGATCGAAAATTGGCGCCAGTCCGTGACGTATCCCGTCATATCTACTCTCATTCTCTTCTCATGTCCGTTTCACTCTTCATTCCAGTGCAATACAGCTCCCTATAAAAATCCCGAAGACAGCATTGGCTGTAACAAGCAGATGGTAAATTTTGAGTACGTCATCCATCATAGCAACGATTCAGAAGCGTTTCACCTCACTTGAAATTGCTTCTTGATTTACCGATTTTCAATACCGAAATATTCAAATTTTATAAATTATGAAAGTGTATGAGGGCATACATGATGATCTGGTATTGAAGTAGATTCAGAAAAACATAAACATATGGTATTTCATGTTACATGCAATAGACCTATTGCCACAACAAATGAAGAGCGCGGCTACTAATACTGCGTTCCGGAATGCGATAATAGTGATTCGCAAATCCGACAAAAGTCACAATTATTACTCAATAGACCTCATATTTTGTGGAATTTGGTCGGATTCGTGATATCATCACATTTATCGCATGTCGGAACGCAGGGAAGAAAATATCTACCTACCGATAATAAGCATCATAACTGGATCTTAGCTAAAATATGCAAATACCGCTGAAGATGTCTAAAATATGCAAATGCATATAATCCGGTCTCTATTTATTACTATACAATAGTTATTACTATACAATATACTATAATATACAATGGACTATTACCTGAAGGAACACAAAATTTTCGTTTCTCTTCATCTCAGCCTGTACCCTCAAATGTACTCACCCCAAGTAGGAGAATTCAAGAAGAAGAATTCACTACACGCACTATTTAATTGCAGAATAAATATCACTTGTATTGCACTAACTCACAAAAACAATTTCACAATATTCAACCTGTACTAGTAAACAAACGGACAAACTGAATACTGTTTAATGAGTTTAATTGTGAACTGACGTTAACTGTACGTCTCTAGACCATGTTGCCATTTAATCACGTTCCTGGCTCTTATAAAGGAGGCTATGGTTATATTGCCTTTATTCACCTGAATTAATGTTCAATGTATATTATTTTACAGGACTGAACCACTGGCTGTAACACCATTTCATTCTAATACGCCTTATTGTTTGAACAGAAGATTATCGAGAGCAGAAAAACAGAATGAATGGATGCAACTTGGAACGTGAGTATGATATTTTGATGAGGTGCACGAGTATCTAAAATCTGATAAAACGTTTTCTAGACAACATTTGTTAAGTTCGAATCATTCTCATGGCGGGAGATCCATATTCGAATTTTTGCGCCTATGATCTGGGGAACATCGCGTTATCATTTTGCTCAAATGTCTGTAATTTTCGAATTTTTCGCCCAAAATGGTCTCAAACGATTGGGTTCGACTTCCTGATCAAGAATTCGAGATCAAATTTCATTCTGTCCGTCCGGCCGGGTGGCCGTTGCCACGATAACTTGAGAACGAAAAGAGATAGCGACTTGAAATTTTCAGGGTAGGTGGCGTATCCCAACCCAATACGACCGACATGGGACGTTAATGGGCATAATCGGCCCAATAGTTTCCGAGCAATAATTTTGTTTTCAACCAATACAGATCCGATCAAATTGAAACTTGGTGAGTAGTTGTAGAATACAAACCTAAGGACGTTCGTGAAATTTTGTGCAAATCGTATCACTAGAAAACTTTAAAAATATTGTTAAAAAAATATTAGTTATCTCATGATAACTTGAGAATGAAAAGAGATAGTGACTTGAAATATTCAGGTTATATAGGTTGTGCATCTGAATGCGATAGAGTTTGTCTATAGGCGTAATCGGCTAAAGGGTTTTGAAATTTGGTTGTTATTTCCTCAATAACTCGAAAAATACCAAACCGATCCAATTTAAATATGGTTATTAGTTGTAGAATGCGAACGCGAAAATTCCTGCGAAATTTGGTGAGGATCGAATCACTAAAAAATAAAAAAAAAATCATGGAATATCATTGTAAAAATTCTATATATCAGAAATTATTCGTCTACGTCGCTGAAATTTTGCGAGAGCCTTAAGAACCTAACTCTACTACCAAGTTCCAAGTTTGAATATGATCGGATGTATATTGTTGGATACCCGAGGAGCCTTGTTTGCGTTCAGTAGCTGGATGGGTGACCGTTGCCTCGATAATTTTCAAACGAAAGTAGATGGGGAGTTGCAATGTTCAGGGTAGGTTGCGCATCCGAATGGAAGAGTTAAGTTCGTTTTTGGGGTCCAATGGTCCAATGGATATACACACCTGCGATATAATTTCCTCGATAACTCCAAAAATATAGACTCGATCAAATCGAACGTGTGTAAAATTATGTATGAACTGTATCGCTAGAAAATTTTTAAAAAATTACGAAAAAAAAAATTGGTTCAAGTGCTGACGTGAAGTCAGGAGCTTTTGCGCGTATGTTCTTTTGTCCATTCTCCTGTATTGTACACTCTTAATCGAATTTATCATAGTAAATTCAATTCGCGCAAAACCTCCTTACTTTTGCGTCAGTGCTTGATCCAATTTTTTAATATAGTTTTATGGAGGTTCAACTTTAAGATTACCTAATCCCCACTATTCAAAAGTAAATGTTAGTAGGAAGACATCAGATATTAATAGTAATTTACGTAACAAGTCCGGAAAATAGGGTTTTTTTTGGACGAATAGACAAAATTCTAGGACTCGCTTACGCTCGTCCTAGAAGTCTATGAGTCCAAAAAAACCTTTTTCGGGCGTGTTGCGTACAATATTTTTTCGGCAACCGTGTAGAATAACAAATCAATGAGACGACACATTTCTTTTTTATATATTTTGATTCTTATTCAAATTAAACAGAACAGAAAATATAACATGTTAACTAATTTTATATGAACTGTCAACCGTTTTCTCAGTGCCATGGTAACTTCATTTATCAAAAATATACCTACCAAGATTTTCATAATGTATTTACAATGACCAAAACGTCGTGATTCTTCCAGCCTAGTCCGGGAAGTACGTACTTCCCGGACTAGGCCGGGAAATGCTTCTTTCTCAAAGAAAAAGCGTCCGGGAAGTGGGCACTTCCCGGACGGTTGCCGAAAAAATAGTTTTATCAATATTGTGTGATTTCATCTCCATTCCACATCAAAATCAACTTCTATTTAACCATTAAAATTGAAACCAGTGTTGTTCGAAAGATTTCCATTTGTCGCAGACGAGTTCTGTTGTGCGTCCATCAATTTTGGTGCGCTTGTTCACCTAAACAGAATGCCTATCAATTCTTCCAAATTTTTGTCATTTTCGAATATTCTTCCGAGAGTGTTCTCAAACGATTAGTTTCGACTCACTGATGAATAATCCCAGGTCAAATTTGATTCTGTCCGGCCGTCCGTTTGGGGTCCAAATGCGCCGGCTAAGTTCGTTAATGGACAATATTCGTCTAGTAGTATCGGAATTATAGCCACTGAAATTCTATTTTCCTAATAACACGAAAAATACTGATCTGATCGAATTAAAGCATGGTAGTTAATTGAAAAATACCGACATGAAGCAAAATCGTTCAGTACCTGGATGGGTGACCGATCTGGCTATAAATTTGAACAGCGCGCCAAAGCTCTTGGCCGCTGTGCTTTTCCAGCTTGTTATTAAATGAAACAGATATTTTTAGATCATCAGATATCCTGAAGTACATTTTTTTGTTCTTTACCGAATGAAGGTTACATTTGTGAAATTGATTTGAAATAGATATATGAACGCAATACTGGTTCGATAATATGGTATTAGGGAAATACAAAAAAATCATAAAAACTGAAATTTGAAAACAAGGTATCAAAGGTCAGTATTGAAATTGTTCATAATCCATAATTTGAATTGAATAATGAGTACTTCAAGCTCAGTGGATAGAGCGAGCCGGAGATCTACCCAAAGGATAGTGGACACCATTCACTGTCGGTTCAAAAATTAACAGTGCTGTATCAAAGCTGCCATAAGGATAGAGTAACAAAGTTGAAAACGAACACAACTGACTCTCCTTAGTCGCACAAGCTCCTAGAAGATTCTGAGGGATCTCCTTGGGAAATACTTGGGAGAGTCAGAATAATCATAATCTTGTTTATAGAACGCGTGCCAAATGCAGATTGACTTAACAATGAAAGAAAAAGTGTAAAAAAACATTGACGTGGGGTCAATCTGCTTTGGCGCGCGTGCTATAAACATGATTATGATTATACTGACCCTCCCAAGTCTTTCCCAAGGAGATCCCTCAGAATCTGCTAGGAGCTTGTCCGACTAAGGAGAGTCAGTTGTGTTTTTTTTCAACTTTGTTACTCTATCCTTATGGCAGCTTAAATACAGCACTGTTAATTTTTGAACCGACAGTGAATGGTGTTCACTATCCTTTGGGTAGATCTCCGGCTCGCTCTATCCACTGAGCTCGAAGTACTCATCATTCAATTCAAATTAGCTACCGTGAACACGCGCGCCAAAGAGTACTGACTTCGCGTCAGTGCTTTTTTTTATTTTTCTTAAAACTTTAACACCCTGTAGCTCAAAAGATAAGAGGTTCAGGACATATGTTGATATGAACTTAAAATCATCTTAAAATCACCCAAGGATTCACAGCCCCAAGGATCAGCATCGAATTATGAAATACCCTGTATTTATATTCAATATTTACATGCAAATAGTGGTGTACATGGGTACACACTTGTTGCAAATTTCCTGCCCGAGGCAATCGCTTTATTGCGTTTGGAACATTTATTTTCAATTAGAACTTGAAACGACATGCTTCCGTAGACTTGTTAAACTCTTGTGGAATGGTTTTCATTAGTTGTTAGTGGTGATAGCGTGGAATTGGTTACACTTTCAGTAGGGCATACGATAAACTAATTAACAATTTTGTTTCATTATTGTTATGTGCAGCCAAACTGAACAGTGTACTGTACTTTGGTCTAGACTACGAGCGATCCAAGCGGACAAACAGAGGGTTGTTTCACATGCATGCGGTTCTATTCGGTTTGTAAGACGGCGTATAAGGCTTGTTCCACATGCATACGGTTCCATACGGTTCGGTTCTTTTTCGGTTTGAACCGAAAACGACTGAAGCCCTTTCACACATATACGGTTCATATTAGGTTTTATGTTATCTTCCGAAACACAAGCTCAATCAAAATTCCAATATTTTCGCGACGTCTGATCCATCAATGTCATTCAGAATTTGAACACAAATATCTTTGCTTCCTGCGTCTTTAATTTATCTTTATATTTTCAGAAGTTTTGTCCCACAGCACTGGTTTAGATTTACAGCAGAAATCAGTCGATCCACATTTGGTAAACCATCATTTTCTTATGCATACTGAGATCGCAACAATATCCCGAACATATGTATTTATAATTATATTTCTATATTCGAATAATTTGGGAAAATTGAAAGATATGTGCTCGATATGATATGATTAAAACCACAGAACGAGACAGGTAACATATGTAAATATTTATTACTTTATGGTTAAAACCGAAACTAAACCGTCTTTGTGTGAACGCTCCGGTTGATCTGTATTCCCTACACACGAATCCAAACCTGATTGAAACCTATTCGTGTCGAGGGAGTATTCGGTGCTGTACGGCTTTTATTTGGTACCGAATCTGAACCGAAGCACCGTTTCACACTTGTCGCCAGCGACCGAATTGAAACCGAAAACGAAACGAACCGAATGGAACCGTATGCATGTGAAACAAGCCTTAGGCTTGTTTCAGGCTTGTTTCAGGCATGTGAAACAAGCCTTAGGCTTGTTTCACATGCATACGGTTCCATTCGGTTCGTTTCGTTTTCGGTTTCAATTCGGTCGCTGGCGACAAGTGTGAAACGGTGCTTCGGTTCAGATTCGGTACCAAATAAAAACCGTACAGCACCGAATACTCCCTCGACACGAATAGGTTTCTATCAGGTTTGGATTCGTGTGTAGGGAATACAGATCTTCCAAGGAGAATATGGTCTATTCTGAATCGTCTAAGAACCGGTCATGGTCGTTGCAACAGCATGCTTTTCAGGTGGAACTCAGTTGAGAGTCCTAGTTGTGAATGCGGGGAAGCAGAGGAAACCATAGATCATTTAGTTAATAATTGTCGCATATATAGATTCAAAGATGGTTTTAGGGCTATTCATAATGTTTCTGAATCTTTTTTAGAATGGGTAGCGAGTTTCAAATCTATTTAATGAAATATAGAATATTCCATTTTAATTTGTTCGTTTTCTCCCTTTGTTTTTTCCTTTTCCAGATTGGGTTTCGGACCTTGGAGAATCTTCTCTGCTTGTTGAAGGAAGAAGCGATAATGAAGAAAATGATGCCCTTCAATATTTAATATTTCAGCATATTTTGTTAACAAAATCAATTTTCATAAATCACAACACTAACGGGGAGATAGGGTTTTTTTGCTGAGGTTTTTTCCCCAAGCTCTAGTATCATATTATATCAAATAATATGGTACCCCGTTACACTAACCTCTGCTAACACTTCTTTCATACACATGCTTTATTGTTAGATACAAAACAAATTGTAATGCTCAAGTTCAAAAGAATATATATATATACAGATCAACCGGGGCGTTCACACGAATACGGTTTAGTTTCGGTTTTAACCATAAAGTAATAAATATTTACACATGTTCTCTGTCTCGTTGTGTGGTTTTAACCTCAAATCGAGCAGATATCTTTCAATTTTTCACGAATTGTTCAAATATAGAAATATAAACATACAAATTTTCGGGATATTGTTGCTATCTCAGTATTCATGAGAAAATGATGGTGTACCAAATGTGGATCGACTGATTTCTGCAGTAAATCTAAACCAGTGCTGCGGGACAAAACTTCCGACAAATATAAAGATGAATTAAAGACGTAGGATGCATTCAAAGATGTATGTGTTCAATTTTGAATGGCTTTGATGAATCTGACGTCGCGGAAAAATTGGAATTGTGAGCCCGTGTCGGAAGATAACATAAAACCTAATATGAACCGTATATGTGTGAAAGGCCTTCATTCGTTTTCGGTTGAAACCGAAAACGAACCGAACCGAATGGAACCGTATGCATGTGAAACAAGCCTAAAGCGGCCCAAACAAGCTCAATATTATTGTGCAATGTGGGTTGCACAATATATTGACGTTTCTATCGTATGGAGGCGATATTGATGGTTGTGCAATATATTGCGCTATTGCGCAACCTTTCAATATCGCCCACACACGATCAATTATATTGCACAAATATAAAATATTGTACAATAATATTGAGCTGCATTAGGGCCAATGTAAAAAAAAATTGATAGATTTAATCTGTTAATTGACAGATTTTTCAGTTGGGTAAAAACTAAGTGAACTTCTCCATCTATCTAGAGGGTGATTCACGATCAGAGGACATACCAATGCTCCTCCTTCAATGAAAAATTCAATTGAACATACCGGGTGTTTCTTTTTCAATGTCAAAGCCAGTCATGACAAAAAACTCAAAACTCATTATTTTCAAATGACAACCCATTTATTTTATTAGTCAGCTGGAATCTACGTTAAAAAAATTGGTTCAAGTATGTTCTATTGTCCATTCTCCTGTATTGGACACTCTTAATCGAATATACCATGGTGTATTCTATTGTCCGTTCTCCTGTACTGAAAACTCTTAATCGACTTTACCATTGTAAACTTAATAATATTTTTTGTAAATTTTCTAGTGATACGATTCTCACAAGCGTCCTTAGTTTTGCATTCTACAACTACTCACCACGTTTCAATTCGATCGGACTTGTATTGGTTGAAAACAAAATTATTACTTGGAAACTTTTGGGCCGATTATGCCCATTAACGAACTTGTCTGTCGTATGGGAATGCTCCACCTATCCTGAAAATTTCAGGTCTCTATCTCTTTCCGTTCTAAAGTTATCGTGCAACGGACGGCTGGACAGAATGAAATTTGACCTCGAATTCTTGATCAGGAAGTTGAACCCAATCGTTTGAGAACATTTTGGGCGAAATATTCGAAAATTACAGACATTTGGCCAGAATGACAACGCGATGTTCCTCAGAACATACGCGCAAAAATATATAAAAGCTCTGACGTGAAGTCAAGACTCTTTGACGCGCTTGTTCACGCTGACAAATCTGAATTGAATTATGAGTGCTTCAAGCTTAATGGATAGAGCGAGCCGGAGAACTAAGCAGACGATAGTGGACACCATTCACTGTCGGGTATAAAATTAACAGTGCTGTGTCTAAGCTGGCGCAAGGATACAGTAGCAAAGTCGATACCGAACACAACTGATTCTCCTTAGTCGCACAATCTCCTAATAGCTTCATGTCATTAGGAAGCGTGCTAAAGCAAATGTCAATGCATCAATGACTTTTTAGTGTTTTTACTTCTTTCATAGTGAAGTCAATATCCTTTAGCACGCTTGCTAATAACATGATCATGACTATTCTGGCTCTCCTAGGTCTTCCTTAAGGAGATCCCTCAGATGCTCCTAGGAGTGTGCGACTAAGGAGAGATAGTTGTGTTCTGTGTCGACTTTGTTACGGTACCTTTTGCATAGGAACAGCACTATCAATTTTTGAACCGACAGTGAATGGTGTCCCCTACCATCTGACCGGATATCCAATAAGCTTGAAGCACTCAAAATCCAATTAAAATTTGTAAACGTGAACACGCGCGCCAAAGAGTACTGGCTCCACGTCAGTGCTTTTTTATATTTTCTTCGGCAATTCTGTCCATTACCTACTACAATCTGGTCTACTATGTTACCGTAGGTCGAAATAAAAATAATAATAATAAGGGACACAATTGCTTACGCCTATTCTTCGGCTCCGAAAGTAATTTAATGTAGATCTTCCAAATATTGTTGTTTATAAATTCGTCCCAAAAAAAAGAGGGCACAAAAGACTTATATGTTGGCTCAGCACAAGACCTCCATCATCACTCAACGGAATTCACTTGCATTCTAGTACAAATAATACCATAAACAGCCAGCTTACTTACTATGCATCCTCGACACCAATAGTGCATGGTAAATTTCAAAGTTGGCTACGATACGGATACTTAAACTCGGAAAAAACGCTATCTATCTGAAACTGAATTCTCCGTGCACATAATTGCCATGAATTTTCTTTCATAACCTCACAATATCCTCACCAGATCCGCTAGACGTGAACCACTACCAACATAGCCCATACTACCCAAAAACAGTTACTTCTCATCTGTGCATGCGTGTCAAAATCACACACCTCACACAAAACTCCGATTCTCCAACACCAGTGGTTCAGGAGTTATCACAAGGGGATTCTATGGAGGAATAGCATCCTCCCCCTCAAAACCTCAATCGTCTCAGACGAAAAATCCAGCAGTTAAATAACTTCTCGTCTGCTCATGCGCAAAACGCAGCATTAATTTAAACATTGGCCAACGACCACGTTATGAAAACTACACCTCGATTCAAAGCGATCTCCTCGAAACTGGCTTGCACACTCCACAGAATTGACATGAGGTAGTAATATGGCCTTCCAGTTCCTCCCCTGTCGCTCAACTTTCAGACAAATTTTGAAAAATCAATTTAAAATTCCACACATCGTTCACGAGACTTCATATCCGTTTTCTTGACCCTTTGAATTACACGTGCATGGTCAAAATTCACTCGTAAGGTTGATGAAATTTTTGTTTCGCTCTATCGACAATCCCTAACATTAGGGGACCCGCTAAGTTACGGTTAATACGAGGCTAACTTTAGTTAGTTTTTATATATATTTCACAGATAAGGAAAAAATTTTCCACCACTTATGACCTTTTTTGCTGAGGATGAAGGATTGTTCCTTCGAAACATGTCCTGCTGATGTAAGTCTTCCGACTGCATCCCATTATGTGCTGATGTGTGTCCTCTGACTACTCACACATTATTAATAAAGTTTATATTTGGTGGAGTTTGACTGAAAGTTTTTTTCACCTATCTGGAATCATCTCACTTCCACTGTATGTTATGGATCGCCTCCGTTGGATAAATTCTTATTATTATTTTATCCTATTTCGTGTGAAAACGCTATCATTATACATGTTCAGCTTTATTAATTGGGTTCTTATTTTATTTTATTTGCTGTATAAACCCGCCTAAAGTTGGCTATATTTAGTTCTTATTCATATTCCATATTATTTTGTGAATGAACGCTATCATTGAAATGTGCATGTTCGACTTTCTTATTTTATTTTAATTTGTTTCTTATTTGATTGGCTGCATAAACTCGCCTTAAGACTTCTTACGACAGAAGAATTTTATAAAGCTGATAAATATCATGACCATCCTAAACACTAAAACTAAAATACTCATCTCTTGCGGTCTATTGATCCGTTCTTGTCCCCAAATTCACGCGGCGTTTCCGACTTCCGTTTCTAATAAACAGGAAAGTTGGGTGAAAGAAAACAGTCTACACTGCCCGACACAAACTAGGAGTAGGTAGATTCGTTTTGAGAATGAATATGAATGAAAAAATATAATTCTGTCATGTTGAAACTTGGTGAATAGTTGTAGAATATAAACCTAAGCATGTTTGTGAAATCTCGTGAGAATCGTATGACTAAAAAAACCATTATGAAAATTATTAAAAAATATTTCTTATGTCACGATAATCGGAGAACGGAAATAGATAGCCATTTGAAATTCTCTGGTTAGATTGTGCTTCTGAATGCGATATTTGAGTTTGTTTATAGGCATAATCGGCCAAACGGTTTTGGAGTTATACCCATCGGGAATTTGGTTGTTATTTCCTCCATAACTCGAAAAATACACCGATTGAATTCAAACATGGTTGAAAAATTAAAGTGGTAAATTTACTATGGTAAATTCGATTAAGAGTGTCCAATACAGGAGAATGGACAATAGAACATACTCACAACTAATAAGCACGTTTGAATTCCATCGGTTTTGTATTTTATGCGATAAGCCATAACAAATCCCTCCGTTTCCGACTCCAGCCCAGCCGACTTCAAAAAGGCAAAGAATAATTCTTCCGTCGGGCCCTGGTCTTTCAAACTCCTGAAATATATGGAGTGCAGATTTTTACTTATGTGATCGTCTATTAGTGTCTTCAGTTGAGCCTGTCTTGTCTGTCTGCCTACTCTTCTTTGGTCTGTTGGCGTGATAGGTGTTCCTGCTAGCTCATGAACGATGTAAATGTCCGATATACTGAACTTCTCCAAGGCTCTCCGTCCAGCCCTAAATTTAAAAGCTCCTTAATTTTTGATTTCATGAAGAGCTACCATTTTCAGAAGGGGGTCTTCACTTTTCAACATGCTTATTGCGATTTCCAACGTTTGTGGATGGTGAAAGGTATTCTAAATTTTGCAACCCCTGCCTCTTTGCGTTCGTGCAAGGTATATTATTTGTATCAAGCAGTTGTGATGCAGGCTATGGTTCATGTTTATCACTTTACGTGTGGATCTGTGGAGCTCGAGAATTTCACTCACTGCCTACTTAATTACCCCGAAAGAGTAGGTGACTAGAAGGACTGCCAAGCTGTTCGTAGCAGACAGACACTTTATTTTTTCCGGACAGCTCTGATTTCCATATACCTTGGAGCTTTTTTTTGCGCGCGTTTTCCGCAAGGAACAGCGTGCTATCATTTCGTCACAATGTCTTCATTTTTATAGCTGGCTGTTAAGGCATCCTTGATTCGGGTTATTGGAATATTATTATTGTTTTAATTGCGGAATTAATCTTTTTCTATTCGATCCCCTTGTTCAACATTCTTCATGTATTTTAGGTGATCGTTGTAAATCAGATCTAGGAATAGAAACATTGTCTATGAAATATGTGTGATTTGTACTTTAAACCGCGTATATCTACCTCTTCTGAGATAATTAGGGATGATTGTTAACATGACAGAATATAATGGAAATCTGTTATAGAGTAAGATCCCAGGGCCAACATACGTCACGTATTTTCTGACGAATGAAATGTGGACGATTGAGTAGTGTTAGTATGTACTAAGAACGTAGCCCTATCTGTTAGCTTGCTTAGATGGCCAGGTAATCAAGGTTCATAAAAACATCACTTACTTCACGTAAATTCACAAAGCTGATTTTCACGTATATTTTAGGCAATATCATCAAAAATAAGTCGCCAGTACTCCCAGACACTTTCCGACGGCCATATTCCATTGCAGACGCTTTAAAGCTCCCAAAATAATTAGTTAACTTCACGTAAATTCTGATGCTCCATTTTTATATATGTCCGCCAGACAACTATTTTAAAACCTTTTACAAGAAGACAGACCGATCCAAGGGGTCAATCATCCCGTAAATTCAATTTTAATACCTCTGTGGGTATAGGAGCGCAAGGGCATTATCCACGCGCATCAGACTGAGTGAGACATGTATTACGATATATTGACTTCTTTCTCTCTCTCTCACTCTCTTATCGTTTACTCATATCAATTAATTATTAATATTTCAAAAAAAAATCAGCTGAAAATTGAAAAATCAGGTAGATAATCAAAGATTAACTTGTTAAAAAGTGCGTAGCCACAATAATTTTAGAATTTTATCCTGCAAGCTGTTTTGATAAATTCGAGTGAACTTTTTTCAATTAAATGTCAAAACTCGAAAGTGTTAACAAATTTATGAAATAAAAGCAATTTTTTTTAATTATTTATTTGTTGGGAATTAGCGATAAAAAACAAAGTAGAAACATATTACTCTCTTAAAATTTCTGAGTAGTACCTCTGATCTTCATTATCATCGTCATTGAAGTTACACAATTCATCATCCTTCTGGCTCAACCCTTCGTATGTCTAATTTAACTGTCGATGAGTATTCTACAGATGAATTGTCAGCAATCTATATTTATAAAAGAAAGTCGTGTTAGTTACTTCACTTATAACTCAAGAATGCTATACCGATTTGGCTCAAAATTGGTGGGGAGGTAGCTTAGAACCAGGAGACGGACATAGGATACTTTTTCGTGTTATACAGGGTGTTTTTCTTTTAACGTCAATTAAAACTTGCTGTTTTTCCTGCCATAATCGTACAATTTTAGTCATGTGTGTTTAAAAATAAACTTTCGAGGCATACACCTTTGAAAATAAAGCATTACTATACCGGGTGTCCTTTTTCTCATGGCACAATTGTACGTGATTGAAGTGATTTGTGTCACAAACAAAGCATTAACTAAATAGGTACCTTGGATGGATTCTCATAATGTATTCGTTCTTCTTTTAACGTCAATTGCAACTTGCTGTTTTCCATGCCACAATCGTACTATTTCATTCATTTGTGTTAAAAAATAAACTTTAGAGGGATACGATACATCATTTTTTTTCTAATTGCACAATTGTACGCGATTGAAGTGATTTGTACCACGAACAAAACATTAACTTAATAGGTACCTCAGATAGATTCTCATAATGTATTTGAATAGGGACCTTATGCGACCGCAGATGCGGCGTCGATTATCTTCGAATGTTGCAAATTGATATATGATTAATTGGACGCAGTTAAGCAGAAATATATGATTATATATATATAAACTATCTATATTTTATGACAAACGTGTATAATAAAATCTAAAATCTGCTTATTTATTGCCTCTAAGGCGGACAAGATTTCGCTGGGTCAGCTAGTATTTGATGAATTTTCTTTTGAAGTAGATAACTCGATTGATTGATTGATTTATTTATTTTTTCTTTATTTAACCTTGTAAATTATTTATAACCATGTCTGTGATAACCACTTTCGAATAAATCACCCGGAAAAACGTCTCTGAATTCAACACTACTCGACACTTTTCCAATGTTTCTTTCGTGAAAAGTATTAAATTTACATCGGAATCTTTAAAAAAAACCTTATTTGATGGAGAAGCCATTATTGCGCGTATGTTCTGGGGAACATCGCGTTATCATTTTGCCTAAATGTCTGTAACTTTCGAATTTTTTTTACGAAAATGGTCTCAAACGATTTGGTTCGACTCCCCAATGAAGAATTCGAGGTCAAATTTGATTCTGTCCGGCCGACCGTCCGGCCGTTGCCACGATAACTTGAGGAAGGAAAGAGCTAGCGACTTGCAATTTTCAGGGTAGGTGGCGCATCCCAATACGACGGACAAGTTCGTTAATGGGCATAATCGGCTCAATGGTTTCCGAGTAATAATTTTGTTTTCAACCAATATGAATCCGATCGAATTGAAACTTGGTGAGTAGTTGTAGAATATGAACCTAAGCACGTTTGTGAAATTTTGTGAGAATCGTATCACAGAATACTTTTTCTGTGAGTGAATTTAGCTCTTAATACATGTCTCGCTCAGTCTCATGTGCGTGGATAATGCCCTCCTACCCACAGAGACATTGAAATTGAGTTTAGGGGATGATTGGCTCCTTGGATCGGTCTGTCTTCTTGTAAAAGGTTTTAAAATAGTTGTCTGGCGGACATATATAAAAATGGAGCATCAGAATTTACGTGAAGTTAAGTAATTATTTTGGGAGCTTTAAAGCGTCTGCAATGGAATATGGCCGTCGGAAAGTGTCTGGGAGTACTGGCGACTTATTTTTGATGATATTGCCTAAAATATACGTGAAAATCAGCTTTGTGAATTTCCGTGAATTAAGTGATGTTTTTATGAACCTTGATTACCTGGCCGTCTAAGCAAGCTAACAGATAGGCCTACGTTCTTAGTACATACCTTAGACTAAAGAAGGTCTATAGTCTAAGGTACATACAAACACTACTCAATCGTGCAAGTTTCATTCGTCAGAAAATACGTGACATCTGCTTGCCCTGGGATCTTGGACTATTAATAGAGTAATGTTTTAATAGGTACTCACAGTTGTTTATATATCAATCTATTTGATATCGACTTTTCAAAGCATCATACTACACTTCTACATAAATCTATTTTCCCTCAATTCCATTTGTGAAAAGTGAATATCTTCGGAATTCGAATGAAGTAATAAATATTGACTTATACTTAGGCCGGCCTTATACGGTGGGAATGTCTCTCTGAATTCATATTCTTGATTCATAATCTTAATTCTGGAAGCTTCCAAACTTTAGGAATTAATACTCTGAAAAAATCAGAATGTGTGAGGAGAACAGTAGATTAGTATGTAATTTTGTGTTTTATCAATTAATAATATGAATTAAGAGTATGAATTCAGAAAGACATTCCGGCTGTATATGGCTGTCCTTAGACTAGAGGATCTAAGTTATCGATATATTCAATGCTCATAGATTTCGAAAAACTTGACGTATGTATTAATTTTGAATAGAAAATAGATTTTTAATCTGATACTCATAATAATTATCAATATTTCGGCATCTTTCGTGATATTACAGTCTGGTTGGTCAAAATGAAAAAATCAAAATTCTATGTTCATCATATCATTCCGCTGATCGATTGAAAAAAATTGGTCCACTGTATTGGTTATAATTTTTCTATATTCTCACAATATCTCCTAAAGTATATATCTTATCGGGTTTAAATCTAGAACTTGGGCTGCAAAATTAGATTTGGTGTACTTCGCTAAATTTCAGCAATATCTGACGCATAGTTTATGACTTTTTCCGATTAATTATGGTTAAAAAGCTTCAGAAACGCCTCCGAATCGTCAAGTCGTTGTTGTTTGTGATCCGATGTTAACAAACGCGGCACTCACTTTGCGTTGAGCTTTTTATTACCCAAATTGTGTTGTGAAATAGTGAGCACACTGTCATATGGTAAGTTTGAAATCTCAGCAGTTTCCCTCACTTTCATTTTGCGGTCGGTAATAAATAGTAATTTACGTAACAACTCCGGAAAATAGGGTCTTCTTGGACGAATAGACAAAATTCTAGGACGAGCGTAAGCGAGTCCTAGAAGTCTATGAGTCCAAAAAAACCTTTTTCGGGCGTGTTGCGTACAATATTTTTTCGGAAACCGTGTATAATAACAAATCAATGAGACGACACATTTCTTTTTTATATATTTTGATTCTTATTCAAATTAAACAGAACAGAAAATATCACATGTTAACAGAAACATTCTAATTCTTATTTATATTAATATTTATATTAAAATTCGTGCAATTACTAATATTGAAGGGATTCAATTTGTTTGAAATGCCTTCCCGGGCGGTTGCCGAAAAATTCAATTTCGCGAATTTTTTGACGTTACTATTGACAGACGCTTCATGTTTATTTTCCTGCTATGAACAGGAAATTGTCTGTTATCCATCTTTTAACAAAAACACCAAAGTTGCTTGATCTATAACTTGAGAATGAGTGATCCGATTATCATTAAATTCTGCCACATAACCACAGATTAAAACATTCTGAAGGATGGCGCCATCGATTGCCGTAATTGGTTTTGCATTTGTGGCTCCATCTATGTGTAAGTTCATCAATTTTTTTGATCGATGTAGTATTTAAAATAGTGGTTTCTTCCGACCTTGAAATAATCACAGATCGAAGTCTGCGTTTTCAATTATTCCGATTTAGCTTGGAGTCAAACGCCAACAGGAATATTTATTCACTTTAATATCAGCGATCCATGTATGGAATTTCAAAATAGCTGTGTTGCACGAAGCAACATCCTGTTGGAACCACAAATCAACGTCAAGTTCATCCTATTCTGAACAAAATAGGTAGTCTAACAGTGATATATTTATTCTTCTATTTGAAATCTAAAGAGAGCGCTCTTCATCTATTATTTTCCTCGACTTCTGCATTTGCTAACCTACAATTCGATGGGCTCTACTGTTGCACAACCGTCTATAGAGATAGCCTGGAACACAGTCTGACAACGCTGTATTTATCGTCCCTTGCAGGATTACTTCTTGGTCAATGAATTGAATAACTGCTGTTCTTCTGAACAATAATTTTGAAATAAAGTTAAAATTATTGTTATTCAATTCATTGTTCATCCGGAACTTCGAGAAGGTGATTGATCAACTTTTGCCATTAAAATTGAAAACAAATAATATTCTCCAAATAAATAATATGTATTCTCAAACATAACATCTATAAAACGATGGTAGGTTAACAAAAATTACGATAAAATCATATTAAACTTTCTAATTTTCTAAAATTTAATGCTTGTGGCTTTTACTTGATGCAAATCCATATTAACTCAATGAAAAATTATATACGATTTACACTTATTTATTCAATATTGTGACGCGTTTCGTCGACACAGCGACTTCATCAGACTTAATCATACTAAATTCTTAACAAGTTATTATCTCCCTATACCTAGATGACATGGACACAGAATCATTTAAAACTAATTACATGAGAAACTTATTTAAAACAAATTACATAATAGACTTATTTAAAACTAATTACATGAGATTTCACTGCTGGTTTCTTTGTACACATTAACAATAATTCATTCCTAATGCTTTTATTTATAAATTGATTCTCTATTTGAATAGATTGATTAACGGTGAAAAATTTAGATCTAATTGTTCCTTAACTAAATTACCCGTATGTTTTTCCCTATTTATTTCGACCATTTCCCAGTAATTAAGTTGCGCACCTTTATTCAAATTGTGTAGAATTTTGAAATCCGGGTTAAACTTATGTCCTTCTGCTAATAAATGATTCGAATAATTTGAATTAATTTTGTTGTTTTTGAAGCTGTGATGATGTTCCTTTATTCTTATGCCAAAATTTCTACCAGTTTTTCCTATATATGATTTGTCACAACTCCCGCAATTTAATTGATAAACACCGGATTTATCTTATTTATTCCTTTTCGATTTATTGTTATTTATGAATTTGGCAAGGTTATTATTTGTCCGGAATGAGATATTCACCTGTTGGTTTTGAAGAAACCTTTTGAGTTTTTGACTCGTTGTACCAAAATATGTTAAGCTATTGAATATTTTATTTTTATCCTTAATTTCTGGAAATACTAAACTAATTGTTTTTCTAAATTGTTTTTTCGTCAACATTTTTCTGATTAACTCTGTGTTATATCCGTTGTTCACCGCTATTTGTTCGATAATTTCTAATTCTATACCATAATTTTCTTCGGATAAAGGTACCTATATTAATTAGCCGGTGTAACATACTATGAAATGCCGCGACTTTATGTTCGAATGGATGACACGAGGATCGATGAATGATTGTATCCGTATGGGATGGTTTCCTAAATATTGAAAAATCATGTTGATTGTTTTTCCGCGTTATTGTTAAATCCAAAAAATTAATTGCACCATTATTTTCCATTTCAATTGTGAATTTGACATTTGGATGAATGCTATTAATAAAATCTACAAATATTTTCAGTTGCCGGTCTGTTCCTTTGAAACACGCGAGCACATCATCTACGTATCTAAACCAATATACGAATTTGGAAAAAATAGGATGTGTTTTAGCGATGGCTTCTAGGTTGACCATGAATAATTCTGCCATTTCTCCCTTTTGGCAGAAATATTCATGGACAACCTAGAAGCCATCGCTAAAACACATCCTATTTTTTCCAAATTCGTATATTGGTTTAGATACGTAGATGATGTGCTCGCGTGTTTCAAAGGAACAGACCGGCAACTGAAAATATTTGTAGATTTTATTAATAGCATTCATCCAAATGTCAAATTCACAATTGAAATGGAAAATAATGGTGCAATTAATTTTTTGGATTTAACAATAACGCGGAAAAACAATCAACATGATTTTTCAATATTTAGGAAACCATCCCATACGGATACAATCATTCATCGATCCTCGTGTCATCCATTCGAACATAAAGTCGCGGCATTTCATAGTATGTTACACCGTCTAATTAATATACCTTTATCCGAAGAAAATTATGGTACAGAATTAGAAATTATCGAACAAATAGCGGTGAACAACGGATATAACACAGAGTTAATCAGAAAAATGTTGACGAAAAAACAATTTAGAAAAACAATTAGTTTAGTATTTCCAGAAATTAAGGATAAAAATAAAATATTCAATAGCTTAACATATTTTGGTACAACGAGTCAACAACTTAAAAGGTTTCTTCAAAACCAACAGGTGAATATCTCATTCCGGACAAATAATAACCTTGCCAAATTCATAAAAAAAATAAATCGAAAAGGAATAAAGAAGATAAATCCGGTGTTTATCAATTAAATTGCGGGAGTTGTGACAAATCATATATAGGAAAAACTGGTAGAAATTTTGGCATAAGAATAAAGGAACATCATCACAGCTTCAAAAACAATCAAATTAATTCAAATTATTCCAATCATTTATTAGCAGAAGGACATAAGTTTAACCCGGATTTCAAAATTCTACACAATTTGAATAAAGGTGCGCAACTTAATTACTGGGAAATGGTCGAAATAAATAGGGAAAAACATACGGGTAATTTAGTTAATAAACAATTAGATCTAAATTTTTCACCGTTACTCAATCTATTCAAATAGAGAATCAATTTATAAATAAAAGCATTAGGAATGAATTATTGTTAATGTGTACAAAGAAACCAGCAGTGAAATCTCATGTAATTAGTTTTAAATAAGTCTATTATGTAATTTGTTTTAAATAAGTTTCTCATGTAATTAGTTTTAAATGATTCTGTGTCCATGTCATCTAAGTATAGGGAGATAATAACTTGTTAAGAATTTAGTATGATGTAGTCTGATGAAGTCGCTGTGTCGACGAAACGCGTCACAATATTGAATAAATAAGTGTAAATCGTATATAATTTTTCATTGAGTTTCTAATTTTCTTAAACCTACCGACAAATAATATTGATTCATTCTGGACTAGGACCATGTTGCCATTGAATTATGTTCCGGGCTTATTATAAATATCGCTATGACTGTATGGATCTCAAACCTATATTTTCAGGGACGCCCTGACAACGACGCTTTCTGCGTTATACGGAAAGCTGCTGGTGGTAATGGGGACGGCTTTTCCCATGGCGGAAGTCATCTCTACCTACGTTCCTCCCTCATTTTACGAGGCATACTACATCTATTTGTACGGCGGAAGTATGCTCTTTCTGCTGTACATGTCCTGTGTGATCCTGAGGGAGAAACGGAAGAGGAAAGAGGAGGCCACTAAGGGGAAAGGTGAGTGCGTAGAAATGAAGCAATTAGTTCCTTCAAATTAAGCTTCACGCAGGAAATCCTTGAACGGTGAATGAGTGTCGCGTACTTGGGGGTAATGAATAGAATCCTTTTGTTTGTCATGGCGAGGGTGACGGATTTGAATTCTTGGTTTTTTGAAATAATTATTGTAGTGAAGAAAAACATCTTGGCCTTGATTTCACAATGTAATACCGCTGATTCTCGATATATTGAATCTCTAAATAATTCGAAATTCTTTCCAAGTACTCCATTCACTTTTATTAAGTCTCCCGATTGGCCATCATTTAGGTCTATCACGTTATTGTAACTAAAACACAGGCAGGTTGGCACTGCTGAAATATCGTCAAGGTCAAAACAATTTGCCGAGACGTTGCCATTTTCTACTCTCAACATAATCTTCAATCTTAGACAAGATATTATCACAGACCATTATCTTCCAATAATAAAGGACTATTCGCTTTGAAATATAAAATGCCGCAAGTTGTTTTGAAGAAGCAGAGACAAGGTATCTTGAAGTGCTATACTGAACCGAAATCTGCAATAGGAAAACTTCATTCTGACATGTTGAACTCTCGAATGAAATTACTTAGTTTCCTATCATTATATTTTATTGAGGTATAAGAATGACTCGGGTTTCGTAGTACTAATACATTTTGAAACCGGTATATTTCAAGTTGTGCAACAAGGTATTTAAATGTCTTCTTGAGAAAAGTGGGGAATGTCTGTTCCTTTAGAAGTTTTCCTGTCGGGTTATTCAGGTAGGGGAAGGTTACTTGAAATGAGACACTCAAGGTTTGGACCTGGCTGAACAAAAAAATTGAGAAAAAAATCAACGAAAACCCTCATAGTAGACAGACGAAACATAACATTATTCGAAATACAAACGTTAAACATAAAAGTATAAAACAAAACACAAAAAATAAAATATTTTCTTCGATTGGTTATATTTCCCATTTTAGGAACAAATACCTATATCTAAAACGGGATCAGTATGGTTTCTAAAATGGGATTACATTTCCAAACACTGATCTCATATAAAATCACGGGAAGCGTTGTCTGATGCTATGCAAGCTTCGTGAACCCATCTCTGCACCGCATCCATTGGTCACCAGGTTTGCTGCATAGAAAATCTACTTCGCAATAGAAGCACACAGAATACGTGCATTATGTTTCTAAAATGGGATACATCCCGTTTTAGGAACACATAACGTGTCCCATTTTACCAACACATCAACATCGCATCCATTGGTCACCAGGTTTGCTCCATAGAAAATCTACTTCGCAATAGAAGCACACAGAAAACGTGCATTATGTTTCTAAAATGGGATACATCCCGTTTTAGGAACACATAACGTGTCCCATTTTACCAACACATCAACATGTAAACAAGCAATGCCTCCACAGGGTCCATATAAATTATAACCTTATAATTTCATGCGTTAAGTGGTTGTTTATGTCCTAGCAACTGGTAGAAAATTGACCGCCGCCATTTGATTCATCATAAAGACAAACAGTTTATGCTTGTGGATCTAAATTTTTACAAGGAATATGTTAAACACTTGAAAACTTACCTAGCAGCGTTGCACCGGTCACGATCCCGCTCAAACTATTGTAGGTTACTCTTATGGCGATTTCCATTGACACGCTCGGAGCACTCGAAATCGATCTCATCTGTCATGCATCTGTCCAAATGAACCGAAAATATCTGTCAAATATGTCAGTGTGACAGCTCCGAGTGATCCGAGCGCGTCAATGGAAATCGCCATTACACTGACAGGAAGTATTAGGTCAATTTCACAACAGATAGCGCTGTTGATACCACAGAATTACAGTGACTATATTCAGTGATTTTACAGTGACTATATTACAGTGACTATATTCTGAGAATATAGTCACTGTACACAGAATACAATGGGCATCCCGTTTTACCGCAGTATCCCATTATAGATAACCTTCCCCTACTTTTATTATTTTTTCAAATGAACATAAAGTAACGGACTACTTTATCCATTATTTTTCAATAAAATTCCAACACTTGATTCTTGATTTCCATACTTAAAATAGCATAATTGAATATTCCAACCAGTTTATATACGTGAATTATTTCTAGTAACAACAGAGGAAAAATTTTCTTCTAGAGTCGTCAGGACTGTGGAATTATTGAATTCACATAATATCTTCTCAAATTAATTATTTTTCTGAAGTAAATTCACATTGAAAATACGTCATTACTACGACTGCTATGTAGAGAGGACAACGTTGCGTAGTTATCTGACAGGAAAATTA
Source organism: Halyzia sedecimguttata (assembly GCA_937662695.2). NCBI lineage: Eukaryota > Metazoa > Arthropoda > Insecta > Coleoptera > Coccinellidae > Halyzia > Halyzia sedecimguttata. Next base: position 32,419,433 of record OW569415.2, read on the forward strand.
CTATAACCTAACATTTTCAAAATATACATGGGGAAATGTGTCAAATTTTCATGGCCAACCGGGGACTTTATAGAAGTGCATGTAGTATACCTATACTTACCTACTCGAATAATTCTCGATAAATTGAAATAAATCAATATGATTTGGTCCTCTTGCTAATTTTATATTGTAGCAATGCTATATTGACACTCAGGGCTGTCAGACACTCTATAATTCCAAGGTCTGCAAGAACGGTCATTTCTTCTCAGCCCTCATCATCCTTGAAAATGGATTGAAATCGCGCACTCACGAAAATGACAGACTTCTTTTCATCATAACATTTAGCTATAATGACCATAATGTTTTCATTTTCAATTCAATGCTAGTGGCTTTTTCTTCGTGCAAATCCATATTAACTCAAATGAAAAATTATTTATGTTAATATGGGTTGGCATCAAGTAAAAGCCACAAGTATTCAATCTTTGATGGAAGCTGAAACCAGCTCATTGTTTAGTTGGTACTTTTGACTATGCCACAAACACGCAAAATATTCGCTAGCTACCTATCAAGTGACAAAGCTAAGAAATGTTCCGCATGTATATCAAAGTGAAGAAGTACAATAAAAGCGGATAATCAAGAAAAGAAGCAAAACAATGAGAATATGGTTGAAAGAAAATAATGTGAAAATCCAATACGAGAGGGATATTTGTAAAGTGTACTTTAAGGTAATTTATTCAGAATCTAACTGTGAAAACATATAACTGAAAAACCTTACTGTACAAATGATGAACTGAAAAAAGTGAAACAAGCTCAATGTTAAACAGAATTTTTTCGGATAATGTGGAAGACTCTTTTTCAGTTCAATACATATTTATGTAGAGAATGAGATATACCATAATATAAATATAATTAATACGTATCAAAATATTGCTGCCGGGAAAGATTACGGAATGTGGTTTTTGTTAAAATTAATATATTTTAGAGACACCAATACTAAGCAGAGGTTCTTCACAAAATTTAGTTATATTAAATCATGGTATTTTTTATTGGACTCAAAAAAAGTTCATTGTGCATTCCACATTACCCGCACAAAATTCTTTATTACATTGAAGTTTGTTTCTCTCTATCGGAGCTGATTCTTCTTCAAGAGATCCCATGCGCCTACAGAGAAGTATATTCGAAAGAGGATAATTTTGAAAGGTTACGTATTATTTTTAATTTGTTCTTTTTTCGCTTCTTGTCTTTTAATTTTTCAGGTTGAGTTTCGGGTACCTTGGAGAAACCACAGCGAACTATAGAGATAAAGTAGATAAAGTAGGTTGTGGAGAAACCTCTCCGTTTTTTAACGAAGGAATCCATATTGAAGAAAAAAATGCCTATCAACATTTTTAAATTACAGCCAATTGTATAAACAATAGTTACAAATCAAAACACTCACGGGGAGACAGGTATATCATTTTTGGCGCTCTTGTTACAGTAAGGTTTTTCAGTTATATGTTTACACAGTCGTCTTTTTTGTTTTTTTTATAATATTTTTATTTTGAATTTCTTAGTTTCATCAATGAATGAGTTGTTCAGTTTATTTTTGTTGATTAAAACAGTTCAGCGATAAGGTCGGGTTAACGAGATGGAGGAATAATAGGGAATAATTGTTTATTGGCGCTCTAGTTCCTCGGAACTGAGTGCTTATCAATTTACCCAAATGTCTGTAATTTTCGAATTTTTCGATGAAAATGGTCTTAAACGATTTGGTTCGACTCACTGATCAAGAATCCGTGGTCGAAATTCATTCTGTCCGGCCAGCCAGCCGTAGGCACGATAACTCTCGAACGGAATGAGCTAGACGGTTGAAATTTTCAGAGTAGGTTTGGGACATAAATATCTCAGCTAAGTTCGTTATTGGGCAAAATCGGACAGATGGTTTCGGAGTAACAAAAAAAAATTTTTTTTACAAAGCAAATTCCAAATAAATTTTTTTTCAATAAGCAGTTTTACAATAAGAATCCAATGATATTATTTTTAACTCTAACAAGCTAATACTTAGGAGATATGATTTTTCAAAATTTCAATAATAAATCGTATTTCAACGTTGTCACAGAATGATATAATTATTCTATGTATGAATTTTCATAATGTCAACTTATTTTCCTGAGACATGACATTATCTAATCAATCGAAGAATTGTGAGCTAAGTGAGAAAAATCTCAGTTGTTTCTCAGAAAAGTCTTACATTTCGGAACGGAACATGAAGTAAGAGATCTGAGAGTAGTGAGACTGCTTTTCATCCATAGACATAGATATAACTCCCGAATGGAATGAGGTAGGTAGTTGAAATTTTCAGAGTAGGTAGGGAGATGAATATCTCGGTTAAGTTCGTTATTGGGCAAAATTGGCCAGATTCAATTTGATTTCTTCCATGGTGCAGTTCTCATTCTCATGATTGCTCATTTAATCTTGATAAATAAACTATTATTTGAATTGAATTTCCTTTATGATGCAGTTCTATCATATGAATACATTGATATAATTCCCAACTCTGAGAAACCAATACTTTCGGAGATATAATTTGTCTGTTTGAACCCATTTTTTTTTAAAACTGAACGTGTTCGACACGTTATGTGGATCTGTCATCCCTTGATTTTCTTCTCGTAACTAGCCCAACATTTTTTATTAGCGCACCCAATATTCAAATTACCAACTCTGTGCCAATTCCTGAACTGAGGCGAATCCTTCAACACCCCAAATATTTGAATCTGTTAAATCGTTCAGGTTATAGATCCTGCCAAATAAATGGTCATACAACCGTTCTTTAGAGCATGTTTCAGCCCTTTCAGTGAATAATTCGATCCTACATTTCGTCGAATTCACTCTTTCGTATTTTTTGCCAAATAGTAGCATAAAAGTTTTATATAACTCATATTATTATTATTATTATTATTATACTGATCCTCCTGGGTCTTCCACAAGGATATGTTTAGTATCTCCCGTTTATTACCTTTCATTGGATATCCATGTTGTCGGAGTAACCTAATAAAATTGTTATATTCTCCCGCTCCATTAGACACATTAAAAAATTAAAAACAAAAAGCCGTCGAGAATATTATTTTTTAAAAACTGGAAGGAAAATAATGCAATTGCAATAAACAAGGACGATTACAAACAAAATAGAACATTTTATTGAAACACAAAATTTAAAATTAGAGATCCGACTAAAAAATTGCAATGGGACACATCTTAAAAAATATGCAGTATTTAATAGGGGTATATTCAAAAATTAAATTAATTCTTATTCTAATCTTCAAGTAACACAATTGTAATCTTTCATTAAACTTCATAAACCTGATTGAAATATTAGACCCATAGTTTCATACATTTCAGCACCAGCAGTCAAAATTCTAATTTTAAAAATTTCCCCCCACGCCTTAATCCAAAATTATTATCATTCGATGTTGTATCCCACCTCAGGATACAGTGAAAATATTGAGGAATTTCTTAGATAAAAACAAAGTGATTCAACTAGAAATACTAAAACTTTTTCAAACGTGTTTGGATCAAAATTATTTCAGTTTCAAAGATTATATTTATACCACCGATGAAGGACTTATCATGGGAAATCTCCAATTGGCATGAATTTTCATGGACAAACTAGAATCGCTAAGACACATACCTACTATTGTTTCCCAATTAATATATTGGTTTAGATACGTAGATGATGTGCTCGCGTGTTTTAGAGGAACAGACTGGCAATTATAAATACAGGGTGCGGCAAAACAAATAGTGCACTCAATCAATCAATCATTTTATTAATCCTCTGGAACATACAAGTTATAGGACAGGTCAAAAAATACATTTGTAAAACATAAATAGTACAGAACTGGTGTAGAAAAATAAAAAAGCCTATATAGCAGGACAATTCACAAACAGAATCCTAGCCAGAATCAATAAATTCTCGTATGGTGTAAGGACATAGATCTATTAGAAACTTCTTTAAGTTAATTTTGAATTTCTGAGACGTCATATTTTTTAACTCCTGTGGAAGCAAGTTGTATAAACGGACACCAAAAGTATTAGGAGATCTTTTGGATATTTCTAAATGTTTGAAAGGTACATGATAATTTTCTTTTTTCCTTGTATTATATGAATGTGTATCGCTATTTCTTAAGTAAATACCCCGATTCTGATGAATATACGTCAGCACTTCAAAAATAAATATCCCACTAACTGTCAAAATTTTATGCACCTTGAAGAGGCTTCGACATGACTGATCTGGTGGGCAGCCAACAAGACACCTCAAAATGCGCTTCTGAGAAAGGAAGACACCCTGAGCAGCCGAAGTGTTTCCCCATACAATAATACCATATGCTATTCTTGAGTGAACTTCTGCATAATAAAACTTGAGGAGATGGTTCTTATCTGATAACATTTTGAATTCAAAGTTTTACATAATTTATCGCAGTGCGCTCTAAACGATAGTGTAGAATCAAAATACACTCCAAGAAACTTAACGTCATCTATGGTTTCAATAGTATTATTATTTATACTGACATTGAATTGCGAGATATATTTATTCTGATAAGTGTGGAAGGTTGTGTAGTTAGTTTTAACAGTATTTAGCAACAAGGATCTATCGAAACACCAGGCAGACAATTTATTCACCGAACCAGTAATTTTTCCCTGCAGTAATTTAGCATCCTTATCTTTTATGAGTAATGTGGAGTCGTCTGCATATAATGTGGTTAAACTATCAGATAGAATCAGAGGTAGATCATTAATATACAATAAAAACAAGACTGGCCCCAGAATTGAACCCTGTGGTACCCCATGTAAGTTAATACCAGTTGTTGAGAAAGCAAAATTCCCAGATTCAGGAATCTTTACCATTTGTGGTCTATCCTTTAGGTAGGATTTAAACCAATCATGAACAATGCCTCTTATTCCATAACTATTCAATATGTTAAGTAGTGTATCAGATTGAACACAGTCAAAGGCACGACTGAAATCACAGAAGATTCCCGTTGGACTCTCCGCTTGTTCAATGCCATCTAAAATCTCTTCGTAGAATGATATAATTGCAGTCATTGTAGAATGTTGTGCACGAAATCCATGTTGATTTTCATTGATTATGTGGTTTTTATTCAAAAAAATTGTTAACTGACGAAGCATAGCATACTCCATTATTTTAGATATTACAGAGGGTACCGACAATGGCCTATAGTTTTCAATTTTTTCGGAAGAACCCTTCTTCAAAATTGGAGTAACTAGGGAGGTTTTTAATCTGGATGGAAATTTTCCTTCTGCAAAAGATGAGTTTATAATATGAGCCAAGGGTGAAAGTATGTAAGGTCCTATTTTTTTTAAAACAACTCCAGAAATTCCATCAAAACCACACGATGGTTTATTCTTTATGTTATTTTTAATTATTTCAAGAATATCATTTTCTGTTGTATGAGCAATAAACATACTGTGAGTTTGACTTTGTAAATTATATTGAATAGAAGTGCCTGGGTCATATATTTTGTTTATAGTTTCTTTAGGGATTTTAATAAAATAATCATTAAATCTATTTGCCAACATTGATGGATCATCCAGAAAGTCATCTCCATCTTTTATTTTTATGTTTTTGCGCGGTTGATCTTTACTTCTTAATTCGTTTATAACTCGCCATGTAGTCTTATTTTTATTTGTAGAGTTATTTATTCTGTTGTAATAAAATTGACTTTTGGTATTTTTGACAAGGGATCTATGTTCAACTCTGGCAGCTTTATAGAGATCTTCTAACTGAGAATTGGATTTCTTAAACACATGCATTTTTTTCAAATTTTCAGATGAAACTCTCACCTCATCAGTGACCCATTGTTTATTAGATTTAACAGAAAATTTACTCTTTTTGTTGACTGGACAACTCATATTGAAATAGTGAAGCAATGTATCATGAAATGAATTGAACTTAGATTCCGTATCCTCGGATGAGTAGACATCATGCCATGTTTCCACAGTTAAGTAAGAGATTAAGTTGTCAACTCTACTGTCACTGGTGAATCTCCTTGCAATCAGATTATTATCTGCCTGAGTTTCCAGATTCAACTTCAACAAAAGTGTATCATGGTCAGATTCAGTGTTAACGTCCACAGTACTACTGCATTCCCCGAAGTTAGAATAGACTTGATCTAGAATAGAATTAATGCGAGTTGGTGTGAAGTTTCTTGGAGATAACCCATATGACACAAGTAGCTGATCAAAATTATATGCCTGGAAAGCAGTCATGAAGTTTACATTGAAATCTCCTGTTAAGAAGATATATACATTATGTTTGAAAATATTTTCTAAAATATTATTTATGTTATCAAAGAAGACATCAAAGTCACCCGTTGGAGACCTGTAACATACCAATATGACTGACTGAAATGTTTCAAAATTCCATCTAATTCCACATATCTCCATATTGGCTCAGTGATTAGGTCATGTTGAGCATAAATTGCAACGCCTCCCCTAATAAATCTAGATCGGCCAAAAAAATTCACAAGTTTAAAACCTGGAAAGCAGAAACTTGCGATATCATCACTTGGTAACCATGTTTCTGTGAAACACAAAAATCTGACATTACAGTAATTTATCATGAGTTCATCAATTTTATGTTGCTTCAATCCACTTATATTGGACAGTAGAAGGTCATAATTTCTAGATCTGTCACTCATTTTCTGAGTATTATAATTCTCCTTTTGAGCACTGCTTGCTTGATTAATCACATCCGAGGATCCGCTTATGTAGCTGATTGTTGAATCCTTCTTGGAAATAAAAAATTCGACACCAATGAACCGTTTGGCCAGACTTCCCTCCTCCAGGCTTCTCTGTAGTGTTCTTTCCTAATTGTCACTTTTATAGTAGCATACAGGCCAGGGCGCTTAGATGTATGCTGTTCACACTGAACTCCAGAAAATCGATCTTTCAGTAGTTTTTCCAAGTCTTCTGGTTTTGTTTCTGGTTTTAGTCTGGTTACATGCAAGGAACAATATTTAGGAACGGCTTCAATACCAGTATTTTCCTCATTCTTCCCTACTATGAATCTTCGACGTTTAGGTCTCTTGAGTTCCCAGTTTCCTCACTTCCGCACTTTGGAATGGCTATCAATAAAAATTAGCACAACATACGAGAAAATGGTTTGTTTATTCTGCTTGATTCAGTACTACACCCCATTTGTTCACATAAGTTTTAAAGATCACATCAGCAAGATGATGTTCCTCCAGAAGCGTTGCACTGATGTAGGCGATTTCTGAAGTTTTCAACTGCTCTCTGGCACATATCGATTCCTCTCTAATGCGGATCTGCAGTTCTTCTAAATTGCGAGGACGATGCCTAAAAACCTTTTCCTTGAGGTAGCCCCACAGGAAAAAACCTCAAATGGCCAAATCCGTCGATCTCGCCGGCCAACCGAGGTCGCCCCTCAAAGAGACGATGCGCGCAGGGAACATCTGCCGTAGTTTTATCATTGAAATCTGTGCTGCGTGGGCTGTATTTATAATATCTCATTACCTGTTCCATTCCTAGATATTCTGAGAATGGCTTCATGGGTAATTTTGTCTACCACAAGGTTAAGGGGTGTGAGATTTGTGATAATTTCAAGTGCCCTGGCAAGCCTTTGTATTTTGTCCAGTGTTTTCCTCGTACTAATTCTGCATTATTTTTGTATACCAGACAGTATCTTGGGGTGGCAGTCCCAAGTCTTACCGGCTAGATTTCTACACTCTATTAAAACTTTTATTGCTTTACTAGTAGTGATTTAAACATTCCGCTTATTCCAAAGAAGGTTACTATCTAGTGTTATTTCTAGTTATTTAACTTTAGACTTCCATTCTATAATATATCCGTTCAAAAACAAGGAATCTCACTGCTGGAAGTTCCCCTCTTCGAATAAATGAAATTACTTTATCATTAAAGGATATTTTAGAAGGTATATTCATTATTATTAAATGGTTCCTTTCTGGGTTTTCTCTCTCAAACTTCTTCTGCAAAATAAGAAATTCAGTGTTTAGCATGAGGAAGATGTTTTTGGATATCTTACCATTTTCCAACCCTTGTTTGTAACTTGCGAAACTGGTTCCTGATTCTTATCAACATTTTCACCAAGCTTTGTTATTCTTATACTGATTACTGGCACTGGCTTATCTGCCATCTGTCATGTAAGACAATCCGCCCTATTCACAAAGCATTCAATCTCCGTTAAGTCCTAACTGAGTCCTGAGTCCGAGTCCCCAGTTAAGGATAAATTTGAATCGCCTCAGTTACCGTATTTAACGAAGGTGAAAAAGGCCTGTTTCACGTTAATTTTCACGTTAACTAAGGTTGCGATTCAAATTTATCCTTAACTGAGGACAGTTAGGACCTACCAGTATGCTCCGATGGAATATTTAGAAATTTCGGCAATATCTTCACCAATATAGATTCGATCGAGTTCAAATTGAGAACTTTGCTGTATAGTAAATTTTTGAAGGCTCTCGTAGAATATCAACGATATCTGACCGATAGTTTCTGAGATACAGATTTTTTTCAAATATTTTTTTGAAATGTTTGCAGCCTTACGATCCTTACAAAATTTTCTATAAGACTTCGTGTCAGTATTTTTCAACTAATTACCGTGCTTTGATTCGAACAGATTAGTATTTCTCGAGTTATAGGAAAAACAAAATTTCAAATGGCTATAATTCTGAAACCATTCGATGAATTTTACCCATTAACTAACTCAGCCGGCGCATTTGGACTCCAAACCTACCCTGAAATTTTCAACTCCCTAGCTCATTGCGTTCAATCGTAACCGTGCTGAGGGCCGGCCGGACAGAATCAATTCTGACTTCGGATTCTTGATCAGGGAGTCGAAACTAATCGTTTAAGACCATTCTCGGCCAAATATTCGAAAATTACAGACATTTGGACGAACTGATGGCACTCTGTTCATAGAACAGCGCGCCAAAAAACAAGATGAAAAAACATTTACACTGGGTTTCACAAAGCTTTGACAGCTCTTAATTGCCGAATTAGTGCGATTCTATGTCGATTTTCAGTTCATTTTTGATACAACCATCGAATAAAATCCACGATTAAGCTAATCGAAGCTTCGTGAAACCCAAGATTAGTTTGGTATGTCCAGAAATTAAGGATAAAAATAAAAGTATCAACAGATTAACATATTTTGGCAAGCAGAATATGAAAGAAGAAGAACTGAAAACTCCATGTCCAGGTCATCGACTGTGATGTATAAAGTAGATCATTAATTGTGAAGAATTTAGTATACTGTAGTCTGAAGAAGTCGCTGTGTCGATGAAATGCGTCTCAATATTTAATAAATAATGTGTGAATCAAATATAACTGTTCATTTGTCTTTCAATTTTTCATGTTTTTCGCATGTGTGTCTAAAAATCACGTACTTAGTATATATAATATACTCTTAATCAACCTCTTGGGTATTTCATTTTCATAATTACTCCCTCCTGTTTATTTGAACATTTGTTGCGGAAGTGACATTTCAGAAATGCGCTATGAATAAAATAAACGTTACATCATTTCTTGCAGATACTGAAAAGGATGTCGAAAGCACAATATCTGACGAAGAATCAGATGAAGTCAGTGGGGAATCCTCGAGTACGACGTCTTATAGGCATCGCAAATCTTCATCACCAATAGAGGATCCTAAACAGCATCACTATGGAAGTTTTTACTTGAGAATGGGAGCCGTAGGTGAGAAATTTGGTTTTGTGTGGATTTGAACATGTGCTTTGGCGTTTTATGACGGGCAATAAAATATTTTTATTTCCGATCGTTTGTTAAAGTGCAGTTTAACGCCCGTGTGTTTTAGTGCGAGAAGTAGGAATTTAACGACTGCCGACGTAATGCTGTTCTTTAAATCTAAGTATGTTTTTGCGCGCATGTTTGACGTAACTGCGTGCTATTATTTCGCCCAAACGTCTGTTATTTTAGATTTTTTCGGCGAAAATGGTCTAAAACGATTCGGTTCGACTCACTGATGAAGAATTCGGGGTCAAATTCGATTCTGTCCGGCCGACTGGCTAGCTATTGCCACGATAACTTCCGAACGGAACGAGATAGACACTTCCACTTTTCAGGCCAGGTTGCGCATCAGAATGTGACGGCTAAGACCGTCAATGGATATAATCGGACAAACGGTCTCGGAGTTATGCCCATCTAAAATATTGTTTCTTTAATAACGCAGAAAATATAGATCCTATCGAATTGAAACTTGGTAATTAGTTGTACAATGCCAAACGCGCAAATTAATGCACAATTTTGTGAGGATCGTATCATAAGAAAAAACATGTTTTTTTCTTCGAAAATGTTTTACAGGGTGATTCAAAACTCGAGTCGAAAAATTAAGGGACGTATATCGACTCATATTCTTGATAAAGCGTAAAAGATGATGAGGCTTCGTTTCCAAGTCATTGGACTTTAAAGTATCTGTATGCGACCAATTTAATTCCATAATAAAAAATATCAGTAAACCTAGAAATAAATAAGTGAGTTGACACCTGGTGACCGAACAAGATTTGTTTTTGTTAAATATGCAGTTTTTTAATGATGAATATGCAGATATTATTTTTGTGTACGGTTTTTGTGATGCCAACGCATTAAAAACTTGTCGGGGGTACAACAGGATCACGCCGGGTGTTTTCCGATGCTTATCAAAGGCTGCGACAGTTTGGAATTTTAAATTCCCATACTGGTGCTGGTTCATGAAACGCAAGATTTTCGAGAAAAATCTAAAAATGTGATTGACAAGTAGAATTTCATACGAATTTCGAAACGCGTTTAACACCTGTTTAGATTTTTCTCAAAAATCTTGCAAGAGACAAGAAAGATTTTCTAATGAGACCATTCATTAGAAAATCTTTCTTGTCTCTTGCAAGATTTTTCTGTAGGTTTAACAATTTTCTAGGAATTCAAATACGCGTTAAATGTTTAGTGGTTCCATAGACATTGTGGCCCAGTAAAAAGTGTCTAAAGGGGGTGCATCGCCAAAATATAGGTAGCACTATGAGATTTTGCACATCATAAAACTCCTGTGTACCAAATTCAGTGATTTTCGTATGACCGGATTCTGAGACAAAAATAGAAGAATATTTTAAGAGGCGAAATTCAGAGGGCTGTAACTCCGAAAGAGAGGGCTTCCTGACAAAAATAAAAAATAGTGGTCTCCTAATTTCGTCTCTAGAATCTGTGACCAAATTTTGTTGCAATAATTTCGTACAAAATTAATGATCATTTGAATGGTTCAAGGGTGCCGAATGCATTATGCAGCACACAGTATCAATTGTTTATATTTTTACTTCTATCTTCTAACAAATTGTTTTAGCATTAATGATATGTTTAATTAAAAGAGAGAATATCGTGGCTTAGACAACAACTAACGAAATAATTTTTTTTCAGCATTTGGAATCGGAAGCATGATCTATTCAGGATTAGAATTTGGACAATATTTCGAATTAGAAAGTAACACAAAATGCCATAACGTTTTTATAGCTCTTACACCCATAACCCGAATGGCGTTTATTTTTATACAGATGTATTTCATATTTTTGAACAATGAAGTAAGTATGCAGTCCCCTTTCGTAATGATGTTTTTAGTTTATTAGTTTCTCAACGAACGGCGAACAAATATCTTATACCTCTTCTATCTCGAGATGATCATTCTCATTTGGATCCATTAACAATGAGGGTTGTAAATTGGGGGTTGAATAAAAAAAATTAAAATTGGAAACTTGTTTTCAAAGGAAACTCGATATGCGTCATTATTTTGTGCTGCTTATTTTGAAAATGTTCACTGCAATATTCTACGATTAAGGTTCCGTAAGTTATGGGGAAGAATATGGTAGAAATTGACGAAAAATTCTTGAAAAAATTAAGGTTTTTTCGTATGAGAAAATAGACATTAAAAGTTTCTTGTGAAATTTGCGGCCTTTTTTACTAACTGTTCCTCTGCTTGAAATGAATATCTGAATGAAAAGTCAGGCCTTACATGAAAATCAATCACAATACATGTCTTTTTTCAGCAGATGGGTGTATGCAAAAACAAAGTAATGGCGAAGTTCGGCCTTATGCACATGATTGGTACAAACTTATCCGTCTGGCTCAACGTCCTCGTCCAAGAAACGAAACACGAAATTCTAACGTTCTACAATCCCGAGAACAACTCACTCCGGATCTCCCACAGGATACCGTACAAGAGCGAGATCCTTCTAGGTCTTCCAGCAGTCACTGCAGAACATCCCCCGGAAACTCACGATCATCACATCGTCGCCAGAGGGTTGAAAGGACCTCATCACCTGTATGAATGCAGAAGGACCAATATCATAGGGTCCTTGGTTCAGGACGCTTCTCCATTTTTGTTTCCTTGCACCATAGAGTACAGCTTAATATGTGCCGCTATTTTATACGTGATGTGGAGGAACATTTCCAAACTTCCGGTCCTTGGAGCGGCAGCTAAAGCTAAGGATGATCTCTCTAACTCGTATAAGAAGAGTCCACATCATTATTCTGTAGACTGCGCAAGGGCTCACAAGGGTCTATTTGTTGGAATATTGCTGCTAGTGTTGACTATAATTTCGCTCATATTATTTTTCGTGTTGATATCACGTCCTGAGTTCGTAGGTTTAGCTGTTGTTGAAGTGAACATTTGCGAGTTAACGTTATATGGTATGACAACGTTGGCATCACTCATAGGTATGTGGCAGGTGCGCCAACTTAAATACGACGGAAGCAAAAATTTACAATTGGACAATATACTCTTGGTTGGTGCTCAAACTGGTATGTTCATATACAGTATTTTTACAATTATAGGCGGACAGTTCACCATACAACGTACCACAGTGTTAGTTCTTGTGACAGCTTTAATTTCCCTCTTGCAAACCACATGCCAAACGATATTCATCTTGGACGCTTCAAGGAGGACGTGTGCCACCTCTGATCAGATAAAGAAGAAACCTGGCAGGCAAATAGTAACATTTTTGCTGGTTACGAATTTGGCCATGTGGGCGATAAATACCTTGGAAAAATCGAGAGCGGAATCTCATCCGATCCAGTTGCATTTTTATGGCCTCTGGGCTTGGACTATCATAACGCATGCTGCGATGCCTCTAGCGATTTTTTACAGGTTTCATTCGACAGTGTGTTTGTGTGAAATCTGGAAGAGGGCGTATAAAATGAAGCCTACATATATGTGAGCTGGAGAATCGAGGCTAAGAAGATTCTAGTCACGTGATGGATTCGTATAAAATTTGAAAGGAATATTTTCATTTATTTTCACCTTTTGTGTCGAAAGTACCGGGAATTGTTCAGGGAAATCAATAAGATGAAATATTCATAACAATTTTGTTCGATGCCTTCGGAGTGGGTATTTCGTTGCTATACAGAGTGAGTCTTTAAATTGTACATTAATATTAAGCATGAATTCCTCTCATTTAATAAAACACTTTTTTCGTTATCATTTTTTCAGATTCGGCTCAGTTGAAAAGTGACAAGCGTTTAAAGATTTGCCCGTTGATCATAGAATAATGTTACTGAAATTTTTATTGTAGAACAACAATTGTTTCCGCTATAAGATTATGCCTAATTCAATCATCGTCCATTCTCAAATTGAATCCCTGAATATCTTTTAATTCTATAGTTTTTACTAGACTTTATAACATTCAACGATGAATATCTCTAAAAAAATGCGTGTTTGGAGAAATGATGAAGGCTAATTTTATTTTATTTTAGTGGTTGAAGATTTTTATGATGTCACAAGATAAACTTTCTTTGAACTAATTTCATTTAGTTTTATGGATCCGCGAGTCTATTACCAGAAAACCGATGGAAGCAGGAAAAAACTGTTTATTGGGGAATATGTGCCGTAGCTATAGAAAAAAGTGTTTTATTTGATGAGAGGAATCTATGGTTAAAATTGATATACAACTTAAAGACTCACCCTGTATACTTACATCTTGTCCCAGTTCTCCATGCTGATAGATTGACTTGAACACCTTCCCCAAATTTTAGTCTTGATGACTTGGTCATGGTGCAAAATTCAAAAATTGGCATTACGCAGATCCGATAGTTTTTGCATATTATATTCTTGTGCAAATGTTCCATTCTAGAAAATTATCAGCAATACTCTAATTTCTGAGCGATGTGGACCGTTACCACCGTGATTTCAAGGCCAAATCGATTCTGTGAGACGTCACGCCAAGTAGATCCATCAGTGTCTAATGAATTATTTGTGATTCCTGTTCCAAAAGGATTTCAGTGCTCAACTGAGCCCTTCTTCACATTCTTATCGATTTTATTATGAAAAATTAAAATTTTCAAGTCATCTGCAATGACCAAGAAATCCAATTTCATAGTCTGATATTTTCGTTTTGCCGCCAGAGTATATAGAGCACTGTCCATGGCGTCAGCACTGCGGTCGCCATGTCATAATCCGCTGATGAAGACACAAACGAACTAATTTTCTATAAGATAACAAGTATCTTCAAAGCAATTGTACAATCTATAGAGGTATTAAAATGATCAGTTTTTCAATTTGAATATGCCATCTCGGATGACTTGATATATTTTCACTTTTCGATTTGAATTTGCGAATATGTCCTGATTGGGTAGAAAGGCGTGCAAGCTGGATTATAGCAAATTTTTCAGATGTCAAAATTATGTTTCAAGTAGCCATTACAACGCAAAAATTGGCAGGAATATACCCAAATGATTCGTATTTCCGCAAAACACCTTATTGTGCTTTCAACAGACAGTGCTCTGTTGGACGTAAGTGACCCACAGAACATTTACTAATTAAATAATTTAAAGGACATCGTGGTGCATAATCCAACGAAATTGTCCACAACTTTGAAGAGAGAATATTAATAAGAATAATAATAAATTTGTAACTGGTGTGTCCATAGTAAAATCACTCATAAGAATGACTGAGAAGAACAGCAGCTGTAAGGCGGAGGTTACACGGTCAATCTCGTATTAATCTATAGCATCAATCTGACATCAATCTGTCCATCAATCCGGACCATCAGTTTACGCGTATACAATCAGTTTCCGGTCAACCTGACATCAATCCATGATTGATGTCAGACTGAACTGATGCCAGATTGACCGTGTAACCTCCATCTTACAGCTGCTGTTCTTCTCAGTCATTCTTATGAGTGCTTTTACTATGGACACACCAGTTACAAATTATGAATATTCTGTCTTCAAAGTTGCGGACAATTTCGTTGGATTCTGCGGAGGTTGTGTAGCCTCCGTCTGAACACATTCCGCCGTATTCACAAAGCATTGTTAAGTGTTTCAATCTCCGTTAAGTCCTAACTGAGGTCCTCAGTTAAGGATAAATCTGAATCGCAACCACAATTAAAGTATTTAGCGGTGGTGAAACAGGCTTGTTTCACGTTAATTTCCAGGTTAACATAAGTTGCGATTCTTATTTATGCTTAACTGAGGAGCTCAGTTAGGACTTAACGGAGATTGAAAGCTTTGTGAATACGGCGGATTGAGTTGTAGATAACGTAAAATTGATCGAGGTAAAAGACAGTGCAATACTTACAAGAAATTAATTGGCTTGGCACTTATGCTCACGTTTTCAAAATAATAAACGCCCGGAACTTTCTACACAAAGTAAACAAATTTTTATTTCATTTTTATGGTGTGTATTTGGTGTCAGCATTTTACCGAATCTCTTTATCGATATTTTTTTAAGTTTGCAGGCACAGAATGTCAATTTATACTTTTCTGAAATGTGTTCTCATCTGTGGAAAAAAAATCTTCGTGTAAAATCGCTACGACTCCTGTCACGTTACACGCTAACCTTGATTTCTCCAGGAAGGTAATTTTGCTCAAATCTATACTCAAAGCATATATCCATAACCATAATATCATAATATGTACCTGTATCATCTAAAAATCTCAGGAATAATATATACCATTATCATTATAAGCTGGGAGCAATATTATATAATATACGAGTATATATCACTGGAACGTTTACCTATCATTAATGAAGTAGTGTAAAGATATGAAGGGAGGAATTAGTGCTTTAGGATTTTGAAGTGAAATATAACTATAATATAATTAAAATTACGTTTTGAAAATTATATCATTTAAAAGTGCGAATTTGTTGGCAATAGCGAATCCGATCATGACTTTTTACACATTTGTGTCGGTATCTCATGAATAACATCTATATTGTTGTTTTTTAAATCCTGAATTGTTGTTGGACATTTAGCGTAGGCAAATCGGTCTATAAAGAAAGCCAAGAACACAGTCTGATAACACTGCATTTGACAGTGTCTACTGCTTCAGTGCGGGATATCGTTTATCTCGAGTTTAAAGCATTAGCGAATTCATTGAATTAGATATTTTCATTAGAATCTCAGGAAGAATAAACGATACGATACCCTACTTGGTCAATAAATTGAATAACTACATTTCATTCAGCTCAATATTCCTAAGGTAAATTTGAAATATGTAGGTATTGTATTCATTATTCAGCAAGTACCACGAGTAGGTGTAGGGCCAACTCTTGCCATAAAATTGAAAACAATTAAAATTCTCGAAGTATATTCTCAAACACAACATTTATAAAACTAGGGTAGTCTAATGAAAAATTGCGATAAAATCATATTATAGTTTATAATTTTTCGTTCCTTCTATTCCCCGAATGATTTCGATTTTTTTCCATTTCCTCGACATCAACCTTCTTTACATTATTATTTTCAGGTTATCTATTTGAACTGAAGATTCTAAAGATAATATCTTTTCGAAATTGAATATATAAAAATTTTCTTTGAGCTTCTTGATCTTTTTGTACCTGATGTTTAATAAAATTATCGAAATTTTTATGAAATCTGAAACAATGGAAGCTTTTCTATACTTCTATTTCATTTAAATTCTTAAAAATTTTCGTATCACTTCTAGACTTTCTTATGGGGATTTGAAAGCTGGTATTGTGGCAAATTCTAGCTATAACCTATAAAATCTTCAGTTCTTATTTTTTTGGAAATTCCGAACAGCCAATATAATTGCTCAATTGCTGTTACCATAGATCTAATATAATATTATATTAGGTCTATGGTTGTTACAGGAAAGAACACATGTTCGTTTCTATTCATCTTAGCCTGTACTCACCCTAAGTGGAAAATAATCAAAAGGAAAATTCATTGCACACTATTCAATTCCGATCTCTATTTAATCACAGAATAAATATCAGTGTATTGCACTAATTCACGAAAACAATTTCACGAAATATATTATAATTTAACCGGCACTATATAGTAAGCAAACCAAGAAACTTAATGCTGTTTAATGGCGGACTAACGTAAACCGTGTCTCTACCATGTTGCCATTCAATAATGTTCCGGGCTTGTATATAAAGATGGATATGGCGTAGGCCTCAGACTTGATAACCCGCAGGAAGATGTCAAACGGTATCTGATCATAAAATCTTCACAACATTACGATCGGTCACTTGGCCGATCATAGGGACCATAACCTGAACGTTATCCGCGCCAAGTTGCCATTATAGAGCTTTTGATAGTTTTAATAGCTTCACAACGTTATTGTGTTAAATGTTTCATTTGTTTTGTATTATAACGTATCTTACAAAACTGTCACATAATACTATATTTCACATTAAAATTTTGAAGCACTAATTGGGAAACCCTTTACATATATTTTCGAATTTTTATTCGTGTGCATTCTATTTTCACTATACCCTTAATTACTATAGGTTCATTATTCAGAGTATCGTGAATTGTATATACTCATTAGTATGTTATGAGTTTATCTGATGAATTAAATATATTTAAATGACTATTAATTGTGTATTAAAAATAATCGTATATAACATCGGTCCAAATGTATTTATTCTCGCAAATGCCAACATTTTGTCAAATTTAAAATTAGAATACAGTATTCAATGGATTTCAATCACGATGGATTTTGATTAACGACATCGTTTATTTTGATTTTAAATTGAAATGAAATACCAAGTGTGGTATGACTGATAATGAACGGGGTTATAAATATAAAACAATATAATTCCCAAATTAAACAGAATTTTTCAGAGCATTTCTTCCATCTACATTTTTCTAAATCAATTTTTGGTCTCAATAATCGAAAAATAATTTACTACGACAATGAATATCTGTTTCGAAACTTTACTTATATCTATTTAGTTTTTGTTTCATCCTGGTATAAAATTATTTATATATTTAAATATTTGGGGTATCTATATGTTAAAGCCCGTTAAGAGGAATTTATCGAGAAGAGTATTACTTAGTTGTGATTGCTATGTAGAATTTTTTTAAGAATGTAGAATATTTGATAAAAATACTTGTGATTATTTAATGCCTATAATTCATAAAATATTTTACTGTGATGTGATGATCTAAGCTCAAATTTGCTTAATATTTTTGAGACATGCACTGGAATTCAATTCATCCAAATATGTGAGAAATAACCTCAATTTTAGATATTATTATTTTCTTATGTTGTGTTATATGTTGTGGGTTAGTTTTATAAGTAAAACAGTATTAGAATGATTCAAAGAATTGTTGGAGAGGAGGAAACGGAAAAATTCAATAAATTCAGAATTTAAATTTCATTGGAATATAAGGTTCAAAACATGATTTTATCATTGCAGAAACGTGTAAACAAGTACCAGCTGAATATATATTTTTTTTACTGAAGGAGTAGATCTGTAGGAATGCAATTGTACTGATATTTCATATCCTGATGTAATTTTATATAATCAACAAAATATATAGCCCAAATATTGTGTCCATAAAAATGGTTGGTGATGTAAGTACTATTTGTTGTGCCATAATGTTTATTTGAGATATATTAGCTTGTTGTGAATATTTTAGCTAGATCGAAACTATTCGTTATTGTTACTGTTTTATTATCGATATTCATATTACTTTATTCATTAATGTGGATGTTACACGTAGCTTTAAGTATGTTCGATATATGTTGACGAATTCAAATAAAGAACTGATTTGCTCTAAAATAATTTCAGTCGAACATGCACTCTTCATTTCTAAGGATATAATTCTAAGAGTGAATTGATTTCTGATCAACCTGAAACCCCTAGGCCTCGTACAAAACCGTCAATGTTTCACGATCAATATGGCATGTGACAACGTTCTGCTGAAACGTCAGTAGCAATATATCCCGATTGAGGAACAATAAATTTGGATATCATAGGATAAAAACGTTCACCATTTTCTACTACAGCATACACTGCCTTGTCTCCCAAGACATCCAGTCCAGTGATTCCTCCACAGCGCAATGCACATCAAACAATGATATGCTTCGAAAAAAGAAAATTAATAGATATGGCACAAATAAAGTTCGCACAATACATGCGTAGCAGATCGTATAAATATCGAGATAGAGCCTACATCTGTTAAACTGAAAGAATATTATAATTTGAACATTCGCGATCCTCCAATAGTGATCATCATATCCTCAAAATACCGAATTCGAAGATATTTCAACAGTTAATAAACGCTTCTAAATGTTTCACTCTCATTCTCATTTTGAGGTTAATATAAACAAAAGATTCAAAACACGTTGACAGTGATAACCGAATTTGGTGCTTAGAAACGACAATGATAGATAAATAATGTTTTAGAAAAAAATGATTCCTTAATATTTATTACAAATGGTAGAAAAACATTGTTAATTACCAAACCATATTCAAGCAATACAAATTTTTTAATTACAAACGGTTTTTTCTTTATATCATAATTTTCTTCAAACATTATGTTCCCAAAAAAAATTTAATTATCTTATAAAGAACACATTTGTTCATAAACATTTCTTAAATAATAAGGGATAAAAATTATCAAAAATAATTTTTAAGTTGCTTCTAATCTTGAGAAAACGGATCAGTAGTAATATTATAAAACAAGCCCTGTGGACAGGAGCTTTCTGGCGCTCTAGTTCAAACAGACAAATTATATCTCCGAAAGTATTGGTTTCTCAGAGTTGGGAATTAAATCAATGTATTCTTATGAAAGAACTGCATCATAAAGGAAATTAAATTCAAATAATAGTTTATTTATCAAGATTAATTGAGCAATCTGCACCATGGAAGAAATCAAATTAAAATAGCTGAAATGAATTTGACTCTTTCTTATAGAATAGGATGAAATGTACGAGTATGAACACAGATCATATAATAAAGCTTAGATAGAATAATTATAGCATTCTGTGAAAACATAGAAGTACGTACGATTCATTATTGAAATTTAGAAAAATCATATCTCCGTAAGTATTAGCTTGTTGGAGTTAAAAATGATATCGATGGATTTTAATGGTGAATCTGCATCTTAAATAAAAATTACAGACATTTGGGCAAATTGATAAGCACCCAGTTCCGAGGAACTAGAGCGCCAAAAAGTGTTATTCCCTTTCCGGGATTTGAGCCCGCCTTCTCTCGTTCCGAAACCGAAAACCCGACGGCGTAGACCAACCGGCTATCGGGCTCCTCGTACGATCTTTTCGATCTCCGGTATTAGAATAAAACGTCGGTACTTATCTGGGATATATATTCTTAATTTTCAATTTTCGACATAAAATCGCCACATGGGGGTTTATTTGACGGTTTTTTACCCTTGTCTCTCTAAGTCGATTTTGACGTTTGACCTCGATTAGACAATGTCATGTCTCAGGAAAATAAGTTGACATTATGACAATTCATACATAGAATAATTATTTAATTCTGTGAAAACGTAAAAATACGATTTATTATTGAAATTTTGAAAAATCATATCTCCGAAAGTATTAGCTTGTTAGAGTTAAAAATGATATCCTTGGATTCTTATGATAAAACTGCTTATTGAAAAAAATTTAATTTGGAATTTGTTTTGTAAAAAAAATTTTTTTTTTGTTGCTCCGAAACCATTTGTCCGATTTTGCCCAATAACGAACTTAGCCGAGATATTTATCTCCCAAACCTACTCTGAAAATTTCAACTGTCTAGCTCATTCCGTTCGAGAGTTATCGTGCCTACGGCCGGCCGGACGGACGGACCGGCCGGACAGAATGAATTTCGACCACGGATTCTTGATCAGTGAGTCGAACCAAATCGTTTAAGACCATTTTCATCGAAAAATTCGAAAATTACAGACATTTGGGCAAATTGATAAGCACTCAGTTCCGAGGAACTAGAGCGCCAAAAATGTGTTTTCAATGTTTAATTACGCTTTATAATTTTTAACCTATGTGAATTGTTAATAAAAAAGCGAAAATGAACAATTTTTTAATTTTTCCAACAGAAATGTATTCTAAAGCCTTTGAAAAATAGCTTCACGAAAGGAGAAAATTCTTAGATTAATAGTTTAACAATTATCGCACTTACAATGTTAATGTTCGTGCTACAAAAAATTGTTAATTAACTAATGGATAACTAATTGAAAAATCGCGATCAAAATTTTTGAACCACGGATTATTGTTGATTGATCTATCCTGTAGGCGCCTGAATTTTTTCAGTTCTTAATCTTCATATTTAATGAGTTTAAATAATATGTATTCATTAGAGGTCTGAAATGGGTGTGGCTTGCGCAAGCCAGAGTACCCGTTTCCGGGCGTATTTTCAACCCTCGGAGAAAATTATAAATATTGGTCCTACAGTACCAGGACTTTTTGTTTCGAAATTTCCTCTTCTTTTTTAATCTTTTTTCGAATTTGGAAAATCTCAAATAGTTTTCGAGATACATATATGCAGAAAACCAAACCACCTTTTTTGTACATGCCATTCAGAGTCGAATGAAACCTTAATCAAAATTTTCGGAGAACTCCAAAAATTTTTGACCTAAAAGGCAGTTGTTGACTAAACTATTCAATCTTTTCAGTGAGTGTAAGTACCTAGGTTTATTATTCTAGACAGCAAACTCAGACAAACTTAGACAAACTAGACAGCATAGACAAGGATATTCTCAGAGCAAAGAAGCTCATTGAAAAGTGTGGGGACTTTCTCCAAAAATGGTACGATCATCCTGCATGGCGGTGATGCCCTTCATTGTCACCTATGCCTCACTAGCACGCACAGAACACTGATTATAAGAAATGAAAACTTCTAACTAATCGGAGGCAACACTCAAGCCGCCATATTTGCTTGCAAGGAATGATCGAACGGCGGGAATTTTGAATTTACATACGTATTCAAGCGGCTAGTACTTTTCGCGTATTGTATTCACCTTTAATCTAAATTTCCCGCTTCTATTATAAATCCTGATTCTGCAAACATAATTTATGATTGAATGCCATAATTTACATCGAAAAATAATAAATTAGAGAAGGGAAAGTAAGCACAATGATGAAATTTAGCATTTGATTTATTGTTTGTAAATACTCGACAAATATGAAAATATTTCTTAAAACAGTAAATTCATTCAATTGAATAAATTGATAAATCATTCAAAAATATTTAGATAATAAAAGAGAAACATGCTTCAAAAAAACTTTCCAACAATATCATACGAGTATAATATCGTAGTGCTCTTCAGTCGGGCAGGCATCTTCTCTTTAGGCCGTCTCATCCTCTAAGAGTGTACATGAAAAAAAAATACGCAGCATTAAAACTTAGAGATAGAATGTATAGGGAAATAAGAGTATTGTTGGTATTCAAATCAGAAGATTTTTGTGCCTAACAATAATCATCGTGGATAGTTACATAGGGCAAAAATCTAGGGATAGCTTCATGATGAAGAGGTTTAAGCACTCTAGGATTATAATACAAGAGTTCTTAATAATCTGAGAAATGAACACTGCATAAACTCTAATTAATAGCATTAGTGCTTGGACAGATACAGCAAGCTTGCTTCCAAGCAGCCGCTCTATCAATATTCCTTGGAAATATGAAGTACTTTTTCTGTTTAAAACCAGTAGGGAGATGCGAGTGAAAAGCTCTCTTACAAAATGGAAATTCACAGGAATAGGTTTTTTACATAGGAGATACTAGTGAGTTTTCTGGCATTTTAAAAATACAATAGAATAGGGATGATGAAAAATTTCAAGATCAAATTTAGCAGGTCTCACCCCATCAGATTACGTATCAAAATAGAATAAATAGATGGAAATATTCTACACTCGGTCGTTCTTTAATTTCGAATATTTCCCCTGAATTTCAACAAAAATCTTCCAATCTTCTTAGTTGTCCTTTGTTTTTTGCTTGAGTAAATGTCAATCAGAAGAATAGGGGTTATTTTCGATTTGTCACTCTGATCGGCCATGATTGCTCGCAAGTTAGGATCATAGAACACCCAGTTTCACGTCCCTACTAGCACGGTGGACAAAAACAGAAGAAGTCACAACACGCAGCGGCTTGCGTGCGTTGGTATGACTGGGGTGGAATTAACAACCCCCTCAGCATGTTTGGAGGTCATATTGGACTTACTTCCTCCGCAACTTTATATCAAGAGATGTAATAAAACTATCTCAAAGTGAAAAACTCCTAGGTACCTGGAAACTGGATCGGACATATGAGGATATCGAACCAAATTGATTCAAATCTTCTAGCTAAACCCTTGGTTACAAAACCATCTGTATTCGATTCTGTGACTTTGCAACGATCGTTCGTGACCGCCAAAGTGCTGTGGACTTTATTAATAATCTGGACAAAGACGCTCCTCTGTGTTATATAGATGGAGCCAAGTCCGAAGGAGGCACGGGGATTGGTATTTATGGACCGAGCTGCACCTCAGTTTCTCTCTCTCAGCTTCTAGGGATGCAACCCTCTGTCATACAGACAGATATACTGGAGGTGTGAATATGCACCCAGGATTGTTTGAAGATGCCTCAAGGGAATGAACTTATATATTGCCACATATTACCAGGTTTTCTTGAGGGTATTGGGAGCTCCCTCTTGTCCTGGGAATACCGTAACACCATTAAGGTGGCTAGGGGCAACAAAGTGATCGTACAGAGCATTGTGTTGCTAAAAAGGAATGAATTGGTACGAGCACTGACGGAAGTCAGGAGCTTTTGCGCATTTTATATTATCTACTCAACTCTATTCGACACTACGACGAAATTAGCATCGATATATTCCGTTATCTCAGCTTTTATAATATATGAATACATTTCACTTTTGATGACAGAATTCAGTAGTGAATCGTCTATGATCACAGAATTTTTAATTCTGACAAAGGTACCCATTCTATTGGAATTGAAATACGAAAAAAAATAATTAACTCCAGGATACTATATTCACGAAATTCCGCGAAAATTAGTGGATCGCCATTCTACAAGTAATCACAGATTTGTATATTTTGAGTTGATGGGAAATAACAATAAAATTTCTTATGATTTGAATCGATTTGCCAATTAACGAACTTAAATGTCGCATTTGGATTTGCAACCTACCCTTAAAATTGCAAGTCGCTATCTCTTTCCGTTCTCAAGTTATCGAGAGATATATAATATTTTTTCGTAATTTTTTTTTAAATTTTCTAGTTGTACGGTTCCCAAAAAATTTCACACACGTCTTAACACTACAACTAGTTACTAAGCTTCAATTGGATCGGGTCTGTATTTTTTGAGATATCGCGGAAAAAATAATCCAAATGGATATAACTCCGAAACCGTTGGGCCGATTATGCTCAAGAACGAACTTAACCCTCCCATTCGGATGCGCAACCTATCCTGAAAATTGCAAGTTCCTATCTGTTTCCGTTCGAAAGTTATTGGGGCAACGGTCACCCATTTAGCTACTGAAGTCACCCAAGGCTGCTCCGATCTCCAACAATATAGATCCGATCGTGTTCAAACTTGGGTCTTGGCAGTGGGTTAGGTTTTGAAGGCTCTCGCAAGATTTCAGCGATGTCGGACGAATACTTTTTGATATATAGAATGTTTTTCAATGATTTTTTAAAATTTTTTAGTGAAACGATCCTAGAGGAAATTTTGCAGAAATTTGCACGTCGGCATATTCTACAACTAATTACAATGTTTGAATAGGATCGATTCCGTATTTTTTGAGTTATTGAGGAAATAAGAACAAATTTTCAGATAGGTAGGTATAATTCCAAAACCGTTTGGCCGATTATGCCTATTAACAAACTCAAATGTCGCATTCGGATGCGCAATCGACCCTAAAAATTACAAGGCGCTAACTCTGTCCGTTCTCAAGTTATCGTGAGATTAATCTTTTTTTTTCTATACCTTTTCAATTTCAATTTCGCAAAAAGTAGAAGCAATTTCGGAAAAAGTAAAACATATTGCGGAAAAAGTAAAAGCAATTTCGGAAATAGTAAAACCAATTTCGGAAAAAGTGAAACCAATTTCGGAAAAAGTGAAACCAAAATCGGAAAAAATGAAACCAATTTCGGAAAAAGTAAAACCAAGTTCGGAAAAAGTAAATCCAATTTCGGACAAAATATTCAGATTTACTCAGTACCTACTTACAATTTTATGTCCATCAGACTCATTTTTGGTATGTTCGTGATGAATGTATCTAGTTTATTATGATTTTAACTCGTACGTTAAGTGATTTAAGAATGACTTAACTCCAGGAAAAATATTTAACGAATAATTACAACCTAGGGTGGGGTTTGGGCATTCGTCAGTGAACCATGATTCAACGCCGATGTAAAAAACACTACGAATGAACCGGTTTATGCAAATCCAGCAATCACCTCTGAGTACAAAGTAGACAGAATTGACACCTGGCGTTCAGTTAACCAAACTACTCGTTGCGGCTACTCAAAACTATAGACCTCTACGTATATTCATTTTCCAAACGTGGTTATTTGCAAGTATACCCTGTTTTGAGTCTCATGCGGACCACCACGAGGAAGTGCAAACGCCCAGGTAATCACGCAAGCTCAATTAGGTATAAGTATCTACTGGTGGTAGCTTTACCTTGAAGCGATAATCCTTTTGTACTTTAACCTGATAATACCTACATTTTTATTTCATTCATAATAATATTTCTCTCTACGTGATGAAGTATCAAACTACTTATTAAAAATAAATAATTGTGATCACCAAACTGTGTTCAAATTCAACTCATTGGCTTTCAGGAAAAAAAAAAGTTACCTACACTTTTTAATTTGCCGATTTCGGCAAAGCCTCGAATCCAGGGTGCCTTATATCTGGATGAATATATCGTTTAACTTTCAATCAAACCTTAATATATGGATCCGAATTCTCTAAAATAAGTCCATCAGTACCTTATTCAACTCTTCTCGACCCGAGGTAGGTATTAAATATCGATTTTAAATAATCTTTTGAGCACATTGCTCTTCCCTTATACAAAATTACCCTATCACAGTATGACATTATTAAAAGGTTCCTTTCTCGGATTTCTCTCCCAAGCTCTGAAAAATATCTATGAAATTTAAATTATTTATTTTGTGATTTGCTTCTGCGTAAGAAACACAAGATATTTGTCAGAAGCAATCAATTGAACAATGTTGCCTAACAAACAACAACGAAACAACATCAACGAAGAAACAACTATATCGTAACGTTTCGGAGTCTATATCAGACTCCTTTGTCAGAAACTTAACGAAAATCTTCAGAATTATTTTGTTGATAGTTATTGTGAAATTAGAGAATACGTTATCGATATAGTTGTTTCTTCGTTGATGTCGTTTCGTTGTTGTTTGTTAGGCAACATTGTTCGATTGATTGCTTCTGACAAATATCTTGTGTTTCTTACGCAGAAGCAAATCACAAAATAATTAATTTCTATTTTATAGATACTTTTCAGAGTTTGGGAGAGAAAACCCAGAAAGAAACCTTTTAATAATGACAATTCTCGAATTTCAGAATAACTATCAACAAAATAATTGTGCAGATTTTCGTTAAGTGTCTGACGAAGGAGTCTGATATAGACTCCGAAACGTTAAGATACAGTTTTTTCTTCGTTGATGTTGTTTCGTTGTTGTTTATTAGGCAACATCGTTCGATTGATTGCTTCTGGCAAATATCTTATGTTTCTTACGCAGAAACAAATCACAAAATAATTGATATTTATTTTGTAGATATTTTTCCAGAGTTTGTGAGAGAAAACCCAGAATTAAAATTTTTTAATAATGAGTATACCTCCTACAGTATCCTTTAATGATTACTTACAGTATGACATATCTAATTTTATTAACTGAATCTTGAAATTCGTTCGACTTCGCGTCAAATATCAAAAACCGTTAACGAGTTTGTTGTTCAATATTTTGCCGATAAATCTAGCAATATAGATCCGTTCGAGTTTAAATCTAGAACTTTGTTGTAAAATTAGGTTTTGAAGGATCTCGCAAAATTTCAACGATGCAGATTTCTTTTAACAATTTTCCAGTCATCCGATCTTCACGATATTTGAATAATTCTTTGAGTTGGTAATTTCCAACTAATACACAGGGTTTAATTCGATCAGATCAGTATTTTTCGAGGCAATTTTCAACTCTCTCATTGCGTTCGAGAGTAATCGTGCTGACGGATGGACAGAATTGTTTGACCTCGGATTCTTCATCAGTGAGTCGAAACTAATCGTTTGAGAACATTCGCCAGAACCAAAAAATCGAAAATTACAGACAATTGGGCAAATTGATAGACACTCTGATCAGGCGAACAGACGCCTCAAAAATTATGCTATTGGGGGTTGTGTTAGGGCGAATACCAACTAGTTAGCCCTGGTCAACAAGTAGCCTTCGTATGCCACTGAATCTCACGATGAACTGATCGTAGAGTAATGCGTTATAGAACAATTATTATTGTTTTCACTGCATAAATGAAGGCTTTCTTTCTAGCCATGTGAAGCTGTCAGCCCCAAATACGAATTTTTGGTTCAAAATTTGAGGATCGTTTGTCCATCGTAGGTCCACGTAGAACTTCTTAATATCTGCTCACAAAATCAGAAGTGCAACTAGAGAGAGGGGTTGGAAAAAACAGTGCTACCAGAATATGTATACTTAGGAATATATGAAGAGTTATATCAAACTGAACATATACAAGAACTTTTCAAGGGGTGGACAAAAGTGGACCTTCGATCGACAAACGATCCTGAAATTTTGAACCAAAAATTCGTATTTGGGAGTGCCAGCTTCACATAGCTTTTCTTTCTCACCGTGATTGACGGCATGTTCAAGAGTACGGCCCTGGCTTCTTCCGGCCTGTGGAACGAGCACCAATGTCATTTCCTCAGGGACGAAGGGCGAAGGGATTCGGCCCTTCGTGTTGGGTCACGTGATGTCAACAAAGTGAGGGAACTTATGTGTAGCAACAGCTTACTCCAAATCGAAGAATTCTGTTCGCGATGCATCTGTAGGTGCATAGCATTGCATTGCATCATAGAGTTCAAACACCCCCGCTTGTGAAGGCGTCGGTGGCGTCGAAAGTGAAATATCGAAGCTATAAATGTTTGTATGATTGATTGTTTTGACATGGTTGAAAAGCGCTCTTTGTACCAGAGGTCTTTGGTGGCACCAATGAAGGAGTCATGTGTATTAATATGTGGTGAGTGAGTTTTTCATGTTTTAATTCGAATTTCAAGTTTTCATGCATATATAACTCCGGAGTTATCCCAGGGATAATTAAAAATTTTCTGGGAAAACTATTTCAATTTAAAAATAGAGCAGAATCGTTTTTTGGCGATCGCTGATCCTCTCTCTGAACTTTCCACTTTTCTACCCCAGTCTTTAACTCGCGAACTATTCGGTAGAGAAATTGTTGCATCCCATTGATAATTATTTCGATTTTTTTCAATAATTACAGCCCCTCAATTCAAAACCTACTCAGATCATGTGTGCTCTGAATAAATAATAAATAAATTATGGACCAAAAACCAAAAATTTGTCCGACCGCCAGGGGTATTCTGACATTTTCGTGAATTTTCGCAAGTATGTTCGTGGGAACATCGCGTTATCATTTTGTCCAAATGTCTGTGATTTTCGAATTTTTTGCCGAAAATGGCCTCAAACGATTGGGTTCGACTCCCTGATGAAGAATTCGAGGTCAAATTTGATTCCACCCGGCCGGCCGGGCGTTGCCACGATAACTTGAGAACGGAAAAAGATAGCGACTTGAAATTTTCAGGGTAGGTGGCATGTCCCAAAACGACGGACGAGTTCGTTAATGGGCATAACCAGCCCAACGGTTTCCGAGTAATAATTTTGTTTTCAACCAATACAAATCCGATCGAATTGAAACTTGGTGAATATTTGTGGAATACAAACCTTAGGAAGTTTGTGAAATTTTGTTGGAATCGTATATCTAAAAAATTCTAACAAAATTATTAAAAAATATTATTTATGCACGATAACCTCAGAACGGAAAGAGATAGTGACTTGAAATTTTCACGTTAGATTGCGCATCTGAGTGCGATATTTGAGTTTATTTATAGGCATAATCGGCCAAACGGTTTTGGAGTTATACCCCTGTAAAATTTGGTTACTATTTCCTCAGTAACTCGAAAAATACAGAACCAATCTAATTCAAGCATGGTTATTAGTTGTAGAATGCCAACGCAAAAATTCTTGCAAAATTTTGTGAGGATCGAATCACTAGAAAATTTTTAAAAAATCATTGAAAAAATATTCTATATATCAGAAACTAATCCTCCGACATCGCTGAATTTTGCAAGAGCCTTCAGAACCAAACTTTACTGCCAAGTTCCAACTCTGAACACGATCGGATCCATATTATTGGAGATCCGAGCAGCCTTGTGTAAGTTCAGTAGCTGGATGGGTGACCGTTGCCTTGATAACTTTCGAACAAAAGGAGAAAGGGACTTGCATTTTGCAGCGTAGGTTGCGCAACCGAATGGGAGAGATAAGTTCGGATTTGGGCATAATCGGTCCAACGGTTTCGAAGTTAATCCCACCTGGAATATTATTTCCCCGATAACTCAAAAAATATAGACTCGATCGAATTGAAGCTTGGTAACTAGTTGTAGAATATCGACTTGAAGACGTTTGTATAATTTTGTGAGAACCGTACCCCTGAAAATGTTTTAAAAATTACCAAAAAAAAAATTGGTTCAAGCACTGACGTGAAGTCAGGAGCTTTTGCGAGTATGTTCTATTGTCCATTACAGGAGAACGGATATTAGAATTTACCATGATAAATTCGATTAAGAGTGTCTAATACAGGAGAATGGACAATAGAACATACTCGCAAAAGCTCCTGACTCAGTGCTTGTTTGTTTTTATTTTCATTTTGTATCAATCCGAATTGGTTGGACAATCTTCCCAGGGCGATTCTAAATATTTGTACTGTGGATTAAGATTTTTAGAGCAGTAGTTTTGGATAAAATCTCAGACAGACGGATTATTTTTTCGCTGCATGTTTATTAAGATTTGTAAAACTAATCGCATTTGGATATTAATTTTGATCCACTCCTCTTTTACCATGTGTCCGATAGGTTGAAATGAAAAAGTTTTCATGTCATACCTATATTCGTGTTTGTGACGATTAAAGCAAGGAATGCAATTCACATCCGAAAAATATAGGATTGATCTCAATTTGGAGCTGGCTTCTGCGGGATTAATATATTGACATAAAATTTCTCTTTTTCCTCCGATTTTTTAATATTCACCTCCTCTTCCTACTCTCCAAGAAGTTCGAGAAGGTTCAAAATTAGTTTACTTTCATGCCCTTTTGATGAAATGGTTAGCCATATCATCACTTTCATCCAACTTAGGAATTTTCAGTCCTTATCCTTTGACTCCATGATGTTCGAGGGGGTTAAAAATGATCCTTCATGCTTCATTCATGTCACTATGACGAAATATCCAGGTGTAGAGATTCGAGAGGCAATTGTATAATCCTTTTCATCGTTTTAAGGTCGGAGAATCAATAATAATAATTTTATAATCATAAATTGCAGTTTAAAATTATCGAGAATGATTTGCATGATCTCTGTGATACCTGGAGCCCCATTTTGACATTTACATCAGCATTTACCGTTGTTTGAATAATCAATCTCTATCTTGATATCCCCTATGTGGCTAAAGGTATGTTTATTTTCATATCATAATACCGAGCTATCAGGTAAGTGAGAAAAGTAAGTAGGTACAGGTAGTTTACTTAAGGGAACTTCAAATTGAAATGAACCTCAAATGTGTGGAATGTTTTGCGCGCATGTTCTAGGGAACAGCGTGATATCATTTTGTCCAAATCTCTGAATTTTCGAAATTTTCGCCGAAAATGGTCTAAAACGATTAGATTCGACTACGTTACCACGATAACTTTCGAGCGGAAAGAGATAACGACTTGCAATTTTCAGGGCAGGTTGCGCTTCCGAATGCAACGATTAAATTCGTTAATGGACACAATCGGCCAAACAGTTTCGGGGTTATACCCATCTGAAATATTGTTTCCTCAATAACTTTAAAGATACAAATCCGATCTAATTGAAACTTGGTAAAATTAGTTGTAGAATGCTGACGCAAAACTTTGCGGAATTTATCATAAAAAAATGTACAAAAAAAAAATTTCAAACATTTTGTATTTCAGAAACAATATGTCAGATTCCGTTGAAATGCTGCAAGAACCTTCAAGCCATCATTTTTCAATAGAATGCGGGATTTCAGCTTGATTGGCATTGTATTTAGCAATTATTGTTGAAATAAGATTTTGAACTAGTATGTATAGGTACTTCTTCGAAATATTATTTCCTCAATCGCTCAATAAATAATATAGATCCTATCAAATATAAACTGGGTCATTGTTTGTAGAATGCAGAAGCGCAAATTTCTGCGGAGTTTCCGGAGGTTCATATCATCAGAAAAAAAAAGGATTTTCTTCAAAAATTGTAAATTTCGGAATCTATTCGTCAAATTCCGTTGAAATTCCGCACAAAACCTTCCAGCCGCTATTTTACAGTCGCTTCTC
This sequence comes from Halyzia sedecimguttata, assembly GCA_937662695.2. Lineage (NCBI taxonomy): Eukaryota > Metazoa > Arthropoda > Insecta > Coleoptera > Coccinellidae > Halyzia > Halyzia sedecimguttata. Next base: position 32,451,287 of record OW569415.2, read on the forward strand.
ACGGGAACTCGTTCAAGCACGGAATAGTTATTTATGTACCAAGGACGACGAACTGTCTATTATAGTTGAGTCTGCAAATTGCTATCCGCGGAGGTGCCGAGAAAATTTCAACCGTCTAGCTCATTTCGTTCGACAGTTAGCGTGGTTAAGGCGAATCGATTTCGACCACTGATTCTTGATCAGTGGGTCGAATCAAAATGTTTAAGACCATTTTCAGCCAAAAATTCGAAAATTACAGACATTTGGCAAATTGATAATCACTCTGTTCCGAGGAACAAGAGCGGTAAAAAAGAAGTTTCATCCACATAATGTATTTGTACAGAATTTCAAACAGATCCAATATATATTTCGCCGTAAACCTCCCGGTGGGATACGCTGTAGGTGTATAAAATTTAAAGATGGTCAGTCGAGTGGTCTTTGGTTCAGACAATCCGACTTGAGAAGGTACCAAACAAACGAACAGGCATTATACTTAACATATCAGTATGAGAATAGACTATAGATAATGACGTGAAATTAATGGGTTCCAAATGTGAAAGAATCATGAGAATGCATTCGTAACCTTCTCGAAAAGAACGCATTCATAGACTTGTATGTACCTAAGTCCTTTTTGGCGCTCTTATTCCTCGGAACAGAATGCTTATCAATTTGCCCAAATGTCTGTAATTTTCAAATATTTGGATAAAAATGGTCTTGAACGATTTGGCTTGACTCACTGATCAAGAATTCGTGGTCAAAATCGATTCTGTCCGGCGGGCTGGTCCAGCCGGCCCTCTGTTAACACGATAACTCTCGAACGGATTGAGCTAGGCAGTTGAAATTTTCAGAGTAGGTTAAGGAAATAAATATCCCGGTTAAGTTCGTTATTGGGCAGAATCGGCATGATGGTTTCGGAGTAACGAAAACAAATATTTTTCCACATTACAAATTTCAAATTCAAAATTTTTTTAAGATGCAGTTTCACCATAAGCATCCATGGATATCATTCTCAACTCTAACAAGATAATACTTTCGGAGATATGATTTTTCAAAATTTCAAACATAAATCGTACTTCTATGTTTTCACAGAATGCTGTACTCATAGAACTCTATACTACGTTAGTATATAGTTCATTGGCTGTACTTAATTATTCTATCTATTAATTATTATATGATCTGTGTTCATTCATGTCATCATATTTTGCTTTAAGTGACTTTTTAAATTTTCTTTCTGGTTCGTTATTCTTGATATAAAATACCCTTCCAGTTATAGAGAACAAATTATCATTGAATGCAAAATGACCAATGAAATAACCTCAGCTATCGTAGAATTTAGGGAATGATATGATATTATACTTTTAAGATGATAGTATAATGCCCGTGGATAATTCATATGATGATGGAAATATATACTTTGGTAGGTAAATTGGGTTCAGAATATTTCCAGTATGAACAAAACTGAAATATTGGCTAAGTTTCAATTGATGTAATATAGTTTTCATAGTAGATTTGAGGAATGAATATCTCGTATAAGTTCGTTATCGGGTAAAATTGGTCAGTTGGTTTTGGATTAATGATTTTTGGCACTCTTGTTGAATTTAACTTCTTTTATGATGTTTGAATTTAATTTATTTTATGATGAAGTTCTATCATAAGAGACCATTGATATAATTCCTAACTCTGAAAACCAGTACTTTCGGAGATATGATTTGTCAAAGTGTGTACAAGAGCGCCAAAGCTTCTGTCCACAGGGCTTTCCCTCTTTTTTCCAGCATGCATGCGAAGCAGAATCTGGAAAAGAAAATTAAGGACGGAAATTATTGTCAATCGGGAATATGGAGCCTGAAAATATCTCTTGGCAACTGATGTTTGCAGTAGGGTTAATATAAAAGTACATAATCGATCCACACGATATGCGTCGTATCGCATCGCGACGGTCCTTTGTTCCATGTGCAACAGGTGGAAGGAAATTCAACCCTAAACTTTATTAATACCTTTGTCCGGTTCATTACTGGACATGAAAATAATTGGATTAATATGACCTACATGGAGGTCTTTGATTTCACCAACAACATGCGGAGGAAATTAGTCAGCGTCTTCTCTGAGCTTTTCGTTTCATTTATTTCCAATGTCTACATGTCAATTTTCTAACGTGTGATCAATAATTGTTACCATAATTTCCTACGATCAGCTGTTATGAATTTACAATTAATATCATCCTGGGTCCAGTGGCGTAACGTTCCTTCTGTGTGTGTTTTCATGTATAGATGTCCTTTTCATAAGGTTCCCGTCTCTCATGAGGTTATAACTCGAAGTGTTACAGGTGGATTATTGCAATGTCCACAAATTAATTTCAATTGTCGTAAAAGGTTTGTTACTTTTCTGGGTCCAAAATGCTATAACTTGTTAACTGATGAAATTAAAAAATTGGTTCAAGCCCTGTGGACAGGAGCTTTCTGGCGCTCTAGTTCAAACAGACAAATTATATCTCCGAAAGTATTGGTTTCTCAGAGTTGGGAATGATATCAATGTATTCTTATGATAGAACTGCATCATAAAGGAAATTCAATTCAAATAATACTTTATTTATCAAGATTAAATGAGCAATCTGAGAATGAGAACTGCACCATCGAAGAAATCAAATTAAAACAGCTGAAATGAATTTGACTCTCTCTTATAGAACCAGATGATCATATAATAAAGCTTAGATAGAATAATTATAGCATTCTGTGAAAACATAGAAGTACGATTCATTATTGAAATTTAGAAATATCATATCTCCGAAAGTATTAGCTTGTTGGAGTTGAAAATGATATCCATGGATGCTTATGATGAAACTGCATCTTGAATAAGAATTGAATTTGAAATTTGTTGCTTGAAAAAAATTTTTTTTTCCATAATCCGAAACCATCTGGCCTATTTTGCCCACTAACGAACTTTACCGAGATATTCATCTCCCTACCCTACTCAAAAATTTTAATTTTGAATTTTTTTGTGACACTTTGCGTTAACCTGGTCAATACAAGACTTCACATGCGTATAAAGGTCATGATTCTACAATTTGATGCTAAATTTGAGATAGATCGAGTGATCGGTTTCGGACATATTTATAAAAATAGTCTTTTACTAAAATCGGCCATAACTCTAAAACCGCTTGATGGATTTCGCCCATTAACGAACTTGTCTGAGATATTTACGCTCCAAACCCACCTTGTAAATTTCAATCCTCTAACTCCTTTCGTTCGAGAGTTATCGTGCCTACGGCCGGCCGGCCGGACAGAATCGATTTCGACCTCGGATTCTTGATCAGTGAGTCGAACCAAATCGTTTGAGACCATTTTCAACCAAAAATTCGAAAATTACAGACATTTGGGCAAATTGATAAGCACTCAGTTCCGAGGAACTAGAGCGCCAAAAACATAAATAACTACAAAAGATTCTCATATATATTCTTTTAACTGAGAGTTTTTTATGTGTTAGCAGAGGTTGGTGTAACGGGGTACCATACAATTCTGCGTATGATACAAGAGCTTAGGGAAAAACCTCAGCAAAAAACCCTGTCTCCCCGTGAGTGTTGTGATTTGTAACTATTGTTCACAAAATTTGCTGAAATTTAGAAATATTGATAGGCATTTATTTCTTCAATATGGACCCCTTCGTCAAAGAACGGAGAGGTTTCTCCAAGGTACCCGAAACTCAACCTGAAAAATGAAAAGACAAGAGGAGAAGAACGAACAAACTAAAAATAATACATAACCTTTCAAAAGTCTCCTCTCACAAATATACTCTTCTGTAGGCGCATGGGATCTCTTGGAGAAGAATCGCCTCCGCTAGTTCTCAAAGATATTAATCTTAGAAATCCCTTCAATATTTGAATTCAAAAAGGAAATTGTTGCTCGTAAGGCCAGGAGGGTCTCTTTCAAAACCAGGTCTGACCAGAGTCCAAGTGATGATAATTCAGAACTTCAGATGTTCGAAGAACGCTACAGGGCCCTTATGTAGGGCTATCATCTCCCATAGATGCATGTTTTTACTTTGTATTGTGTGAAATAATGAAAAACTGGACAGGAAAATGTAAAATGTAAAATGTTTGTGAATCAAAATTATGAGAGTTTCTTGAGGTTGATAACCGATTAGTCGCCCATCTCTGTTCTGGGTTCCGGTACTTTATTGTACTGTGCCAACTTCTTCCTTTTTTTTGTAGTACATAGTATGTTTGTACAAATCTTATGCACAAAACAAGTGTTAACTCACTTAGGTGAGTTGAAACAGTGTATTTGAACTGGTATAATATTTCTCTATTTCAGTATCGTAATGAGTTCATTCCAGCACTAAAAACAGTGCTGGAATGAAATCATTCCCGCATTGTTTCTAGTTGTATTTTTCGTTTTGTGGTAGTCAGCACTGACATTCGATCCTATCAAATTTCAACACACGTCAATAATTGTCAATATAAGATAATCTGGATAAGGTGAAATAATTGTTGAGAGGAAAGGTTCTATTTTCATTCAAATTCCGTGATCTGTCTACTTTTGTAACAGTCACACCAACTGCCAATTGTATAATACAAAAGTCACTAGGATGTATAATCCGAATTTTTCATTAAATTTCAACAGTATTTTACAAAACTTGCCTGAAATAGAGAAAATATCGTCTAATACTCGTTGCAGAAGGCAATTCCAACACTCATGCGTTCGAAAACTCGCTCCTTCGTCGCTCGTTTTCGAATTTCGCATTCGTGTTTTAATAGGAGCCCATTCTGCAACTTGTTTTAGAATATACTATTCCATTAATTGTATCATGTTTGGTATAAATAAAAAAAAAAATAACTAAATATTACGATCCAGAGTATTTTCACTCGCCTATACTAAATATTTTAACCAGGAAATACATATATTACATAAGCCGAAAATTAGTTTTTACTATCAATTGCTTCTCAACAAGATAAAGTGAAAATTAAATAAAAGGTTCAACTCCCAAGCCCCCAGACCTCGCCCCCCCCAACGGGGGGTCTGGAACTCTTCAGAAGAAGTAGATTGGAAATTTTATTTTCACTTAAATAATAGCTGAAATCCGGTACTCGGCAGCTTGAAGGTTTGTGCGGAAGTTTAGCGTTATCTGACTGATAGTTTCTGAAATATAAAATTGTTGAAGAAAACATTTTTTTTTGCAAAAGTTGGTGCTTTGGTATTTTACAAATAATTGCCAAGCTTCAATTCGATCGGATCTGTATTTTTTGAGTTATTGAGGAAACAATATTTCAGATGGGTATAACCGTCGTATTTGGATGCGTAACCACCCTGAAAATTGTAAGAAGCCATCTCTTTCCGTTCGAAAGTTATCGTGACAGCGGTCAGCAGGACAGTTTGAGACCATTGTCGGCAAACAATTCGAAAATACCAGGCATTTGCGTGAAATGATAGCGCGCTGTTCCCTCCAACATGCGCGCAAAAATGGAAAAAGCACCGACCGGAAGGCAGTCGGGATTTGCTATTTTGCTCATATTCAGTAGGTATAATACATACATATTTCTCCAGATGTATATTCTGGGTGAATCTTTAGGTTGTACATTCATTTTAACCATATTTCCTCTCATCAAATGAAACACTTTTAGCTCGCATGTTCTGGGGCAAAGTGTGCAGTTTGCCGAAATGTCTAAAAGATTCGATTTTTTGTCGGAATGATTAGGTTCGACTCACTGATGAAGGATACTAGTTCAAATTTAATTATGTCCGGCTGGCCATTGCTGTGCCTTGAGAACGGAAAGAGATAGCGATTTGAAATTTTCAGGGTAGGTGGCGCGTCCGAATGCAACAGACAAATACGTTGAAGAAAACAATCGGCCCTACGGTTTCCGAGTAGAAATATTGTTTTCAACCAATACAAATCCGATCAAATTGAAACTTGGTAACTAGTTGTAGAATACCGACATAAGACATAACATAACATAAGACATAAAGACGTATGTGAAATTTTCGGAGGATCGTATTATTAAAAATTATTATTTATCACACGATAACTTGAGATCGGAAAGAGATAAACACTAACAATTTTTAAGGTAGGTTGCGCCTCCGAATACGACATTTAATTTTGTTAATAAGCATTATCGACCAAACGATTTTGGAGTTATTCCTATCTGAAATTTTTTTGTTATCAACACAATAACTCAAAAAACACGAAAACTATCCAATTTAAACATGGTAGTTAGTTGTAGAATGCCGACGCCCAAAGTTTTGCGTAAATCCGTGAGCATCGTATCACTAGAAAATCTTTGAAAACCGTTGAAAAAAATTCTATGTCAGAAATTACTCGGCCGACATCGCTGAAATTTTGCGAGAGCCTTCAAACCCTAATTCTACAGCCAATTTCCACTGTCATTAAAATAAAATGGTACGAAATGTATTTATATTTTATGAAAGCTGAGAAAATGATCTATATTGATGGTAAATTCGGGTAAGAGTGTCCAAGTGTCCAATAGAGGTGAATAAAATATTATTAACAGTAAGTTTGTCGGTTTGAGGTTAAATTTTCATTTTTCCAGCTACCTTGAAAAATGTTATATTTCAGAAACTATGCTCGATCAACTCGACGTATGAGGCGTGAAAAGACAATGGAATATGCACGCAAAATCTCCAGACGTCAGTGTTTGAACCAAATTTTGGAGAATTTTTTTTAGATATTTTTGCATATGGTATGTCGATTGTCGATATTGTCTCCGAACAGACTCGAATCCTCCTTCGAATAAAAGCAAGCGAAAGAAATTCAATAAGCATCAGAAATGGATGTTTCAAGAAAAGAACTATTTTTAAATCCAGAACCTTTTAAGCGTCCACGTCCAGTGTTTGAAAGGAGGGAAGCGGTAACAACTTTCAGTAATCTCAAGAGACATAAAAAGACCCGATGACATTCGGATAATGTTTGATGAATCACAAAGAGAGTGGTATAATGGCTCCCACACGTTTCGAGCCAGATAAAAGTAGAGTGAGAAAATTTAAGTCATGTGCCTGAAGGTTTTTTTTCCAAGATGGAAGATTGGATTCAATTATAAACGCTGCATATCTATATCTATAAAAGAAAGTCGTGTTAGTTACTTCACTTATAACTCAAGAACGGCTGAACAGATTTAGCTGAAAATTGGCAGGGAGGTAGTTTAGAGCCAGGAGAAGGACATAGGATACTTTTTATCCCGTTCGACAGCATACTTTTTATCCCGTTCGACAGCATTCCCGTGTGACTTGACATGAAACGTCAGTCATTATAAAACGTGGTATAACAAAAAATAATCAGACTTGGAATAACAAAACGCAAATGACAGCTATGTAATTGACGTATAATGATTTGAGTTTTTAGGTGAAGTGAAGTTTAATTAATAATGCCGCGAACAAGACGATCGAATCTTTCCCGACAAAGCCGTAATGCAAGAAGAATACGAAATACTTCAAATGAAAGGACTGAAGAAGAACAAGAAATTGGACGTGAACAGCGCCGCGATAGTATGGCTCGACTTCGTGCTTCTCAATCACGAGAGCAAAGTGAAGCAGCCCGTGAAACAGCTCGGTTGGCAATGCAGAATCGTCGAGCGAACAACAGAGGTCAACAAATAGATAATAATTTGCGACGCAGAACAAGATATTTATCAAGTGCTGATTTGAATCGAGCAGCCTTTCAATACGATTGCAGCAATGATTACAGCTTGCATCCTAGCGTTTGCATTGGGCAAATGGACGTAGTTTGCGAGTATGTGGTGCATTAAAGTTTTCCGAAGAAACCAATGGATTATGCTGCCTTAATGGTAAAGTCAAATTGCCATTGGGGCTAGAGTTGGTGTTGGAGTTGGCGTTAGTGTTACAAAATACATACAACCCTAAATTTTCACCCTTCTATCACCAACCCCTATTTTTTATTAGTCATTTTAGGAATTAATCAGAGTTGGAGTTCGCGTTGTAGTTGGCGTTGGGGTTAGAGTTGGCGTCGGAGTTGGAGTTGGAGTTCAAGTTGGAGTTGGAGTTGGAGTTGGAGTTGGAGTTGGAGTTGGAGTTGGAGTTGGAGTTGGAGTTGGATTTGGACTTGGACTTGGACTTGGAATTGGACTTGGACTTGGAGTTCGAGTTCGAGTTGGAGTTGGAGTTGGAGTTGAAGTTGGAGTTGGAGTTGGAGTTGAAGTTGGAGTTGGAGTTGGCGTTGACGTTGGGCAGGCGTTGAGGAGGCAGTGCGAAGTCTGCCGGGCCAGCTAGTTATATATAAAAGTTCAATATTGACTGTTCCAGATTCAGGAGGAAAATGAAAAAATTTGCTCAAGCACTGACGTGAACTCAGAAGCTTTTGCACGCATGTTCTATTGTCTATTCATCTCTATCTGACACTCTTATTCGAATTTACCATCGAAATAGGCCATTTTTTTTCAGCTTTTATAAGATACTAGCTGACCGAGCAAAGTCTGTTCCACCTTAGAGGCAATTAATAAGCAGATTTTAGATTTTATTATACACGTTTGTCATAAAATATAGATTATGTATATTGAATCACCGTTACAATAAAATCCCTTTTTTCCTCAATAATAGAACGTTAATTGGACGTAGTTAAGCAAATCGTAATTTTGAGGAATTTCAACTTGAAGTATATGAGTATATACACTATTTTTTTATCTAATTTTATTGGTACAATATATCCAACCCTCTAGAGACTGTTCAACCATTTATTATTAGCCAAAGTATATTTTTCATAGAAGTCATTCAAATTACTTTAATGTTTTACACGAATAAAAATCTAAGTTAGCTCATATGTGACATAGCATTATAGCAAATATATTCAAACCGAGCAGGGATTTCATTGGGACGTTTTCTGCAAATGGTCAAAAATTCGATTTTACAACAGATCGAATATAAAACTAATTTTTGACATCTTGTCGGTCGGACGTTTTCTGCTTAACTACGCCTAATTAATCATATATCAATTTGCAACATTCGAAGATAATCGCTGCCGTATCTGCGGTCGCGTAAGGTCCCTATTCAAATACATTATGACAATCTATCTGAGGTACCTATTAAGTTAATGCTTTGTTTGTGGTACAAATCACTTCAATCGCGTACAAGTATTTCGAGAGAAAAAGAGCACCCTGTACAGTAATGGTTTATTTTCAACGATGTACGTCTCGAAAATATATTCTTCAACACAAATGAATGAAATTGTACGACTGTGGCATGGAAAACCGCAAGTTGCAATTGACGTTAAAAGAAAAACACCCTGTATGAAGATTTTGAACAAATACATTATGAGATTCCATCCAAGGTACCTATTTAGTTAATGCTTTGTTTGTGGCACAAATCACTTCAATCACGTACAATTGTGCCGTGAGAAAAAGAACACCCTGTATAGTAATGGTTCGTTTTCAATGATGTATGCCTCGAAAGTTTATTTTTTAACACACATGACTAAAATTGTACGATTATGGCAGGAAAAACAGCAAGTTGTAATTGACGTTAAAAGAAAAACACCCTGTATGAAGATCTCGGTATGAAGACCTATATACGTCTCCTGGTTCTAAGCTACCTCCCCACTAATTTTCAGCCAAATCAGTACAGCCGTTCTTGAGTTATAAATAGTGTAACTGACACGACATTCTTTTATACACAGTGCGCGTCAAAATTATGGAACAAATTCATTTTCTTAGAAGAAAAATATTTGGCAACAAAATACTGAAACAGGTCAATTTTTGTTTCACTTTTAACAAATTTTTATGCATTTTTGAAGGATTTTTGTAGCACCCTGTGCCATCCCCATCAAACCTCTAAATTTTTTGATTAGGGAAAGTGGGTCATGTGGTACTTTTTTGGCAAGGCCTTTGTATCTTCTTTATAGGCGTGCAGAAATTTTCAAGAAAAAAATTTTCTTTTTTGAAAAATAGTTAGTTCAAAGAGGTTTTTGCGCGTATGTTCTGGGGAACATCGCGTTATAGTTTTGCCCAAATGTCTGTAACTTTCGAATTTTTTGACGAAAATGGTCTCAAACGATTAAGTTCGACTCCCCAATGAAGAATTCGAGGTCAAATTTGATTCTGTCCGTCCGGCCGTACGGCCGTCCGGCCGTCCGTCCGTCCGGCCGTTGCCACGATAACTTGAGAACGAAAAGAGCTAGCGACTTGAAATTTTCAGGGTAGGTGGCGCATCTCAATACGACGGACAAGTTCGTTAATGGGCATAATCGGCCCAGTGGTTTCCGAGTAATAATTTTGTTTTCAACCATTATAAATCCGATCAATTTAAAACTTGGTGGGTAGTTGTAGAATATGAACCTAAGCACGTTTGTGAAATTTTGTGCGAATCGTACGGCTAGAAAATTTTAAAAAAATTATTAAAAAATATTTTTGTTGTCACGATAACTTGAGAACGGAATGAGATAGCGGCTTGAAATGTTCAGGTTAGGATGTGCACTAGAACGCGACATTTCAGTTTGATTATGAGCATAATCGGCCTAACGGTTTTAGAGTTATAGCCATCTGAAATTTTCTGAAATTTGGTGGTTTTTGTACCTCATTAACTCGAAAAATACTGAACCGATTGAATTCAAACATGGTCATTAGTTGTAGAATGCCAACGCAAAAATGTTTGCAAAATTTGGTGAGGATAGCATTTGTAGAAAATTTTTAATAAATCATTGAAAATAAAAAAAAAAATTTTTATATATCAGTAACTATTCGTTTGAAATTGCTGAAATTTTGCGAGAGCCTTCATAACCTAACTCTACTGCCAATTTTCAAGTTTTAATACGATCGGTTAAATATTGTTGGAGATTCGAGCATTCTTGTGTGAGTTCAGTAGATGGGTAACCGTTGCCTCGATAACTTTCGAACGAAAGGAGATAGGGACTTGCAATTTTCAGGGTAGGTTGCGTATCCGAAAGAGAGTGTTGAGTTCGTTTTTGGGCATAATCGGTCTAACGGTTTCCGAGTTATACCCACCTGGAATATTATTTCCTTGATAACTCAAAAAATAAATATTCGATCGAATTGGTGCTTGGTAACTAGTAGTAGAAAATCAACATAAAGACGTGTTTAAAATTTTGTAAGATTCGTATCCCTAGAAAATTTGAAAAAAATGACGAAAAAAAAATTTCAAGAACCGTACCCCTAGAAAATTTTTAAAAAGTCACGAAAAAAAAATTGGTTCAAGCACTGACGTGAAGTCAGAAGCTTTTGCGCGTATGTTCTATTGTCCATTCTCCTGTATTGGACACTCTTCTTAATCGAATTTACCATGATGAATTCTATTGTCTATTCTCCTGTATTGGACACTCTCTTCTTAATCGAATTCACCATGATGAATTCTATTGTCCATTCTCCTGTATTGGAGACTCTTCTTAATCGAATTTGCCATGATGAATTCTATTGTCCATTCTGGACAATAGAATTCATCATGGCAAATTCGATTAAGAAGAGTCTCCAATACAGGAGAATGGACAATAGAATTCATCATGGTGAATTCGATTAAGAAGAGAGTGTCCAATACAGGAGAATAGACAATAGAATTCATCATGGTAAATTCGATTAAGAAGAGTGTCCAATACAGGAGAATGGACAATAGAACATACGCGCAAAAGCTTCTGACTTCACGTCAGTGCTTGAACCAATTTTTTATTATGTGCACTTTGTCATGGCTCATTTACTTTGAGACGATGGTACCTGATGAAATTTGTCACCGGATGAAAGTCGACCATTACAGTTTTGTTCATGCACAACTTTCAACCCATACGAACCCTTTTATGGAGAAAAATGGGGGGGGGGGGGGGGGCGTAAGGGGGTTGAAAGGGGTTGGAAGTTGTGCATGAACAAAACTGTAATGGTCGACTTTCATTCGGTGACAAATTTCATCAGGTACCATCGTCTCAGAGTAAATGAGCCATGTAAAGTGCACATACTGAAAACCTCTTTGAACTAACTATTTTTCAAAAAAGAAAATTTTTTTTTTAATTTCTGCACGGATGAATTTGTTCCATAATTTTGACGCGCACTGTATATCGATGAATACATTTCATACCATTTTAATGAAATACTTGCGTAATGAGAGAATCGTCTTAAGGAGGAGCATCGAGGTAAGAGGCAAAAGCGGCAATGCTCGAATAGCCCGCCCATTAAAAACTGCAGTAATCAAATGTTCATTTCCATGGCATCAAATATTCCACGGCATCAAATATTCATTTCCATGGCACCTGCTCGTCTGCATTCCAAGTAAACAAAACCCTTTTGAGGCGTGATTTTAAATCCTGAAATTAAATCGAGACTACCCTCTCCAATGTGCCGCTCGCGGTAACTCGCTCTAGTTCACGGTGGCATATGCATGCATTCCCATTTAATACCGTGTGAGATTCATAAATCGCCCGCTTGCCTCGCCGCGTGCCTCTTACCTCGACGCTCCACTATATTTGTACCTTAAGATCGCAGAATTTTAATTCTGACATATGTATTCTATGGGAATTGAAAGTCATTAAATATACAATAATATACGAAAAAACTCAGGTTTCCAATAATTTTTGGATACGATATTAACGATAATCCGCGAAAATTTGCGCGTCGGCATTCTACAACTAATCACCATGCTTGAATTGGATCGGTTTAATAATTTTCGAGTTATTGAGGAAATAAGGCCAACATTTCAAATGGCAGGTATAACTCCAATAGCGTTTGACCGATTATGCCAATTAATGACTTCAAATGTCGAATTTGGATGCACAACCTATCCTAACAATTTCAAGTCGCTATTTCTATTCGTTCTCAAGTTGACACAATGTTGCTCAGATCTCCAACAGTATAGATGCGATCGTGTTCAAATTTGGAACTTAGCTGTAAAGTTGTGTTTTGCAGTCTTCCGCATTTCAGCGATATCAGACGCATAGTTTCTCTGAGATATGGAATTCAATTCAACAATCAAAAAAAAAATTGTAGTGATACGATCCTGACAAAATTTCTAAAAATGTGCGCGTCGGCGTGTTACAACTAATTACCATGTTTGAATTTGATTGATTTAATATTTTTTGAGTTGAGGAGGAAATAAAAACAAAGTTCCAGATTTGTATAACTCAAGAACTGTTTGGCCGATTATTCATATTAACGAATTCAATTGTTGCATTCGGATGCTCGCAATCTACCCTGAAAATTGCAAAGCGCTTGTTTCTTTCCGTTCTCAAGTTATCGTGAGATGAATAATATTTTCTAATACATTTTTTAAAATTTTCTAGTGTTTCTCACAAAATTGCACATACGTCTTTAAGTCTGTATTCTAAAACTACTCACCAAGTTTTAATTTGATCGGATCTGTATTGGTTGAAAACAAAATTATTACTCGGAAACCGATGGACCGATTATGCTGATTAACGAATTTGTCCGTAGTATTGGGACGCGCCACTTACCCTGAAAATTTTTGGCTATCTCTTTCCGTTCTCAATTTGTCGTGGCAACGGATGGCCGGCCGGACAGAATCAAATTTGATCTCGAATTCTTCATCAGGGAGTCGAACCCAATCGTTTGAGGCAAAAAATTCGAAAGCACATGTCCACATTACATTGGTCTATTTTAATTTATAATATTCACTATTGAAGTGAAACTTCTAATGCGACTTCCAACAAGGTTGAGTTAAATGTTTAACGGTACCATGGAGGGGGTATGAAAGCACTGTTGCGTTAAACGTTCAACCTTTCTGGGGAGGGGGAATAGAAAGAGACGGAGCGAGAGTGAATGCGTGGCACTCGACTGCATGCTTTTAGTTTTCTACCTCTTTCTATTTTCATTTCCACAATACGAAGTTTGACTTCTTCCGAGCGGAGAGACTCCACGCACAATTTTTTTTTATTCTTTGTTCAATATTCTTCATTCTTTTGTTTAATGTATTGAAGTAATTGATAAAGGTAATCGTTTTTGGGTATTACTCACAGCTAGGAATGGGTAAATACTCTATGAAATATGTATAATTTTTGGCACTCTTGTTTCGGAACATAGTGCTTATCAATTTGCCCAAATGTCTCAAATTTTTTATTTTTGGATGAAAATGGTCTTAAACGACTTGGTTCGACACACTGATCAAGAATCCGTAGTCAAAATCGATCATAAAAATTCATTGATATCATTTTCAACTCTATCGAGCTAATAACTTTCATGGTCTGTGTTTATACATGTCATCTTATCTACCGATAAGAGACATGTCATATTTATTTCTGGTTCTATTCAAAATTCGTGACTCATTATATAAAATATCTCCTGTTCTGGAAAACAAAGTATGATTGAATGCAAAATTGCCGATGAAATAACCTCAGCTATCATAGAATTATGAGGATTATAGGATGTTATAATTTATGGGTTATAATATAATGCCCTTGGATAATCCATATGATGATGGAAATAGATACTTTGGTAAGTTAATGAAATTGGGTTCAGAATATCTCCAGTAAAAACAAAACTGGAATATTGGCAAGTGTCAATTGATATAATAAAATCAGAGTAGATTTGAGGAATGAATATCTCGGATAAGTTCGTTTTTGGGTAGAATCGTTCTGGTGGTCTGGTTTCGGAATAAAAATTTTTGGTAGATACTTTTGTTTTTTTCAAATGACACTTTTATTAATTTAATTTATTTTATGATGAGCTATATCATAAGAATCCATTGATATCATTCCCAATTTTGAGAAACCAATACTTTCGGAGATAATATATGTCGAAGTTTAAATAAGGGCGCCGAAGCTCCTGTCCACAGAGCTTTCTCACATTTCTTTTAATTTCAAGTCGCGTATATTTATCTCTTCATAGATAATTAGAACTCATTGTATAAACATGACAAAAATAATATGATAAATGTAGTACGTTGAAGCTTTTCTTCCGGTCGAAATACAAAGACCTAAGAAATAACAAGAAAATTCTATGACATCGTGAATCTTCTATGCATGCTGTAGGATATTATTTGATTCAACTTATCAGATATCATATTTCAACATATAGGTATATACTCTTCCTCAAGAATTCCATTATTGCATATAATGAAACAGTTATCATTATCAATAAATGTTCTCATTCAATATATCATTAATACGAGAATTTCATAAATACACATATACTATAATATACTTGATTTTAAGTAATTCTGGTTCAATACTGTGTGAAAATTTATTTTTGTGAAAATATTATGGATTTTCTACCCTTCCTATATAAGACATCTGGTTAGTGGTTATTTATAAATAGTAATAGAGAGCATTCATTAGTATAAATAGGATGAGAGTTCACACTACAAAATGAATATCACAAGAATAAAATCTCAAATCATTTATACTTTTATTGGAATTAAAATAACTGCATTTAAAAAAAAAATCATAGATATTATACATGTGATTATTATGAACGAATTCAAATGTTTAATGATATTTCTCTATTTCAGTATCGTAATAAGTTCATTACAGCAGTAAAAACAATGCTGTAATGAACTCATACCCGCATTGTTTCTATAGTTATATTTTTCGTTTTGTGGTAGTCACCACTGACATTTGATCCTATCAAATTTAAACACACGATTATATCATATTTAATATGACCTGGATATAGTGAAATAATTGTTGAGAGGAAAAGTTTTATTTCCATAAAAAAAAAAATTGGTTCAAGCACTGACGTGAAGTCAGAAGCTTTTGCGCGTATGTTCTATTGTCCATTCTTCTGTATTGGACACCCTTAATCGAATTTACCATAGTAAATTATGTTGTCCATTCTCCTGTATTGGACACTTAATTCGAATTTACCATAGTAAATTCGAATTAAGCATGGACAATAGAACATACGCGCAAAAGCTTCTGACTTCACGTCAGTGCTTGAACCAATTTTTTTTTTTGTGATTTTTTTTAAATTTTCTAGGGGTACGGTTCTTAAAATTTTTTTTTCATCATTTCTTTCAAATTTTCTAGGGGTACGGTTCTTACAAAATTTTAAACACGTCCTTATGTTGATTTTCTACTACTAGTTACCATGCACCAAGTCGATCGAATATTTGTTTTCTGAGTTATTAAGGAAATAATATTCCAGGTGGGCATTACTCGGAAACCGTTAGACCGATTATGCCCAAAAACGAACTCAACTCACCCTGAAAATTGCAAGTCCCTATCTCCTTTCGTTC
Source organism: Halyzia sedecimguttata (assembly GCA_937662695.2). Classification (NCBI taxonomy): domain Eukaryota; kingdom Metazoa; phylum Arthropoda; class Insecta; order Coleoptera; family Coccinellidae; genus Halyzia; species Halyzia sedecimguttata. Next base: position 32,467,405 of record OW569415.2, read on the forward strand.
GAAAGTTATCGAGGCAACGGTCACCCATCTACTGAACTCACACAAGAATGCTCGAATCTCCAACAATATTTAACCGATCGTATTAAAACTTGAAACTTGGCAGTAGAGTCAGGTTATGAAGGCTCTTGCAAAATTTAAGCAATTTCAAACGAATAGTTACAGATATATAGAATTTTTTTTTTATTTTCAATGATTTATTGAAAATTTTCTACAAATGCTATCCTCACCAAATTTTGCAAACATTTTCGCGTTGGCATTCTACAACTAATACCCATGTTTGAATTCAATCGGTTCAGTATTTTTTGAGTTAATGAGGAACAAAAAACCACCAAATTTCAGAAAATTTCAGATGGCTATAACTCTGAAACCGTTTGACCGATTATGCTCATGAAAAAACTGAAATGTCGCGTTCTGGTACACATCCCAACCTGAAAATTCCAAGCCGCTATCTCATTCCGTTCTCAAGATATCGTGACAACAAAAATATATTTTAATAATTTTTTAAAAATTTTCCAGCCATACGATTCGCACAAAATTTCACAAACGTGCTTAGGTTCATATTCTACAACTACTCACCAAGTTTCAATTCGATCGGATTCATAGAGGTTGAAAACAAAATTATTACTCGGAAACCGCTGGGCCGATTATGCCCATTAACGAACTTGTCCGTCGTATTGGGATGCGCCACCTACCCTGAAAATTTCAAGTCGCTAGCTCTTTTCGTTCTCAAGTTATCGTGGCAACGGCCGGACGGCCGGCCGGACAGAATCAAATTTGACCTCGAATTCTTCATTGGGGAGTCGAACTTAATCGTTTGAGACCATTTTTTTCAAAAAATTCGAATGTTACAGACATTTGGGCAAAACTATAACGCGATGTTCCCCAGAACATACGCGCAATAAGGTACCTACTAGATACTCATGATTTTAGGAAACTTTTAAATCAGGTCTCTATGCCCATTTGCGTGAAGTTATCCACACATTCTCATCCACACATTATGACGTGGGGACTGTCGAATATGGGATATACGGAATTTAACGAGCAGTGTTGCCAGACTGACAATTATTCCCTTATTAACAAATACGTACGATTCGAATTCCGTAATCTGTCAACTTTCGTCACAGTCGCACCAACTGCCAAGATACAATACAAAAGTCACTAGGATGTACAATTTAGAGTTGGACATAATCGAATGATTTCAATAATCGATATATAGGTTCTCGAGATATTTCAATAATCGAATGATCATTCGAGATATTGATCATTCGGTATTCCTCTCAGTTGTCATCGCGTCAGCTGCCTCGATTATCCCTTATCTTCAATATAATTGCGTCCTCTTCCTAGAACAGTTTCACATTTTATGGCTTTATTTTATTACGTTGCCGTTGGTCCCTTGATAATTTAATATTATGCTATTTTGTTTTTCTCCAATATTTGAATATTTATTTCCAGCTGTTCGAAAAGGGAATAAAGTATATGAAATGAATTAATAATCTAAAAATCCCTAGAATGAATTCCAGAATGACAACAATGACACGATACTCACATCTTAGTTTTCAGAATATTCATACAATGCATAATTATATACCTATTTCAATCACTAAATACAATAATACCGTCAATGTCAGTTCCGTCGAAAAGGGTATTTTCGAAATGTGAACAATCAACCAACCTCCGCCGTAATAGATTAGCGACAAAAAATGTTAACCAGATAGTTTTTCTGAATGGCGAAATGTAATATCACTGAAATTTTCCATTTTTATATTTTTTACTTTATTTCGTTCTGTTTTCCGCAGAAACATATTTTTAATCATGTATTTCACGTTCCAGATTGAATGTATTTTCTATTTTCTTTTTCATCCCTCCAATTAATTAGTTCCTGAATTATTGGAAATAAAATGTGAGTCAATCTAATAAATGCATAATCTACAAGAATCAAATGCCACTTATACTATTATCTAAAAAAATAATGATGAAATACCTACATCGATTGTTGAACGATGAGTCGAATGATATCTCATCTGGGTTCCATATGATAGACGACAGAAAATCATTCCAATGATTTCACTTGCATTTTACAGAATATCTCGAGATGTTTCAATAATCGAAAGTTTCGATTATTTTAACTCGAGAGGTCCCATCACTACTATAATCCGAATTTTTCATTAAATTTCAACAGTATTTTACAAAACTTGCCTGAAATAGAGATAATATACTCTAATACTCGTTGCAGAAGGCAATTCTAACACTCATCCGATCGAAAACTCGCTCCTTCGTCGCTCGTTTTCGAAGTTCGCATTCGTGTTTGAATAAGAGCCCATTCTGCAACTTGTTTTAGAATATACTATTATCATCTAGACTTGTCAAATTTGAATTCAACACCGAGTTCGTTCATAGAGTTTAATCAATGTGGTTGGTATACTAGTACTATTGTACTAGTTGTATGGATTCATGAATTTCCTGAGAATTAGAATATGTGAGTAATTTTCAATATGGGAATAAGCGTTAATGAAATTGTGTATAATCTTGTACTGGAAACAATTGAATATTGTAGTTGGGAATAAAAATCAAGTGCACAAATACAGTGTCAAAATAGTGGTTACAGATGCTGCATTAGGAACCAAATCATAATAATTGAGGCAGGAAATAATTTTTCTCAAACAAATTCATTGAATTTCATGCATAAAATTTTCGTGAAGGGCAAATCATTCTTCACGACTCAAATAGATATTTTCTGCTAATAATTTCAAGAACTCTCACGGTTGAGGGAATAGAGAACTTTTTCCAGTTCGATAAAACTAAGAACCCACAGGTCTAAGTATAGTACGCCGATCTCGAATGGAAATTTTTTTCATGGCTCCACCACCCTACCCCAAATTAAGATTTTATGCCGTAAGAAGAGGGTGGCAAGTGGAGTCTCTCCCCTAGACCTAGACCGTTAACGAGGGTGACATAGACACACTAGATTCCATGTGTTGTAATGCTGCAACTCAAATACTCCAGCATTGACTCTTTCGAAACTCAAGTGCTGTCTCGAGACATATTTAATGTTCGTTCTAGATTTTTTCACTTGAGTTTCGTTCTTCCTGTTCGTTGAATGTTTCAGATACCTTGTTAGGAGATTACTGGTGGTTTAGTTTTAGAATGGCTTATTTGAAATTGCACAGAACCTGATTTCAGTCATTCGAGCAACTGATAAAATTACTTATACAGGGTGTCCCAGAAGTCGACGTCAAGTCGGAAGCGAGTGATATTACAAGTCATGATAGTTATCAAAAAAATATTTAAAAAAAATTATGTGATGTAATATAAAAATTATAGGCATTTGAAGAAAATCGACAAAATCTATAGTTTGTGATGGTTATTCAATTCCCATTTCTACAAATCTAAATTGTTTGCCAATTTTATATTTGATATGTCATCCTGAATAATACGACTGTATATTATTGTCCAAAAGCTTTCTTTTAACTCTCTTCATCTGTTTCAAATAAAGAACTCAAAGTAACCACCTTTAGTTTACTAGAATCATTTAGAGGAAAATTGTTTCTTAAATGGATTTCTCCGCAGAAAAAATTCTAGCTGAAAAACTTGCAGAATTACTAGCAATTTTTGTACAATTTTGGAATCCTCAATAAATGCGCCAATTACCTAATTAGCATAGTACTTTTTTTTTCAGTACAGGCAGTTGAAATTGACGAAATATGAGCTTTGAATATTTAGTGGGGCAAAAAGTAACATTTTGCTCCAAACTGGGGCAAAAGTCATGAAGTTTTAGGCAATAATATATAGACGCATTATTCAGGATGACATAACAAAAATAAAATTGGCAAAAAAGATTTGTAGAAATGGGAATTGAATAACCATCACAAAGTATATACTTTGTCGATTTTCTTTAAATGCCTATAATTTTGAAATTACATTACCTAATTTTTTTTAAATATTTTTCTGATAATTATCATGACTTGTAATATCACCCGCTTCCGGCTTGACGTCGACTTCTGGGACACCCTGTATAATGCGTACCACATACTTCGTTTTTACGCCCTTTTTCCGCCAGGAACAGCGTGATATCATTTTGCACAGATGTCTGTATTTTTGGAATTGTTTATCTAAAATGGTCTCAAAGGATTGGGTTGGACTCACTGATGAATAATCCGGAGTCAAATTTAATTCTGTCCGTCCGGCACTGTCGAACGAAATGAGATAGATAGTTGAAATTTGCAAGGTAGGTTTGGAACGTAAATATCGGCTAAGTTCATTAATGGACAAAATACACCGAGTGGTTTGGAAGTTACGGCGAATTTTAGTTACAATATTTTTTATGACTATTTCTGATATTAATCACTTGTTCTGTCTCAAATTCAGCAGCCAATGATAGAATCATGACCTTTATATGCAAGCAGAGTTTTGTATTGATCAGATAGCCACAAACTGTAAAAAAAAATAAAAATTGGAAAATTTTCTTCTCACAACAACTCGAAAAATACTGATCTGTAAATTGAAACCCGGTAGTTAGATGTAAAAGACTGACGCAAATTTTTGATCAAAATTTCGTGAGGGTCGCCTCACTAAAAAAAAAAAATTCTAAAAATGTTCAACTGTTCTGCAAAATATTTTCTTGAAATTCTGAAACCAAATATCGGATTGAGTTCATTTTGGCATTTCGGTGACCATAATGTCCTCTTGGAGCGTGCGAAATTTTATTGAGAACAGACAACTAGTAGCCTCAAAAAAAAAATTAACAATTTAGAACTATCACAACTGGACAAGGTATTTCAGTTGTTTTCCACGTGAATTATGGGTATCTGTTTACTTTTGAATTTGTCTCCTACCTCCTACACTTTTCGGCGCTCTTGTTCCTTGGAACAGAGTGCTTATCACTTTGCCCAAATGTCTGTAATTTTCGAATTTTAGGCTGAAAATGGTCTTAAATGATTTGGTTCGACTCACTGATCAAGAATCCATGGTCAAACTTGATTCTGTACGGCCGGCCGTCCGGCCGTTAACACAATAACTCTCGAACTGAATGAGCTAGAAACTTGAAATTTTCAGAGTAGGCTTGGGAGATAAATATCTCGGTTAAGTTCGTTATTGGGCAAAATAGGCCAGGTAGTTTCGGAGTAGCAGAAAAAAATTTTCTTTACCTTAAAAATTTTAAATTCAATTTTTTTTAAGATGCAGTTTCATCATTAGAATCTATTGATATCATGCCCGACTCTAACAAACTGATACTTTCGGAGATATGATTTTTCCAAATTTCATTAATTATTCTCAATTCTATATGATCTCATCCGAAATCAGATGCGTCGTAGACCTACGGTTGGATTTTAATTACTAAAATTCTTGAAAATTGACGCATAGAAGCCAAACTGAAAAGTGGGTAAGCCCTGTGGACAGGAGCTTTGGCGCTCTTGTTCAAACTTTGACAAATCATAGCTCCGAAAGTATTGGTTTTTCCGAGTCGGTAAGGATATCAATGGATTTCTGTTTAATTTAATTTATTTTATGTTGCAGTTCTATCATAAGAATCCATTGATATAATTCCCAACTCTGAGAAACCAATACTTTCGGAGATATGATTTGTCAAAGATTGAACAAGAGCGCCAAAGATTCAAAGGTTCAAGCCCTGTGGGCAGGGCTTGAACCAATTTTTTTATCTATTTATTGCGATCGCCAGCATATGTACAAGGGCAACTTATATTTAAATATGGATGTGTAACTATCGTGGCAACTGAATGAGTGGTTGAACGATGCAGGGAATTTCAAATTGTTTTTCAAAATTTGTCCGAAAGTTGGGCCATATTACCACCTCATGTCAATTCTGTGAGTGTGCACACCAGTTTCGTGGAAATAGCGTAGTGTCCGAGGTGTAGTGCTCTAAACGTGGTCTTCGGATCAATTTTGAAATTCATGCTGCTCCTTTCAGCCTTGCGGGCATTTTTCGTTATGCGCATGAAAAGACGATTTCTGCTTAATGCTTGAATGTTTTGTGTGATTTTAATGCAGAAATCCGTCCTATCGAACGGATATTCATTATAGATTTTGTAACTTAACGAAAAGATCCAAATCCCAAGATACGTTTACTGGAGTAACGCTCCTTTGAGTTTTTCATTGGTTAAAAATGAAAAAAATTAAGAGAAAGCTATTTCGGAGCTACAAATTCCCCATCCAACGCCTCAGCTCACTCGGCCACGTTGCCTACATGAATCAACTCCGATTATGTACCAAATGAAGATTGTTAGTACTCGGATGATTTCCGTCCTTAGATTTTCAGAATATCGACAATCCTGTCAAGCGATCGATCGAAATCGGTTACTCGTTCATATTTCTCGAAGTTTTTCTAGACGATTCCAAGATTTTCGAGTAATTCCGTTCGAAATTCAAATTCGATTTGACATTTCTCGTTCCGACCGAAAACGTCGACCTTGAAGGAGCCGCGTTAAAATTCGCCACAGAAATACGTGAAACGTCAGAATTTTATCGATTTTCGCGAAAAGTTACATTTTCCTATCGTTCTTCCCGATAAACGAAAGAGAGGATCGAAAAAAGATCTCCGTTATGAACTTATTTCGAATCTCGTCTTCTTGTTCCCGCAAATACCGTCGTTCCGAACGCAACCGGTCTGGATAGGTGAGCCCTTTCTTCAGTTATAAAATTACAACAAAAAGTGGCATTGATTTATATATACACGGTGAGTCTTTGACCACTGCATTAATTTTAACCGAAGATTCCTCTCATCAAATGAAACACTTTTTCAATTTAACATTTTTAAAAATTCAGCTCAGGTAAAAAGATACAAGCTGTTGAAATTTTGAAAAAAAATCAGTTTTTATTTTGTAGCTTTGACATCCTTTTTTCGAATAAAATGAATGTTGGCGTAAAGTTTCCTATAACTATGATACATATTTTCCAAATATTAGTTATTTTCTACTTCTACTGGTTTTCTAGTTATGGACTCGTGGATTCATAAATCTAAACGAAATTAGCATAAAGAAAGCATATAAAGTTTTTATTCAGTCATTTCAAGAATATTCCATCGTTTTAGAACATTATATTATTCTTCATCATTTCTCCTTAAACGCACCGTTTTCCAGATATTCTTCATTGAATGTTTTAAAATGGAAAACTCCAGAAATTTCACTACTTTTATGGATCCGTCCCTGCGCGTTGGAATCCCGAATCAATCTGTAAACCACATTACCATGCCTTATTCTCGTCCGCCAACAATGTCATAGATAATTTATATGCGGGAGTGTATTAGCACATTGTGAAATCTTTAAACGCTTGTAACTTTTTACCTGAGCCGAATCTGGAAAAATGGTAAATGAAAAAAGTGTTTCATTTGATGAGAGGAATCTTTGGTTAAAATTAATGCAGTGGTCAAAGACTCACCCTGTATATTGATGACGAAATAATAATCCTACATAGAAACGCAATATATCGGAAAATCTCAGAAAATTGGAATTGGAGCTTCGCTAGTGCTTGTTAACAAGTACGTTAATATAAACGACCTTTCATTTTCGCCAACAATGAACGTTCAAGATAATTCAATTGAAATCCAATTATTACGTCCCTGTCGGATCATTCTGCGTCGCGGCGCCACCCCGCGGACCAGACTGCGTGGCGTCGAATGTCGCGAATGTGGCGTCCCCAAATTTTCTCGCGGACGCCGCTCGAACTAGGCTGCCTCAACACGTTTATTTTGTCTCCTTCTAACCGACAGCAGTAGGTCTTTAGCCCAGTTTCTCGTAACGATCACCGTGAAACTAGATCTTCGTGGCACATAACCTGTTCCGAATAAAACTGCACATAACTGACACTTTTTCATGCGTATTTTCTGCACGATGTGACCAATTGCGTTCAACAATGAATGAATCCGGATATGTTACGCGGAAGCAAAGAGTCTTCGCTCAGCGATCAGGAAAGGGGTCAGGATATCATCAAATGCAAAGCTAAGATTGTGAGTGATTCAATGATTTTTTTCTCTGCTTTTCAAGTTGATATTTTTTCTTGACTGGTAAATGCATTTGCTAGGTCTAAAACTATTTTGTTTGCTGCACCTTGCAGTCTGTCGTACTAAAATGTGAATACATGGTTCCTTTCTATGTTTTCTCTCCCAAACTCTGAAAAATATGTATAAAATAAAAAATTTATTATTTTGTGAATTGCTTCTACGTTAGAAACACAAAATAATGTTGACGATATATTTGTAATTTCAATATGGTAGAGTAGAGTTAGGCAAATTTTTCCGTTTCATAAATTCAAAGAAATAAACATTGAAATTTAGTTTGGAAATAGAGAAAAATAATCGGCTTTTTTTCTAGATATTTCGATAAACACGTATCCGAACCATTTCCAAGCAAGTGTCTTCAGGAAGCAGACACATACGAATATATATTTGAAATACAATTCAAACCATCAACTCAGTGTGAAAAGAGGTGTTATTAAAACACTTAACGATAGAGCTAATCTAATTTGTTCTACTCTTGAAATTGGAAATAAGGAAATTGACTTCATAAAAAAAATTCTTGAAGATAATGGATATCCGAGGCAATTCTTAAATACAGCAATAATGAATTTAGATAGAAGAGATTCTACTAAAATAACAATTAATCAAGTACAACAGAATAACTAACAAGGACTACAAACTGACCTGTGGAATGTGATCCTTTATGTTCGAAGTATTTCAGAAAAAATCAGGCGAATCCGTTCTAGTTTCAATAAAAGAACCGTTTTAAAAATACAAAGTCCAAAAAATTATATATACCTATAATATTCCTTGTATTTATGGTAAATCGTATACAGGAGAAACATCTAGACCACTAGAAGTAAGAAAGTCGGAACATAAGAACAACTTACGAAATAAATCAAAAATAGCAGAACATGTATGTAGAATCCATGGAGATCACATGATGGATTAGAGTGAAACAAAGATTCTGATGACAGAGTCTGATTACATTAAAAGGAAACTTAAGGTGTCGACTTGTATTTTGTTGAACAGAGAATGCAATTTAGCAAATTGCTCAATTGGAATTATTGGGTTGAATTCGTTGAAAAAGGAGTTCTAACATAGAAATTTCTATGCAAAGTGGAACTATATTACTATGATCTTCAAAGACTGTCAATGTGACAATTTTCGAATTTCAGAATTATGTAACTGTCAACAATAATTAATTTTGAAGATTTTCGTTTGGTGTCTGACATTCAGACCTATTCTGTTTGCGTATTGCTATAAACATTGCTATTCAAGTCATATTGCTATCCTCCTAATTTTTAACAATATGGCTATGGTATTACTTATTCTGTTCGGAATGTTATAACAATGTTGGTTATCAATTTTCTCATAGCAATATTGCTATCAAGTAGGTCAAAATTCATTGATTTTAGAGCTGACAACACTGTATTTCATGACTTTTATGTGAATTAGAAGAAGAATTTAGCCTTAATTGATAAACATTTCGTCCGTTTTTCGGTGGTTATTCGAAATTCCTAACCAAAAATGTTAATTGTCACGGAAGCGAAAAACGAACTATTTTATTTCTGAAACTAACAAAATGGAATTATTGATCAATTTTCAGGAAACACATCGAATATGTGTAACCACTACCATGACCGAAAAATTGAAGACTTGCAAACACCCAAACAAATATTAAATTTAAATTTTTTCCTGTCTTCAGTCAGACTTCGAATGCACAAGTTAAACGGAACAGTATGTCTCCTAGTTTTCTCCTGAAAAAATTCCCTCAGTTCTTCAACTGAATCAAAAGAAGTCATCTTCGTAGTAAGGCTGAATTAATAGTTTTTTTAATTTTTTTCATCCAGTTGGTCAGTCTTCGAATGCATATCTAACTTAAAAGAAGCAGTATATCTTATAGTTTGCTCATGAACAAATAAATAAATGAATAAAATACCCTCGGCTCTGCAATGAAATCAAAGGCAGTCATATTTTTACTAAGGCTGAATTAATAGTTTATCTAATTTATTTCATCCAGTCGGTCAGTCTTCGAATGCATATCTAACTTAAAAGAAGCAGTAAATCTCATAGATTGCTGATGAACACATAAATAAATGAATAAAATACCCTCGTCTCTTCAATGAAATCAAAGGCAGTCATCTTTTTACTAAGGCTGCATTAATAGTTTATTTTATTTATTTCATCCAGTCGATCAGTCTTCGAATGCCTCTAACTTAAAAGAAACAGTATCTATCCTAGTTTGCTCATGAACTAATAAATATATGAATAAAATTCTCTCAGCCTCTTATTATTGAGGTGGAATAGTTTATGAACTTTTCTGTTTAGGAATAGAAGGGGTTGTTAGTGTTAAACCTAAGTCTTAGAAATTCCCTTGAAAACAGTATGTTAAACTACCTTTAATAAATATATACGATTATGTATACCTATATTTATCAAAGTACCTACCTATTTTCAATATTTTCGATTTCTTGGAAGAAAAAAGTGGATCTCAGCCATATTCCAAATCTTGTTATGCTCTTAGCAAGTACTATTTTGAGGTTGCTGAGATAGCAATGTGGATAACAATATGTTTATCAAAATGACAGATCATATTGCTCAAAAACGATGATCAGAATAGCAATATTTCGGATCTTGCTGTGGTAGCAATATCTTTTTCTTAGCAATATTGCTATGCGCGAACAGAATAGGTCTGATTGTCTGATATAGTCTCCAAAGCGTTACGAAATAGTTGTTTTATCGTTGATGTTGTTTCGTTATTGTTTGTTCCATACATTGCTTCTGACAAATTTCTTGTGTTTCTAACGCAGAAGCAATTCTCAAAATAATTAGGTCTTTATTTTATAGATATTTTAGTATAGTTTTTTCATTGAAAAATGAATATACCCCACAGCCCCCAAAGTATACTTTAATGATTCCTTACTAAATTGTTACATTCAAAATTTTTCCAGTATCTAAAAATATCATTCAAAATTATCAATCACGATAGTTGTTTCAATATGGGATAGGAAGAGTTTTTCTCAACACAGTTCAAAGTTGGTTTAAGCAGGGAACATTTAAGATTAACGGTTTAGAAATTCAGAAAATCACTGGGTGTGCTTGTTTAAATTTATAGCCAAGTATTGAACTCGCCCGAGTTTCCTGGGAAGAAATTAATATTTTCACAATACTTCCGATAATATGGATCCGATTCAAATATTTTTTTAAAATTGTGTAGTCAAAAGATTCTCACGAAATTCTGCACAATTCTTCGTGTCGTTATTTTTCAACTTCCTCAGCTGCTTAGCTCCAGGAAAGATATAATATTCACAATATTTTCAAGAATATAAATCCGACTTTAAACACAAACATCAAACAAAAACTGGTATTTTGGCCGAGAAAGGTCTCAAACGCTTAGTTTCTACTCAAATACATACCATTCACTGTTGGGTCGAAAATAAACAGTACTATGTCTGTGGTGGCGCAAGGCCCCACTCAAATACATACATTCACTGTTGGGCCAAAAATAAAAAGTGCTTCGCTTGTAGACCCAATCGGATATATGCATTTCCTTTTGGGTAGAAAATATGTGGTGCTTTGTTTGTGGCGGCGTAGGGAAGCAAATCAGTTCAATCGTACAATTGTGCCATGAGATAAAAACACCCGGATTGCAGTGGTTTATTTTCAATAATTTATTCATGGAATTATTCCTATGATACAAATTAGTGGAATCGTACGGTTGTGCCATGGGGAATTATGATTTGACCTTTATCATAAACGCCCTATATAGCAGTAATTTTTTTAATGTCTAATTATGTACAGAAATACTAACCTAATTTTATGAAAATATTGAATCAATTCCGTCCATAACCCATTTCACAAAGTTATTATTCCGTTAGAATTGGAAAAAAAAACCTTCTTTTCAAATTTTTAATTTCAGAGAAATAGCATCATGTTACATATTATTCGATCAAGCTCAAATCGAGAACTTGGCTGCAAAATAAGTTACATATCATAGACAAGATATACCTATTCTCAATAGATATTGAACTAATGTTGTTACTGACATATCGACTTGTCAAATTTGTCTTCGGCCGATTTAATTCATATAATTTTCTCCAGGCCCGTCAAAAATCAAAAACTGTTGACAATTTCGTTGGCCGAGTGTTAAACCAGTGAACCAGTACATCTCAATAGTTGGAATATTTTGATATTTCGACAATATCTACACCAATATAGATCCGATCGTTCAAATCTAGAACTTTACTGCAAAATAAAGTGTTAACGGCTCTCGCAGCATTTCAACGATATCTGACGGATAGTTTCAGAGGTACAGAATTTTTTGAAATATATTTTTTTTATTTCCAGTCATGCGATCCTCACAAAATTTTGATTAAGTCTTTGTGTCGGTATTTGTCAACTAACTACCGCGCTTTAATTAGATCAGATCAGTATTTTTCGAGATATTGTGAAAACAAAATTTCAGATGGCTATAACTCTGAAACCACTCGTTGGTTTAACGAACTTAGCCGGCGCATTTGGACTCTAAACCTAATCTAAAAATTTCAACTCTCTAGATCATTGCGTTTGAGCTTAATCGTGCTGACGGCCGGCCGGACATAATCAACTTTGACTAATCGTTTGAGACCATTCTCGGCCAAATATTCGAAAAATATATACATTGGGACGAATTGATAACCATTCTGTTCACCTGAACAGTGGGCCAATATTGATTGTTTGACTTAGTTTGTTGTTCTTTGTACTTGCACAAATTTTTTTTCAAATAAATAATATCGTTCATTACGCCCTATGGCGATATGGGCGTATTTATTAGTGATGTTCCGGATATCCGTATTATATCCGTATTCGCGGATATCCGAAGCAAAACAAAGATCTGTATCCGTATCTGTATCCGCCATTATTTTGGCGGATCTCGAACGGATCTGATTAAGTTTTATATGTTATTAGACTTTCGAAATTGTGAGTGAGGGTGAATATCTAGCAACGAAATACTATTCAAAATATGTTTTATCTTCAAAGAATACTTACTTATATTTTGCACATTTGAATTGTAAAAATCAAATAAATAAACAATCTTTCTACCTTCTCTGGTAGTCATGAGAATATGACTACTTGGAAGTCTTCCTAATTAGATCAAAACTCAAAGCTATCTCTGATATTTTGAATAATAACAAAAATCAAATTCTCTAACTTAACAGCATTCAATCTCCATAGTAAGTTATCGTTATATGGACAAAATATCACACATAACTACACCAACTCAAAAATATTATAAACCATAATCGAAATTGAGCAATGGTAAATTAAACTTTAAAAACAGAGATCGAATGCGTAAGAGAGTCTAGATCCGTATCCGTATTCGTATTCGCGGATCTAGAAACTGGTGTTCCGTATCCGTATCCGCATCCGCGGATTCATACATTCAATGATCCAGCACATCTCTAATTTATAGAAACCGTATCCAATAATATTTTTCAATTTTTATTTTTTTAATATTCTACACGTTCGATATTTAGTTAGCGACGCTTGTTCTAAACCGACAAAAAATACACTTCCTGGCAAAATCATCAACATGGTTACTGAGCGATGCAATTCAAGATAGAAAGCATAGCATAGAAATTGAATATTTCTCAAACTAACATCATCTTATGTGCAGTGTCGGTTCATGTATCTCCTTGCTTGTATTATATTGATGAAATTTTATGGTTTTTCCATTTATATTCTCGTGAAATAGTGATGTCGACTTCCACTCGAGATAAAATAAGAGCAGGTAAAATTTCTCTCTTGGAATATTCAAGTTTATTGCTTTTCGGAAAAGTCACTCATGACATTTTTTCCAACATCCATCATTTTGATGCAAATATAACAAACTTTCATATTACAATCGAAAAATTTTGCCGGCAAAATTGTATCTCTAGTGGTATCATATCTATACAGTGTGGAAAAGCCAAATGAAATAAATTCATTATCTTTGTTACTGTAAATATTTTTGTAAAATTACGAAACACGTCAAATTCAAATTGTAAATTGTCACTCTTCTTCGCTCGAAAGGTCTGGTCATTCTCTACTCAGGAATGTTATCACGTTCATGTATATTGCAAAACTCAAAAAAGAAAAAAATAAAATCTTGTGATTACCGAAATTCATTATAATATTTCCTCGAATGTACCCAAATCTTATTACAATAATACTAAACCTACCTTCAAGATGTGATAGAAAGAAAATGAAAAAATTGGTTCAAGCACTGACGTGAAGTCAGAAGCTTTTGCGCGTATGTTCTATTGTCCATTCTTTTGTATTGGACACCCTTAATCGAATTTACCATGGTAAACTATGTTGTCCATTCTCCTGTATTGGACACTCTTAATTCGAATTTACCATGGTAAACTATGTTGTCCATTCTCCTGTATTGGACACTCTTAATTCGAATTTACCATGGTAAATTCGAATTAACTGGCCAATACAAGAGAATGGACAACATAATTTACCATGGTAAATTCGATTAAGGGTGTCCAATACAGAAGAATGGACAATAGAACATACGCGCAAAAGCTTCTGACTTCACGTCAGTGCTTGAACAAATTTTTTTTTCGTGATTTTTTTAAAATTTTCTAGGGGTACGGTTCTTAAAATTTTTTTTTTCGTAATTTTTTTCAAATTTTCTAGGGGTACGGTTCTTACAAAATTTTAAACACGTCTTTATGTTGATTTTCTACTACTAGTTACCAAGCACCAATGCGATCGAATATTTATTTTTTGAGTTATTAAGGAAATAATATTCTAGGTAGGTATAACTCGGAAACCGTTAGACCGATTATGCCCAAAAACGAACTCAACTCTCCCTTTAGGATACGCAACCTACCCTGAAAATTGCAAGTCCCTATCTCCTTTCGTTCGAAAGTTATCGAGGCAACGGTCACCCATCTACTGAACTCACACAAGAATGCTCGAATCTCCAACAATATTTAACCGATCGTATTAAAACTTGAAAGTTGGCAGTAGAGTTAGGTTATGAAGGCTCTTACAAAATTTCAGCAATTTCAAACGAATAGTTACTGATATATAGAATTTTTTTTTTATTTTCAATGATTTATTAAAAAATTTCTGCAAATGCTATCCTCACCAAATTTTGCGAACATTTTTGCGTTGGCATTCTACAACTAATAACCATGTTTGAATTCAATCGGTTCAGTATTTTTTGAGTTAATGAGGAACAAAAAACCACCAAATTTCAGAAAATTTCAGATGGCTATAACTCTAAAACCGTTTGGCCGATTATGCTCATAAACAAACTGAAATGTCGCGTTCTGGTGCACATCCTAACCTGAAAATTTCAAGCCGCTATCTCATTCCGTTCTCAAGTTATCGTGACAACAAAAATTTTATATTTTTATATTTTTTAATAATTTTTTTAAAATTTTCTAGCCATACGATTCGCACAAAATTTCACAAACGTGCTAAGGTTCATATTCTACAACTACCCACCAAGTTTCAATTCGATCGGATTTATATTGGTTGAAAACAAAATTATTACTCGGAAACCATTGGGCCGATTATGCCCATTAACGAACTTGTCCGTCGTATTGGGATGCGCGACCTACCCTGAAAATTTCAAGTCGCTAGCTCTTTTCGTTCTCAAGTTATCGTGGCAACGGCCGGACGGCCGGACGGCCGGACGGACAGAATCAAATTTGACCTCGAATTCTTCATTGGGGAGTCGAACTTAATCGTTTGAGACCATTTTAGTCAAAAAATTCGAAAGTTACAGACATTTGGGCAAAACTATAACGCGATGTTCCCCAGAACATACGCGCAAAAATGGGTTCAAGCCCTGTGGACAGGAGCTTTCTGGCGCTCTAGTTCAAACAGACAAATTTTATCTTCTAAAGTATTGGTTTCTCAGAGTTGGGAATTATATCAATGTATTCTTATGATAGAACTGCTTCATAAAGGAAATTCAATTCAAATAATAGTTTATTTATCAAGATTAAATGAGCAATCTGAGAATGAGAACTGCACCATGGAAGAAATCAAATTAAAATAGCTGAAATGAATTTGACTCTCTCTTATAGAACAGGATGACATGTACGAGTATGAACACAGATCATATAATAAAGCTTAGATAGAATAATGATAAGATTCTGTGAAAACATAGAAGTACGATTCATTATTGAAATTTCGAAAAATCATATCTCCGAAAGTATTAGCTTGTTGGAGTTGAAAATGATATCAGTGGATTTTTATGGTGAAACTGCATCTTAAATAAAAATTGAATTTGAAATTTGTTACTTAAAAAAAAATTGTTTTCGTTACTCCGAAACCATCTGGCCTATTTTGCCCAATAACGAACTCAACCGAGATATTCATCTCCCTAACCTACTCTAAAAATTTCAACTGCCTAGCTCATTCCGTTCGAGAGTTATTGTAAAACAAAATTTTTAGTATTTCAAAAATTTGTTTTGACACTTTGCGGTAACCTGGTCAATACAAAACTTCACATACGTATGGAGGTCATTATCCTACAAATCGATGCTCTATTTCAGATAGATCGAGTGATCGGTTTCGGAAATATTCATCAAAAATATTTTTACTAAAATCGGCCATAACTCCGAAACCGCTCGATGGATTTTGCCCATTAACGAACTTAACCGAGATATTTACGCTCCAAACCCACCTTGCAAATTTCAATCCTCTAACTCTTTTCGTTCGAGAGTAATCGTGCCTACGGCCGGCCGGACAGAATCGATTTCGACCTCTGATTCTTGATCAGTGAGTGGAACCAAATCGTTTGAGACCATTTTCAGCCAAAAATTCGAAAATTACAGACATTTGGGCAAATTGATAAGCACTCAGTTCCGAGAAACTAGAGCGCCAAAAACTATAACATTGTGTTTTCCAGATGTTACCATGAAAACTACGTAAAACACTTTCTGTGGCAATGTTAGTTAGTTTCTTTAGAACGCCTTCGGAAATTGTTTTGTGCTGATAAGTTGTATTTTATAAATTGTCTAATTTGTGTTTGAATTTCACTGTTTGAATAATGGTTCGATTAACAGAAATGCACAAAATAACAATTTTACAATTGATTGGTTACGGAGATAACACCCGAACACAAATAGAACTAAGTCGCTTGTTTCATGAGAAATTTACAAATTTGCCGCCTATAACCCAAAAAACAATGAGTAAAATAGAGAAGCAGTTTTGCGAGATTTGGCACGTAAGGCAGATTAAAAAAACAGCTGCTACTACACTGTGTGAGGATATGAAATTAGATGTAATGCTTGACTTCGAAGTTGAAGAAAATCCACATGAATCGAGTAGAGATGCCTCCACAACATTCAATGTCAGCCATACATCGATTCTAAACATATTAAATCAAAATAAAATATGCATCCCTATAAAATGATATGTACCTACCCAGGAGCTCTTGGAAGACGATTTTGATAGGAGAACTTATTTTTGTGACCAAATGATACATGTTGGATAACAATATTATCCAATCAGTAGACGTTTTGTTTTCTGATCAGTGCACTTTTTCTCTCAACGGCCATAATAATCGTTAAAATTGCCGCTACTGGTCTACCGAAAATCTTCACTGGATTAGAGAGGAACACACGCAATTCCCTCAAAAGGTTCAAATATGGGCACGAAATTATCGAAACCATATCATAGGCCCCTTTTCCATTGAGGGTAATTTGAATGCCGATAAATATTTAACAATACCTTTTTCAAAATGATGTCGTTCCAACTATGACAAATCTATATTCTGACCAAAGAAATCTTCAAGTTCTACGGAATACGATAAGGTTCCAACAGGATGGAGCACCATACATTACCAACGCAATGTCCGGCACTAACTCGACGCAATATTTCCAAATCGGTGGATAGGAAGGCGAGGAACGTTCGAATGGCCAGCGCGATCCCCTGATCTCAAGCCATTAGATTTATGTTATGATATGTGAAGAGCGTTGTGTACAAAACTAAACCCATGGATTTGAATGACCTAAAAGATCGAATAACGCTTGCTATTAGGTCGATCACTCCTGAGATGTTGAATAATGTTGGAAGAATTTTTTATTTGAGGTTAGGATGTTGCCAAGGCGTTCGCGGTGAATATTTTGAACATCTACTTCATCAACATTAATAAATTTGCTATATTTTGTATTACATTTTAGTTTTTGATATTTTACCAAATCTCGCAAATCACTTGATTCTATTTTTTTTTAATTTGATTTTTGGAATAAACATGAAAGTGATTTCTGAATAGAAAATGACGAGACCTTTCAAACTATGTATCACAAGCCCCTACTTCCTATTTAAAAAATTGGGGGTTGCACCTGTCTTTCGAAGGGGGTTGAAGGTAGGCTTCGCATTTTTACGACGAAGAATGACAATTTAAAATTTGAATTTGATGTATTTCGGGATTTTCCATAAATATGTACAGTAACCAATATAACGAATTTATTCCATTTGGTTTTTCCAAACTGTATGATAAAATTGAATTATTTGTGAACGTTGCTCGGGCGTAAGTCTACCCAATAGTCTAAGATCCGAACCTAAGTCAACCGAGCTGATAATAGAATGAAACATATTTTATGATGAATTTTGCATATTAGAAAATATACTAAAAATGGGTTGCCTGAAAAAATCCTGGGCAGACTATTTTTAATTATTTTAGCGCGTATGTTCTGGGGAACATCGCGTTATCATTTTGCCCAAATGTCTGTAATTTTCGAATTTTTCGCCGAAAATGATCTCAAACGATTGGGTTCGACTCCCTGATAACTTGAGAACGGAGAAAGCTAGCGACTTGAAATTTTCAAGGTAGGTGCCGCATCGCAATATGACGGACAAATTCGTTAATGGGCATAATCGGTCCAATGATTTCCGAGTAATAATTTTGTCATCAACCAATATAAACCCTATCGAATTGAAACTTGGTGAATAGTTGTAAAATATAAACCTAAGCAAGTTTGTGAAATTTTGTGAGAATCGTATCACTAGAAAAGTTTAAAAAAATTATTAAAAAATATTTTTTATGTCTCTATAACCTGAGAACGGAAAGAGATAGCGACTTGAAATTTTCAGGTTAGGTTGTGCATCTGAATGTGACATTTGAGTTTGTTTATAAACATAATCGGTCAAACGGTTTTGGAGTTATCGCCATCTGAAATTCGGTTGTTATTTCCTTAATAAGTCGAAAAATACTAAACCGATGCAATTTAAATATGGTTATTAGTTGAAGAACACGAAAATTTTTGCGAAATTTTGTGAGGATCGTATCACCAGATTTTTTGTTAAAAATCATTGAAAATCATTGAAAAAAATTCTATATATCAGAAACCATTCATCCGACATGGCAGATATTTTGCGAGAGCCTTCAGAACCTAACTCTACTACCAAGTTCCAAGTTTGAACACGATCGGATCTACATTGTTGCAGATAAAAAAAAAGTCTGTCCACGATTTTTTCAGGCAACCCATTTTTAGTATATTATCTAATATACTTAATTTATTATAAAATATGTTTAATTCTATTATCAGCTCGGTGAAGGTCGACTTAGGTTCGGATCTTCTACTACAAGATGAAATGACAATTTAGACTTTGGCGCTTGTCACAAATGACGCTCGAACTGTCAACGAAATGAGGCTGAAAAACCAGACAGTAAAAAAATCACCTTGTCTAACCGATTTTTCTCTTTCTCCATTTTCACGATGAAAGCTCCATTCTTCGTGCTATCCCTCTGATATTGCTAGAATGAATTCACTGAAACTGGTGACCGAAAGGACGGAAATGAGTGGAAAGCGGAACTAGCAGGATAACCTGCCACGCGCAGAATCCCAACGTGAATCTAGGTCTAAAGAGCGACGACCTATCAACAGTAGACGATTGTTTACTAGGACATGCACGATTTTCTTGTCTTATTTTTCGTGAAAAACATACCCCGATTCTACCTCTCCAGATGGTCAAGTCTCCGGAGTAGGTGCATAGTTCCGCACCCTCGAAAATGTCGATTTCTGATGAGACTCTGGTTCGGGTAGCTGAGGGGGCCACGGATACGATAGCCGCGATTGACAGGGTGATCAGCTGGGAGGGTGAGTGTGATATATAAATTCTTCAGGATCTCATAGTGCCTGACGGTGAAGAGAAGGCAAACGTTTTCATCGCATTGAAAATGCATTACTCTCAAAAACAAACACAATATTATTCCTTTCAGTTATCCCATGGAAATTCAATGGTGTACTCGAACTTGTCATTGTGTCCTGACAACGAATTCGAGGTCGAAACGTTGCAACACCTTGAAGTTTGGAAATGCGCATTTGCTGATTTTTAAAATATGCACATTTTTTCGCATGTTATCATGAGAAGCAGTTATAACATGATCCTAAATATTTATTCCCTTTGAATTCAATGAAAATGGTTTATTGTTTAATATTGGAAATGTAGTTTCAGTTCATTGAGACGTGACGTCAGTGTCTTCTTGAAATATAATTGGTTCAAATTTGCTATGACGCAAACAAAGTTCAGAGATGGTTGAGAATGGTTAAATCACACGCTGCACTTGCCATGTTTTTGAGGTTCTCCGTGACACGTCAACTAATCGTTTGAAAATAATATTCCCTGAGTTGTGTTCGAAAATTAACTCCACGGAGTAGAGTAGAGTTTTTGAAGGTTTGACAGATTTACTCTAGAGTTAGTCTGACACTGACAATGACAGTGACAGAAGGTGCCAATATCGGAAAATAGGTTATGTTGGTTTAAGAAAGATCCTATTATTATTGTTTTCTTCACATATATGTAACTCTAATCATAAATATATATTGTAAGCAGTATAAAAACTATTAAATTACATCACAAAACATTCATAAAACAGTTAGACAAAGATACTAGATTTTCCTTCCCATGAGTTATGTCAATTTTGACAGGAGTAAAATGAACTCCGAGTCGAATAATCCGACTTTTCGGACGACAGTCACAGAGTAAAATTTACTCAACCTTTCAGTTTTCGAACGCAATGGAGTAAATATTACTCTACGGAGTTAATTTTCGAACAGAACCCTGGAATTTATTATATTTAAATTATCACTCCTGTACATGGCTTCCGAAATATTTCACCCATGTTTTCGCGTCTATTGTGAGTGAACAAAAATGATGGATTATAGATGATTTCAGAATAATGTAAGCTTTCAATTTTTGATTGAAAAGCGGGGGTTTTCACGGATTCAACCTAAACCCCGTAGACTTATACAATGTGTTTATAAAGTAAGGAACGAAATTCATAACTCGCTACTGAATGTTTTCAAGCAAAACGCTCGGACAGGTCAATTTTAGTTTTTAGTTAACCACCTTATGCCATAAACATTTTACTTATGACGTCATTCATTTTTACAGAGTGACGTCATAGTTTTTTTTAATGAATAGGTACCCCATATTCTTTTTGCTGCTTTATTACATTTACCTAAATAACGGTGTGAAAAATTGTTACCGTAGATAACAATTTTTTTGAGAAAATAACACAGTTAGTGAAAAAAATAAAAATGAAACTTTCATGGAAGAAAATCTTTATTCAACTCAAAGAAGAACCAACGAAACTGATGGAGTACATCTGCTTCGTCATCACTTGGGAACATTGCTGCCAGAGGAGGCACTGAACGAAACCGCAAAAAGTTCCAATAACGTTCTCTTGTAAGGTTTTCGTCAAAAAAGTAAGGCTCTATTAAAAGCCGTCCGATTATTGCAATGTAAACATTCAATTTCTCGTGTCATTGTCTGTGACAGTCTTGAGTCCGGTGAGAATTTTCTTTTGACCAATACCTGCAATTGTGACGATGTAATGTCCCATTCCGGCAAAATTGGCTTCGTCAGAAAATACGATATACGATAAAAATTGAGGTCTTCATCGTAGTGTAACATTATTTCTCCGCAAAACTGCAAGCAGCGGTCTGGATCATCCTCGTTTAATTCTTGAATCAGTTTGCAAGGATGATATAGTTCTCTTTCTTGAACAATTCCCGACAAAAGAGTGGTCCACATTTGTATTAAGGGCTAGCATGTGTTGTAGAAAGGTGATGATTTTCTTCAGCTTCAACTAACACATTTAATATGGTTTCTTCGTTTAGCTGAGGTCAGCCGTTTCAGCAAATTTAGCAACCACTTTACTTACTACTGGATCTTGCAATAAGCAGTCTGTCAGGATGTTCTTGGATAAATAATTCAAATGCTTCCTCATGTGTTCTTAGCTTGTATATACCATATCCAATCGCTATTAAAATTTCTATTCGTTCTCATTGAGTTAAACGTGTCATTTTGTTTAGCATCAAAGATAATTTACTTTTAAAACTTGTAAAATAAATATAATAAATATTGTAGATTAAAATGATTCAATTCTAAATTATCTGAAACATCATCCCCAATATTCGCACATAAATGATTGAATATGCAACAAGTCAATATGATTTTAGGTATCAAAACAGTCCTGTATATATTCAAAAATTCAAGATGCTGAACCTTGTTTTGATTATATAAACAAATAAGATGACATGAATGAACAGTGAACAGATAGAAAGCATTCAGATAGAACTCGCATTTTGTGAAAACATAGAAGTACGATGTTTATTGAAATTTTTAAAAATCAACTTTTTTCCGTTACTCCGAAACCATTGGATTGATTTAGCCCAATAACGAACTCAACTGAGATATGCATCTCCCAAACCTACTCTGAAAATTTCAACTGTGTAGCTCATTCCTTTCGAGAGTAATCGTGCCTACGGCCTGCCGTAGTTTTTTGCCTTTTCACGGCAATCCGATCAATACAAAACTTCGCATGCATAAAAAGGGCATGATTATAGAATTTGATGCTAAATTTCAGATTCATCGAGTGATCGGATTCGGAAATATTCATAAAAAATATTTTTAATAAAACTGCCATAACTCCGAAACTGCTAGGGAGAATTTCGCCCGGTGAGTCAAATCAAATCCTTTAAGACCATTTTCATCAAAAAATTCGAAAATTACATATATTTGGGCAACTTTATAAGCACTCTGTTCCGAGGAACAAGAGCGCCAAAAATGAATTAATTATTTAGATTATTAAATTCCAAAAAAAATTCTTTCTAGGAAAGTGGAATTATTATTATTATTATTATTAAACCAAGTTACAGAGGTGAGGTCAATAAATATGTAACATTCTTAACAGAGATTATTATAGAGTTGTCCCCGGTTTCTGAAAGACTGATCAACACAAATGTTAACTAATCAGAGTGACATCGATCTCTTGATGTTAACCATCATTTGAGTTACGCAAAAACTCGTACTGATTTGACATTAACAGTTCTGTTAGTTGATCAACACTTTTACCAGCGCTTCAGAAACCGGGTGTAAGTGTGTTAAAGGCCTTTCGTCTCTTGTTTTTTGCGAGCTCACCGATAGTCATAGGTTATTTATTCAGATCTGGAACACACCACTCTACTTCAACTAGGTGTATGTAAATAATTTATCCTGATATGACAAATGTTGCCGATTTATTAAAAAAATTGGTTCAAGTCCTGTGGACAGGAGCTTTGTGGCACTCTTGTTCAAACAGACAAATTATATCTCCGAAAGTATTGGTTTCTCAGAGTTGGGAATTATATCAATGGATTCCTATAATAGAACTGCATCATGAAAGAAATTGAATTTAAAAAAAGTGTCGTTTAGTGAAAATGCTTCGAAAATTATCTTTAAAAAAAGAGCAATCTACAATGCTTCAATGCTTTAAAAATTGTCATTAAAGTTATTTATCAAAGATTAAAGGATCAATCTGCAATGATTCAACCTCGTGGAATGGGTTGTTGCAACTCACACTCGGTGCATAGTTTTCACAACTCGAAATACCTAAGGAAAGTATCATCGAAATGTCTAGAGCAAGGCTGGAGACAATCATAGCAGATTTTCCATTTATCCCTGATATTTGAGTAGGTAGTGGATTACGAACAAATTATTTTAATAGTTCGAAATATATTAATAAAATACTATCCTCTTTTAATAATTTGGAATGTAATAGTTCATACCACTAACACATTCTTTTCTGTATTATGAACCTTATAACTCAAGAAAAAATGATTGATACACAAATGAAACTATCAGACCAATTTTGCCCAATAACGAACTTAACCGAGATATTTAACCCTCAAACCCACTCTGTCTAGCTCATTCCGTTCGAGAGTTATCGTGTTAACGGCCGGACAGAATCGATTCCAACCACGGATTATTGATCAGTTAGTCGAACCAAATCGTTTAAGACCATTTTCAGCCAAAAATTCGAAAATAACAGACATTTGGGCAAATTGATAAGCACTCTGTTCCGAGGAACAAGCAGAGCGCCAAAAATTACAAAATCACATGTAGATTCTTCGAATATTTACATTTACCTTGAACATTTTTGACAACTCACTCGGCACCTCCGAATCCATAACGGCCTTCGGAGAGTAATTGATTAATTGAATTGGAATAATTTGGAAGGAAACTGAAAACTTATCTGAATGTAAAGTGTACCGTTCGCATTGGTTGAGGGAATCGAAATCTTACGACCAGTATTCCTCCAATTCAATGGGCGATGACGCATGGAGGCATGTCTCAAAATCAAAAATTCAGTCTTCTACTACATGACAAAAAAGAGGTCATGCTATATGATCAATATAACGCGCTAGACAAGGAAGTCCGTTAGGCCAGCCTCTAATCATTTACTTCTTGAAGAGGGAGTGAGACGGATACACAGGAAATATTTGAAGTCCGATGGAAAGCAGTGTTTTACTACTTTATGGTTGAATGATGAAGCAAAATTATGCTATAAATGCTTACGGGCACAAATAGTGAGAAAAATTCGAAATCGTTACTCAAGAATTGGTAATGAAATGAAATAATCTAAATAATAAAATATTCGATTGGTACATGTGTTTTAATGGTGAGGCATTTCCTCATCTGCCTCATCCTCACAGGACAAGCCGCCACTGAATTTACCGCGCAGAACGTTTGATAATTGAACCACCAGATTACTCATCAGCTGCGGTAACCACATGCCCAAAATATTATTAAAACATTAACGCCATGAAATTGTCTGTAGAAAATAGCAATTTTGATGGATATTGAGAATGTTTTCTGTATTTTTTTTCAATTTAAAGTTATCTGTCTTTAAAACAAACACACAGTATATGAGATCGTGCTGTAGCACCCACAAGTTATTTGACGTATCAGATTACTCATCTATGTAAGTGATCCATCCATAATAAAAAACTCCCATCAAATTTAGCAATTTATCCATGCACCGATAATGAAAATAATAACACCATGCAACTATCATGCAAGCGTTCAAATTAACGGACCCTGGATATTTTCCAAGTGGCCTATGACAGATTGATATTTTATGAATAGAATTCCGGAGGCAACGCCAACGCTTTATATGCATCGGCATGTATGAAATAATACCATAAGCCGCGATGAAAGGGTAGACGGAAGAAGCGTAGTCTGACGTAAAAAGCGTATCCGGTTTGTTACGTCTTTTGTAGCGGAAAGGTTTTGTGAATAGAGTTCCTTGATGTGAAAATTATTTAATTTGTATTTTGGGATTAGATTCTTGATACCAAAACAAAAATATCGACATAAAGACGTGTTTAAAACTTTGTAAAACCGTACCCCTAGAAACTGTTAAAAAAATTACGAAAAAAAAATTGGTTCAAACAATGCGTGAAGTCAGGAGCTTTTGCGCGTATGTTCTGTATTGGACACTCTTAATCGAATTTAATATGGTAAATTCAGTCAGTGCTCGAACCAATTTTGTTTTTTCTTAATTTTCTAGGGGTACGGTTCTTATTAAGTTTTACACACGTCTTTATGTCGATATTCTACAACTAGTTACCAAGCTTCAATTCAATAGAGTCTATATTTTTTGAGTTATCAAGGAAATTATATTCCAGGTTGGTATAGCTCCGAAACCAATGGACCAATTATGCCCAAAATCGAACTTGACCCTTCCATTCGTATGCGCAACCTACACTGAAAATTGCAAATCCCTATCTCCTTTCGTTCGAAAGTTATCGAGGCAACGGTTACCCATCCAGCTACTGGTGTTCAAACTTGAAACTTGGCAGTAGAGTTAGGTTCTGAAGGCTCTCGAAAAATTTCAGCGATTTCCGAGGGATAGTTTCTGATGTATAGAGTTT
Organism: Halyzia sedecimguttata; assembly: GCA_937662695.2. Classification (NCBI taxonomy): domain Eukaryota; kingdom Metazoa; phylum Arthropoda; class Insecta; order Coleoptera; family Coccinellidae; genus Halyzia; species Halyzia sedecimguttata. The sequence continues at coordinate 32,493,574 of OW569415.2, forward strand.
TTTTTTGAATGATTTTCAATGATTTTTAAAAAAAATTCTAGTGATAAGATCTCCACGATATTTTGCGAGAATTTTCGCGTTGGCATTCTACAACTAGAAACAATGTTTGAATTGCATCGGTTTTGTATTTTTCGAGTTATTGAGTAAATAACAATCAAATTCCAGATAGGTATTACTCCAAAACCGTTTGGTCGATTATGACTCAATAAATTCAAATGCCGGATTTGGCTGCGCATCCAACCGCGAAAATTGCAAATCGCTATATTTTTCTGTTCTCAAGTTATCTTGAGATACAAAATATTTTTTCGTAATTTTTTAAAATTTACTAGTGGTACAATCCTCACAATCCACACACGTCTTTACGTAAATATTCTACAACTAGGTACCAAGTTTCAATTCGATCGGCTCTATATTATTTGAGTTATCGACAAAATAATATTCCAGATGGTTATAACTCCGAAACCGTTGGGCCGATTATGCCCAACAACTAACTCAACTCTGCCATTAGGATGCAAAACCCAGCCTGAAAATTTCAACTCCCTACCTCTTTTCGTTCGAAAGTTATCGAGGCAACGGTCACCCATCCAACTACTGAACTTATCCAAGGCTGCTCGGATCTTCGAAAATATACATCCGATCATGTTCAAGTTTCGAATTTGGTAGTAGAGTTAGGTTTTGAAGGCTCTCGCAAAGTTTCAGTGATGTCGTGCGAATAGTTTCCGATTTATAGAATTTTTTTCAATGATTTCCAATTATTTTTTCTTTATTTCCTAATGATACGCATCTTGCGTAATTTTGCAAGAATTTTCGAGCCGGAATTTTACAACTAGTAACCCAGTTTGAATTTAATCTGTTCTGTATTTTTCGAGTTATTGAGGAAATAAAAACCAAATTTCAGATGGTTATAACTCCAAAATCGTTTAGCCCATTAAGCCTATTAATAAACACAAATGCCGCATTCAGATGTACAACCTACCCTAAAAATTGCAGGTCGCTATCTCTTCCTGTTCTCGGGTTATCGTGACGTAAATAATATTTTTAATAAGAAAATAGGATAATGCGGATAAGTTTATTGAAATGGATAAGTATAACGGGTAATTCCGCAAAAGGAGCAGAGATAATCATTCTGCTGGTACCTGCCGACACGTGTTTCTGCTAGTTGGCTTCTTCAGGACAGGGCCAAGAAACCAAGAAAAAGGTGGAAAGATAACTGAAAACAGGCGACACCACAACAGGAGCTAGCAACCAATTTGTGCCTTCAGCTCCAGGACCTCCAATTCGGAGGTAAACTATGGCATCGGCACGAAGGCAGCAAAAGCTACCTGTGCGATGTGACCTAAACCCGAGGATATGTAATAAGAAAATAGGATAACGCGGATAAGTTTATTAAAATGGAAAAGTATAACGGGTAATTCCGCAAAAGGAGCAGAGATAATCATTCTGCTGGTACCTGCCGACACGTGTTTCTGCTAGTTGGCTTCTTCAGGACAGGGCAACCAAGAAACCAAGAAAAAGGTGGAAAGATAACTGAAAACAGGCGACACCACAACAGGAGCGAGCAACCAATTTGTGCCTTCAGCTCTAGGACCTCCAATTCGGAGGTAAACTATGGCATCGGCCCTCGGGTTTAGGTCGCATCGCACAGGTAGCTTATGCTTCCTTCGTGCCGATGCCATAGTTTACCTCCGAATTGGAGGTCCTAGAGCTGAAGGCACAAATTGCTTGCTCGCTCCTGTTGTGGTGTCGCCTGTTTTCAGTTATCTTTCCACCTTTTTCTTGGTTTCTTGGTTGCCCTGTCCTGAAGAAGCCAACTAGCAGAAACACGTGTTGGCAGGTACCAGCAGAATGATTATCTCTGCTCCTTTTGCGGAATTACCCGTTATAATTTTCCATTTTAATATTTTTAATAATTTTTATGAAATTTCTTAGCAACACGATTCTCACAAAATTTTACAAACGTCTTCGTATTTGTATTCTACAACTTGCTACCAAGTTTCAATTTGATCTGTATTGGTTGATGAAAAAAATATTACTCGGAAACCGTTGGAACGATTATGCCCATTAACGAACTTCCATCGTATTTGGATGCACCACCTACCCTGAAAATTTCAAGTCGCTATCTCTTTTCGTTCTCAAGTTATCGTGGCAACGGCCGGACGGACAGAATAAAATTTGACCTCGAATTCTCTATCAGTGAGTTGAACCTAGTCATTTGAGACCATTCTCGTCAAAAAATTCGAAAATTATAGACATTTGTGCAAAATGATAATGCGATGTTCCCCAGAACATACTCGCAAAAATTCTTAAAAAGCACTGACGTGAAGTCATGAGCTTTTGCGTGCATGTTCTTGTCTATTCACGCCTCACACATCCTCACGAAATACTGCGAGTACCTACAAGATGTCATTTCTATCGGATACATATTTTTTGAAAATATTGGGAAAATAAAATTCGGCTTGAATGTTTGTGCGGAATTCAGCGGCATCTGAAAAATGGTTTCTGAAATATACAGGGTAATTTCTCACCAATGACCCATCCGGCAGAGGGTACTAGAAGATCATATGAAGAGTCATAAATGGTCTCTCAAACATCTCTTATGCCTAATTTCTGAGATACAGGGTGTTTCCTGAAAATCATACAATTTTCAAACCCCTATAAATTCAAAACTGTTTAATCGAATTTGATAATATTTTGCAAGCTTATATTGTCTATGAGACACTTAAAATAATGCGAAAGCGAAAATGAAAGCAGAAACACGACCGTACTAGAACATTATTTTTTTACGTCCGGGTAAAACATCACTCTGTACATAAAAAAAAGTTTTTGTTGTCAGTTTCGTAAAGAGAAGATAAAATACTATAGAAATCAATAATCAATTCGAATGACACAAATTCTATCACGGAGTGGTGTAGAGTCATCTGAAAAACAAAAAGTCTAAATTTTTTCATTGAAAAACAAAATAATTCCTATAATTCTCGAAATAATCGACTGATTTCTATGAAAACTATGATTATGAATAACGTACTTAAGCATAATTTCAATGTAAAAGACAGAACCATATCAGAGTCATTGTTTTGATGATCAGACATTAAATATACAGGGTGTTTCATTGGAAAATGAACATACGTTTACCTGAGGCAGATCTACTCTAGATTAGTCCAAAAAACCTATACATGATAGGTCTAATCAGCTTCATAGCGAAGATACAGTGTGATTTATGTATTCACCAATATTTCCAATTGAATCAATTGATATTTGGAAGGTAAAATACACTTCCATGGATCGAATGAATAATCTTTAAACTGATTAAAAAATCCAGGTCCATATTAGAAAAATTTAGAAATTTTCGCAAGCTGAGATTCAACGCCCTATGAAAGAATATTGGAATTTGCGATGGGGATCAGTGGATTTTAGTTCTCAAAAATGAGGAACATTAACATTGAATTCGAAAAATTGACAATTGCATACATCGAAAATTTGTATTTTTCGAAATTTTAACAAATTAGTTCTAGCATTCCTCAAAAAAATATGGATTTTCAATAATTATTCAAAATGATCAATGGTGAAAAAATAAATAAACAAATTATAACCACTTTGACTGTTCCCAAGTCGCAGCGATTAAACTCGGAGCTACTAGAACTCGGGGATCCGCGGTCTAGCTTCAGTGGAGATGGGAGTGGATTCCAAAAGGGAACCTAGTAAATGGGCGCCAGGCAAATTTAATTCTCCCAGATACCCAAGCGTAATGTAATAATTCCTAAATCTACCAAAATAATATTCACGCTAAAAACAAACAATTTATTCCAGTAGCTTACAACCCAGATATTTAGATTTAACAAAATAAACCACTGTGAAACCATGAATAGGGTGCGGCGGAAATTGTACGTAGATATTCTTCCTTGATCCGAATACGCGTCGCTTGAGCTCAGGCGCATCCACGTTTTTATCTATGATCATATACGACTAACACAAATCTTTCCCCAATTTCCGCGTTACAACAACATTAATTTATATATTCCGAGGATCTTATGTTCAGGTTGTATATAGCGTATATGAGATATAGTTTGAGATCTATTTCCAATAACTTGCGTGCTGGCTATTCCTACTCCGTCAATCTACTGAGGTATCCTGGTATACTCCTCTATGCTTATTTCTGAACGTAGTATTACGCCGATGGTCTTGCAATAGTGCCCTCTTTCCCTTGGTGCTCGTAATCTGCAACCCTGGATTGGATGTCCCACAGCGTTGCTTACTGACCACCTGGTATATAGTCGGGATCTGCAACCCTGCGTTGGCTGTCTCACAGCGTTACTTATGGACAACCTTGTATATAATCCAAAGCCTCAGTTCTACTCTTCCTAACATAAAAACCCTGATGACAGAAGAGAAACCATAAGTGACTCCTCTCAGATAAGAAATAAATGAGTCTCCCCAATGCATAATAATTTCGGTTATCAGAATATCAAACAGACAAGTTATTCGTTGTTATTTAATATTTATATCTCCGTACATACCTTGATAGCTGGGGTTGTCCTGTATAAAATTGCTTCAAAATTAAATCTGGCCGTGCCTCCACCAAATAATTCTTCTAATACACAGCAATGTTCTGGATACAGAAAAATAATTACAACCTGAATTATTTCTACTAGAAATGACGATAATAGAACATTTAACACGTACCTGTCAAAGTCGTCAAGATCATTCACGTGGTCAACTTGGATTTGCAAAAGGTCTTTAAATCCTCTTTCGAGATAAGTGAAGGTTACCAAAATCAAACCGATATAACCCGCACTAACTTAATTCGATTTTCGAAACTATATCCAACTAAGAAGATTCCAATAATTCTTACAAAGTTTCGAAAATGCGCACAACCAATTGCTTTCTACGTTGAATCTTCACAAAATGGACAATCTTATCTCATCGACGCTGACTTTGACAAAATTTCAGGACGTCAAAACGAAACAATATTGCCACTCCATCCGGTTCCTTGAGCACAATTCATTATGCGTCGATTGGCATTACTGAGACCCAACCTCAAATTCAACGTCGACACAATCGACAACTTTATCGCAAGCAAAACATAATAAAACCTCTGCCTCGATCAAAAAGGAACGTTACAAAATAAATGAACAAGTAAAATAGTTGAAAGAAATCATAAAAGTTAAATGTGCCACCGGTTTCTTGATGCACATTCTTGCTGTTTTCGAATTATTTCTTATTCCTACTAGCCTTTTAGATCACGTATGGATCATTACGGATTTTATTGCAGGCAACTTCAATATGTTAAAAGAAAATATCCTCACTTCTAATTTCAGACGCATAGACTAAAGATTTCAAATATCCCCCAACGAAATAATCGACAGGATTGAAATCTAGGTACCTAGGGGGCCACGCATGCGGTCCACCTCTGCTTTTCGACATATTCGGAAAATGCTCATCCAAGAAGTTCCTCAGGCATTATTATACAAAATTATGATAGATTTTCGAATAATAATAGATCAGACCACAATACTGTCGATGGCGGTTGTCAAAATTTATGTCATAGATATTGTTGTAGCCTACTTGAATGAACACTAGTGGGATACAACACAAATTAATTTGCTGATATTTTGTATGTATGTATTTTTGCGCGTATGTTCTGGGGAACATCGCGTTATCATTTTGCCCAAATGTGTGTAATTCTCAAATTTTTTGCCGAAAATGGTCTCAAACGATTGGGTTCGACTCCCTGATGAAGAATTCGACGTCAAATTTGATTCTGTCCGTCCGGCCGGCCGTTGACACGATAACTTGAGAACGGAAAGAGATTGCGACTTGATCTTTTCACGGTAGGTGGCGCCTCCCAATACGATGGACAAGTTCGTTAATGGGCATAATCAGCCCGACGGTTTCCGAGTAATAATTTTGTTTTCAACCAATACAAATCCGTTTGAATTTAAACTTGTTGAGTAGTGGTGGTATACAAAGTTGAGGACGTTTTTGAAATTAGGTAAGAATCGTATGGCATTATCGGTTTTGGAGTTATACCCATCTGAAATTTGGTTTTATTTCCTCAATAACCCGAAAAATACAAAACCGATCTAATTCAAACATAGTTATTAGTTATGGAATACCAACGCAAACATTCTTCCAAAATTTCGTGAGGATCGTATCACTAGTAGATTAAAAAAAATATTATTGAAAACAATTTTATATATCAACTATTCATCCGACATCGCTGAAATTTTGCGAGAGCCTTCAGAACCTAACTCTACTACCAAGTTGCAAGTTTGCACACGATCGGATTCATATTATTGGAGGTCCGAGCAGCCTTGTGTGAGTTCAGTATAGCTGGATGGGTGAATGTTGCCTCGATAACTTTCGAACTAAAGCAGATAGGCACTTTCAGGGTAGTTTGCGCATCAATAGGGCATAATAGGTCCAACGGTTTCGGAGGTATACCCACCTGGAATAATATTTCCTCGATAACTCAAAAAATATAGACTCGATCGAATTGAAGCTTGGTAACTAGTTGTAGAATATCGAGATAAAGTCGTGTGTAAAATTTTGTGAGAACGGTACCCCTTGAAAATGTTAAAAAAGAAATTCAAGCACTGACGTGAAGTCAGGAGCTTTTGCTCGTATGTTCTATTGTCCATTCTCCTGTATTGGACACTCTTAATCGAATTTACTATGGTAATTTCTATTGTCCGTTCTACTGTATTGGACACTCTTGATCGAATTAACCATGGTAAATGATTTTACATTAAAATATACTTTATTCAGATGTTCGACTGCAACACGAGAAATTTACGACGGTGCTCCATCATGATGAAATATCATGCCATTCGTGTAAACTTCATTCAAGATATTAGAAAGGACATTCTGCAGGGAGGATACATTTCCCCAGCAAGGCATATTGTGTAGTTGAAATATTCTGAAAATGGGTCTCTATTGATAATAATTTCATGAAGAATCAAGACAATTGATAAATCTGAAATTGTATCGCTATGAAGCGTTTAGAATATGAAACTCTTAGACAATCTCCTCTTTGAAAAATCGAAGTTTCATGGATACATTTGTGCCACTCGAAATGGAACATCTTATTGGCACAATTTTTCTTACTCTTCAAGAATAAATATTAATATCTTTTTGCCACATACAGTGTGTTATTTTCGTAGAGACCAGAGAGGATTATTTTTACTGCGCTGTTGGCTTGTTTCTCCAATATTCATTATTATTACGTACGGGTAAAAGTTGATATAGTACATTCTGAACCAAAAAACCAACCCACAAGACACAGACTCTTCATATAAGTTCTTTCGGAAGTCTTTGATGGCGAGGTGGTGGGTTGAGTGCACTTTGGTTTGGACCTTGAGATGAGTATCCTTTATTTTTTATGTATTCTTGATCTTTTATGTTTGTAATTTTTTCTCCGGAATTTGCAGTGGGGGACGAAATACTATTATGTTCCTAGATCAGTTTCTTTCCTGAGGATTAATTTTTGCCATAACCAAGAGAAGTTAAGTGGTAGAGCACAATACATACTCAGTACTCATTCCTAATTTCGTTTCTCTTTAGTTAGTTAATTTTTATTTCATATTCTAAACGTAAGATTTTATTAGAATAGAGTCAATTTATTATTATGATATACCTATAGACAGGCATCGTAAAGTGATGTTCTTCAAATGTTCAATGGATCTAATAATGATAATCATAAATTTCAATAGTGTACGGTGTAATAAATCAAATGAGAGCGCCATAGCTCATAAGTCGTGGGAGATTTCTGAAATTTTATGTTTTTGATATGAAATCCTAAGGAGTGATATGTGATATGTATGTATGTATGTATTGACATGTTCATCAATCATAAAAAACTTATCCAGCTTCAAGGCCGAAAAAGTCAGTACCTATTTACCTGCAAACGTTTCCTCGTAATGATAGTTATCAGCTGATCATGATCGATTAAGGATAATGAAGGTCATCCCATCACCACGTCGATCATAAATAAGCGATACTTTGAGTTGAATTTTTATGGAACTTCCTCAGAATAAACTTCGCTCAGTTTTCTAAAGTATTAATTCATTTGATTCGCTGTTTTCTTAAATGAAATGCCTTTATAGTCTAGTCAACAAGTGCTTTTTAGGTAAAAATTTTTGCGTATTCTCCGAAAATCATGATTGAGGTGCCATTCGATTCGGAATGGCATGTAGATAGTTTTTGAGAAAATTCTTAGGCCGCTCGCAAAAATTGCAATAGTTTTAAACAATTGAGTTGAAAATAGGGGGGTTTGAAAAAAGATTCAAATAGAGAAGGAAATTTCCTAAGAAAAAGTTCGAAAATACGCCCGAAAACGGGTACTCCAGCTTGCGCAAGCCTCGCCCCCTTTATACCTTTGATGAATAAATATTATATAAACTTATTAAATATGAGAATACAAAATTGAAAAAATTCAGGCGCCTGCAGGATAGATTAGTGAACAATAATCCGTGGTCCAAAAATGTTAGCGCGATTTTTCAATTAGCTATCCATTAGTTAATTAACAATTTTTTGTGCCACTAACATTAACATTGCAAGTACTTTAATTGTTTAACTATTAATCTGACAATTTTTATCTTTCGTGGAGCTATTTTTCAAAAGTCTTAGAATAGAGTCCTATTGGAAAATTATAAAAATTGTTGGTTTTTGTTTTGTTATGAACAATTTACTTGAGTGAAAAATTATATAGCTTCAATTTATAATATTACTATTGATCCGTTTTCTTATGATCAGAAAAAACTTAAAAATAGTTTTCAATAATTATTATCTCCTCTTGTTTGAAGAATTATGATAGAACAATGCGTTGTTTATGAGATAATTTAAAATTTTCTTTAGAAATCATAATTGAAGCCCTATAATTATTCACTTAAGTAAATTGTTAATAACAAAACGGAAATTAACAATTTTACAAATTTTCTAATGGGAATATATTTCAATACCTTTAAAAAATAGCTCCACGAAAGGAAAAAATTCTCAGATCAATAGTTTAACAATGAACGCACTTGAAATGTTAATGTTCTTGCTACAAAACATTGTTAAGTAACTAATGGATAACTAATTGAAAAGTCGCGATAAACATTTTTGGACCACGGATTATTATTCATTGATCTACCCTGCAGGCACGTGAATTTTTTCAATTTTTATTTTCATATTTAATAAGTTTAAATAGTATTTATTCATGAAAGGTCTGAAGGTGCGAGTCTTACGCAAGCTGGAGTACCCTTTTTCGGGAGTATATTCAACCCTCTGGGAAAATTATAAATATTGGTCCTAATTCCGGGAGTTGGGACTTTGTTTATATGAAATTTCATCCTCTTCTTGAATCTTTTTCCAAATTTAAATTATATCAGACCATTTTTGAGATATTGACAAAAAACCAAACTGCTTCCTATTTTTTCACTTAATTGTTTATAACTATTGCAATTTTTGCGATTGGCCTTAGCATTTCCTCAAAAAGTATGTACATGCCATTCCGAATTGAATGACCTCCATCATAATTTTCGGAGAATACGCAAAATTTTGACCTTAAAAGCCCTTGTTGACTAGACTATTAATCCTGCCTCTTACCCCTCTCAAATATTCAGTTCACATTAATACAAAAAAGTGCCCAGGACTCCTAGCATTTTATTGAAATCAGCGCAATATAACAGGCGAAAATTAAGGAAAAAAAAATATTCCCAAAAATTCAAAAAAGGTGTTTCGAAAAAGAATTTTTTGTCTTCAATTTGTACTTTGTTCGAGGTAAAAATATGAGAACACTTGAAGAAATATCCAAACACTTCATAATCTTGATAGATTATGAAGTGTTTGGTGGCATAAAACTCTAAAGTTTGACTGTCTGAAATAAAGAAACTGTTCGCTAGATCTATTTGCGATTTCACAGGAATTATTCGGGTAAAACGAGTTGCGAAAGTCATGCATCAGTCAATTCATGGTTATTTCTGCTTTAGCCACAAAAAAATCATAAATTAGCCTATTTTCCTACTTTTTCAAATTCATGTAGATGAAAAAAAAATTGCAGAGAATTATAATTGGATATTGTAGGGAATTCATTTCAATTTTTGGAACCGTCCTTGCATCTCCTTTACGGTCATTGGTTACTGATGAGATATCGATGGCTGAAGACAAAATAATCCTTTTCCATAATGGTCGTATTTTGATTTAAAAGAATGCAAATTGAAGTTAAATAAACCAGCTATCCGACCGGTGCAATGGTTAAAGTAAACAAAATTCGAGGACTCCAAAAAAAAATTGCAATTTTTTTTTTCTTCGCGCTATACTTTAGGATTGCGTTACAACCACAACTCCTAAAAATTTTTGGTTGAAAAATCTGAAATCGAGAATCTTCGAACTTCAAAATGACGATATTTACTGAAATTTATAAAATTTGTTGACCCTTGAATTCCATTAGTAAGTATATATCGAAGTATACCAGGGGCACAATAGGATCGATTTTTATGGGTGAGTTTTCGAACTTCTTGGTTAAGCAACTGGTTATGTAGGTAATTTCTGGAGAAATGATTTATTTTGATGAATTCTATTTCCGCTCAAGAAAATACTGACCTATATACCAACCTGTGTAATAAGAACAGTTTCATGTATTAAACCCGACCTATACATTATTCACCTTGAATACAACATTTTCTGACATACTCTGTAACCTGTAGTAGGCCGGTGGGTTTTTTCAATGTGTTAGATCAACTCCAGTCGACAATGAATTACCGTCTACTTACGTAGAAGATACCCGGTTTTCTACTACTCCTATTTAAACAATTCAATGTCATGATTTCGTTTTAACTTTCGAACCGGTGATCTTCAGTGAGTTCAGACTTTTTTCCAGTGGCTGAGGTTCTTCCGGATCTCATACTCGTAGGTGATTCTAGCTGCTAAAATTTGAATTATCTCGAAATTGCATTTGACGATAAATGAATATCAGAGTTCAATGTCTCGACTCGGCAATAAAGTGAGCTAATCGTTTGGGAATATTCATTATATTCATTAGTGCTGGAGGTGTTTGTTATGCGAAAAGTGTACGATGCTTATGGCTAAGTGTGGATCCAGTAGTTGTGGACGTTGGATTACTTATTAAGTTCGGGTTGTTTGGACGGAATTAGTGATCCATTTCCGGAGTGCGAAGTGTCGTTCGTTAGTGTTTTTTAAGAAGGCTTGTGAATGAAAAAGAATTTTCATGAAGCTGTGAGTATTATCGGATTTTACGCATAACATTTATTGAGGTCAAGATAATCATTTTGTTCTTGGAAACGAATAAATAGTAGACTAATGGCCGTTTGCGCCGTTTTGTTAAAAAATGATTTTATTCTCAAACAACGTTTTGACAAAGGTTACGTTGTTTAAGAATATAATCACTGTTTAACAAAGCGGTGCAAACGGCCATGAGGCTGGCCTTATACAGCCGGAATGTCTCTCTGAATTCTTACTCTTAATTCACATAATTAATTCAGAAACACGGATTTGTATACTAATTTACTATTCTCCTCACACATTCTGATTTTTTCAGAGTATTAATTTCTAGATTTCGCAAGCCTCCATAATTCAGATTATGAATTAAGAATATGAATTCAGAGAGACATTCCGGCTGTTTCGGGCCAGCCTCAGACTATTGTTAACCTATGTACCTTAGTTCAATAGACCACTGTAAACTTTCCGTAACCTTCAGTCCAAAAGTTCAGTCATATTCACCTGATCTAATAATTGATGTGTAATAAAAATCGTTACAGAATTTAAGTAATCATTGGAGGATACTTTGGGAGGTATATTCATTATTAAATGGTTCCTTTCTGAGTTTTCTCGCCCAAACTATGAAAAAATATCTATTAACTAAAAAATTTATTATTTTGTGAATTGCTTTCTCGTTAGAAACACAATACAAGATATTTATCAGAAGCAATGTATAGAACACTGTTGTCTAACAAACAAGAACGAAACAACATCAACGTTTAAACAACTATTTCGTAACGTTTCGGAGACTAGATTAGACTCGTCCATCAGACACTAAGCGAAAATCTTCAGAATTATTTTTTGTTGATATTTATTCTGAATTTCGTAAATTGTGAATTTGTTGGGACTAACGTCGTAATTAAGTGGTTTCTTTCTGGGTTTTCTCTCCCAAAGTCTGAAAAATACATATATATAAAATAAAAAAAATATTATTTTGTGATTTGCTCCTGCGTAAAAAACACAGATTTGTCAGAAGCAATCAATCGAACAATGTTGCCTAACAAACAATATCAACGATGAACAACTATATCGTAACGTTTCGGAATCTATATCAGACTCCTTCGTCAGACACTTAACGAAAATCTTTAGAATTATTTTTTGTTGATTGCTATTTTCGAATTTCAAAACTCGAGACGAAAAATTAAGGAAATACACAGGCTGGTATTCTTGATAAAAAATGGGAAAGCCCTGTGGACAGAAGATTTGGTGCTCTTGTTCAAACTTTGACAAATCTCCGAGAGTATTGGTTTGTCAGAATCGGGAATCATATGAATGGATTCTTATTATAGAATAGCATCATAAAAGAAATTGAATTAAAAAAAGAACAAGACTGCCAAGAATTATTAATCCGAAACCACCAAACCGATTCTACCCAATAACGAAATTATCCGAGATATTCATTCCTCAAATCTACTCTAAAAGTTATATTATATCAATTAAATTTGAGCCAATATTCCAGTTTTGTTTTTACTGGAGATATTCTCAACCCAATTTGAATAACTTACCAAAGTAAATATTTCCATCATCATATGGATTATCCAAGGGCATATGATCACCCAAAAATTATAATATCTTATATTATAATCCTCATAATTCTACCATAGCCGACGTTATTTCATTGGTAATTTCGCATTCAATCATAGTTTGTTTTCTAGAACAGAAGGTATTTTATATCAAGAATTTTGAATAGAACTAGATTATCTAGAAATCAATATGACATGTATCTTATCTGTATATAAGATGACATGTATGAATACAGATCATTCATATAGGTATAGATATTCATAGATACAAATATGGATATTAATGTTCGATTACAGCATTCTGAGATATCATAGAATTACGTTATAATATTTAAAAATTGAGAAATCTTATCTCCGAAAGTAATAGTTGAAAATTATATCAATAGATTCTTTTGATGAAATTGCATCTTACAAAAAACTTGAATTTCAAATTTGTAATGTGAAAACAATTTGTTTTTCCATACTCCGAAACTATTCGGCCGATTTTTCCCAATAACGTACTTAACCGAGACATTTATCTCCCAATCCTACTCTGAAAATTTCAACTGTCTAGCTCATTCCGTTCGAGAGTTACCGTGGCAACGGCCGGCCGAACCGTCCGGACAGAATGAATTTCGACCACGGATTCTTGATCAGTGAGTCGAACCAAATCGTTTAAGACCATTTTCATCCAAAATTAAAAAAATACAGACATTTGGGCAAATTGGTAAGCTCTCTGTTCCGAGGAACAAGAGCGCCAAAAATATTAAAAAAAAATTGGATATGGCTTTGTTTCCGAGATATTAGACTTCAAACCTCCTACATGTCATCAATTTTCAACATCAATACATAATATAAAAATACAAAAATAATTTAATCAAATGTCAAAAATTCCACAATTAATAATCCAAAGGATTCAAACCAGGTGATATCGCAGGCCATAGCACCTAACCAAGTGAACCAATCCATCGCCTATTAAAAGTTTAGTTCAATCAGGCTGATACCACATACGATTGTATACTAAATCCACAGGAAAATCTTGTAGCAAATTTGTGAGGTCGTTTTCTAAAAATTGCAATTACGCATTAGTATTCAAACGATTAGAAAGAACTTGAATTGGAAGTAATTATCCGTTAATGTCTTCGAAGGAAACAATTCGAAAAGCACTGACGTGAGGTCAGTCTGCTTTTGTACGGTTGGTGGATTTTGCCCATGAACGAACTTAACCAAAGATATTTAAGCCTCAAACCTTCCCTGCAAATTTCAAGTCTCTAACACATTTCGTTCGAAAGTTATCGTGCACTCAGCTGGACGGACATAATTGGATTTGACCCTGATTATTTATGAATAAGTCGAACCTAATCGTTGCAGTCCATTTTCTGCCAAAAATACAGACATTTTTGCAAAACGATAGCACGCTCTACCTGTACCTAATGGGAGAACAAGAACGCAAACATCGATTCATGGACTGCGTTTGAAATTTTCTCAACTATTATCTATTCATATCAACATTCTTTCGGAATCAATTCAGTAGAAATCAAGGTTATATCATCAATATTATTATTTTGATCGGAATTATAATATCTAGTTTACAGGATTCAAATATAAACCTGTAATATTATGTTTATCGACCTTCCAGTATATAGATAACCTATACCTGGAATGAAGAAGAATTTCATGATTACTTCGCATTCAATTTCGATCAACCGCAGATAAGAAATAAAATTCAATGAGTCCTTATCGTAATTAATATTCGTAGCTATCGCTAGGAAATGACGTTCAACGATTAATTCCCCGAAAAATATCCGCTTTTTACATGTTGTAGCGCGCAAATTCTAGGGAAGAGCGTGCTATCATTTTGCCCAAATTTCTGTAATTTTGCCTGGATATCTGTATTTTTGAAATTTTTTGCCGGAAATGGTCTCAAACGATTGAGTTCGACTCACTGATGATATACAGGGTGAGTCTTTGACCACTGCATTAATTTTAACCAAAGATTCCTCTCATCAAATGAAACACTTTTTTCATTTAACATTTTTCCAAATTCAGCTCAGGTAAAAAGATACAGGCTGTTGAAATTTTGAAAAAAAATCAGTTTTTATTTTGTAGCTTTGACATCCTTTTTTCGAATAAAATGAATATTAGTTATTTTCTACTTCTACTGGTTTTCTAGTTATGGACTCGTGGATTCATAAAACTAAACGAAATTAGCATAAAGAAAGCATATAAACTTTTTCTTGAGTCATTTCAAGAATATTTCATCGTTTTAGAACATTATATTATTCTTCATCATTTCTCCTTAAACGCACCGTTTTCCAGATATTATTCATTGAATGTTTTAAAATGGAAAACTCCAGAAATTTCACTACTTTTATGGATCCGTCCCTGAGCGTTGGAATCCCGAATCAAGCTGTAAACCACGTTACCATGCCTTATTCTCGTCCGCCAAGAATGTTTAGATAATTCATATGCGGGAGTGTATTAGCACATTGTGAAATCTTTAAACGCTTAACTTTTTACCTGAGCTGAATCTGGAAAAATGGTAAATGAAAAAAGTGTTTCATTTGATGAGAGGAATCTTTGGTTAAAATTAATGCAGTAGTCAAAGACTCACCGTGTATATGATATGAATACTCCGGGGTCAAATTCAATTCTGTTCGTCCGGCCGGCCGTAAGCACGTTAACTCTCAAACGAAATGAGTTAGAGAGTTGAAATTTGTAGTATAGGTTTGGAGCGTAAATATCTCGGACAAGTTCGTCAGTCGACAAAATCCACCAAGGGGTTTCGGACTTATGGCTATTTTTAGTTAAAACATTTTTTATGAATATTCCCGCAGCCGTTCACTCAATCTAAGTGAAATTGATCAACAAATTGTAATATAATGATCTTTATATGCATGCTTTCTATTGATCGGGTGGCTATAAAATGGAAAAAAGACAAATAATTCAAAATTTCATTTTCACGATAACTCGAAAAATACTGATCTTATTGAATTGAAACTTGGTAGTTAAATGCGAAATACCAACTCAAAGACATGTGCAAAATTTCGTGAGGATAGCATGAAATTCCGAAAGGAAATATCGGATAGAATTTAATTATTAAAAAATTGGTTCAAGCACTGACGTGAAGTCAGAAGCTTTTGCGCGTATGTTCTATTGTCCATTCTTCTGGTTTGGACACCCTTATTCGAATTTATCATGATAAATTATGTTGTCCATTCTCCTGTATTGGACACTTAATTCGAATTTACCATGGTAAATTCGAATTAAGAGTGTCCAATAAAGGAGAATGGACAACATAATTTACCATGGTAAATTCGATTAAGGGTGTCCAATACAGAAGAATGGACAATAGAACATACGCGCAAGAACTTCTGACTTCACGTCAGTGCTTGAACCAATTTTTTTTTTTGAGTTATCAAGGAAATAATATTCCAGGTGGGTATAACTCGGAAACCGTTAGGCCGATTATGCCCAAAATCGAACTCAACTCTCCCTTTCGGATACGCAACCTACCATGAAAATTGTAAGTCCCTATCTCCTTTCGTTCAAAAGTTATCGAGGCAACGGTCACCCATCTACTGAACTCACACAAGAATGCTCGATTCTCCAACAATATTTAACCGATCGTATTAAAACTTGAAACTTGGCAGTTAAGTTAGGTTATGAAGGCTCTTGCAAAATATCAGTAATTTCAAACGAATAGTTACTGATATATAGAATTTTTTTTTTTTATTTTCAATGATTTATTTAAAATTTTCTACAAATGCTATCCTCACCAAATTTTGCAAACATTTTCGCGTTGGTATTCTACAACTAATAACCATGTTTGAATTCAATCGGTTTCGTATTTTTCGAGTTAATGAGGAACAAAAAACCACCAAATTTCAGAAAATTTCAGATGGCTATAACTCTAAAACCGTTTGGCAGATTATGCTCATAAACAAACTGAAATGTCGCGTTCTGGTGCACATCCTAACCTGAAAATTTCAAGCCGCTATCTCATTCCGTTCTCAAGTTATCGTGACAACCTAAATATTTTTTAATAATTTTTTAAAAATTTTCTAGCCATACGATTCGCACAAAATTTCACAAACGTGCTTAGGTTCATATTCTACAACTACCCACCAACTTTCAATTCGATCGGATTTATATTGGTTGAAAACAAAATTATTGCTTGGAAACCACTGGGCCGATTATGCCCATTAACGAACTTGTCCGTCGTATTGGGATGCGCCATCTACCCTGAAAATTTCAAGTCGCTAGCTCTTTTCGTTCTCAAGTTATCGTGGCAAAGGCCGGACGGACAGAATCAAATTTGACCTCGAATTCTTCATTGGGGAGTCGAACTTAATCGTTTGAGACCATTTTCGTCAAAAAATTCGAAAGTTACAGACATTTGGGCAAAACTATAACGCGATAATCCCCAGAACATACGCGCAAAAAATATTATTTATGTCACAATAACCTGAGAACTCGACTGAGAACGGAAAGAGATAGCGACTTGAAATTTTCAGGTTAGGTTGTGCATCTGAATGCGAAATTTGAGTTTGTTTATCGGCATAATCGGCAAAACGGTTTTGGAGTTTTACCCATCTGAAATTTGGTTGTTATTTCCTCAATAACTCGAAAAATACAAATCCGATCCAATTTAAACATAGTTATTAAGTTGAAGAATGCCAACGCAAAAGTTTTTGCTAAATTTCATGAGGATCGTGTTACTAGAAAATCTTTAAAGAATCATTGAAAAAACTTTTATATATGAGAAACAATTCTTCCGACATTGCTAAAATTTTGCGAGAGCCTTCAGAAGCTAACTCTACTACCAAGTTCCAAGTTTGAACACGATCGGATCTATATCGTTGGAGATTCGAGCAGCCTTGTGTGAGTTCAGTTGCAGGATGGGTGACCGTTGCCCCGATAACTTTCGAACGAAAGGAGATAGGGACTGGAAATTTTCAGGGTGTGTTTCGCTTCCGAATAGGAAGGTTAACTTCGTTATTGAGCATAATCGGTCTAACGGTTTTGGAGTTATATCCATCTGGAATATTATTTCCTCGATAACTCAAAAAAAAAATAGACTCGATCGAATTGAAACTTGATAACTAGTTGTAGAATATCGACATAAAGACGTGTGTAAAATTTGTGAGAAGCGTACCTCTAGGAAATTTTAAAAATATTACGGAAAAACACACTTACGCGAAGTCAGGAGCTTTTGCGCGTATGTTCATACATCCATACGCGCAAATGCTCCTGATTTCACGTCAATGCTTGAACCAATTTTTTTATTTCGACGTACGGCAAAGCTAATAGCCAGACTGTATTAATAGACAGAATTGTCAAAGGAACTTGAAAAAATATAAAAAAGCACCTACGTAAAGTCAGTACTATTTGGCAGGCTTGTTCACGTTGGCTTATTTAAATTGAATGACGAGTGTTTCTAGATCAGTGGATAGAGCGAGCCGGAGATCTAACCTGAGGGTAGTGGGCACCATTCACAGCCGGGTTAAAAATTAACAGTACTGTACCTAAGCTGGTGTAAGGTTTCAGCAACAAAGTCGACAAAGAACACAACTGACTCTCCTCAGTCGCACAAACTCCTAGGAGCTTCTGAGGGATTTCCATGGGGACGACCTTGAAGGGTCAGTATAATCATAGTCATTCCTACCTATATCAAGCGCGCCAATGCAGATTAACTAAACTCTGAAAGAAGCATTGACGTGGGGGCCAATCTGCTTTGACGCGCTTGCTATAGACATGATTATGATTATACTGACCCTCCTAGGTCTTCCCCAAGGAGATCTCTCAGAAGCGCCTGCGACTGAGGAGAGTCAGTTGTGTTCTTTGTCGACTTTGTTACTGTATCCTTACGCCAGCTTAGGCACAGCACTGTTAATTTTTTAATGTGAATGTGTCCACTACCTTCTGACTAGATATCCGGCTCGCTCTATCCACTGAGCTGGAAACACTCATCATTCAATTCAAATTAGCTAACTCGCCAAAGAGTTCTGACTTCACCTCAGAGCTTTCTTATATTTTCTCCGAAAGTCTCAAGCGATTATTGAAAATCATTGGAAAAAATCTATATCTCCGAAACTATCTGTGCGAAACCGCTGAAAGTGTGTGAGAGGCTTCATAACTTAATTTTACAGCAATGTTCCAAGTTTGAAAATGATTGGCTTTATATTGTTGGAGATAAGAGCAGCCTAGGGTGAGTTCTGTAGCTGGAAGAGTATGACCGTTGCCACGATAACTTTTGAATGGAAAGAGATAGCGACTTGCAATTTTCAGGGTAGGTTGCTCATCCGAAAGGTACAGTAAAGTTGGTTGTTGGGCATACTCTGCCCGACGATTTCGGAGTTGTACCATCTGAAATATTATTTTCTCGATACCTCAAAAAATACTAATCCGATAGAATTAAAACTTGGTAACTAGTAGTGGAATACCGACATAAAGACGTATGTGAAGTTTTGTGTTGATCGTATCACCATAAAATTTAAAAAAATATTGAAAAAATATTATGTATCTCACGATGACTTGAGAACGAAAATAGATAGCGACTTGCAATTTTAAGGGAAGGTTGCGCATTCGAATTCGACATTTTAGTTCGTCAATAAGCATAATAGGCCAAATGGTTTTGGAATTAAAAACATCTGAATTCTTGTTATTTCCTCTAAAACTCAAAATATACAATTCCGATCCAATTAAAACTCGGCAATTAAATGTAGAATGTAGAATGACAAGCAAATTCTCCCCGGATTTCATGAATATCGTCTCCTCAAATTACTTAAGGAGATTTTAATTCCGATAGAATACATAATATGTCAGAATTGAAAATTCTGTAATTTATAGACGATTCTCTCATTATTCCAGTCTGTCATTAAAATGGTAGGAGCTGTATTCATATCTAATAAAAGCTGAGAAAACGGTCTAAAACGATGGTAAATTCGAACAAGAGTGTCCGATAGAGGTGAATAAAACATTATTAACAGTTTGTCGAATTGAGGTTAAATTTTCATCTTTCCATCAGACGTATCAGACTAGACAATACAAAATGCGCGCAAAAGCTTCTGACTTGAAGTCATGGCTTGAACCAATTTTTTATTCAAATATCAAAAATTCCGTATCGCTTCTAGACTGAGATTAGTGCCTGTTCTTGGTGCTGGTTTTCAAAGGTATTTTGGTAAATTTGGGAGAATCTTTGGACCTTTTAATAATAAATACGTTCAATCTGGCTATAAATGTATTACTTGAATTTATTACACATTGAAATTCCCGACATATTTCTGGTAAACTGCGCTATAAAGAGGTAGAAGAAAAATGTTGTCTTGGTATAGCCTAACCCATAAATTCTTCAGCAATTAATGTTTTGGAAAATTGGATCAGCTCACATAATTTCCATTTCTTGAGGATGGATAATTGCTCAATTGTTTGAATATACCGAATTCATATTATATCAGGTATATGGCTGTTACAGGAAGGAACACAACATTTTTGTTTCTATTCATCTCTCAAATGTACCCAGCCCAAGTAGAAAATAATCAATATGAAAATTCACTATTTAATCACATAATAGATATCTCTTTATTGCACTTACTCAGGAAAACAATTTCACGAAACATAAATTAACTGGCACTTGCAAACTAACCGACAAACTTAATACTGTTTAATGGCGGACTAGGTCTTAACGTAATGCTAGTTGTTCGAGACCATGTTGCCATTTAATCATGACCAGTGACAGCTTTTCCGGGATCCTGGGCAACTACAGGCCCGGGCCCCTAGATGGCATCAATTTACTTTAACTACACCCCATTCACCACTCGATTGAAACGATATAACTGCTAGTCCGCTTAACTTAACTAGATTAACTTAACTGTGAGATTTTTCTGGAGAATAACAAATATGCCTAGTCATGATCTTTTGGTGTGATATAAACTGTACTTAATATATTTTTCATCAACATAAATAAATTTCAATGAGAAGGGAAGGGAAAATATATTCGAAAAAAAAATCTTTTGAGGTTTATCAGTAAACATATTTTTATTGTTTATTATGCAGTCATTTTGTAAAACTAAAATTCGTTCATGCACTGACGTGAAGTCAGGAGCTTTTGCGCGCATGTCCTATTGTCCATATAGTAAATTCGATTAAGAGTGCCCGATACAGTAGAATGGACAATACAACATGCGCGCAAAAACCCCCGACTTCACGTCAGTGCTGGAGCCAATTTTTTTTTCGTAATTTTTTTAAAATTTTTCAGGTGTATGGTTCTCCGTAAATTGTACACACGTCTTTATGTCCATATTCTAACTAGTTACCGAGCTTCAATTCGATCGAATCTAAATTTCAGCGATGTTGGACGAATAGATTCTGATTTATAGAATTTTTTTCAATGATGTTTTAAAATTTTCTGTCATACGATCCTCACGAAATTCAGCAAAAATTTGCGTTGTCATTCTACAACTAATAACCATGTTTGAATTGAATCGGTTTTTTATTTTTCGAGTTATTGAGGAAATAACAACCAAATTTCAGATGGGTATAACTCCAAAACCGTTTGGCCGATCATACCTATCTATAAACAAACTCAAATGTCGCATTTAGTTGCACAACCTAACCTGAAAATTACAAGTCGCTGTATCTCTCCGGTTTCAGGTTAACGTGACATAAACAATATTTTTTAATAATTTTTTTAAAATTTTCTAGTGATACGATTCTCACAAAATTTCACAAACCTCCTTATGTATGTATTCTACAACTACTCAGCAAGTTTCAATCCAATCAGATACATAAACTGGGAAACCATTCTCAAATTATCGTGGCAACGGACGGACGGACGGCCGGCCGGACAGAATCAAATTTGGCCTCGAATTCTTCATCAGGTATTCGAACTCAATCATTTGAAACCATTTTCGGCCAAAAATTCCAAAATCACAGACATTTGGGCAAAATGATAACGCGATGTTCCCCAGAACATACGCGCAAAGAAGCCATAATGTAAGGTGACCTTGAATTATTTCTTTTACGAAAATACAACTTATCTGGCCCTACTTCTAGCAAATTCGTCAGTAATTATATCATATTTCAAACTACTAGTCAAATCGTGTTCCATCACTTTGAAGCTGCGATCGTTCCTCCTCCTTTCTTCGTTGAGAATTAACCGATTGATCCTTTTCATAACACTGAAACTTTCCCCCTTTCTCTGATAATGGTAAGAGTCTCAGATTACACATTGACTCTAAACTTCGCTTCAGGAAGCATGTAACCGGCAGACTTGGGTGGTGAAGGGAAATTTGAAATTGGTTTATGTTCATAGACACTACCTTTCTAAAGACACGAAAAAATGCTCTATGATACACTCATACTTTGACACATTAATTTTTGTATACAGGGTGAGACTTTAAGTTGTACATTAATTTTAACCATAGATTCCTCTCATCAAATAAAACACTTTTTTCGTTAACCATTTATCAAAATTCGGCACAGGAAAAAAATACAGGCTGTTGAAATTTGAAAAAAAATTTGTTACCTTTTTGCAGTATTGACATGGTTATTCAGAATGAAATGAATTTTGGTGTTAAGTTTTCTATAACTATCGCACATATTCCCCAATCAACAGTTTGTTTCCTACTTCTACTGGTTTCCTCGTTATAGACTCGCGATTTCATAAAAATAGGAATTAGCATAATGAAGGCAGATGAAGGTTATATCGAGTCATTATTTCTCCTACAAGGTGCCGTTTTCGAGATATTATTCAATTAGTGTATTATAATATGATAAAAATTCCAGAAATTTAACTGCTTTTATCCATCCGTACCTGGACTAGAATAACGGATGATCTATGCTCAAACAAACACATAGACTGAGTATTGTATAACGACATGCGACTGTTCCCAAGTCGCAGTGGTTAAATTCGGAGCTACTAGAACTCAGGGATCCGCGGTCTAGCTCCAGTGGAGATGGGAGTGGGTTTCTAAAAAGGGAACCTAGTAAATGGGCGCCAGGTAAATTTAAGTCTCCCAGATACCCCCGCGTAATGTATTAATTCCTAAATTCACCAAAAGAATATTCACGCTAATAACAAACAGTTTATTCCAGTAGCATACAACCCAGGTCTTTACACCCACCAAAATAAAACTACTGTGCAACCCTGAATGAGGGTGGCGGAAATTGTACGCAGATATTTCTCTTTGATTCAAATACGCGTCGCTTGAGCTCAGGCGCATCCACGTTTCTTATCTATGATCATATATGACTACCACAAATCTTTCCCCAATTTCCGCTTTACAACAACAATAATAATTTATATAATTGATGATAATAAGTTCACGTTATATAGATATAGCAGGTATAAGATGTTTCGAGATATGTTTTTTATAACTTGCGTGCTGATTATCCTTATTCCTGAACGTAGTACTGCGTCGATGGTCTCGCAATACTGTCCTCTTTCTCTCTGTGCTCGTAGTCTGCAACCCTCGATTGAATGTCCCACCGCGTTGCTTTCTGACCACCTTGTATATACTCGGGATCGGTAACACTGCGTTGGCTGTCTCACAGCGCTACTTATGGACCACCTTGTATATATTCGAATGTCTCAGTTACACTCTTCCTGATATAAAAAATCGTGCTGGCCTCAAAAACTCCTGCCACCATAAACTTCGGACTGCCACAAAAATCCTTCTATTCCTCTTGATATAAAAATCGTGCTGGCACACAAAAACTCCTGATGTTACAAAAACCCTGATGACAGAAAAGAAATCATCAGTGACTTCTCTCGGATAAGAAACAAATGAATTTTCGCAATACATAATAATTTCGGTTATCATAATATTAATCAGACCAATTATTCGTTGTTATGCAACAGTTATAGAATTCGTACATACCCTGATGTTCGGGGTTGTCCTGCACACGTTTGCTTCGAAACCAAATCTGGCCGTGCCTCCACCAAATAATTCTTCAATCACACAGCGATATTCTGGATATAGAAAGATAATTACAACCTGAATTGTTTCCACTATAAATGACGAGAATAGAATATCTAACACATACCTGCCAAAGTCGCCAAGATCGTTCACGTGTTCAACTCTTAGATTTGCAGAAAGGTCTTTATATCCTCTTTCGAGACGAGTGCAAGTTACCTGTTATCTTCCCAAATCAAACCAATGTAACCCTCACTCCTAATTCGATTTTCGAAACTATATCCAACTAAGAAGAAATCACCAATTCTTATTAAGTTCCGAAAATACGCCTAACCTACTGCTCCTCCTTCGAGTGTTCACCAAAATGGACGACCTCATGTCCCTGACTGGCGCAGACCCTCACAAATTTCAGACTGTCACAATTCAACACTATTGCCAACTTATTCGGTTCTTCGAATACAACAATTATTATTTAGCGTCGATTGGCACCACTGAGATCCAACCTCAAATTCGACGTCAACACAAACGACATAAACGACACTCGCCAACCAAACGTAAACAAACCCGTGCCCGGGTCAAAAAGAAACGTTACAATTGGTTTAAAAGTTGACACAGAGGTATAGCTAGTAACCACCTTATCTCACGTAATATCTTTATGCATTTTAATTCAATCTCGCTTGTTTCCAAATTGATTGGCACATTGTAAAATCTCCAAACCGTTATAACTTTTTACCTGAGCTGAATCTGGAAAAATGGTAGATGAAAAAGGTGTTTCATTTGAGGAGAGGAATTCATGGTTAAAATTAATTTACAACTTAAAGACTCACCCTATATATGCCGTATTGAGATACCATAGACCGCATATTGTGCAGAAAGTACAGAACTCTTGTTTGCTTTACGTAGTTAGACGTAGAGACCACATATCTCCGGCTCTTCTGAGTCCCGGCTGGTTTAACATGCAGAATACAATACATTTACACATGGCTTAATTCATTTCAAAATATTGAAATATAAGACAACTCCATATCTCCACCGCAATATCTCATAAGTACTGACGATCAAAATTTGAATCTGGGACTTACAGTGCCAAAACACCACAAGCAAATTTTCAAGATATGGTTTCTCATAACAATGTTGCTGTTATGTTGTCGTGTTTTTGGCGCTCTTGTTCCTCCGAACAGAGTGATTATCATTTGCCCAAATGTCTTTAATTTTAGAATTTTTGGCCTTGAACGATTTGGTTTGACTCACTGATCAAGAATCCGTGGTCGAAATCGATTCTGTCCAGCCGTCCCTCCAGCCGTTAACACGATAACTCTCGAACAGAATGAGCTAGACAGTTGAAATTTTCAGAGTAGGTTTAAGGGATAAATATCTCGGTTAAGTTCGTTATTGGGCAAAATCGGTCTAATAGTTTCGGAGTAACGAAAAACAATTTTTTTTTACATTACAACTTTTGAATTAAAATCTTTTTGAGATGCAGTTCCATCATAAGAATCCATTGTTATCATTTTCAACTCTAATAAGCTAATACTTTCCGAGATATGATTTCTAAATTTCAATAATACATTCTATGTATTCACATAATGTGAACACAGAATCTCTCTGTGTTCACTGTTCATAAATATCAACTTTTCTAGCTATTAGAGATTGTCAATTCGTATGTTGAAAATACTTTCTCTTGGAAAATAAGTATCCGATTCTTGAATTTGTGAATATATACAAGACTGTTTTGAAACCGAAAATAATATCGACTGACTACATATTGAATAATGTATGTATAAATATTGGGAATGATGTTTCAGAAGATTTAGAATTGAATCATTTTAATGATGTAGTTTATGGAGGCAATAGGAAAGAAGAACATAATGAAAACATCAAAAGAAATTACTGTTCGTTGATCACTGAGGTTAATATTACCTTTTACTTCCTTAAGTAGTCAGACATGTTCCTATATACAGTATTTACATAATGTTGCTAGCAAAAAAATACTGAAATATGGATCTACATTTGTGTATCAAACATTTTTTCTTGAGTTAAGGTTCATAATACAGAAAAGAATGTGTTAGTGGTATGAACTATTAAATTTCAAATTATGAAATGATAAAAGGAGAGTATTTTATTAATATATTTTGAACTATTAAGATAATTTGTTCGTCATCCACTACCTACTCAAATATCAGGAATGAATGGACAATCTGCTATGATTGTCCCCAGCCTTGCTCTAGACATTTCGAAGATACTTTCCTTAGGTATTTCGAGTTGTGAAAACTATGCACCGAGTGTAATTGCAACAACCCATTCCACGAGGTTGAATCATTGCAGATTGCTCATTTGATCTTGATAAATAAATTTAATGACAATTTTTGAATCATTAAAGCATTGAAGCATTGTAGATTGCCCTTTTTTTAAATAAGTTTTGAAGCATTTTTTCAAACGACATTTTTTTTTTAATTTAATTTCTTTCATGACGCAGTTTCATCATAGGAATCCATCGATGTAATTCCCAACTCTGAGAAACCAATACTTACGGAGATATAATTTGTCTGTATGAACAAGAGCGCCAAAAAGCTCCTGTCCACAGGGCTTGAAACAATTTTTTTTATTGAACTTTCCACAACCGTCTTCAAAAGTAATTTCAAAAGTCATTTTCTGCTGTCACTGGACTGGGCATGTTTTCCCATTGGTTGCCTTCACGGGTTTCTTCTATTGATCTCCCATTCCTATCACATTTCCTCACATTTGACCACCTAAAACTGGATGGATTGGCAGCACGGCCATACATAAAGGGATAACTGTGGAAGTAACATCTTGTAGATATGTCTACTTGATTAGAAATTAATCGAGATATGCGTTTCGCAACCGTATTCAATTATGCACTTGTCCCTAAGATTATTAAAATACGCATCATGC
The DNA here is from genome assembly GCA_937662695.2 of Halyzia sedecimguttata. Lineage (NCBI taxonomy): Eukaryota > Metazoa > Arthropoda > Insecta > Coleoptera > Coccinellidae > Halyzia > Halyzia sedecimguttata. The sequence continues at coordinate 32,520,164 of OW569415.2, forward strand.
ACTCTGAATATTTTTTTGGATAATTTCAGATTTCTATAGAGTAGATCGACTATTGATTGCAATTTAATATAGTTATTCATGTGATTTTCTTACCTTGTGTACATATTTTGCCTATATTCACGATGATCAGATTAATTAGGGTGACTAATTTAATCATCGACTCATTCTAGATAACATCCCATTAATGAAGTATTTATTGAAGTTTCTGTTTTTTTTCAGTATAAACTCAACATGCAGAGGTGTCCTTACATCCACGAGATGAAGGAACGCCTTCTTGGCGAGCAAATATCCTTAGAACCCCCTCCTAAAATAGTTCCAGCTCAGTCCAACAACAAAATGGAATCATCTCATACTCCTCCACTACAGCAGCCTGTAGCAACCATAGTTAGAGTAAGTATGAATTTTTTTTCATTATAAATTCTTTTGTCGTGAATTAATATAATATCATGTAAGAAATATTATCGATATAGAATATACAATACGATTAATGTTTATCTACTAAAAGCATCAGTAGCACACAGTGACAATGGAAATTGGCCTGATGTGCCAACATCTCTTACAAGTATGCACATCGTATCGCGATGTAAGCCAAACTTCTTGTGCATGCAACAAAAGTTTGGCAACAATGTTAGAGAGTCCTATGACACCATACGAAAGAGAACGTCAAGAAGTTATAGTTTAATAATTTTCATCCGATTATCATGTGTTTACACCTTATTGTGTAAAATATTATGTTGAACGAATGCTAATGAGTTTTTATACAGGATGATTCCAAATTAGACGTGAACCTTGCTGGAGGTGTTAGTATGAATCATTTCCTGTCGTGAGCCGTATTTATTGATCACAGAAAATCAACAGTTTCCGAGATTTTTAAGCTCTGGTGATTTTTAAAACATTTCTCACCTTCATTTTTCTTAAATTTTTTCTACGTTGGCCACCTCTGATTATAATTTTGGATAATTTTTATCTGGAAAGCATATGATATGAGTAAAAAAGCAAAACTATGTAGTATCAGATGTTAAATAAGAATTAGCATGATTTGAAAGACAATATAAGGAGCAAAGAAAGAAGAATAACGAATTATTTTTTTTGCAACTAAACTAAAATTTCATTGAAAAATGTATTCATAAATTATGTTCCAAATGACTTCCACCATTCCTTATACAAGCACATGCCCTCTTTCTAATTTCTTCAGTTGTTATCTTCCAGAAATTTACTCTACTACTTAGAGAATGGAGAAGGATTTTGGCAACTTTCTGAAATAATTTTGGCATACATAAATTATGAAATGCGAAAATTGACATCTGAAATTGATTTTTCTTTTATTCATATACCAGATTTTAAATTACTAATTCTGTTTCAGCATCTTATACAGCATAATTTTCATTTTTTTTCTCGATTTTTTCATACATATCATATCCTTTTCTGGTAAAAATAAAACGAAATTAAAATCAAATTTGGTCAATGTAGAAAAAAATGACGAAAAATGAACTAATATGAGAAATCATCCTAACATCACCAGAACTAAGATATCACCAGAACCCAAATATCTTGGCTCAAACAACAGTAAGTGAGTCATACTAACACCTCCTCCAAAGTTCACGTCTAATTTGGAATCACCCTGTATAATAACTAATTTAATGTGGATGATTTAAATGCTGTCGGAAAAGTTACAAGATTATTTAGTTTTCGGAAATCCATTGGCGGATTTTATTCACAAATATTTAGAAATAAAAAATGGAAAAAATGTAAAAAAATATTCTGATACAGAAAGAGGCATAAAATAACAAACCAGAAATATTGACAGTATTCACTGGAAAACGTTCAGAATTACTGATCGAAACGTCGTGCAACTTTTATTATTATATTATTACTAGTATTTTAATTGATTGACAATTTATTTCACTTAAATCATCCTAATATTTTACCATTTCAATCTCCTCAATATTTCTGGTTTTATATTAAATCTTTGAAAATTGTTTCTGTATCAAATATATGTTTCTCATTTTTCCCGTTTTTTATTTTTAGATATTTGTGTTTAAAAATCAGGCAATCGATGTCCGAAATATAAATATTTTTTATATTATTGGTGCAGAAATCGGTATATTCTGATAAGAAAGTAAAACCTTTGTGTGATGTTCGCAGCGCGCGAATTTTTCCGCGCATTTTCTAGGGAATAACGTTTTATCATTTTTTCCAAATGTCTGTAATTTTCGAATTTTTTGATAAAAGTGTTCTCAAATGATTGGGTTCCACCCACTGATGAATAATTTGAAGTCAAACTCGATTCTGTCTTCTGAACGGAAAGGAATAGCGACTTGCTATTTTCAGGGTAGGTTGCGCCCCCAAATGCGACGGTTTGTTAATGGGCATAATCGGTCAAACGATTTCGGAGATATACCCAACTAAATTTTTTTTGTTATTTCCTCAATAACTCATAAAATTAACATCCGATAAAATTGAATCAAATTTGTTCAAAATTCCGTGAGGAAGTTATAATTATAATTAAATTATATATAATTTTTCTTCAAAAATCTTATATTTCTGGAACTACCTACATTCCGCTGAAATTCCCCTGAAATCTTCAAGCAGCCATTATTTCAAAAGATTACCGGATTTCAGCTCAATCGGCTCTGTATTTTCGGAATATTTTTATTTTAAAATTTGAATTCAGTTGATGCAGACGTATCGTGTTCGATACCTTTATTCATACTCAACTTCATGCAGGATCTCGTGAGGCGTGAAAAGACAATAGAACCTGCGCGAAAAAGCTCCTGACTTCACGTCAGTGCTTTTTAGGATTTTTTTTCATTTGGAATGTGTGCTATCTTGGTAAATCTCCAACACTTAAACGGAGGTTACACGGTCATTCTACCATGAATCTCGCATCAGTTCAGTCCGTGACCTTGATCACGATGAGACTGATGCGGATTGATGGACTGACGACGCACGTTAATATTTCATCAATGCATCAGTCTCCCGTCCATCTGATATCAATCCATGATTGATGCGTTGCGAGACTAATTCCAGAATTACCGTGTAACCTCTGTCTTATAATATAAGATTCTCCCGAGAAGAATTGCAGTGAGATTTTGAAACCTTCTCCAGCCATATATTTTTACGAGTCTCTATATTCTGGCATAAAATCAATTTCTCGTCGTTTAATATCATTCTGCTTGAAATGCACCGCTATAAATTTGGGTAAATGGTATGGAATTCTTCGAAGATGTCGTGTGTCTTATTAGTCGATTTTGTTGCAGTTGAATGCTGATGGATATGGATCTCCAACACATCACGTTGCAGACCGAACACCTCTCATGCCCAGGGACATTGCGGAAGACTTTACCTGCGCTGATGATACTTATTTTCCAAAGAATGCCAAGTGAGTGAATTCACCTTTTAAATGGTTTTCCAATAAGTGTTTCCATTGTGATTTATAGGAAGAACGTGTATTTGCGCGCATGTTCTGGGCAACAGTGTGCTATCATTGTGCCCAAATGTCTGTAACTTTCGAATATTTTGCCGAAAATAGCCTCAAACGATTAGGTTCGACTCACTGATGAAGAATTCGTGGTCAAATTTGATTCTGTCCGGCCGGGCGTTGCCACGATAACTTGAGAACAGAAAGAGATAGCGACTCGTAATTTTCAGGGTATGTGGCGAATCCCAATGCGACGGACAAGTTCGTTAATGGGCATAATCGGCCCAATAGCTTCCGAGTACTTATTTTGTTTTCAACCAATACAGATCCGATCGAATTGAAACTTGGTAATTAGTTGTTGAATACCGACATAAAGACTTATGTGAAATTTTTTGAGGATCTTATCACTAGAAAATTAAAAAAATATATTATTGAAAAATATTATTAATCTCACGATAACTTGAGAATGGAAAAAGATAGCAACTTGCAATTTTTAGTGTAATTTGCGCATACGAGTGTGACATTTGAGTTTGTTAATAGGTATAATCGGCTACACGGTGTTGGAGTTATACCTATCTGAGATTTTGTGGTTATTTACTCAATAACTCAAAAAATCCGAAACCGATCTAACTCAAAAATGGTACTTAGTTGAAGAATACCGACGCGCCAATTTTAACGAAATTTCGTGAGGATCGCATCAAAAGAAAACTAAAAAAAATCGTTAAAAATCATTGAAAAAAAATCTATATATCAAAAACTATTCCTCTGATATCGCTGAAATTTTGCGAGTGCCTTCAAAACCTAACTCTACAGCCAAGTTCCAAGCACGATAGGATCTACAGGGTTTTGGCAGAACGTTGAACATAGGAAAATGGTGGATAGGTGGGGTCATCTGCTACTCAAGTCATCCCTAATTAATTTGCCTCTGGCCCCCTGGATTTTTTTTTGCTTGTGTAATTTTTATTACAAATGGGTTGAACAGGCAATATTTTTTTTATTAAATCTTTAATGTTGGCAGATTCTTATAAAATTATTGCTTTAGCCAGCTACAAAAAAAGTGATGAGTCCTCAAACATACAGAAAGATGTAGAAAATACTTAACTTCAAAACTTGCACTAAAAAACATCGAAAATTGATTGAGTAGTTCCAATTCTAGCAAAATATCCCTAGTGTGTAACCTTTCTAATTGTATATAATTTGCTTTCACAAAAAAAGTCTTCAAGAGTTATTCCATAATTTTATCAAGTAGGAAATTTTCGACGAAACTCTACCTTTACGGAAGGTGAACTGTTTTGCGAAATTTAATACTGCAAGGTTGTTAAAAATTAAAGGATCTACGGCTTACCAGTAGCAGTGGTGCAAATTTACATTCACCCTCGGGATGGTTACACAAAGTAGGTAGAAATTATTAATTAAATAAATTATTCAAAATTATTTAATTAATAATGAAAAATGGCGATACCGTTACCGTTGTTAATAAATCAACAAGTCCAGAGCGTTCCTGCTAATAGGGTCCTTCATAAATGGCTTCGTATAATTAATATACATATGCATATATTTCACAAGTCAAATAGACCCCAGGGGGTTCATTGATTTGCCGAGAAAGCACGAGCAGACGCGTTTCTGGCTACTAGGCCGTCATCAGTACTCTGTAGCATCTGAACAAATTCATCTAAACTGACCCGGGTTAAGCCTCTCAGAGCCGGCTTGGCGATTAGGTATGATCGACCAAGCCGGCTCTGAGAGGCTTAACCCGGGTCAGTTTTGTTGAATTTGTTGAGAAGCTACAGAGTACTGATGACGGCCAAGAAGCCAGAAACGCGTCTGCTCTTGCTTTCTCGGCAAATCAATGAGCCCCCTGGGGTCTATTTGACTTGTGAAATATATGCATAAGTATAGTAATTATACGAAGCCATTTATGAAGGACCCTATTGGCAGGAACGCTCTGGACTTGTTGATTTAATTATTTAATTGTTGGTTGATTAACGTGTTGAACATTGTACTTAATTCAAGAACTTAAATAATTTCAATCGATCATTTAATTTTTACCAACCTTGCAGTATTAAATTTCGTAAAACATTTCAGTTTCCGTAAATTAAGTTTCGTCGAAAATTTCCTACTTGATAAAATTATGAAATAACTCTTGAAGGTTTGTTTTTGCGCGTATGTTTTGAGGAACATCGCTTTATCATGTTGCCCAAATGTCTGTAACTTTCGAATATTTTGACGAAAATGGTCTCAAACGATTTGGTTCGACTCCCCAATGAAGAGTTCGAGGTGTAATTTGATTCTGTCCGGCCGGCCGTCTGGCCGTTGCCACTATAACTTGAGAACGGAAAGAGCTAGCGACTTGAAATTTTCAGGGTAGGTAGCGCATCCCAATACGACGGACAAGTTCGTTAATGGGCATAATCGGCCCAATGGTTTCCGAGTAATAATTTTGTTTTCAACCAATATGAATCCGATCGAATTGAAACTTGGTGAGTAGTTGTAGACTATGAACCTAAGCACGTTTGTGAAATTTTGTGGGAATCGTATTGCTAGAAAATTATTAAAAAATATTTTTGTTGTCACGATAACCTGAGAACGGAAGGAGATAGCGGCTTGAAGTTTTCAGGTTAGGATTCGCATCTGAACGCGACATTTGAATTTGTTGATAAGCATAATCGGCCAAACGGTTTTAGAGTTATAGAAATCATCTGAAATTTGGTTGTTTTTTCTCCTCATTAACTCGAAAAATACTAAACCAATTGAATTGAAACATGGTTATTAGTTGTAGAATGCCAACGCGAAAATTCTTGCAAAATTTCGTGAGAATAGTATATGTAGAAAATTTTTAAGAAATCATTGAAAATCAAAAAAAAAATTCTATATATCAGTAACTATTCGTCTGAAATTGCTGAAATTTTGCAAGAGCCTTTAGAACCTAACTCTACTGTCAAGTTTTAAGTTTTAACACTATCGGTTAAATATTGTTGGAGATTCGAGCAGCATTCTCCTGTTTTGGACACTTAATTCGAATTTACCATGGTAAATTCGAATTAACAGTGTCCAATACAGGAGAATGGACAACATAATTTACCATGGTGAATTCGATTAAGGGTGTCCAATACAGGAGAATGGACAATAGAACATACGCGCAAAAGCTGCTGACTTCATGTCAGTGCTTGAACCAATTTTTATAAAAGTAAATTACATACCATTAGAAAGGTCACACACTAGGGATATTTTGCTAGAAATGGAACTCCTCAAACATTTTTTGTTTGTTTTTTAATACAAGTTAAAATTACAATTTAAGTATTTTTTACATCTTTCTGTAAGTTTGAGGACTCATAACTTTTTTCTAGCTAATATCTGAAAGAAGCAATTATTTTATAAGAATCTGCCAACATTAAAGATCAAAAAATATTGCTTGTTTTACACATTTTTAATGAAAATAAACTTTAAAGTTAAGAAAAGTGGTGAAACTAGAAGAAAGCCAAAAAAAATTCTTTAAAATTATCCAGGGGGCCAGGGGCCAATAAATTAGGGCTGAGTGAGTAGCAGATGACCCCACCTTTCCACCATTTTCGTTAGTTCAACGTTCTGCCAAAAACCCTGTATGTTGTTGGAGATCCGAGCAGCCTTGGGTGAGTTCAGTAGGTGGATGGGTGACCGTTGCCACGATAACTTACGGAAAGAAATAGCGACATGAATTTTTCAGAGCAGGTTGTGCATCCGAATGGTATGGTTAAGTTTGTTGTTGGCCATAATTGGCCCAATGGTTTCGGAGTTATACCCACTGGAATATTATTTTCTCGAAAAATAGGGATCCGATCGAATTGAAACATGGTAACTAGTTGTGGAATACCGACTTAAAGACGTATGTGATAATATCGTATAACAAGAAAATTTTAAAAATATTATGAAAAATTATTATGTATGTCACGATAACTTGAGAACAGAAAGAGATAGTGACTTGAAATTTTAAGCCTTGCGCTTCCGAATGCGGCAATTGACTTGGATAGGCATAATCGGCCAAATGGTTTAGAGTTATAGAGTTATAGAGGAAAGAACAACAAAAATTCAGATGTGTGTAACTGCTAAACAGTTATAGACATCTGAATTTTTGTTGTTCTTTCCTCTATAACTTTAAATATACAAATCCAATCCAATTAAAACTCGGTAATTACTTGTAGAATGCCGAGGTGCAAATTTTCTCGGAATATCGTATCCTGAAATTACTTGAGAAGAAAGTCTTTTCGTATATTATTAGATATTTAAAAAATTTCAATTCCTATTGAATACATATGTCAGAATTAAACATTGTGTGTCATAGACACCATTCTTTTTATACCATGTATTTGACTTCACTTATTCTATTCTTCATAATTTCTCTCTGTCTTATATATTCCGCAACGAAATGTGTGATAAAGTTACGTGAGGACCAGTCCATTTTATATCAAAGTCTATGCATTCGACAAACTAATTTGTCAACAATTTTTGATTTTTGAAGTGATGAAGAGAATTCGATGAATTAGATAGTCCGAAGACAAATTCGACAAGTTTTTAGGTCAGTAATAACATTCGTTCAATACCTAGTGAGAATTGGTATATTTTTTCTATGATATGCATCTTATTTCACAACCAAGTTCTCGACTTGAACTCGACCGCATAATATGACATGATAATATCTTTCTGAAATTAGAAATTTGAAAATCTAAGGACAGTAATAACATAACTTCAGATTATGGAATTCCCATTAATTTTTTAGTTCTTCTGTGGCTCAGGATCGTCTTCTTGACAAGTAGGATTCGATTCCTTCAGTCTAAATTATTGGTCTTTTTCATTTTTTGTTTCCAACCCTTTGAAAAGGGTTATGGATGGAATTAAGTTGATATTATCTTCATAAAATTACGTGAGTATTTAACAATAACGTTATTATTTAACAATAACAAATAGGGCGTATTTGATAAAATGTCAATTCATATAGGTCCTCATGGAACAACCGTACGATTCGACTGATTTGTATCATAGGAATAACTCTCGGAATAAATTACTGAAAATAAAACCATTGCTATAATTTACGCTGCCACAAACAAAGCACTGTTTATTTTCTACTCAAAAGTAAATGTATGTATTCGAATGGGCCCTAACGTCACCACAAACACAGCACTTTTCATTTTTGACCCAACAGTGGATGTATGTATGTATTTGAGTCGAAACTAATCGTGACCATTCTCGGCCTAAGACTGTACGATTTTTTTTCGAACGCACGTTTTTATAGTCGGATTTATATTCTTGGAAATATTATTTTTTTCCTGGAGCTAAGCACCTTTGGTCGTGTTCAGTACCTGGATGAGTGACAGCTCTGGCTATAAATTTGAACAGCACGCCAAAGCCCCTGTGCTGGAATGTCGACAGCACCTGGCTGCGAGAAACCGAGTTGAGCTCGGGTGGGTGCAGGGACACACAGAGTTAGAAGGGACTGAAAGAGCTGACGCACCCGCTAGGGAGGGCTCGGCTATACCCCTCTTTGTGCCAGAGCCGGTAGTAGGTCTGACCAAATCGGCTGTGAAAGGCGTCATTGAAAAGTGGATCCTTGCACAGCACACTCGGTACTGGAACAAAACTTCGGGCCAGCGGCATAGTAAGTTAATGATGGGGCAGCCCTGCTCCTCACTAACTAAAGAAGTCTTACTACTGAGTAGGGGTAAGCTCAGGGCAGTAACTGGTCTCCTGTACCCTGAGGAAGCAACTGAACAGCATGGGGATTCTCCGAGAAAACCGTTATTGTAGGAAATGTGGGGAGGCAGACGAAACTGCCTCACATGTCATATTTGACGGTCCAGCCCACACTCAAATGGAGTCTTCAATTGGGGGTGATTACACGACCCTGAGAACTAGTAACCGTGCGAGGAAATATAATTATTGTATATATGTAGATAATACACCGACAAGGCAGTGGGGATGTTACATGAGACCCATGAGATGTCAGCGGTGCAGGACTTAGTTCGGTTAAGTAAACCTGAGCTGCAGGGGATCGACTAAGAGACTAAGAGGCTAGCAACCCGAGCCGAGGGGGATCAACCATGAGACCCTGTCAGCTTTAGGAGACCGACCGATGTGCAATAAGCCTCTCTAGGCTACAGCATGGGCTACTCGCTCAAACGGTATCGGTCTGACTGAAACAAACAAAGCCCCTGGCCACAGAGCTTTTCCAACTTGATCCAACGGACCCTCAATCTTTTGTATGTATGCAATGCAACACATTAACGCAGAGCAACGAGCACATGAGTCAATCAATGGGAAGGGCTACACACGTGCGTTGGTGCAAAAAGAAGGGACGGTGGAAATTTTCAACGCAGATATCTACCGCAGCTATCTGCGTTGGAAATTTCCACCAGACCTTAATTTTGCTGCAACGCACCTTTGTAGCCTACCCCATTGCTTAACTCATATTCCCGTTATCATTTTCGGCAAAAAATTCGAAAATTACAGTCATTTTGGCAAACGATAGCAGGCTTTTTCCTAGAACATGCGCACAAAAAGAAGGCAAATGTAAGGTCAACTGAGTTTATTTTTGTTTCTAGCCCAACGATCTAAAAGTTTTTCGTCTTCGGTATGAAGAGGATCCCATAAAACAGTTTACGTTTCATAATATTGGATTAATTCCAATACTCTTTCGTTGGTCCGCTCCATGTTTCAGTTGCGTCGTAAGTTTCCTCCGAAATCACACTCGTATTCAAAAACTGAAGCGCTACTCAGTACTGAACTCTGATGTGGCGAACTGTAGCCACGTAAGTGAATACTGTATCGTAAAAAAATTGGTTCAAGCCGTGTGGACAGGAGCTTTCTGGCGCTCTTGTTCAAACAGACAAATTATATCTCCGAAAGTATCGGTTTCTCAGAGTTGGGAATTATATTAATGTATTCTTATGATAGAACTGCATCATAACCATCACCATGGCACTTTGATTTCTATATTGGGGGATTTTGGAGTTACTGGGTCACTTCTGCAATGGATAGCGTCATATTTGAATTGTAGGAAGCAGTTTGTGGTGGTTGATGGAACGTCATCGGCGCTAAAAGAAGTCACGTCAGGTGTACCGCAAGGTTCCCATCTTGGACCCCTTCTCTTTTTAATTTACTTCAATGACGTCTCGGTGTGCTTTCATAATACCTGCCATAGTTTGTACGCCGATGACTTAAAAATGTATAGAGCTGTTGAAAGCATAGATGACATAATTGCCCTCCAAAGTGATCTGGATCGTCTGCTGTGTTTTTGCTCAAAGAGATATTTTAGGTTAAATGTTCAGAAATGTCGACATATCACTTTCACCAGAAACTCAAACATTATCAGATCAACATTCTTCATAAGTGGGCTTGAGTTGGAGAGGGTGCAAGTTGTGAGGGATCTTGGTGTTCTATTGGATGAAAAGTTATCATTTGAACAACATGTGGATGTAGTGTTCAAGAAATGCTTTAAAATGCTTGGATTTATTTTAAGGATAACTAAAAATTTCAATAATATAAACACACTTAAAACTTTGTATATCTCCCTAGTAAGAAGCAATTTAGAATATGCCACCCAAATATGGAATCCTCGCTATCGGAAATATGTGGATCGAATCGAACGGGTCCAAAAAAAATTTTTTAAAAACCTTTATTATAGATTCTCCCCTAACAATTCTCCACGCGACTATGCCACCTGCCTAATCGAACATAAATTTTTGAGTTTAGAAGCAAGGAGGGCGTTGCTTGATTGTGTATTTTTGTACAAGATATTGAACGATCATTTTAATTTTCCGTTGGTCAGCTTTATTACAATAAATGTACCACAATATCCTAGCCGTACTAGAGCTCTGTTTTGGATTCCCAAATCTAGGACGAATCTTTATTTCAATTCAATATTCCCAAGAATTATGCGTTTTAACAACTGGCATATTAATACTCTTGATTTATTCCATCTCAGTTTGAGAGCATTTAAGAATAAACTGTCAACTTATCTGTTTAGACATTACTTGTCGTGATTAGGATTTGTGTGTCTTCTGTGTTAATGATTGTAATGAATGATTATTGTTTTTCCTTTACATTATTGTTGTTGCTTATGCCAAGGGCTTGATGTTTCTTAATTTTAGAACACGATTTTCTTTGTTTATATATTGTTGTAGTTGTAATTCTTGTGAACCTCTATTAATGGAAATTCTGTTGAGGTTCCTGTTTAGTAAATAAATAAAAAAATAAAAAAAAATAAAGGAAATTCAATTCAAATAATTGTTTATTTATCAAGATTAAATGAGCAATCTGAGAATGAGAACTGCACCATGGAAGAAATCAAATTAAAATACCTGAAATGAATTTGACTCTCTCTTATAGAACAGGATGACATGTACGAGTATGAACACAGATCATATAATAAAGCATAGATAGAATAATTATAGCATTCTGTGAAAACATAGAAGTACGATTCATTATTGAAATTTCGAAAAATCAGATCTCCGAAAGTATTAGCTTGTTGGAGTTGAAAATGATATCAATGGATTATTATGTTGGAACTGCATCTTAAATTAAAATTGAATTTGATATTTGTTACATAAAAGAAAAGTTTTTTTTTCGTAACTCCGAAACCATCAGGCCTTTTTTGCCCAATAACGAATTTATCCGAGATATTTATTTACCTAACCCAATCTGAAAATTTCAACTGCCTAGCTCCGAGAGTTATTGCAGAAATTTTTTTTTATAATTCCCAAAAATTTTTTTTACACTTTGCGGTAACCTGATCAATACAAAACTTCACATGCGTATAAAGGGCATGATTCTACAATTTGAGACTAAATTTCTGATAGATCGAGTGATCGGTTTCGGAAATATTCATAAAAAATGTTTTTACTAAAAACGGCCAAAACTCCGAAACCGCTTGATGGATTTCGCCCATTAACGAACAAGTCCGAGATATTTACGCTCCAAACCCACCTTCCAAATTTCAATCCTCTAACTCCTTTCGTTGAAGAGTTATCGTGCCTACGATCGGCCGGCCGGCCGGACAGAATCGATTTCGACCTCGGATTATTGATCAGTGAGTCGAACCAAATCGTTTGAGACCATTTTCATCGAAAAATTCGAAAATTACAGACATTTGGGCAAATTGATAAGCACTCTGTTCCGAGGAACTAGAGGTTTTCTATGGTCTGAAGTATGCCTGGGGACACAGTGCATTTTTCCATCGGACGTTAACGCATTGCGTTGCATTTTCGATTCACACAACAGGAAAGCAGTTTCGAAAATGCAACGTAACGCATCAACGTCCGTCGGAAAAATGCATTGTTTGTCCCCAGGCATACTTCAGCCTCAGGCCATAGAAAACTTCTTTTTATAGAAAACTTCACCGCGCTGTCAGTAAACTGGCTGGTATCAAAGGTTTTTTTACGATACAATACTCGCTTGCGTGGCTACACTTCGCCACATCAGAGTTCAGTACTGAGTAGCGCTACAGTTTTTGAATGCGAGGGTGATTTCGGAGGAAACTTACGACGCAATTAAAACATGAAGTGGAGCAACGAAAGAGTATTGGAATGCATCCAATATTATGAAACGTAAACTGTTTTATGGGATCCTCGTCATCCCGAAGACAAAAAACTTTTTGATGCTTGGGCTAGAGTAAAAAATAAACTCTGTTGACGTTATATTTGCCTTCTTTTTGCGCGCATGTAGTAGGAAGAAGCGTGCTATCATTTTACCAAAATGTCTGTAATTTTCGAATTTTTTGTCGAAAATGGTCTCAAACGATTAGGTTCCACTCACTGATGAAGAAGTCGAGGTCAAATTCACTTCTGTCCGGTCGGCCGTCAGTTACCACGATAACTTTCGCACGGAATAAAAATCCGAACATTCCCGAATAAGACGGTTGAGTTCGTTAATGGGCATAATCAGCCAAAGAGTTTCGGAGTTATACCGATATGAAATTTTGTTGTTATTTCCTCAATAACTCAGCAAGTACCAATCTGATCGAATTGAAAATGGATACTTGGTAGCAAAATGCTGACCGCAAGTTTGTGCGAAATTTGGTTTGTTCCATTGTCTATTCACGCCATATACGAATGCGACCGAGTTGAAATTCGGTACTCGATTGTAAAATGTTGGCTCGAAATTATGTGCGGAATTTTAGCTGATTCTGACGCATAGTTTCTGAAATGGAAAATTTTCGAAGAAAAATTTTTATTTTATATTTACCCAGTTTTAATTGGATCAGATTTGTATATTTTGAGTTATAGAGGAAATCACAACAAAATCGTTTGTTCGATTATGCCTATTAATGAACTTAAATGTCGCACTTGGATGCACAACCAACTCTGGAAATTGCAAATCGCACATTCCGTTATTGTGATATACATTAACATAATTTTTGGCGCTCTAGTTCCTCTGAACTGAGTGCTTATCAATTTGCATAAATGTCTGTAATTTTTGATTTTTTGGCTGAAAATGGTCTCAAACGATTTGGTTCGACTCACTGATCAAGAATCCGAGGTCGAAATCGATTCTGTCCGGCCGGCCGGCCGGCCGTAGGCACGATAACTCTCGAACGAAAGGAGTTAGAGGATTGAAATTTGCAAGGTGGGTTTGGAGCGTAAATATCTCGAACAAGTTCGTTAATAGGTAAAATCCATCAAGCGGTTTCGGAGTTATGGCCTATTTTAGTCAAACACATTTTTTATGAATATGTCCTGAGACATGACATATCATGTCTCAGGAAAATAAGTTGACATGTATCAACACAGATCATATTATAATAACTCATAGATAGAATAATTATCGCATTATGTGAAAACACAGAAGTACGATTTTTTATTGAAATTTTGAAAAATCATATCTCCGAAAGTATTAGCTTGTTAGAGTTAAAAATAACATCAATGGATTCCTATGGTGAAACTGCATCTTGAGAAAAACTTATTTTGAAATTTGTAATGTAAAAAAAAATATTTTTTTGTTACTCCGGAACCATCTGACCGATTTTGCCCAATAAAGAACTTAGCCGAGATATGAATATCTCCCAAACCTATTCTGAAAATTTTACTGTCTAGCTCATTCCGTTCGAGAGTTATCGAACGGTCAGACGGCCAGCCGGACAGAATCGATTTCGACCACGTATTCTTGATCAGTGAGTCGAACCAAATCGTTTATGACCATTTACTTACATTTGGGCAAATTAATGAGCACTCCTTCCGAGGAACAAGAGCGCCAAAAATGACAATTCGCAATAAGACAGCTCCGAAAATACGGTCTATTCAAAATGAAACCTCTAATTGAACAACCCTGTATGATGGCGATGCATCTCCTTCTTTGTGCAGCATAGTTTTCGCACATTAATTTATTTTCTTAGGAAGAAGCTAGAAGTGATTACTACACGATATTTAGCTTTGCAGATATTAATAGTATCCCGTTATTCACTTCCTAATAGTGTGTATGTGTTTAACGTCATTCCCTCTCCTTAATTAAAAGTTCATCAACTCAGGAATGAAAATCAACAAATCCAGATGTCTGCGAAAAGTTATTTCTGTAATTCGTTGAAATTGTTGAAATTCTTAGATCTATCGACTCTCTCATCATTATAATGTTTTGAATAACTTCTTGGAATTTTAAATAAATACGATGATAATATTATACTCCCATTAATATATTTTCTAGGGAGATCTTTGAAGTTTTATGGTTGAAATATTTTATTGCTTATTTCAGAATAATTTGCGATGAACATTTCACTATGCAAAAATTAATGTTTGTTGAATGAGCTCGTCTCACGAATTCAGTGCTTCCCCAAATAAACCGAAATTTTAAAATTGTTTCAAGCACTGACGTGAAGTCAGGAGCTTTGGCACTTATTTTCTATAGTGTACTCATCTCTATTGGGCACTACTACGAATTTAGCAGCGTTATATACCGTTTTCTCAGCTTTTATTAAATATATGAATACATTTCATTTTAATGATGACAGAGACTTAAGTAGAGAATCGTATATGATCACAGAATTTTTTGATTGTGACATAGGTATTCTATTGGAATTAAAACACGAACAAACTTATGCCTCTACAAGTAATCACCGAGTTTTAATTGAATTACATTTGAATATTTCGAGTTATAGAGGAAATAACATCAAAATTTCAGATGAATATAACTCGAAAACAATTTTGCTGATTATGCCAATTGAAGAACTTGAATGTCGCGTTCGGATGCGTAACCTGAACGTGAAAATTGCAAGCCGCTATATCTTTCCGTTCTTAAGTTATCGTGAGATAAATCATATTTTTTCGTAATTTTTTAAAAATTTTCTACTAGTGCGGTCCTCACAAAATATCCAACAACTAGTTACCAAGCTTGAATTCGATCGGGTCTGCATTTTTTGAGTTATGGAGAAAATATTCCAGATGAGTATAACTCCGAAACCGTTGGGCCGATTATGCCCAAAAACGAACTCAACTCTCCCATTCGGATGCGCAACCTACCCTGGAAATTGCAAGTCCGTATGTCTTTTCATTCAAAAGTTATCGAGGCAACGGTCTGAACTCACCAAAGGCTGCTCAGATCTTCAACAATATAGTTCTGATCGTGGTGAAACTTGGCAGTACAGTTAGGTTTTCAAGGCTCTCGCAAAATTTCAGCAATGTCGGACGAATAGTTTCTGATATATAGAATTTTCAATGATTGTCAATGATATTTGAATATTTTCTGCTTATACGATCTTCACGAAATTTTGCAAGAATTATCGCGTTTACATTCTACAACTAATAACAATAACCATGTTTGAATTGGATCGGTTTCGAATTGTTCGAGTTATTGAGGAAATAACACCCAAATTCAGATGGATATAACTCCAAAACCAGTTCGCCAATTATGCTTAATAACAAACTTGATGGCAAATCACCATCACTTTCCGTTCTCATATTAAGGGGCAGAAAAATAATAATTGTAAAGAAGGAGAAGCATTGGTATAAGGTCTTCTGATAGAAGCTAGAAACTTTTCAGATTTCACACGAATATTCTGAGAATAATATGTAAGTGGTAGGTATTACATTTAAAAGTTGGTTCAAGCCCTGTGGACAGGAGCTTTGACGCTCTTGTTCAAACTTTGACAAATCATATCTAAGAAGTATTGCTTTCTCAGAGTTGGAAATGATATTGATGGATTCTTATGATATAACTGCATCATAAAGTAAATTCAATTCAAATAATAGTTTATTTATCAGGATTAAATGAGCAATCTTCAATGCTTTAATACTTCAAAAATTATCATTTAAATTATAAGGAAAGTACCATTGAAATGTCTAGAGCAAGGCTGGAGACAATCATAGCGGAATGACTATTTATTCCTGATATTTGAGTAGGCAGAGGCTGACGAACAAATTATTATCTTTTCATAATTTAATAGTTCATACCACTATCATATTCATTCTTTATTATGAACCTTATCTCAAGAAAAAATATTTGATACACGTAAATTCATATTTCAACATTTTTTTGCTAGCAACATTATGAAAATACTGTATATAGAAAAATGTCTCACTACTTAAGGAAGTAAAAGGTAATATTTGATACACGTAAATTCATATTTCAACATTTTTTTGCTAGCAACATTATGAAAATACTGTATATAGAAAAATGTCTCACTACTTAAGGGGCAGTAATTTCTTTTGATGATTCCATTATGTTCTCCTTTCCTATTGCCTTCATCAACTACATCATTAAAATGATCCAATTCTAAATCTTCCGAAACATCATCCCGAATTTATACATAAATTATTCAATATGCAACCAGTCAATATTGTTTTCGGTTTCAAAACAGTCTTGTATATATTCACAAATTCAAGAATCGGATACCTACTTGTTTTCCAGTAGAAAATATTTTCAAACTACGAATTGACATGTCTCTAATAATTAGATTCTGTGAATATGATGTATTATTGAAATTTTGAAAATGATATCAATGGATTCTTATGATGAAACTGCATCTGTAAAAAAAAATTAATTCAAAAGTTGTAATGTAAAAAAAAATGTTTTTGGTTACTCCGACACCCACTTTGAAAATTTCAATTGTCTAGCTCATTCCGTTCGAGAGTTATCGTGTTAACGGTCGGCTGGCCGGTGGCCGGTGGGACAGAATCGATTTCGACCACGGATTCTTGATCACTGGGTCGAACCAAATCGTTTAAGACCATTTTCAGCCAAAAATTCGAAAATTACAGACATTAGGGCAAATTGATTGAGCACTCTGTCCCGAAGAACAAGAGCGCCAAAAACGAAAGTTGGTATCATTTCCGGTGAAACCGGAAGTCGAACGAATCTGAATTTTCTTCCAAGAATTCATCTCTCCTAACAAAGCTTAACTATAAAATGTCAAATGTTTATCTGGAGTCTTTCTTCGACTTTCTTTCTAACGAACGGTCTTCGTTAATCACCCTGTATAATTGTTTATAACCGTTCTACAGACAACTCAAGCCAGATTAAATGTTGTATTGAGTCTCTCAGAGAATAATCTCTTTCCATGATTTAATATCAATAATAACAAATGTTAGTAGATATTCTTTGTTTTATAACAATTAAAATTGTCTATATGTATACCATTTCAAATATGAATGTCGTTCGTGCAGATCAAGAAACCCTCCGTATAAACTGAACTACTCGACCGATTTCAATTGTGCGAACTCAGGTTTCGGTCACCCTGTTTTCGAATAATTAGCACGGAATAGGTAGTGGTGCATCGCTCTTTGATGTCATAAAAATTTCAACAGAGCTTATTACTACCTCCAAAAGACTTCTTTATGTTGAGGGCGAGGTCATGAGAGGTTACTGGGTCGAAAGCCCGGGACAGCTCCTGTGGAGAGCCAATGAAAATTTTCAATCGGGGCACGTGATTCCCGCAGCATCCCTTCGCTTCATATTCGGTAATGGGGTTCTGCAACTGGAGTTATTCCGGGAAATTTCATGTGAATTCGCGAGTCGAATGATGAAACGAACGCTTGAGGTGGTATGGTGACTCTTCTTCACAGTCACGGGGTAATAGGATCATTAGACAACTCTCTGAAAAAAAATGAGTTTTGTTTCGGTTGCACAGACATGGCTTAGTTTGAAAACTTTCAGGAATTTATAATCCGCGTAAAACAGATCGACCCAATTAATTTTCTTCAAATTGAACTGTACAGAGTTGCCGCGCAGATTTTGAGAGCTGTCCTTCACTCATTGTGTTTGCAGCTGCCATATTTGTTCACTTTATAGTGAACTTGGAAGTTTAGACGGAAATATCAATAATATACAGAGTTTTGCATATCAAACTTAATATCCTGTCATTGAAAATGCAGAAGAGATTCGTTAATTCGTGTACCTATGTTAAAAACACAGACACATGAATAGTATCAAGTCAAAGAAGGATGACAAGTGTTGCCTGATTTGCCCCCATGTGGTAGACCCTAAACGGCTACTATCGATGAAAATATCAATCTCATCAAGAGTTTATTGTCGCACGAGTATTATAAAGTTGGCTCTAGAGGTGCAAATATTTCGTGGATACCTAATATTCTCACCTTTTAGGCATAAATGGCGTCGAAACACTATTGTTAAATAAAGAGTTAAATTGGTCTAGGACGACCATCAAAAACATGTAACTGAAGTCATTATTTCTTGAGCTTCTATGGTCAATTTTTTACAACAATATTTTACGGTCAGCTGTTCTCAGATAATAGAAAAACGCTTGTGCAAATTGAAAAAATAAGTTGAGAAAGCACTGACGTCAGTGCTCACAGCGCTTGTTCAAATTCATAGCCAGAGCGGTCAACCATCCAGGTACTGAACTCAGCAAACACTGCAAGTGTTTGGCACTCTTGTTCCTCGGAGCCGAATGCTTAGGTATCAATTTGCCAAATGTCTGTAATTTTCGAATTTTTGGCTGAAAATGGTCGAACATAAACGTTTAGTTTTGGTTCGACGCACTGATCAAGAATCCGTGGTCAGAATCGATTCTATCCGGCCGTAACCACGATAACTCTCGAATGAGCTAAACAGTTGAAATTTTCAGAGAATGTTGGGAGATAGATATGGAGGTTTCGGAGTAACGACAAATTTTTTTTTTTACATTACATATTTCAAATTAATTTTTTTTTAAGATGCTGTTTCATTATAAGAATCTATTGATATCATTCTCAACTCTAACAAACTAATACTTTCGGAGATATGATTCTTCAAAATTTCAATAATTATTCTTAGTTCTATGATTTCATAGAATACTCTAATTATAATTTGCTGATATATTTAAGTCCAACATGAGGTGAGTCATAGATCCACGTTTAGAATTTAATTACGAAAATTCTTGAATATTGATGCACAGAAACCAAATTGAGAGAATACTACAGCATGCGATGTTACCAAGCGGTCACCCATCCAAGTATTAACCGCACCCGACACTGCTTAGCTTCAGTGTTCGGACGGTATCTAGCATATTCAGTGTGGTATGGCCGCAAACAAAAGTTCTTCCTCTAACTTGGCAATTATATTTATGATGCAGTTCTATCATAAGGATCCATTGATATCCTTCCCAACTCTGAGAGACTATTACTTTAGGAGATATGATTTGTCAGAGTTCGAACATGATCGCCAACACTCCTGTCAACAGGAATTTTCCACATTTTGTTAAATAAAAAGCTCACTGTTCTGGAGAATATCCTTGTTTATAAGGACGCAGCAACAAAGCCTAAACAGAACACAACTGATACTCCAAGCTCGCTCAAGCTCTTTAGAGCTTATTACGGGTCTCCTTGGGGAAGACGTAGGAGGATCTGTTTGGTAATAACAATATAAATATCTAATTTATTGAACTACCAGGGTACGGAGTATTTATTGCAGATTCAACCTTATTATATTCGATACTTTTGAAGATTTTTGATGATCGAATGGAATCAAGCGCGCCGAAAAAAACTGGATGACTGCATTGGATATAATTTTTCTAAATCTCCAATAGCCAATATCTCCAACAATAAGTATCCTTTCGAGTTCACCTATAGGACTTTGTTGTAAAATAAGGTTTTAAAGGCTCTCGGAAAATTAAATCGATATGTGATGGATAGGTTCTAAAATACAGAATTTATTTCAAGATCAACAACATTATTCATACGTCATTGTATATGTATTTTTCAACAAACTATCCATATTTGATTTGATCCGATCAGTATTTTTCGAGATATTGCGAAAACAACATTTCAGATGGCTATAACTTCGAAACCGCTTGTCGAATTTTGTCCATCAACTAACTTAACCGGTGAATTTGGTCTCAAAAAGTTTTCGATATATGCAGGGTGGGTCTTAAAGTAGTACATTAATTTTAATCATAGATTCTTCTCATCAAATAAAACACATTTTTCATTTACCATTTTACCAAATTCGGTTCAGCTAAAATGTTATAAGCGTTTAATGATTTCACAATGTGCTAATACACTCCTACATATAATAAATGATGTTCAATAATCTATGTCATTAATGGTGGACGAGGAAAATAATGTTAAATCATGTATGACATTAATGGTGGACGAGGAAAAGGTATGGTTTAGAGCTTGATTCGGGATTCTAATGCTCAGGGACCATAAAAGTACTGATATTTCTGGAGTTTCCCATTTTGTAACATTCAATGAAGAATATCTCGAAAACAGTGCGTTTAAGGAGGAATGATGAAGAATAATATAATGTTTAAAATGATTGAATGCTCTTGGAATTAGTCAAGGAAAACTTTATCTGCTTGTGGTGTAAGGACACAGCTAGAAAACCTACAACAACACAAGCTCGTAGGAGCTTCTGACGGGTCACTATGGGGAAGACCTAAGGGGGCCAGTATAATCATATTATCATAATCATGTCATTAAAAATCGTGCCAAAGCAGACTGACCTCACGTCAGTACTTTCCCAATGTTTCATAGGGAAGTCAATCTGGTTTGACGCGCTTGCTGATGACATGATTATAATTATGATCATATCGTTATACTGACCCTCTTAGATCTGTCCCAAGGAGACCCATCGGAAGCTTCTAGGAGCTTGTTTTCATGCTACGCCACCTTAGGTACAGCAATATAGCTCCTACCGTCTAGTTTAGTCCAGGGATTGAAGTTGGAACCTTCTGTTTCGAGTCAAACACTCTATCCACTGAGCTAACACCACTTATTATTCAATTCAAATTGGTCAACGCGAACAAGCGGCCCGAAAGGTACAGACTTGATGTCAGTGCTTTTTTATATTTTTTTGTTCTTCTTGGAGATGTAAGAGTAGGTATAATCCGAAAAATTCAAATGATATTATTTCCTACTGCGAATGTAATAATATGTAGATAATATTACATAATTTAAATATAATTTTCAGTGAGGTTACGTGAATAAATACACAATTTGGACCTAGGGACAGGGGTTCGACAGCCAATAAAAAAACAGACAATTTTCACAAAAACAACTCACACACACGCAGAATGGCCAACAACTCATCTTTCAAACAGTATTTTGCAAATTCCATCTATCTTTAGTCCACTCACCCAATCGCTTCTGTACTTACACTCATGCGATTTCCCTTGTATATAAGCACATTCAATTCAGTTTGAATAGGTAGCCAAAGTTTGACAGTAATCAAACTCACATCAACCACTGTGCAGCCACAGTGGTTCAAGAGATATCTCAGCTTAGGTCATGTATGCTCGTCTCCTCTCAATGGTACTCTATGGGGGATAGCAGCCACCGACTCCAAACCCCACTCTTCTCAGACGATAACTCCCGCAGTTATATAACATTTCGTCTGCTCATGTGCAGACCACTCGTGGGTGAAAGCCCTCTCAAAATCACACATCTCACACAAAACTCCTATTCTGCAGCACCAGTGGGTCAGGAAATATCGCAGCAGTAGATTGTATGGAGGGTAGCATCACAGAACATATAATATAAGAATTGCTACCTGCCTTGTAAACTGTGCGCAACAGTAGTGACATTTATATAACATAGATTAGATAGAGATGGGGCGAAAAAGGTGGGGATATTCCATAATGGTTCTAGGAAGTGTTCGCTTGTTGAAGTATTTGTCATTTTAGTATTTAATTATTATAGTGCTCTGTGGTTCCGTCAATTTTGAATTTTCGGAATATAAATTATTCTGTGTTCGAAATTTATAATGATTCGAAAGGAAAGATGCTTCAAAATGAAACAAAGCTTTATAAACAATAATTTCATTATTAACATCACTGCTACAATTGTATTCACATATGTTATAGAATAAAACAAGTAAATGATATTTTTCGGCAACCGTCTGGGAAGTGCCCACTTCCCGGACGCTTTTTCTTTGAGAAAGAAGCATTTCCCGGCCTAGTCCGGGAAGTACGTACTTCCCGGACTAGGCCGGAACAATCACGCCGTTTTGGTCATTGTAATTATAAAATCTTGGTAGGTATATTTTTGATAAATGAAGTTTCCATAGCACTGAGAACACGGCTGACAGTTCATATAAAATTAGTTGTCAACATGTGATATTTTCTGTTCTGTTTAATTTGAATAAGATTCAAAATATATAAAAAGAAATGTGTCGTCTCATTGATTTGTTATTCTACACGGTTGCCGAAAAAATATTGTACGCAACACGCCCGAAAAAGGTTTTTTTGGACTCATAGACTTCCTGGACTCGCTTACGCTCGTCCTAGAATTGTGTCTATTCGTCCAAAAAAACCCTATTTTCCGGACTTGTTACGTAAATTACTATTTTCACACCTTTTCAAATGTGAATATAATTTAGGTAGCAGTTTTCTAAATCAAATAAGTTCAATTTGCTTCTAGAGCAGGGTTTCTCAAACTTTTGGCTCCTTGAACCCCTTTTACGGTTTCCAGATAACAGCGAATCCCTTGACTAATACATAGTGGCGAGCGCATGCCACCATGTTTGCCACATGTGCCTACCAGTCATCAAACCACCAAACGTAAATCTTGTCGCGAACCCCTAGGGTTTGCATACCACACTTTGAGAAACCCTGTTCTAGAGAGACTAAAAACCATGACACAATTCAATGAAACAAACAGAATTTTTGACCAACCATAGGTCTTTTTAGAATTTGGTGACTTATTTCAAGTTCTTGGGGGTATAACTACAAAATTCCTGTACAAATATCTGAATAAAATGTCAATAACACTTGTATGTTAGGGTTAGGGATAAAATATTCGTGGGTTAACACTCATTCACAACGGTCTTTCATTTATCACTATGATCCGAATTGTCACTTCACTAAATCACAATAGCACTGATTCATCTAGGGAGGGGAAGAAAAAACCAGTCACAACTGACAGTCAAAATCCGGTAGAATCCATCCATCTAGGCGATGACGGTCAATATCACTATTTTCTGAAAAAGAAACAAGTATCATTTTTACATATTAAGTGATAGAAGATGAATATTGCAATATATTTTACATATTATAAATATTCGTGATCAAGCGTAGCCTACTCTATCTTAGATATAGTAGGCTGTGTCAGGTAGTATGTCAGGATACATCTGAATGGGTTGTTGGTTCTATCACTCCATCAGAATTAATTTAATAATGTATAGTCCGAGTATATCTCTCGACCTTTCTAAAAAATGCTTCTCAGCAAAATATTAACGTTAATCACACTATAACTAATGTCTCAGTTAATTAACAACTACTATAATAATAAAAATAATAGAAATATGGATCATGCGGAGTAATATATATATATTATTATGCAATATGTATCTTGGCATTCCTCAATATAGGAGTAAATGCCCTTAGTCTTAATTCAAGGCCTTCCTAGAAGCGCCGCTCGACTCTGAGTACTTTTGTGCAGTCAGCATTTTCATTCCAGTTTCCCGGCTTTCTGATTTAATAGAATATAATTCCAATTCATTATTGTATTAACCAGCTCAGAATAAACTTGCTTCTGAATAAATATTTGTTTTTTTAAAAAGGTGATTCAAAAGAGTAAATTTATAAATGGCGACGAGGATGGGATTGTTGCTAGTATAACGAAAAAAAAAATAAGTATACGTGAATTTCAATTCTTCGAGCAACATTCCAAAAACCCGAGTTTCGAAAAGTGCGACGATAACTTCGAAGTAAAGTTCCGACCACGAGAAGCTCAAACGACTGCAGTAGAGATAAGCCACGAAGGTGTGTTGAATCCCCGAAAACAGAGTAAGGAGAACCATTCCCGACTTGATCTCAACTGCAACCCTTGAGAATCACCCTGAGGAGGTTTGGAGGTAGCAGCCCGGACACCAGGTTTAAAACGAGAAGTAAGTTGAGGCTATCCCTTACAATAATCCCAGTTTTTCCTATCCCTGGCCCAAAGGATATTTTCAATTTAATTTGCAACTCATTTTTTCATATCACCGATAGTGTAAACAAGCACATCGAAATCTTTCAAAATAGAGTCCTTATTGGAAAAATTCAATTCATTGAATATCAACGTAAATAATAAAAACTTCAATATGACTTCTAATGGAGAACATTCCAATCGCATGGTAATAGATTTAAGCACAGTTAAATATTTCGGTGAGTTATTACCAAGATTTAATGGTAACTCACATGAACTACAAACCTTTTTAATGGAAACTGAAAATTTCATAGATCGATTTGGCACAACTGATAATGATTTAATAAATCAATATTGCTTTGCAACAGTAAAATCGAAATTAATTGATCAAGCGAGAACTATCGTGAATTCTGGACCATGTTGCAATTCATGGCCTGAATTAAAAAGATTATTGAACAGTAAATTCGGTTTTAAAATTAACTTTGATGTTCTACAAAGTGAATATCAATATATGAGGAGAAAAACGAAGGAATCACTTTCTGAATTTATTGAAAGAATCAAAGAAACTAAATTACAATATGATTACCAAATACAATTATTAGGATTATCGCCCCCAGAACTGAATGTTTATCGAAACCTTTCAGAGAAAATTGGCATAACCGTCTTATATAATAATGTTGACGAAAATTCTAGGAATTTACTTGATCTCCAACCAAAATCTTTCGATGACACTTGTAAAATGCTAGAAAACCGAGAAATAAAGAGACAACAGCTTTATTTACAACCACCAACAATACCGACACCTAGGACAACGTACTCCCAAAATTTAAATTCCCAACCTACTGTTAGAAGAATTTATACAGACCCACAATTTCCATCAACTAGTAGACAATTTCCTGCAAACAGACAATTCAATTCGAATAGTGGAGAATTTCCTTCACAACCGGTACATTTGAAATTTAATAATAAAATACCAGAAACTAAATTTGCGACAAGCAGTCAAGTATTCGGAAAACCGCAAGACGTATTTAAGCCCAATCCAAATCATCGTTTGGTTCAACCCAAACCTGAACCTATGTCGGTCCAAACAAGAATACACCCTGTAAAAAGACCAGCTAGCAGTCAAATCCGACAAGAACCACCCAATATTAGACAAAATTACAGAAGAAACGGACCTAATGACTTTATATTTGAAGAACTCACTAATACAGAACAAATTGAACAAGAATTAGGAGAGGAAGAAGAATTTTATTATGAATCCGAAAATATAGATGACTCTAAATTAATTGAGGAATTTGATGAAAATTTTCAGAGAATCTCCGAAGACAAAGACATGACCTAAACTTTACACAGGAACATCTAGCATCATTACCATATATAGTATTAGATTATCCACCCTGCAAATTATTGATAGACAGCGGAAGTTCCATGAGCATTATTGATCCATCTGTAGCATATAATTTACTATCAGAAAACATTTACGAAGAAAAAACCTATTTTAAAACTGCACTAGGTAAAGATTTCAGCACGAATAAAGTTTCATTTCCTTTAAATTCTTTTGGCTATAATACAACATACCCCTTTGTGATCTATAAATTTCATACACAATATGATGGTGTAATAGGATCCAACCTTTTAAGATATTTAAAATTAAATTTCAATTGGGAAAGTCATGAATTAGGAAATACCATCAGAACACATAAATTCTTTTTACAAGAAACCAGTCCTAATGAACCCCTACCCATTAAATTAGACCATTTGGACAAAAATTTTCGAAACCAACTTACAAAAATTATTCAAAGTCACAAACAAGCCTTTCATCTATCAAATCAACCTTTGAATGCCTCAAACAGAGTTAAACATAATATTAGGACCATAGATGAAAATCCCGTGTATATTAGACGATACAGATATCCTGAGGTACACAAACAAGAGGTAAAGAATCAAGTACAAGATTTATTAAGTAAAAACATTATAAGACCAAGTATTTCTCCCTGGTCATTCCCTATAGTAATCGTTCCCAAAAAAACGGACCAATCAGGTAACAAAAAATGGAGAATAGCTATCGACTATAGAAAACTGAACGACAAAACAATTGATGACAAATTTCCGATCCCCAATATTGACGAACTTTTGGATCAACTGAATAAAGCAAAATATTTTAGCGCCCTTGATTTAGCAAGTGGTTTCCATCAAATAGAACTAGACGAGCAATCAATAGAAAAAACTGCTTTCGCAACCGACGAAGGACATTTCGAATTTTTAAGAATGCCCTTTGGATTGAAAAATGCCCCTTCAACATTCCAACGTTTCATGAATAGAGTCTTAAAACCGATCAATAATAAAATATGCATAGTATACATGGATGATATTCTCATTTTTTCAGAAACACCCGAAAAACATTTGGCAGACATTCAGACAGTTCTTCAACTCTTAGAAAAAGAAAATCTCAAAATTCAACTAGACAAGTCATACTTCTTTCAGACCGAAATTGTATTTTTAGGCTACAAAATATCTGAAAAAGGTATAGAACCGAATCCTGAAAAAATTGAAGTCGTAAAAAACTTTCCCATTCCTAAAACTATTAAAGAAATTAAATCTTATCTCGGAATGATAGGCTACTATAGAAAATTTATTCCTAATTTTTCAAAATTAACGAAACCCATGACTAAATACCTGAAAAAAGATGTTAAATTGAATATTAAGGACAAAGAATATGTAGATGCATTTCATGCCAGCAGAAACATACTCATTAATTATCCGATTCTCCAACATCCGGACTTTAACAGACCATTCGTACTTACAACCGACGCATCACAATATGCTATAGGCGCAATTTTATCGCAAGGGACACCCCCAAACGATCTACCTATCGCTTATGCGAGCCGAACATTGAACGAAGCTGAAATAAAATATTCAACTATCGAAAAAGAACTTCTAGCCGTTGTATGGGCTACAAAATATTTTAGACCTTACTTATTTGGTCAGAAATTTACGATCTACACGGATCATAGACCCTTGACGTGGTTATTTTCTTTGAAAGATGCATCATCTCGACTAATGAGATGGCGAATCAAATTAGAAGAGTTTAATTTCGAAATAAAATACAGGAAAGGAGCGTACAATAACGCAGATGCAGTATCCCGCATAAAATTTGACGAATTAAATTTAAATGAAAATTCAGATGACGATCTAGACTCAATAATTCCCCAAATTACTCATGAAGATCTGGAAATATCTCAAAAGGAACTAGAAGATATTACGAAATCGTGTACGGAAGAACAAGCAAATCCATCTTCTTCCCAAACTATTCATAGTAATGTCGAAAACCCTATATTAGAGATACCATATTCAGAACGCTCTCTGAACACATCAATCCATCAAATAATTTTCCAAAAAGCTAATGTGTTTAAAGTAGAAAAATTAAAACTACATAAGAACAGTCGATTTAGACTCATAGTTTCTATAAAAGAACCAGACGACTTCACAAAATTTTTAAAGGAATACGTCAAACCAAATAATCATTACGGCATATATTTCAAAAATAAAGATTTGGAAATACCATTTTTGAATCTATCACAGAATCTCTTCAAAGCTAACGCTTTTTCATTCAAAATTTCAAATACATTTTTAGAAGATATCGAAACGGAAGACGACCAACAACAGAAAATTAAATTATTTCACGAGACCAAGACCAGACACCGAGGTTTCCAGGAAAACTTAGAAAGTATTAAAAGACGTTTTTATTGGCCGAACATGAATAAACATATTCAGTCCTATATTAACTCCTGCGAAATTTGCCAGAGTCAAAAATATGAACGACAACCTACTAAATTAATATTTAAACCGAATCCAACAGGTGACAAACCATTTTCCCACTTGTATATCGATACAATAGTCATGAATAGAACACCCTGTTTGACTATAATTGACTCCTTCTCAAGACATGGACAATGTTACATTCTAAATAGTAAAACTTCAACAGAAATTGCAAATCAATTAACTCAATATTTTTCAAACCACGGTATACCACAAAAAATAACCTTCGATAATGGAACAGAGTTCAAAAATCAAATTATTCAAGATTTAGGCGATACCCATAAAATTTCCCTTCATTATATCACAAATTACAACCCTACCTCCAATGCACTAGTGGAGAGATTCCACTCTACCCTTATTGAGCAAATTAGAGTAATTGATGACAAGAATATATCTTTGTCAGAAAAGATGAATAGAGCGCTTTTGAGTTATAATAACTCAATTCACTCGTCAACTTCCTACACACCCTTACAAGTTATAAAATCGGATCTAAATTACAATACGCCAGTCGAACAGTCTACTCATGAAAAAATTTCGCAATATATTAAAGAATATCGCGAAAACATGAAGGAAATCTCAGACCATCTAAATTCACAGAAGGAAAGACAAAAAGAGAAACTAGATAAACTCAATCAGACACGACAAGAAGACAAAAAACTCGACGAATCTAAACCATCTTATATTGCCATACCAAAAAAGGCAAAACTTGACCCAAAATTTAAGAAAACCAATATCAAAATTATAGATAATATATTGATAAGGAACCCTGACTCCCAAAAAGTATATCATAAAAATAAAATTAAACAGAGAAAGTAATAATCTTTAATTTTCTCTTTTCAGAACACAAAAAAAAAATGACGAGAATCCTATTGCTATTTCTCAATCTAATTTTCGTCCCAGCTTTGCATTCATTAAAATTTAAGGAGATCAAACACAATATTCTTCCCTTTTTCGTAGAGAAAACATACATCAGTGTATCAAAGCATGTATTGATGTACCACTATAATTTAACCGATATTGATAAAATTTTACATGATCATTTTGTTTTAGTTGATCAATTAAATTCGGTCAGTTCCAACGTTATGGTTTCAAACTATGTTGGATCGATCAAAATCCAATTGAGACAAAATGAAATGCTTCTCAATAACTTATACACTACCCGACAAAAACGAGGTTTATTAAATATAGGCGGACATATAGCAAAAACACTATTCGGAACTCTTGATAGTGAGGATGAAACACTTTACTTGAAATATTTTGAATCTTTTAAGAATGAAATGCAATCGGTAAAAACCGAACAAAATCAAATGATCAGTATCCTGAGATCTATGACATCAAAGTATTCCAATGTCACTAATCACATTATACAAAATTATAATAAGTATCGATTGACACAAAATGATATTAATCGACTTATTCTTATAGAATTTGAACAGTTAACAATAAATAGAATTCTAAATGAAGTCAATACAGCCATCAGCTTTGCAAGGCTTCATCTTTTGCATGAAAGTATTTTACCCTTAAATATATTCCATGATTTTGTTAATAACACCGATTTCATGAAACACCTCTATCATTTAAAAGACTTTTATTCCATTTGCTACACTTCTGTAAAGTCCAGAAATAATGAGGTGATCTTCATCATTGAAGTACCCTTAACATCCCCAAATTCCCTAGACACATATTATGTCCACTATATCCCGTACCAAAACGTTACCCTCACCCAACAGCCCAAATACTTATTGGCTAAAGAAGAACAAATCTTGTGGTCCATTGATCAAGAATGCCCAAAGGTAGAAGATTGGTGGACCTGCCCACAGAATTTGCTACGACCAGCACCCAGCTGCATGAAGGACTTAATTTCCCACAAGAAAGAAAATTGTGAAAGACAAAGTGCACAGTGTAGTGACGATCTACTGAAACTATCATCGAGAAAATTTTTATCAATCGGTAGTGTACAAATTGGGGAACTATGTAATGACCATACAGAGTATTACAAACTCAATGGAATTTTCCTGATTGAAACCTTTTGTAACATTACCAATAGCTTTAAGTATTTTTATAAGGAAGAAATATCCACAATTTTTCATAATGTTCCTCTCCCGAATATGAAACCTGAAATAATTGAAAACTTAACCATTTCCAATTTTTTACTTGATAATTTTACTGTTCAAGAAACAATCTTTAATTGGAAAATCCACCCTAACCATGTATCATCAATCTATTTTATACTAAGTCTCACCATTATAACCATATTTGCCTGTTTGTTGTATAAAATATTCATTTTAAAATTCACAAATATCGTGAAGAGTTATAAAAATAATTCAGCCTCTTCAGCCGAAGTTATTTCTTAAAAAATGGGGAGGTATTATGCAATATGTATCTTGGCATTCCTCAATATAGGAGTAAATGCCCTTAGTCTTAATTCAAGGCCTTCCTAGAAGCGCCGCTCGACTCTGAGTACTTTTGTGCAGTCAGCATTTTCATTCCAGTTTCCCGGCTTTCTGATTTAATAGAATATAATTCCAATTCATTATTGTATTAACCAGCTCAGAATAAACTTGCTTCTGAATAAATATTTGTTTTTTTAAAAAGGTGATTCAAAAGAGTAAATTTATAAATATATATATGGAAAGGTTTAACGGGTAATTCCGCAAAAGGAGCAGATTAAAAATAATTCTGCTGGTACCTGCCGACACGTGTTTCTGCTAGTTGGCTTCTTCAGGACAGGGCAACCAAGAAACCAAGGAAAATATGGAAATCAAAGTGAAAATAGGTGACACCACACCAGGAGCGAGCAACCAATTGTGCCTTCAGCTCTAGGACCTCCATTTCGGAGGTAAACTATGGCATCGGCACGGAGGAAGCATAAGCTACCTGTGCGATGCGACCTCAACCCGAGGATATGAAACATAGAAATATGGATCATGCGGAGTAATATATATATATATGGAAAGGTTTAACGGGTAATTCCGCAAAAGGAGCAGATTAAAAATAATTCTGCTGGTACCTGCCGACACGTGTTTCTGCTAGTTGGCTTCTTCAGGACAGGGCAACCAAGAAACCAAGGAAAAGATGGAAATCAAAGTGAAAATAGGTGACACCACACCAGGAGCGAGCAACCAATTGTGTCTTCAGCTCTAGGACCTCCATTTCGGAGGTAAACTATGGCATCGGCACGGAGGAAGCATAAGCTACCTGTGCGATGCGACCTCAACCCGAGGATATGAAACATAGAAATATGGATCATGCGGAGTAATATATATATATATGGAAAGGTTTAACGGGTAATTCCGCAAAAGGAGCAGATTAAAAATAATTCTGCTGGTACCTGCCGACACGTGTTTCTGCTAGTTGGCTTCTTCAGGACAGGGCAACCAAGAAACCAAGGAAAAGATGGAAATCAAAGTGACACCATAGGTGACACCACACCAGGAGCGAGCAACCAATTGTGCCTTCAGCTCTAGGACCTCCATTTCGGAGGTAACCTTTCCATATATATATATTATTATTATTATTATTATAGGACAGTTTGGAGCTGAGGCTAAGCCTATAACTAGCTCTAAAATTTAAAAATATCAATTAGGTAATTAGTTGACAGTATAGAAAACAAAGTGAAAATAAAGCAGATATAACAAAGAAAGGAAGAGAGAACAAAAGCAACAGAAGCAAGATATAAACACGAGTGAATCACAAAACCGGCGGCACAATGGTTCGTTTCAAATAGTCATCATATTTGTTTTTGAAGGTGTTCACTGTCGATGCACCGACGATCTCTGCGGGCAAACGGTTCCAGGCATCGAAAACTCGGTTGGATAAGAAGGTCTGACGAGGAGTGGTCCTGAAGGATTCCTTTTGAAGCTTGAACTGATGTCCCCTCAAACGGTTAGTGTTACGTCTAAACAACGATGACAAGTCTGATCCAAATGTGTTATGTAGGGCTCTATAAGTGACAATCAGGTCTCCCCTCACTCGTCTATCCTTGAAGGTACTCAAGCCAAATATTCTGAGCCGTTCATCGTAGCTTGGTCGATTAAAGCCATATGGAATACGGGTTGATGATCTCTGAACTGCCTCCAACCTGTCCATATCACCCTTAAGAATAGGACACCACACTGGTCCTGCAAATTCCAGAATAGGGCGAATATATGATGTGTAGATTTTGCAGCAAACATCTGGGTCACAGTGAAAAAAAGACTTGGAAACCATAAACTTGACCCTCTTCGCCCTATCTGTTACCTTCTGAACATGTCTGGACCAGGTAAGATCATCCGATACTATCAATCCTAAATCGCTATGGTGATCGGAGGTTGTCAATGGATGTCCTCCCAACGTATACAGGTTCCTCGGATTCCCCTTCCCCATATGCAATACAACACACTTATCCAGATTCAGCGGTAGGAGCCAGTCATAACACCATTGGGATACTGTATCCAGATCACGCTGTAAAATAGCTGAATTCGTGACAGCGTCGCTGTAGAGCTTGGTGTCGTCCGCGAACTGAGAACATGAGGATTTTAGTAGGACAGGTAAATCGGCGGTGTACAAAATAAATAGAACAGGTCCCAGTACCGAGCCCTGAGGAACACCACTGACAACTGGCCTGAGGATAGAAGTACCGTCAGACACACGTACGCAAAATTCTCTGTTACTGAGAAAGGCCTCGATCCATAACAGAAGGTTACCTCTGATTCCAAAATGATCGAGTTTGGTGAGGAGTCTTTTTAGAGGAACTCGATCAAATGCTTTGGAGAAGTCCAAGTAGATTACATCGGTGGAGGCTCCGGCATCGAAGGATCTCGTCCAATCATTGACACACTGTAATAAATTTGTGAGTACAGATCTACCTGGTATGAAGCCATGTTGCCCTCTCGGAATAACATCATTTTCGCAAAGAAACGCCAACATGCGGTCCAATATCACTCTCTCACAGATCTTAGAAGCAACTGAAGTCAGACTGATTGGTCGGTAGTTGATTGGGGACAGTTTATCGCCTTTCTTGAATATGGGTGTCACTGAAGCTTTTAACCACGAAGATGGCAGGGAATGAGATCGAAAAGTCTCCTCGAATATCCTTGCGAGAGGAGCAGAAAGGGAACCGGAGCAGTCCCTAAATATTCTTGGCGAAAACCCATCCAGTCCAGGAGAAGATGCTGCCCTCAACACCCTCAATTCCTTTTCCACAAGATCGACAGGGAAAGAAATATCGCAGAGATCATATATACAGCGCGGACACTTCATGGCTGGAACTGGTCCATCTGGTTCAATCGTGAATGAGGCGGAAAATGAATCAGCCAGCACCTCAGCCGACTCCTGATAGTCATCGCAGACTGCTCCAGAAGGTTATATATATTACTCCGCATGATCCATATTTCTATGTTTCATATCCTCGGGTTGAGGTCGCATCGCACAGGTAGCTTATGCTTCCTCCGTGCCGATGCCATAGTTTACCTCCGAAATGGAGGTCCTAGAGCTGAAGACACAATTGGTTGCTCGCTCCTGGTGTGGTGTCACCTATTTTCACTTTGATTTCCATCTTTTCCTTGGTTTCTTGGTTGCCCTGTCCTGAAGAAGCCAACTAGCAGAAACACGTGTCGGCAGGTACCAGCAGAATTATTTTTAATCTGCTCCTTTTGCGGAATTACCCGTTAAACCTTTCTTCTTCTTCTTCTTCTTCCTCTTTCATTTAGGTCGTAACCTGTTCTTCTTCACGGTGTCTCTACCGAAATGGATACCCAGCTCTCCAGCCATCTTTTCCTGGGTCTTCCTATGTCTCTCCTTCCAGTGGGTTTTCGATCTCGTGCCATCTTTATAAGTCTTTCATAGCCCGCTCTACCGACATGATCATTCCATTCTCTGCGTCTCTTTCTGACGAATTTCCCGATGTCCACCACTCCGCATTCTTCCCTTATCGCCGAGTTCCTTATGCGATCTCTTCTGGTTTTTCCAACTATATTCCTCAGTGTACTCATCTCGGCCGTACGTAACAGTTGTTTAGTCCTATTCGTGTCAGCTCGTGTCTCCGCAGCGTAAGTCAATACGGGCCTCACCATCGTTTTGTAGATCTTTACTTTGCTCTCTGTCCTGAGGTATTTATTCTTCCATGTTACGTCTCTCAGATATCCAGATATGCGTGCCCCCTTCATAACCTGTTGCCTGACTTCTTTATAATTATTTCCATCGCTCGTTACTTCTACACCCAGGTACTTGATGTTCATTACCTGCTCTATGATCTTATCGTCCACCACCAACTTACACCTAATGGGATCTTTCGATATCACCAAAGATTTTGTTTTTTCCGTTGATATCAACATGTTCAAGGTCGTCGCCGCTTCCGAAAAGGCGTGAAGGAGACCTTTCCATATATAAATAAAAATAATCTAATATAAAAATAAATTATAAATAATAAATTAATACAATCATAGTGTTCAGTGAGTGCATGTATTAGGTACAAATATCTAAAACCAGGTACATTCAGACAGACAGTCAGCGAAAATTAGAGATATTTTTGCTAGGACTTATTTTACAAATATCATTCCAAATTTTCAAGGTGGAAGGATCTTTAGGGAAACGAAAAAATCTTCTATTTCTGCAAACAAGTGATGAATGGCTGATATATGAATTTTTGCAAGAATACTTAACATCTTTACGCGACAATGAAGTAGCAGAACCCGAAGCCATTTTCTTAATTCAATATGATATTAAACACAATTAGATTTGCAGAATGGAACTTCGTATAAATATAAACTTATCAGTTAGTGGCCCTAATCTTTAACACCCCTGAAAAAAAGTCATCAAATTACCAACAAATCACCTGTAAAAATATTAAATCATATTCCCAACATAATCTGAATTCTGAAAGTAAATTTTTCATTACATTCTATAATAGCAAAAAAAAAACTATATATCAGTAACTATTCGTTCGAAATTGCTGAAATTTTACAAGAGTCTTCATAACCTAACTCTACTGCCAAGTTTCAAGTTTTAATACGATCGGTTAAATATTGTTGGAGATTCGAGCATTCTTGTGTGAGTTCAGTAGATGGGTTACCGTTGCCTCGATAACTTTCGAACGAAAGGAGATAGGGACTTGCAATTTTCAGGGTAGGTTGCGTATCCGAAAGGGAGAGTTGAGTTCGTTTTTGGGCATAATCGGTGTAACGGTTTCCGAGTTATACCCACCTGGAATATTATTTCCTTGATAACTCAAAAAATAAATATTCGATCGAATTGGTGCTTGGTAACTACTGGTAGAAAATCAACATAAAGACGTGTTTAAAATTTTGTAAGAACCGTACCCCTAGAAAATTTGAAAAAAATGACGAAAAAAAAAATTTTAAGAACCGTACCCCTAGAAAATTTCAAAAAAATCACGAAAAAAAAAATTAATCATTAATCAGCCAAAAGGTTTCGGAGTTATACGCATCTGAATTATTGTTGTTATTTCCTCTGTAACTCAAATTATACGAAATAAGATCCAATTAAAACTCGGTAATTACTTGTAGAATGCTGACGCGCAAAATTTCTCCGAATTTCGTGAATATCGTATTCAGAAATTACTCGAGAGGTATGGTTATTCGTAGATCATTACATATTCAAAGAAATTCAATTCAGATAGAATACATATGTCAGAATTAAAAATTCGGTGATCATAGACTCTCTCATTACTCAAGTAATGTGGTATCCACAAAATGTATTCATATCTTATAAAAGCTGAGAAAATGGTCTATATCGATGGTAAATTCGAATAAGAGTAACCAATAGGGGTGAATAAAACATTATTAACAGTAATTTTGTCTTTTGTCGGTTCAAGGTTAAATTATAATTGATTTCAGGTGTCTTGAAAAATTTTGATTTCGACAACTATGCTGGATCGATTTCGAATGAGGAGTGAATAGACAATGGAAAATGCGCGTAAAAGCTCCTGACTTCACGTCAGTACTCCAACCAATTTTTCAACAAACTACAGAGTTTCAATTCGATCAAATCAGGATTTAAGCTCCTGACGTCAGTGCTTGAACCAATTTTACACACGTCTTCATGTCGACATTCTATAACTAGTTACCAAGGTTCAATTCGATCGAGTCTATATTTTTTGAAGCAAAATTTCA
Organism: Halyzia sedecimguttata; assembly: GCA_937662695.2. Classification (NCBI taxonomy): domain Eukaryota; kingdom Metazoa; phylum Arthropoda; class Insecta; order Coleoptera; family Coccinellidae; genus Halyzia; species Halyzia sedecimguttata. Next base: position 32,556,814 of record OW569415.2, read on the forward strand.
GCCATGTCGGACGAATAGTTACTGATAAATAGAATTCTTTTCAATGTTTTTTTAAAAATTCTCTAGTGATACTTACGATCCTCACGAAATTTCGCAAAAACTTTCGCGTTGGCTTTCTACAACTGATAACCATGTTTGAATTGTATTGGTCTTGCATTTTTCGAGATATTGAGGAAATAACAGCCACATTTCAGATGGTTATAACTCCAAAACTGTTCGGCCGATTATGCCTACAAACAAACTCAAATATCACATTCACTTGCACAATCCAACCTGAAAATTTCAACTTGCTATCTCTTTCCGTGCTCAGGTTATCATGACAAAAATAATATTTTTTAATATATTTTTTTTAATATTCTAGTAAAAAGATTCACACAAAATTTCACTAAGTTTCAATTCGATCGGATTTGTATTGGTTGAAAACAAGATTATTATTCGGAAACCGTTGGGCCGATTATGCCCATTAACGAACTTGTCCGTAGCATTGGGATGCGCCACCTACCCCGAAAATTTCAAGTGGCTATCTCTTTCCGTTCTCATGTCACGTTTGACATGGTGAATAATGGTGTGGTATTTTATATAATTATGACACATATTCGCCAGTTATATTTTTTTCCGACTATAACCGGTTTCTTTCATAATCAGATACCCCTTGAACTCATAACCTATGAAATTAGCATAAACAAAGCAGACAAAGTTCATCTTCGGTCACTATAGGAATCAAGAATCAATCATTTTACAAAATAAAAGTATTGCTCAACATAACTCCTAAAATGCACCGTTCTGGAACTATTCAACGGTGAATATCATAAAATCTGATTGATATTCCAGAAATTTTACTTCCTTTATGGATCCGTCCAGAGACGGATATTCTAGCTCAGAAGCTAGAATATTCGAATTTTACATATGGGTGAGTCAGTTCTAAATCCACACGACGTGCTCCTTAGGACGTCATCAGGTATGTGAACACCATTGGACTATTATCGGATATCATTGGAGGTATTCAATTCTAAATAACGATAGTTGCGGAATGATCAATGTGAGAATAGGCGATGATGAAATTATGTATAATCTTGAAGTGGAAAATGAATTTAAATCAAGTGGATGTTTAGTGTTTTGATAGTGGAGAATAGTGAAACGTTTTCCTTAGAAATGCTGCAGTAAGAACAACTCATAAGAATTGAGTGAGTAAATAAGTTCTCTCAAACATGAATTTCAAGCGTCATATAAAAATTTTCGGTTGATCTATAAAACAAACGGAAACAGGGTTATGTGTTGAAGAGGGCAATCAGCAATCAGCACATTATGAAGTCTTCAATACCTGATGGCAACTTTTGACCTTAACAGAATCTGGAAAAATGACAGATGAAAAAACTGTTCTATTTAATGAAAGAAATCTACAGTCGAATTAATGTACAACTTATAGAATCAGCCTGTATATTATTCGAGAGACTAAAAAACATAAGTCCAGTATGTCCAGTTTATTGTCTCTCCTAAACAATTGGAGGGAAATTAATTAAACTTGGTATCAAACTCGAATATGTCCATGGAATGAATATTACCATCGTAACGCTGAATATTCTACATAATTCAACAATATTCTACGATCATTAATTTGTGGGTTTCCAAGAAAAATATGATGTAAATAAAAAAAATTGGTTCAAGCACTGACGTGAAATCAGGAGCTTTTGCGTAATACAGTAGAACTGACAATAGAACACACGTAATTTTTTTGAAATTTTCTAGGGTAGGTACGCTCTCACACAATTTTACACACGTCTTTACGTTGATATTCTACAACTAGTTACCAAGCTTGAATTCGATCGAGCCATTATTTTTTGAGTTATCCAGGAAAAAATATTTCAGGTGGGTATAACTCCGAAACCGTTGAGACCCTGAAAATTGCAAGTCTCTATCTCCTTTCTTTCGAGAGTTATCGAGGCAAGGGTCACCCATCCAGCTACTGAACTCGCACAAGGCTGCTCGGATCTCCAACAATATAAATCCGATCGTGTTCAAACTTGGAACTTGGCAGTAGAGTTAGGTTCTGCAAAATTTCAGTGATGTCGGACGAATAGTTTCTTATACATAGAATTTTTTTCCATGATTCTCAATGATTTTCAAAAAATTTCTAGTGATACGTGATACATCACCAAATTTCGTAAGAATATTTGCGTTGGCATTCTACGATACGACTAATAATCATGTTTGAATTAAATCCGTTTTTTGAGTTATCGAGCAAGTACCAACCAAATTTCAGATGGGCATAACTCCAAAACCGTTTGGTCGATTATGCCTATAAATTCAAAGGTAGCATTCAGATCCACAACCTAACCTAAAATTTTCAAGTCGCTATCTCTTTCCGTTCTCAGGTTATCGTTATCGGTTAACATAAATAACATTTTTTAATTTTTTTTTATGATACGATTCTCACAAAATTTCACAAACGTCCTTAGGTTTGTATTCTACAACCACTCGCCAAGTTTCAATTAGATCAGAATTCTATTGGTTGGACACGGAATCGTTACTCGGAAACCATCGGGCCGATTATGCCCATTAACGAACCTGTCCGTTGTCACTATCCCTTTCCGTTCTCAAGACATCGTGGTAACGGCCGGCCGGACAGAATCAAATTTACCTCGAATTCTTCATCGGGTAGTCGAACCCAATCGTTTGAAACCATTTTCATAAAAAATTCTAAAATTACAGACATTTGGGCAAAATGATAACGCGATGTTCCCCACAACATACACGCAGAAAAATGAATGTTATTCTGTTTCTGCAATTTCAATAATTTCTATTATAATAATCAATCAATATTTAATACGTCGGATGTGGGACTGGCTTAGGCAATCTATTGTCCTCACCACGACTTTTTGTGTTGAAAAAGTTATTTATCCCAGCTCATTGGTAGACAAATGTGTTCACCATATTAATTTATTCATAGTGTCTATACATCAATTTGATTGCGCAATAAAGATGGATACTAATATATACATACAGTGTGGAACAGCCAAATGGAATAAATTCGACAACGGATAAATGAGAGCGTGTTTGGAAAAACGCTTGGACACGTCGATTTGTATTTTTAACTGAGCATTTTTTTCAAAAAAAAAAATTATATAGGGTGCGTCATGTGACAGTGGCCAATACCCACTTTCTTATTTTAAATGCAAGCCCCTGTATATTATTAATATTTTGGATTCTTCAGAGAATTCTAGACATAAATCATGCACAATGTCCTATACCTATCTTCAACTGTTTCGGAAATATTAAGTGTTTTCAGATTTATTACAAAAATTAACATTAAAAAAAGAAAATTATTTTATTTCACAAATTCGCTACATTACACTAAAAACCTAATAATTAATACTGATTATTTCTTAATAATTTAAAAAAAAAAACAAAAAAATATTAATGTCAATGTAGTAAATGTTCAAAATGCTCGCCGCGAACGTCTTGGCAACATGCTAATCTGGTATAGAAATGTCTTCTAACATTACTCAACATCTCAGGTGTAACTGATCTAATCGCAAGCGTGATTCGTCTTTTTAAGTCATCTAAGTTGAGGGGTTTAGTTTTTTATACAATACTTTTGACATAAAATAATTTTCTTTTTTAATGTTAATTTTTGTAATAAATCTGAAAACACTTAATATTTCCGAAACAGTTGAAGATAGGTATAGGACATTGTAAATGATTTATGTCTAGAATTCTCTGAAGAATCCAAAAAATTAATAATATACAGGGGCTTGCATTTAAAATAAGAAAGTGGGTATTGGCCACTGTCACATGACGCACCCTATATAATTTTTTTTTTTGAAAAAAATGCTCAGTTAAAAATACAAATCGACGTGTCCAAGCGTTTTTCCAAACACGCTCTCATTTATCCGTTATCGAATTTATTCCATTTGGCTGTTCCACACTGTATATGTATATCCATTGAGTAGTCAGATTCAACAGGCGCTTGAAATGATCGGCGTGTAATTAAATTATTATTCTAACTCAGTTGACTAACAAACAACAGTAGGTATCATTGGGAAGCAATTTTGTTGAATATCATATTATCTCTGAGTTCAATTGTGGCCATTCTCGAAAAGTTTACATTAGTCAGACAAGCTCTAGACCCACATTAGATGGAGAGGCTTTGGAAGATGTACACAAAGTATCATAAAATTTTTAGGTGCATAGGAATATCAACTCAATGTACACTGCTCCACAAAAGTTAAGGAAGGTCAGAAATTTTGTGACCATTTCAAAAGCCGATTCTTGTTCGCCAAATGTTCATTTATGAGAAATCAAATGTTTACTCTCTTATATCTGAATGGCTTTTTTTCTCCTCGTTTGATAACTTTTTCAGTGTCAGGCAAGTTCTTGTCGTTTGCGAATCTGAGAATTTTGGATCAGTTACTGTTTTAAGTTGTTACAATCAACTTAGATTCAAAATCTGAAAATTTGTTTTGCGATAATGCCTAGACGTAAACTTAGTGCGGATGGAGCCAATAGGGCTATTGGTATGATCGAGGCAAGACGTAACCAGAGAGATGTTGAGAATTTCTTTCAAATTAGTGAAAGCGTAGTTTCCCGGCTCGTCCACCAATATCGAGAAACTGGAAACGTGACCAAAAGACCGAGAAGTGGATGCCCAAGATCTACTACTCCTGCACAAGATTGGTTTCTGACAGTGCCTACCCGTAGAGAGTCTTTGAGTACTTGTCGAATCATGCAACACCGTCTTCTGAAGGCTACTGGTGTTTTTTTCGTCCTCCCAGTAGGATGCGCAACCTACCCTGAAAATTGCAAGTCCCTATCTGCTTTCTATCGAAAGTTATCGAGGCATGGGTCACCCATCCAGCTACTGAACTCGCACAAGGCAGCTCGGATTTCCAACAATATGAATCCGATCATGTTCAAACTCGAAACTTGGCTGTGGAGTTAGGTTCTGAAGGCTCTCGCAAAATTTCAGTGATGTCGGACGAATAGTTTTTGATATATAGAATTTTTTTAATGATTCTCAATGATTTTTCAAAAATTTTCTAGTGATACGATGCTCACGAAATATCGCAAGAATTTTCACGTTGGCATTCTACAACTAATAACCATGTTTGAATTGGATCCCTTTTGAAAACCGTTTGGTCGATTATGCCTATAAACAAATTCAAATGTCGCACTCCGCTGTGCAACCTACCCTGAAAATTACAAATCGCTATCTCTTTCGGTCCTCAAGTTATCGTGAGATACAAAATATTTTATGGTAGTTTTTTTTAAATTTACTAGTCCTCACACAAAATTTACAATCCTCAAAAAATTCCACACATGTCTTTATGTCGATATTCTACAACTAGATACCAAGTTTCAATTCGATCGGGTCTGTATTATTTGAGTTATCGAGAAAATAATATTCCAGATGGTTATAACACTGAAACCGTTTATGCCCAACAACGAACTTAACTCTCCCATTCGGATGCGCAACCAAGCCTGAAAAGTTCAACTCCCTACCTCTTTTCGTTCGAAAGTTATTGAGGCAACGGTTACCCATCCAACTACTGAACTTATCTAAGGCTGCTCAGATCTTCGAAAATATACATCCGATAGTATTTAAACTTGGAATTTGGTAGAAGAGTTAGGTTTTGAAGGCTCTCGCAAAATTTCAGGGATGTCGGGCGAATAGTTTCAGATATATGGAATTTTTTTCAATGATTTTCAATAATTTTTTTTTATTTTTCTATAGATACGATTCTCGCGAAATTTCGCAAGAAATTTCGAGCCGGCTTTTTACAACTAACCAAATTTGAATTGGATCGGTTCTGTATTTTTCGAGTTCTTGAGGAAATAAACACCAAATTTCAGATGGGTATAACTTCAAAACCGTTTAGCTGATTATGCGTATTGATAAACACAAATATCGCATTCAGATGCACAACCTACCCTAAAAATTGCAAGTCGCTCTCTGTTCTTGGGTTATCGTGACGTAAATAATATCTTTTAATAATTTTTTTTAAATTTTCTAGCGACACGATTCTCACAAACGTATTTGTATTCTACAATTGACAAAACTGATGACAAAATTATCACTCGGAAACCGTTGGGCCGATTATGCCCATTATCGAACTTGTCCGTCGAATTTGGATGCCCCACGTACCCTGAACATTTCAAGTCGCTACCTCATTTCGTTCTCAAGTTATCGTGACAACGGCCGGCCGGCCGGACATAATCAAATTTGACCTCGAATTCTTCATCAGTTAGTTGAACCTAGTCGTTTAAGACCATTCTCGTCAAAAAATTCGAAAATTACAGACATTTGGGCAAAATGATAAAGCGATGTTCCCCAGAACGTACACGCAATGAATTTTCACCTGAAGCTGTGAAACTTATAAAAAATGGACAAAAGAATGAAATAGATAAGTGAGTAAACATTTAGATTTCTCATATTTAAAAAATTGGTGAAAAAAAATGGAAACTTCTGAAACTCTCTCAAAATTTCTTGTGGAACAGTATTTTCGCTCAGCTAAAATCTTATTCCAAATAAGTATAACTACAAAACAGTTGTGCCAATTATGCCCAATAAGGAACTTAACTCTACCATTCGGATACGCAGGCTACCCTGAAAATTGCAAGTCTCTATCTCTTTTCGTTCAAAAGTTGTCGAGGCAACGGTTACTCAAACACCTACTGAAGTCACACAAGGCTGCTCGGATCTCCAACAATTATAGATCCGATCGTGTTCAAATTGGAACTTGGCAGTTGAGTCTGGTTTTGGAGGCTCCCGCAAAATTTCAGCGATGTCGGAGGAATAATTTCTGATATACAGGGTGAGTCTTTGACCACTGCATTAATTTTAACCAAAGATTCCTCTCATCAAATTAAACACTTTTTTCATTTACCATTTTTCCAGATTCGGCTCAGGTAAAAAGTTACAAGCGTTTAAAGATTTCATAATGTGCTAATATACTCCCGCATATAAATTATCTATGACATTGTTGGCGGACAAGAATAAGGCATGGTAACGTAGTTTACAGCTTGATTCGGGATTCCAACGCTCAGGGACGGATCCATGAATGAAGTGAAATTTCTGGAGTTTACCATTTTAAAACATTCAATGAAGAATATCTCGAAAACGGTGCGTTTAAGGAGAAATGATGAAGAATAATATAATGTTCTAAAACGATGGACTATTCTTGAAATGACTCAAGAAAAACTTTACATGCTTTCTTTATGCTAATTTCGTTTAGTTTTATGAATCCACGAGTCCATAACTAGAAAACCAGTAGAAGTAGAAAATAACTAATATTTGGAAAATATGTATCATAGTTATAGGAAACTTTACGCCAACATTCATTTTATTCCAAAAAAGGATATCAAAGCTACAAAATAAAAACTGATTTTTTTTCAAAATTTCAACAGCCTGTATATTTTTACCTGAGCTGAATTTGGAAAAATGTTAAATGAAAAAAGTGTTTCATTTGATGAGAGGAATATTTGGTTGAAATTAATACAGTGGTCGAAGACTCACCCTGTATAGATTTTTTTTCAATGATTTTTTAAAAAAATGTTCGGTAAAACGATCATCACGAAATTTTGCAAGAATTTTCGCGTCGGTAATCTACAATTAATAAACATGCTTGAATTGGATCGGTTTAGTATTTTTCGAGTAATTGACAATGTAACAACCAAATTCCAGATGGGTATTACTCCGAAAGCGTTTGGCCGATTATGTCTATTAACAAACTTAAATGTTGCATTCGGATGCGCAACCAAGCCTAAAAATTGCAATTTGCTACCTCGTCCCGTTCTCAAGTTATCGTGTGGTAAATATATTTTTGAGATACTCAACCTCTATTTCTTTCCGTTCTCAAGTTATCGTGGGATGAATAGTAGATATTCTTTGATAATTTTCTAGTGATACGTTTCTCACAAAATTTCACATACGTCTTCAAATCTGTATTCTTCAACTACTCACCCAGTTTCAATTCGGATATCTGTTTGTCGAAAACAAAATTTTTACACGGAAATCGTTGGGTTGATTATGCTCATCAACGAAGTTGTCCGCCGTATTGGAACGCGATATCACTTTCCGTTCTCAAGTTATCGTGGCATGTTCCCCACAACATGCGAGCAAAAAAAATGGGTTCAAGCCCTGTGGACAGGAGCTTTCTGGCGCTCTAGTTCAAACAGACAAATTATATCTGGTATTGGTTTCTCAGAGTTGGGAATTATATCAATGTATTCATATGATAGAACTGCATCAAAAAGGAAATTCAATTCAAATAATAGTTTATTTATGAAGATTAAATGAGCAATCATGAGAATGACTACTGCACCACATTTTCAAATTTTTTTTTGACACTTTGCGGTGATCTGGTCAATACGAAACTTCACATGCGTATAAAGGTCATGATTCTTCAATTTGGTGCTAAATTTCAGATAGATCGAGTGATCGGTTTCGGAAATATTCATAAAAAATATTTTTACTAAAATCGGCCATAACTCCGAAATCCCTTGATGGTTTTCGCCCATTAACGAACTTGTCCGAGATATTTACGCTCCAAAACCACCTTGCAATTTTCAATCCGCTAACTCCTTTCGTTCAAGAGTTATCGTGCCTACGGCCGGCCGGACAGAATCGATTTCGCACTCGGATTCTTGATCAGTGAGTCGAACCAAATCATTTGAGACCATTTTCAGCCAAAAATTCCAAAATTACAGACACTTGGGCAAATTGATAAGCAATCTGTTCCGAGGAACTAGAGCGTCAAAAAAACAAGTTTCGTATGACAATTGCCCAAAACAGGTTTAAAGTACCTACAAATAGTAGGTATTCCATAAAACTTGTATAAAATAATAAATTACCTTGTAATCGATCAAAAATTTCCTGATCTACGTTCACAAAATTTTCTCCTCTCTCGAACTTTGGAATTATGCTTTCAATATTTACGTAATATTTTCAAACATTTTCGGGTGAGGTCCCCGTTGCATCGCTAAAATACGAGTATTTCAACCCCAATATTCTTGAAGTTACAATATTCCCTTCTGTCAAGTTGACTTTATGGCAATTCATACATAGAATATACATAGAATAATTATATCAATCTGTGAAATACGATTTACATTGAAATTTTGAAAAATCATATCTCCGAAAGTATTAGCTTGTTAGAGTTAAAAATGATATGAATGGATTCTTATGATAAAACTGCTTATTAAAAAAAATTAAATTTGGAATTTGTTATGTAAAAAAAAATTTTTTTTTTATTACTCCGAAACCTTCTGTCCGATTTTGCCCAGTAACGAACTTAGCCGAGATATTCATCCCCCAAACCTACTCTGAAAATTTCAACTCTCTAGCTCATTCCGTTCGAGAGTTATCGTGCCGGCCGGACAGATTGAATTTCGACCATGGATTCTTGATCAGTGAGTCGAACCAAATCGTTTAAGACCATTTTTATCGAAATATTCGAAAATTACAGACATTTGGGCAAATTGATAAGCACTCAGTTCCGAGGAACTAGAGCGCCAAAAGGTTGAAATAATTAAGATTATAAAAATTACAAATAGCCGACTGCTGCAAAAATTATTGAATGTAAAATTAACTATTTTTCAGTTCAATTCAGATTTATGTAGACAATAAAATATAGTTTAATATAAATATAAATTAATGCGTAAAAGAATTTTGCAGGCAGTACAAACGTATAACCAAACTGTGTTTAGTACTGGTCTCTCAAAAATATTTTAATTAACTATGTATATTAAAAAAAAATATTTCCGTAATCCACGTTTTTCCGCGCCTGCAAAATTAATTATATTTATATTATAAATATGTATTGAAATGAAAAATTGTTTATTGTGCATTCCACATTAAAGGCACAAAATCTTGTTTAAGCTTTTTTCTCTCTTTTCAGTTAATCATTTTTGGCGGTCTTGTTCCTCGGAATAGAGTGCTTATCAGTTTGCCCAAATGTCTGTAATTTTCGAATTTTTGGCTGAAAATGGTCTTAAACGATTTGGTTCGACTCACTGATTAAGAATCCATGCTCAAAATCGATTCTGTCCGGCCGTCCGTCCAGCCGTTGACACGATAACTCTCGAACGGAATGAGCTAGACAATTGAAATTTTCGGAGTAGGTTCGAGGGATAAATATCTCGGTTAAGTTCGTTATTGGGCAAAATCGGCCTGATTGTTTCGGAGTAACGAAAACAAATTTTTTTCTTATATTACAACGTTTGAATTCAATATTTATCAAAATGCAGTGATTTCATTTTCAACTCTAACAAGCTAATACTTTCTTAGATATAATTTTTCAAAATTTCAATAATTACATCGTATTTCTATGTAATCACTTTCTGTGTTCACTGTTAATAAATGTCATCTATCTATTTGAGTAATGTCAATTCGCAGTTTGAAAAACATGTATCTGATTCTTGAATTTGTGAATATATACAAGACTGGTTTGAAACCGCAAATAATATTGACTGGTTGCATATTGAATAATTTACGTATAAATTCGGGATGATGTTTCAGAAGATTTAGAATTGAATCATTTTAATGATGTAGTTTATGAAGGCAATAGGAAAGAAGATTATAATGGAATCATCAAAACAAATTACTATTCGTTGACCACTGAGGTTAATATTACATTTTACTTCCTTAAGTAGTAAGACATGATCCTATATACAGTATTTTCATACTGTTGCTAGTTAATATATTTTGAACTACTAAAATAATTTGTTCGTAAGCCTCTACCTACTCAAATATCAGGAATAAATGGACATTGGACAATCAGCTATGATTGTCTCCAGCGTTGCTCTAGACATTTCGATGATACTTTCCTTAGGTATTTCGAGTTGTGAAAACTACGCACCGAGTGTAAGTTACAACAACCCATTCCACGAGGTTGAATCATTGCAGATTGCTCATTTAATCTTGATAAATAAATTCAATGACAATTTTTGAAACATTGTAGATTGCTCTTTTTTTTGGTGCTATTGTTTATAAATGATAATTTTTGAAGCATTTCTTTTTAAACGACCCTTTTTAAAATGTAATTTTTATATCAAGGTTTTCCAGTTATATGTTTTATATTTATTATTATTATTTTAAATTGGATTTTTTAAAATTTGTGAAATATCACTTATATGTCAGTATATAGTTTATTGAATTTTTCGACCAGGACAAAATCTGTTGGGGTAGTAGTTTTCAATAACTTCACCATGATAAAAATGTTAACATTGACTGGCGTTTTGACATGAAATACGTTCGTTGGGAATCTTGATATTTCTTAGAAAATCCAATAAAATTCACCCCCGGAACAGTTCAATCTACACGTACATGACCTGAGCGGGACTCGAACTTGCGACCTTCGGTGTTGAAAATAGTATCTATTCCAGCCCAGCACCAGCGGTGATCGAAATAGTCCTTTCTATTGTGAAGACCTAAGCTATTATGATAGTTAAGGGCGTTGAACGATGATGAATCATGATGACATGCTGCATTCACGTAATGAAAAGTGCCAGTTAAGCATGTCAAACTCTGAAAGCTGGAATAAAAAGTTCCATCCTCTTCAAATACAGGGATAATAGATACGGAAGTCCTACTTAACCAAATCTACAATCTTAACCATCACAAAAGGTCCGAGATTCTCCGTTACAGTTCCCCCTTCCCCCTTTGTTCAGCATCCCCCCATGTACCAGAATCAGTTCTGGCTTTCGATACAAGAATTCTGTCAGGGCGTTCTTGATAGTTCGTTCGACGAAAATGCACAAACTACCCTCTAGTCTCGTTTCGTGAAAACGGGACTAACGTCGAAGCGGGAGGGTAGAAAAAACAAAACTACGCGCGATTAAACCGCCCTACGGAGGTAGATCCTCTCACTTCCGGCCTAGCAAATGAAGGACATCGAATTTAAACGTCCAATTGTAGAGTGTGATTCAGTGTCAACGATAGAAATTTTTTCTTAGTGTGATCGTCGATCAACAATCGAGATCGGGTCAGTTAATTATGGTGGGAGAACTGAAAGTTGCCACAGTTGAAATTGATAATTCTGACAATATGGCGACCCTTCCAGTTTCCAGAGCTAACGATTCGGAAAAGAGTGCGGCACTCAAAGAGATGGAGATCAAAGGGGTTCAGCCGAAACCCGACAAAAGGTATTTTGGTTTTTCCGGGTTGTTTGTTAATCGCTGGTCACATTGTACGAATGTGAGATTATCTTGTCAAATTCTGAAAGCATTCACGTGAGGTCAGGAGCTTCAACGCGCTCTTTCATTTTATGATCAATATTAGTGTCCGACCAAAACAGGATTTGAAGCCGAAACCGAAATTTAGGCCGAAACCAAAACTTCTTTCGATATTTCTTCTGCTTTAGAAAAACAGGATATTTATCTGTAACGTTTCAGAGCATAAATCAGACTCCTTCAACTAACACTGAGTGAAAATCTTAGAACTATCTGTTGTCGGAGACTCATTCTGAAATGTGTCACTCTTACAGTCGTTGGAAAAGACTCGGTGGCGATATTTTGATGATATATTTGTAATTTGGCAACATGGAAGAGGAGATTTAGACATTTTTCGATTTCATAAATTCAAATGAACCTACAATAAAATTCACTTTAGAAAAAGAGGAGCATAATAATGAACACTTTACTATAGACTATAGAGCTAATCTAATTTGTTGAAAATCGATATAATGAAATTGATTTGATCATAAAATTTCTTGAAGATAATGGATAACCGTGACAATTCATAAATACATCTATCATGAAGTTAGACAGACAAGATTCAACAATGAATCAAGCACAACAGCAAAATAACCTGCAACAACAACGACCCATTATATTGAATGTGATCCCTTATTGAATGATTTCTTTCTGGGTTTTCTCTCCCAAACTCTAAAAAATATCTAGGTATAAAATAAAAAATTAATTATTTTGTGATTTGCTTCTGCGTAAGAAACACAAGATAGCAATCAATCGAACAATGTTGCCTAACAAATAACAACGAAACAACATCAACGAAGAAACAACTATATCGTAACGTTTCAGAGTCTATATTAGAATCTTTCGTCAGACGATTAACGAAATCTTCAGAATTATTTTGTTGATATAGTGATTCTGAAATTCGAGAATTGTCACATTGGCAGTATTTGAAAATCATAGTTTTACTTTGCATAGAAATTTCCAAGTTCCAACTCCTTTTTCAATAAATTCAGCCAAATATGGTCAATACCAATTTAGCAATTTGCATAATTGCATTCTCTGTTCAATAAAATACAAGTTGACATTGTTCGATTGATTGCTTTTGACAAATATCTTGTGTTTCCGACGCAGAAGCAAATCACAAAATAATTAATTTTTTATTTTATAGATATTTTTCAGAGTTTGGCAGGGAAAACCCAGAAATAAACCATTCAATGATGAATATACCTCCCACAGTATCCTCTAATGATTACGTGATCCCTTATCTTTGCTGACATTCAGGATGATCGGTTCTAATTAACTAAGACAAAACCGATTAATGAAAATAAAAATTCAAAAAACTGTGTATATAATATTCCTTGTATTAACGGTAAATCGTATACAGGAGAAATATCGAGACCACTAGAGGTATGAAAGTCAGAACACGGGTACAACTTAATGAATAGAGACACATAAATCAAAAATAGCAGAACATTTATCTAAGTACCATCAAAGGAGATTGGAGAGCAGATTGGAGTAAAACAAAGATTCTGATGACATAAAAAGGAAACGTATGGAGTCAAATTGTATTCTTTTGAACAGAGAAAACAATTTGGCAAATGGCTCAATTGCAGTTGACCACATTTGGCTAACTTTGTTGAAGAAACGGTTAGACCTTGGGAATTTCTCTGTGTTTAAATTATTCTCTTGGTCTGATTTAAGGTCTGAAATATTACAAAAAGTTATTTCGTCACCGGGAAATGAACTAAACAATTTTCAACTAAATTACCTGATTGTATTACTTAGAATATTTATTCTTTTCGCTACTGAAGAACTGGAGTTTGCACGACAAATTTGGTTTGGTCATGTGTAATTTCGGTTTTCCATACCGAAAAATAATAATAAATCATCATATGGCGGTGCGTAAATACTGCTATACAATGATATTGTGCAATAGACTGGTTCAAAAAAATCGACTATTTTTTTTTCTTAAATATATCGAAAATATTGTTGGAAATGATGAAAAAAAAATCCTGTGAAAGTTACAGCCCTTAATATTAATATTAAGATGTCCCGCATGATAAATTTCAATTTCCCGTATGATTAACATGGGAAAGCTTGTTTTTTTGAGTTTAGAATTTCATAACTCTGTTATCGTTTATCAAAAAAGCTAGACTAAATCATTTTCTTGTGTAAAATTGAACGCTCTACAAAAAAGCTTTCTTAGAATTTTTCGATAAACCGACGGGTAATTCCGCAAAAGGAGCAGAGATAATCATTCTGCTGGTACCTGCCGACACGTGTTTCTGCTAGTTGGCTTCTTCAGGACAGGGTTTCTTGGTTGCCCTGTCCTGGAGAAGCCAACTAGCAGAAACACGTGTCGGCAGGTACCAGCAGAATGATTATCTCTGCTCCTTTTGCGGAATTACCCGTTATACTTTTCCATTATAAATTATATTTTAAAGTTGAATAACTTCAAAACGCGTCGGTTTATCGAAAAATTCTAAGATAGCTTTTTTTGTAGAGCGTTCAATTTTACACAAGAAAATGATTTAGTCTAGCTTTTTTTGATAAACTATTAAAGAGTTATAAAATTCTAAACTCAAAAAAACAAGCTTTCCCATGTTAATCATACGGGAAATTGAAATTTATCATGCGGGACATCTTAATATTAATTTTAAGGGCTGTAACTTTCACAGGATTTTTTTTCATCATTTCCAACAAAATTTTCGATATATTTAAGAAAAAAAAATAGTCGATTTTTTTGAATCAGTCTATTGTGCAAGTGCGCTGTTGCCAAATATGCGGAATTTTCGCAGAAATCTGGAAATCCCAAGAAAGTGGTAATATAAGCTTTTTATATGGATTGGATTTTTTTGCGTTATTTGCACGTCAGATGGACTTCGATAAATGCTCGACAATTATTCATAACCATTGTGATGATACATACCTACTAGGGTGATTCAAAAAAAAAGAATATTTTTTTTTTCGTTTGGTACTCTGAAAAATAGGTTCCTAGACACCTCTAAGAAAGCCTCTCCAAGCATGAGTTCTTAATTGTAACGGGAAGGTCCTCCTTCTTACAGTTTTCTATTTTTTCTTATTATCAGATAGAAAAATTTATATCTCGCTTCCAACTACTTGAAAAAATATCTTTTTCCTTAGATTTTGTAGGAAATTGAATGCTCTACAAAAAAGGTCTCTTACGATTTTTTCGTAAACCCAACCGTTCAAAAGATATCAACGGTTCAAGTTTGATTATTTTTGGGAAAATTTTTTATTTCTTATGAATTTTATAACTCAATGAAAAAAAATCATTATGAATGATGAAACTCATAGTTTTGTAGGAAATTTACTGCTCTATAAAAATGGTCTCTTATGATTTTTCGATCAAGTTGAGCGTTTACGAGATATTCATCGTCAAACATCAATGCATATCAATTTTTCTAGTTTTTGATCAATAATTCGAAAAATTTCAATTTATTCTGTGAGTTTCAAGGAAATTTAGACAAATTTGAGTTTTTATTATAAAAGCAACTCCTATAGATGTTTTCTGTTCAAAAATTCATTTGAAAATTTTTATTCTAATAATATTTGTTTTTAATTTTATCTTTAATAATTTAAAATCTTAATCGCGTTGTCATTTATTATTATGAAATTTGTTCAGTGCGTATTTTCAAATTGTTTTTCACAAAATATACATAAAATTTTCGTTCGAGGGGATTTTTGTTTCGAATTCCATTTCTTCTTCTGTTTGTCTTCTGAAACTAACGCCATCTATGTTTTTTACTCTCAACTATCTTCAGTATCTACCCATTTAATACCGTATTTTCAGTGTTCCTAAAACTGATCATCTTGAATACGTAATAAAATATTGAAAATTATATGGCAGTTGATAATTAAATAAATAAATTCTTCGATAAAAAAGTGAAACACATGTGAAACACACTAAATTGAATTATATATTTAAAAAAATGAACTAATTTTTTGTTTTAATGTAATCAAACATGCCCAAGACTAAAAAAACTAATTAAAAAAATAGTTCATAACATATTTCTATTCATAAAAACTCAAATTTGTTTAAATTTCCTTGAAACTCACAGAATAAATTGAAATTTTTCGAATTATTGATCAAAAACTAGAAAAATTGATATGCATTGATGTTTGACGATGAATATCTCGTAAACGCTCAACTTGATCGAAAAATCATAAGAGACCATTTTTATAGAGCAGTAAATTTCCTACAAAACTATGAGTTTCATCATTCATAATGATTTTTTTTCATTGAGTTATAAAATTCATAAGAAATAAAAAATTTTCCCAAAAATAATCAAACTTTAAACGTTAATATCTTTTAAACGGTAGGGTTTAAGAAAAAATCGTAAGAGAACTTTTTTGTAGAGCATTCAATTTCCTACAAAATCTAAGGAACAAGATATTTTTTCAAGTAGTTGGAAGCGAGATATAAATTTTTCTATCTGATAATAAGAAAAAATAGAAAACTGTAAGAAGGAGGACCTTCCCGTTACAATTAAGAACTCATGCTTGGAGAGGCTTTCTTAGAGGTGTCTAGGAACCTATTTTTCAGAGTACCAAACGAAAAAAAAAATATTCTTTTTTTTTGAATCACCCTAAATTACCTACTATATTTTTCAAGGATATTCTGCTAAATAAAACTTGTTTACGTTCGTTCCTATATACGTTTATTTTAACCTCAATCTTTCGAAAATTATTCTGTAAGAGATATCAAATACTCAGCTGAAATCAGCGAGTAAGTCACTCAAACGGTTGAAAATTGTGTTTCAACCATTTTTGCGCGTATGTTCTGGGGAACATCGCGTTATCGTTTTGCCCAAATGTCTGTAACTTTCGAATTTTTTGAAAAAAATGGTCTCAAACGATTAAGTTCGACTCCCCAATGAAGAATTTGAGGTCAAATTTGATTCTGTCCGGCCGGCCGTCCGGCCGTCCGGCCGTTGCCACGATAACTTGAGAACGAGAACAGCCAGCGACTTGAAATTTTCAGGGTGGGTTGCGCATCCCAATACGACGGACAAGTTCGTTAATGGGCATAATCGGCCCAGTGGTTTCCGAGTAATAATTTTGTTTTCAACCAATATAAATCCGATCGAATTGAAACTTGGTGGGTAGTTGTAGAATATGAACCTAAGCACGTTTGTGAAATTTTGTGCGAATCGTATGGCTAGAAAATTTTAAAAAAATTATTAAAAAATATTTTTGTTGTCACGATAACTTGAGAACGGAATGAGATAGCGGCTTGAAATTTTCAGGTTAGGATGTGCACCAGAACGCGACATTAGAGTATGTTTATGAGCATAATCGGCCAAACGGTTTTAGAGTTATAGCCATCTGAAATTTTCTGAAATTTGGTGGTTTTTTGTTCCTCATGTACTCGAAAAATACTGAACCGATTGAATTCAAACATGGTTACTAGTTGTAGAATGCCAACGCGAAAATGTTTGCAACATTTGGTGAGGATAGCATTTGTAGAAAATTTTTAATAAATCATAGAAAATAAAAAAAAAAAAATTTATATATCAGTAACTATTCGTTCGAAATTGCTGAAATTTTGCAAGAGCCTACATAACCGAACTCTACTGCCAAGTTTCAAGTTTTAATACGATCGGTTAAATATTGTTGGAGATTCGAGCATTCTTGTGTGAGTTCAGTAGATGAGTGGCCGTTGCCTCGATAACTTTCGAACGAAAGGAGATAGGGACTTGCAATTTTCAGGGTAGGTTGCGTATCCGAAAGGGAGAGTTGAGTTCCTTTTTGGGCATAATCGGTCTAACGGTTTCCGAGTTATACCCACCTGGAATATTATTTCCTTAATAACTCAAAAAATAAATATTCGATCGAAATGGCGCTTTGTAACTAGTAGTAGAAAATCAACATAATGACGTGTTTAAAATTTTGTAAGAACCGTACCCCTAGAAAAAAAAAAATACGAAAAAAAAATTTTAAGAATCGTACCCCTAGAAAATTTTAAAAAAATCACGAAAAAAAAAATTGGTTCAAGCACTGACGTGAAGTCAGAAGCTTTTGCGCGTATGTTCTATTGTCCATTCTCCTGTATTGGACACTCTTAATTCGAATTTACCATGGTAAATTCGAATTGAGTGTCCAATACAGGATAATGGACAACATAATTTACCATGGTAAATTCGATTAAGGGTGTCCAATACAGAAGAATGGACAATAGAACATACGCGCAAAAGCTTCTGACTTCACGTCAGTGCTTGAACCAATTTTTTAAATTATTTTTGTTATTCGGAATTTTCTAACGGAGATTATCCCGTTCCATCGAATTTGAAATGAACTGACAATTGTAGTAACATCGTGAAATGTTCAAGAAACCTCCGAAGGTATTTTTCGAATACTCGCAATTTTAGTATGCCGCTTATCCTTATTCTCTGGTGAATCAAAATATTTTATGGGAATTGAAAGCACAATTCGCTATTTTTATTTTCAGATCGTTTTGACATTCTTTCCCTCAACTTTGTTCATTTAGACACTTAAACGTTTCGCTTTTCTGCGTAAAAGATGGGTTTCGTGAAATGTACGAATTTGAAAAAATTAAACGCCTCTTTTACTACTAAAAAAATTTAAACTATCCATTTTTCCACATTGTGCCAAAAATATAAAAATCAAATAACCCACCCTTCAGTTTGATATTATTGAATAAATATGAGTATATTTGTCATTATACAGTGCGCGTCAAAATTATGGAACAAATTCATTTTCTCAGAAGAAAAATATTGGCCAACAAAATCCTGAAACAGGTCAATTTTTGTTTCACTTTTACAAATTTGTATTCATTTTTGAAGGATTTTCGTTGCACCCTGTGCGATTCCTATCAACCCTCTAAAATTTTTGAATAGGGAAAGTGGGTCCTGTGGTACTTTTTGGGCAAGGTCTTTGTATCTTCTTTACAGGCGTGCAGACATATTCAAGAAAACATTTTTCTTTTTTGAAAAATAGTATGTGCCACCAGTATGTGCACTTTGTCATGGCTCATTTACTTTGAGACGATGGTACCTGATGAAATTTGTCACCGAATGAAAGTCGACCATTACAGTTTTGTTCATGCTCAACTTTCAACCACTTTCAACCCCCTCACGCCCCCCCATTTTTTTCTCCATTAAAGGGTTCGTAGGGGTTGAAAGTTGCACATGAACAAAACTGTAATGGTCGACTTTCATTCAGTGACAAATTTCATCAGGTGCTATCGTCTCAAAGTAAATGGGCCATAACAAAGTGCACATACTGAAAACCTCTTTGAACTAACTATTTTTCAAAAAAGAAAAATGTTTTCTTGTAAATTTCTGCACGCCTGTAAAGAAGATACAAAGACCTTGCCAAAAAAGTACCACAGGAACCACTTTCCCTATTCAAAAAATTTAGAGGGTTGATAAGGATGGCACAGAGTGCAACAAAAGTCCTTCAAAAATGCATAAAAATTTGGTAAAAGTGAAACAAAAATTGACCTGTTTAAGGATTTTGTTGCCAAATATTTTTCTTCTGAGAAAATGAATTTGTTTCATAATCTTGACGCGCACTGTACTGTTTAGTTATAACCTGAACCACGACCGAAATATGTCTTCGAAGAAAGATGAATCCAATAGATTTTCCATGGTTTTTTTGAATCCGGATATTAAATAAATTGCGCAGTTTTCTATAATACCTTATTTCTATAATAATGATTCAATATCTAAATGGGAGGAATATTGAAATATCTATTAATAAAGCTAGAATCATTCCGGTCGACGGTGAGAGAATATACGGAAGATAGATGATTCTCTCACGAAATTTCAATAGTGGACGGTATATCTCGAGATATTAGTTATTATAAATTACGAAAATTTGGGTGAGAGCTGAAGTAAATCAAGCTTCCATGCCGGCTACTCGCTTTGAATGCGGGCTTCCTGGAATTTTGTAACACAATTGCTTCTATTAGTTCCAGGAATGGTATAAATTTAGGTGGAACAATTCTGTGGGAAAGGAAATGGAAAATTAGAAACCAGCGCCATCTTCGAGTTCCGAGGGTTAAGAGCATTAATTAATAGAGAACCGATAATTATTCCCCATACCAAAACTGCACCAACGAATTTACTCTGTATTATCTGCCAACGAATCATATTGCAAAGAGCTTTAAGATAGCGCAGGAGGTATGATGAAAACTCTTCCAATGAGAAGACCTCTATACCTCATCTGGAAGAGCAACTTTTCAATACGCATTTAGTCCAAAAACCGTTTTATTGGAAATCAACGAAAAACGATTTTTTCTTCCACCCTGGCTTATACCCTTATTACACTATGCCTTTTTCGTGCCTATTTGTCAGCCTGACTGACTGCGCCTGACATTTTGAGGAAATACGCTTGAGCCCGGGACTATTTTGTAGACTTTTTGAGGCTTTTGTGGGCTTGAAAATAAATATAACTGGTTCTATTTGTTCCGCCTGAATAGTGGGGATTTCAAGCCTTTTCGTCGAAATCTCATGTCTACCAACACAATATTTATCTGTCTGACTTGACGTCTTAACATATCCTAATTTATTCTATCCTTTGAATCGCAGCCTTCGTAAATTCTATAATAAATTTATGTTTATTACTCTGAAGACGTAAAGTAACTAAACTTACGAAGGCCAGATAATCTGTGATGGCTATCCCCGAGTGATATGAAGTTTTCACCAGTAGCCTTTTATCGAAAAGTAATTATTAATTTCGTTTTTGGAGAAATGCTTTGTGGAATTACAGTGTTACAGTGTGAATTTGCACTCTATGTAGTAGCATATCAAACGTTTCTTCGGACATTCCTAAACCACTATGGTATTGTTTTAAAAATATACGAAAAAAACAAGAACTTAAATGTCAATTTCATCAATGTTTGCAGCTCTGAAATTACTGCCTGAAACAAGCGCGAAAAAAGCATGGTGTAATAGTGCAACTCATTTGGGGGGAAATTCAACCAACAAATAGCCATGAAATTAGGCGCAAATATAGACCTGAAAAAGGCATAGTGTAATAAGGGTATTATAATTTATGTGCGTCGAGTTTGTTTGATAGAAATTCACATCTAAAGTTAATAACTAATCTCATTTAAATCAATATTGATCAGATATACACAGAAAATGTAAAAAACGTTTGGACTTAATGCGTCTTGATTCATCCCATTGTATTTAATGCTTTTTGTTGTGGTTGAAATTGAACATAGTGTTGTTTGTTGCGATTTATTACGAGATTTATTATAAATTTTGAGAAAACAGTCTGCACAGTTAGTAAGTGTTGGCTTGTAATCTAATTAACATGAGCAAATGGATTAATTTTTTGCGCGTATGTTCTGGGGAACATCGCGTTATAGTTGTGCCCAAATGTCTGTAACTTTCGAATTTTTTGACGAAAATGGTCTCAAACGATTTAGTTGGACTCCCCAATGAAGAATTCGAGGTCAAATTTGATTCTGTCCGGCCGGCCGTCCGGCCCTCCGGCCGTTGCCACGATAAGTTGAGAACGAAAAGAGCTAGCGACTTGAAATTTTCAGGATGGGTGGCGTATCCCAATACGACGGACAAGTTCTCCCAATACGACGGACAAGTTCGTTAACGGGCATAATCGGCCCAGTGGTTTCCGAGTAATAATTTTGTTTTCAACCAATATGAATCCGATCGAATTGAAACTTGGTGAGTAGTTGAAGAATATGAACCTAAGCACGTTTGTGAAATTGTATGCGAATCGTATGGCTAGAAAATTTAAAAAAAATTATTAAAAAATATTTTTGTTGTCACGATAACTTGAGAACGGAAAGAGATAGCGGCTTGAAGTTTTCAGGTTAGGATGTGCACCAGAACGAGACATTTCAGTTTGTTTATGAGCGTAATTGGCCCAACGGTTTTAGAGTTATAGCCATCTGAAATTTGGAGTTTGGTGGTTTTTTGTTCCTCATTAACTCGAAAAATACTGAACCGATTGAATTCAAACTTGGTTATTAGTTGTAGAATGCCAACGCGAAAATGTTTGCAAAATTTGGTGCGGATAGCATTTGTAGAAAATTTTTAATAAATCATTGAAAATAAAAAAAAAAAATTATATATCAGTAACTATTCGTTTGAAATTGCTGAAATTTTGCAAGAGTCTTCATAACCTAACTCTACTGCTAAGTTTCAAGTTTTAATACGATCGGTTAAATATTGTTGGAGATTCGAGCATTCTTGTTTGAGTTCAGTAGATGGGTGACCGTTGCTTCGATAACTTTCGAACGAAAGCAGATAGGGACTTGCAATTTTCAGGGTAGGTTGCGTATCCGAAAGGGAGAGTTGAGTTCGTTTTCGGGCATAATCGGTCTAACGGTTTCCGAGTTATACCCACCTGGAATATCATTTCCTTGATAACTCAAAAAATAAATATTCGATCGAATGGAAGCTTGGTAACTAGTAGTAGAAAATCAACATAAAGACGTGTTTAAAATTTTGTAAGAACCGCACCCCTAGAAAATTTGAAAAAAATGACGAAAAAAAAAATTTTAAGAACCGTACCCCTAGAAAATTTTAAAAAAATCACGAAAAAAAAATTGGTTCAAGCACTGACGTGAAGTCAGAAGCTTTCGCGCTTATGTTCTATTGTCCATTCTTCTGTATTGGACACCCTTGATCGAATTTACCATGGTAAATTATGTTGTCCATTCTCCTGTATTGGACACTCTTAATTCGAATTTACCATGGTAAATTTGAAAATTTGAAATTTTGGCAATTGACTTTATAAGGGCAGGGTCGCTTTCAGTAGCAAGTATAACATTTCGGGGGGGTTTGAACCCCCAAAACCCATCTCTGGCTACGCCCTTGATTTCAGACTAATTTAGCATTCTCGCGCGCATGTTCTGGGAACATCGCGTTATTATTTATTTTCCAATACAGATCCGATCGAATTTAAACTTGGTGAGTAGTTGTAGAATACTTATAGACTTAAAGACGTATGTTCAATTTTGTGCACATCATATCACTGGAAAATTTTGTAGTAGGTTGAGCATCCGAATGCAATATTTGATTTCGTTAATAGGCATAATTGGCCAAACAGTTCTGGAGTTATACCTATCTGAACTTTTGTTTTTTTTTTCCTCCTTAACTCAAAAATGATCAAACCAATCCAATTCAAACATGGTAATTAGTTGTAGAATGCCGACGAGCAAATTTTCAATAAATTTCGTAAGGATACTATCACTAGAAAATTTCAAGAAACTAATTGAGAAAAAATTCATTATCTCAGAAACTATCCGTCTGATATCGCTGAAATTTTGCGAAAGGCTTCAATATCTAACATTACAGCCAAGTTTCATTATTTCAACACGATCGGACCTATGTTGTTGGAGATCTGAGCAGCATTGAGTGAGTTCAGTAGCTGGATGGGTGACCGTTGCCGCGATAACTTTCGTAAGGAAAGAGATAGGTATTTTCAGAGGAGGTTGCGAATCCAAATGCGACAGTTACGTACATTGTTGGGTATAATCGTCCAAACGTTTTCGGAGTTATACACACCTGAAATATTGTTTTCTCCATAACTCAAACAATATAGATCCGATTGAATTGAAACTTGGTAGATAATTGTAGAATACCGATTCAAATAAGTTTTGTGAGGATCGTATCACTAGAAAATTGAAAAAAATGTGTGAAAGCCATGTGAACAGGAGCTTTGGCGCTCTTGATCAAACTTTGACAAATTATATCTCCGAAAGTATTGGTTTCTCAAAGTTGGGAATGATATCAATGAAATCTCATGTTAGAACTGCATCATATAATGAAATGAATTAAATAAGAAGTTCAAACAAGAGCGCCAAATCTCCTGTCACAGGGCTTTCCCACTTTTTCAATTTGGCTTCTGTGCGTCAATTCTCAAGAATTTTTGTAATTAAATTCAAAACGTAGGTGTATGACTCATCTCATGTTGGATTTATATACATCAGGAAATTATAATTATAGTATTCTATGAAATCATATAGAATTGAGAATAATTATCGAAATTTTAAAAAATCATATCTCCGAAAGTATAAGTTTGTTAGAGTTGAGAATGACATCAGCAGATTCTTACTGCATCTTAAAAAAATTGAATTTAAAATTTGTAATGTAAGAAAAAATTTTTTTTTGTTACTCTGAAATCACCTGGTCGATTTTTCCCAATAACGAACACAACCGAGATATTTAGCTCCTAAATCTACTCTGGAAATGTCAACTCTAGCTCATTCCATTCGAGAGTTATCGTGTTAACGGCCGGACGGACTGAATCGATTTTGATCATGGATTCTTGATCAGTGAGTCTAACCAAATCGTTTAAGACCATTTTCAGCCAAAAAAATCGAAAATTACAGACATTTGGGCAAATTGATAAGCACTCTGTTCCGAGGAACAAGAGCACCAAAAAATCATTTAAGAATATTATTTATCTCACGATAACTTGGAAAGACATAGCGATTTGCAATTTTTGGGGTAGGTTTTGCCCCTAAAGTGACATTTGAGTCCGTTAAAAGTCATAAGCGGCCAAACGGTTTTGGAGTCATATCAATCTGAAATTTGGTTGTTATTTCCTCAATAACTCAAAAAATACGTTGCCGATTCAGTTCAAGCATAGTGGTTAGTTCTAGAATGCCGACGTGAAAATTTTCGCAGAATTTCGTGAGGATCGTATTACTAGAAAATTTCAAAAAGATCATTGAAAATCATTGAAAAATATTCTATACATCAGAAAGAATTTGCCATAGCTGAAATTTTGCGAGAACCTTGAAAACCTCACTATATAACCAAGTTGAAAGTTTGAACACGATCGGAATCTCTATTATTGAAGATCCGAGCAGATTTGCACTATTCGAATAAAAAACCAAATTCGAGTACCTACCCACTTATATTCTAAAAATTGTATTCGAATAATTCCAATACAATTCCCAAACCCTAAGTTGAACCAATTGGAAGGAGGCTCTATCAAATGAAAATTTTCCGCCACACGTGGTCTTCTAATGAAACAATAAACCTGTCAAATTACGTGTCGTAAAATACCGGCAATATTCGATGGGGAAACATGTGAGTGAGAAATCTCAATTCTACTATATATATATATATATACTATATATACAAATTATTTATGTAGTGGCCGCCACCTACGACTCAACCATGAGTGAATGAGTGTGTCATTTTATTGGGGCAATAAATCAGATATAGCATAGTCAATACCGCGACATTTATATTGTTTCATAATGTAACCAAGAGAACTGCTGGGATCCCGAAATACATTGAATATGGCTCAGGAGACCATTAAACCAACGGAAATAGAATTTCATATAGTAACCGCTGAAACGGGAAATATTTAATTTGTTCTGCAGCGATGACTTATTACGGAAGTAATTGGTGATATTCTTTGCTTCACATTATTCTGAAAGAGTTCATTAAACTTGTTTATTCATTATATGAGCAAATATTGTTTTAGTGAAAAAATATAATTAAGAGATAATTTAGTTAAAGGCTAAACATTGCTGATACCATTGTTAATATATCAAAAAGACCTGAACATTCTACCAAATTAAATTCGACAATTGGGTTTGCAAATCTAAGTTCATTGATACGTAGAGTTCACATCTTGAAATAACAGAAAAGTTTTCATTGATCAAGAAATGACACATTTTCTGACGATGGACGTCTCAAAGACGTTTCATGGACGTCCTTGTTACTATCAGGATGCCTTGGGGGCACCTTTTGGCGCTCTTGTTCCTCAGAACAGAGTGCTTATCAATTTGCCCAAATGTTTGTAATTTTCGAACTTTTGGCTGAAAATAGTCTTGAACGATTTGGGTTGACTCACTGATCAAGAATCCGTGGTTGAAATCGATTCTGTCCGGCCGGCCGTCCGTCCTGCCGTTAACACGATAACTCTCGAACGGACTGAGCTCGGCAGTTGAAATGTTCAGAGTAGGTTTGAGGGATAAATATCTCGGTTAAGTTCGTTATTGGGCAAAATCGGTCTAATAGTTTCGGAGTAACGAAAACAAAATGTTTTTTTTACATTACAACTTTTGAATTCAAATTTTTTAAGATGCAGTTTCATCAAGAGAATCCATTGTTATCATTTTCAACTCTAACAAGCTAGTACTTTCGGAGATATGATTTTACAAAGTTTCAATAATACATCGTAAGTTCTATGTATTCACAGAATGTGAACACAGAATATGTCTGTGATCACTATTCATAAATGTCATCTTTTCTAGCAATTCTAGCTATTAGAGATTGTCAATTCATAGTTGTTATTTTCTCTTGGAAAGCAAGTATTCAATACTTGAATTTGTGAATATATACAAGACTGTTTTGATGTAGTTTATAGAGGCAATATAGTAGAAGATCCGAACCTGAATCGTCCTTCACCGAGCTGATAATAGGATGAAACATATTTTATAATAAATTAAGTATATTAGATAATATACTAAGCATGGGTTGGCTGAACAAATCCTGGACAGAATATTTTTAATTATTTAAAAAAAATGATTTTCAATTGAATTTTGCAACATCAAGATAATAAGAACATTTTTATTCTGACTTATAGTATAAAACGTATAGAATGTGCAGCCGTTGAGTGGCCTATTATTTACCTGGACGAACTACTGGGTTGTCGGGTACAAACAGGAATGTCCATGGCAGTTACTTTCGCTTGAACGGATAATAGAAAAAAATTAATATCATCATAAGCGCTGTTTTATTGCGAACACATCGATATAGGGTTGTCTGCAAAATTTTTGGTCCTTATAGGGGTTTGCGAATTTTAAATATTTGAATTTCAACGCGAGTGGAAATGTGTGGCAGAGACATCCGAGTTATTTTTGTATTTATGCTGTTCTGTATTAAAATTTAAACGCAATACAAGATCTTTAGTCTATTTTTTGGGTTATTTTTGCGCGTATGTTCCTGGGAACATCGCGTTATAGTTTTGCCCAAATGTCTGTAACTTTCGAATTTTTTGACGAAATTGGTCTCAAACGATCAAGTTTGACTTCCCGATGAAGAATCCGAGGTCAAATTTGATTCTGTCCGTCCGGCCGTCCGTTGCCACGATAATTTGAGAACGAAAAGAGCTAGCGACTTGAAATTTTCAGGGTGGGTGGCGCATCGCAATACGACGGACAAGTTCGTTAATGGGCATAATCGGCCCAGTGGTTTCCGAGTAATAATTCTGTTTTCAACCAATATAAATCCGATCGAATTGAAACTTGGTGAGTAGTTGTAGAATATGAACCTAAGCACGTTTGTGAAATTTTGGGCGAATCGTATGGCTAGAAAATTTTAAAAAAATTATTAAAAAATATTTTTTTTGTCACGATAACCTGAGAACGGAAAGAGATAGCGACTTGAAAATTTCAGGTTATGTTGTGCATATGAATGCCACATTTGAGTTTGTTTATGAGCATAATCGACCAAACGGTTTCAGAGTTATAGCCATCTGAAATTTTCTGAAATTTGGTGGTTTTTTGTTCCTCATTAACTCGAAAAATACTGAACCGATTGAATTCAAACATGGTTATTAGATGTAGAATGCCAATGCGAAAATGTTTGCGAAATTTGGTGAGCATAGCATCTGTAGAAAATTTTTAATAAATCATTGAAAATAAAAAAAAAATTCTATATATCAGTAACTATACGTTTGAAATTGCTGAAATTTTGCAAGAGCGTTCATTACCTAACTCTACTGCCAAGTTTCAAGTTTTAATACGATCGGTTGAATATTGTTGGAGATTCGAGCATTCTTGTGTGAGTTCAGTAGATGGGTGACCGTTGCCTCGATAACTTTCGAACCAAAGGAGATAGGGACTTGCAATTTTCAGGGTAGGTTGCGTATCCGAAAGGGAGAGTTGAGTTCGTTTTTGGGCATAATCGGATTAACGGTTTCCGAGTTATATTCACCTGGAATATTGTTTCCTTGATAACTCAAAAAATAAATATTCGATTGAATTGAAGCTTGGTAACTAGTAGTAGAAAATCAACACAAAGACGTGTTTAAAATTCTGTAAGAACCGTACTCCTAGAAAATTTGAAAAAAATGACGAAAAAAAAAATTTTAGGAACCGCGCCTCCAGAAAATTTAAAAAAAATCACGAAAAAAAAATTGGTTCAAGCATTGACGTGAAGTCAGAAGCTTTTGCGCGTATGTTCTATTGTCCATTCTTCTGTATTGGACACCCTTAATCGAATTTACCATGGTTAATTATGTCGTCCATTCTCCTGTATTGGACACTTAATTCGAATTTACCGTGGTAAATTCGAAGTAAGAGTGTCCAATACAGGAGAATGGACAACATAATTTACCATGGTAAATTCGATTAAGGGTGTCCAATACAGAAGAATGGACAATAGAACATACGCGCAAAAGCTTCTGACTTCACGTCAATGCTTGAACCAATTTTTTAATTTGAATTTTGGCCTATCCACTTTGTTTCTCCATAATTTTTTCCAGAAAGAGCATACAAAATTTGAAGTTAGTGATTAATATTTTATTATTTATGTTATCATATTTTGAGGTTCAAAACTTTTCTATTATAGATATCTTATTATAATTCAATAAGTCAGTAGATATGCATATTGATTCAATTGATGTTGTATTGTTTCATAATATAGTATTACATTAGATTATTATGTATTTAATAACTTAACTCAGATGTCAGTTGCTCCAAAATAACGCTCACTGTTTACTGCAGTATAAATACCGAGCATGCGCACTTTCTTATATTTGAGGTCCCATCAGGTGCGACTGCACTGTTGAGTCCTTTATTATTACACGGTATACTTACCTCGGATCTCTCTGTCACACATTTCCACTCGTGTTGAAATTTAAATATTTAAAATTAAGCAAACCCCTATAAGGACCAAAAATTTTGCAGACAACCCTATATCGACGTTTTCGCAATAAAACAGCTCTTATGATGATATACATTTTTTTCTATTATCCGATCAAGTGAAAGTAACTGCCATAGACATACCTGTTTGTACCTGGCAACCCAGTAGGTCATCCAGGTAAATAATAGGCAACTCAACGGCTGCACATTCTATACGTTTTATACTTTAAGACAGTATAAGAATTTTCTTATTATCTTGATGTTGCAAAATTTAATTAAAAATCATTTTTTTTTAAATAATTAATAATAGACTGTCCAGGATTTTTTCAGCCAACCCATTTTTAGTATATTTTCTAATATTCTAAATTTATCATAAAATATGTTTCATTCTATGATCAGTTGGGTGAAGGTCGATTTAGGTTCGGATCTTAGACTTATAGGAAAGAGGAACATAATGGAATCATCAAAAGAAATTACTGTTCGTTGACCACCGAGGTTAATATTACCATTTACTTCCTTCAGTAGTGAGACATGTTCCTATATACTTACAGTATTTTCATAATGTTGCTAGCAAAAAAATACTGAAATACTGACATTTCGATGATACTTTCCTTAGGTATTTCGAGTTGTGAAAACTATGCACCGAGTGTAAGTTGCAAAAACCCATTCCACGAGGTTGAATCATTGCAGATTGATCATTTTTGATAAGAAAAATTCCCGTCAGCTCATCGTTGCTTTCAGAAATACGGAATTCAAAAATATTATATTCAAGAAAAAGAAACTTCTCAAAGGTTCGAATATAGTTATGAAGGAAGACCTTACGCACGACAGATGGAAACTTGTCAGAGAATCATCGGAGAAGTACGGGTTCAATAATGTTTGGACGTCTAATGGAGCTGTCTTCGTCAGATCGGAGATGGGTGTTAAAAAACTGATTTCTGGTGTTTAGTTAGTAAGTTTAATTTTCGTTTATTACGGTTCACTAGCTGTGTCATGTTTGTTTTTGCACTTCTGGCGCACTGGCGAATTTATTAAGAAATGCTTTTGTTGGGACATTTGAATGTACAATCCTTGGTTCCTAAATTTAATGAATTAAAGGTCTTTATTGAGCAGAATAAATTTGACATACTCGCACTGTCAGAGACTTGGTTAAATGATTCGGTTGATTCGGGAAGTTTGATGATTGGGGATTTCAATTTCGTAAGGGCAGATAGAAATACTGGTGCAAGAGGCGGGGGGGTTTCGTTATATATTCACAATAGATATCGATTTGAACGGCTTGATATGCCAAACGATTCTAATTTAGAACAGTTATTCGTCAAAATTAATTGTAAGGGAATTTCTTTTGTACTTGCTGTGGTTTATAAACCACCTCACTTACCTTATAAACTTTTTATTGATGCTCTAGAGACTAGTTTGACTTATGCTTCATCTTATTGTGAGGATGTTGTCTGTGTTGGGGATGTTAACGTAAATTTTTTGGATCTCAATTTACCTTCAGTGAAGTATTTCGACTCCATGCTTTCTTCTGTTGGTATGCAACAACTTATTCGGGAGCCGACTCATATTACCCCTACTTCGGAGTCGCTTATTGATATTATTTTAAGCAATGAAAATGGCATTGTGACGTCGGCCTTCTCGTGTCCATCTCCCTTTTCTCGGCACAAATGTGTAGCTTGTAAGATGAGAGTACAGAAAACAAAGATTGAACCGCGGATTTTCACCATCAGGGATTGCAGAGGGTTCGATGAGCAGTTGCTGTTCGATGACATTTCTGGTGCTAATTTTTCGAGGATATTTAAAATCTATGACATTGATGAGAAGGTGAAGTTTTTTTCGGATACACTGATGGAGTTGTTTGATAAACATTTTCCTGCACGGGTTATTAGAGCGTCGAAGAGGCGTGCACCGTGGATGACTGATAGAATAAGAGGTTTGATGAGGGAAAGAGACAAAGCTAAGGCTCGACATAAAAAACATAAAACTGTGGATAGGTGGGAGGAATACAAGCACTTGCGTAATGTAGTGAATCATGCTATAAATAAAGAAAAGCGGTTGTTTTTTGGCGCTCTAGTTCCTCGGAACTGAGTGCTTATCAATTTGCCCAAATGTCTGTAATTTTCGAATTTTTCGATGAAAATGGTCTTAAACGATTTGGTTCGACTCACTGATGAAGAATCCGTGGTGGAAATTCATTCTGTCCGGCCGTCCGGCCGGCCGGTCCGGCCGGCCGGTCCGGCCGTAGGCACGATAACTCTCGAACGGAATGAGCTAGAGAGTTGAAATTTTGAGAGTAGGTTTGGGGGATAAATATCTCGGCTAAGTTCGTTACTGGGCAAAATCGGACAGAAGGTTTCGGAGTAATAAAAAAAAAATTTTTTTTTTACAGAACAAATTCCAAATTAAATTTTTTTTAATAAGCAGTTTTATCATAAGAATCCATTCATATCATTTTCAACTCTAACAAGCTAATACTTTCGGAGATATGATTTTTCAAAATTTCAATGTAAATCGTATTTCACAGATTGATATAATTATTCCTTGTATGAATTTTCATAATGTCAACTTGACAGAAGGGAATATTGTAACTTCAAAAATATTGAGGTTGAAATACTCGTGAAGTTTGTATTGACCAGATTACAGCAAAGTGTAAAAAAAAAATTTTGAAAATTTAAAATATGTTTTTCCACAATAACTCTCGAACGGAATGAGCTAGGTAGTTGAAATTTTCAGAGTGGGTTAGGGAGATGAATATCTCGGTTAAGTTCGTTATTGGGCAAAATTGGCCAGATTTAATTCGATTTCTTCCATGGTGCAGTTCTCATTCTCATGATAGATCATTTAATCTTGATAAAAAAACTATTATTTGAATTGAATTTCCTTTATGATGCAGCTCTATCATATGTATACATTGATATAATTCCCAACTCAGAGAAACCAATACTTTTTCTCAGAAAATTCTTACATTTCGGAACTGAACATGAAGTAAGAGATCTGAGAGTAGTGAGACTGCTTTTCATCCATAGACATAGATATAACTCTCGAACGGAATGAGGTAGGTAGTTGTAATTTTCAGAGTAGTTTAGGGAGATGAATATCTCGGTTGAGTTCGTTATTGGGCAAAATTGGCCAGATTTAATTTGATTTCTTCCATGGTGCTTTTCTCATTCTCATGATTGCTCATTTAATCTTGATAAATAAACTATTATTTGAATTGAATTTCCTTTAGGATGCAGTTCTATTATATGAATACATTGATATAATTCCCAACTCTGAGAAACCAATACTTTCGGAGATATAATTTGTCTGTTTGAACTAGAGCGCCAGAAAGCTCCTGTCCACAGGGCTTGAACCCATTTTCATCATATCACCGTGAATGCTTCGAGTAGGGAACAATGGAAGGAACTCAAATCTCTTGGAATATCGAACATATCACGGTCTAATTTGAACTTCGATGACCCTGATGCAATTAATGATTATTTTCTGAGAAATTCATCCCTTGGTTCGGATAGTTCGGTATTGGATTATTATAGAGATAATTTGATTTGTTTGGAGGTGTTCAATTTTCGTCTTGTGGATGAGGAAACGGTTCTGAAATTCTTAAAGAATCTGAAAAATAGTGCTCCTGGTTACGATAATCTTTCGATATCTTTTATCAAGATATGTTGTCCTCTTATCCTTCCTTTCATTGTGCACATCTTCAATTCAATTTTGCTTGATTCAAAGTTCCCTGCATCCTGGAAGCATGCTCAGGTTACCCCTATTCCCAAAACTCATAGTCCTCAGGAGCTCTCTGATCTTAGACCCATCAGCATCTTGTCAGGTTTATCAAAACTGTTCGAGAAAGTAATGGCTGACCAACTTGCCGAATATCTCGAAAAAAATTCGATTTTGCCAGAAGTTCAATCGGGTTTTCGTCCTGGATACAGCTCCACTGGTGTACTGCTGGGGGTGACTGATGACATCCTGCGGTCACTTGATGAATCTAGGTGTGTGGCGTTGTTTCTGCTAGACTTTAGCAGGGCCTTTGACATGGTTAAGCATGATGTTCTTTTGGCTGTTTTGGGATCGTGTGGAGTCCGCGGGGATGCTCTACGACTTTTCGGGTCATATCTGACGGGACGTTCGCAGAGTGTGAAGTTGGGTGGTCAAACCAGCCAGGCAAAATATATTCTGGATGGTGTTCCTCAAGGTTCGATCCTGGGTCCCCTCCTTTTTTTGGTTTACACCAGCCAGTTCATCAGGTTTATTCGATATTGTAGCGTCCTTATATACGCGGACGACTTTCAGCTCTATTACGATTTCACCATGGATGACCTGGATGATGCAGGATTGAGAATGAATGAGGATCTGAATCGACTGGCTGACATCGCTGCGAAACATGCGTTGAAACTGAACGCAAAGAAATCGTCTGCTCTCGTATTCGGTTCGAACAGTAACAAAATAATTATTAAAGACAGATACAAACCCGCTATAAATAATGATGTCATACAATTCGTGGATAGCGCAAGGGACTTGGGTTTGATAATAGATGATTCTCTCAGGTTTCGTGAACACGTGGTGAGTGTGGTTCGGAGGGCGTATGGAGCGTTGAGATTACTGTACCCACATAGGTCGTGTCTTCCTGTGCAAACTAAGAGGGTTCTGTGCGAATCTTTGGTCCTGTCACAGTTCACTTACTGTTCACCTGTGTTTAGTTTTTGTCTAGACAAAGAAACTCTGTACCGGATCCAACGTGTGCAGAACTCATGTATTAGGTTCATTTATGGAATTAGGAAGTATGATCATGTGTCTCATAAGTTGGGTGAGTTGGGTTGGCTCCCGATGAAGATTTCTTTTGATTTTTTTTCTCTATGTCTATTCCATAATATAATTTTAAAGAGGAGCCCACCATACCTCTTCAATAGATTGGTATACAGAACGGACGTTCATAACATCAACATACGTCGGAGAAATATTTTGTCGTGTCCCCGTCACAGAACATCTACTTTTAAAAGAAGTTTTAGCTATAATATTTGTAAGCTGTACAATGTTATTCCTGATCATTTGAAAGTCTTGAATCAAAATATGTTCAAGAAAAAGATCAAGACTTATCTTCTCGATTCCTTATCAGCATAGTTTCTCTGTCGTCTCTGTGAATTTTTGTTTGCTCAAATGCCTATACTTATATATTTTTCTCTTCTTGACTTTTTTAGAATTTTCTCTTTGATTTCAAAATTGGATTTAGATATGTTCAAATGTGTATTTTTGTATATAACAAGGGTTAAGTGGTAGAACACCTTTGGGTGAACTTCCCCTTGAGATTTCTTGTGAAATAAAGACCTTATTATTATTTAATCTTGATAAAATTTAATGGAAATTTTTGAAGCATTCTTTTAAATGACACTTTTTTTAAATTTAATATCTTTCATGATGCATTTCTATCATAGGCATCCATTGATATAATTCCCAACTCTGAGAAACCAATACTTTTGGAGATCTAATTTGTCTGATTGAACAAGATCGCAAAGGCTCCTGTCCACAGGGCTTGAACTAATTTTTATAGGTCCGGAATAGGACCTAATTGGGACCTGAAATGGACGTATTGGGGACATTCATTACATGGGTATCTGAATATAATTTGAGTTTTCCACGGAATGATACGTAAACATATTAACCTTTATTGATATCCAAAAAATATCGGCGTTATTCTGATATACATGGGATATTTTTTTTAATTCTACTTCTTGGGCGGTTTGCGTCCAGTCTCTAAGTTTTTGACATTTTTTTCATTCGTGTACACAAGCAATCTGGACAACACACCCACACTACAGCCATGCCCTGAGCAGGATTCGAACCTGCAGCCTGCAACCACCGGCTTTGTAGCGAAGGCATTGGATATTCGTTATTGAAACAAACATCTATTCTCATTCTTCAATCCAAAGCCCTGTGGACAGGAGCTTTGGCGCTCTTGTTCAAAAGTTGACAAGATTTGTTGTTATTTATCAAGATTAAATGAGCAATCTGAGAATGAGGACCATGGAAGAAATCAAATTGAAATGAATTTGACTCTCTCTTATAGAATGGGATGTATGAGTATGAACACAGATCATATAATAATTCATAGATAGAATAATTAATAATATAATATAATAATATATATATAATAATTATAGCATTCTGTGAAAACATAGAAGTACGATTCATTATTGAAATTTCGATCAATTATATCTCCGGAAGTGTTAGCTTGTTAGAGTTGAAAATGATATCAATGGATTTTTATGGAGAAACTGCATCTTAAAAAAGTATGTAAAAAAAATTTTTTTTTTCGTTACGCTGAAACCGTCAGGCCTATATTGCCCACTAACGAACTTAACTATGATATTTATCTCTCAAACCTACTCTGAAAATTTCAACTGCCTAGCTCATTCTGTTCGAGAGTTATTGTAGAAAAAAAATTTAAAAATAATTTTTTTTTACATTTTACGGCAATCCGATTAATACAAAACTTCTCATGCGAATAAATACAATCTGATGCTAAATTTCAGATAGATCGAGTGATCGGTTCCGGAAATATTCATAAAAATTTTTTTTACTAAAAACAGCCATAACTCCGAAACCGCTTGGTGGATTTCGCCCGTTAACGAACTCGTCCGAGATATTAACGCTCCAAACCTACCCTGAAAATTTCAAGTCCTTTCGGTCGAGAGTTATCGTGTTAACGGACGGCCGGACGGCGTGACGGCCGGCCGGCCAGACAGAATCAATTTCGACTTCGGATTTTTGATCAGTGAGTCGAACCAAATCGTTTAAGACCATTTTCAGCCAAAAATTCGAAAATTACAGACATTTGGGCAAATTGATAAGCACTCTGTTCCGAGGAACAAGAGCGCCAAAAACAGGAATTACATCCTATATTTTCATTACAAAGTGCTTCCCAGCTACTCCGCACCAAGAGAAACTATCCTTTTTTATCAATATTTCCGAATTTTATTTTTCACAAAAAGTTAGGGCATCAAAAATGTTTAAAAAATGGGACAACTGCGACTTCCGGCGACTTTCCTGAGTGGAAATCACCATTTTTAGACAAAAATGTCTATTCTATCTGAAAAATTTGAACTTTTTGCATGAAACGCTCTAAGTGAAATTGTTTGAAATTATAATTTAGATCAGTGCTCAAGAATTAAGGTCGCAAAACCATGAATAATCGTTTTTCTCTTTTTGCTTGAATATGCATGAAAACACTTTATCTCAATCGAAAATTGAGCTATAAATTGGCATTTTGCAGGTAAATTTTCATTCTTGGAATTCTCAGATGTGAATTGAATGTGTAATTAAACGATTTTAATGACGAAAATAGGAATAGGCGGAACTTTGCACCAGAATTAAACGAGTTTGGAGGGAAAATTCAATCAAATGTCGAAAACCCAACCCAAGTTCAAACAACATTTTCTAGTTACTATTATATTCATGCTGACACTAATATTGTCGATCCCCCAAAAAAAAAATCCGTTAGGTGATTAATCAATTTTTAAAAAGTTTTAAGCAAACAAAAGTGGGAAAGCCCTGTGGACAGGACCTTTGGCGCTCTTGTTCAAACTTTGATAAATCATATCTCCAAAAGTATTGGATTCTCAGAGTTGGGAATGATATCAATGGATTCTTATGACAATGGATTATTATGATAGAACTGCATAATAAAAGAAATTAAATTCAAGTATCATAAAAGAAATCAAATTGAACAAGAGTGCCAAACAGTATTAAATCTACTATGAAAATTATATTATATCAATTGAATATTCCAGTTCCGTTTTTACTGGAGATATTCTGAGCCCAATTTGATTAACTCTCCAAAGTATTTATTTCCATCATCATACGGATTATCCAAAAGCTATTCAATCATACTTTATTTGACATGTCTCTCATCTGTAGATGTGATGACAAGGAGTATATGTATGAACACAGATCATGAACACATAATGAAATTCATAGATACGGACATTTATTTTCGATTACAGCATTCTGTGAAATCGTAGAGTTACGATTTAATATTGAAATGTTGAAAAATCATAAGAAAATATTAATTTTTTAGAGTTGAAAATGAAATCAATGGATTCTCATGATGAAACTGCATCTTAAAAAAAATTGAAATTTGTAATATAATCGTAACTCCGAAACTATCGGCCGATTTTGCACAGTAACGAATTTTACCGAGATATTTATCTCCCAAACCTAACCTGAAAATTTCAACCTTCTAGCTCATTCCGTTCGAGAGTTATCGTCTTAACGGCGGGCCTATCGGACATAATCGATTCTGACCACGGATTCTTGATCAGTGAGTCGAACCAAGTATTTTAAGACTATTTTCATCCAAAAATTGGAAAATTACAGACATTTGGGCAAATTGATAGGTACTCTGTTCCGAGGAACAAGAGCGCCAAAAACAGGAAGTGTATCCTATATTTTCATTATACATATATGAACTGTAAAACTGTAACAAAGTAAGTAAAAAATAGTATAGTCCCAGAAAATATATTCAGAGACAGAAAGGATGAACATTGATACAATTCAAAAAGAACACTTCGTTAATGGCAGAATCGGCCTAAAGATTTCGGAGTTATACTCATCCTAAATTTTGTTCTTATTTCCTCAATAACCCAAAATATACAAATCTGATCCAGTTTAAACTTGTTAATTACTCGTAGAATAACTACGCGCTAATTAACATATTATAGCTAGAACAATGGCTAATGACCATAGCAGTCGATGCCTATATATATAAAAAAAAAAAAAAATATAGCTAGAACAAAAATTTTCAAAAAATTTCTTCAAGAATTTTATATTTCAGAAACTATACGTTAGAATCAGGTGATATTCCGCACATTCCTTCAAGCCACCATTTTACAACGGAGTTCCGAATTTAAGCCCGATCGACTTCGTATGAGGCGTGATTAGACAATGGAATATGCGCGCAAAAGCTCCTTACTCCACGTCAGTGCTTTTTAAGAGTGTTTAAACTATCCATTCGAATAAATGCGCTAGATCATTCAAAGTTCGTCACTTTCCGATATAAATTCATATATTTTGAATCCAGAATTTAGTTAAATGAACCTGTGGAAGCATGGTGGTCTAAGGATACATTTTTCAGTCCAAAATTTTTATAAATGGCATAATTACAAACTTGTAAACATGTAGGATGTATTATTATGAAAGACGAAATCTATATTATATTCGAATCTGTCAGGCCAGATACAATTATTATATTATTATTATATATAATTTACGGAAACCTGGAATGCATAACTAAAATCAAATTAACATGTGCCTCCTTTTTAGAACTGTCCCATGTTACAGCATGGTACGACTAATCGATATATCGAATTAAGATATGCTATGATAAACATATAATTAAATGTTTCAGTGACTCAATCATATCAGATCATCTCTTATATTTTATGATGACGATCATAGCTATTATTGTGGTTAGAATATGAAAGCATGGACGTCAGGATTTCACATTTTAACAGAATGACATAAGAAATTATTCATATACAATGACATGGGATTATTATGTGCGGTGGTTGGATGAAATACATTTAATTCTGATGCGTCGCCAACATATAGCAGAAAAATATGTACCTATTTAAAAGGAATGGAGTTACACCAGCTTACCCCAATTTAATTCTCTGGCAATGTGGTAGTCCTATATAAAAAATAAGTTGGAATAGCACTGTGGCCTGGAGCTTTGGCGCGCTTGTGGAAATGTTTAACCAGCTACTGAATTCGACCAAGGCTGCTTAGCTCCAGGAAAAAAAATAATATTCGCAATATCCCCAAAAATATTAATCTGATTATAAAAACAAGCGTCCAAAAAAAACTGGTCTATATTTTGGCCGTGAATGGTCTCAAAAGTTTAGTTTGGAGTCAAATACATAAATTCACTTTTGGGTTGAAAATTAACAGTGCTGTGTTTGTGGTGGCCTAAGGACCCATTTAAATACATACATTCACTGTTGGTTCGAAAATGAACAGTGCTGTGTTTGTGATGGCGTAAGGTCTCTGTTCAAATACATATTTACACTGTTGAGTTGAAAATGAACAGTGCTGTATCTGTGGTGGCGTAAGGACCCATTCGAATAGATACATTTACTGTTGGGTAGAAAATACACAGTGCTTTGTTCGTGGTGGCGTAAGGACAGAAATCCGTTCAATTATACAATTGTGCCATGAGATGAAAAAGCGTTGGTTTATTTTCAATAGTGTATTCCGGGAGTAATTTCTATGAAACAAATCCGTTCAATCGTACGGCTGTGTCATGAAAAACTATGAGTTGATAACTCACAAAAAATATTCTGTATAGCAGTAATTTAAATATCTAATAATATACGAAAATACTTAGTTTTCACGTGATTCTAAGAAAAAATTGACCCAAATACGTTCAGAGGAAAAAAGGAAATAGAGATTTCGTCTCCGCGACTAGATCTCGGTACGTTCTGTCTATGAACCCGACGCATCAACGATAGAACTATGCTCGGTCTTTACCGATCTGTGGAGAAAGGTGGATTATGAACGAATTTTATTATTGACCTTTGATACCTTATTTTCAAATTTCAAATTTTTAAGAGTAAGAAAGTTTATCTCGATTTCCGGCAAAACTACTAATGAAAAGATCTAAGTTGTAGGTAATAAACAGATCTACAACTTTTGTATTCACACTTTTTTTTACATAACCTCAAAATTTATGTCAAAAATTCAAATAACCAATGTTTTTTTTGATTTTTATCTTTTACAAAAATTTTTTTCTTTACGAAATTTAGTGAAAAACTACCTTTTTATGTCCCAAATCCACTGTGGTTCTTTATTTAAAATAGTTATTTTTTCAACATATTTTGGCTTAATATCGAATAATCAGCCTAATTTTTAATCGAGAATTCTCACGTCAAAATATCTGCTTTTTTAAAAAGGTCGGTGGGTTTTTGTTCGTTGAAATCTCTACTTTCTGATGGTGTAACAAAAAATATACATTACTATGGTAAATTTTCACAAAAAATACTAAGTTAATATTTAATAAGACATCTACAATATTTCGAGAAAGTTGTAGAATCTTCTCTAAATTATATGCGTATGCCTGTTTATTCCTAATTTATGATAGGGGGGTCTGGGCCTTACTACCTGTTATTTCGTAGCATTTTTCGACAAAATTTACTAGAGTAATGTATATTTTTTTACACTATCACAAATTAGAGATTTTAGCGAACAAAAAGTCCACCGACTTTTTTAAAAAGTAGATAAGGTGAAAAAATATATTTTTTGAATCAAAAACATTACAGTGTATTAGGGACATAAAAAGGTAAGTTGTCGCCAATTAAAAAAAAATATTTCTTGTAAGAGATAAAATAAAAAAACAAAAGGTTATCTCGATTTTTCACGAAAATTTGTGGCAAAAGTGTAAAAAAAAAGTTGAAGATCTTTTTATTACCTACAACTCTGCGATGTTTTCCATAGGACTTGTAGTTTTGCCGGAGATCGAGAAAAACCGTATTTACCCTTAAAAACTCACCCCCTTCCACTTCCTGACGTCAGGTGACCCATAAATTATTTAACCTTCAATTTTTGTTATATTCTCTTCCTTTTCTAATGGGTTTCATCCTAATATTATATTTTTTTAATTTTTACTATTTTCAAATGCTTCAGCACTAGTCTTGAAACCATGCAAATCAAATAACGCGATTGCTATCGCGTTCACGCAGCATGTAATTATTGATCTAATATACAGGTGAACATTCTGGAATTTCAACAAATTCTATTGATGCCTAGTATCTACTTTTACTTGTCTACAGGCAGACGTACGAACTAAATTCACCGGTAGGTCAAATGTAATAGTTTGACTATTCGGTTCCAAATTTGAAACATACCTACATTCTTATGGATGAAATGGAGCGTACTGGTACGAGTGTGCAAAAATATTCCATTATTTAAGTTAACATTCCTGAGAAATAGTAGGTACACAATAAGGAAGCCACTACAGATCATTAATATTTCCCTGGAATACAACAACATTACTTTCGTACTCCCAAGCTTGTGAAACTCGAAAACTTTCAATCTTCAAATAGCGGGTTACTCATATAAACTAATCCTGGATTTCAGCATGTTCAAATTGTGACCTATTAATAGAAAACAGTTCAGTTTGTGATTTCCAACTGGAAGTGATGAAGTGTATGTCTGAAATAATTCGAGAAAATGACCTACTATGCCGAATCAGACTCGACCAATTACTCAGAACTGATATTTTTCAGGGACCATGTGAAAGTGTATGTAGCATGTATTTAAATTAATGTTCTGTCGAGTGATATATTGTATCATATCCCATTCTTTGAGTTGTTTAATTCTTATGAGGTAAAATTTCCGCAAAAAATTGTTATGCTAATATATTCTAACTGAGATAGGAATTTAAAATTGACCTCTTCTTTGAAAAATATTCGATGACATATATAGAGTCTTTTAAGCTATAGGGATAACTTTTGAATGTCATTTGTCAACGTGACAGTTCTTTGACATTTGTCTTCAGAAAGGCTTGCCATTTTAATCATTAATAGATTGGGACTTGAACAACCCTGACAAACTGTGGAAAGTTATACTCCTATTACACTATGCCTTTTTCATGTCTATATTTGGGCCTATTTTAATGGCTATTTGTTGGTTGAATTTCCCCTCAAATGAGTTGCACTATTACACCACGCTTTTTTCGCGCATGTTTCAGGCAGTAATTTCAGAGCTGCAAACATTGAAGACATTGACATATTTACTTCAAGTTCTTGTTTTGTTCGTATATTTTCAAAACAATACCATAGTTTAGTGTTTTAAGAATGTCTGAAGAAACGTTTAATATGCTACTACATAGAGTGCAAATTCAAATACAGAAAAAGGACACTGTAATTACAGACAGCATTTCTCCATAAACGAAATTAATAATTACTTTGCGATACTAGGCTACTGGTGAAAACTTCATATCACTCGGGGATAGCTATCACCGATTATCTGGCCTTCGTAAGTTTAGTTAGTTTACGTCCTCTGAATAATAAACATAAATTTATTATTGAATTTACGATGGCTGCGATTCAAAGGATAGAATAAACTAGGTTATCTTAAGACGTCAAATCTGACAGATAAATAATGTGTTGGTAGACATGACATTTCGACAAAAAGGCTTGAAATTTCCACGATTCAGGGGGAACAAATAGAACCAGTTCTATTTGTTTTCAAGCCTGAAACAGTCTACAAAATAGCCCCGGGCGCATGCGTATTTCTTCAAAATTTCAGGCGCAGTCAGTCAGGCTGACAAATAGGCACGAAAAAGGCATAGCGTAATAAGGGTATTATTCTCAAAATCAGAGTTCAATTCGCGAAACTCATAGAACTCTGCGTCCTTTCTATGGTCGATATTTATTCATATGGTCTATAATCGTCATTCTGGGCAGGCTATTCCTGCCGTAATATACATTTTCCAAAAATCCAAGAGTTGAATATTGACCACCTTTGGTTCAAACAGGATTGTGCTACGTGTCACACAGCCAACGGAACCCTCAGTTCACTGAAGGAACAATTTGATGAAAATATTATTTTAAGAAATGGTCCTTTTCAATTGGCCTCCTTGATCGTGTGACAAACCAACAACTTTGGAAGCATCGTAGAACAATTTTTCAAATCATAAATATCAATGAAAATGAATGAATGAAAGTTCTCAAACCCTTGAAAAAACACCCGATATTCAGAGTCTTTAAGTTATACATTAATTTTAACCATTGATTCTTATCGTCAAATGAAACACTTTTTTCAGTAACCATTTTTCCAAATTCGGCTCTGGCAAAAAGATACAGGCTGTTGAAATTAAAAAAAAACAGTTTTTATTTTGTAGCTTTGACATTCTTTTTTCGAATAAAATGAACGTTGGTGTGAAGTTTCCTATAACTATGATACATATTTTCCAAATATTAGTTTTTCCATACTCCTACTGGTTTTCTAGTCATAGACTCGTGGATTCATAAAACTGATCGAAATTAGCATAAACAAAGCAGATAAAGTTTTTCTTGAGTCATTTCAAGAATATTCGATCATTTTAGAACATTAGAGTATTTTTCTCCATTTCTCCTAAACGCACCATTTTCGAGATTCTTCATTGAATGTTATAAAATGGGAAACTCCTGAAATTTCACTGCTTTTATGGATCCGTCCCTGAGCGTTGGAATCCCAAATTAAGCTGTAAAACACGTTACCATATC
This sequence comes from Halyzia sedecimguttata, assembly GCA_937662695.2. Classification (NCBI taxonomy): domain Eukaryota; kingdom Metazoa; phylum Arthropoda; class Insecta; order Coleoptera; family Coccinellidae; genus Halyzia; species Halyzia sedecimguttata. The sequence goes on from OW569415.2 coordinate 32,600,113, forward strand.
TTTTTCTCCTCCACCAATAACGTCATAGATAATTTATATGCATGAGTGTATTAGCACATTGCGAAATCTTTAAACGCTTGTAACTTTTTACCTGAGCCGAATCTGGAAAAATGGTAAATGATAAAACTGTTTTATTTCATGATAGGAATCTATGGTTAAAATGAATGTAATGTGCTCGTAAATGGCGGTCTGGATCATGTTTTCAGTTAGCATTGACATAAAATAAATGAAAATATCTCAATGCGCTAGCGTAAGAATATTTATCTTTGGAGCAGTTATTACAGCTAGTTATTGTCTGTAATAAAAAATTATAAAACCGGAAAAAAAAACAGTCCCCTGTGCTGTCCACTTTTCGATTTTATTTTGAGATATTTTCTTGATATAGAATTTTATGAGTAATGTTTGAAAACTTACTTTATTGCGAAATAAATGAAGGGACTAAGATGTATTCCATTTCAATCATCTGATCAAACTTTTATTCCGTTACGACGCACAGTCCTCTAGTAATAATTTTTTCAATTATTTATTGGTAGAATTTTATATATTTTTTGTAATTGTATCAGGATTGATGTACATATTTATTAGGAATACACAGAATTAAATACATGACCATAAATAATTTAATATTTCAAGATTTAACCGAAATACACAGTGCCCTGCCAAATTACATAGTCCCTCATGAGGGACTGTTGCCAAGGGATTGTGTATTTTGGTTAAATCGTGAAATATCAAATTAACTATTCTAATGTATTTAATTTTTAGATTTCTTAGTAAATTCATCAATTGTTATACAATTATATAAAATTCTACCAACAAATAATTAAAAAACAATTACCAGAGAACTGTGCATCTCAACGGACCCGAACGAAAATATTTTAAATAAATTTCCAGTATTATTCGATGTTTTTGAGCTGTAGGCTTCTTGTTCTATGTTTTTTTTTTAATAATTAATATTTTATTATTATGGTGCCATACCGAACAGTCCCATGCAACTACTTTCGGGAATAATGCTCATATCTCGAAAAGTAGCTTTAAATCCAATGGGCTTCCTATTTCTTATTACTAAAATGTTATTTTTCTATTCTTTGGTAGGTGTCTTAAAGAAAGAAAATTAATATGACCAGATAATTTTACCTGGGCCTAAAACTTTTTTACAGAGAATTTCCCATTTATGAAGTTTTAGTGCATGTATCCTGCCATTTTCTGTGTTGTTCTAGAATTTTACTATCAAGGTTGAAATCCACCATCATCAATTTCGTTTTAAATTGAATGTGCGGCCAGGGGAAAATTGTTTACATTTTTTTATTTTATTTTCTTCAATCTTTTTTATTCTATATTTCTTCAATGCAAATAACGTAAAGTGACGTATCAAATATAAAAATGTTTCATTTAATATCTTAGGTTTCGCAACAGATCAAGAATAGTAATGCCTCTTACACTAAGAGATGTAGTAGTAGTTACAATGGTATTTTTAGTAGTGAATTATTTCAGTGTAAAATGTATATAAAAGCCCAGATAGAAGGATAATAGGAGGTTCCTTCATCTGGGTAGAAAATGGATATCAACAATGATTGGGGTTTCAATCGTAAAACCGCCCTATAATATGTGACAACAATACTCTCAATACTAGATTCCCGATGCCAGCACCAATCAGTGAACTTCTAGCGGGTTTTATTCTTAGGAATTCGAATATCTCCCACTATCGGGAACAAACTTCACTCGTTTTCTGCATATAATCTATCAACGAAAGATGGTAGATAAGTTTTCACAGACTAGGGGTTTTCAACTCGTCTAGACAAAAAGAATAACACAATGGGCAATGTTTCTTGAAACTGATACTTTTCATAGCACTTCAGTCTTTATATACATTTTTATCATTCTTTTACAGGCAATAGGCATAAATCGCTGAACAAGGTTCGAAGCTTAACAAGATATTCTACTCGCAGTTATCTTTTCGTGAAAATATTAATTTCAAGGGTAAGACCACACATGGTAAACTAAAACCCAGTTATCCCAATAGACAAATATTCACGCGAGCTCCTTTGTTTAGAAAAACAAATCAGTGCTTACCAAAATGTACGTCATAAGACGTAATACCTGTAATCGTTCGAAACTTGACATAGACCTTGACCATGCACCTTAATTTTTTAAGTGCCCACGTAGAACACAACTGAATCGCACAAGCTCTTATGACTTCCTGATGGGTTTTCTTGGGGAAGACCTACGAGGATCAGTATAATCATATCACAATTAACGCATTTTATTTTTTTTCAGAACCTCATTGTTCATAATCATGAGTTTCGTGTATGCGAAACTTCTGGTTGTCGTCTGCATAGCATACGTCATTTCCGATGTAGTCACGCACAATATTCCGCTCTACTACTATGAAGGCTTCTTCACTTACTTATACGGCATGAGTATACTCTTTCTCCTATACGTCTTCTGCTTCCTTCTCCAAGAGAGTTCTTGCTGTTCTGGTTCAGAGAAGAACGAACCGCCGAAGAAAGTTACTAAAGATAGGACTAAAGAGAAAGAGAAGGAGAAGAAGAAGGAAGAGGAGAAGAAGAAGAGGGAAGAGAGAGAGAGGAAAGAGAAAGAAAAGAAAGATAAAGCTAAGGACAAGGATAAAGATAAAAAACCAAAAAAGCAAGAAAAGGTAGGACAAATTAAATCTGCAAACATGAACTAACCCTCAGCAGGACAAAATGTTTCAGAATTATCTTTCATATCCTTTTGATGATCCATTGCTTTTTGCTATATTTATTCAGGTGGAACACTCTAGTTGTTTTCACCTTACCAGGAAAACGGTACATGGTCTTTAATAATGGAGATGAAAGTATTCTGAAAAATTTTAGTTCACCTGAAAATTTGCTTCTTGTTTCCCTACTACCACGAAACCAAAAATTTCAAGACTGCCTTCCATAAATGCTTTTTATAGTTAGGTTTCATCTATCGAAATCACAACAACTAGGCTCATCTTCAAGCTTAAATTTCCTCTAGGCGGTTTTCGTTTCTTACCAGAGATACTCGAGTTTTCTCATTCGACATATTATGTGGAAACTATTGAAATTTAGAGTCACTCAAATAATTGGGCCCATTAGACGTTCTTCAGTATATAGCCAAAATGGAGTTCTGAAATTTGACACACGGCCGTTTTTACAGGTGACCTATTTGTCTAAAATATTTTCATTGAAATCGCTATTCCGGTTATACCGGAAGTGATCCTTAACGTTGGAATAATACATGAAATAGCTAATCGCAACTAATCATAATGGAGAATAAATCAAAATACCCGACAATGAAGCAAGAATTGCGCTTTTGACTGCATGGTCACAATAAATTTTCAACGTTGCACGCTCTTATTTTTTTGACAATCTTAATATAAATAGTTGTGTGTATGTGACGGAACTCCTCCTAAACTAAGTGACCTATTTTCATGACATTTTGTGTGTGTGTTTGAGTGGATCCCTGGATGGTTTAGATTCGCAATAGGACCCAGTAGGAGGTGCCGCAAGGTTATAGAATGTTTAATTTTTTAGTATGAAATGGCGGATGCGCTGACCTGGTTATCATCGGTTAGAAAGAACATTGACTCTTCTAAGATCTCGGAGGCCGGAGCCACTGAGTCACTTTGACATTTGTTATTAATGTTTAGTTCAGTCCGGCGGGTTCGGAAATGCAAATAAAAATTATAGATTGTATATCGAAGATATTTCAGATATCTCAACAGTACAGATTTATTGTGAAAATTTCAATTTATCGCAGTACATGCAATACAGTTTTTATTCATTATGAATAGTTCCGACGGTATGTTCTCGTGGACCGTTGGAATAAGCCATTTTTTCATGAAAGTTATTATATCTCCATGGCAACAAAAGTAGCTTTCTATTTGACGCTGTATCACTTCCAAACTAATGCGAAATCAGTTTGAACCAGAGAAATAGAGGGATTTCCCTCTATTTCTCTGGTTTGAACTGATTTCGCATCACTTTGGAAGTGATACAGCGTCAAATAGAAAGCTAGGTATGTATACATGGCGTGTATTAAAAAATTTAGCAAATTAAGCAAGCAATCTTATGCCGGTGAAATAAATAGGTAGTTCTATTTGAATTTCTGGAGTTGAATGCCACTTACCGTATATCCGGATGAGCAATTTTGATGAAAATATTTCAGAAACATAGTCAGCATTGAAAAACGAACATGTGCAAAACTTCAAAACTCCAATTTTTCTAGGAGTCAATAAACATTTACTATGCTTATTATTTGTCTGAGCCTGTTTAAAGGTTGAGAAGATGCTTAGTAGTGAAATTCTAACAGTTTTCTTTTCGCACTGAAAAACAATTTATTCATCAGTGCATAAACTACCAATGATATCTGCCTGCGCAGCTCTTCAGATATGTTAAATTGATAATATGTTCAAGGTCACTTTGAACTGCCGTCTACTCATGAAACTAAGGAATCTGATGTGTTCACTGATATTTGATAAAGTTTGGGTGACGTTAATAGAGTTTCAAATGGCAACATCGTATTAAAGATTTCATTACAAAAACCAAATCTGCAGAACTTTTATGTATATTTTACTACAATTCGGATAAAATATATCAGATGTGATTCTCATTTTTGACTATGCGTGATTCAAACGAATTCTTATGAAAAGTTTGGATTTCTTTTATGAACCCTTTTTAAAGTCATATTTCGTTAGCATGTTATGAATAATGATGACTGTTTCAAGGTAATTCAATTTAAAGCACACGTGATCAGCAAATCAGATAAGAAATAAAACTTATATAATTCGATAATATTATTGACGAGAGCTTTTCTACTTTTTGCGCGCATCTTCTAGGAAACAGTGTGCTTCTATTTTGCCTGTACCTATATCTGTAGTTTTCGAATATTTAGCCCAATATGGTCTCAAACGTTTAGGTTCGACTCATTGATTCTGTCTGGCCGATAGATCGGATATGTATTTTAGCAATTATTGTGAAATTTTTTTTTCGAACTAGTATCTACTTCTCTCAAATATTGTTTCCTCAATAACTCAGAATATACAGATCCCATCGTGAGAATCGTATCACTAGAAAAAATAATCTTGAAAAAATCCTATTTCAGGAACTATATCTGTCAGATCCCACCGAAATTCTGCACAAACCTTCAAGCCCTCATTCTACAATCGAGTACCGGATTTCAGTTCGATCGGCTTTGTTTTTTATGAATAATTATGAAAATGAAATTTCGAACTGGTATCTACTTCTACTGAAATTTCTAATCATATAAATATCAGAATTGTTACAACACCTTGATGGCCGAGATGTTAGCGTGCTCGCCTACCACACAAGAGATTCGGGTTCAAATCCACGCTAAGTAAGTTCACTATTTTATTTATTTCAAAGTTTCAATAGATGCATAATGCATTTTTTACGTGTTAACGCTAAATAGACGGTTTGAAGGTTCATGTAGTATTTCGTGAGGTCGCCTGACGCGTAAATAGACAATAGAACATGCGCACAAAAGCACCTGACTCCACGTCAGTGCTTTTCTCGAATTTTTATTTTCAGTCCTGCTAGTACTCCCTTTTCTCATTAATTTTAGTATCTCTGGATCCTAGGATTGCTTTGAATTGCGACAAACAAGATTCATCCTAATATGTTATTAGGTCTATGGGCAGATAAGGATGGACTGTAGAAGTAATATAGTCGAAGTTGACTCTTCTGGAATAATCTGATTCGAATTAGGATTTTTCATAAATGAATCTAGAATACTATTCATTATCACCTTTAAATATTTTATAAACAAAACATATATATAATTTCTGAAAGAAGAAACGGAGGTTTAGTGTTGTAAGAAAAGTTCCAAACAAAACCGAATCAGTGAACACATCACTGTTGATATAAGGGATCAAATAGTCTGAACTAAAACAACAATTTGAATTTGTGGAAATAGAAACAACAAGTGATATTGAAAATGCCTTTTGTAGTGATTTCGACTGATTGCCCATTATCCCATTTTTATGTTGCTCGTTTTGTTTATTTATTTCTTTTTTCCAATATGTTGGCTTGCGCGTGCGCGTAGATGGAGAAATATCCACGCAAGATGCGCGACCTGGTTCAACAGAGAAATATCTCTAATAAGGTGAGATCTTTCTCCGTTATAAAACCTAAAATTCTTTATCTGCTTTTCCAATCGGCTTATGTCATATCATACACAAGAAATGCAATTTGAGAACTTTAAAATCTTCATTTTTCTGTTTTCTGTGTGTATTGCAAACATCTTTTGTGAAGTTGCATCTCCATTTCTAGATGTTGTCTGGGTTAACTTCCTACCCAGCTCAATTCAGATTACAATTTTCGAAATTTATAGTACACTTAGTGATATGGAAATAGTAACACCAAGCGCGCTTAGGATAATATGTATATGGGAATTTCCGACCAAATTTGGCAGATACATCTAACTACTGAAATCTAGGAATACAAATATGAGAGTAGAAATTGTTCTGATAATTAGTTGTTCCTCTACTTTGGTAAGGCACTGGTTACATAAGACTTTCAACGTATATCGATGACCACCAAAAACCATCAGCCAAAACAGCATCGGCCCTACGGCAACCACCACTACCTACCTAATTTACACAGCATATTCACTTTATAGATTCGCGTAACTTCATATAGCTCAGCCAACAAAAGCAAAATGAGGTTATTTCGTTATTTACTTGCTTTGTACATAGAATGGAGAATCTTAGTGCGCTATATGTGAATGTCTGTTGTCAAATTTCTGTCTCGTATTTGTGCACGCCGAACCATCAGAATCCACGAAAATTAGAACAAGTTGGAAATTTGAACCGGTGGGTAGAGGTTGATGAATTCGTCAATCTCTTGTGTGTGGTCGTTCCCGTAAGAACTCAGGCATCCTAAATTTGCTTGGTGGTTGTCGGTGAATGGCAATGACTCTGTGTGACCACTGCCTAACATACTTTCCCACTCCTCGTTGCCATGATTCTAGTATATTTTTGCTGTACTATTGAGGTGTATTGTACCCAAGCAACATCCCAGGTAACACAGACCTCGCAGAGGTCTTTGGGAGGTTACAATGAGGATGCATTGCGAGCTCCTATTGCCGAACTCTTCAAGATATCACATACTTGATGAGAACAAGACATTCCTGTTTTGAGCTCCATAAGATATAGAAAATGCAAAAATTATAAGAAATTCCTATCATGAACATCCTCAAGATATCACCTATGTAATCAGAATAAGACATTTCTATTGCGAGCTCCTCAAGTCATCGCAAGATCAATGAGAATAAGGAATTCCTATTACGGAGTTCCTCAAGATATTGGATTTGTTACGAGACTAAGACATTCCCATTGCGAACTGTTCAAGTCATAGCAAGTATAAGGAGAATAAGACATCCCCATTGCTTCCTCAAGATATCACATTCGTAAGAAGAACAAGACATTCCTGTAGCGAGTTCTACAAGATATCGCAAATGCAACGAGAATAAGAAATTACTATCACAGACATCCTCAAGAAATCGCCTATGTAACCGGAATAAGACATTCCTATTGCGAGCTCCTTAACACATCGCAAAAGCAGCGAGAATGAGAAATTCCTATTGCTGAGTTCTTCAAGATATTGAATATGTAACCAGAATAAGACATTCATATTGCGAGCTCCTCAAGTCATCGGAAATTCAACAAGAATAGAAAATTAAACGGGGTGGTGTAGAGATCTACTCCATGCCTAGCCACTTCTCGTGGTACACCGTACCCGGAACAACCGCATCGTTAATAACCCCAGTCGAATCTCGATATACGCATCGAAGTAAAGTATCTGGCGCCTCACGAGTACTGCACGTTTGGAAGACATATAGATTATAGATCTATATCGCAGTGATTTTCTCTCAGTATTGCCCAGGACGAGCAGTCTGAGAACTTCTCAATATGATATATCTGAGATGTTAGGGCTCTCGAGGACTTCACATCGATATCTAAGCGAACCTCTCAAATTATACCCTAAGGTGGGCTGTTTGGTAATTTCCCCATGTGATATATCTGTTATGTCACTAGGCTTATCCCTTGTGGCAGATATTTTGAGGAGATATAAGGCTCTTGGTGACCTTCCTGCGGTATCCCAGCGAACACCTGAAACTATTCCCCAGTGCGCTGTTTGGGAACTTCCCAATGCGATATCCTTGAGATGTTACTAGGCTCATCCCCTTTGGTGTACATTTGGAGCTGATAGAGTGAGAACTCTTGGCGATCCTAGCGATATCGCAAAAGGCGTCACAATATCATGGAAAGAGCTCGCCGAGATATCTTTGGGATGTCACTGTGTTGCCTGGGCTGTATTTCGTACTGCAGATCTTGCAACGTCTGCGGAGTATGCAAGTTCCCCAGTGTTTTCCCCATAATACTCCGAGTATGCTCGATGGGAGAAGGACCGGGTGATCCGGCTGACTATGGCAATATTTAAATTATCCGCAAATCCTTCCAACATAGGAAGTTTTGCAATATGGACACCTTATCCTGTTATTTATTATCCCGTTGGAGTGTTTGCGTTAGAACTACTAAGGAATTGGGGGCTAGTATGACAGACGATATGACTATATAGGGAGTCCTAAAACCCAATGTCAAGCGGATGATGGGTGAGGGGCCCGTGTTACACAAGTTCTAGCAGAAATTAAAAAAATCAGTCAGATTTATATAAAAGTCATAATTGTTAAAACGTCGAAAATGGGAACCCTGTGCCTTATCTTCGAGTACTATGATATTGATATCTTTCAATGTCAATGGCAGTCACTAATCGCACAATGATATCTATTTTGGTTGAAAAATAATTATATTGAAAAATGGCTGATACCGTTGTTAATAAATCAGGGTTCTTGGCCTTCATCAGTACTCTGCAGCTCTCAACAAATTCTTCCCCTAGCTGGCCTGAGTGGACATATAAACGTCTACGCCACCTATGAGACACAACAAGGAACTCAGCCGTTCCCCACCAGGGAACAACGGTATCAGACATTTTTCAATTTTATTTTGAGAACGCTAACATCGTTCTTGGCCATAGGAATATACTGTCTAAGCTCTGTGGGAGTCGTTTCTAGATTAATATCGAGCGAATGGAGGCATATGGTTTCAGGCTTCAAATTTTCACTGGTGGGGAAAGGCTGAGTTCCTTGTTTTGTCTCATACGTGGTGTGGGAGTTTATATATATCTGCTCAGACCGGCTATAGGAGGCTTAACACGGCTCAGTCTCCCTATTGGCAGAAAGCTCTGGACTTATATGGAAAAATAATGGTTGAGGTGTCATTTGTAGAAATTTAGTCAACTAATTTGAGCACTTCCGGCAAGTGATATCAAAGGGTGACCTATACATTTCTCATTAAGAATATTCTTGAATCATATCTAAGCCAATAGGTCGAATTTTCTTCACTTAGTGATTTTGAACTGACAAAGATCAAGGATTTTGGGATACTTTTGAGGGTTTAGGTGAAATTTTGAGTTCCAGAGCACAAATGAAAAGGTTGGAATCTTTTCTATAGAACTCAGTCAATTTTCACGGATATTTCGGATTATTCAGAATTAATCGTGTCAATATGTCAATTTTTATCTCCACAAATTTGTAATTTCAAGTATTCTTTGAAAAATGAACAGATTAAGGATGGATGCCATTATAGGACAGTTCATTTTCTACCATTTCGTAGTTTCTGCCAAGTTTTGTCGAAAAATATCTAACCCATTTTGGTGTCACGTGTTGCATCTGATCCTAGGGTTCTAGTTAAGATTGGTTCCATGACTTTAGGCATTTAATTTTTGTATGAGTTGTCATAAGCTCCCACTAACAAAAGCATTACATTATTCCTCACTATATACATTTGCCAAGAATATTGGTAACTTCACCACTCTGATGATCTGAAGATCATTATCTTCAATTAATGTTCTACAATTGGCTGTGGATAAGGATAAGATTAGTTATGATTTGCTCGAGAAATTAAAAACTTTTGATTTTACATTTTCTCCAAATAATAACTCTTTTTTAGAAATCTAACATCGAAAACAAAATCATCAACTCTTGTGTAATTTAAGCAGTTTTTGTAGATTTCAATGATCAGATAATGAGCGGCAAAAAAGTTTATAATTATAGTGCAAATTGGGGGAATTAGCTAATCAGCCCTTTTCAGACGTGGATTTCACCTTTTTACGACTCAGAAACTAGTGTTCGTAGAGCACTACTGCCGAAATGTGATCCAAATTATAGTACTACGTCAGTACTACCCAAAGTATCCAAAACAAAACCTTTGGTACTTTAGCAACAAGCCCTGTAGACAGGACCTTTGGCACTATTGTTCAAACTTTGAGAAATCATAACTCCGAAATAAATGGTATTTGGGAATGATATAAATGGATTCTTACGATAGAACTGCCTCATGAAATTCAAACAGACCAATTCTCCCCAATAACGAACATATCCGAGATATTCATTCCTCAGATCTACTCTGAAAATTATATTATATCAATTAAAACTTAGACAACATTGCAGTTTTGTTTTTACTGGAGATATTCTGAACCCAATCTGATTATGTATCTTACCTTAGGATATATTTCCATCAACAAATGGGTTATCCACGGGCATTATATTATCACCTCAAAAGTACGATAGCTGAGGTTATTTTATTGGTCATTTTGCATTCAATCATACTTTGTTTTATAGAACAGGAAGGGTATTTTATTTCAAGAATAACGAACCAGAAATAATTCTGACATTTATCTCTAATGGGAAAACAAGATGACATGTAAGAACACATATCATATAATAATTCATAGATAGAAAAATTAAATACAGCATTCTGTGAAAACAGAAGTACGATTCATTTTTGAAATTTCGAAAAATCATATCTCCGAAAGTATTAGCTTGTTAGAGTTGAAAATGATAGCATTGGATTTTTATGGTGAAACTGCACCTTAAAAAAAAATTGAATTTGAAATTTGTAAAGTAAAACAAAATTTTTTTTTCGTTACTCTGAAACCATCAGGCCGATTTTGCCCAAAAACGAACTTAGCCAAAGTATTTATCTCCCAAACCTACTGTGGAAATTTCAACTACCCTGCTCATTCTGTTCGAGAGTTATTGTAGAAACAAATTAAAAAATTTAAAATTTTTTTTTGACACTTTGCGACATTTCGATCAATACAAAACTTCGCATGCATATAAAGGTCATTATTCTACAATTTTATACTAAATTTCAGATAGATCAAGTGATCGGTTTCGGAAATATTTATAAAAAATATTTTTACTAAAAACGGCCATAACTCCGAAAGCGCTCGATGGATTTTGCCCGTTAACGAATTTGTCCGAGATATTTACGTTCCAAACCTCTCCTGCAAATTTCAATCTTCTAACTCCTTTCGTTCGAGAGTTATCGTGTTAACGGCCGGCCGGACGGAATCGATTTCAACCACGGATTCTTGATCAGTGAGTCGAATCAAATCGTTTACGACCATTTTCAGCCAAAAATTCGAAAATTACAGACATTTGGGCAAATTGATAAGCACTCTGTTCCGAGGAACAAGAACGCCAAAAATATTAGGAACGATGAAATCATAACCTTCAACCCCTTTTCATTTGAACTTTTCATAAAGTGGCAAAAGTATCTTCCTATTAAGGTTGGCCACATTATGTAGCAGCGGTACAAGCTGCGATAATTGCGACAGAGCAAAGAGAGATCGTGGGATCAAAGACACAAGCGTGACTACAACATTCCATTTTCCTGCTATCTTTCGCAACTAGCAATTGTGCGCTCAGATTTTCCTTCAAAAAAATGAATTTCATGTTAACTGTATATTCTTCACTGAAAATATGGCATACTGACTATTAGTTTTATTGCCACGGGTTTTTCGAACAAAACTACACCCTACACATCCTCGACCAACCTCCATTAAATACACGCACGCGCACTAACAACATGCTAACTCACCATATCAGTTTGAGTTTCCATCAACAGTCTTATTTTGGTTTTGTGGGGTTAGGGCACTTATCGACGCAACTCAGAAGGGGTAGTGGACTCAGGTCTGCCAGTCCCTGTGACCGAACTGAGTGTACAAAATGACGTGCCTGTTGTCTCTCAGGAACAGACAGCACTTGTGTGCCAACCTCCCGCCCCTCCACCACAGCCTCCTCAACTTCCGACAGCACCATTAGCAGTAACGCCTGTCCCTCCCGCCTCTGTAGATTTGGAGCTAGGTACAGTTGCGAAGTGTAAGAGGAAACGAAAAACAACCCAGAATGATCACAGTCATGGTAGTTTCTTCTTGAGAATAGGAGCGATAGGTGAGTATCTCTGCATTCCAATTTGTTGTTTGATCAATTTGTATTACCTCCTCGTCTACTACCCTGGCGGGGGTATAGCTAACTGTACAATTTGAAGGAACTCGAGTTCGGCTAGTGAAATTGTTTGCAAAAATAATTACTTATCCTCTGTAATTCACGAAGGCGTTCTAAACTACCAATTACGTCCCTGCACAGGACCAGCTGAAGTAAGTTCTCTATCTCTATAATGTCGACAGATTTCCATTTCCAACAGCACCATAAGAGATTTTCCAGGTCCATCGAAGAGATATTCTCCTGGAATTTTTCGTTACCGCCAAAATATGTTTTTACAGGGGCTTCACATTACCACCAAAAGAGCTACAATAGGTAGATCATGTGAATCAGAGTAGTTTTAATAAGACAAACACTTTCTCAATTATCAAAATTTCTGTGAGCTTCAAGTTTTCAAATTTAAAATTCTATTCAAAATACAACATACATTAGAAACCTGAGGTTGGATTCTTTTTCATTAAATATCATTCAGCAAATTAGGAACATAAAAGATATCGAAGAAAAATTACGTGACGTGTTTTTACCTATTAATATTTTGTTAACAAAATCAATTTTCATAAATCACAACACTAACGGGGAGATAGGGTTTTTTTGCTGAGGTTTTTTCCCTAAGCTCTAGTATCATATTATATCAAATAATATGGTACCCCGTTACACTAACCTCTGCTAACACTTCTTTCATACACATGCTTTATTGTTAGATACAAAAAAAATTGTAATGCTCAAGTTCAAAATAATATATATATACCTATGGGATCTGTGGTGTTCTACACAGATGGCTAGAAAACCGAGGATGGATGAGTCGGGGCTGGTGTATACGGCCCCCTCGATGCAATTAGCCAATGGGCTCCTGCCCCCACCATAAGGGAATGCGCTGCACGTTGTATAGAAAGCAACTACTGGAAAAAAAATAGTGGTATATAGTATCTAACAGCAGAGCAGCCCTATTAGCGTTTGACTACCCGTTAGTTTGGTCAAAGGTTGTCAGGAAGTGCACATCATATTCGCACTCGGAAAAAATAATCAGGTCATCCTTCGATCGGTGACTGGTCACTCTGTGAAGCATGATAATGAAGTCGTAGATCAATTGACGGGAGTAGGGGGGCAACCAGACATCTGACAATGGCAGTTAAGAAATGGTAACAAAAGAGGAAGCTTGCGTTCTGGCAGATGGCCAGTGGACAAATACAAGCGAAGTTATTCCTCCCCTACTGGACGAGCTGGAGCAAAAAGGTTCTGTTACTCAGTAAACGGAGGAAATTGCCGGGTGCACTCACGAGATACTGTCTAGCGAACTATCATTTGCAGAAAGCGGAAGGTTCCCAATCACACCTGTCGCTTTTGTCAAGAAGCCACTTGCTTTGTGAACACTTGCCTTGTGACTGTGAGCCATCGGAAATGGCTACAATAGCCTGGCTCGGTTTTCTTGAAGCCGGAAGTGATGGACGTAGCACCCATCTAGATGGTGATGTAATGAGACTTTACTGCCTGAATGGGAAATATCTTAGGGATGCACAATAGATGTCAAAGTATTTGCGAGGTTTGTATGGCCTCCTGGCTCCTGCTTTAATAAAATCTAATCTACCTCTCACCTTTAAGCAATCATGCATGGAATAGTGACAGCTCGAACACGCAATGATCTGTGGCGCGAATTATGTTTTGTGCAAGGCAAAACAAGATTTTAAAAATTGGTTTTATTGATACAGAAAGCAAAGTAAGTTATTGATGTTTAACAATTCGATTTTAAGTCAAGACTGAGGAAAAATGAATAATGAGCATGTATATATAATATTGTCAACGCTGCACTGTGTTGCATTCCGAGGTTTGCCTAGTCATCGGTTCCCACGGGAAGACGATGTGCTGCAACGGTCAGGAATGCACGGCCAGGAATATGTAACTCCTCCATCCACAGAAGAGTCATTACGGGGAGAAAAATGACACTTGGTTTGGCTCGGTACCATCGTCACGTTCCACGCTCCTAGATGGGTTTCTGGTTTCCAAGGATTGTTTCAGTTTAATGTAACAGAAATAAATGACAATAATTATTAGTATAACATAGATAAGGCCAATGAGGCTTCCATGCAGATAATTCTTCGTTTTGTAATGGTCAGCAATTAATGGATGAATTTTTTCTTGTTGTCGTTTGAGGATGTGGATCTGATCTAGAGAAACATCTTGAAGTTGAATTTTTAATATACTGAGAGTTGAAGTGTTGAAACCATCAGAAATTTTTGGCAGGAACATCGGTTGGCTCTTAATTATTTCTTTGTTGTTATAATATTTTTCTTCTTTTGTTTCGAAAAAGCATCCCTTGGGTACAGTTATCAAATAATTTCCTTTCAATTCAGTGAAATCACTTCTTTTGCAGAATGTTCGTATTTTGATTCCATTCGAAAATATGGCAATGAATTTGCTATTATCTATTTGCTGGATGAAATTTTTATTGGTTGATACTGCGTATCGCTGACATGTTCCCGAAGCTTTTTTTAGTTGAAGTAGTTGGAATATACAATCGTTGGTTTTTGACTCTTCAATCAAATCATTGATTTCGCAGTAAAAGATCGTATGCAAATTGATACAAGGTGAAGAGGTATACTGATACAATTTATCATTTATAGTCAGATAAGAGTTTTTTGGAATAATCATGGTATTATTAATGGTTGGGATTGAATAAAGGTGGTAATGAGAAAACGTTTGCGAATTCACTATAGGAAAGTGAAGAATGAAAACTATTCTAGAACCTGTTGAATATGCATCAACTTTTATAAGCTCATAATAATTATGAAATTGACTTTCATCTGCAAAAATTAAATTTTCTCGAGAATATTTTTCACCAACAATGTCAATTATATTTTTTAATTGGGAAAATTTTATTACACTATGATGCAACGTTCCTAATTTTGAGAAACTTAAGGCATTTTCGATTTCGTTGATGAACTCCATTACGATGTTTATGGATGTATCCATTTGCTCGATAATATTTCTAATTCTCAAATAAAAGTAAAAATTATCATATAGTTTAGTGAAATTTCCAACCATTCCTTGAAACTGGGAAACAATAAGATGTAGATTTTGTTGAAGTACTGACACAGTTTCATTGAATTTTTCTATAATATCTCCAGTAAGGGATACGTCACTATTTAGATTTTTCATAATATCCTTTTGATTAGACTGCAGTTGCATTATTGCTGTTTCATAATGGATTGCATCATTTGCATCTAAATTACCTGAAATGCCTTTGATAACGGTTCCGAGCCCATCTATCAAGCCACGTTTAGATCGTATTGTAGGAATTAGCCCTTTTAATTTTTGTTCGGCCAAATCTAATTGATGCTGATAGTATTTTTTGTGAGTTTCTAATTCTTTATAAAAAGTGCTGTTTGGTTTGTTGAGAAATGTTTTCGATGCATGAAGATATAGGTGACGCAGAGATTTTAATACGTCATTAATCGGTAATAAATCGAAAAAATGAATAAAGTCGTGAAATTTTGATCTGACTCTTGCATTGCCTAGATGAATCGGAAGAATGCCTGGGTTGTCCTGGAGGTCAGTTATTTTTATCTCCTGAGTTACAGCTAGCGGCAGTAGGAGCATCCTGTAAAAGTTTTCTCGTTTTAGATTTAGTCCTTTTTAGATTTTGCTTATGTAAGGTTTTATTTTCGCTTGAAATTTTGATATTATTGTCACTAACAACTTTTACTTTAGAAAATTTCGGAGAAAGTTTATTACGGTTGTTCGATTTCACTTTACGGTAAGCGGTAGAACCTGATTTATATGGAAGGGGTTCTTCCCTCGTTTCGTTAATTTTGTTGGTAATTGATTGTTTCCGTTTCGCCATTTCTTCGTTTAGGCGTTTATAAAGTTCTTTGGTTTTTTCCCGATGTTCTTCGATATAATTATTGGTAAGTTTTTCATTTAAATCAATATTCATTGGATCTTGTGAATTTAGATGACCGTTTATAACATCGATTGGCTTTTGTTTTGTTGAAGAATGAATTGAATAATTGTAGCCGAAAATTGCATAAGGCATAATATTTTCAATACTGAGGTTTTGCTTATCTTTGTTCCTGATTATACGTAAATGTTCTATTAAGGTCGAATGTAATCGCTCAATTAAACCGTTCGATTGAGAACTATTGGTTGTAACAAAATGGGGTGTTATTTGATGGACTTTCAAAAATTCTATAACGACACCGTTCTTGAACTCCGTTCCGTTGTCCATTACGATCGTTGACGGTGATCCATGATGTGTCATGAATATTAAGAGCGATTTGACGATTTCAATTCCCGTAGATGAAATTAAGGGATAAGCTTGGGCGTACTTAGAAAATGAATCTATTATTGTGAGGAATTTTTTATTTTGAGCTTGAAATGTATCTACGTGAATAATTTCGAATGGTTTACAAGGTGTGGGAGTTAACATTAGTTTTTGTTTCGGAGGGTCTCTGTCATATTTATTAATTTGGCATAGTTCGCAATTATTTATATATTCAGTAACATCGTTTTGAATACTGGGCCAATAATAGGTCCTTTTTATTCTGGAAATTGTTTCGGCAATTCCTCTATGATTCGTTTTTGTCTCATGAATAAATTGAATGGTCAAGGTTTGTTGATCTTTATCAATAATATCTTCCAAAATATTATTGCATTTTACTAGTTTGAAAGCCAATTGTTTGAAGGTTTTTCTGAGAATCTCACACATTTCTTGGTAATAATTATCCTGCTGGAAATGCAATGCATACAAGATTTTTGGACGCATATAAGTTTTGAAAAATTGTACAACATCGTTACTAAAATTATTTGTGGCGATTTGGACAAAAGTTCTCTGTTTATTTGGAAATATTCTTTCTACTTTCACCTTTGCTGGGGAGTGATGCACGAATTCAAAGATTACTTGATTATCAAAAGTGTTGAGGACTTTATCAGAAATCGGAATTTCTTGTATAGGATTTTCATGGTTTGAATGTATAGTATTACCTTCGGAGATGTCTTCAGAATATTCTAATATCTTTAATTTTGGATCGGTTACATAATATATGACTACTTGTATATCACAATTTCCAAAAATGTATTTAATCATGGGAAAAATTGTGCTCCAATCTAATTTATCTAAACCACATGAAATTCTTGGCATGGCTAGGTATTTTTTGTCATTTTGTTCACACAATGACTTGAGATTTATTAGTGTTTTGAAAACCGTTTCATAGTCTGGCTTCTGATAACTGCGTTCTTTTGTAATGAGATAATATAATTTTCGATTATTATTTTCAATAAAAGCAACTTCGCCTAATCCCTTATTTTGAGATTTAAGTTTGTTAACTTGACCGAATCTTTGTTTGAAAGTAAGTGCAATTCCGTCATTCATGTAAAAATCACTGGATACACAATGAGCCAAAGAGTAATTTGGAGGGGCATTGAATAAATCACCCTTTTCTTCTTTCACGTTAAAGCAATTTGCAATTTTTTTTGAATTATGGAGTTCCAAGAATTTTTCATAGGATAAATTATCGTCTGATTCTTCACTTTGAATTTCTGATTCGTCTATGTTTACCATCATTGATTCATTATCGTTAAACTTTTCTATGTAGTCTAATAATTCTTTGTTATGAATTTCGATTCGAGAAAGAGCGTCAGCATTGGTATTGGAACTTCCCTTTTTATAAACAATTTCGAAGTCATATTCTTCAAGTTTCAGCCTCCATCTCAAAAGTCGACTGCCGGTTTCCTTAAGGGACATAACCCATTGTAAGGGTCGGTGGTCTGTGATAATTTTGAATTTTCTGCCGTAGAGATAAGGTCGAAAATATTTTGTTGCCCATACTATTGCCAGAAGTTCCTTTTCAATTGTACTATAATTTTGTTCGCTGTCATTTAAAGTCCTAGATGCGTAGGAAATGGGTTTATCGCTACCAATCTTTCCTTGGGATAATACAGCACCTATAGCAAAATTACTAGCATCCGTTGTGAGGATAAATTCTTTTGAAAAGTCGGGGTATTGAAGAATAGGTTCATTGACTAATAAATTTTTACAATATTCAAAACAATTTTTGAATTGGGGAGTATGTTCAATTTTGGCTCCTTTCTTTAAACAAGCGGTTAATGGTTTAGTGATTTTGGCAAAGTCCTTGATAAATTTTCTGTAATAGCCCAAAAGTCCTAAAAATCCTTTTATATCTTTGCTTGTTTTTGGTAATGGATATTTTTTTATTGCTACAATTTTGTCTGGGTTGGGCTTCACTCCCTCGGGGGTCACTATGTGCCCTAAATATGCTACTTGTTTCTTTAAAAATTCAGATTTGTCTAGTTGAATTTTTAAATTTGCGTCTCTAAGCCTTTGAAAAACTGTTTTCAAGTTGATTATGTGTTCCTGAAGGGATGTTGAAAATATTATGATATCATCAAGATAAACTAAACATATTACATTAATCAATCCTCTCAACATAGTATTCATTACTCTCTGAAAAGTTGAACAGGCATTTTTAAGACCAAAAGCCATTCTGACAAATTCGTAATGTCCATTTTCTACCGTGAATGCTGTTTTCGGTATATCATCAGGATTCATTTCAATTTGATGGAATCCACTTGCCAAGTCAATGGTTGAAAAATATTGGCATTTTCCAAGTTTATCTAAAATATCCGAGATGTTAGGAAGTGGGTATTTGTCGTCAATTGTTTTTTCGTTTAATTTTCGAAAATCAACTACTATTCTCCACTTCTTTTTGCCTGATGCATCAGCTTTTTTTGGAACTACCCAAATCGGTGAGGACCAGGGTGATTGACTCGGTCTGATAATTCCTTGGTCTAACATGGAATTGATCTGTTTTTGAACTTCTTCTTTATGGACAAATGGATATCTATATGATTTTGTATATACGGGTGTTTCATCTTTAGTATTGATTGAATGTTTGACTTGATTAGTAAATGAAAGAGGTTGATTCTCTAATTGAAAGATGTCAGAATATTTTTTGCATAAATTCAAAATATGATGTTTTTCTTCATTGTTCATATGAGAGGTTCTAATTAATTTTTCTATGTCTGCATTTTTTGAGACAGTTTCAGACTCTATAGAAAAAATTTCGTAATTGTTATCATTAAATGGAAATGATTCTATCGGATCATCAAGCATAAGGATTAAATTGTCATTAGTTTTGTTTAAAATTTCGACATAGGCTAATCCATTATTAGACACAGTTAATATTTCTGGAATTTCACATTTCTGAATAATTTGTTTCGGAACAAGAATATCACCGTTTTTTAATTTTACAGGAATTTCAGTTATTATTTTAGTGTTGGCATCAATTTTGATTCTGAATGGAATTTTCTTTAGAGATGGTTGATATTTAATGGGAATTATTGCAGAAGGTGTAACTAATGTTGATTCACCGAAATTCAAGATTGCTTTCAAAAGTTTTAAATTATCAAGACCTATAAGGCCATCATAAACATTGTGGAATTTAAAGAGGTAAAATTTGAATTGATCATCATAGTTGAATTCTGAAAATATCGGTATTTCCGCACAATAATTATGTGAAGAACTTTGAAAAACAGTCGAAACAGTGAATGGTTCTTCGAAGATAAATTTAGAATAATACTTGTTTGCAAGATCAGGATTTATGAACGATTTAGTTGATCCAGTATCAATAAGTAATTTTAGGGGAGGGTATTTTATAGTAATATAGGGTAATTCTTTTTTTTTGCTTGACAAATGATACTCTATGTGTTCTGGTCTTGTAAAAGATCCGGTTGAAAATTTTTCTTCATTATCATCTAACGAATATTCAGTTGGAAAAGGTTCGCCTAAATTTTCGGAGAATTCTGGAGGAATTTCCTCCTCGTAATTTTCTGTATTGAACAATTCTTCACTCACAAAATTTTGTCTCGGTTGAGCGTTTTTATCTGGAAAATAATTTCTATTGGTGTTTCTAATATTTGAGGATTGAAATTTTGGAACAGTTTTATTGGTCGAAATACTCATAGGGGTGGGTCTTTGGCTAGTTTGGTTAGTTGAAATACTCATAGGTGTGGGTCTAGCCGCTTGAGGTCTACCGAATACTTGTGAATTTGTGAAATATTTTGGTTCTCTATAATTGGAATATCGATTTAGGTGTATTGGGGCACTCGGAAATTGATTATGGTTTAGTAATTGATTTTGGAACATATTATTTTGATTTTGAAAACGTGAAGCGTTTGCGTGACTATTGTTAAAAGGCCTATTTTCTACAGTACTCTTTTTTACATTATTAACAATCGTACCTGATTTTTGATAATGCTTAATATTATCTTCTTCGATAATAAACTGTAACGCTTGAGCTAAAGATTGGGGTCGCATCGCCCTAATGATTGGACCCAAAGGTTCCTTTAACCCAGCCAAAAAAGTTTTAAGAGCTTGCTTTGTGAAAAATTCCCTCTTACTCGGTCTCAATGCCGCATCACATTTCAAATCAATATAGTTGCAAATAGTATTTAATAGTGACATGATTTTTTCGTGAAACTCTTTTGAAGTTTCACCATTATTCTGTCTTAAATTAACTAAATCTTGATTTAGACAATTCTCATCTCTTTGATCGCCAAAGTGTAATAAAAGGGCATTCTTTATGTCATGCCAATTAGAAGTGGCTCCGTGAATAGCCACAATTTCTTCAGCTCTTCCATGGAGCTTATTTAATATGCCATTTAGCAGAAGGGTATTCTGAAAATTAGCTAAATTATTTGTATCAAAATAGTGAAGCAAAAGTGCTTCCGCAGATCGAATGAATCTGTGTAGTTTATTAGGGTTCCCATCGAAATCGGGAACAATACTCAAATTTTTAATGTCAAAAACTGGGATTGTATTTGGCATGTTTAAATTATTAATTGAATTATTTAATTCTATATTATTTAGTAACGTATTTCTCGATGAAATGGAAAGGTTATTAAAGGAATTCAATAAATCTGACTCTAATTCACAATCGTTTTCTATGAAAGAATCAATGGAAGAATTAGAGGAGTCTGACATAAATAATATTCAAAGTATCGTATAACTCACCAGCTCGTTATTACTATCCACAACTGCATTACTCGTCTTCTTCACGATGAATTTTTTGACCAGCACCAATTGTTGTTGGAAGAACTGCACCAATAGTCCAACTTTTGAAGGTTCTGTTTTCACAAACGGAAGAAACTCAATGTTTTTACTAACTGCGAAAACTCCGTCGACTGCGCCAATTATGTTTTGTGCAAGGCAAAACAAGATTTTAAAAATTGGTTTTATTGATACAGAAAGCAAAGTAAGTTATTGATGTTTAACAATTCGATTTTAAGTCAAGACTGAGGAAAAATGAATAATGAGCATGTATATATAATATTGTCAACGCTGCACTGTGTTGCATTCCGAGGTTTGCCTAGTCATCGGTTCCCACGGGAAGACGATGTGCTGCAACGGTCAGGAATGCACGGCCAGGAATATGTAACTCGCGCCAATGGAGTGACTAAAAAAAGGCCGTAACGGTATTTATCACATTACAAGTTGGTATCTCAAGGCCCGAGGAAACACTCACCAAAACCGATATTGTGAAAGTACAGTTGACATTGAGTACGTTTTGAAGCTTGAGCTGCTTCCCTTTCAACATAATCACATTGAATCTGCTATCGGATATGGTGATCTGCTCTTGGCGGAAACAGGGGGTAGACGGATTTTATCGAAAGATGCCATGCTGCAGACAAATGAATGTTTAGGGGTAAAGATTCTAAGACCAAGAGATAGACCTGTTGAAGAAGCTTCTGAATTACTGTACCTGTCTTGAACGAAACTACATTGATAGAGTTGAGCTCATGGGATGCTGATGCTCTGTGAAGGATTAGTTTGAAGATATTTATATTTCTCAAATTGATAATATTTTACCCATCTCCCACTACAAAAGGGGGAGATTTTAAGTTGTACATCGATTTTAAGCATATATTCCTCTCATCGAATGAAACACTTTTCAATTTACCATTTTTCGAGATTCGGCTCTTACCAAGTTACAAGCATTTAAAGATTTTACAATGTGCTAATAAACTCCTGCACTTTAACCGTTCAACACAGAAAAGCTCAATCATATCGTGCTTGAAATTCAATAAAATTGTTTGAGAAAATTCATTCGATTCTAACAATGCAGCATTTTTTGTAAAAAAATGTTTCCACTATTAATTCTTCACAGTTGAAACACTGAACTTTAACTTACTTTTCATCAATATGTAAACATCAATTGTGTCCACTATAAGATTATACACAATTTACTAATTTCCCATTCTCATATTGAAAATTTCATAAATATCTAAATTTCCAAGAAAATCTCAAATAGAATAGTTGAGATGCGATTCCTAATGACAGAATATTCATAATGATTAGTAGATAACGTTCACAGAAACTTTATGTGGATCAAATTCTATGAGATCATAAAATTTATGTATATATGCCCCCGCTCGCTGTTTTCATGCGACATTGTCAAACTGTGTACCTGGCTTTCGTATATTATTGCAATCGAGGAGAATAAATTATCTATATCTTGTGGAAGAAAAGCAAATGCGGCAATGTGGAGGATATAAAGGCTGTCTCAGCAAGAACTTGCGCGCCATTTTTAATTGTCAATTGTTGAGTCAGCCATATTTGTTGTTTGTTTAATTAAAACATTGAGATTTACGAAAATGGTGCGTTATAGCTCGGAGGAACGTTTGTTAATACTGAAAATCCATTTTTACTCATTTCAAAATGATGTCGCCGTGACTGTCGAAGGTCATCGTTACCGGGCCATGTTGACATACTTTTTTTGGCAAGAATTAGACGGATTGGACTTGAATGAGATGTGGTTTCAACAGGATGGCACTAACTGTCATACCGCAAGGGAAATAATGACTTTGTTACAAACCAAGTTTTCAGGTCGAGTAATTTCTCGTTTCGGAGACCAAAACTGCTCGCCAATAAGTTGTGATTTAACTCGTTTGGACTATTTTCTCTGGGGTTTTTTGAAAAATAAGGTCTATGCGAACCATCCTGAGACAACTGAGGAACTCAAAGAAGAAATTGCACGTCAAAGTTGTCAAATCCAGCAGGCCTTACTGCAAAATGTACTGCAAAATATGATCAAAAGAGAGCATACCTGCCAACAGAGCAACGGTGGCCATTTAACCGATATTTTGTTGCATGTTTAAATGTCCTCCATACATATATAGAAAAAAATGTTGATGAAATATGTATTTTTTTATTTTTAAAATTCATTTTCTTGCTGAGACACCCTTCACATCGATTCAAGGCCTTTCATAAGTCAGGAGCGGATCAACCAAAATAAGACAAATTTTTATCAGATTTTATAACATTTAACGTTGAATATCTCAAAAACGATTAGTTTAAAGAGAAATGATGAAGAATAGTTGAATTTTCTAAAATTATTGAAGATTCATACAATCACTCAAGATAAACCTTGTCTGCTTTCCTTATACTAAAGGCGCGTTTATACAGCAAATAAGATAAAATAAGAAACAAAGTGAAATCAAATAAGAATTAAAGGTTTAAAGGATCGGTTTATACAGATGATATAAAATAATATGAGAAATAAGAATGAACCGATCAAATCGCAGCTTCTTGACAATTTTTTTGTAAGTTTTATGAATTTCACTCTTTGAGCATGCGCATTGTCATTTTCCAAACAAAATGACATAAAATAAGAAATAAAGATGAGAGTTGGCCAACTTTGGTCCTTATTCTTATTTTATCTTATTTCGTGTATACGCTCCCATAGAAATGTACATGTTCAAGTTTCTTATTTTATTTTATTTCGTTTCTTATTTTATTTTATCTGCTGTATAAACCCGTCCTAATTTCATTAAGTTTGATGAATCTACGAGTCTATAACTAGGAGACCAGTGGAAGTGGCAGAAAACTGTTCATAGGGAATATCTGTCATATTTATAGAAAACCTCACACCACTATTCATTTCATTCTGAATATCCACCATGTCAAACCTACATAATAAAACTAATTTTTTTCTGCAGTTTCAACACCATGTATATTTTTACCTGAGCCGAATCTGAAAAAATGGTTAATGATAAAAGTATTTCATTTGATCAGAGGAATTTATGGTCACAATTAATGTACAACTTGAAGACTTACTCTGTATAATCGAATATATTTGTTGTAGGTATATAATATACTCTATTTGTTTCAGCATTCGGCCTGGCGACCATGATTTACAACGGATTGGAATTTGGCACGTTTTTCGAGATTCCCTTCACGTCGCCCTGCTATATGATCTTGAAGGGCATAAACCCTGTTCTTCAGATGATTTTCACCTTTATGCAGATGTACTTCATATTCATGAATTCGAGAGTGAGTTGCAGATATTTGAAATGAGATTTAATTCGATTGTATTAATTGCATAATGAATAAGATTATCTGTGTATGCAAGGTATTTCTGATTTTGATGCTCATATTTCAAAGAGTAATAGGTCACACATGGACAAGTTCGAAACTGCCCCATACAAAAATGTATTGCTTGCCTTTTCGATATAAAGGTCATTAAATGTTTTTGGACGAAACTATTTCTTGTGATTTCAAGGATATTTGTTATGTATCAAGTGGGTATACTATGTCATAAGGTGTTCAAAAATATAAAAAAGCACCGACGTGAGGTCAGTACTCCTTGGCGCTCCTTGGCTCAGTGGATATAACGAGCCGGATATCTACCCAGAGGGTAATGGACACCATTCACTGTCGGGTCATAAATTAAGAATGCGGTGTCTTAGATGGCGTACGGATAGAGTAACAAAGTTGACAAAGAATAAAACTGACTTTCCTTTCGCACAAGCTTCTAGGAGCTTCTGAGGTATCTCCCTTAGGAAAGACGTGGGAGGGTCAGTATAATCATAATCATATTTATAGCACGCGCGCCAAAACAGATTGACCCCACGTCAATGCTCTTTTAGCCTTTCTCTTTCATTATGTAGTCAATCTGCAATTGGCGCGCGTGTTATAAATATGATTGTGATTATACTCCCAAGTCTTCCCTAAGGAGATATTTCAGAAGCTCCTAGAAGCTTGTGCGACTAAGGAAAGTCAGTTGTATTCTTTGTCAACTTAGTTACTCTATCCTTATGCCATCTAAGACACCGCACTCCTAATTTATGAGTGAATGGTGTCCATTACCCTCTAGGTAGATCTCAGGCTCGTTCTATCCACTGAGCTTGTAACACTCATCAATCAATTCAAATTAGCTAACGAGAACACGCGCGCCAAAGAGTACTGACCTCACGTCAGTGCTTTTTCATATTTTTTCGAGTCCCTTTAACAAATCTGGCTATCGATACAGTCTGGCTATTAGTTTTACCGTAGATCGAAATATAAAAAAAATGTGGTTATGTGACTCCCGTTGGGAACGCAATTGCTTACGCCTATTCTCCAAATCCGAACGTAATTTAATATAGATCTTCCAAATATAGATATTTATAAATTGGCCCCGGGGCTACGATACAGACAATTCAATTCGAAAAAAACACTGTTCCTTGCGAAACACGCGCGCAAAAACGCAGGTCCGGCTGTCATGTTTATTTTCATTTCACTTTGTTAAACAACACCTTGTACATTTCAAATTTGTATGTTGTTACTTAATGTTTGAAAGCCTATAAATAGATCTTCAAAATGTCGGCCCAACATTATTTAGCTAAACTAACAATTATCGATTTTCACACTGTACATTCTTTCAATTTTACCCACTGGAAGTAATCAAGAAGAGTGAGGTCGAGTGATCTTGTCGGTCCACTGGAATTAATCAAGAAGAGTGAGGTCGGGTGATCTTGCCGGCCAATTAAATGGAAAACCTCGTCCAATCCATTTGTTCGAATAAGTTTATTTCAAAAATGCTCTCTTGTTGATGAAAGTCGTAGGTGCATGTGAGTGGTCCAACGAGGACGGACATTTTCCATCAGTACAAAGAACAAGGCTAACACTAGAAAATATTCGAAAATTTGGAACTCGAAGGTTTTGATATGTTCATTGATATTCACGACTGGCATCTCTGCGATTTTAATTAAAAAAACCGTTAAAAAAGTTATGTCTGCATATTCTTGAATGCCGAATTCAAATGGCCTGTTCAAAAATTAATGCAATCGTATCGATAAATATTGGTATCAAATAAAATTATTAAAATTAACAATTATTTTATTCAGAATGTATTCTATGTACTTGACAAGGTCAATAAGATTTCTTTACACACCGTAATTATTTGACATAAATACATATCATGTCTACTAACGATTTATTAGGTATAATCATGACATTATTATGAATATCATCATGAATAACGAACCATCAATTTGACATGTATGATTACAGATCATATAATAATTCATAGATATAATAATTATTACAGCATTCTATGAAAACATAGAAGTAGGATTTATTATTGAGATTTTGAATAATCATATCTACGAAAGTAATAGCTTGTAATAGTTTAAAATAATATCAATGGATTCTTATGGTGAAACTGCATCTTGGAAAAAAACGAATTTGAAATTTGTTATGTAAAAATTTTTTTTGCTCGTTACTCCGAAACCATTAGGCCAAAAATAATTTTGGCCAATAACCTTCAATGGTCCTCTCTGTATATCGAAACTGCAAGCACTTACATTTTCTTTTGGGGCAGTCTTGTCCACGTTTGACCTATTACCCTTCGAAATATCTACATGAAACATGTATCACATTGAATTTTATTGAAGCGAGGGTTAAAGATAGTTGTAATTAATGTCTTTGGTAAACACTGTTCACGACAATTTGACATGTCGGACATAATTTACCATATTTACTATATCATAATCGGCTTAATTTCTTATTAATTTTGTATTTTATTTCTAGTGTATTTCTTTTTCTTTTCAGTTGAATATTCACCGATTCAAAGTGATCGCACGTTTTGGTCTGATGCATGTTGTAGCAACCAATATATGCGTTTGGATCAGGACCCTTGTTTTAGAATACATAAAAGAAGTGACACTATATCATCAGAGAATACTAAACACAACATTCTCCTCTAGCGATTCTCCCATTTCAGGTAAGACTCCGGAAAGATATTCTAAACTAACTAGACAGTCAATGAAATCGAATTTTGATCATAGGCACAAATTGTAAGAAAAAGAGCACTGAAAACATGAATAAACATATAGTCCGTTTGAGATATATTGACATCGAAGTAGGCCTTGAACGTGTAGTTGGTGCTTTATTTCTGGTTACAAAAAGTTACTGTTCTGTACCAGAGAAATGAATTATTAATATAACCTTGAATATTTTCAATGCTATCTCCTATTTGTAATTAATTGAAGACCCTTATAAATGCATTCTTGATGTACTTTGGAAATTCAAATCTCGATTGAATTTTATCCTGATATTTTGGAAGGATAATTTTCCAAGTTTAACTGCAGTAGACTGATGAAATAAACATAAATATGAGGTTGATAGCCAGAAACCATTTAAAGGAATTGGAAAAATCATTATTTATTATAGAAGAGAACAAAAATTGGATAGTTTTTTTTATGCAGGATGAAGAACGTTTTGAGATAATATTCATGTGCATCTCAATATATCTTAGAACTTAGGTTCCTTATCCAAAGCCATTGGTGGATCGATCAAGGTGTAAAAGCCCATAAGAAACTCACTTTTCATTTTATTGAACCCATATTGGTTATTGAATGATTTCATTAATATATTAAATATAATGTTATTATTATTCCTTCGTCAGTATGAATCATTGAGAGGTGGGTTAAATAATGGAACATTATTTTGGAAGAGGAGTTAATTTATCGGTGTTCAAGCAGACTTATTATTTTTGTCTTGTATATTGTATATTGTTGTAGGGGGTAACATTGAACTGTGACCTTAAGGTCTATTGTGCCCCCCCTTCAGAGCTGTCGATGTCATTACCATCTACAGCTCGCCTTCCAGTTCCAGAGTTCTGATGAACTCCAGTATCTGGGATGGCTTCAAGGAGGCTAGGTCTTCGCTCCTGCAGATTTCTTGCCCAAAGCATTCCTTGCATTGGTTTAAGATGGCGAGGCATTCCGTTGTCAGGTGATCAGGAGTTTCATCCTCCTCCCAACAGAATCTGCACTCGTCAGTTTCTGCTAGCCCTAATCTCATCATATGATTCTTGAGGCCGCAGTGCACTGTGAGGAAGCTAGTGAGGAGGAGCAGCTTGTTCTTACTGAGGTCCAAATATTTCTTGGACCTGACAGTATCAAAGTTCCGGAGGAATTTCTTGGAGTGATGCATTCCGGGAAGAGATCTCCAGAAAGTACCTCTCTCAGTTTCTTCTTTTGTCCGGAATTCACTTTTGTAGGTGTGTCTACCAACCCCACAATACGCTTCCGGCCTAATAAAGGGGGTTTGTGCTCCTTTCTTGGCAAGTGTGTTGGCCTCCTCATTTCCTATGATTCCCGCTTAACCAGGAACCCAGACCAAGGACACCCTGTTGTTCTTGCCTACTTCATTGAGTTTTCTTCGGCATTCCCATATTAGCTTGGATTCGATAACATGGGAGCCCAGAACTTTAGTAGCAGCTTGACTGTCAGAGTGGATTGCTATATCACAACTCTGATAGTTTCTTTCTAGGTTCATTTCCACGCATCCTCCTATTGCAAGTACTTCTGCCTGAAGATGCTCGGATAGGAGCCTAGCGATAGTGAGCATTTGGTGCCTGGCCCATATACTCCAGCGCCAGCTCCTGTAGTGGTTTTTGAAGCATCTGTGTACCATTTAATGGCATTTCTTTTAAGAACTTGGGTGGTGGATATCCTGTCCCAATCTTTTTCCATACCAAGCATCGTAGTAAAGTTCTTTTCGATGACGTACATCCATCGCAGTATCTTAGGGTTGCAGCCCCAAGTCTTACCGGCTAGATTCCTGCACGCCATCAAAGCCTTGGTTGCTTTACTGGCAGTGATGTCGACATGCCGATTCCACAGAAGTTTACTATCTAGTTTTACCCCCAGATATTTAACTTCAGACTTCCATTCTATAATATCTCCGTTCAAAACGAGGGATCTCACAGCTGGAAGTTTCCTTCTCTGAGTAAACAGAATCACTGTGGTCTTGTTCGAGTTTCTGCTGAGCCCCACTGACAAGCACCACTACCTACTCGATAACTCTAAGGTCCTCCTGTAGTAAGTTACACAAGGTGCCCTCGAATTTACCTCTGACCATTAGGACTATGTCATCAGCATAGCCTATACACTCAAAGCCGAGCTCCGTTAGCCTGTGGAGAAGCTCATCCACTACTAGGCTCCACAGAAGGGGATACGTTACTCTCCCTGTAGGTTCCACGCGTGGCTTTGACAGAAGTGATCTTAATTTAACGTGGAAAGTAAGAGCTTGTGAAAGATTATAATCTTTATGCAATGATAATAGTTCAAGTGTTTATTTTTCCACAAAAAAAGTCGGAACCAAAATTTTCCTACGTAATTTTTTTACGTAAGCTGTGAGTTTTATGGATTTCAATTGCAACTTGGAAAAGCAAAGATTATTTGCCATTTTCCTATGAATTGTCGTTTTAGTATTATAATTTATATTGAAAAACTCAATGATTCAAAATTCTATTTTAAACTATGATTTGCTTAATTCGTAGAGCTCATGAAGGAAAGAACTATCAAAGAAAACCTTCAGTGAAGTGCTTTCTCAAATTTACCAAAACTTTAATTCAATTTAATGTATCTTTAAATGTATAATCGTATATCACAGGATTTCTTCCACAACTGCTGCCAGGTTTTAATGATGCGCCTTCTTCTTTTTTCCTAAGAATTCTTCGAAATCTGAAATATTATAGCCAATGTAATAATCAGAATACACTCTTAGTAGTTGAATAACAGTTTGCCTGGAACACTAGAGCAATGCTGGCGGAAATATCTGCAGATTCCCTGAATAATTCACAGTAACATCTAGTAGAAGATCCGAACCTAAGTCGACCTTCACCGAGCTGATAATAGAATGAAACATATTATATAATAAATTTAGCATATTAGATAATATACTAAAAATGGGTTGCCTGAAAAAATCCTGGACAGACTATTTTTAATTTTTAAAAAAATTTCTAGTGATACGATCCTCACAAAATTTTGGAAAAATATCCGTGTTGGCATTCTTCAACTAATAACCATATTTAAATTGGATCGCTTCAGTATTTTTCGAGTTATTAAGGAAATAAAAACCAAATTTCAGATGGCGATAATCCCAAAACCGTTTGGCCGATTATGCTTATAAACAAACTCAAATGTCACATTCAGATATTTTCGGCGAAAAATTCGATCGAAAATTACGGACATTTGGGCAAAATGATAACACAACATACGCGCAAAAATAATAAAAAATAGTCTGTCCAGGATTTTTTCAGGCAACCCATTTTTAGTACATTTTCTAATATACAAAATTCATTATAAAATATGTTTCATTCTATTATCAGCTCGGTGAAGGTCGACTTAGGTTCGGATCTTAGACTAATCTGTATACTGCTTCGCGTTCCCTTTTTGTTAGTCGAGAGGTATCGTAATCAATTCCAGACATTTTTAATAGCATAGGGATGCGGAAATCCTCAAACTCGGTACGATTAATTATAAATACACATGTAAAAACTATCCCAAATGGTTCGATTTCCGTTATATCCCAACTATTAAGAAATGAATAATAAATGACTATTAATCGGCTTATGGTAATTTTCAATGCGAACAACCTAAATTATGTGACTTGAATTATAACTAGACCGGCCGTTGCCAACTGAATTTCGATTTTCCATAGGCACCCTTGATGTCAACATATCTTCAACGGACTTATATATGAATTTGAGGAAGCATAGAACAGTACAAAATATACACATCAGAATAGTTAAGGGATATTCTTGACAGTAGAAGGTATTTTCAAAGTCAAGTCGACTCCATTGAAAAAATATAGGCATATATTTCATTATTGATTGTTCAATAGTAAAAAACTAGTGTGAG
Organism: Halyzia sedecimguttata; assembly: GCA_937662695.2. Lineage (NCBI taxonomy): Eukaryota > Metazoa > Arthropoda > Insecta > Coleoptera > Coccinellidae > Halyzia > Halyzia sedecimguttata. The sequence goes on from OW569415.2 coordinate 32,631,472, forward strand.
AGATCAGTGAAATACAAAATATGTGTGAAGAAAAAAAATATATAAGATGTAGGTAATGTTTATAACTCATTAGAATATTCTGTCAAAACTATAAAACCAACACTCAATAAAAATTGACTGTCTCGTTGATTGATCATATATCTACACTTATTGGTCGAAGTCAACATGAGAGATTGCATTCAGCTTTCAGAAGCTCCCTGAATGTAAAAATTCAGCCCATTCATTTGCATACCAGATTTGGAATTAGAAATAGGAGAACTTCTAAGTGGCTTCCCAAAAAGGAGATTAGCTTCGTGAAGATTAGTGTAAGAGCTACCGAACCATCCGACTAACCCATTTCCCACAAAGCTGGAAATTTCTAAATTGTTGTCATATTATCGCTCAATTGAAAGTACCTTTCTGGCAAGCATATCTCATGATGCCTCAATTTTTTTTTATATAAAAAAAAATTTAATCTACTCCCACAGAGCGACAATTTTGATATGCATTAATTTACGTGTACAAAAAGATTAACAACCTATTTTGAGGGTTGGCAGTATGTGCCAGACGATAGAAAAGTGGTCATAATTTTTAGGATATCTTCTATCAATAGTTTGAAAAGTATATGTAAACGGCCACCATACTCTGATGGTTGCAAATATTTGAGACGAGTATATAATAGTCATGACGGCAGTGGTGGATTTACCAGCAGGCTGAGTAGGCTGGATCCTAGGGCGGCAAATTTCAAGGGGTGCATATTGGCAAATTTAATTCATAATTTTTTTATTTCGACTTACATATTGAAAAAAATATTACACACACACAAAATACGAATTTCGAAAATTAGAGAGAAATTGAAATAATTGTGTTGTGTTGAATATAGCCTACGGGCGGCAAATCTGTAAATCCGCCACTGCATGACGGTCGATGGGAGTGCGAGCGCAACAGATTTGTACTAGTTCCAATATCAGAAAGAGAGGATATATTATGATATATTATTATATTGTGATGATATGACGAATAATGAAATTAAAGATAAACAGAGTTATATAAGTAAAGTATACATTTTAATTTATTGAAATTTCAGTATTCGTCCATCATATCATCACATGATAATATATCATATCCTCTCTTTCTGACATTGGAACTCGTACAAGTTTGCTGCGCTTGCACTTCCGTCGAACGTCATGACTATTATACTATACTGGGTGTTCCCTAAAGACATGCTAATATTTAAGGGGGGATTCCTTGACTCATTTTAAGAGAAAAACTTCCTAGACTGTCCTAAAACTCTTAACTTTTGAGATACAGAGTGATACAACTTTGAAGAGAAAAATCAGTTTTTTAATAATAACTGAGATATTATTGGAGACAACTTCATACAATTTGTTAGATTCTTCTATGCATTAAGGAGCATTTTGTGATGTATAAAAATTTTCATTTTTCCCACCAGTGGCCTCCATACTGGTTTTACATTGAATATTTTTGAAGAAAAAAACTAATACTATAATACTACGCCACTGCTTTCTTTTGAAATAAAAATTACTTTTGAGATCCTCATTCATTGTTGAGCAAATTTGATCTTGGGTTTTCATTGTCCGACGCACGATTTACGCTTAAAAAATAAAAATCGTTATACTTCAGGATCAATTCCTCAAAAATCTGATGCGGTGTGGAAATGTTTGTGCATCGACTGAAAGAAATTAAGAGATCAGATTTGTTCCAAAATGAATGAGAATCCAAAAAATATGTTTTTTTGTCAGATGCTCTTGATTAAAATGATTAAATTAAAATTGTTTCATATCGCAGTACCAAAATTGTATCACCCTGTATCTCAAAAGTTAAGACTCTTAGGACATACGTTCAAGGGGAGCTTTCTTCTGAGAAACACCCTGTATATTCGTCTGCCAGATCACTGTCAGACCTGTACTTTCTTGAATGACAAAAAGAATAATTAAACATTTTGCTAGCTTTGTGAGAAACGGGTTAGTTCACGGGCTAGATAATTATTAACAGTATATCAACAAATGGTCAAACCCCCCCCGAAATCTTATGTTTTCTCTTAAAAAAAAATTTTGCTGCAGAAAGTGACCCTTGCACCCCCAAAACCCCCCCCGAAATTAATTCCTATTTCAAAACCCCCCCGAAATTAATTCCAGGCTACGCCCTTGTTTTGACATATGTTTCGGAAACAATGTTTCCATCTTCAAAGACGAAGCGTTACTAAAGCGTGCTATCAATGTCTACACTTAAGTATGGGTTGACATTATACCCTTAGTCATACACATTTTTAGCTAATTTCTTCCTCAGCAAATTAGAATTAGAAAATATTGAATTTAACAAATTTACCAGTATCTCAAACGAAAATACCCATTTATTAAGTTCACCTTCCAAATGGAAAAGGACGGCTACTTGCCATTCATAGATTTAAAATTATCTAGAGATAACTCAAATTCGATCAGTTTGTACATTTTAAGAAAACCTACCAATTCTGATATTTATATTTCGTCCGTTTCGATTGCTCCCTGGTCACATAAAACAGCCAGTTTACATTTCCTCGTCAACCGGTTATTTAATATTCCTCTGAGCAATATAAACTTCAAAAAATAAAGAAAAATCATTTTTAAATTGCCGAAAGGAACGGGTATAGTCATCAACTAGTTCAAAAAATAATCAACAAACAAAAAATAATAATCTCTAATATAACCCTAACAAAAGAAATAGAAACGATAAAAGGTTTCCGAGCTTTCACATTCCATCCGAAAACAAACTCCAGAATATTTTCGAAAATGTTTAAATAAAACTGGCTATCAAAACTTCGACGAAAATTAAACAACTACTAGTGATACATTCGGTAAAACTCCGGACATGATGAATTCGGATGTATATGAAAGTAAAAGTTCAGATTACAACTAGTGATGGGACTTCTCGAATGAAAATAATCGAACATTTCGATTATTGAAACATCTCGAGATATCTCGAGATGTTCTGAAAAATGTGAGTGAATTCATTCGAATGATTTTCTGTCGTCTATCATATGGCATCCAGATGAGATATCACTCGACTCGAGCAAGAATTGAATGAAATGAAATGAGATACGAGATATCTCGTACTCGTAATTCGTTCGTATACGTTCTGAATGTTTTGATTTTTGATATTTCGAAGTTCCTTTGGCGGCATATAAGTATGAGATATGAAAGTTTCTTTAACAATCGATAGAATTTATTGCTGCCATCTGAATTCTGGTCGCGTGCTGCCGAAATAGTAGCCAGTGAATGGTTTTATTATTTATTCCATTGTAAATTGAGGTATTCATTATTATTCTTATCTTATTCAGTAGCTGTTCGTTCAAAATATTCAGATATATTCCGTTTGTTATTAATTAAGAACTCGAACCCGGAGGTTCGTTCAACAAGTATTTTGTCGTTATTTTTTTAAATATTTGTATAAGTGGCATTTGATGCTTGGTTCAATTGGTTATATGCATGCATCTATTGAATTGATTCGAATTTTATTTTCAATAATTCAGGAATTAATTAATTGAAGGAATGAAAAAGGTCATAGAAAATTCAATCTGGACGTGTAATATATAATTAAAAATGTTTTTGCGATAAACAGAATGAAATAAAGTAAAAAGTACAAATTTCATTGACATTAAATTTCGCCATTCAGAAAAATTATTTGGTTTACATTTTTTTGGCGCTAATCTAACATATTACGGCGGATATTGGTAATTGTCCACATTTCTAAAATACCCTTTACGACGGAACAGATGTTACCGGTATTATTGTATTTAGTGATTATAAATAGGTATATAATTGTGGATTCTAGGGAATCTCAGGTTCATAATAATTCATTTCATAGCTCCATTCCCTTTCGAACAGCTGGAAAGAAATTTTCAAATATTTGACCAAAACCAAATAACATAATAATAAATTATTAAAGGACCAACGGCAATGTAATAAAATGAAGCCATAGAATGTGAAACTGGTTACTGTAGGGAGCCGACGCAATTATATTGAAGATAAGGGATAACCTAAGCCGCTCACGCGATGAGAACTGAGTGGAATACCGAATGGTCAAAATCTCGAATGATCATTCAATTATTGAAATCTCTCGAGAACCTATATATCGATTATTGAAATCATTCGATTATGCCCAACTCTAATTACAACAAGTGATACGTTGGGCGAACAACCAGAAACATTCTCAGGTAATAATATACGGTATAAAGAGCATACGGGACACACATTCGAAACAAGAACATCGATAAATCTGCTTTTCCAAATCACGTTTCAATAACTGGCCACTCAATTTCGGCTAATTCCATCAAATTGTTGGAAAATTCCAATAAATTGAACTTAGAAACACTTAAAGGGATCGAAATGTATAAGAGAAAAGATATTTTACTCAATAATGATCTAACCCCTATTAACAATTCATTATTCTCTCTAATCGGTGTATGACTAAAAGCATTCTTGAGTGTAGAAATTGATAGCTTGCTTTAGTAACGCTTCGTCTTTGAAGATGGAAACATGGTTTCCGAAACATATATGTCAGACGACAAAACCTGTAGTGGACAAGAATATAGTATTATATATGTAGTGTTCTAAGCAATATCAATTCCATTTCTTGAATTTCCTCAAAAATACTTAAACTTTTCTGATGTTGTTTAAATATGAAAAAACTCCATCCTTCAAAGGTTTTCGATATAATTAGATATTGAAATATGACCATTCCTTCGTCTTAAAATGTATGAGATCAAGAACATTTAACTCCCGTTCTTTTATAGATAGCATACGTCGGCATACGTTGAGAAACTCTTACTCAGTCCTTGGAACACATGTAGTACGACCAGATAAAATCATCCCGGTACCATCCACCATTGCCACAACTACAGTTATTACAACTCCTACGGTGAATACCTTTCTGTGGAACACAGTTCGTACTGCTGCTACCACATTGAGAAGTGTGCCTACAACTATACCAACCACCACAACAAGGCGTAAGTCTAGTTCCCTAACCTTCATTCCACCACCTGTGGGATTTCTAACTAATTTTACTCGTAATGGTGGTCTTCCTACTAACACTATTGCTTCCTCTTCAAATCCCGAAGGTTACATCACAGCAACAACAAAAACTATCCCAAGAACCGTCTATAAAATGTTCCAAACGTTCGCACCGATTACTACGACTACAACAACTTCCACGACTACAACTCCTCCATCTACAACCCTACTAACTAAAACTACAACTAGAGCGTGGAGAGCTATGACAACAGCTGCTCGAACTTCTACCTATAGTAGCGATTTTATGGACTTCATGTCATCCGATAACTTAGCCAAAGGTGTGTTAGTGTGTTAAGTTATCGATTTATTTTTCGAAATGAAATTAGGCTTCGCCTCAAGGGGATGAAATTTAATTTTGAACACAAATTGAGAAATTAATTAAGTTTGATTTTTGATTGATTTATATCTCTCAAAAATCAAAACGTTAGGTGAAATGCGTTTGCTTATATTTGCATGAAATAATGGTATCATCCACGGAATAACGTTATGAAAAGGATTTATATCTTTTCAATTAAAATTGGAGAAATTATACAGGGTGAATTTTCAAGATGTACATCAATTTTAACCATAGATTCCTCTCGTCAAATGAAACCCTTTTTGTGCGCATGTTATATTGAACAGCGTGCATTCATTTCGTGCAAATATCTCTATATTCGAATATTTGGCCATAAATTGTCTCAAACGATTTGGATCGACTCACTGATGAAGAATTCCAGGTCAAATTCGATTCTGTCCGGACGGCCGGCTGTTGTCACAATACCTTCTGAACAAAAAGATATCTCAGGGTAGGTCGCGCATCCGAATGCGACAGTTAAGTTCGCTAATGGAGATATCGGGTGAAACGGTTTCAGAGTTATACCCAGCTGAAATATTGTTTCGACAATAACTCAAAAAATGGGTTCAAGCCCTGTGGACAGGAGCTTTCTGGCGCTCTAGTTCAAACAGACAAATTATATCTCCGAAAGTATTGGTTTCTCTGAGTTGGGAATTATATCAATGTATACATATGATAGAGCTGCATCATAAAGGAAATTCAATTCAAATAATAGTTTATTTATCAAGATTGAATGAGCAATCATGAGAATGAGAACTGCACCATGGAAGAAATCGAATTAAATCTGGCCAATTTTGCCCAATAACGAACTTAGCCGAGATATTCATCTCCCTAACCTACTCTGAAAATTTCAACTACCTAGCTCATTCCGTTCGAGAGTTATTTTCAAAATTTTTTTTTACACTTTGCGGTAATCTGGTCAATACAAAACTTCACATGCGTATAAAGGTCATGATTCTACAATTTGATGCTAAATTTCAGATAGATCGAACGAACTTGTCCGAGATATTTACGCTCCAAAACCACCTTGCAATTTTCAATCCGCTAACTCCTTTCGTTCGAGAGTTATCGTGCCTACGGCCAGTCGGCCGGCCGGACAGAATCGATTTCGCACTCGGATTCTTGATCAGTGAGTCGAACCAAATCGTTTGAGACCATTTTCAGCCAAAAATTCCAAAATTACAGACACTTGGGCAAATTGATAAGCACTCTGTTCCGAGGAACTAGAGCGCCAAAAAAAGTTTCGTATGACAATTGCCCAAAACAGGTTTAAAGTACCTACTAATAGTAGGTATTCCCTAAAACATGTATGAAAGAAGATGAGTAATAATATGAAAGAAGATGAGTAATAAATAAAAAATTACCTTGTAATCGATCAAAAATTTCCTGATCTACGTTCACCAAATTTTCTTCTCTCTCGAACTACTGAATTATGCTTTCAATATTTACGTAATATTTTCAAACATTTTCGGGTGAGGTCCCCGTTGCATCGCTAAAATACGAGTATTTCAACCCCAATGTTTGGAAGTTACAATATTCCCTTCTGTCAAGTTGACATTATGACAATTCATACATAGAATAATTATATCAATGTGTGAAATACGATTTACATTGAAATTTTGAAGAATCATATCTCCGAAAGTATTAGCTTGTTAGAGTTAAAAATGATATGAATGGATTCTTATGATAAAACTTCTTATTAAAAAAAATTTAATTTGGAATTTGTTTCGTAAAAAAAAAATTTTTTTTTTGTTACTCCGAAACCATCTGTCCGATTTTGCCCAATAACGAACTTAGCCGAGATATTTATCCCCCAAACCTACTCTGAAAATTTCAACTCTCTAGCTCATTCCGTTCGAGAGTTATCGAGCCTACGGCCGGCCGGACCGGCCGGACAGAATGAATTTCGACCACGGATTCTTGATCAGTGAGTCGAACCAAATCGTTTAAGACAATTTTCATCGAAATATTTGAAAATTACAGACATTTGGGCAAATTGATAAGCACTCAGTTCCGAGTAACTAGAGCGCCAAAAATACCGATCCGATCCAATTGAAACTTGCTAATTAGTTGAATTCCAACGCGCAAATTTCTGCGAAATTTTGTAACATTTTTTTTCTAGTTATGCGATCCTTCATAACTAGAAAAAAAATGTTTCTTCAAAAATGTGATATCTCAGAAAATATCTGTCAGATTCCGCTGAAATCCCGTACAAACCTTCAAGCCACCATTCTACAATGGATTACCGGATTTTGGCTCTATAGGATTTGTAGTTTAGCATTTATGGGGAAAATAAAATTCTGCTTTGATATCTGCTTCTGAAATTTCAAGTGATGTGAATCTCTTTGAATTCACTTAGCTTCGGTACCCGCGTTAGCTAGTTCACTCGACTGACACGTCGGAGTTGCGGGTTCGATTCTCCGCTGAGTAAGTTTACTATTTTATTTATTTCAATATTTGAATTCAGTTGATGCACTGTAATTTTTTTTACGTGTTAACGCTAAAAAGAAGCCTTGAGGGATCATTATTCTATAGAATCGTGCAATGTGTTACTACTTTTTACACTATGTACCGGGTGGCCCACCACGGACGAGGAGCTCGTTTTGAGTGAGTAAATGAAGATATTTTGAGAATATTTTATTACGATGTGTGAAGGGTGTTCAAAAGCACAATTTAAAATTATTTTCATATATACAGAGTGTTCGTAAACGAAGATATAGACGAAAGTTACATTCTTTAAATGGCAAGCAATGCAGATAGTATTTCCTTCGAGTAAACATACTGGCTACTCCTATACAGAAAAAAATAACTCTGGAATATAAAGAGTGATCATAATTAATTTTCAAACATCAACTACAAATAATGGTCGAAAATTGCTGAAAAAATATCAGGTTTAAGTGTAGGTAAACCTTATGAAGTTTCGAAATTAATTTTTACGTTCAACGAAATATAGAAATACCGGATGTTCCATTTGAAAAAAAAGTTTTTACCATTATTTGTAGTTGATGTTTGAAAATTAATTATGATCACTCTGTATATTAGTTAGATTTATTTTTTTTTCTTTATAGGAGTAGCCAATATGTCTACTCGAAAAATTACTGTCTGTATCGCTGGCGTAACTGGTTTATTCATTAGTTGCTTTTAAAAAAAAGGGAAAAGCCCTGTGGACAGAAGCTTTTTGGCGCTCTTGTTCAAACAGAGAAATTATATCTCAGAAAGTATTCGTTTCTCAGAGTTGGGAATTATATCAATGGATTCTTGTGAAAGAACTGCATCATAAAAGAAATTAAATTTTAAAAAATGCTTCAAAAATTATCATTAAACAAAATAATAAGGAAAGTATAATCGAAATGTCTAGAGCAAGGCTGGGGATAATCATAGCAGATTTTCCATTTATTCTTGATATTTGAGTATGTAGAGGCTTACGAACAAATTATTTTGATAGTTCAAAATATATTAATAAAATACAATCCTCTTTTCATAATGTATTAGTTCGTACCACTAACACGTTCATTCTGTATTATGAAACTTAACTGAAGAAAACATATTTCATACACAAATGTAGATCAATATTTCAGCATATTTTTGCTAGCAACATTATAAAAATACTGTATATAGGAACATGTCTTACTACTTAAGGAAGTAAAAGGTAATATTAACCTCAGTGGTCAACAAACAGTAATTTGTTTTCATGATTCCATTATGTTCTTCTTTCCTATTGCCTTCATAAACTACATCATTAAAATGATCCAATTCTAAATCTTCTTAAACATCATGACCAATATTTGCACATAAATGATTCAATATGCAACAAGTCAATATTATTTTTGGTATCAAAACAGTCATGTATATATTCACAAATTCAAGTTGCGGAACCTTGTGTTAGAACACAAAATATTTTCAAAGTACGAATTATATAAATAAACTAGACCACAAATAAATATGACGTCTCTTATAGGTAGATAAGATGATATGAATGAATAGTGAATACAGACGGATTCCATTATGTGAAAACATAGAAAGAAGTATGATGTATTATTGAAAATTTGAAAAATCATATCTCCGAAAGTATTAGCTTCTTAGAGTTGTAAAGACTGCAGTCGATTCCTATGATGGAACTGTATTCTAAAAAAAATGAAACGGCTTGAAGGTTCATGCAGTATTTCGTGAGGGTGTGCGAGGCTTGCATAGACAAAAGAAAATGCGCGCAAAGCCCCTGACTTCACGTCAGTGTTTTCTGAGAATTGTTTGATGTACCATTTTTCCAGATTCGGCTGACTTAAAAAGTTACAAGAGCTTAAAGATATCATGTGTTAATACACTCCTGTACTTTTTTATCGTCCTTTATTTATAAAATAGAAGAAAAGCTAAATCATCTTATGGTTGAAATTCAATGAAATTGTTCGAGACAACATATTTACTCACTCAATTCTTATGATTAAGGTTTTACTGCAGCATTTGTAATAAAAATATTCCACTACCCATACTTGATTCAATATCAAATATGCACTATTCCAATCGTTTCCACTATAAGATTATACACAATTTTATCATAATTTATAAATGAATAAAATAATATCTATAACGATCGCTTCAAATATTAAACTCTATGAGTATGAACGAAGCACAGATAGCAACGAAATTTAGCTATAGCTAGATATTCTATTCAATTTCTGATTTCTTAGTTTTTACCTCGATTGAATATATCCGTTCTTCGAGACGATCTACGGATCGTTTCGAAGGAGAAGAACGTTGCCAGATATATACCATTGGAGTAAGATCGAAGAAATCACATACTGAATAGAAATAAATTATCTATGAATTGGATGGTGAACAAGAAAAAGGCGACAATGTGGCTTTTAGCTTGGGTGGATCTGTAAATGAAGTAGAATTTCTGACATTTTTATCAAGCGCGTTCTAGGAGATATAATGAAGAATCATTTAATTTTCTGAAATGATTGAGTATCCTTGAAAAGACTCAAGTTGAACTTTATTTGCTCACTTATGCTTATCTCATTTAGTTTTATGAATACGCGAATCTATAGCTAGGAAACCAGTAGAAGTGGGAAAAATAATAATTGTAGAATATGTGAAAAAACCATGTCAAAGCTACAAAATAAAAACTTTTATTTTATTTTGGAATTTCAACCGCCTGTATCATTTTACCTGAGCCCAATTTGGAAAAATGGCAAACTATAAAATTTGTTGAGACCAATCTATGGACGGAATAAATTTACAACTTAAAAACTCACACTGTATATATTTTCAAAGAAAAACTGTATATTTTCCGAGTTATTAGTATCTCATAATTTTTCAACGCATGCGACGATTTTTTGTTGTAGTTATCCTATTCTTTCAATTCTCCCTAATTTTATTAATTGTACAGGTATCAAATACTGTCTGTATGTCTTTTCTGTATAAAATTATGTGTAATGCATGTTTCATGGAAAGATCTTTGCTTCCTCTCTTTTCTGAGCCATATCAAAAAAATCTATTTTTCCACCTTTGTCAAGGATTGAAAAAAATCATTGGTGGATTTATCTACCAACAAGCGTTTTTTGCTTTATTTTAAATCTTTAATTAGTAATTCATGTACCTTGTATTGTCTATGTTGTTTAATGTTTATTTAAGTGCATGATATTTACGAACGACAATCTGATGATGGTTAAGTTTGAACAAAAGGTTTTTAATTTATCTACCCTGATTCATTTTTTGTTGAAATTTATCAGTGCTGTGTCTTTGGTGGTGTAAGAAAAAATTGATCTTCCAACACTCACTAGCTCTGAAAGAGTTCATCATATTATTTTTTTCATTTACTTTTTTAGTCGCTGAGGATCGCAATCCCCTGAATGTTTCCGAAAGATTGGAAAGTCTCTTCCCTCAAGCACTGGTCGCCTTCAATTCCACTTTGAACAAGTCAGAAAATTCATGTGGACGTTTGAATATCATGGGAACCATTGTCAACGATTCGGCGCCGTACCTTTTTCCATTCATAATCGAATATTCCTTGATTGGAGCTGCCGTCATTTATGTCATGTGGAAGCACATTGGAAGAAATCCCAAGTGAGTTACCCAATTTACTTTTGGCAATATTTATCGTGTATACAATAATCGAAGATCGAGACTGTTTCAAAAGTTTCCATTTTTTCAAAACTTTTTTGAATATGAGAAATCTAAAGTTCTACTCACCCATCTAACTCATTTTTTGGCCCATTTCTTTATAAGTTCCACAGTTTCAGTTATAAATGTATTTTCAACTTTTGTAGTGCAAAATCAGTTCACTCAAAAAATTGAAAAAAAAATTAAGTTCAGTGAAGAGTATGTCCTCGATCATCAACCACAGCCTGACAATGCCTATTGCATATTTTCTATCAGATTGTTGAAGTAGCCTTGATCAATTTATCTCCAAAGTTGCGGTAAAATTGGGTAAGTCTGAGTTCTTGAAGTGTATATGGAGGTGGTTGATGAGAATCCAATGGGATTAGTCTGATGATCGAGGACACCAAGGGGGCATGGCCAAATGCGGAAAACCATGGGTTTCCATAGCTTCATGGACAATTCTAGCTCGATGGGTGGTGCATTATCCTCAAAAAATAAGAAATTGGGCCCAATAGCAGCATGAAACAGAAGAATAATATTGTCAATGACTTGCTTTATGTAAATCTGCGCATTCATTGTAGCATCAAGCACCAACAATTCTGTACGTCAATTGAAACAAATGTCTCCCCAAACAGTTGTAGCACCTCTGAACGGATGAACTTATTGAACCGAACTGCGATTTTGGGCACCAGAGGATAGATGCATACCCGAACATGCCTACTATTCAAAAACGAATATGAATATAGACCTCTACTGATCGTTTCAATTAATGTGCTCATTGGCCCATTCTAATCGTAGTCGCAAATGATTTTGAGTTTGTGGAATCCTAACTTGAAAGAAATTCAACATCTCTCTGATTACGTCCCGCCTCGATCATACCAATAGCACTAATGGCTTCATACGCCTTAAGTTTACGTCTAGGCAATATTAATTTTCAGATTTTGAATCTAAGTTAAGAACGTAAAACGATAACTGATCCAAAATTCTCAGAAACGCAAACGACAAGACCTTGCCTGAAATTGAAAAAAAGTTATTATTATTATTATAAAGATTACAGAGTAAAGTAAAACTATAAACTCTTTGAAAACTACAAAAAAAAACCTTAATGAAACAGTACTACTTTTAAACTCAAAGCACAGACACAAATACGTCACAGCAACGCACTAGCTCTCCAAGTGTCCAGCCGGTTTTTGAAGGTGTTCACTGACGGAGCTCCAACAACATCAGGTGACAATCTATTCCAATAGCCAAAAACCCGATTAGGCAAAAAATGTTCTCGACTTCTCGTGTGGAACCTCTCACGAGCAAGCTTACGACTATGACCTCTAAGATGGTTCGTATTTAGGCTGAACAAATTTGACAGATCGGTGCCAAAAAATCCACCCAACGCCCGGAACGTGACTATCATATCTCCACGAAGTTTACGATCTGCAAATGTATCCAAGGACATCATCCTCAAACGTTCCTGATAACTGGGTCTCTGGACTCCGAAAGCTAAACGCGTAACTCGTCGTTGAAGTGACTCCAGCATCTGCGCATCCTGCCTGAGCCATGGATGCCAAATGGGTCCGGCAAATTCTAAAACTGGACGGATGTACGTCTTGTATAGTGCAGCGACTGTATCTGGATGGCTACCTCTGAAACACCGCTGGAGCAAGTAAAGGCGTTGTTTAGCTTTGTTACAAACATTTAGAATATGCGAGCTCCATGAAAGATCGCTGCTGATGACGACACCCAAATCTACATGGCTCAAACAACTTTCCACAGCAACACCATCTATGTTATAAGAATGTCTCGGATTATTGTTGCCTAGGTATAACACCCGACATTTGGATGAATTCAGTGGAAGCAGCCAGTCGAAGCACCACCCAACCAACAAATTCAGATCGTTCTGAAGAACATGGTGGTAGGCTGACCTATTATATAATTTTGTGTCATCGGCATAGGATGCTGATTGAGAAGTTAACATTGTAGGTAGATCAGATATATAAAGGATGAACAGCAAAGGACCAATGACAGATCCCTGCGGCACACCACTCAGTACAGGCATCAAAGGAGACATCGCATCCCCAACCTTGACGGCGAAAGATCGATCCGACAAAAATGCATCGATGAATTTCAGGAGTGATCCCCGAATTCCCAAATGCTCAATCTTGTGAAGAAGCCTTCGCTTGGGCACCTTGTCAAATGCACGGGCAAAATCAAGATATATCACATCCAGAGGAACTTTGCTATCCAAACAACTACTCCAGTCATCCAGGCAACTCAGAAGATTGGTAAGAATAGATCTTCCAGGGACGAATCCATGTTGCTGCGGTGGGATAATGGATTTCGACAAAGCAAACTGGAGCACTTGTGTTGATATAATCCTCTCGAGTACCTTGACGATGACAGAAGTGAGGCTTATAGGTCTATAGTTTTCAGCATTCAATTTGTCGCCCCCCTTGAAAACAGGTGTTACCGTAGACTGTCGCCAAGCCGCAGAAAGAGAGCCGGTGCCCATAACACGATTCATTATATAAGACAATGGAACACACATAGATAACGAACAGGCTTTAAGCAGGGCAGGAGAAAATCCATCAAACAAGGAGCAATAAAAACATTCAGATATAAGAGAATAAACATTTGATTTCTCATAAATTAACATTTGGTGGACAAGAATCGGCAACTTTTGAAACGGTCACAAAATTTTTGAACTTCCATAACTTTTGCAATGCAGTATATTCTTAAAAACTAAGGCTATATAATATCGAAATCCACATTTCCAGCTATTGATAAACCCCTCATAATTTCCCTTTTTTTGTTGCGGATTTCTTTTTCAATACTTATCAAAGATATATTAGCTAAATTACTTAGTATTGTCGCTAAGTAATTAGGAGAATAAGAATATACTGCATTGCAAAAGTTATGGCCTTAAGTATTCGACCTTAAGTAATTTCTAATTAATTTTAATTTGGAAGAGGATTTCACTCTATGCCACTGTTACTGATAATGTGAGGTAAATTCTGAGGGCACTTCATAAATAATTCAATGTTTTCAATATTGTAGTACCTATATTCAACATTGGCAAAATTTAAATTTCATTGAAAAGATCCCCTCCATGTATGACCGAATTTACAGAATCATTGCTCAATTTGTTTTGCCAATTGTTGCAATGTGTTATTTTTTCGTCTGGATCCAATTTCTCACAATTATTGAGATTCAGAAGGAAAGAAAAAATCGTGTTGTTTTCGGTTCAAAGTTCGAAAGGTTCCTCTAATTTTGTGACACGTTTTTTTTACGGGGGCTCCGTGAGGACCAGCGTGACGCCCGGGTGCACAGCAAGCCCTGCATCCCAGCTAGAACCGCCCCTGTCAACACTCCTGTAACAGTGTGATGGATATTTGGACGCGATATTCGGATTCATACGTGTCAAAATAATCAGGAAAATTTCGTTTGAACGTCTTGCTCTTGAAGGCTGATCTAATTTAGAAGTTGATCTCCGTGAGCAGCCTCTTCAACAAATTTTAGAAAATGACACTGACGAAGATGCTGTGACTGAAAATGCTTAGGAATTTGGAAATATTTTAATGGGGAATTAACCTTTATTATTAAATAAATTGAGTATAGTTACTTATGAATCTTGTTCAAATGGATCAACATTTGTGTACCATTTTGTGTCCATTCCACTCATATGGCTGCTTGAGTATCTACTGAGTTAAAATCACAAATTTTTCGATTTCATAGTGGAGATCTTAGAAAGAATAACAGTTAAACATTCTCAAAATTATATACCGCCGTATTCACAAAGCATTGTTAAGTGTTCCAATCTCCGTTAAGTACTAACTGAGGTCCTCAATTAAGGATAAATCTGAATCGCAACCTCAATTAAAGTATTTAACGGTGGTGAAAAAGGCCTGTTTCACGTTAACTGAGGTTGCGATTCTTATTTATGCTTAACTGAGGACCTCAGTTAGGACTTAACGGAGATTGAAAGCTTTGTGAATATGGCGGACTATATACTAAAATTTACACATTTCAATTAATTCTGACATTCTTGTACGTTATGAATAACTTTGCTGAGCAATCAACAGATATGTTAATAAAACTAATCTACCTCCTTTAAGAAAATCATACTAATTTATTTCATGATGAGATGAATCATTCTAAGAAGTGATATCGTAGGCTCTCGTTTATAGGTACTTGAGCAGTACATGAAATGACAGATAATGCTTGTTGGAATTGGAAAGAACCTTAGATGTCGTCCATTTTCAGATCACTATATTCGCAAATAACATGTACTGATGTAACCTGCATTTTCACGAGTCTAGATTATGGGCTAAACAGTTAAAATTTGTATTGAGGATCTGAGAGATGGCCATAGTTTGATCACATAAGTATATATTATATTTATGAAAGCTTAACTGTATCATAAACAGTTCACAGTTCTCATACACTGATCGGTTATATATAAGTTTCTATTGATGTTTATTTTTGATGTACAAAGTACGAAAAATCACTTGACAAGATCATTAAATCCACAGATATGTAACGGAAGAAGATCTTGAGCACAGACTGGAGATAATGCTCTCACGAAGAGCTGCAGCTTTAGCTCACGCTCAACAACACGGTAGAGTTGACTGTGTTGGAGCCTCAAAAGGACTGTTCTTCGGACTGCTACTCCTCGTTGGATCTCTAATCTGTCTCATACTCTTCTTTGTGCTGATTCACCAGGAGAGGTTCAGTCTTCTCGCCATTTACCTGTCAGATATATCCCATTGCGCACTGATGGCTCTGAGCATAATCGCTATCATTATAGGTTTTATAAGGTGGGTAGTTTGTCTTTTTGTTATTGATGTATGATATGATTCTTTCTCTCGATATTCTCTGGATTAAAAAACGAAAGAAATGCAGGGTTGATTTGTTAAATGAGTGAAAAAATAATATTTTCCAGTATAAGTTATCTATGTTCATTCAATTAAAATCAAAAGTTCATGGAAAAATTATATCTTGACAGTAGTATCTGCTTAAGAAATATGATAAGTAAGTGAGACTCATTATCTAGGTAGTTGATTGATATTTGCAGAAAAAGCAATGAATTTAGGTTTTCTTTCAATCTCTTCTAAGAATTTCAAATTGTTCTTCAGGCATATTGACTCATAAACGTTTATGAGAGACTCGAGGCCATCAAATTTTGTTGGCTATTGTAAAGTTTTAAGCTTGATTCAATATCAGAGTTACATCGTTTCGGGTTTCAGGTACAGGAAAAAAACAAAGCAAATACAGGGTGAGTCTTGAAGTTGTACATTAATTTTAAGCATAGATTCCTGTCATCAAATAAAACACTTTTCTCATTTACCATTTTTCCTAATTCGGCATAGGAAAAAAGATACAGGCTGTTCAAATTTGAAAAAAAAATCAGTTTTCCTTTTGTAGTTTTGACATAGTTATTCATAATGAAATTAATTTTGGTGTGAAGTTTTCTATATTACTATGACACATAATATCCAATTAATAGTTTTTTCCTACTTCTACTGGTTTCTTCGTTATTGACTTGCGAATTCATAAAACTATGAGAAATTAGCATAATGAAGGTTATCTCGAGTCATTTCAAGAATACTCAATCATATTAGAAAATTAAATTATTCCTTAGCATTTCTCCTAAAAAGAACCGTTTTCGAGATATTCTTCATTGAATGTCATACAATATGATAAAAATTCCAGTAAGTTAACTATTTTTATCAATCCGGGCCTGGAATAGAATAACAGGTGAACTGTGCTCGAATAAAGATATAGACTGAGTACTTTCGTCAAAGTTGACACGTAGTTGTGGGTTTAATTCGGTGGTTGCGTCAAAAATGAACTGGAAATTGACATAGAATCACACGGATTTGGCAATTTAGAGCTGTGAAACCCATCGTAAATCTACGGAAATATGTAAACAATCGAATTTTTGGCTGAAAATGGTATCAAACGATTTGGTTCGACTCACTGATCAATAATCCGTGGTCCGTGATTCTGTCCGGCCGTCCGTTGAAACGATAATTCTCGAACGAAAGGAGCTAGAGGATTGAAATTTCTAGGGTAGGGTTTGAAGCGCAAATATCTCGGACGAGTTCGTTAACGGGCAAAATCCATCAAGCGGTTTCGGAGTTATGGCCGTTTTTACTAAAAACATTTTTTATCAATATTTCAGAAACCGATCACTCGATCTATCTGAAATTTAGCATCAAATTGTAGAATCATGACCTCTAGACGCATGTGAAGTTTTGCATGGATCGGGTTACCCTAAAGTGTAAAAAAAAAATTTGAAAATTTTTAAATTTTGTTTCTACAATAACTCTCGAACGGAATGAGCTAGGCAGTTGATATTTTCAGAGTAGGTTAGGGAGATAAATATCTCGGTTGAGTTCGCTATTGACCAAAATAGGCGAGATGGTTTCGGAGTAACGAAAACAAAATTTTTTCTTCCTACAAATTTCAAAATAATTTTTTTTAAGATGCAGTTTCACCCTAAAAATCCATTGATATCATTTTCAACTCCAACAAGCTAATACTTTCGGAGATATGATTTTTCTAAATTTCAATAATGAATCGTACTTCTAAGTTATCACAGAATGCTATAATTATTCTATCTATGATTTATTATAAGATCTGTCTTCATACTCGTATATGTCATCCTGTTCTATTAGAGAGAGTCGAATTCATTTCGGGTATTTTAATTTGATTTCTTCCATGGAGCAGTTCCCATTCTCAGATTGCTCGTTTAATCTTGATAAATAAACTATTATTTGAATTGAATTTCTTTTATGATGCAGTTCTATCATTAAAATACATTGATATAATTCTCAACTCTGAGAAAGCAATACTTTCGGAGATATAATTTGTCTGTTTGAACAAGAGCGCCAGAAAGCTCCTGTCCACAGGGCTTGAACCAATTTTTTTCCAAATTTCAACAGCCTGTGTCTTTTTACCTGAGCCGAATTAGGAAAAATGGAAAAATTTGGAATAATGTACAAGTTAAGGACTCACCCTGTATATATTTTTTGTAGTACTACATTACTTCAATGTATAGGATTGCAGTCACGTTCACTTCGGTCAGCCCATTTCTGTATATGAAGGAATATCCTTAGAATGAATTATTCTTATTTCATACTATTTTAATTTAATTATATTTTTTTATATTTTATATCTATATTTAAAATAAATTAAATAATGAAATTTGTTAGTTTCACATAAATACACTGCTCAACATTTGGTTTGGGAGTTTGAAGGAGAAATCCCAAAAAAATTATAGATGATGAATGAATGAATGAAGTCTCCTTTAATGATAATGTAAGATATCCTTCAATCGTATTTTCTGGGTTTTCCCTCCCGAACACTGAAAAATAACTATAAAACTAGAGTTATGCATCAATGGTTATTTTTGCTTAACATGACGTTTCCACATGATTCTATTGATTTCCATCGGTTTCGATACCATAATTTTGAGAATCTGTACATGAACAAGTGCGCAAGTGCTTTTTCCAAATATTCTCATCTTCTTTTAATGCAAATTCACATAATTATATGCTATATTTATATTATTGACTATTCTCCTCAAAAAATTTCGCATATGATAGAAATCACTTAGCAACGAACCAATATTTTTGAATACCAATGCAGCGTGAAAATATCCGGGTATTTCCACGTGTGCGTGAATGCTTTTTTGACGTTTTTAACCATGGAAAACATTCAGGATGATTGTCAAAAATATTTTATTTATTCAGATAACAGTTAGTATTTGAACAATAATAATTGAGTCAATTTTTTTTCTGAAAAAAGTCCTTCATATATTCCTCGGGCTCACCAAATAATCGAATATTCGAATTTGGCAAGCACTCCGGATATAACTACTGAATATCACCGTTCCACAATACAATTGTTGAGCAGTGCACAATGCGCATGCCTATTTATTTAGTTCTCTTGTCTTGTCCAGCTTCTCCACTGAATTTTATTTGCTTGATTTCATGCTTTTTGCCTCATCTCACACTATCACCATTCATTACACATCTGCATACGTCGCTATAAAGGATGAGGTTGAAGGAATCCAAACTCGATTACAGGGTCCAGAATTTGAAATTCAAGGCGGAAGAACAGACCGATCTCAACGATATTCTTTTGCGTGTATCAGCATTTGGTCTTTTCCTGTATGCCGTCTTCAGCATTATAGCTGGTCATCTGAATGCCTTCACCAAGGAACCCAACATGCTGGTCATGATCACCGGATGTCTCTCGGTCGTTCAAGTGAGTATATATTGCAGTTTTCCATTCAAGTTGCATCCATTTATGAAATCCAGAGAATAAAATATACTGGGTGTCTCCGATTAGGAGTAACAAACTGATAGGGTAGATAGTAATCTAGATAGTAACTCTTTTCGCTTCTGAAATACAGGGTGTTAAAGTTGGAAAAATATCCCATTTTCTGCCTGCATGTTCTGGGGAATATCGCGTTTTCATTTTGCCCAAATGTCTGTAATTCTCGAATTGTTTGCCGAAAATGGTCTCAAACGATTGGGTTCGACTCCCTGATGAAGAATTCGACGTCAAATTTGTTTATGTACGGCCGCCCGTTGCCACGATAACTTGAGAACGGAAATATATAGCGATTAGAAATTTTTAGGGTAGGTGGCGCGTCCCAATACAACGGATAAGTTAGTTAATTGGCATAATCGGCCCAATGGTTTCCGAATAATGATTTTGTTTTCAACCAATACATATCCGATCGATTTGAAACTGGGTGAGAAGTTGTAGAATAAAAACTAAAAGTCGTTTTTAAATTTTTGTGAGAATCGCATCACTAGAAAATTTCAAAAGAGAGAGCGACCACCAAGATTTTGTTCAAGTTGTGCATCTGAATGCGACATTTAAGCTGAAATTTGGAGAGAGCCTACCAAACTTAATTGTACAACCAAGTTCCAAGTTTGAAGACGATCGGATTCATATTGTTGAAATAAGAGCAGCCTTGGGTGAGTTCAGTAGCTGGATGGGTGACCATTGCCACGATAACTCTCGAATGGAAAGAGATTGCTCATCCAAATGAAACAATTAAGTTTGGTGCTTGGCATAATCGGTCAAACGGTTTTGGCTTTATATCAATCTGAAATTTGGTGGTTATTTCCTCAATAACTCGAAAAATACGAGAGCGATCCAATTCAAACATGGTTATTAGTTCTAGATGCCAAGCTAAAATTCTTGCAAAATTTCGTGAGGATCGTATCACTAGAATATATCGATACATATATCGGAAACTATTCGTCCGACATCACTGAAAATATTCGAGAGCCTTCAAAACCTAACCCCACTGCCAAGTTACAACATTGAATACGATCGGATATATATTGTAGGAGATTCGAGCAGCCTTGATGAGTGCAGTAGCTGGATGGGAGACCGTTGCCTCAATAATTTTCGAAGGAAAAGAGATAGGGACTAGCAATTTTCAGGGTAGATTGCGCATCCGAATGGAGGAGTTAAGTTCGTTGTTGGGCATAATCATCAAAAAAAAATATTTTTTTTAGTTATCAGCTCCTCACGAAATTTTGTAAAAATTTGGGGGTCGGCATTCTACAACTAATTATGCAGTTTCGATATGATCAGATATGTGTGACGACCTTTTCTCCGGAGCGGTGAAACTTACTATTCAAAACTTACTCGGGCGCTAGTTGCAATGGGTTTTGCAAGGTTACAACTCCTTGACAGAATCGATCACTGAAATATTATTCCCTGGGTAACCTTCAAACAGTTGGAGAAGGGTTCTGTTTGATCTAAGGTGTTAGCGATGCAATAGTATATTTTCTTTCACTGAAAAGACTCTGACACTGCGCAATAATAATCAATAAAACTCAAAAGGAGTATGTACAACTTTATTTACAATATTCACACAATTTCCAAATCAGTATAAACAGTGTCAGAGCAGAAAGGTATGAGGAGAAAATCATAACAGTAAAAATAGATTGTCAGATGAAAACAGATTCAGATTCAC
This sequence comes from Halyzia sedecimguttata, assembly GCA_937662695.2. NCBI lineage: Eukaryota > Metazoa > Arthropoda > Insecta > Coleoptera > Coccinellidae > Halyzia > Halyzia sedecimguttata. The sequence goes on from OW569415.2 coordinate 32,652,953, forward strand.
CAGTGTGCAGAAGTAGAACTCGCACCCTGTATATCGGTCGGAATGAAAAGCAACGTAAGAGAAAGCGATATACAGCGTAGTGTCCAAGAATGAAATCAAACAGCAGGCTGCAGTATGGCTGACCAGAAATGTAGGGGCCACCCTGTATATCAATGTGTCGGAAATGTATCGGAATGATCAAAATATGATATACAAAGCAGCGCCTATGAAAGTGACTCAATAATGGACACCGGTGTGACTGACTACGGAAATATGATCCACCCTGTATACCACTATGAATGGAATGTGACAGTACTAAACTGTGATATACAAAGCGGTATCGGTGAATGCAAGTCAAAATAAGCAATGTCTAGAATCAATAATAATAATAATAATCAATAATAATAATAATAGTTAAACAAGGACCACCCTGTATATCAATGTCAATTAAGTGTTTCGGTATAATTTGACCGAGTTAAAATATGATATACAAAGTAGTTATGGCAAACCCAGGTAACACAGACCTCGCATAGAGGTCTCTGAGAGGTTACAATGTGGATGAAAATGTGAGATTCTCAAGAGATCACACAGATAACCAGAATAAGATATTCCTATTGCGAGCTCCTAAAGATATCCCACAGATAACCAGAATAAGACATTCCTACTGCGAGATCCTCAAGATATCACATATGTAACCAGAATAAGATATTCCTATTGCGAGCTCCTAAAGATATCCCATAGATAACCAGACTAAGAAATTCATGTTGCGAGCTCCAAAAGATATCCCACAGATAACCAGAATAAGACTATTGCGAGCTCCTTAAGTCATCGCAAGTATAACAAGAATAAGATATTTCTATTGCGCAGATCATCAAGATATCACATATGCAACCAGATTAAGACATTACTATTGCGAGCTCCTAAAGATATCACACAGATAATAAGAATAAGTCATTCCGACTGCGAGCTCCTGAAGATATCCCAAAGATAACCAGAATAAAACATTCCTGTTGCGAGATGCTCAAGATATCACATATGTAACCAGAATAAGACATTCCCATTGCGAGCTCCTGAAGATATCATGCAGATAACTAGAAAAAGACATTCCTATTGCGAGCTCCTCAAGATATCACAAGTGTAACGAGTATAACACATTCCATTGCGAGGTCCTAAAAACCTCGCAAATTCAACAAGAATAGGAAATCAGGTGGCGTGTTGCAGAGATCTACTCCATCCCTACTCTGCACTTCTCGTTTCCACCGGTAGATGGCGCAATCGTCTACTCTGTACCCGGAAAAAAAAACCCCATCGCTAATAACCCGAGTGGAATATCGATCTACGAATCGAAGTGAAGTATTCGGCGCCACACATGTACTGCACATTTGGAGGATATATAGATTATAGATCCATATCGCAGCCATCTTCTCTCAGTACTGTCCCGGTTGAGGAGCTTGAGAACTTCCCCATGTGACATCTCTGAAAAGTTACTGGGATCATCCCCTGTGGAGGACATTTGGAGGTGATAGGGAGGTCTGGGCGAGCTCCCTGCGATATCGCAATGAACCTCTCAAAATATTCCCCAGGGTGAGCAGTTTGAGAACTTCCCCTTGCGATGTCTCTGATATGTTACTGGGCTCATCCCCTGTGGCGGACATTTGGAGGTGATAGGGAGGTCTAGGCGACCTCCCTGCGATATCGCAATAAACCTCTCAAGATATTCCCCAGGGTGAGCAGTTTGAGAACTTCCCCATGCAATGTCTCTGAGATGTTACTGGGCTCATCCCCTGTGGCGGACATTTGGAGGTGATATGGAGGTCTGGGCGACCTCCCTGTGGTATCGCAATAAACCTCTCCAAATATTCCCCAGGGTGAGCAGTATGAGAACTTCCCCATGTGATATCTCAGAGATGTTACTGGGCTCATCCCCTGTGGCGGACATTTGGAGCTGATAGGGAGCTCTTGGCGACCTACCAGCGATATCGCAATAGGCGTCACAATATCCCGGCAGGAGCTCGCCGAGACATCTCTGGGAGGTCCCTGTGTTACCTGGGAATGCAATTCAATAAAAGGCAATGTCAAGAATCAACAGTTAAATAAGGACCACCCTGTATATCAATGTCAATGAAGTTGACCGAGTTAAAATATGATATACAAAGTGGTTACGGCAAATGCAATTCAATAATAGGTAATGTCAAGAATCAATAGTTAAACAAGGACCACCCTGTATATCAATGTGCCTGAAATGTATCGGTATCGGTTGACCGTACTAAAATATGATATACAAAGCAGTTCTTGGAAATGTAATTCAATAATAGATGGTGTCAAGAATTAACAGTTAAATAAGGACCAGCCTATGTATCACTGTGAATGAAAAGTTTCGGTAAGAGTCAATTGTACAGAAATATGATACACAAAGTAGTACCTGAGAAATGTAAAATGTAACTCACTAATAGGTGACAGTAGGAAATGACTCGAAAAGAAATAGCAAGTGATTAATTTAATGATTTTCCATGCAAGAAAATCAATAGAATTTAATAATAGAGCGGTCGGTGCGAATAGGAAAAATCAAATCGGAGAGCTGAGGACAGTTACAGGCGAATAGGGAACAATAAATGTATGGTTGGTCGAATATACAGAATCGACCTGTGTTCTCAGTCGGTATAAATTCAGATTGGAACACAGATTGTCGAATAAACGGATAATCAAACCCACCCCAACGTACTCACCAGGTATTTACACTTTAACAAACTGTAACTGAGTCTATTGCTCTACACTACCCAAAAATGAAATAAAATTAAAAGAATGATTCTACGGAAAAATATATAATAAACTAAAAAGTACTTCTCGAAACTATCAATAAACTAAATGTCGGAAAATCGGAAAACTCGGAATTAGCGGAATTAAAAGAAAGAATTTCGGAATTATTATCGGAAAGAATGAACCTAAGAATGAATGCCGGAATGAATCTAAGAATCTCGGAAAAATCTCGGAATGAATGAATTCCCGGAATGAATGCCCTAATTGCTGCGCACAGCCAATTTATAGGCTCGGTATGTGAGTACGTCATGTGTCGCGAGTTTGGAGAGATTTTCCAAAGAGGGCCTGCGGATTGGTCAGGTACTATTTCCCTATTCTCACTATCCTTCACGAGCCCGTCAGCAACAACGTCGGTAAAATTCATGTCATCTTTCCGTGTCCGATGCGAGCATAGAAAAACACGTCAACATTTGAAAAAAAATCTCAGGCTACATATAATCGGCGGTCACGGGCGACATGCATGTTTTTCTACATAGGATGGAATTTGAGTTTGAATTTGAATAATTCGAATTATAATTTATCATTGCGCTGACCGGAATATTAATAAATTAAATTCTAAGGACTATGATGCGCTCTTTGTTGAATGAATCGAAATAAATTCGATTAGGTCGACTGGTAATAATTATTGGCTCTTAATGGGAATATGAATAATGCAATTTTCAGGAAATTTGATAGTAACGAAAAATCACTTCGTTACAACTGTTAGAGTTATTGAGAAAATAACAACAAAATTACAGATGGCTATAACTCCGAAACTTTTTAGCTCGCCCTTTAGCCAATTATGCCTATTAACAAACTTAACCGTCGCATTTGGAGGCGCAACCTACCCTGAAAATTTCAAGACGTTATCTCTTTCCTTTCGAAAGTTATCGTGACAACGAACGGCAGGACAGAATAGAATTTGTCAACGGTGAGTCGAACCTAATCGTTTGAGACCATTGTTAGTAAAAATTTCGACATTTGGGCGCTGTTCCCTAGAACACGCACGCAGTGTTCTCCAAACTGTGCCAGGATTGTTTCCTACTATATTCAAATATGTTTCTTCTGCAGCAGCGTCTTGCCTTCTTATACCATAATGCCCATAATCAATCCTGTTTCTTCTTGAAGATCCTAAATAACCTAGACCAGAGGTTTTCAACCGGTGTGCCGCGGCACACCAGTGTGCCGCGTATATTTTCAGGTGTGCCGCCGAGATTTCCGCGAAATGTACCTATGCTGCGTTGAAATAACGAAAAGCTATTTTAATGAGAAAATAGTACCAAACATTCGCCTTACAAGTTGATGAATCAACTGACATAAGTGGAGATTCACATCTGCTGGCATTTATACGCATGATCGTTAAGGATCACATTATTGAAAACTTTCTTTGTTGCAAACGACTGTCCGAAACAACATGAGGAGAAGACATATTTAATGTATTGGATGCGTATTTGAAATCCTTCGATTTATCATGGACCGATTCTATTGGAATATATACCGACGGAGCACCTTCAATGACTGGTTCTGTAAAAGGGTTTATTGCGTTGGTGAAGCAGATAAACCCAAATATTGTGCTGGCCCACTGTTTCATTCATAGGGAAGCATTAGTATCAAAAAATCTGCCGCATGACTTAAAAACTTTATTGGAAGATGTAGTGAAGGTTATAAATTTCATTAAAAGGCGTGCAATGAAATCTAGATTATTTAAATAAATTTGCCAAGATATGGATACAGCCCACTATACGTTGCTTCTACACACCGAGGTACGGTGGCTCTCAAGGGGACTCATTTTGTCACGTGTATATGAAAAGGAAGAGCTATTGATATTCACACCTGGAAAGGGTGACCCACAAGGCTAGGCACTCGCTCTCTGGGCTTGCCAGCGGACTTGTGGAAAGAGGTGGGGACTGGCTCAGATACAGCTCCACTGGTTGTACGTGATGGTGGTGAGACCACAAATCACTTACGGCAGCATTGCTTGGTGGGAATGTACTGTAAAGGTGCAGTCTCAGCTCAAGCTTGCAAAAATTCACGTGGTAATCAGGAACGTGGTCCGGATGGCGATATATAGACTTCTGCATATGACTAAGAATGAGCCAGATGCGATCTGCTACGTGCCTCGTTCTCTGCAGGCTGAATTGGAGGCCAACGAGATAATAGGTATGCGATCGCACTACCGAGTCATCTTTCCCGCAGAAATGTCTGGGCCGTCTCTGAGATCCCACTGCTTGAGGGTCCCTGCTGGTTCAAAGATGAGTCCGCTACCACCCAAGGGGTGGGAGCGGGAGTCAGCGGTTGTCAGCGACTCTCTTTCAAGCAGAAATTCTCGCCATTGCTCACTGTGCGAAGCTCATACTTGACAAAGCTTGGGCTCACGGATCAATCAAGATCCTATCAGATAGCCAAGCTGCTTTGAAGGCCTTGACTTCATACAACTGCAAATCCCTGCTTGTGCAGGATTGCCGGACCACACTTGCTGAACTTGGAGAGCGCTGCAGGCTGCAGCTCTTGTGGGCCCCGGGCATAAAGGGTAATGAGATGGCGGGCTCACTGGCGGTACGGGGGGCTCCCATGGTGCTCATTGTATCTGAACTGGTCTGTGGCATCTCTCTCAGGACAGCGGCGAAGGGAAACAACAGATGGTTGGACCAAAAGGTCCAAGAAATCTGCAGCATACCTGGACACAGACATGCTCGCTCAACAATTACTGGCCCGTCAGCTGAAAGAGCCAGACAATGGCTCAAATTCTCTAGGGTAGACCTGAGAATCAATCACTGTCCTTTTGCCATTTTTGACTTCATATCTCTGCGAACAAGGAGTTTCAGCGTTGACGAATATAAAAAATGGGTTCAAGCCCTGTAGACAGGAGCTTTCTGGCGCTCTAGTTCAAACAGACAAATTATATCTCCGAAAGTATTGGTTTCTCAGAGTTGAGAATTATATCTATTTATTCTTATGATAAAACTGCATCATAAAGGAAATTCAATTCAAATAATAGTTCATTTATCTAGATTAAATGAGCAATCTGAGAATGAGAACTGCACCATGGAAGAAACCAAATTAAAATAGCTGAAATGAATTTGACTCTCTCTTATAAAACAGGATGAAATGTACGAGTATGAACACAGATCATATAATAAAGCTTAGATAGAATAATTATAGCATTCAGTGAAAACATAGAAGTACGATTCATTATTGAAATTTAGAACTTCATCTTAGCAGAAATTGAATTCAAACATCATAGAAGAATTTAAATTCAACAAGAGTGCCAAAAATTATCAGCCCAAAACCAATAGACGAATTCTACCCAACAACGAACTCATCCGAGATATTCATTCCTCAATTCTATGATGAACGATAATATATATCTTTCCTCAAATCTACAATATTCCAGTTTTGTTTTTAGTGGAGATATTCTGAACTCAATATTATTAACTTACCATTACCATTCCCATCATCATATGGATTGACCATCGGCATGAAAATATCAACCAACAAAAAGTATGATATTATATTATCATTCTCATATTTATACGATTGCTCGAATGAAACAACGTCATGTCTCAGGAGAATGAGTTGACATTATAACAATTCATAGAATACCCACAATAATAATTCTATCATTCTGTGAAAACGTAGAAATACGATTTACATTGAAATTTTTAAAAATCATATCTCCGTAAGTATTAGCTTGTTAGAGTTAAAAATGATATGAATGGATTCTTATGATAAAACTGCTTATTAAAAAAAATTTAATTTGGAATTTTTTTCGTAAAAAAAAAATTTTTTCTTTTGTTACTCCGAAACCATCTGTCCGATTTTGCCCAATAACGAACTTAGCCGAAATATTTATTCCCCAAACCTACTCTGAAAATTTCAACTCTCTAGCTCATTCCGTTCGAGAGTTATCGTGCCTACGGCCGGACGGCCGGACAGAATGAATTTCGACCACGGATTCTTGATCAGTGAGTCGAACCAAATCGTCTAAGACCATTTTCATCGAAATATTCCAAAATTACAGACATTTGGGCAAATTGATAAGCACTCAGTTCCGAGGAACTAGAGCGCCAAAAAGTGAGAAACGCGAACGTCTCCTATCTCTCGAAGAAGGGCTTCGGGTGTGTTTTTCGACCTTTCGCCTGAGATAAAAAAAACTTTGCTCCTTACGCCAGGCACAAATATCCCATTAACATAATAAAGATTTAATTTTTAACCCTGTGTTTTTATTTACGTTGCTTTTTGGGGTTTCATAGCTAAATAATAATAATAATAATAATAAATTTATTGATCCTGTTAGACATACAGTATGTATAGGACACGTCAAGTAAAGAGAGAAAAGTTCCAAATCAAAACTGTAAATTCACATCATAGAAATACTCATCAACAGTATAATAAGCCTTATACACCATTAAATCTTTTACCGTTCTTCTGAAGCCCAGAATATTCAATGATCTCACTGCAACAGGCAAGTGATTAAACAGTTTTATACCTTGATAATGAGGCGAATTTTCAAATTTTGCTGTTTTATGCATAGATGTCAACTAGACCCTATTAATAAGCTTTCACTATCCGTTATATTATACATATTATGGGTACACTGTACGGAACCCTCTACGCGCCAGTCCAACTCGCACTTGGCTATATTTGGCTGGTATGCCGTGAAATTTCTATGAACGAAAAGTGTGCCGTTAAAACCAAAAGGTTGAAAACGCCTGACCTAGACTATTATTTTCAAGTACCCCTTCTCCAAGACTACAAACGCCCCACCCTGTATATTCTGGAAAGAAGAAATATCTTCGCCACTAGACATTCTCTTCGTGTAATGTAGATTTATTCGTATCCTTGAAACATAATCCAGTGTCTTATTCATCTGTTCAGACATGTCTATGAAAAATATCAACTCAAGTGTACAAATATTCTCTACATTAAGAAATTTTTGAATTCTCAGAAAAATCAGCGTTGAATTTGACATTACGTTAAATCTTTCATGGTTAGACATTGAAAGAGCCGGTAGAAACATTCAATAAATCTACTCAAATTCTTGATCTAAACTTTCCGAAAATCCGAGAATAATACAAATGAAATGAAACACGGTATGTTGATATTACTTATGTGCATGTCCTTTTGCGCGTATGTTCTGGGGAACATCGCTTTATCATTTTGCCCAAATGTCTGTAACTTTCGATTTTTTTGACGAAAATGGTCTCAAACGATTTGGTTCGATTCCCCAATGAAGGATTCGAGGTCAAATCCGATTCTGCCCGGCCGGCCGTCCGGCCGTTGCTACGATAACTTGAGAACGGAGAGAGCTAGCAACTTGAAATTTTCAGGGTAAGTGGCGCATCCCAATACGTCGGACAAGTTAGTTAATGGGCATAATCGGCCGAATGGTTTCCGAGTAATAATTTTGTTTTCTACCAATATAAATCCGATCGAATTGAAACTTGGTGAATAGTTGTAGAATATAAACCTAAGCACGTTTGTGACATTTTGTGAGAATCGTACAACTAGAAAATTATTAAAAAATATTTTTGTTGTCACGTTAACCTGAGAACGGAAAGAGATAGCGGCTTGAAGTTTTCAGGTTAGGTTGAGCATCTGAATGCGACATTTGAGTTTGTTTAAAAGCCAAATCGGCCAAACGGATTCAGAGTTATAGCCATCTGAAATTTGGCTGTTTTTTTTCCTCATTAACTCGAAAAACACGAAACCGATTGAATTCAAACATGGTTATTAGTTGTAAAATGCCAAGGCGAAAATTCTTGCAAAATTTCGCGAGAATAGTATTTGTAGAAAATTTCTAAGAAACCATTGAAAATTAAAAAAATTGGTTGAAGCACTGACATGAAGTCAGAAGCTTTTGCACGTATGTTCTCTTGTCCATTCTCCTTTATTTGACACTCTTAATCGAATTAACCATGGTGAATTCTATTGTCTGTTCTCGTGTATTGGACACTCTTAATCGAATTAACCATGGTAAATTCGGAGTGTCCAATACAGGAGAACAGACAATAGAATTTACCATGGTAAATTCGATTAAGAGTGTCCAATACAGGAAAACGGACAATAGAATTCACCATGGTTAATTCGATTAAGAGTGTCAAATAAAGAAGAATGGACAAGAGAACATAAGCGCAAAAGCTTCTGACTTCACGTCAGAGCTTGAACCAATTTTTTTGTGCAATGATTTTCTAAAAATTTTCTAGTGCTACGATCCTCACGAAATTTTGCAAGAATTTTCGCGTTGGCATTCTACAACTAATAACCATATTTGAATTGGATCGAATTTGTGTTTTTCGAGTTATTGAGGGAATAACAACCAAATTTCAGATTGATATAACTCCAAAACCATTTGGCCTATTATGCTAGTTAACGAACTTATATGTCGTATTCAGATAAGTAATCTATCCTGAAAACTGCAAGTCGCTATTTCTTTCCGTTCTCAAGGAATCATGACATACATGATATTTTTTCGTGATTTTTAAAAAAAAATTCTAGTGATACGGTCCCCACTAAATTTCACACACGTCTTCATGTCGATATTCTACAACTAGTTACCAAGCTTCAATTCGATCGAGTCTATATTTTTTGAGTTATCGAGGAAATAATATTCCAGAAGGGTATAACTCCGAAACCATTGGGCCGATCTCATTTCGTTCGAGAGTTGTCGAGGCACCGCTCACCCATCCAGCTACTGAACTCACACAAGGCTGCTCGGATCTCCAACAATATATATCTGATCATGTTCAAACTTGGAACTTGGTAGAAGAGTTAGGCTCTGAAGGCTATTGCAAAATTTCAGCGATATCAGACGAACAGTTTCTGATATATAGCATGTTTTTCAATAATTTTCTAATATTTTTTAAAATTTTTCATACGATCCTCACAAAATTTTGCGAGTATTTTCGCGTTGCCATTCTACAACTAACAACCATGTTTGAATTGGATCGGTTTTGTATTTTTCGAGTTATTGAAGAAATAACAAGCAAATTTCAGATGGGTATAACTCCAAAACCGTTTTTCCGATTATGCCTATAAACAAACTCAAATGGCGCATTAAAATTCTCAACCTTACCTGGAAATTTCAAGTCGCTATCTTTTTCCGTTCTTAGGTTATCGTGACGTAAATAATATTTTTTAATAATTTTTTTAAAATTTTATAGCAATACGATGTACACAAAATTTCACAAACGTCCATAGGTTTATATTCTTCAACTACTCACCATGTTTCGATTTGATCAGATTAGTATTGGTTGTAGACAAAATTATTACTCGGAAACCGTTGGGCCGATTATGCCCATTAACGAACTTGTCCGTCCTATTGTGATGCGCCACCCATCCTGAAAATTTCAAGTCGCTATCTCTTTCCGTTCTCAAGTTATCGTGGCAACGGCCGGCCGGACAGAATCTGACAGAATTTGACCTCGAATTCTTGATCAGGGAGTCGAACTCAATCGTTTGAGACCATTTTCGGTGAATTTCGAAAATTACGGACATTTGGGCAAAATGATACAGCGATGTTCCCCAGAACATACGCGCAAAAAAAATCTATATATCAATAACTATTCGTCTGAAATTGCTGAAATTTTGCAAGAGCCTTTAGAACCTAACTCTACTGACAAGTTTTGAGTTTTAACACGATCGGTTAAATATTGTTGGAGATTCGAGCAGCCTTGTGTGAGTTCAGTAGATGGGTGACCATTGCCTCGATAACTTTCGAACGAAAGGAGATAGGAACTTGCGATTTTCAGGGTAGGTTACATATCCGAATGGAACAGTTGAGTTCGTTTTTGGGCAGAAGTAGCTTCTTGAAGTAACTAGTAGTAGAAAACCAACATAAATACGTGTTTAAAATTTTATAAGAACCACACCCCTAGAAAATTCGAAATAAATGACGAAAAATTCGTGAAATCTATTGTCTGTTCTCCTGTATTGGACAATCCGAATTTACGATGGTAAATTCGAAGAAGAGTGTCCAATACAGGAGAACAGACAATAGAACTCACCATGGTAAATTCGATTAAGAGTGTCTAATACAGGAGAATGGACAATAGAACATACGCGCAAAAGCTCCTGACTTCACATCAGTGCTTGTTACTATTTATGTGTATATAAATACAGTGAATAGGTATAGGTACCTACTTTACTATATTTGATATGTATTCGCGGTTTCATCCTTATTAGGAATCATCAGTGGAGCACAATTCAACGCTGATGAAAACAACACTACGAAGTAACCGGTTTAAAGAAAACCAGCAATCCCTTGTGAGTAGAATTTAGACACAAGTGACACCTGGAATTCAATCAACCAAGCTCCTCGCTGTGGCTACCCAAAAACTACAGATCTCTACGTACATTCTTTTCCCCTATGAGGTAATTAGCAAGTACTCGGATTGGAGTCTCATGCAGTTGACCACTGGGGAGCGAAAACGCCCAGGTTAATACGCAATGCGCAATACGGAGCCATATTATGTGTATCTGGCTGGTTTGAGCCTCGTACTTGTGGACATGCGTACTACTCCCCGCATACTACCAATTCTGAAAATAAAATTGAATTACCCTGATAGCAGTTCAAATTCTTCTCTCAGATCCTTGTTTTTCTAACGGAATTTCTTCTTCTCAATTCTGTCCTCGTTTTATTCCATTTCCTTCTATGGATTATTATTATCGGAATGGAGTCGTGAGGCTTTGTTCAGCCCTTCAGAACTGCGACCGATACGATCTATTGTTCTATTACCCTACTTATTCAATCCTAAGGACATTGTCGCTATGGTGTTACCAGACCTGATGACATCCTTAGGAGCCATGGCTATCATGTTGTGATGATTTAGAACTGGATCATATGTGAAATTCTTAGGCCGGTCAACTATAGAAATTTGCAAACTATACAGGGTGAGTCTCTGACCACTTCATTAATTTTAACCAAAGATTCCTCTCATCAAATGAAACTCTTTTTTATTTACCATTTTTCCAGATTCGGCTCAGGTAAAAAGTTACAAGCGTTTAAAGATTTCACAATGTGCTAATACACTCCCGCATATAAATGATCTATGACATTGTTGGCGGACGAGAATAAGGCATGGTAACGTAGTTTACAGCTTGATTCGGGATTCCAACGCTCAGGGACGGATCCATAAAAGTAGTGAAATTTCTGGAGTTTTCCATTTTAAAACATTCAATGAAGAATATCTCGAAAACGGTGCGTTTAAGGAGAAATGATGAAGAATAATATAATGTTCTAAAACGATGGAATATTCTTGAAATGACTCAAGAAAAACTTTATATGCTTTCTTTATGCTAATTTCGTTAAGTTTTATGAATCCACGAGTCCATAACTAGAAAACCAGTAGAAGTAGAAAATAACTAATATTTGGAAAATATGTATCATAGTTATAGGAAACTTTACGACAACATTCATTTTATTCGAAAAAGGGATGTCAAAGCTACAAAATAAAAACCGATTTTTTTTCAAAATTTCAACAGCCTGTATCTTTTTACCTGAGCTGAATTTTGAAAAATGTTAAATGAAAAAAGTTTTTCATTTGATGAGAGGCTTTGGTTAAAATTAATGCAGTGGTCAAAGACTCACCCTGTATGTTCGGCTGTATGCTTGTCCGATCCACAGAGCATACACCGTCTACCCACTTGCACATGCGGTACAAGTGGTAGGATGTCATAGGATGGTGAGAATTCCACGAATATTTTTCCTTGCGAAAGTCCTGGAGTATTTCTCCAAAGAGCTGTTCGGTTCTATAGCTCCCACTGTTGAACCACGGCCCCGTACTGGTCTTTTTCAAGCCCACAGAAGGGTTCTAACCCAATAGGTGTTACCCTGTAGGCCCTTTTCGGAGGTTCATCAGTTTTCTCGTTTCCCTAAATATCACAGGACCCTGACACCCACAGAAAAGTCACCTTATTGCCTCTAGCTAGTTGCTTCATGGTATTCCAGAATTCCCAGAATAGTAGGAAACCATAGATAGGTGATTCCAGCTCTCCCATTGTGGCCTCGATATCCGTTGTAATGTAGATATGTGCCCCCTGAGGTTCCTTCTGACAACCATGAGCACAAATGTGGATAGCTATAGCTTCTCTGCCTGTAAGATAGAGGACTCAGATATCATAATAATGAAAAATGGCGATACCGTTGTTAATAAATCAACAAGTCCAGAGCGTTCCTGCCAATCGGGTCCTTCATATATATATATATACATACATATATTTCACAAGTCAAACAGACCCCAGGGAGTTCATTGATTTGCCGAGAAAGCAAGAGCAGACGCGTTTCTGGCTTCTTGGCCTTCATCAGTACTCTGTAGCTTCTCAACAAATTCAACTAAACTGACCCGGGTTAAGCCTCTCAGAGCCGACTTGGTCGATCGTACCTAATCGCCCACGCCACCTATGAGACAAAACACGGAAATCAGCCTTTCCCCACCAGTGAATATTTGAAGCGTGAAATCATATGCCACCATTCACTCGATGTTAATCGAGAACGAGTCCCGCAGAGCCCAGACAGTATCTTCCCAATGGCCATGAACGCTGTTTAGCGTTTTCAAAAATTACAATGAAAAATGGCGATACCGTTGTTAATAAATCAACAAGTCCAGAGCGTTCCAGCCAATCGGGTCCTTCATAAATGGCTTCGTATAATAAATATACTTCACTGGTGGGGAAAGGCTGATTTCCGTGTTTTGTCTCATAGGTGGCGTGGGCGATTAGGTACGATCGACCAAGCCGGCTCTGAGAGGCTTAACCCGGGTCAGTTTAGTTGAATTTGTTGAGAAGCTACAGAGTACTGATGAAGGCCAAGAAGCCAGAAACGCGTCTGCTCTTGCTTTCTCGGCAAATCAATGAACCCCCTGGGGTCTGTTTGACTTGTGAAATATATGCATAAGTATATTTATTATACGAAACCATTTATGAAGGACCCGATTGGCAAGAACGCTCTGGACTTGTTGACTCAGATATCCTCAGTTCCAAGCCAGAGGCACAGATAACCTCAGTTCCGAGCCATATTCCCCAATACCTGCATCTTCATCTGATTTTGATTCATCCGTATACCAAATGGATGACTTTTTCCAATCGATTAACGAGGTCCACCGTGCTCAAACGGTCTCTTGTGACCGTTGCAAATGGTGTTTCGGAATCGAATATGTTTGGCATTACATTACATCTGAGGTTCTTCCAAGGATAATTTCGGGGTAAGCTTAACTTCCCGCAGATTGAAATTCTTGGCCTTTTGAAATCTAAGTGACCTATTGTATATGGAGAAATACATGTAGGTCAGTAATTCCTCTATCACGAGAAGAAAACTTCAGAGTTATTAAGCCATCAAAATTCGAAGAGAATGACGTGGATTACTTGTCGTTTTATTATGATTATTGGTGCTATATTAATCCCCTATTACGTACGAGCATTGTGCTCAAACATGCTTGTGATCGTAGTTATAACTAAAAGAAAAATATTCAATAACCCTTTAAAACCTTTTAGTTACTGATGAGTTTTACTGATGTTTCTTTCTTGTAGGTGGTACTGCAACTTTTATTCATCGCCGATGTGTCAAGACGTAGAGTTCATCTGCCAGAACATGATCGTTCCAAGCCCGGAAGACAAGTCGTTACATTCTTGCTTATATGTAATGTGACAATGTGGATCATCTATACCTTCGAAATCCAGAAAGTGGAGGCCAATCCCGTACAATTGGAATTCTACGGGTTTCTGGCCTGGTCCATCGTGCAACGTTTCACACTGCCCCTGTGTATTTTCCACCGCTTTCATTCTGCCGTAACATTGGCTGAGATTTGGAAAACCAGCTACAAAGCTAGACTCGAATGAATTTTCCGTTGATCTATCGCTGATTCATCCAAACTTAATTCTACTTAAAATTTAACCGACAGTAATGTTTCCTTCGGGTCGAAAAGGTTGGTCACTCGGACTACCGATGAATAATTTAAAAAAATTCCGGTTATTTCAACGAATGAAACGACTAAGAACAGTCGAACAATGGTGCATAACAGTTAATCTTACATGAGCAGATATCGTGAAAATTTCGATTTAGTCCTGACTTCTCCTGCTTTTCCAACCTCGACTCTTCAGTTGATACTCGGTGGCACCTCTTAATATAGTCATGGTTTCCAAAAGATTGAAAGAAGGTCCTCCTGATCACTACTACTTACAGTCACCACCCACAACTAGCACTCCAAGAACATGTTATTATATCTATATTTCATCAGTCGAATAATTCTCCTTGTCTTCTCACAAGACTACGAATATTCTCAGTTCTAAAATAGATGCGGCAATACCCATTTTTCACTGTATGTCTAGGTATAGACACACAGTAGACAAACAGCAGATTTGATCGCTTCGCGTTTACATTTTGGACCAAATTCAACAATTCACAGTAATGAACGAAGAGTTTTCGAGAGTTCAATCTGAATGATGTATGTAGATTATGAATATTCTTCAGGAGAAAATCACTTGAAATAAGTTTGTAAGGTGAAACTTAATAAGAAAACTTCTACATTGATTTGATGGTCCGTAATGCGATATATCTCTAAGTGGACCTTTTTTCTTTGGGAGACCAAGAGTATAAACACGCGATATTTGTTCATGTGTTAACCGATATTTACCCATATAATTTCATGTAATATACATAAGTCTGATATTTTTGCTCATGGCTTTAAAACTCGAATAGAAAAGATAGTTTTTATTTATTTTTGTTCCAAATAATTTCTAATATTTTGTATTAAAATATGTTTATTCTTTTATGTAAATATTTCGTATATGACATATCGCAATTTGTACATAAACGGACAATTTTCAATAGAAAATGTTCATAACCTGAGAATTGCTTCATTGACAGAATTTTAATTCAATATAGACATTGTTGAACATTCGCCCAACACAATGTTAATGTATTTCAAAATGTATCGCTGTAAATGTATAATGTATGTGTCCAAATATTTTCTTTACTCTATGAGATCGGATTAGTGGTGTGAACAATATTTGTACGAGGAAAATACTGGTACCTATATGAATTTCGAGTAGCGTAGAGATACGTCGTTTCTCAAGTACGGTTAAACCACCTAAAATTGGATAGTTAAGTAGTTTTCATCATTTTGATACGGGATACAAGCCTTCTCTAATACGTAACATCAGCACCCTCACCAGAAAATTCATAATGTAAACTGTAAATGTCATAAAAAAATATTTTTCAGCGTGATATATTAGGGTAATCCAAATCGGAGGTTTGGCGATGTTCAATTTGTTTCGCAAGTACAAGGACATAGGCAAAGAAATGCAATTACGAATGGAATAATATAAACAGAGCAGGAAGTTACAAAATAGAGTGTAAAAATTTTGAATTGACGCAATTTTCAGACAATAAACGAAGAAAAGCTCGATTTATCTGGAGTTTCAGGACTGGAAAAAGTTTGGGTACTAACTGAAGTTGCGTGATATTACCAGAAACCAGAGCGACTCTGAAGCTGAACGAATCATTTTTTAGTGTATCCCTATCAAAATAATATACCCGTCTCCATCATACATTTGATAATATAGATGTTATTCAATCTCGGACTGCCATGATAAACTGTACCCATTACTTTGAAATGTTTTTCATAATGTCACATTTTTGATGTATGACCAGTGGATTCTTCGAACAATATTGTTTAAATAAATATTTTCACTTTTTATATGATACTCTTAGTTAAGCGCTACGAAGTATGATAATGAAGTTGTAGAATACAGAAGTATAGTTGTGTAATTGTAAATAACAATAATAATACAGAGTAATATATATATATATAAATATCTATATAGTTGAAACTACTTTTAATTCGATGTGATCTTGAATAATATTGTTACCTAACATGTGAAGTTAGTTTTTATGGATTTCCATTCAATCTTTGATGAGAAATCTCATCTGAAAAATTTTATATGGAAAATCTAAGACAAAATATTAGATGCTAGTGTAAAACTGACTCGTTTTCATTGGGTGTTCATACTTATTTGTATGTACTTAAATTAGGAAGAATCAGTTTTTATGTAATCTATAAATAGCTGTTCATGTGGACCATCTGAAACCAAAGGTAAAAATGAGACTCATAAAAAAGATTGATCTGTAACAATTTTTCTTGACAGAATTTTATACACTTCTTGCATTTTCGAACAAACCAGTTCCCACATATAGTTTGATATAACTTTGACAAAAATATTCTTTATGAAGCATTTTACAAGAGGAGCGAATATTTCTGAATAAAAAACAACTTATATTTTTTTTTATACGAAAAATATGATAAACTTATAAATTCACATTATTCATCTTAAAATTGAAAACTTATATAAATTCGATAAATGTTCATAAGATTGGTAAACTAGGAATCAAAAATGATAGTGTTGGATGTTGTAGTTGAAGATGTATACTCATATAACTTCTACAGGGTATCCCATCAGAGTTTCACTAATTCATATACAATATTGACAAAAACATTATTTTGTCTTCTCGAAATGAAGGTGGAACATCCTGTACACTAACATGATTAATTGTTGGATTTCTCAGAGATAATGTGTTGAAATATTTGGAAAAGCTCAAGCCTGAAGAACGCAAAAATATTCAATATAGGTAGTTGAAAGTAGAATGATTTCGTTGTTGTATTCATCTTACAAAATTGGTTTTGATCAGCAGAAAATTCAAATGTTGAAGAGGACAATTTTTCGTGAGAGGATTAAAAAACATATTGAAATCAACCGTTTATTATTCTTCACTTTCTACAAGATAACAATTTTTCATGAAATTTCCAGTACATACGTTGATTTTCTTTGAATTCAGAGAATTGAAAGATTTCTCGAATTAAACGTAAGACGTACATTAAGTGGAATAAACTTAAATAAATGTAGTCAACTGATTTTCCAGGTATATGGTCTGGGATTTTCAGAATGTTAATTAGGTGACTAATTTATGTGAGTGAGGTTTTTGTGTTCTTTATACTACCAAAATCTTCCGAATGAAAATTTCTGAGCTTTTTTAAATATCTTATCGCCTTCTCGTATATTGAAAATTTCGAAATGTGTAATGCTTCCAAGTGAAGTTTAGATTAGATAAGTGTGTCATAAAGTTCAAATATCGCTCAAATTGTCCAAATGGGCCACGAATGATTGGCTTGAAATGATACCCAGCACTGCCGTTCATCTGAATGTAATTAGTATAATCCATTTACATTAATCGATTCTTACTTTCAGCGACAGTGAAAACCTTCAGGCGCTCATGTTGTTTCATTTTTATTCTTTGATTGTGGAGATTTTACTTATTGTAATACTTGGGTTGCATTAAATCAATGAAATCTTACAATATTCGTTTTTGTTCTTCAATTCTGGGTGCGTCAAGATAAGGTTTAAACACTAGTATGACGAATTTTCCCGAAATCCTCATGAGGGTCGTGAAGATTAGGCCGGAGTAGAAGCTTGATATTTTAATGGAGATAAAACCAGGGCCTTTGAATTAGAAGATTCATCCGATTTCTGGACACTGATTCCAATACCAGTAAAAGAAAACTCCAGACATCTCTGGTCTCCTGCTGAACTATTTTTTCATCTGCAATGCCGATCTTGGTGGAACGGAGGTCTTGAGAAACATTGTTGCTCCTGTTACAGTTGAAGAGACTCTGACGTCTGAAACGCTGACAAAAATGCAGCGAGTTGCCTGGCAAGGGTCCTCCTCATAATCGGAATGGTGGGTGTTGAGGTTCCTAGGTGTAGGGTCGAGGTCAGTTAGGTTGGTGTAGTTGAAAAGAAAATGCTCGGCAGTTTCAAATGTGTTCCTAGATTGTCGACACAAAGAATAGCCAGTTAGCCCCATTCTCTCCAAATGTTTAGTACTGATCCCGCCCAAAAAGCTTCTATAACTGTTACTGTAGTGAAGCTATTCTCCTATTGAATTCTATAGCGTGTGTTACCCTTCGCTGTGTGATTTTGATCATCTAGTGCAGGCATGGGCAACCTTTTTCTGCAGAGGGCCAAATAGAAGAATTTTTTGTAGACCACGGCAGAAAATAAATTTTTAACCGGAATAAAATTTATTAAAAAAAATCAAAATAATCCTAACATTCTTTACAATAGGAAGAATAAAAATTGGTTCAAGCACTGACGTGAAGTCAGAAGCTTTTGCGCGTATGTTCTCTTGTCCATTCTCCTTTATTGGACAGTTTTAATCGAATTTATCATGGTGAATTCTATTGTCTGTTCTCCTGTATTTGACACTCCGAATTTACCATGGTAAATTCGATTAAGAGTGTGGACAATAGAAAATACGCGCAAAAGCTCCTGACTTCACGTCAGTGCTAGAACCAATATTTTTTCTTGAAGTCAGGAGCTTTTGCGCGTATGTTCTATTGTCCATTCTCCTGTATTGGACACTCTTAATCGAATTTACCATAGTGAATTATATTGTCTGTTCTGCTGTATTGGACACTCTTAATCGAATTTACCATGGTAAATTCGGAGTGTCCAATACAGGAGAACAGACAATAGAATTCACCATGATAAATTCGATTAAAACTGTCCAATAAAGGAGAATGGACAAGAGAACATACGCGCAAAAGCTTCTGACTTCACGTCAGTGCTTAAACCATTTTTTTATCATCCTATTGTAAAGAATGTTAGGATTATTTTGTTTTTTTTTTAATAAATTTTATTCCGGTTAGAAATTTATTTTCGGCCGTGGTCTACAAAAAATTCTTCTATTGGACACTCTTAATCGAATTTACCATGTTAAATTCGGAGTGTCCAATACAGGAGAACAAACATTAGAATTCACCATGATAAATTCGATTAAGACTGTCCAATAAAGGAGAATGGACAAGAGAACCTACGTGCAAAAGCTCCTGACTTCACGAAAAAACAAAATTGGTTCAAGCACTGACGTGAAGTCAGGAGCTTTTGCGCGTATGTTCATCATTCACCATGGTGAATTCTATTGTCTGTTCTCCTGTATTGGACACTCCGAATTTACCATGGCAAATTCGATTAAGAGCGTCCAATAAAGGAGAACCGACAATAGTGCTTGAACCAATTTATTTTTTCAATGATTTTTCAAAAATTTTCTAGTGCTACGATCCTCACGAAATTGTGCAAGAATTTCCGCGTCGGCATTGTACAACTAATAACCATATTTGAATTGGATCCGATATGTATTTTTTGAGTTATTGAGGAAATAACAAGCAAATTTCAGATTGATATAACTCCAAAATAATTTGGCCGATTATGCTAGTTAACGAACTTAAATGTCGTATTCAGATGCGTATCTACCCTGAAAACTGCCAGTCGCTTTTTCTTTCCGTTCTCAAGGAATCATGAAATATATAATAATTTTTCGTAATTTTTTAAAAATTTTCTAGAGGTACGGTCCCCACAAAATTTTACACACGTCTTCGTGTCGATATTCCACAACTAGTTACCAAGCTTCAATTAGATCGAGTCTATATTTTTTGAGTTATCGAGGAAATAATATTCCAGATGGGTATAACTCCGTAACCGTTGGGCCGATTATGACCAACAGCGAACTTAACTCTTCCATTCAGATGTGCAACCTATCCTGAAAATTGCAAGTCCCTATCTCATTTCGTTCAAGAGTTGTCGAGGCAACGCTCGCCCATCCAGCTACTGAACTAACAGAAAGTTGCTCGGATCTCCAACAATATAGATCCGATCATGTTAAAACTTGAAACCTGGCAGTAGAGTTAGGTTCTGAAGGCTCTCGCAAAATTTCAGCGATATCAGACGAATAGTTTCTGATATATAGAATTTTTTTCAATAATTTTCTATGATTTTTTTTTTAAATTTTCTAGTTATACGATCGTCACAAAATTTTGCAAGAATTCACACGTTGTCATAATACAACTAATAACCATGCTTGAATTGGATCGGTTTTGTATTTTTCGAGTTATGGCGGAAATAACAACCAAATTTCAGGTGGGTATAACTCCAAAACAGTTTTGCCGATTATGCCTATAAACCTATGGCGCATTAAGATTCTCAACCCTACCTGAAAATTTTAAGTCGCTATCTCTTTCCGTTCTTAGGTTATCGTGATGTAAATAATATTTTTTAATTTTTTTTTTTTTTTCTAGCAATACGATTCTCACACAATCTCACAAACGTCCTAAAGTTTGTATTCTACAACTACTCACCAAGTTTCAATTCGATGAGATTAGTATTGGTTGTAGACAAAATTATTACTCGGAAACCGTTGGGCCGATTATGCCCATTAACGAACTTGTCTGTCCTATTGGGATGCGCCACCCACCCTGAAAATTTCAAGTCGCTATCTTTTTCCGTTCTCAATCATTTGAGACCATTTTCGGCAAAAAAACGAGAAATTACAGACATTTGGGCAAAATGATAACGCGATGTTCCCCAGAACATACGCGCAAAAAAACAATAAACTGACATAATTCAGCAAAAACACAACTCAGTAACTCTAGTTCAAAAATTTCAAATAACGGGACACCTGGGGTTGTTTCTTTCACAAGAGCAGCTGATGTTGTTGCTACGCGTAAGGTATTTTCCAAATTCGAATCCGTAATCCTTGATCGGTTCTTTGATTTCCCACACAGCACAGACTCATTTCTGAAATATTGCAGGAATATGTTTCGGAAATATTTGAGATATTTCGGCTATATTGCGAAAGATATATGGAATATTTCAGGAATATTGCAGAAACATTCGAATGTCCGCCCCATACCTAACATAGCAATAATGCAGAAATATTTTTCGATATATTTCTGCAATATTGTAGAATTATTCTGTAATGTTTATGCAATTTTTTATTATATTGGAAAATATATATGAAATATTTCAGGATTGTTGCAGATATATTCAAATATATGCTCTCTATCCTATAACATCACAATATTGCAGACTTATTTTTTGAAATATTCCTGCAATATTGTAGAATTATTTTGTAATATTTTGTAACGTTCGTTTGTTTACCTTCGGCGGGCGATGAGGTTATCGTTCGTGTTGAATTTGAGGTTGGGTCTCAGTGGTACTAATCGACGCTAAATACTTATTGTATTCGAAGGGCCGAATGACTGTTGGCAATATTGTTGCATTATGACAGTCGGAAATTTAGTGAGTGCGTCGGTCAGGTGAAGTCGTCCATTTTGTGAACAGTCAACGAAGGCAGCATAGGTTAAAACGTATTTTCGGAACTCTAGTAGAATTATTGGAATCTTCTTAATTGGATATAGTTTCGAAAATCGAATTAAGAGTGAGAGTTATATTGGTTTGATTGGGAAGGATAACAGATAACCATCACTTGTCTCGAAAGAGGATATAAAAGCCTTTTGCAGATCCGAGTTGAGCACGTGAACGATCTTGGCGGCTTGGTCAGGTATGTGTTGGATGTTTTATTCTCGTCATTTCTAGTGGAAACAATTCAGGTCGTAATTATATTTCTATATCCAGAACATCGCTGTGTGCCTGAAGAATTATTTGGTGGAGGCACGGCCAGATTTGGTTTCGAAGCAAACGTGTGCAGGACAACCCCGAACATCAGGGTATTTTGTAACGTTTCTTTTTGACCCGGGCAAGGGTTTGTTTACGTTTGGTTGGCGAGTGTCGTTTATGTCGTTTGTGTTGACGTCGAATTTGAGGTTGGATCTCAGTGGTGCCAATCGACGCTAAATAATAATTGTTGTATTCGAAGAGCCGAATGACTGTTGGCAATATTGTTGCATTATGACAGTCGGAAATTTGTGAGGGTCTGCGCCAGTCAGGGACATGAGGTCGTCCATTTTGTCAACACTCGAAGGAGGAGCAGTAGGTTAGGCGTATTTTCGGAACTTAATAAGAATTGGTGATTTCTTCTTAGTTGGATATAGTTTCGAAAATCGAATTAGGAGTGAGGGTTACATTGGTTTGATTTGGGAAGATAACAGGTACCTTGCACTCGTCTCGAAAGAGGATCTAACGACCTTTCTGTAAATCTAAGAGTTGAACACGTGAACGATCTTGGCGACTTTGACAGGTATGTGTTAGATGTTCTATTCTCGTCATTTATAGTGGAATCAATTCAGGTCGTAATTATATTTCTATATCCAGAACATCGCTGTGTGCTTGAAGAATTATTTGGTGGAGGCACGACAAGATTTGGTTTCGAAGCAAACGTGTGCAGGACAACCCCGAACATCAGGGTATGTACGAATTCTATAACTGTTGCATAACA
Source organism: Halyzia sedecimguttata (assembly GCA_937662695.2). Taxonomy (NCBI): domain Eukaryota; kingdom Metazoa; phylum Arthropoda; class Insecta; order Coleoptera; family Coccinellidae; genus Halyzia; species Halyzia sedecimguttata. Next base: position 32,675,952 of record OW569415.2, read on the forward strand.
ACGAATAATTGGTCTGATTAATATTATGATAACCGAAATTATTATGTATTGCGAAAATTCATTTGTTTCTTATCCGAGAGAAGTCACTGATGATTTCTTTTCTGTCATCAGGGTTTTTGTAACATCAGGAGTTTTTGTGGCAGCCCGTATTTTTGTGGCAGCAAGAGTTTTTGTGGCAGTCCGAAGTTTATGGTGGCAGGAGTTTTTGAGGCCAGTACGATTTTTTATATCAGGAAGAGTGTAACTGAGACATTCGGATATATACAAGGTGGTCCATAAGTAGCGCTGTGAGACAGCCAACGCAGTGTTACCGATCCCGAGTATATACAAGGTGGTCAGGAAGTAGCGCTGTGATTGGGGACATTCAGTCAAGGGTTGCAGACTGCGAGCACAGACGGAAGGAGAACAGTATTGCGAGACCATCGACGCAATACTACGATCAGGCATAAGGAATAGCACGCAAGTTATAGAAAACATATCTCGAAACATATCTTATACCTGCTATATATATAACGTGAACTTATTATCATCAATTATATAAATTATTATTGTTGTTGTAAAGCGGAAATTGGGGAAAGATTTGTGGTAGTCATATATGATCATAGATAAGAAACGTGGATGCGCCTGAGCTCAAGCGACGCGTATTTGAATCAAATATTAATATTATCTACGTACAATTTCCGCCACCCTTATTCAGGGTTTCACAGTAGTTTTACTTTATTGAAGCTAAAGACCTGGGTTGTAAGCTACTGGAATAAATTGTTTGTTTTTAGCGTGCATATTCTTTTGTTGAGTTTAGGAATTATTACATTACGCTGGGGTATCTGGGAGACTTAAATTTACCTGGCGCCCATTTACTAGGTTCCCTTTTTAGAAACCCACTCCCATCTCCACTGGAGCTAGACCGCGGATCCCCGAGTTCTAGTAGCTCCGAATTTAACCACTGCGACTTGGGAACAGAATTATGCCGTTATAATGTACGAATTCTATAACTATTGCATAACAACGAATAATTGGTCTGATTAATATTCTGATAACCGAAATTATTATGTGTTGGGAAAATTCATTTGTTTCTTATCCGAGAGAAGTCACTGATGATTTCTTTTCTGTCATCAGGGTTTTTGTGCCAGCACGATTTTTTTTGTGTCAGGAAGAGAGGGATTTTTACGTCCTGAGGAGTAGCACTGAGGCATTCGAGTATATACAAGGTGGTCCATAAGTAACGCTGTGAGACAGCCAACGCAGGGTTGCAGATCCCGAGTATATACAAGGTGGTCAGTAAGCAACGCTGTGGGACATTAAATTGAGGGGTTGCAGACTACGAGCACAGAGAAAAAGAGGACAGTATTGCGAGACCATCAACGCAGTACTACGTTCAGGAATAAGGATAATCAGCACGCAAGTTATATGAAACATATCTCGAAACATATCTTATACCTGCTATATATATACATAACGTGAACTCATTTTCATCAATTATATAAATTATTATTGTTGTTGTAAAGCGGAAATTGGGGAAAGATTTGTGGTAGTCATATATGATCATAGATAAGAAACGTGGATGCGCCTGAGCTCAAGCGACGCGTATTTGAATCAAATAATAATATTATCTACGTACAATTTCCGCCACCCTTATTCAGGGTTTCACGGTAGTTTTACTTTATTGAAGCTAAAGACCTGGGTTGTAAGCTACTGGAATAAATTGTTTGTTTTTAGCGTGCATATTCTTTTGGTGAATTTAGGAATTATTACATTACGCTGGGGTATCTGGGAGACTTAAATTTACCTGGCGCCCATTTACTAGGTTCCCTTGTTAGACACCCACTCCCATCTCCACTGGAGCTAGACCGCGGATCCCTGAGTTCTAGTAGCTCCGAATTTAACCACTGCGACTTGGGAACAGTCGTATGTCGTTATAAATTTGGAGCTACTAGAACTCAGGGTTAAGAGAAGATTGGCAACCATCAGATTATGATGATAAATTATGGGATGAAATCAAAAATAGAAAACAAGGTCCTAATGAGGATATTATAAGTTTTATGTCAATAATGTCATCTATGTTTGATCGGTTATCTCATACTGTCAAAGAAAAAGACAAATTAAAAATCGTTAGGAAAAATTTGCATCCTTATTATTTAGATCGGGTCAACCTAAGTAAAATCAATACATGGTCTGAATTAAAATCAGCTTGTCGGCAGATTGAAGATCAGAAGCGATTGGTAGAGTCATATTCAGTACCTTCCAGAAAGGGTTGTTTAGAACCGGATTTAGCCTATATTGATACATTGCCTTCCACGTCCACCAACGATGGCACCGACCCTATCGTACGGACAGAGCCAACCACATATGGTGGATTCGCAAACATAAAATGTTATAACTGTGGCATGGCAGGCCATAAAATTAGGGGTTGTCTCAAGCCGAGAATTTTAAAATGTTACCGTTGTTCAAGGGAAGGGTTCACTACTAAAACTTGCCCATCTTGTAATTCTGGCCGTGGACGCAATCCTTCGGGAAACGGGGGGAGTCGTCACTGACCTGTCGCAACAGTGACGATGCTTTTGGCGACCCATATTCTTCATGTAACACCGTTGATAGCTATAAAGAGGAAAATACTCAACCGTCATTCATACCAGTATTGAGTTATTTAGCAAGCCAGGCGGAAGGGGATAATAGACCCCATCTTAAGGTGGAAATTTTGGGAAAGTGTTTCTTGGGTTTACTGGACTCTGGTTCTTGCAGATCAATAATGGGAAAACCGGGATGGAATATTATAAAGCATATGGGAATATCTCTCCGAACCTCTAATACCAAGTTCTGTAGAGTGGCGAACGGAAATTTATGTACCGTTCTGGGAAGTTGTGACCTACCGATAAAGTTTAAGAATAAAGTGGTACTCGTAGAAATGTTAATAATACCAGAACTCCCACAGACTTTGATTTTGGGTTGGGATTACTGGAATTTGATAGGGCTGATTCCATCGTTTAACGAGTGGCAATTCCGTAAGAATGATATGGACGTTAATTGTGTGGATGTAGTACAAGGTGAGGAAATTTTGGATCAAAAACAGAGAGAAATCCTAGAATCGATAGTTGAGGAAAATTTTAGGTCTATGGGGGAAGGATTAGGATGTTATCAGTTCGGTTGTGTGGATATTAAGATCGATCCGGATTGTGAACCGATAAAGCAGCGGTACTATAGGGTGTCTCCGGTAATGCAACAACATATAGACCGGGAATTGGAAGAAATGTTAAAATTGGGAGTAGTTGAAAAGTCGGAAAGTCCATGGGCATCACCGATTGTATTGGTCAGGAAAAAGGCGGGATACAGGTTTTGCGTTGATTTCAGGAAAGTAAATTCTGTGACGAGAAAGGATAGTTACCCTCTCCCGATGGTATCCGATACATTAGATAAATTAAGAAATGCGAAATATTGTTCGACAATAGATATCAAAAGCGCATATTGGCAGGTACCCCTTTCAGAGTCATCGAGACAATACACCGCCTTCACTGTCCCAAATCGTGGTTTGTTCCAGTTTACTAGACTGCCATTCGGATTAGTGACTAGTGGGTCAAAATTCCAACGCATCATGGATGGAGTGATCGGAGCTGATCTTGAACCTTACGTATTCGTATACTTAGACGATATAGTGATCATTTCAGAAACTTTCCAACATCACTTGGAAATATTAGGGGAAATATTTCGTCGTGTTAGGAAAGCAGGGTTCACTTTAAGTAGGGAGAAATGCGAATTTTGCAAGCCACAACTTAAATATCTGGGATATGTGATTGATAGGTACGGATTACATGTAGACCCCAAAAAAATTAATGCTATGCTTTCATTACCAACACCTACCAATGTCAGAGAAATTCGCAGAGTAGTGGGTACTCTATCTTGTTATAGACGTTTTGTCCCAAATTTTAGTGACCTTATTTCACCTCTCACCTTTTTGCTCCAGAAGAATGTAAAGTTTACATGGAATACCGAATGCGAGGAGGCCTTTCGGAAAATAAAGCAGTGTTTGGTTTCTGCTCCGGTGTTGAGTTGACCGAATTACGAGCAACCGTTCCAAATTCAAACTGACGCTTCCGGCTTTGGAATAGCCGCGGTATTATCACAACCTCAACCCGATGGGGGAGAAAAGGTTATAGCATATATGAGTAAGTATTTAACGAAACCCGAACGAAACTACTCGACTACGGAAAGGGAATGCTTGGCAGTAGTATGGGCAATCGAAAAGCTTAGGCCATATTATATTGAGGGTATCCCATTCACGGTAATTACGGATCATCATTCGTTAATTTGGATTCAGAATCTGAAGGATCCTGCGGGTAGATTGGCGAGGTGGAGCGTTAAACTCCAACAATATGATTTTAAGATTGTGCATAGAAAGGGAAAGGAACATGTTGTACCGGATATGTTATCTAGAGCCGTTCCTATGATAGATACGATACAAGGTGGATAATGAAATCGAGGTAACTGATAGGTGGTATAAAGAAATGTTCAGTAAAATTTCAAATAAACCTGCGAAATATCCCCAGTGGATGGTGGGACTTTGTTTAAATACGTAAAGCACGATTATTCGGATTTAGCTTCGGGATCTGACGAATGGAAAATAGTATTACCCAAATCGGAACGTAGAAGGGTGATTTCTAGTTCTCATGACCCACCATTAGCTGGTCACCCCGGTGTATACAAGACGTATTATCGTGTTCGGGAGAAGTATTACTGGCCTAAAATGAAACAGGACATCGCTAAGTATGTGAGGAAGTGCGCTATATGTGGTGCTCATAAAGTTCCAAACCAGACACCGGCTGATAAAATGGCATCTCACCCTAAACCGAACTTACCATGGGAAATGATTTCTATAGATCTTATGGGACCATATCCTAGGTCGAAGAGTGGCTTCACGGTTATATTAGTGATCACCGATTATTTGACTAAATTCCCAATAATTGTTCCGTTGAGAAAGGCGACGGCCGTGAATGTAATTAAGGTTTTGGAGAATTCAGTTTTCCTAATGTTTGGGGTTCCGAGAATAATTATAGCCGACAATGGCGTACAATTTTCGGGAAATAAATTCAGACAGTTTCTTGAGGGATATAAGGTGAAGAAAAAATTCTGTGCCCTTTATCATCCCAGGTCGAACCCAACCGAACGTATAAATCGTTCCTTGAAAACTATGATTAGAATGTATGTGTCGGACAATCATAAGGATTGGGATAAACATCTAACCGAAATTTCTTGTGCAATACGAACCGCGAAACATGAAACGATGAAGGTAACCCCATTTTTCGCTAATTTCGGGAGATCTTTCAAAGGTTCTGGAGAGGATTATGACCATGATTTAAGAGATAGCTCGGAACCTATAGATTTCAAAACTCGAAATATTGCCTTTCAACGAGTTTGGGATGATATCAAGAAGAGGTTAGAAAAGGCCAACAATAAGGCGGTTCATGACTATAATTTAAGGCGTCGGTATGTGGAATTTCTACCGAATGAGTTGGTATGGCGTAAAAACTTTGTATTGTCGGATGCCTCGAAAAATCTGGTGGGGAAACTTACTCCTCGTTATATAGGGCCATTTAGAGTTAGTCGTAGAGTCTCGCCTTGGATGTACGAACTTAAAGATGACAAGGATAATATGAGGGGAGTATGGCATATCAAAGATCTGAAGGCTTATGAATTGCCGGAAGGATAAATAGGATATGTTTATTTTGAAATAGGAAATTTTTGGAGGATGATTGGCATTTGGTGAATCGGAAATTCCTTAGTGTTGAGCAGACGAGGTGGGAGCTGAACATCTAGCCCCACGCACTGTTCAACTGGTAAGCGACCATTTCCTTACCAATTTATGGCCTTAAATTATATTTTTTTTTGTGTGGCCGGTCCCATGTTGATTTCTACATTCGCGGATCATTGCTGGCGGTCATCCCTGAATAGGTTTTGGGGTGGTACCGGGTTGCTTGCGTGTGGGTGAATGAAGGCTATAGGCTATGGTTGATGGAGGCTGAAACCCGAAACTCACCACCTATAGACCTGATGCACATCCGGGTTAGCACAGGCGTCCTGGACTATACCGGGAGCTAGGGGGGTCTGGCTAGGCTGTCTTCGATGACAGGGATACGACGGTACGGCACTCGTTCTTTGGGGGAACCACTTGCCAGGCTTGGGATGGTGACCGGCTAACCTTGCCGCTCGTGTGGGGGGTTCCTGCTCGTCTGTGGTGACCTCGTCGTATCTTGCCTTGTCTGGGCAGCTTCTGGCTGTGGTGTGGCTCAGGGTCGGCGAGTCCCTCCACAAGGGTTAGGCCCTTGGGGCCGGATGTTGCCAGTCGTGGGGCTAACTGGTGAGAGTCGATGAATGAAAGGAATGAGTGTTGATGTGTATGATGGAGTATGAACTGAAATTGTAATGGCTGGAATTGGAATGGAAGAGGTGTAGTTTTTTTATGGTTGCTCTTGGTACCTGTCCACGCTCGATGACCCGAACTCTTTGGTTTTTTTTTTTTGCTAAGTATTTTAAATCCATGAGTAAAATATTCTAGGCAAGGGGGGATTTTGTAACGTTCGTTTGTTTACCTTCGGCGGGCGATGAGGTTATCGTTCGTGTTGATATTGAATTTGAGGTTGGGTCTCAGTGGTACCAATCGACGCTAAATACTTATTGTATTCGAAGGGCCGAATGACTGTTGGCAATATTGTTGCATTATGACAGTCGGAAATTTAGTGAGTGCGTCGGTCAGGTGAAGTCGTCCATTTTGTGAACAGTCAACGAAGGCAGCATAGGTTAAAACGTATTTTCGGAACTCTAGTAGAATTATTGGAATCTTCTTAATTGGATATAGTTTCGAAAATCGAATTAAGAGTGAGAGTTATATTGGTTTGATTGGGAAGGATAACAGATAACCATCACTTGTCTCGAAAGAGGATATAAAAGCCTTTTGCAGATCCGAGTTGAGCACGTGAACGATCTTGGCGGCTTGGTCAGGTATGTGTTGGATGTTTTATCCTCGTCATTTCTAGTGGAAACAATTCAGGTCGTAATTATATTTCTATATCCAGAACATCGCTGTGTGCCTGAAGAATTATTTGGTGGAGGCACGGCCAGATTTGGTTTCGAAGCAAACGTGTGCAGGACAACCCCGAACATCAGGGTATGTACGAATTCTATAACTATTGCATAACAACGAATAATTGGTCTGATTAATATTCTGATAACCGAAATTATTATGTGTTGGGAAAATTCATTTGTTTCTTATCCGAGAGAAGTCACTGATGATTTCTGGAATATTGCAACTGCAATTGCAATATTGCAATATTGTGGCAATATTTCCTGAATATTGTGTGCTGTGTGGGTTGGTAATACTCATTTTTGAGAAAAACTGCTCACAGCAATGAGTACTACCGAAAAGAGACATAAATCCACATATGAATAAATTTACTAGATTCGAATATTTGTCTTGAGAAACATATCACACATAAAAGTCTTACAAAGGTAACTCACGACATAGATTTTTCATAACATCATCTGCCTGGAGCTCAATTATTTCCATCTGAAGCTACATTTCCGATTGTCGTCAAATCTTGATGTGAATTCAGTGTTCAATGAAGACAGTTCCTGTGCTAGGGCATTTTTGTCGAAATTTGTATGAGCAGTGTAAAGAAGTTCAGTAATTTCCGTGCGGGCCCTGTACTCACAAATCTTATAATTTACATTCATATTTATTTCCGTCTGAAAAACGTCGAATTCGAATTAAATTCGTCCGATATTTTCAGCGAGCTCCTACGTGGAAAAACAATCGCAGTTGTTTTGTCCGTCAGATAAGATCATCTTATCTACCGTCCGTTCACTGGTTTTGTGCCCATAAACAAGTGGAAAAAAGTTGCTTGGTATCTGACGAAATTACCTTAAAAGGAAATCTATCGATTTCCTTCCAGAAGGACATGATGTCAGGTACCACCAATCAGAAGGCGAATTTGGACCCCTACCGCCCGTAAGTGCGAGATTTTGACCACGTGGTTGCTCAGCTGTTACCGAGATCATAAAAAGCCCCCCGACGAGACAATTATTCATTCTTGGCGTAATTCCGTGTATAATTAATTATTAGGATTCATTCTCGGTATAATTCCATCGATAAGTGATTGATTGCATTCTTCGTAATTCTGCGATTCGTGATTTTCTGCATTTTTCTGAGTTTTCCGAATTCGATTACGAACCAGTCGTGAGAAAATTAAACTCGAAGTGCACGATTTACCGAATTCGACCGCAATCACAGTGACAATTCAACGATTTTTCTTGTGATAAGTGAGACAGGGCTCGTGAGCGCAGTGAGTGTAAAGTGCCCGGAATTTGTAAGGCCCCTTTTTATACCGTTGTTACCAATTATTTTTCGTCAGGGTGTCGTCCTACTGCATACACGTCTGTTTAATTTACGTCCGTCAGGGGTTATCCTACTGCGGCGCCGATACCTGTCAATTCTGGTGGCATTGTGGTGAACACTCGGAGGTTGAGGTCACAACGCTCTCACGGAGGCGCTCCTTGCCAGTTTGTTTGCCCGCTGTCAGCGGATTTGCTAAGGTGACTTGCCGGTCTTGATAGTCCCTTTTAGGGTCACTCGACCGGGAACCATTGGCGTCCCAGCTTGGGGTTTCCTAATTTACGTCCGTCCGGGGTTATCCTACTGCGACGCTGATACCTGTCAATTCTCGGTGGCATTGTGGTGAACACTCGGAGTTTGAGGTCACAACGCTCTCACGGGGGCGCTCCTTGCCAGTTTGTTTGCACGTTGTCAGCGGGTTTGCTAAGGTCACTTGCCGGTCTTGATAGTCCCTCTTAGGGTCACTTGACCGGGAACCATTGGCGTCCCAGCTTGGGGTTTCCTAATTTACGTCCGTCAGGGGTTTTCCTACTGCGGTGCCGATACCTGTCAATTCTCGGTGGCATTGTGGTGAACACTCGGAGGTTGAGGTCACAACGCTCTCACGGAGGCGCTCTTTGCCAGTTTGTTTGCCACTGTCAGCGGATTTGTTAAGGTTGCTTGCCGGTCTTGGTAGTCCCTTTTGGGGCCACTAGACCGGGAACCGTTGGCGTCCCAGCTTGGGGTTACTGACAAGCACTGTGCGTCGATTGATCGAGCCACAGTCGCTGCCGGACCGACGTCTTAGTTTTGACGAAGAAATACGTAAGCGCATCCACCATTTAGGACGATACTCGGCCGTGGTCTACCAATTGGTGCACCTGCGCATCCGCCATTCGTCACCCTACCTCCTTCCAAGCATTTTCAACAGCCTCGTTTCGTCAGCTCACCTCATCTAGCCGCCCTAACCTCACATTCCATTACCTTTCTTATAAATTGTGAGTGCATGAATATAATTTTAATAAAACACGACTTTTGTCTTCCCAACACCATTAATCCTGCTGTGAAAGAAGCCGAATCAGACAATCGCTACTACCTTAGATTGTAACCGAACCCTTCTTCACTGTTTAAAGGCGACCTCGGCCATAAGTGAGGAACCGTCAAGGCGTTACAACCTTGTAAAACCTATTGTAACTGGCGCCCGAGTGTCGTATAACCCGATTGGCAATCGCCTAGTGCGATCCGTGTTTTCTCCACGAGGAAACAGCCTCACAGCAGCCAGGGTAGAAAAATGATATATATTTCCCGTAAGAATTTGATTTTCCCACAACTGAGCTTAGTGTCCTTGTTTCTGCATGTTCAAATTCAATTCGTTCAAGTAACTGGTAATATCTACCAAAAATGCCAAACTAGATAACCATGTCTCATCCCCCAAAGGCTGGTCTACATCTAGTTTTCCATTCATTTCCATGACAGTTTTCACTTCCTCTCTAAGTTCATGGAATCTCTTCAACATTTTTCCCTTACTGAGCCAGCGAACTTCACAATGGAAAATAATATCTCCATATTCTGATTCCAAATCCTGAAGAAATTGCTGGAACTGGCGGTGATTCCAACCTCTCGATTTAATGAAATTTACACACGAAACAACTGTCACAAAGCTGCACAAAGGTTTTCTCGATGAAGAATACACTGGAATATAATCAGATCAATGCTAATATTTCTACGTGATAATTCTGATTTTATTTTAGCAACTAATCACGCACTTTTCCCTATCATCGTAGGAGCTCCATCTGTAGTGACACCACTCAACTTTGACCAGTTCAGTTTGAAAGCTTCGAAAAAACATTAATAATTTTTTCGAAAATATCTTCACCCTTCGTATTGTCTTTCATTGGTCTTAGCGCAAGCAAGTCTTCTGTTATTTTGAAATTTTGATCGATTTAGCGAATGAAGATTGCTAACTGTGCTGTATCAGTGATATCGGTGTTTTCATCCAATTCTATGCAAAAAGCAACAGATGTTTTCAACACTTCCAAGAGCGACTTTCATATTTTCAGCCATTGCATCTATTCGTCTTGTGACTGTTCTTCTTGATAGACTAACTTCTGCAATCTTTTTCTTTTTTTCTAGACACAAAATATTCGCGAGTTCCACCAAACACTCTTTCACAATTTCACCTTCTGAGAATGGCTTCGAATATTCTGCTACTTTCTTATTAACAACATAACTTGCCCGAACGATATCTTCAGCTTCTTCACTACGTTTTACAAAGATATTCTGTTGTTGCGTGTAATCAATTTTTTTTTTCAGCTTCTCTATTCTTTCTTTTCTAAGTTGTCCAGGCAAACTTCCGTAGTTTGGAAAAGTTTTGTAGTATAATATCTTTTCAAATTATATTCTTTCGAAACTGCTACGACGTCATTACATAAAAGGCAACTTGGCTTTTGTCCTAAGAAATATTCTTGGTTCCACTTCTCCTGGAAATTACGACATTTTTGATCGATCTTTCTGAATTTAGATGTTGAAGGTCCAGACTTGGTCCAGACATTTCAAGTATTAAATTTTCTAGTGAAGAAAGAAGGACTCTACGTTTTGTAGGTAACACAAGATAATTTTAGATACCGAGAGTATATACCTACTAGAGATTGTTGGGAAGGTCAGGAGGAATTAAATAAAATATCACAATATAAACCGTAGTTTAATCTACGTTAGGTGCAAGTTACCTGAGATTGGGGAAAAGAACGTAGAAGAAAAACCTCTGTTTACACATATTAGATCATTTCAAATAGATATTCATGGGTACATGTAGAATGGTTAACTCAACAGTATATAGATGTATGCTGAGGTATGTAATAATGCATAGATACAGGTACAGAGTCAATTGTAATAGGTACATAGTAAATATGGTATGGCTATAGGACATGATGAGTATTCACAGGTATATCGTGAAGGCCAATATGTGCATGGTCGATAGCAATAGATACATAGTAGAACAAACGAATTACATGGTACTTAACAACAGGTACGTAGTGGAAGCAATAACATTAATGTGTATGGATATCATCCAAATTACACACACAAGTAGCTTGCAAAGGTGTTCATAGGGTTCCGGTATCTTAGGTGTAACGTCGCTCATCCCCCTTTTACTCACATTTCGACAGTCATTCTTAGGTAGCTAAGTGTGGATTCGAGGGCCGACTATTCAATCCTTAGACTATGATCTAAGATTCAATCCTGATACCCAAGGTCGTTTTCCAGACATGTTCTTCGGATACATCAAAGGCCATACTAATATCAAATGCAGTAGTGGTATTCAACAATAATGATTATAGAAACATGTGAATCATTATGGAACGACAAGAATAGAACAATACGGTAATCTCTATCCCAAACCTTTCGATTTCTACGGGGAGAATTTGGCCCTACGACACATATTTTGACACTCATACGTACCAGATGTGAACCCCATACATTTAGCCACATAAAGAAACCGATGAACAAGCTCAACATTCAATATTTATAGCAAACACTGGAATTGCATTGGTCCCACTAGCTAAATGTATAATGTATATCAGTGATATCAAACATATAGGAGGATAATTATTCAGTTCTTGTAAAACGAAAGCTCTGATGTAAATTAGAGCAAGATTGTACACTGAAACAAAGGTAATGTAAGCACAATGAAATTGGGAAGGAGTACCAAATTTTAGTCAAGGCAGTATGAAGATATGATGAACAAACATAAAAGCAGTGTTAATAATCATTATCAATGCAAAACACTTACTTGTGGATAGTTCGTTGGACTTGAATTGTCTAGAATGGACAATAGAATTCATCTTGGTAAATTCGATTAAGAAGAGTCTCCAATACAGGAGAATGGACAATAGAATTCATCATGGTGAATTCGATTAAGAAGAGTGTCCAATATAGGAGAATAGACAATAAAAATCATCATGGTAAATTCGATTAAGAGTGTCTAATATAGGAGAATGGACAATATAACATACGCGCAAAAGCTCCTGACTTCACGTCAGTGCTTGAACCAATTTTTTTAATTATAATATCATTTAAATTATTATTGTAGGACGTTACTTCGAAAGTTCTAAGCTATACTGACTTACAGCAAAAATATTATAAAGAAAAGAAGCAATTGGATAGTCAAACTATCATTTTAATAAAATGATGCATTTTTATTGTTCAAATAAAGATATTTTGTTAACTTACAAGAATTTCTTCATTCAATGGTATTTCAAAGAACTAATTACAGTTTTAAATATTTAATAAAAAAATTGGTTCAAGCACTGACGTGAAGTCAGAAGCTTTTGCGCGTATGTTCTATTGTCCATTCTTCTGTATTGGACACCCTTAATCGAATTTACCATGGAAAATTATGTTGTCCATTCTCCTGTATTGGACACTTAATTCGAATTTACCATGGTAAATGTCCAATACAGGAGAATGGACAACATATTTTACCATAGTAAATTCGATTAAGAGTGTCCAATACAGAAGAATGGACAATAGAACATACGCACAAAAGCTTCTGACTTCACGTCAGTGCTTGAACCAATTTTTTTTTTCGTGATTTTTATAAAATTTTCTAGAGGTACGGTTCTTAAATTTTTTTTTTTCGTCATTTTTTTCCAATTTTCTAGGGTTACGGTTCTTACAAAATTTTAAACACGTCTTCATGTTGATTTTCTACTACTAGTTACCAAGCACCAATTCGATCGAATATTTATTTTTTGAGTTATTAAGAAAATAATATTCCAGGTGGGTATAACTCGGAAACCGTTAGACCGATTATGCCCAAAAACGAACTCAACTCTCCCTTTCGGATACGCAACCTACCCTGAAAATTGCATGTCCCTATCTCCTTTCGTTCGAAAGTTATCGAGGCAACGGCCACCCATCTACTGAACTCACACAAGAATGCTCGAATCTCCAACAATATTTAACCGATCGTATTAAAACTTGACACTTGGCAGTAGAGTTAGGTTATGAAGGCTCTTGCAAAATTTTAGCAATTTCAAACGAATAGTTACTGATATATAGAATTTTTTTTTTTAATTTTCAATGATTTATTAAAAATTTTCTACAAATGCTTTCCTCACCAAATTTTGCGAACATCTTTGCCTTGGCATTTTACAACTAATAACCATGTTTGAATTCAATCGGTTCAGTATTTTTCGAGTTAATGAGGAACAAAAAACCACCAAATTTCAGATAATTTCAGATGGCTATAACTCTAAAACCGTTTGGCCGATTATGCTCATAAACAAACTGGAATGTCGCGTTGTGGTGCACATCCTAACCTGAAAACTTCAAGCCGCTATCTCATTCCGTTCTCAAGTTATCGTGACAACAAAAATATCTTTTAATAATTTTTTTGAAATTTTCTAGCCATACTATTCGCACAAAATTCCACAAACGTGCTAAGGTTCATATTCTACAACTACTCAGCGAGTTTCAATTCGATCGGATGTATATTGGTTGAAAACAAAATCATTACTCGGAAACCACTGGGCCGATTATGCCCATTAACGAATTTGTCCGTCGTATTCGGATGCGCAACCTACCCTGAAAATTTCAAGTCGCTAGCTCTTTTCGTTCTCAAGTTATCGTGGCAACGGCCGGACGGCCGGACGGACAGAATCAAATTTGACGTCGAATTCTTCATTGGGAAGTCGAACTTAATCGTTTGAGACCATTTTCGTCAAAAAATTCGAAAGTTACAGACATTTGGGCAAAACTATAACGCGATGCTCCCCAGAACATACGCGCAAAAATGGAATAAATTTCATATACACATATAGATCCTATCGTATTCAAACTTGGAACTTGGTAGTAGAATTATGTTCTGAAGGCTCTCGCAAAATGTCAGCCATGTCGGATGAATACTTTCTGATATCTAGAATTTTATTCAATGATTTCTTAAAAATTTTCTAGTGATACGATCCTCACAAATTTTGCAAGATCTTTCGCGTTGGCATTCTACAACTAATAACTAAATTTGAATTGGATTGGTTCTATATTTTTCGAGTTATTGAGAAAATAACAATCAAATTTCAGATGAATATAACTCCAAAACCGTTTGGCCGATTATGCTCATAAACAAACTGGAATGTCGCGTTCTGGTGCACATCCTAACCTGAAAACTTGAAGCCGCTATCTCTTTCCGTTCTCAAGTTATCGTGACAACAAAAATATTTTTTAATAATTTTCTAGCCATACGATTCGCACAAAATTTCACAAACGTGCTTAGGTTCATATTCTACAACTACTCACCAAGTTTCAATTTGATCGGATTTATATTGGTTGAAAACAAAATTATTACTCGGAAACCACTGGGCCGATTATGCCCATTAACGAACCTGCCCGTCGTATTGGGATGCGCCACCCACCCCGAAAATTTCAAGTGGCTAGCGCTTTTCGTTCTCAAGTTATCGTGGCAACGGCCGGACGGCGGGACGGACATAATCAAATTTCAATTCAAACTTCATTGGGGAGTCGAACTTAATCGTTTGAGACCATTTTCGTCAAAAAATTCGAAAGTTACAGACATTTGGGCAAAATGATAACGCGATGTTCTCCAGAACATACGCGCAAAAATGAATTGCTGTTCGTTAGTCTCGCTAAAACTCGAGAACGGCTGGACCGATTTGGCTAATTTTGGTCTTGAATTATTTGTTGAAGTCCAGGGAAGGTTTAAAAGGTGAATAAATATAAAAATGTCTACAAGGTGTTTCTCTTTCAACGTCAATGACAACTTGCTCTTTTTCACGCCATGGTCGTACAATTTCATTCAATTGTGTTGAAAAATATACTTTCGAGGCATACATCGTTGAAAATAAACCATTACTATACAGAGTGTTCTTTTTCTCACGGCACAATTGTACCACAAACGAAGCATCAACTAAATAGGTACCTTGGATGGATTCTCTTAATGTATTTGTCTGAAATTTTCCTACAGGGTGTTTTTCTTTTAACGTCGTATTTGTCATACAAGGTGTTTTTCTTTTAACGTCAATTGCAACTTGCTATTTTTCGCGCTAATCGTACAATTTCATTCAATTGTACATTCGGAGCATACATCATTGAAAATTAACCTATAAATATACAGGCTGTTCTTTTTCTCTCGGCACAAATGTACGCGATTGAAGTGGTCTGTGCCACAAACAAAACATTAACTAAATTGGCACCTTGGATGAACTCTCATAATGTATTTGTCCGAACGTCAATTGCAACTTGCTGTTTTTCACGCCAATCGTAAAATTTCATTCAATTGTATTAAAAATGGGTTCAAGCCCTGTGGACAGGAGCTTTCTGGCGCTCTAGTTCAAACAGACAAATTATATCTCCGAAAGTATTGGTTTCTCAGAGTTGAGAATTATATCAATGTATTCTTATGATAGAACTGCATCATAAAGGAAATTCAATTCAAATAATAGTTTATTTATCAAGATTAAATGAGCAATCTGAGAACTGCACCATGGAAGAAACCAAATTAAAATAGCTGAAATGAATTTGACTCTCTCTTATAGAACAGGATGAAATGTACGAGTATGAACACAGATCATATAATAAAGCTTAGATAGAATAATTATAGCATTCTGTGAAAACAGAAGTACGATTCATTATTGAAATTTAGAACTTCATCTTAGCAGAAATTGAATTCAAACATCATAGAAGAATTTAAATTCAACAAGAGTGCCAAAAATTATCAATCCAAAACCAATAGACAAATTCTACCCAACAACGAACTCATCCGAGATATTCATTTCTCAATTCCAGTTTTGTTTTTAGTGGAGATATTCTGAACTCAATATTATTAACTTACCATTACCATTCCCATCATCATATGGATTGACCATCGACATGAAAATATCAACCAACAAAAGTATGATAATATTCTAATTTTCATATTCATACCATTACTGGAATGAATTACAATGAGACAACGTCAAAGTTGACATTATAACAATTCATAGAATAGCCACAGAATAATTCTATCATTGAAATTTTGAAAAATCATATCTCCGAAAGTATTAGTTTGTTAGAGTCAAAAATGATATGAATGGATTCTTATGGTAAAACTGCTTATTGAAAAAAATTTAATTAGGAATTTGTTCTGTGAAAAAAAAATTTTTTTTTGTTACTCCGAAACCATCTGTCCGATTTTGCCCAATAACGAACTTAGCCGAGATATTTATCCCTCAAACATACTCTGAAAATTTCAACTGTCTAGCTCATTCCGTTCGAGAGTTATCGTGCCTACGGACGGACCGGCCGGCCGGCCGGACGGCCGGACAGAATGAATTTCGACCACGGATTCTTGATCAGTGAGTCGAACCAAATCGTTTAAGATCATTTTCATCGAAAAATTCGAAAATTACAGACATTTGGGCAAATTGATAAGCACTCAGTTCCGAGGAACTAGAGCGCCAAAAATTATACTTTCGAGGCAAACATCAATGAAAATAAACCATTACTGTACAGGGTGTTCCTTATATCAGGGCATAATTGTGCGCGTTGAAGTGATTCGTGCCACAAACAAAGTATTAACTAAATTGGTACCTTGGATGGATTCTCATAATGTATTTGACCGAAACTTCATAAAGGATGTTTTTCTTTTAACGTCAATCGCAACTTGCTGTTTTTCACGCCAATCGTACAAATTCATTCAATTGTGTTTAAAAATATACTTTCGAGGCATACATCATTGAAAATAAACCATTACTATACATGGTGTCCTTTATATCACGGCACAATTGTACACAATTGAAGTGATTTGTGCCACAAACAAAGCATTAACTAAATAGGTACCTTGGATGGATTCTCATAATGTAACAATTTTGATTTTCCTTTGATGTGTGGACATGGCGCATGGACAATTATAAGTCGCGTGTTCGCGCGTCGGAAAACCGTCATCTTTGTTTATTTACGCACCACAAAACAAAATAAAAAATATAGTTCATCAGAAAGCTTAAAATTGATTAGGAGACTGTATCATAACTGTGTGTGTCTGACAATATCAAATTGAAACCTTATAAATAGTTTTGCAAGCAAGCAACATCAAGTGCAATAAATGGTCATTTATAAAGACCATGAATTTCCATGAATGCAATTGAAGGTAGTGCACTGATCCCGCCCACAAACGCTTCTATAACTGTTAACTGGAGTAAAGGAATTCTGCTATTGAACTCTGTCTTACCCTTAGCAGTGTAATTTTTATAGTCTAGTGACTACTCTCTACTACTGTCCGTTTTGTATGCAACATAAGATACTTCTAGATAACCAGACTAAGAGAGATTGTTGGGAAGTTAAGGAGGGAGTGAAATAAAAACCTCATAATAAAAACTGTAGAGTTTAATCTGCGTTAGACGCCATTTACCTAAGATTGGGGAAAATAACATAGAAGAAAAACCTCCCTCTTTCCAGATATTAGATCATTAAAGCAGATATTCATCGGTACATGCAAAGTAGTTAACTCAACAGTATAAAAAGGGCGCCCCGTCACTACGTGACTCTTTCTCATGTGTAAATAAAGTATTTGAAGAGGAGTTACAAGCATTTTTATGATGGAATATAAAAATTTTTCCAGGAATATTGCAAGCTGTTTATTGTTGATATGGCTACTAAAACTCTTCTTTCTGTGATTGTTTATTTATCTGAAACTTCCCCCAAATATTTTGATATTCAATCATAACAAGCACTGACGCGAAGTCAGGAGCTTTTGCGCACATGTTCTATGGTCTACTTACCTCTATTGGACACTTTACTACGAATTTAGCATCGATATATTCTGTTTTCTCAGCTTTTATGAAATATACGAATATCTACATTTCATACCATTTTAATGACAGACTTCAGTAGAGAATCTTATATGATCACAGAATTTTTAATTGTGACATATCTATTCTATTGGAATTGAAATGCGAAAAAACTTACGCCTCAAGGAAATCCAGGATTCGATATTCACGAACCTCCACGAAAATTAGTGGGTCGCCATTCTACAAGTATAATCACAGAGTTTTAATTGAATCAGATTCGTATATTTTGAGTTGAGGAAATAAAAACAAAATTTCAGATAAGCACATCTCCAAAATAATTTGGCCGATTATGCCATTTTTCCGTAATTTTTTTGAACAAGTCCTAATGTTAATATTCTACAAATAGTTACCAACCTTCGATTCAATCAGTTCTGTATTTTTTGAGTTGTCGAGAAAATAATATTGCAAACGGGTATAACTCCGAAACCGTTGGGCCGATTATGCCCAACAACGAACACAACTCTCCTATTCGGATGCGCAACCTACCATGGAAATTGCAAGTCCCTATCTCTTTTCGTTCGAAAGTTATCGAGGCAACGGTCACCCATCCAGCTACTGAACTCATCCAAGGCTGCTCGGATCTCCAAAAATATAGATCCAATCTTGTTGAAACTTGGAACTTAGTTGTATATTTAGGTTTTGAAGGATCTCGCAGAATTCCGGTTATGTCCGACGAATAGTTTCTGATATATAGAATTTTGTTCAATGATTTTCAAGGATTTTTAAAAAAATTTCTAGAGATATGATCTTCCCGAAATTTCGCAAGAATTTTTGCGTTGGCATTCTATAACTAGTAATCGTGTTTTAATTGGATCGGTTTCGTATTTTTTGAATTATTAAGGAAATAACAACCAAACTTCGGATGGATATAACTCAAAAACCGTTTGGCCGATAATGCCTATTAAGAAAATAAAATGTTGCATTCAGATGCAAAACCTACCCTAAAAATTGCAGGTTGCTATCTTTTTCGGTTTTCGAGTTATCGTGACATAAATAATAATAATGTTTTTTTAATTTTTTAGTGATACGATTCTCACAAAATTTCACAAACGTCTTTGTGTCGGTATTCTATAACTAGCTATCAAGATTCAGTTGGATCGGATCTGTATTGGTTGATGACAAAATTATTACTCGGACACCGTTAGGCCGATTATGGCCATTAACGAACTTCTCAGTCGCATTGGGACGCTACACGTATCCTGAACATTTCAAGTCGCTATCTCTTTCTGTTCTCAAGTTATCGTGGCACTGGCTGGCCGGGCAGAATCAAATTTGCCCTTGATTTCTTTATCAGGGAGTCGAACCTAATCGTTTAAGATCATTTTCGACAGAAAAATCGACAATTACATACATGGTTGTAGCTCTAAAACGGTGCATTTTTTCAATGTTGCACTGGTATACCTTTCTGTTGCAGAATTAGTGATAAAATACATAAATGGAGGAATTTCACCGATATCTTTAACCAAAAAAGAGTTTCTGACCATTAAGTGCTGGGGTCAGTCCGTCCCTGGCTGTCTTGAAGACTTATGGGGAAGGTGTTGGAAAAAAATCATTAGTGATATTTTTATTGATTGAAATTCGAAAACTTACCAGAATCGGAAAAATCGTTTGGAGGCACATTTCGTCGCAGGGGCTTTTATACCTTATTAACACCTGAGAAAGGGTCACGTAGTGCCTGTAGATGTTTGCTAGATCAAATTGGGTAATAATGCATAGAACCAGGTACACGGTCAATAGCAGTAGCTATATGGTAAAAAGCAATAGGTACGTTGTAAATAGCCATTGTTACATAGTAACTCGCCACAGATCCTTAGCAAAAGGAAATCGGTGAGTGGTAAATACAATGTAGCAACAGGTACATAGTGAAGATAAAAAAATGTGTATGGTAAATACCTACAGTTATATAGTGAAACTGATTACATTCTGGTGTATGGATCCAAATTACAGACACAACAACAACATTCAATATTTATAAAAAACACCGGAATTGTATTGGTCCCACTCGGTAAATGCATAATGTATATCAGTGATATCAAACCTATAGACCACATTAGTTAGGTTAGAATCATTCGCTTGGCGGGAGATCCATATTCAAATTTTTTAACAAGGAATTTCAACTTTGAGATGAAACCACCCTATTTAAATGAGACTGTTAGTACAGAGACAACAAGTATTGGGTACCTTCATCATTAGTGCATGTTTTCATGTTATTTCCACATTAAAATCTACTTCTATTTATTCTTAAATCAAAATTGAAACCATTCTAGTTCGAAAGATTTCCGTATGTCGTAGATGACTTCTGTTGTGCGTCATTACAAGGCCGATTTAGGGTTATGTTATTATTTTTGATGATTTCGAGTGAGCTAAGACCTACGTCAATCGAATTTGGTGAACACTTTTATATTTATTAATTATTTTGGAAATATACAATTTTGTTATGAAAACTTGATTCTAGATGGTTGAGAAAGTTTCACAGAATCTATTTAGACCGAAATAAACCTTAAGAAATAAGCCAAAGTATCTAAAAACAGGCGAGAAATTCGCATAAATTTTAGGTCCATACTAAATGCATGGGGAATTCAGTGCTCGGATCCACGGATGGATCGTAATTCAAATTTCCCGCCTAACCTAACTAATGTGGTCTATAGGATAATCATTCAGTTCTTGTAGTACCTAAACTCTGATTTACGAACAAGATTGCACACTGAAAAAAAGGTAACGTAAGCAAAGTAAAATGTGCCTCTGTGATGCTTCTGTACGAGAATATTGTAGAAAATCTGTAGGCCATTGAGTTCAAAATCATGAAACGTGTTTGCACATCTTTCGGCATATTCGAGATTATGGGATGTTTCCTGCTGCAATTGATCGTTGCATTAAATATAATTTGAATGAAGAAGAATTAATTATTAACATGGTAAGGTTGAATCCTGCCATCAGAATTTGAAGGATAAGTATATGTCTTATAATTCTATAGTCCAGAATATTTGGAGGACTGCGTCCATTCATAGATGCATAGAATACATGGTGAAGACACTCTTTGACATATTTTCGGCCGATTTGCGGTCCAAATACTGTCAAAATACAAGGATTTTGTTTTACTTCAATTTTCGCCGATAGATGCCGGCAGTAGAAATTTTATGGACAAAATTACCGACATGTCAAATTAAATTTGAATCTTTGCTTATTCCAGTTTCTTGTGGAAAGTCGTTTGCCGCGCCGAAAGTAAGTCAAATGTTTGCTGTGTGAACTCTGAACGAGTATCCAGAACCATTTTAATCAAATACTATTTTCATTTCGAAAATACTTCGTTTTTATGCGAATATATTTTTTTAACAATTGTATATTCTTACCGGATCAGGAGCAGATTTCTAGTATCAAGATAGTTATTAATATTAATAATATTGAAAGATCGCTGATACCGTTAATTGTTAATAAATCAACATAGGAGAACGTAAGACTTGTTGATTTACTATAATCTTGCCGGTTGATGAACATAAACTGTTTTAACAGTTGAAATTAAGATATAACTATATTGATTAATAATTATATTCATTATACAATTCAGTTATATATTGAGAAGGAATGAAATGCCATGTTATGAAAACTAACAATATTATTTGTGAACGATGAAAGGACTAGCAGAGAACAAAGTTCAGAGCAACCACACAGTGTGATTTCATCAATTTGAATAGCTTTCCTAAGGCGTCATTCTTTTTGGCTCTCTTATACTATAATATTATTTGTTTCAAGGATATTGTTAAACGACAAGAATGGCAACTGGCTTGTGCTAGAGGTAGGGTATCGAAAATTAGAACATTTGTTTGTTCAAAATATTTTTCTAGCGAATATGTATATTGAATAAAAGATTGAAACGTAGTACACTACCCTCTATTTGGTTAGTTTATCAATTTAATGAATCATTTTTCGATATTTCATCAGTATATACTTAGTTCTGAATAATAGCTATCGAATTAAATATCTATATTCAGCAATCTAATTGCTGAGAACATGAAAAGTTGTCAAGGGGTATTGGGTGACTGAAAAAATGCTGTATACATGAGAATGTTTTGATGAAATTTCAAATTATACATATAATATAATAAGTAAAATGCTCAATTTAAAAGAGCCTTACATGATAAAGGAATTACTACATTTGAATAATAATATGATATCGAAAGATATTGTATGTAGAGGTATTACAGAAAATTCTGTATCATTCAATGTATTTCAAAATACATAAATTAAATGCTTGTACTCTAATGACGTTGGATGTGATCTTTCGTAATGGAAAAATAATGATTTCACAGATTTCTTCATTTACAGTTCCATTCAAAATGTTCCAAAGAAACTCCTTTACTGATAAATCCCTTATTTGACCTCATTATGTCTTGGCAAGATGAAATTTCTGTTCCAAACCAATGTGGTTTACATATTATCTCCGAACAGATATCTGATTAATCAAAAAATGGATTGATTTTTCAATAAACTGCTTCATTATATTCTTTTAATTTGAATTTACGAACTTGCAACGGTGAAAAGTGAACTTTGTCGCTTGTCAGTTTTCATTTATTCGCTTGTCAGAATCTTCGAAATCGACCCTAGCGGCACCATCGTTAATAAAGTGAAGTAATACATAAAGTACGTGATTTGACAGTTCTTGGTCCGTTTTTCGGCCGAAAATTTTAGCAGGAATTAGTAATGAGTGTCCACACCTTGTTATTCTATGCATCTTGGTCCATTCTATAAGGAAACATTTGTGAATATGGAACTGTACATTTAAACAGACCATTGATGATAGTTACGAGGAATTATCAAAATATAATACAGACACTTGAGGAAACCCATATATTATAGTATTAGATATAATGATAATGTTGAATTTGATGGCATGTGTTCAAAAAATAAGTTGGAGGAGTTGAATCTCACTTTATCAAATAAGTGAAGAGACCACTGCTCCACTTATTCAATAGAACTCCCAATACTTGGATGCAAGTTTCATTTCACATGGCAATATAAAATGTAACTCATTGCTGAAAAAAAGTGTAATAATTTTAAGATCTGCGAAATAGTATCCACATTTTCCCTTTCAGATTTAATATAATCAGACTAATTCTCCTCATGGTGAGGTAACTACATTGACAAATCTTGGAGATCGATTATTTGAAGTGTGATAAGATTATCATTGAAAGATGTATAGACGAATATCAATTTGTTTATTGGTGATGAATATCATTCCTAATCCCAGCGAATAATATGTGGATGTATTTGTCAGTGTAGTTTGAGAACAGAATGTCCCAAAAAGTGATACCTTTTTCTATAGGATGCGAATTTCATCAATTATTTTTTCGCGATCTTGTTCCTCGGAACAGAATGCTTATCAATTCGCCCAAATATCTGTAATTTTCGAACTTTTGGCTGAACATCGTCTTAAGAGATTTGGTTCGACCCACTGATCAAGAATCCGTAGTCGAAATCGACTCAACAAGCTAATACTTTCGGATATACAATTCTTCAAAATTTCAATAATACATCGTTCTTCTATGTTTTCACAGAATGCGAATTCTATCTGTCTGTGTTTTATCTGTTGCGGTAGCTGGCGTTTGGTGCAGTTTGAAAGATAAACGCCATTAATGTCAAACGAAACTGAAAACGTATTTCTGGAGAGTTTGGTTGATGTAAGCATATAAACAATTTGAAATTTGTATTCGCTAAGTTCATAGGCAGAGTTTTTTGGTAAGTGAGTCGAAAATGAATGATGCAAGGAAGTCGAGCTTGATTTACGAGTTATTCTCTAATTATGGAAGATTTAGAACGGGATTCCCAACTAATGTACAGGTAGTTATTCCTTAATAACACTATTTAAAATTTCCTACATAAGTATTCTGGTTTGAGTTCTCTCTGGACTGATAACATTAGATTTGTTTCATAAATACAACTGGCAATTACATTTACTCAATTTTTCAGAATGACTCCTGATAGTTTTGAAACACTTGTAGCCAAAATTGGGCGGTCATATCAAGATAAGATGTAACGGGATTTCTTTCATGATGTAGTTTTATCATAATAATCCATTGATAGCATTCTCAACTCTAAGAAACCAATACTTTCGGAGATATGATTTGTCGAAGATTGGACAAGGGCGCTTAAGCTCCTGTCACATGGCTTCCCCCTTGTTTATATTTCTCTCGTAATATCAGTGTCCGATATCTATGCATAATATTTGGATAATTCTGTTATAGCCAAATCAATTGTGGGGCAGTGTATAATGTTTGATTTTATTTATGAAATGAATATTTACAGGAAAATGTCTGATTCTTATAAATTATTCCCTGCAATATTCGATACATAACTCCAATTTCTCACGACGGCATTTATCTCAAAATAAACAATGTGACATCATCCTTTCTTTGTCGACAGTAAATACGGAAAATAAACATTTTAAATCGAATTTATCAAATATCTTATCGAAAATATTGGTGATCTATTGTGAATACCACGAATAGATAATAGTTAAAACAAGTATCAATTACACTGAAGATTGAGATCTATGTTAGTTGTTTCGTTATAACTTATAATTTATTTATTTTGGTTTTCAAATATGTAGGTGTGTTCTCCTATCAGTTTGGTTTATAATTTTTGGGCGCATATCCTAGAGAACAGCGTGTTATCTTTTCTTAACGTCCGTAATTATCGGTTTTTTGCCTTAAATGGTCTCGAAGGATTCTTAATCGAATTTACCATGGTGAATTCGATTAAGAGTGTCCAGTACAGGAGAATAGACAATAGAATTCACCATGTTAAATTCGATTAAGAGTGACCAATACAGGAGAATGGACAATATAACATACGCGCAAAAGCTCCCGACTCACGTCAGTGCTTGAACCAATTTTCTATATCTGTAGTCCTTAGATTGTTCCTATGTTCCGATTTTCTCAACCTTAGTGGTCTCGATTTTTCTTCTGAATACGATTTATCACAAATATAAAGAATATCATATACATAGTTTTTGGATTTTTACTTAATGAAGACATAAGGTCTCGGGTCAAAAACTAACGGTGCTGTATCTAAGCTGGCATAAGGATAGAGTAACGAAGTTGACAAATAACACAACTGACTCTCCGTAGTAGCACAAGCTCCAAGGAGCTTCTGAGGGATCTCCTTGACGAAGATTTGGTAGGGTCAGTATAATCATAATCATGTTTATAGCACGCGCGCCAAAGCTGATTGACCCCACGTCAATACTGTTTTAGCCTTTTTCTTTCATTGTAAAGACAATCTGCATTTGGCGCGTGCTATAAACATGATTCTTATTATACTGACCCCACCAAGTCTTCCCCAAGGAGATCTCTCAGAAGCTCCTTGGAGCTTGTGCGACTACGGAGAGTCAGTTGTATTCTTTGTCAACTTTATTACTCTATCCTTATGCCAGCTTAGATACAGCACTGTTAGTTTTTGACCCGACAGGGAATGGTGTCCACTACACTCTGGGTAGATCTCCGGCTCACTCTATCCACTGAGCTTGAAACACTCATCAATCAATTCAAATTAGCCAACGTGAACACGCGCGCTAAAGAATACTGACTTCACGTCAGTGCTTTTTCATATTTTTTCAAGGTCTTCTAACAAATCTAGCTATTAAAACAGTTTGGCTATTGCCTTAATTACGGTTATGGGACCCCCAAAGGAACGCAATTGCCTATTCTTCAAATCCGAACGTAGTTTAATATAGATCTTCCACATATAGTTATTTATAAATTGGCCCCAGGGCCACGATACAGACATTTCAACTTGGAAACAACGCTATTTCCTCGAAACTTGTCCGCGCACAAAATACAAAATACAGCACCAAATACATGACTGCTAGACGCAAACCACTCCCAACATAAGTCATACAACCCAAAAGGAGCCATGCTTCCTATGCGCATGCGCAAACTACTCGTGGCTGAAAGTCCTCCAAAAATCAAACACCTCACTCAACACTCTGATTTTTCAACACCATTGGTTCAGGAGATATCGCACCTTCAATCCACGCATGCGTGGACACTCCCAAGGGAATTCTGTGAAGTAATAGCATCCTGCACCTCAAAACCCCCATCCTCTTTGACGAAAACTCCAGCAGTTAATTCACTTATCGTCTGTTCATGAGCATAACTAAAAATGCCCGTAAGGGGTAACACGAATTTCAAAATAAGCCCCAGAGCCACGTTATGGACACCTCAACTCGGAAACAAAACACCAGGCCCATGACCGATAGTCCTAAACCACTCCCAACATAACCCATACAACCCAGAAACATCCACTTCTCATCTGCGCATGCGCAGTCTACTGGCGGCTGAAAGCCCTCCCAAAATCACACCCTTTACAAAGAAAATCGATTCTCCAACACTTGTGGTTCAGGAGGTATCGCATCTTGAATCCACGCATGCGCGGACCATCACCAAGGGATTCTATGGAGGAATAGCATCCTCCAACCCAAAACCCCAAGCCTCTCTGACGAAAATTCTAGTAGTTAAATCATTTATCATCTGTGCATGCGCATAACCCGGAATACCCGGAAGGGGCAGCAGCAACTTCAAAGAAATAGGTTTCGGAATTTCAAGCAAAATATTCCGTAAAATAGTAGTAATTTTTTGAATTTTTTCATGTCACGTCATCTTCACGAAATTTTGCAAAACTGCCTGCCTTGGTCTTTTGCATCTAACTACTGAGTTACAATTCAATCAGATCAGTATTTTTCGTTTTCGTGGAAGCAAAATTTCAAAATTTTTGAATATTTTTTGCCACTCTATGGCCATCCGATCGGTGAAAAACGGTTTGTTGAAGGAGCATAATAAGTTTTTGAGGCCATATGAACGGTACGACGTCGTCACGGTATATAATTGACCAAGGAGTACATACACTTGCGCCGAAAGCATGGCTTTGGGTGGAAAGCGATGGTGATTCCAAATTCGTGACAAATTCTCGGATGGCCGAGTTGTAGGAATTATATTTCCACGCGATCAGTCGTAAGGGACAAGTACCGAAGGTCGGTGTCCGAAACTTCAGACGTTTCCTGGGGAAAATACCTATTTCGGTTTCCTATACTTATCTGACGAAATATCAAACCATTCACATAACATGCAAAAATCCACTTTGGAGCCAATTAATACGTTAGAGACACCTAATTCTATTTCCCAGAACCGGAAATACTGGAACATAGTAATGTCACGAGTCACATAAATTTTGGAGCAACGCTCATCAGCTTAATAAGTGTGAGGCCCAAGTTCTAGAAACCATAGTTTGGTATAGGTTGTCGTTCCTGTGGAACGCCATTGGTCTAAGACAAGTATCTCTGCCAGGGGATTCACCGACCAGCGTTCGGATGATTTCCATAAAGAAGAGATTTAATTCCGACACAGCCCTATGTCTGTGCATGATAGAAATCAAATGGTATTTGAAAGCCGAGAGTACCGAGGATGTATTATAATAATTTCAGATAATTTCAGAATTTCTTCTATTGGTATCACGAATTTTAATGAATGATTGACAGTTTACTTTTTTCAGAATACGGTTTTCATTTCAATTATAATGGCAGAATGTTATGATATTATTCCTAGTTTATATCTTGGCAAAAGGCTGATAAACATATTATAATAACTTTCAGATTGCTGCTGTATTTCCAAATACATACCGCAGTTGTCAACACAGCTGAAATAAAGGAACGTCATGAAACAAGAGATGGTCGGCACAACGAGATATACTTGGCCTAGGATCACTATATCGGGTGTTCCAGTATACATGTTCCAATGGATTATCTCGGCCATTTCAAAACATAAAGATTTGAAAATTTGATCAATTTCAATTCGTTCAAGGAAGCTTCAATTGAGAGAAACAAAATTGAAAGTCCCTTTCGGAAGTGACTCCAACTTTTTTTATCTCAACTAGTACGCTATAGTTTTTTTGCACTCAAAATTACCTTTCCAACGATGTATCACACTTTGTATTTTACATTTGATTTGATGTAGAAAACACAATTGAAATTTCAAATTGAAAGGATTGTAGTAGGCTACGATATTTTGTGTAATCTTGATTTTAACTTCAATAATAGTCATCAATAAAAAAACCTTTTTTTTAGATCTTCGAAATCAATAGGAGTAGCCTGGTGCACACGATCTTTCAAATATCCCCAAAGGAAGAAACCTAGCGATGTTAAATCTGGAGATCTTGCAGGTCATCTTGTTGGTCCGTGTGTGCTAATCCATTTATGTTCAAATGGACCGCAATATCTCCAGATTCAACATCGCTAGATTTCTTCTTTTGGAGATATTTGAAAGATTGTGTGTATCAGACAGCTCCTATTGATTTGGAAGAACTAAATATCAAAATAAGGAATGCATGGAGAGCCCCTGATGCTGAGGTGTTGAGAAGTGTTAGTTCGCGTGAATTAGTCCACTGAGCTGAAAGATGTGTAGAAGCAGATGTTCTACCTTAAAAAAAATGCTTTAGTTATGTATTATAGGTATTTTTTGCCCCCTTTTTTTGTAATTTTTCGTTTATTTTAATATTCATTATTTTTTTCTTCAAATCAAATGTAAAATACAAAGTGTGATATAGCGTTGGAAAGGTAATTTTGAGTAGAAATGGCTGAGATAATCCATTGGAACATGTATGCTGGGAAGCCCGGTATACTAAACTTTCAGATCGAACGAATAGGGTACGATATTTTCCCTTATTCCGCTATGTTAGGAGAAGGGTTGAAGTACATTTAATCCTTCACGTTCTGTCTTCATGTAATGTGTAGAGTTTACTATGGCATTTATATACCTTTGATTCATATTTATCACCCTAGAATTAATCTTGCCAGACCTGTGAGTGATTTTTTTCAGATCGAAAGAAAAATCACTAAGGTACTTTCCAAGAAACTAAGGCTCCTAAATGCCTACATAGTATACTATTGTAGGAATCTATTTCACCCCTAGCCACTTCTCGCCCCCCGGTAGATGGCGCCATTGTCTGTGCGACACCCTTAAGGGCAACTGCATTAAGGTTATAAAAGGTGTCGTATCTCCTAGTACGACACTCCGCCTGAATCAAACGAAGTTCGGAGTTACACACATCTACAGCAGGCTCCTGCCAAGCTGTATTGATAACTTCAAAGGTTGGTGCCGGAACGAAACGTAAAATGAAAATAAATAGGTAATATGGACCACGAGTCGAAACCCCACGCTAATGAATGCATACACAGATTAGCATTGCTAATTTGGGTATGCGAAGAATCACGTACATATAGTAGTCATTAATTTCTTGGAAAATACCTTATCACTAGATATATTCTGGTAGTTTGGTTACAAGGAAGTAAATATGTAATATAAAAGCGAATAATGAAATACCTACAATTCCTTGTTTACTGTAATTATCGAAACACCTTAGCATGGAAGAGTTAGATCTGGCATTTGGAATATGTTAAGACCCAATTCCTCCAGGCAAAGGAGAATCGATGACCTGATGTAGGATAAGCGATGCCCTTAGTATGAGGAATCCAAATTCTGAAAAAGAGAAATAACAAATATAAAATTAAGATATTGACAATAAGAGATAAATTATGATGACTGATTAAAAATTGATTTATTATGTTCTAGTCGAAGTCAGTCGATACCCGGGGTGTTTAACATATTAACAAACATAAAATAAAGATATTAACAATAACAGATAAATTATGACGACTGATTAAAGGAATTAATTTGTTATGCTCTAGTCGAAGTCAGTCGATACTCGGGATGTTTTGGTTTATTAAATCGAAATGATGAACCGTAATAATCAAACATCAGAAATATATATGTATCCACCTTGAATTATTCACAGTTCAAGTTTAGCTATATATGTATTTTGTATTGACGACAGACTTATAAAGATATTTATGGTATAATACGAAAAAAAAAATACATCAGTAAGAGCCGGTATTGTAAACATGTTTCGGAGCTGAATTTAATTTCAACAGTCAAGTTAAGTTTACTAAATGGTTCCTTTCTAGGTTTTCCCCCCAAACTCTGAAAAATATCTATAAAATATTATTTTCCGAATTTCTTCTTCGTGCGAAACACAAGATATTTGTCATTCAAAAGCAATATGTATATAGAACAATTTTCCCTAATAAACTGTAACGAAACAACGATAAAACAACTATTTTGTAACGTTTAGGAGATAGATTAGACTACTTCATCAGACACCCAGCGAAACCCTCCCTTGACGTGCAACATTAACAACGAGTAGATTCCAGGAATTGCCTTAAGACCATGGGATCGTTCCTAGAGAATCCTATTGGTCTAAGGCGGGGTAGTTCAGCCAGAGAATCACCAATCATGATCGAGGGTAAGCCAATCGAGACTAAGACAATTGGCGGAGACTAGTTTTTATCCCTGAGATTTAGACGGTTTTATTGAATTCTGACTCTTAGGACGAATTTAGAGTATATTGCGGTAGTCGACGAACTTCAGTCGGGAGTAAATAGTGTCAAAGTTGTAAATATTTCTACGAGTTGAATTGTAAATAAAGTGTGTGAATAGCAGAACAAGTGTCCCCATAGGCGATTGATATAAAAATCCTACAATATTATGGAAATGCTTGATGTATGTTTAAATACCACCTATTTCCACCTGAGATTTTGGAATATCAACTGTCATGAGTATTATATTCATGAGAAAAGAAATATTTGTGGATAGATATTCATTAAAACCGAAAGCTTGGTGGCGAAATGTTGACGATATATTTGTAATTTGGGAACACGGTAGAGAAGAGTTAAACAGAATTTTCGATCCCATAAAATCAAAAAAACCAATAATAAAATTCTCTTTGGAAATAGAGAAGAATAATTAGCTTTCTTCTCTAGATGCTTCGATAATTAAGTATCCGAACTATTTTTCAAACAAATGTCTAAAAGAAGCAGACACATACAAATAGATATTTGAATTTCTATTCAAACAATCCACTTAATGTGAATAGATTAAAACACTTTACGATAGAGCGAATCTAATTTGTTATACTCTTGAAATTCAAAATAATGAATTTGATTTCATCAAGAAATTTATTCAAGATAATGGATATCCGAGGCAATTCATGAATAAATCTATCATGAATATAGATAGAAGAGCTTCTAATCAAATAACAATGAATCCAGTACAACCGAATAACCACCAAGAACAAAAACCCAATCTATTGAATGAGATCTCTTATGTTCGTGACCTTTCGAAAAAGATCTGGAGAATCGGTTTTAAGTTCAATAAATTGGTTCAAGAACTGAAGTGAAGTCATGAGCTTTTGAGGGCATATTCTATTGTCCATTCTCCTGTATTGGGCACTCTCGAATTTATCATGGTATATTCGATTAAGAGTGTCCAATCCAAGAGAATTGACAATAGAATATGCGCGCAAAAGCTCCAGACATCACGTCTGTGCTTGAACCAATTTTTTTTCTTAATTTTTTGAAAACTTTCTAGGGATTCTATTCTCACAAAATTTTACACACGTCTTTTAGTCGATATTCTAAATATATTTACCGAGCTTCAATTAGATCGAGTCTATATTTTTGGAGTTATCGAGGAAATAATATTCCTGGGGGTATAACTCCGAAACCGATGCACCGATTATGCCCAAAAACAAACTCAACTCTCCCATTAGGATGTGCAACCTACCCTGAAAATTACAAGTTCCTATCTCCTTTCCTTCGAAAGTTATCGAAGCAATGGTCACCCATCCAGTTACTCAACTCACACAAGGCTGCTCGGATCTCCAACAATATAGATGTGGTCGTGTTTAAACTTGGAACTTGGCTCTCGTAAAATTTCAGCGATGTCGCACGAATAGTTTATGATATATAGAATACTTTTCAATGATTTTTTAAAAATATTCTAGTAGTACTCAAGAATTTTTGCGTTGGCAAACTGATAACCATGTTTGAATTAGATCGGTTTTGTATTTTTTGAGGAAATAACAACCAAATTTCAGATGGGTATAACTCCAAAACCGTTCGTCCGATTATGCCTATAAACAAACTTGAATGTCGCATTCAGATGCAAAACCTAACCTGAAAATTTCAAGTAGCTATCTTCTTCTGTTCTCAGGTTATCGTGACATAAATAATATTTTTTAATGTTTTTTTTTTAATTTTCCATTGTTACGATTCTCACAAAATTGTCAAAGTCGCTATCTCTTTCCGTTCTCTGGTTATCGAGACATAAAAAATATTTTTCAATAATTTTTTAAAAATCCTTAGGTTTGTATTCTACAACTGCTCACCAAGTTTTAATTCGGACTTGTATTGGTTGAAAACAAAATTGTTACTCGGAAACCATTAGGCTGATTATGCCCATTAATGAATTTGTCCGTCATGTTGGGACACACCACCTACTCTCAGAATTTCAATTCGCTATCTCTTTCCGTTCTCCAGTTATCGTGGCGACGGCCGGCCTGCCGAACAGAATCAAATTTGACCTCGAATTCTTCATCAGGGAGTCGAACCCAATCGTTTGAGACCAATTTCGACAAAAAAAACAAACAAATGATAGAGCCCTGTTACAAGCTTGCAAAAATACATATAAAGGGTGTCCCACGTTCGAGTACCTCTTAGACGTTTCTGGAGAACTAGACATATTAGATCTGAAAATTGGGATTATGATATTGCTTGAAATTCTGTACAGAGCTCAAATATTTTCGAAGCCCAAGCTTTTTTTCTGTCCGCCCGTCCGGCCGGCCGGCCGTCTGTCGGTTAACACGATAACTTTCGAACGAGAGGAGGATTTAATTTTGCAGGGTAGGTTTGAAGCGTAAATATCTCGGACGAGTTGGTTAACAGGCAAAATCCATCAAGTGGTTTCGGAGTTATGGCCGTATTTAGTGAAAACATTTTTTATGAATAATTCCTAACTCGATCACTCGATCTATCTGAAATTTAACATAAAATTGTAGAATCATGGCGTTTAGACGCATGTGAAGTTTTGTATTGATCGGGTCACCGTAAAGTGCCAAAATAATTTTTTTTAATTTTCAAATTTTGTTTCTACAATAACTCTCGAACGGAATGAGCAAGGCAGTTGAAATTTTCAGAGTAGGTTAGGGAGATAAATATTACGGCTAGGTTCGATATTGGGCAAAATAGTCCAGATGGTTTCAGAGTAACGAAAAAAAAATTTTTTTTAACCCACAAATTTCGAAATAACTTTTTTTTTAAGACGCAGTTTCACCATAAGAATCCATTGATATAATTTTCAACTCCAACAAGCAAATACTTCCGGAGATATGATTTTTCGAAATTTCAATAATGAATCGTACTTCTATTTTTCACAGAATGCTATAATTATTCTATCTATGATTTATTATATGATCTGTCTCCATACTCGTAAATGTCAGCCTGTTCTATAAGAGAGAGTCAAATTCATTTCAGCTATTTTAATTTGATTTCTTCTATGGTGCAGTTCTCATTCTCAGATTGCTCATTCAATCTAAATGAATAAAACATAATTTGAATTGAATTTCCTTTAAGATGCAGTTATATCATAAGAATACATTGATATAATTCTCAACTCCGAGAAACCAATACTTTCGGAGATATAATTTGTCTGTTTGAACAAGAGCGCCAGAAAGCTTCTGGCTTCTGGCTTGAACCAATTTTTTTTATGATTGCGTTGGATTCCGCGGTGAAAAATATTGATAGTTTTCTAACATGATTTTGCTAAAAAATTAAAAATTATTGAATTTAGGAGAATAATCATGTTAGAAAACTTTTCTTTTATTTAATGTAGGAGCATAATCATTTTAGAAAACTATCATTATTTTTCACCGCAGAATTCAACGCAATCATGAAAAAATTGGTTCAAGCTCTGTGGACAGAAGCTTTTTGGCGCTCTTGTTCAAACAGAAAAATTATATCTCCGAAAGTATTGGTTTCTCAGAGTTGTGAATTATATCAATGGATTCCTATGGTAGAACTGAATCATGAAAGAAATTGAATTTAAAAAAAGTGTCACTTAAAAAAAAATGCTTCAAAAATTATCTTATAACAAAAAGGCAATCTACAATGCTTCAAAAATTGTCATTATATTTATTTATCAAGATTAAATGAGCAATCTGCAATGATTCAACCTCGTGGAATGGGTTGTTGCAACCGAGGGGGAAACCGCTGACAATAATTTTTACACCAGAATTCCAACTCAACCCGAATTTCATTGGAATTCAATAGGAATTCATCAGGAATTCTCTTGATATTCTATTGGAATTCTATATTCTTGTACACCAGAATTCCTAGCGGTTTACACCTCGCTTGCAACTTAGACTCGGTGCATAGTTTTCACAACTCGAAAGTATCATCGAAATGTCTAGAGCAAGGCTGGAGACAATCATAGCAGATTGTCCGTTTATTCCTGATATTTGAGTAGGTAATTGATTAAGAACAAATTATTTTAATAGTTCGAAATATATTAATAAAATACTATCCTCTTTTCATAATTCAAAATTTAATAGTCCATGCCACACACATTCTTTTCTGTATTATGAACCTAAACTCAAGAAAAAATGATTGATACACAAATGTAGATCCATATTTCAGTATTTTTTTGCTAGCAACACTATGAAAATACAGTATAGGTATAGGAACATGTCTCACTACTTAAGGAAGTAAAAGGTAATATTAAACTCAGTGGTCAACGAACAGTAATTTCTTTTGATGATTCTATTATGTTCTTCTTTCCTATTGCCTCCATGAACTACGTCAAAACAGTCTTGTATATATTCACACATTCAAGAATCGAATATACTTGCTTTCCAAGAGTAAATAACAACTATGAGTTGACAATCTCTAATAGCTAGAAAAGATGACATTTATGAATAGTGATTACAGACAGATTCTGTGTTCACATTCTGTGAATACATAGAACTTACGATGTATTATTGAAACTTTGAAACATCATATCTCCGAAAGTATTAGCTTGTTAGAGTTGAAAATGATAACAATGGATTCTTATGATGAAATTGCATCTAAAAAAAAATTTAATTCATAAGTTGTAATGTAAAAAAAAATATTTTTTTTCGTTACTCCGAAACTATTAGACCGATTTTGCTCAATAACGAACTTAACCGAGATATTTATCCCTCAAACCTACTGTGAAAATTTCAACTGCCATTCGAGAGTTATCGTGTTGTCGGCCGGACGGACAGAATCGATTCCGACCACGGATTCTTGATCAGTGAGTCGAACCAAATCGTTCAAGACAATTTTCAGCCAAAAATTCGGAAATTACAGATATTTGGGCAAATTGATGAGCACTCTGTTCCGAGGAATAAGAGCGCCAAAAATAGGGTTCTAATTTGAAGAACAGAAGATATGGCTAATTTTTCATCACAATTTTCGACATAAAATTCGAAACACCATGTGATGATATTTCTGAAATTCAAAAGATGCCTTTCCACATTTTTCCTCTTCGATGCTGTAAAAACGGTTCACTCTTAGGATGTTTAAAATAAGAAAAATGAACATAATACTGATTTAACATATTTGACTCTTTTTCCTTTTTTTTTAGATATTTTGAAAACTAGAATCAATACAATGTTTTTAACAGAAATATATTCAGCATTGAATACTGCTACAACCAGGAACTTGAAAAAAAAATTTTTTATCAAATTTATTTTCACTCCCTGTATAACCGGAAGTGCTTGGGCTTCGAAAATATTTCAGCTCTGTAGAGAATTTCAAGCAATATCATATTTCCAATTTTCAGATTTCAAATATGTACAGTTCTCCAGAAACGTCTAATAGGCACTTGAACTTGGGACACCCTGTATGTATAATTAGCTCATGTTCTTTGAGGTTGAATGATATGAATTATACCTTATGGAAGACAAAGTATAAAAAACTACATAATCGGTCATCCGGGTCATATCATTCAATTTTCAAACAAATTTATCTTGATAACAACAGCACCATGTGTGTTTTAATATTAATGATGGTTTTCAAATAAATCATGATTCCAGATGAGTAATTCTATTTGAACAATAATTGTGTTTTCTTTATTAACGAAGAAGACAATGAGTAAGGTACTTCAATTCCAATGTTTCAATAAAGGAATGGTAAATATAGATAAACTATTATATAGGTACCGGGTTTCCCACTATAATTTCACCCCCCCTTTAACATTGTTAGGAATGGAGATACAAAATACTATTACGAACAAAAGTTGTAGGAAATCAACTGAATTATTTCAGGATGTTTTCACGAATTAAAATATACACAGGTTGAACAAGATATTGAGTGCGACTTAATTTTTTTCATGATATATTTTTTTATATTTGGCTTGCTCTTTCTCACCTTATTTCGAATATAAATGCATATGTTAGTTTGTCTTTCATATTTTGAGAACTACAGAGTCTTAAATTCTGGGAACCACCTGGCAAACGCAGTAGTCAGTTGTCAAGTGGGAGGCTGTGATTAATCAACTAACTGTATTGGTAACGATATCACACACTCCAATGGTACCAATATCTTCACATTATGCAAAGAACAATAAAAACAAAGCATTACGAATACAGTTAGTTGATTTATCACAGCCTACCAATTGACAACTGACTACTGAGTTTCCAGGTTGTTCCCAGAACTTAAAACTCTGTAGTTCTCAAAATAAGAGGGATAAACCAACACATGCATATATATTCGAAATCTGGAGAGAAAGACTTAGCCAAATATAACAAAAAGTATATAGAGTGTAATTTAAATGAATAAAGTCGCACTCAATATTTTGTCCACCCTGTATATATTTTAATTTGTGAAAACATCCAGAAAAAATTCAGTTGATTTCGTATAACTTTCGTAGAGAACATCTTACTGTATCTCCATTCTTAACAAAGTTAGAGGGGGGTCAAATTACACTGGGAAACCCTGTACAAATGCATAGCTTTATAATT
This sequence comes from Halyzia sedecimguttata, assembly GCA_937662695.2. NCBI lineage: Eukaryota > Metazoa > Arthropoda > Insecta > Coleoptera > Coccinellidae > Halyzia > Halyzia sedecimguttata. The sequence continues at coordinate 32,713,068 of OW569415.2, forward strand.
TCAAATGGTAATTTGGTTTTGGAATTGAAGGTAGGAATGTTTTTGCAGGCAAGTTCTAGGGAACAGAGTGCTCAAATATCTGTAATTTTGCCAAAAATAGTCTCGATCATTTTGCTATTAATGAAATCCACAATTATTTCCAATTGCCGGTCTGTTCTATTAAAATAGGCGAGCACAGGGAACCAGCAATTGAAAATGTTACTAGATTTCATAAATAGCATTCATCTTTATGACAAATTCAGAACTGAAATTACTGAAAACATTAATTATTTCGATATCTATAACAATAACGCAGAAAAATAAAAATTATGATTTTTCAATATTAAGGAAACCATCCCATACGGATGCAATGATTCATCGATCATCCTGTCACCCATTCAAACATATAGTCGCATCATTTTATAGTATGTTACACCGGCTAATTAATATACCTTTATTCGAAAAAAAATATATTGTAAAGAATGAGAAATTGTCGAACAAATAGCGGTCAACAGAGTTAATCAGAAAAATGTTGAAGTAAAAACAATTTAGAGAAACAATTAATTAAGTATTTCAGGAAATTAAGCATAACAATATAATATTCAATAACTTAACATATTGGCATATCGATTCGCCAAATTAAAAGGTCAAAACCAACATGTAAATATCTCTTTCCGGACAAACAACAAACTGGCGATATTCATTAAGAATAATAAATCAAAAAGCTATAAAGAAGATGAATCCCGTGCTTATCAGTTCAATCGAGGTAGTTGTGATAAATTATACAGGGTCGGCCGCGGTCCATGGTACCCTGGACTTTTACGGAGAACGGGATGGACGATTTTATTGAAAATTTGGTTCCTTGGCTAGGAACCACTACTCCTTCGATATAGAATATTTTCAGCGTTGCGGTTTTGCCGTTTATATCAAAAAGTACCAACAACTTTGATATTTCAAATGGAATACCCTATATATTATTGCTTTTTTCGAGTCACCGTATAGCCTCTTGATTAATTCTGTATCAACTGCCTCTTCCCTATCTCTAGCGGTTTTCGAGTAATTAATAGATTCACTCCCTCTTTGTGCAAAAGATAGCTCCACTTCAACATTCATTACTTCGTTACTTGAAATACTAAAAAGTTGAAATTTCAGGTATGGATTACCAATATCCCGTGTATCATTCACGAATAATGACATACCTCCCTAATCATACAGGGTTGTTCAAAATCTAAGGCTTTTTCCAAGACATACATACGATAAAAAGTGCGTTTTTTCACATGAAATGACCTGTAGATCATAAAATGTACTGAAAGAGAATTAAATTTCCTTTCAAACGATATAACATGTTTCCATACCTAAATTGTAAGGATTCCGAATTAAAAACAAGTTTTCATGCCAAAGGGAATATTGAGCTACATTTTGTATTAGGTATCCATGAAATGTCATAGAACATATAAATTATGATAATTTAACAATTTGTATCGATTGTAAAGTATTGTTGCATTTATTAACGGAGATTTTATTGAAAAAAATGTGTGAAAGCTCTGTGGACAGGGGCTCTGACAATCTTGTCAAACTACTAGCGAGTAATTATTCAAACTTTGACCAATCATATCTCCGAAAGAATTGGTTTCTCAGAGTTAGGAATGATATCAATGGATCTTATGATACAACTACACCATCAAAATTAAATTCAGTACGTAAGTCTATGACTCACCTCATATGTTGGTTTTACATAAATCAGCAAAAAATATAATTAGAGCATTCTTTGAAATCATAAAATTACGATATCTTATTGGAATTTTGAAAAATCAGTATAAGTTTGTTAGAGTTAAGAATGATATCAATATAATTGAATTTGAAATTTGCAATGTAAAAAAAAATTTTTTTTTCATTTCTCCGATCCCATCTGGCCGATTTTGACGAACTTATCCAAGATATTTATGTCCCAAACCTACTCTGAAAATTTTACCTGTCTAGCTTATTCCGTTCGAGATTTATCGTGTTTACAGATGGCCGGACAGAATCGACTTTGACCACAGATTCTTGATCAGTGAGTCGAACCAAAACGTTCAAGAAATTTGAGCAAATTTTTAAGCACTGTGTTCCGAGAAACAAGAGCGCCAAACAGTCAATTACTCGAAAACTGCTAGAGATAGGGATGAGGAAGTTGGTACAGAAAGAGTAAAGAGGCTACGGCGAATCGAAAAATTGTTGGAAAGCCATGTGGACAGGAGCTTTGGCGCTCTTGTTCAAACTTTGATAAATCATATCTCCAAAAGTGGTTCCTCAGAGTTGGGAATTATATCAATGCATTCTTATGATAGAACTGTATCATAAAATAAAATAAATTTAATAAGAATCCATTGGTATCATTCCCAACTCTGAGGAACCAATTTTGGAGATATGATTTATCAAAGTTTGAACAAGAGCGCCAAAGCTCCTGTCCACATGGCTTTCCCACATTTTTTCGATTTAGCTTCTGTGCGTCAGTTTTCAAGAATTTCTGTAAATAAATTCAAAACGCAGGTCTATGAAATCATATAAAATTATTGAGAATAATTATTGAAAAATCATATCTCCGAAAGTATTAGTTTGTTAGAGTTGAGAATGACATCAATGGATTCTTATGATAAAATTGCATCTTAAAAATATTGACTTTAAAATTTGTACTGTAAAAAAATGTTTTTTTCTTACTCCGAAATCACCTTTGCCTTTGCCCAATAACGAACTTAACCGAGATATTAACCTCCCAAACCTACTATGAAAATTTCAACTGTGTAGCTCATTCCGTTCGAGAGTTATCGTGTTAACGGCCAGACGGCTGGACAGAAGCGATTTTGACCATGGATTCTTGATCAGTGAGTCGAACCAAATCATTGTAGACCATGTTCAGCCAAAAATTCGAAAATTACAGACATTTGGACAAATTGATAAGCACTCTGTTCCGAGGAACAAGAGCGCCAAAAAGCAATAATATACAAGGTGCAAGGTTGCAATATCAAAGTATTTAGTACTTTCAAATATAAGTGGCAACACCATCATTTGAATTATTTATTAGCAGAAGGGCATAAGTTTAACCCGAATTTCAAAATTCTACACAATTTGAATAAAGGGTGCGCAACTTAATGAACAGTTACATCTCAAATTTCCTCCGTTATTCAATCTATTCAAATAGAGAATACAATATTAAATTTATAAAAGCGGTAGGAATGAATTATTATAAAAGTTTACAAAGTGCAGTCTATGATTTTGTCACTAGTCTTAATTAAATCTTAAAACGAAGAATAACAAAAAAACTAAATGTCCAGGTCATCGAAGTATAGGGAGATCATTACTTCTTAAGAATTTAGCATGATGAAGTCTGATGATGTCGCTGTGTCAACGAAACGCGTCACAATATTGAATGAATTAGTGTAAATCGTAACATAATCTTTCATGGAGTTAATATGGTTTCGCATGGAGTTTTTAACGTGAACTTCTTAGTTTACCTTTAATTTCACTGATACACCTTGTAACATAAAAAGATGAATGACTCAGGTAAAGGTACTCACCAGCGGAAATTATCACTCATCCATGGGACACACGAAAGTTTGATTTGTGACAGCTTTCGTCACTCTTATATATACTGGGACACAGCCCATATGATAGCGACATATCTATAACCAATCAATTTCTATTTCTAATATTTTGGTGAGCATCATGTACGAATACCTCACACTCGAAGATTTTTTTCGAGGAATCTTATCATGTTTAAATAATGATTCTAATATGTATTGAGTACTTCGGATTCATATATTTTTATCCTGCCTGAAGATTTTCATCGTCGAATGAGTCAATATTCTATACATGCTCCATATTGCATAACGATTGTATAGAACCGTGAGTCCTTATTGAACTACTAAAATCACGTATTTTCGTTAGATTAATTCTGAATGGGGACATAAGTTTATTATTCGAATTTTTTTCAGTTCTTCTGATTCCTCTCGAATCAACATTTTAATGCCTCCTCATTTCCCAAAATATTATTAGTACGGTTTAATACCCATATCTCGAACAATTTAGGTGTCAAACTGCATGGATCACTTAAAAATTTGCAAGGGGTTGAGTGCTTCTCAAAATTTCAATGATGCTTAAATTTCACATATCGACCCAAGCACATGTTACAGATGTATGCTATTTATCAGTTCGAACACTTATGTAAACAAGTATTTCTGCCAGACACATGTGAACAAGTTAACAAAAACTGGGTATTCATGATATTGATGCGAAAATGCAATATGCGTTGAATTGTTCGATTTCAATAACTTTATTCATTTTACAGTGATTGTAGTGGCTATAACATGTGGGAATAAACTTTTTGTAATTGTTGTTCATAATGAAAAGACGTCCATCATCTTTAGAGAGATGAAGTGGTCCGCTTTTAGCTGGCATGAGACAAATCGTTAATGCTGCTGAGGAAATGGATGTTTCACAAAGTGTAATATGTCGTAATCATTAAAGGATATTTTGGGAGGTCCATTCATCATTCGAAGGTCTTTTCTGGGTTTTGCATTCCAAACTCTGAAAAATTATTTCAAAAACTGACGTGAAGTCAGGAGCTTTTGCGCGTATGTTCTATTGTCCATTCTCCTGTATTAGACACTCTTAATCGAATTTACCATCGTGAATTCTATTGTCCATTCTCCGTCCGTTCTGTAGTGGACACTCGGATTTTCTTGTGGTACGGTCCTCACACGGTCTTTTTACACACGTCTTCATGTCGATATTCTACAACTATTTACCATGCATCAATTCGATCGAGTCTTTTTTTTTGAGTTATCGAGGAAATGATATTCCAGGTGGGTATAGCTCCGAAACGGTTAGACCGATTCTGCTCAAAAACAAACTAAACTCACCCATTCAGATGCGCAACATACCCTGAAAATGGCAAATCCCTATCTCCTTTCGTTCGAAAGTTATCGAGGCAATGGTCACCAAAACAGCTACTGAACTCACACTAGGCTGCTCGGATCTCCAACAATATAGATCCGATCGTGTTCAAACTTAAAATTTGGTGGTAGAGTTACGTTCTGAAGGCTCCTGAAAAATTTCAGACATGTCGATTGAACAGTTTCTGATATTTAAATTTTTTTTCAATGATGTTCAATGATTTTTTGAAATTTTTTTAGTGATACGATCCTCACGAAATTTTGCAAGAATTTATACGTTGGTATTCTACAACTAGTAAGTATGTCTGAATTGGATCGGTTTTGAATTTTTTGAGTTATTGAGGAAATAACAACCAAATTTTAGATGGGTATAACTCCAAAATCATTTGGCCGATTATGCCTATAAACAAACTCAAAAGTCGTATTTAGATGCATACCATAATCTGAAAATTTCAAGTCGCTATCTTGTTCCGTTCTCAGGTTATCATGACATAAATAATATTTTTTTATAATTTTTTTAAAAATTTCTAGTGATACGATTCTCACAGAATTTCACAAACGTCCTCAGGTTTGTATTCTACAACGACTCACCAAGTTTCAATTCAAATAAGATTAGAAATGGTTGAAAATCAAATTATTTCTCGGAAACCGTTGGGCCGATTATGCCCATTAACGAACTTGTCATTCGTATTGAGAGGTGCCACCTACCCTGAAAATTTCAATTCGCTATCTCTTTCCGTTCTCAAGTTATTGTGGCAACGACCGGCCGGACGGCCGGATGGTCGGCCGGCCGGTCGGGCAGAATCAAATTTGACCTCGAATTCTTCATCAGTACGTTGAACCCAGTCGTTTGAGACCATTCTCGGCCTAAAATTCGAAAGTTACAGACATTTGGGCAAAATGATAACGCGATGTTCCCCAGAACATACGCGCAAGAATTACTATGAAATGTTATGTAATGTAATGGAAGAGTAACAGGGACATTCCTGCCGAAACTCATCCAGGATGTGAACGTTCAACACCAGTACGAGACAGGTTTTCGCAAGAGGACTGCAAGGAGAGAACCTACAATCAATGTTCCTGATTCGGACTCGTGTGATTGTGGACTTGATTGATTAATGGAGGAGTTCTCAGACCCAAAACTACATATGCCCAGAGGAAGTTCAGTGCCTCTAATCCTGGACTAGTTTGAGTACAGCTTGAATTTTTCTATGAACTCAACGAGTCTATTAATTAAATTCTCCTGGGGAAATAAGTCATCTTCGTCAACAATGCCGAATTTCTTAGTTCTAGTGCCAGACAAAGCCTCACATTTGAAGAGGACATGGCTGGATTTTTCATACTCCATGTCACATAGTCTGCATTAAGAGGAGTGCTGATATCTACGTATCACCTTGAAGTACTTCCTCAGATTTGAGTGATTATTATAAAGAGGCCGATCACATTTCTGAGTGAAGTACTGCTCAAGCGTACCAAGCTTCTCGACATTAGGTTGGATAGTCCAGCCACCATTCTATTGCCAGGAGCATTGCCTGAGACATCGTTCCAAGTTGAGAGGTGATGGTTCTGAATCCATCCTTCAATCTCTTGCAAGGCATTCCAGAAGAGAGATAACTGCCTCCTCAGAGTTGTGTTCGAAAATTAACTCCACGGAGTAGAGTAGAGTTTTTGAAGGTTTGACAGATTTACTCTAGAGTTACTCTGACACTGACACTGACAGTGACAGAAGGTGCCAATATCGGAAAATAGGTTATGTGGGTTTAAGAAAGATCCTATTATTATTGTTTTCTTCACATTTATGTAACTCTAATCATAAATATATATTGTGAGCAGTATAAAAACTATTAAATTACATCACAAAACATTCATAAGACAGTTAGACAAAGATACTAGATTTTCCTTCCCATGAGTTATGTCAATTTAGACAGGAGTAAAATGAACTCCGAGTCGAATACTCCGACTTTTCGGACGACAGTCACAGAGTAAAATTTACTCAACCTTTCAGTTTTCGAACGCAATGGAGTAAATATTACTCTACGGAGTTAATTTTCGAACAGAACCCAGTGCTCCTTACGCCCTCGAGATCTAGCACCCACATATCTGTGACCTGATTTCATGCTCCAAGCTCATTGAGTACGTTAGGACAGTCCAAGTTTAGAGCTTATTTTATAGGACAGTAAAGCTCTGTTTTGGCCTGACTATCTGAGAGAATATACAGGGTGTATATGAATGGTTGCGAAAAAAATTAGGGGGTGATTCGTTGTCAAGAAAAAGAGAGGTCTTTCATATGAACTTTTCTTTTTTGAGCCTCCCCTGCTTAGTTACAACCCCCAAAAGATGGCGCCCGAAAAGCAGTGTTTAATTCAAACCAAAAAACTGACGAGAATCCAATTGAGCAGACATTTTATGTGAGCCGGAAGGCTCACAAACTCAAAAATATTTTGGTTTTCCTCTATTATGGCAATGCGTTGAAAAATCCACCTCTGAACCTTGTTTCGCAAGAAACTTTTTGCGCGTATGTTCTGGGGAACATCGCGTTATAGTTTTGCCCAAATGTCTGTAACTTTCGAATTTTTTGACGAAAATGGTCTCAAACGATTTAGTTGGACTCCCCAATGAAGAATTCGAGGTCAAATTTGATTCTGTCCGGCCGGCCGTCCGTCCGGCCGTTGCCACGATAACTGAGAACGAAAAGAGCTAGCAACTTGAAATTTTCAGGGTGGGTGGCGCATCCCAATACGACGGACAAGTTCGTTAATGGGCATAATCGGCCCAGTGGTTTCCGAGTAATAATTTTGTTTTCAACCAATATGAATCCGATTGAATTGAAACTTGGTGAGTATTTGAAGAATATGAACATAAGCACGTGAAATTTTATGCGAATCTTATGGCTAGAAAATTTTAAAAAAATTCATAAAAAATATTTTTGTTGTCACGATAACTTGAGAACGGAAAGAGATAGTGGCTTTAAGTTTTCAGGTTGTGCACCAGAACGAGACATTTCAGTTTGTTTATGAGCATAATCGGCCAAACGGTTTTAGAGTTATAGCCATCTGAAATTTTCTGGAATTTGGTGGTTTTTTGTTCCTCATTAACTCGAAAAATACTGAACCGATTGAATTCAAACATGGTTATTAGTTGTAGAATGCCAACGCGAAAATGTTTGCAAAATTTGGTGCGGATAGCATTTGTAGAATATTTTTAATAAATCATTGCAAATAACAAAAAAATTCTATGTATCAGTAACTATTCGTTTGAAATTGCTGAAATTTTGCAAGAGTCTTCATAATCTAACTCTACTGCTAAGTTTCAAGTTTTAATACGATCGGTTAAATATTGTTGGAGATTCAAGCAGCCTTGTGTGAGTTCAGTAGATGGGTGACCGATGCCTCGATAACTTTCGAACGAAAGCAGATAGGGACTTGCAATTTTCAGGGTAGGTTGCGTATCCGAAAGGGAGACTTGAGTTCGTTTTTGGGCATAATCGGTCAAACGGTTTCCGAGTTATACCCACCTGTAATATTATTTCCTTGATAACTCAAAAAATAAATATTCGATCGAATTGAAGCTTGGTAACTAGTAGTAGAAAATCAACATAAAGACGTGTTTAAAATTTTATAAGAACCGCACCCCTAGAAAATTTGAAAAAAATGAGGAAAAAAAAAATTTTAAGAACCGTACCCCTAGAAAATTTAAAAAAAATCACGAAAAAAAAAATTGGTTCAAGCACTGACGTGAAGTCAGAAGCTTTTGCGCTTATGTTCTATTGTCCATTCTTCTGTATTGGACACCCTTAATCGAATTTACCATGGTAAATTATGTTGTCCATTCTCCTGTATTGGACACTCTTAATTCGAATTTACCATGGTACATAGTGTCCATATTCATATTTTACCATAAAAGAGTTACTTATGGAGATTATTCAACGGTTTTTTTCTGGGTTTTCTCTCCCAAACTGTGAAAAATATCTATAAAATAAAAATTAATTATTTTGTGATTTACTTCTGCGTAAGAAACACAGGATATTTGTCAGAAGCAATCAATTGAACAATGTTGCCTAACAAACAACAACGAAACAACATCAACGAAGAAACAACTGTATCGTAACGTTTCGGAGTCTATATCAGACTCCTTCTTCAGACGCTCAATGAAAATCGAGAGAATTATTTTGTTGATAGTTATTTGGTGAAATTCAAGAATTGTCAAATTGACAGTATTTAAAAATCATAGCTAACATAGTTTTACTTGAAAAAGGAGTTGGAACTTGGAAATTTCTATGCGAAGTAAAACTATGTTAGCTATGATTTTTAAATACTGTCAATGTGACAATTCTTGAATTTTCCCAAATAACTATCAACAAAATAATTCTCTCGATTTTCATTGAGCGTCTGAAGAAGGAGTCTGATATAGACTCCGAAACGTTACGATACAGTTGTTTCTTCGTTGATGTTGTTTCGTTGTTGTTTGTTAGGCAACATTGTTCAATTGATTGCTTCTGACAAATATCCTGTGTTTCTTACGCAGAAGCAAATCACAAAATAATTAATTTTTATTTTATAGATATTTTTCACAGTTTGGGAGAAAAAACCCAGAAAAAAACCGTTGAATAATGAGTATACCTCCCACAGTATCCTTTAATGATTACTTATGGAGAGCTTGTTATATTCTTAACAAATAAGATCTCATATTATTTTTTCCTGAAGTTCACCGTTTTTGAGAAAAATAGTTATTTATGTATCAAGGAAGTTATGAGGCTGTTAACTACACAGAGGGCAACAGATTGTTAAGTTGCCCGAGGTTGTTAACATCCAATAACTCACGTGATAGATAATTAATTTAATTTCATAGTGAATGAAACAAAATTTGACAATTGAAAATTTGACAATTGTCGATTTGCTTCACTAGAGGGAGTTAAAGATCTATAACTGCCTAGTATGGGAGTACAACTCCCAAGGGAGTTATAACCATGTTTATAGTTACTAGTCACTAATTATACAATATACTATTTCGCAATAATTGCTAAAATACGAAGCCGATCGAGCTGAAATCATGGGAACGGCCGGCCGGACAAAATCAATTTGACCTCGACTTCTTCATTAGTGCTTCGAACCTAATCTTTTAAGATAATTTTCGTCAAAAAATTCGAAAAAAACAATTATTTGCGCGAACTGATAGCACGGTTTTCCCTAGACCATGCGCGCAAAATGTTATATCAGATAGCCAAGAGAAAGCATGGAAAGAGTGGATAGTAGCAGAAAAAACCAAAACCGAATTTTTGGATGAAAATGGTCTTAATCGAATTGGTTCGACTCACCGATCAAGAATCCGTAGGCACGATTACTCTCGAAAGAAAGGAGTTAGAGGATTGAATTTTAGACGGTAGGTTTGAGCGTAAGTATCTCGGACGAGTTCGTTAACGGGCGAAATCCACCAAGCGATTTCGGAGTTATAGCCGTTCTTACATTCGTACATTTCTTATGAATATTTCCGGAACCGATCACACGATCTATCTGAAATTTAGCATAAAGTTGTAGAATCATGACCTTTATATGCGTGCGAAGTTTTGTATTGAGCGGATTCCCGTAAAAGGGCAAAAATAATTTTCAAAAGTTTTAAAATTTTGTTTCTGCAATAACTCTCGAACAGAATCAGCTAGGCAGTTGACATTTTTGGAGTAGGTTTGGGAGATGAATACCTAAGTTAATTTCGTTATTGGATAAAATCGGTCTGATGGTTTCAGAGTAACAAGAGAATAGTATACTCTAAAACAAGTTGCAGAATGGGCTCCTATTCAAACACGAATGCGAAATTCGAAAACGAGCGTCGAAGGAGAAACAATGCGGGAATGAGTTCATTCCAGCACTGTTTTTAGCGCTGGAATGGACTCATTACGATACTGAAATAGAGAAAATATTTTTTTTACATTACAAATTTCAAATTAATTTTTTTTAAGATGCAGTTTCACGATAAAAATCCATTGATATCATTTTCAACTCTAACAAGCTAATACTTTCGGAGATATGATTCTTCAAAATTTCAATAATAAATCGTACTCCTATGTTTTCACAGAATGCTATAATTAGTCTATCTATGAATTATTATATGATCTGTATTCATACTCGTACATGTCATCTTGTTTTCCTATAAAAGAGAGTCAAATTCATTTCAGCTATCGTAGAATTATGAGGATTATAATACGTGGATAATCCATATAATGATGGAAATATATTCTTTGGCAGGTTTATAAGAATGGGTTCAGAATAGCTCCAGTGAAGAAAAGTTTCAATTGATATAATTTAATTCTCAGATTGGATTTGAGGAGTGAATATCTCGGGTAAGTTCGTGGTTTTTGGCGCTCTTGTTTGAATTTAATTTCTTTCATGATTCAGTTGTATCATATCTGTTTATGATGTAGTTCTATTATAAGAATCCATTGATATCATTCCCAACTTTGAGAAACCTATAATTTTGGAGATGATTTGTCAAAATTTGAACAAGAGGGCTAAGGCTCCTGTTTACAGGACTTTCCCACTTTGTTTTTCCTTTTAAATCAGGTAATAATAATTCATGGGTGACCTTTGCATTAATTCATTCTTTATAAAATAAGTTAAATGGGGATCGTGAAAGTTATATTTTCGAAGTTCATAATGCCATTCATTTCAAAGAGGTAGTGAAAACTTCTATTTTTGGCGCTCTACTTCCTCGGAACTGAGTGCTTATCAATTTGCCCAAATGTCTGTAATTTTCGATTTTTTCGATGAAAATGGTCTTAAACGATTTGGTTCGGCTCACTGATCAAGAATCCGTGGTCGAAAATCATTATGTCCGGCCGGTCCGGCCGGCCGGCCGTAGGCACGATAACTCTCGAACGGAATGAGCTAGACAGTTGAAATTTTCAGAGTAGGTTTGGGAGATAAATATCTCGGCTAAGTTCGTTATTGGGCAAAATCACAGATGGTTTCGGAGTAACAAAAAATTTTTTTTTTCACAAAACAAATTCAAAATTAAATTTTTTTCAATGAGCAGTTTTACCGTAATAATCCAATGATAGCATTTTTAACCCTAACAAGCTAATACTTTCGGAGATATGATTTTTCAAAATTTCAATTATAAATCGTATTTCAACGTTGTCACACAATGATATAATTAATCTATGTATGAATTGTCATAATGTCAATGTATTTTCCTGAGATATGTCATTATCTAATCAATCGAAGAATTGTGAACGAAGTGAGAAAAATCTCAGTTGTTTGCACCAAAATTAGTTCTTCTCAGAAAAGTCTTACATTTCGGAACGGAACATGAAGTAAGAGATCTGAGAGTAGTGAGACTGCTTTTCATCCATAGACATAGATATAACTCTCGAAGGGAATGAGCTTTTTAGATGAAATTTTCAGAGTAGGTTAGGGAGATGAATATCTCGGTTAAGTTCCTTATAGGGCAAAATTGGCCAGATTTAATTTGATTTCTTCCATGGTGCAGTTCTCATTCTCATGATTGCTCATTTAATCTTGATAAATAAACTATCATTTGTATTGAACTTCCTTTATGATGCAGTTCTATCATAAGAATATATTGATATAATTCCCAACTCTGAGAAACCAATACTTTCGGAGATATAATTTGTCTGTTTGAACTAGAGCGCCAGAAAGCTCCTGTCCACAGGATATACATCTCGTTACTCGTGAAGCTATGTGGATTGTCTCCTCTGTATTATTTGTAAGTGTCCGACCGAAACTGGTTTTTCTGCCGAAACCGAAACCGAACTTCAGGTGAGTATGGTAACTAGTGTTAGTTACCATACTAAACAAATTTAAGCGGAAATAAAGTGTTCACTTCAACCGTTCATAATGAATTTCCGCCAAGTAAAGACCGAAACAATCAAACACTTCATATTTTATAGTGAAATCTAGTGTATTTTTTTGAATTTTATTTGCATATACATAAAAACAGTGAAGTAGTGTTAAATAAATTAAAAAGAAATTTTTTTTTGAAATCTTTATTTATTAATTTGGTTTACCAAGTTATCAAAATAATCAGTCGAAATATACAGGGTGATTTCAAATCAGACGTGAATCTTGTAGGATGTGTTAGTATGGATCATTTGCTGTGATTTGAGCCATTTTTATCGATAACCGAAAATCAACAGTTTCTGAGATATTTGTGTTCTGGTTCTGTTGAAAATGAATTAGTATGATTTGAGAGTGGATATAGGAAGCAAATAGAGAAAAATATCGAATTCAATATTTTTTTGTTGCAACTAAGCTCGAAATATCATTAGAAAATGTATCCATAAATTTTGTTCGATATGACTTCCATAGGCAAGCACTCTTTCTAATTTCTTCTTGTTATTTTCCGTCTGAAATTTACTCATTCTGCCTTTTGATTACAAATGCACTATTTTACATGCCGGATTCAAAAGGTTGCTTATAAAAAATCTGCTGAAACGAAACTATTTCAGCATTCCAACGAATTTTTTTAATGAATGGAGAAGGAATTTGTGAAATAATTTCGACATACTATAAATCTATTAGTAGCTTCTGATGAAAATATTTTTTTCGAAGCTCCGATATTGTACGATTTTTTGGGCGGCAAATAGATGGTAAAAATTTTGGATTTCAACCCAGAGATAAATTAAGAAATGCTGATTCTGATGATATAGTTCAATTTGATGAAGATAATCTGTGAGTGCGGTATTTTGTTTATAAAGTTGGTTAACTACGGCGTTTCAAAAATGTGAAAATCATCATCTGTTCCCAACTGGTGATAAGAAGGCAGATTATGGAGTGTAGCAGGTGTAAGAAGTCTGCGTCATCAAGGGTACCTGTTGTCAGCTGTGATGGATGTTCTAGGTTTATTTGTAAACAATGCGCAAATTTGACCTCGTCAGAAATCACGGTAATTGAATTAAAAGGAAAACGTGTTATGAAATTTTACTGCCAATCTTGCTTGAGGGGTGAGTCTGTCGAACTTTTTCATAAAATAATAGAGGTCAAAGATGAGCTTTTAGAGAGTAAAAATGAAATTATTAAACTGCTAGAACAAGACCTGAAGAAACTAAGAGATGAACTTGAAGGTTCGATTGTGGCATCTACAAGTCAGAGAGTTTCATATGCAGAGGCTGTAACTACCAAAACTAACAGTAAAGGCCCTGATTTCAGTCCAAATGTCCCTTTCATTGTGTGTAAACCGAAGAATACACAGGATTGCGCTAAGACAAAAAAGGATATAGCCAATAAAGTGGGTGTATGTAAAATGCAGGTGGGAATAAATGCAGTATTAAACAGAAAGGACGGCTGCGTGTTGATAAAATGTAACTCAAATGGATCAACAGACAAAATGAAGGACGAGCTCATCTCGAAATTAGGAGAAAATTATGATATAAAAGAAACGAAAATGCGCCGACCCAGCATTTTTGTGTCAAATATAGATAAGGACTTTCCAAAAGGTGACATAATTGATGCGATCAGAAACCAAAATCCCTTTCTCAATGAAACTGATCAGCTACAGTTGGTTCTTGTCAAGTTAAATAGAATAAATTCTGCTCAATATGGTATTATAGAATGTAATGGTTCTGCATTTAGAAAACTAATTTCAGCAGGCAAGATATATGTAGGACTTAGGAGATGTTCTGTTTCTGAAAATTTGAAAGTGACAAGATGTTACAAGTGTTATGGATTCAATCACAAAATTGTTGACTGCTGGTATAACGGCCCTACTAAATGTTCTCAGTGCTCTGAGAGTCATTACTACAAAGATTGTAAGTCTAGATTTTCTTCATGCATAAATTGTTTAGAAAGTAATAATAAATTCAGGACAGGATATAATTCCGATCATTCAGCACTCGATAGAGTATGTCCTTTATATGAAACGCAAATTAAGAAACTACATGAAAGAACGGACTACAAAATTGTTAATATAATCATTTAAATATATGGATAACTACATACATGATTTCGATAGAACGTGTGTAAATGTTCCAGAAAATATTTTTTCTGGACTGCAAGAATTTAATGATTTTGTTAAGTTGAAAAGTGATTTTAATGTAAGAATATTTCATCTCAATATCCGTAGTCTAAACAAAAATCTCGGGCCTTTGAGGGTACTGTTGAGCCAAATTGACTGTTCATATGATTTTATAGTTCTTACTGAGACATGGAAAATTTTGGATGTATCTTTGTTTCAGATACCAAATTATAAATTAGTGTATAATAATGGTTGTGTTAACCAAAATGATGGGGTTGTGGTTTATGTGAGGGATAATATCAAACATGTCCATCATATCGTTGCGATTGATTTATTGAATATAATACAGATAAAGGCTTCTTTTGAGAGTGGTATGGTGAATCTCATTGCAGTTTATAGGCCACATGATATTTCTAAAGATCTTTTCAATAGGTCTCTTATGAATTTTTTTGTTAAAAATAAGCAAGTGGAGTACATCAATGTTATTGTAGGTGACACAAATTTTGATCTTCTGTCTGGTAAAGAAGTAGATGAGGAATATCATAATTTTATGTGCGAGCGGGGTTACGTATCTCTTATAAATTCCGTCACAAGACCGAGTAGTTTGAGTTGTCTGGACCATATATTTTTAAAATCTGAAATAGTAGAAGAAAATTATTCGGCAGCTGTTCTCCACTACGATGTTACTGATCACTCCCCAGTGATGTTGTTTTTGAGGATACCTTTAGGAACAATGACGGAAAAGAAAAATAACTCAAGATACATAGATTATCCTGGACTAAGCACAGCATTGTCATCTCACGGGTGGCATCGTATTCTTGAAGAGAGGGATCCAAATAGAGCAACTGAGGAGTTTTTGACTGTCTTCAAAAACTATATTTCCAGATACACTGTTGAGAAACCAGTGAAAAAGGTTCTGATAAAACGTAAGGAATGGATAACTTCCGGTATAGTAAAAGCAGCGAATTAGAATGAATCCTCAAGATATAGAACTGATCACTAGATACAAAAACTACAAGAATATACTGGAAAAGCTTATACGACACGCTAAGAAGGATTACTATAGGACAAAACTTCTCAAGTGCGAAAATGACCCCAGAAAATTGTGGACTTTTCTCAGCGGTAAACAACGCAATACCAGCACATGTCAAGGACCAATTCAGAGAGATGAATAACCACCATGACATAGCCGAGGCATTTAATTCCTTTTTTTCAAGTGTTGGACTGACACTGGCCGAAAAGATCAGGTCGCCAATAGAACAAAAGACACCTAATAGAAGAAATCCCGATCAGCTGCTATTGCAACCCGCAGGTCAGCATGAAATTATGACAGTTATAAAGACATTGAAATCTCACAGAGCACCAGGCTTGGATGGCATTACTGCTAACTTAATTAAAATGGTTGCGCAAAATATATTGACACCGCTTACACATGTTGTCAACATTTCAATGGAATCTGGTATATTTCCAACAATCCTCAAACGGAGTCTCATTAAACCAGTCTACAAATCTGGGGGGCGAGAATACTTGACTAATTACCGGCCTATATCATTGACATCAAATCTCTCCAAAATACTGGAAAGGATTATCCATAGAAGAATAACTAGATTTCTAGAAGATTGTAATATTCTGGATGAGAGGCAGTTTGGATTCCGAAGTGGTCTGTCAACACAGGATGCACTCGCAAATTTAACGGGGAAAGTTTACCATTCCCTCGATTCAAGCAAACCTTGTCTATGTGTTTTTGTCGACTTGGCCAAGGCCTTTGACACTGTGAATCACGAGGAACTTCTGAGAACTCTGGACGACTATGGAATTAGAGGTCGAGCGTGGGATTGGTTTAAAAGCTACTTATCGGATAGGAGTCAGTGTGTGCAGGTTGGAGACTCTGTCAGTTCATCCTCCGCCGTTATTTGTGGTGTACCACAGGGGACAATACTAGGACCTCTGTTGTTCCTTGTTTATATAAATTCCATATTTTATCTGAACAGCAGGAGGGAATTGGTTGCTTTTGCCGATGATATTGCTGTTTTCTATCAGGCTGATACGTGGGGAGAGCTGAAGGGAGATGTAGAGTGTGATTTCACGAAAATAATAGATTTTTTTGATTCAAAGCTTTTGACTCTCAATTATGAAAAAACATGTTTTATGCCCTTTTCTGTTACTTCTGCTGGACTGCCCCGTTTCCAAACTTTATCCTTTAAGAGAGACGGATATATGTATGAAATGAAATCGGTAAGAGAGGTAAAATATCTGGGAGTTCATTTGGATAACCATCTCAGGTGGAACGTACATATTGATAGCCTTGTAAAAATATTGCGCATGTTAGTCCCTAAATTTAAAGCCTTACGAGAGTTTTGCGACTTGGACCTTCTCAGAAGAGTTTACATTGTCTTGGTTCAGCCTCATTTGCAGTATGGAATACTGGGATGGGGTGCAGTAGTGAAAACTTACCTAAAAAAGCTAGAGGTAACGCAGAAGTGGTTGATCAAGATAATTTTCAGAAAACCTTACATCTATCCTTCGGACCACTTATACAGAGAAAGTGAAATTATGGACTTGAGAAAGCTATTTTTCTTGGCATTGTCAATCCATCAAAGAAAAAATATCAGGTCTGTTAGTTTTAACGAACATCAACATGCTACCAGAAACAGGGGAAATTGGATATCGTTTCCAAGAACGGTAAAGACAATAGGACAACGATCTCATAAGTACCTTGCACCCTTTACATACAATAAAATTCCGTCAGTTATTAAAGATACTTCTACCCTGAAAGAATTCAAAAGAAAAATTAAAAATTGGTTGAGAGTGATATCGACACAAGAAATTGTAGAAATGCTCGATATAAAAAATTCTTTTGTTCATGCTTGATTGATGAGATGAACTCTACTTGCCCAATTAAAATTAAATTGTTTTGTAAAATAAATGTCATTGGTGAGAGTCCGTTATTGGATGCTGTTGTGGGAGGGGTATTTTTTGTTTTGATTCATTTTTATTTCGGATTTTGTTTTGTAGTTTCTGATTCAGAAATTTCCCTCACAAGACATGTCCAGTGCTTGTCAATGGATATGCCTTCGGGAAAGAAATATGATGCAGATGTTTTATTTGATGGATATTGAAGAAAACAAAATTTTTGTAATAACTCTTAGCTTGCAGATTGGAGATATCTGTGGTTGAATATGTATTTGTGATCGAATAAACATTTTTATTATTATTATTATTATACATAAATTGTCAAATTCGAATGTTGCACACAAATTGATATTAGAAATTGATTTTTCATTTATTCATATAGGTACCACATTTCAAATCATACGAATTCTTGTTCAACCTCTTATACAGCATAGTTTAGCTTTTTTCGTAAATATCATATTTTTTTCTGTTGAACCAAAATTATCATCAAATTTGGTCAACGTAGAAAGAATTGACAAAATATGAACTAAGGTCAGAAATCTTTTAAAAATCACCAAAACTCCAATAACTGTTGATTTTCGGTTATCAATAAATATGGATCAAACAAGAGCTAATGAGTCATACTGACTCCTTCTCCAAGGTTCACGTCTGATTTGGAATCACCCTATATAATCTAATTAATAATCATTAAAGTAAATTATCATGAATTCTCAGTGTTAACAAAGATAGATTACAATAACTTGTACGACAATTATGTATACCTACTTATAACTCAGTTGACCAAACGACCAGGATAATTCACGAACAGTCAAGTTTCGGCACTGGCCGAAAACGAAACCGATCTTTCGGTAGGTCACTATTATTTGTATATCTTAAGGTATTAGAATTATAGAGTGTATATTAACTTTTGTGAAATTTATGAATTATTATCGAAATGCCTGATTATTCTTCGGATCATCCACCCTGAAATTAATAATATGGTTGACGTTATATGTATGTCTGAAAATGACGTCATTAGTACATCTGGAAATGACGTATTTGGGCTGTGACATCAAGAAGTCATCAGGTTACTTGGGGCATGACGCAGAATATTGTTTTGAGTCCGGACTGATAAAGATCTGAAAAGATTCACCTTGCGAGGTTTGGAACAAGTATCGACGTAATCTGTATCAATTTCGTAATTCCCAATAACACTTGTTCAAATATTCTGCACTGAATGTTTGTTCTGAATTAACCTGTTTTCTCGAAATTATTGAAGTATCTTCTGATAAATAAATATTGATAAGAGATAGAGAGCCAAAAGCAAGTTGTATTAGGCGAGATATTATGATTTCATAACCGAATCTTATTGAATGATTTATATTTATAACACCTAACCAGATTGTTTATAGTGTTTAAATTGCATGAAAATTTTTATGTTTTGACATACACCTATTTGCGAGCTTGTTCAGGGCGAATTTTGAGCAGAAAATGGTATCAAACAGATACATTGGACTTTGAACATTCAACATTAGACCTAAGAAGGAAAAATTTATAGTCAAATTTAATTATCTCCCTCCGCTCGTGAGCAGGATTGAATATTTTAAATTGGAACAAGTACAGGGTACATATATGAATAGTGCATATGAATAGTTGAAAAAAAATAGGCGGTGATTCGTTGTCAAAAAATCGGGAGGGTCATTCATATAAACTTTGTTTTTTGAGCTCCCCTGCTTAGTTACAGCCCCCTAAATATGGTGCCCGAAAAGCAGTTTTTTATTTTTATTCTAAAATTAAAAACTGACAAGGATGAAATCAAGCAAATATGTTATGCGGGCGAGAAGGCATTCGAATTTTTTTTTTGTGGTGTTCCTCTAGGATTGCAGTGGGTAGAAAAAGCCACCCCTAAACCTTGTTTCACAAGAAACTTTTTTCCATATTCATATTTTACAGTGAAAAAAATTATTTTGGATAGCTTGATCTATTCTTAACAAATATGGTCTCTTGTAATTTCTTGCTTAAATTCACGGTTTTTCGGAAAAAAAAATAATTTATCATCATGATAGCGTGAGCCGTAGAGGACTAAAATGTTTCTAGTAAGCGAATGTCATTCAGTTACAATTATTTTTTGATTTGGCTCATCATTTTGAGATTTTTGTCACATATTCATTAAGATGACGGTGTACACAAAAGCAGAAATGACCGATATACACTTTGTTTAAGGTCTTTCTGGTGGTAATTCTCTAAAAGCATGCAGAAATGCTCCACATCATACTCTATTTACACGAATTCACAAACGACTATGAGAAAGTGGTACATTCAAAGTAAATAGAAATGATTGTGGTGGCCAGCGCGAGATTAGAATTACAGCAATAGAAGAAGCAGTACTAAATCTTGTCGACGAGCAACCTGACATCCGTACTAGGGAAATTGCTCAGCAATGGTAATATCACCATATGACGATGTTTGCGATCTTAAAGGAACAACTTTTATATCCATATCACACTCAACGTGTACAGGCTCGCTTGCCACGAGATTTTCCGAATCGTCTTCAATTCTCCACTTGGATGTTGGGAATGATTGAACAATATCCGGAAATTTTGAAAAAAGTTTCTATTCAACGACGAGGATATCCAATAACTAATTTTCATAATCCACATATGGACCGAAAAGAACCCCTCACGTTATCACTGTAGCTCACCACCAAGAACAATTTTCTCTGAATATCTGCCTTGGCTATGTTGCAAATTGAAGCTAGATTGAATGGAAAAACATACATTCAATTTCTACTAGGAGAACTTCCTGTACTTCTTCGAAATATTCCTGCGCGTCCGAAGGACAATGTGGTTTATGCATGATGGGGCCCCCGTACATTTCAGTATTAGAGCACGTCAGCTTTTAAATCGTACATGTCTAAACCGATGGATAGGGCGAGGTGGACCTCATTTATGGCCTGCCTGATCACCAGATTTAAATCGTCTGGATTTTACTTTTTGGGGCCATGTCCTGTCCTAGATATGGAAGACTTAAGAAACCGCATTGTTCTTTCATGTGGGGTTTTTCAAAATACTCCCGGATTTTTTGATCGAGTAACCAAATCTATGCGCCGTCGTCTAGACTCATGTGTAACGGCCGAAGGTGGTCACTTTAAACATTTAATATGATCACAAATTGCAGGAAAGAAATATTATTTATCGAAAGTAATCAAAAAATTTGTTGGTTACGATGGATGAATATTACTTTCTTGCTATTTGTGATGTATTGTATTCGGCCTTTCGGCGTGTTCCTTCAACCTATTTAATATGATATTCAATTTGTGAAAAGTATAAATTGTATTCAAGGTCAAAAATAATTCCAGCCTCTTCGACTTAGGCTTATTATAAGAAATCATATGAGACTTCATTTGTTAAGAATGGAACAAGTTATGCAAAATGAATTTTTTTATTGTGAAATATGAATAAGAAAAAAATTGGTTCAAGCACTGACGTGAAGTCAGAAGCTTTTGCGCGTATGTTCTATTGTCCATTCTTCTGTATTGGACACCCTTAATCGAATTTACCATGGTTAATTATGTCGTCCATTCTCCTGTATTGGACACTCTTAATTCAAATTTACCATGGTAAATTCGAATTAAGTGTCCAATACAGGAGAATGGACGACATAATTAACCATGGTAAATTCGATAAGGGGTTAATTATGGTTAATTATGTCGTCCATTCTCCTGTATTGGACACTCTTAATTCAAATTTACCATGGTAAATTCGAATTAAGTGTCCAATACAGGAGAATGGACGACATAATTAACCATGGTAAATTCGATTAGGGGTGTCCAATACAGAAGAATGGACAATAGAACATACGCGCAAAAGCTTCTGACTTCACGTCAGTGCTTGAACCAATTTTTTTTTCGTGATTTTTTTTCAATTTTCTGGAGGCGCGGTTCTTAAAATTTTTTTTTTGTCATTTTTTTCAAATTTTCTAGGAGTACGGTTCTTACAGAATTTTAAACACTTCTTTGTGTTGATTTTCTACTACTAGTTACCAAGCTTCAATTCAATTGAATATTTATTTTTTGAGTTATCAAGGAAACAATATTCCAGGTGGATATAACTCGGAAACCGTTAAACCCATTATGCCCAAAAACGAACTCAACTCTCCCTTTCGGATACGCAACCTACCCTGAAAATTGCAAGTCCCTATCTCCTTTCGTTCGAAAGTTATCGAGGTAACGGTCACCCATCTACTGAACTCGCACAAGAATGCTCGAATCTCCAACAATATTTAACCGATCGTATTAAAACTTGAAACTTGGCAGTAGAGTTAGGTTATGAAGGCTCTTGCAAAATTTGATCAATTTCAAACGAATAGTTACTGATATATAGAATTTTTTTTTTTATTTTTAATGAATTATTAAAAATTTAGTTAATGAGGAACAAAAAACCACCAAATTTCAGATGGCTATAACTCTAAAACCGTTTGGCTGATTATGCTCATAAACAAACTGAAATGTCGCGTTCTGGTGCACATCCTAACCTGAAAATTTCAAGCCGTTATCTCATTCCGTTCTCAAGTTATCGTGACAACAAAAATATTTTTTAATAATTTTTTTTTAATTTTCTAGCCATACGATTCGCACAAAATTTCACAAAACGTGCTTAGGTGCATATTCTACAACTACCCACCAAGTTTCAATTTGATCGGATTTATATTGGTTGAAAACAAAATTATTACTCGGAAACCACTGGGCCGATTATGCCCATTAACGAACTTGTCCGTCGTATTGGGATGCGCCACCCACCCTGAAAATTTCAAGTCGCTAGCTCTTTTCGTTCTCAAGTTATCGTGGCAACGGACGGCCGGACGGCCGGCCGGCCGGCCGGACAGAATCAAATTTGACCTCGAATTCTTCATTGGGGAGTCGAACTTAATCGTTTGAGACCATTTTTTTCAAAAAATTCGAAAGTTACAGACATTTGGGCAAAACTATAACGCGATGTTCCCCAGAACATACGCGCAAAAAGTGTCTTGCGAAACAAGTTTTAGGGATGTCTTTTTCTACCCCTTGCAATAATATAGGAACACCATCAAAAATCTTTTTGAATTTCTTCTCGACCGCATAAAATATCTACTTGATTTAATTCTCATCAGTTTTTCAATTTTTAAGAGAAAATTAAAAACTTCTTTTCGGGTGCCATCTTTAGGGGGCTGTAACTAAGCAGGGGGGAAAAGTTTATATAAAAGACCCACCCTATTTTTTGACAAGGAATCACCCCCCTAAATATTTTCGCAACTATTCATATACACCCTGTAGATATAGAGAATTGAATTTTGGTGAGCAGTTATGGCTGTGCTTATAGAATATTTCATTCAAATTGCACTTTCGGATACAGCGGAAGTGATCAGTGGCCAACAACTTCACAATTTAAAATAGAACTATAAATATTTTTATATCGGCATTATGTTGCTTGCTATATTTGCTATTTCATCAACGTCGTGTTTACGTTACTACCATGGTTACGGAGATATAACAACTTTTAAAAAATTCAGGAGCTTTTGCGCGCATGTTCGATTGTCTATTCATGCCTCATACAAAGTCGATCTAGATGAAATTCCATACTTGATTGTAAAATGTAGGCCCCAAAGTATGAGCGGATTTGATTCGGACAGATAGCTTCTGAAATATAAATTTTTTTAAGAAAATTTATTTCTTTTTCTAGAGATACGATATTAAGTAATCATTAAATGATACTGTGGGAGGTATACTCATTATTACAATGTTGCCTATCATTGTTAGGCAACATCGAATTTACCATGGTAAATTCGATTAAGAGTGTCCAATACAGGAGAACGGACAATAGAATTCACCATGGTATATTTGATTAAGAGTGTCCAATACAGGAGAATGGACAATAGAACATACGCGCAAAAGCTCCTGAATTCACGTCAGTGCTTGAACCAATTTTTTTTTTCGTAATTTTTTTTTATTTTTCTAGGGGTACGGTTCTCACAAAATTTTACACACGTCTTTATGTCGATATTCTACAGCTAGTTAGCAAGCTACAATTTGATCGGGTCTATATTTTTTGAGTCATCGAGGAAATAATATTCCAGATGGGTATAACTCCAAAACCGTATGGCCGATTATGGCCAAGAGCGAACTTAACTCTCCCAATTAGATGCGCATGAAAATTGCAAGTCCCTATCTCCTTTCGTTCGGGAGTTATCAAAGCAACTTGGAACTTGGTAGTAGAGATAGGTTCTGAAGGCTCTTGCAAAATATCTGCCATGTCGGATGAAAAGTTTCTGATATATAAAATTTTTTTTCAAAGATTTTCAATGATTTAAAAAAAAATCTAGTGATTCGATCCTCACAAAATTTCGCAAGAATTTCGGTGTTCTTCAACTAATAACCATATATAAATTGGATCGGTTTGGTATTTTTTGAGTTATTAAGGAAATAAAAACCAAATTTCAGATCGGTATTACTCCGAAACCATTTGGCGGATTCTGCTTATTAACAAATTCAAATATCACATGCAGATGCACAAGCTAACCTGAAAATTTCAAATCGCTAACTTTTTCCGTTCTCAGGTTATCGAGACATAAAAAATATTTTTAATGATTTTTTATTTTCACAAAATTTCACAAACGTGCTTAGATCTACATTCTTCAACTATTTATCAAGTTTAAATTCGATCGGATTTATATTGGTTGAAAACAAAATTATTACTCGGAAACAATTGGGCTGATTATGCCCATTAACGAACTTGTCCGCCGTATTGGGATGCGCCACCTACCCTGAAAATTTCGTTAGCTCTTTCCGTTCTCAAGTTATCGTGGCAATGGCCGGACGGCCGGCCGGACGGACAGAATCAAATTATACCTCGAATTCTTCATCAGGAAGTTGAACCCAATCGTTTGAGACTATTTTCGGCAAAATATTCGAAAATTACAGACATTTGGGCAAAATGATAACGCGATTATCCCCAGAACATACGTGCAAAAAATGGTTCAAGCACTGACGTGAAGTCTTCACGTCAGTGCTTGAACCAATTTTTAATAATTTTTGCGCGTATGTTCTGGGGAAGATCGCGTTATCATTTTGCCCAAATGTCTGTAACTTTCGAATTTTTTACGAAAATGGTCTCAAACGATTTGGTTCGACTCCCCAATAAAGAATTCGAGGTCAAATTTAATTCTGTCCGGCCGCCCGTCCGGCCATCTGGCCGTTGCCACAATAACTTGAGAACGGAAAGAGCTACCGACTTGAAATTTTCCGGGTAGGTGGCGCATCGCAATACGACGGACAAGCTCGTTAATGGGCATAATCGGCCCAATGGTTTCCGAGTAATAATTTTTTTTCAACCAATATTAATCCGATCGAATTGAAACTTGGTGAGTAGTTGTAGATTATGAACCTAAGCACGTTTGTGAAATTTTGTGAGAATCGTATCGCTAGAAAATTATTAAAAAAACTATTAAAAAATATGTTTCGTGACACGATAACCTGAGAACGGAAAGAGATAGCGGCTTGAAGTTTTCAGGTTAGGTTGTGCATCTGAACGCGACATTTGAGATTGTTTATAAGCATAATCGGCCAAACTCGAAAAATACTAAATCGATTGAATTGAAACATGGTTATTAGTTGTAGAATGCCAACGCGAAAATTCTTGCAGAATTTCGTGAGAATAGTATTTGTAGAAAAATTTGAGAAATCATTGAAAATTCAAAAAAAAAAATTCAATATATCAGTAACTATTCGTCTGAAATTGCTGAAATTTGCAAGAACTAAGTTTCAAGTTTTAACACGATCGGTTAAATATTGTTGGAGATTCGAGCAGCCTTTTGTGAGTTCAGTAGATGGGTGACCGTTGCCTCGATAACTTTCGAACGAAAGGAGATAGGGGCTTGCAATTTCTAGGGTAGGTTGCATATCCAAATGGGATAGTTAAGTTCGTTTTCGGGCATAATCGGTTCAAGGGTTTTCGAGTTATACCCACCTGGAATATTATTTCCTCGATAACTCAAAAAATAAAGATTCGATCGAATTGAAGCTTGGTAACTAGTAGTAGAAAATCAACATAAAGACGTATTTAAAATTTTTCCGTACCCCTAGAAAATTTGAAAAAAATGACGAAAAGAAAATTTTTGTAAGAACCGTACCCCTAGATTATTTCAAAAAAATTACGAAAAACAAAACTGGTTCTAGCACTGACGTGAAGTCAGGAGCTTTTGCGCGTATGTTCTATTGTCCATTCTCCTGTATTGGACACCCTTAATCGAATTTACCATGGTAAATTATGTTGTCCATTCTCCTGTATTGGACACCCTTAATCGAATTTACTATGATGAGTAATGATGGTTTCTTAATCAGAAAGCATCTGGCGAAAAATTTGAAATCACATATTAATCATTTTCGTTTTCAGAAATCTGAAATGGAAGACATTCTGAAGTTGTGGGGGTATGAAGAAATAATTCAGAAGTTCAAAGTTAATGAGTATTCCTATATTTCGATGAATCTATTCACCAAATTTAATTTTTTCATTTCAACTGATATCCCTTTTAATAATGCTATTCAGATTCATTTCAATTACTCTTGATTCAGTTGGAAACTCATTTTCATTAGACCGTCTTGTGTAGGTACAACAAATAATAGTTTTTCCTCTCTAAACTTTCAAAATATCATTCATTCTCAAAGCGCCTTCTCACGAGTTGAGTTCAATTAATCCATCATAGAATCAACAAAAGTTGAATGAAAACTATTATGGGGGAACCTTTCCTTTATTTCAATTGTGTTGATCAAGTTTTTGGTTGATCAACTAGGGTTTGATCTAGACAAATTTTTGACTGAAATCAATTTGGAACTGAAAATGGTGGCATTTTTCAAAATGTGAAGATTAGGTACCTAATTATTTGAATTTTGAATTTTCAGATGAGGATATCACTTTGGAACTGCTGTTAAATAAAATCGTTCCGCTATTCGATTCCTACTTTGGGTAAAGGATTGAGCTTCCTAGGGCACTCGGAAGAACTAAAAAGTTCAGAAGTATCCCAGATAGGGCCCTCAACTCAGCGCTCCCAGCAGTAATTAAGAAATCAGAAAATTAAATATTTTAATATTTTTTCTTAGTGTGTAGTAGCAATTAAAAAAAAGAAATAGAATATGTGTTCAGTTGGTATTTCGTTTAGTTTATTTCTATATATGTACATAATATATATTTTACTATATTTCTGAAGAATTTGTTTACATTTGATCTTTGATATTTGTTTAGGAAAAATTAAATAAAAATTTTTGAATATCCGAACTTTTATTTTACCTGTAATATCTTTTGAAATATCAAATAATGATATAGCAGTTATGGAATGTTGCATAATATTTAAAATATCACAACCAAAATGTTAAATATCTCGAATCCTTACATAGTATAAAACAAAGTCGCTTCCCGCTGTCTGTTTGTTCCTATGTATGCTTAGATCTTTAAAACTACGTGAAGCATTTTGATGCGGTTTTTTTATAGATAGAGTGATTCACCAAGAAGGTTTTTATGTATAATACATCCATAACATATTAGAGAAAAATTGATGATTTTAGAGGTTTCTAATGTGATGTCGTAAATAAACACATTTTTTTGCGCTTACATCGCAAACGCTGGCTGAACCCTACGAGATAGATCAAAATAATGTTGTACGGTGTGGTACACCTTAAAATGGTCTACAAAAAAGTCCGGGATGGTATATGTCTATCTCTTAAGGATAACTCACAATAACCATTTTTTATCCTTTACATTCTACGAGAAATAATGGCTTGATAACGAAGCTATTTCAAGCAATACAGCATCGATCCTCGTCCAATTAAGTACCTTAAGTGTATTGTGCTTTTAATATTGATCAATATGGCCCTTCACAGCATGTAATTTAAATGAATATTTTAGAAGATATCGCAGATTTGCAGGGACATAGCGGCTGCGGTGGTACCGACCGGGAGGCCGGCACAGCCACAATAGGGATAGAAATCGAATTCAGAGAGCCAGAGAATCATCTGTAGAGCGTGAGGCTCGCCTCAGCCCGGATAGATGTATTGATTCCCCAAATTCCTCGGATACCATCGGATTTACTGCTCCAATTTAAACGCTTATAATTTCCGGTAAAGATATATTTTGCAATGACCATTAATAAATCACAGGATCCAACTTTCAACGCTACCGGCTTATATTTGAGCGTTGAGTATTTTTCACATGGCCAATTATATGTCGCTCTTTCAAGAGTAACCTCTAGAGAAAACATTTTTTATTGTCTAACGACAAAAATGCTCGGAGTATATTTAGTATCAGCATTTCAACCGTGCGAAGCCGGGGCGGGCAGCTAGATTCATATAAAATATAGATGTTAACAGTAAAAGTACTGTTTGTAAAATCAATTTAATATTAAAAAAATACTCCTTAACTATAAACATATGGTCATCCCGATAAATATTCAGTTACTCAACCATAAAGAATATAATATATTTATTAATGCCATATAATCAATTCTAAATTTTTTTATTTACTAACCAATGATTATTCATTAACAGTTAAAAAATGTTTATTCTCCCGTAAATCTAGCTATTCATACTTACACAAATGCGATCAATATGAAGAAATATTTTTTTTGGTGCAATCTGATATCTTAATCAGTGTAAATAAATGATTTCTTAATATTTGAATTTCAATGCTATAACAAACCAAAATATAACCTCAAAATGAGTTCCAAAATGGTCGTTACGGCGGGATGTCTACTTTCCCCGCGTCCCAGTTTGGAACTCCAAAATTAAGTATAAATTGAAAAATATATTAACAAGAACGACTAAGATTATTAAATGTTATAAGTGTTATTGTAATTTGTGAAGAGTTTGGAAAGATTGTCCGGATTCATGGTGATTGTTGGATAGTGAACGTACACGAGGCTGTAATATTCCTGGTGATCGGTTTATCCGAGACTCCCGTGGGCCCCAGGGACACCAGGATATACGACGAAGAAAATTACCGAAATTGGGTACATAGCCTTACTGTGCTGAGCCCATGTTCAAACCTCCCCAAATAGGGGGTTACTATTTTGGGGCTCTGTTTGTCCGAGAATTTACATACATACATATATAACCTCAAAATAATATTTGTTCGGCCATATCTGAAACAGATGTTTCTTACATACATTGGAAATTTCTTAGTGGCAAATATACGTTTTTCTCAGTGTACGTAGGTCCTCAGAAGTGCGATGAGCATGATTTGGAACAACTCCTCGATGAGAATTCGACATAAATTCGAAAAGAGTTTGCAGGACATTTGGGAGAAAGGCAGCAAACAATTCCGAAACGCCTACCATGGGAAGGGAAAGATCCAGAAAGAAGAAGAAAGGTATCCGCATGAACGTCTAGTGAATATGTTGTATAACAACACCAGGCTGCATAGTGCTACCCATATAAAAGACACCATAAAGAGTCTTCGCTGGGACGTCTTCCAGCACCCGGCGTATGCACCACATATTGCTCCTTCCGATTATCATTTGTTCCGGTCGATGCGACATACCTTGTTCGATATGCACATCCAATCAGCGGATTTGATCCTAAAATGTGTTGACGAACTTATCGTGTACATGTTTCCGAGATGGAGTGCATCAGCTGCCTGAAAGATGGCTCTAAGTTGTAGACAGCAAAGCCGTATATTTTGATTGAATAATATACTTTCTTTTGAAATAAATATACCTAGTCTAGTCAACAAGTGCCTTTTAGGTCAAAATTTTTTCGAAGAGTCGGAAAAATCCCAATTCCCGACAGTGTAGGATGAATATTGATAATTTTTACAGAGGGCTGAAAATTCGTCCGAAAACGGCTATTCCTGTATCAGTAAGCCACGCCCGTTCGTTTACCTTAACAAAAAATGTTATTTAAACATATTAAATATTAAAATTTTAATTAAAAAAAAATCAGGCACTTAGAGGATAAAATAATGAATAATATTCCGTCGGAAAAAATTTTATCACAATTTTTCATTAAGTTATTCATTAGTTAATTAACAATTTATCAAAGCTGGGATATTAACATTGCAAGTGGGATAATTGTTAAACTACGAATCTCAAATTTTTTTCGCTTCGTGGAGCTATTTTTCAAAGGGTACAGAACAATTTCCCGTCGGCATAATTTAAATATTATTAATCCTCACATTGTTATTAAGTATTTACGTCGGTGAAAAATTTCAAAGTTAACTAAATCCAGTAATTTTTTTTTTAAATGCATTTATTCGTTTTTATATACAAAAGTTACCTAAAAATGATTTTTTATAATTTTTATCTTCAATTGTTTGAAAAATTGTTATATACAAATGGATTGTTTATTAATAATTCAAAATTTTTTTTTTGGATTTGTAATCTTTAATACAAATTATGATTTCTAAAAAAAGTGCAGTTTCTTAAAAAAAATTTTTAGTTGCTTAAAAACGGTTTTTTTAATTAACGATTTTTTTACCACTTGTAATTAATATTGAGGAGTCATTTTTTTTTTAAATCATAATTTATTTTTCTCCGTGATATCTTAAAAAATAAATTTGTTTCTTGTTTAATTTTCATTGCTTATTGAATAAACAATTTGTTATAAACAATTAAAATTTTTCGGTATATTTTTATTATTTCTCTACATACAATATGCAAAAAACAAAAACAACCAACTGAATGAAAAATGAAAATAATTTTCAAAATACAGTAAAAAATATAAAAAAAATTTTTTTTTGAGAAAAATGTAGTTGGTTGTTTTTGTTTTTTTTCATGTAGAGGAATAAAAAAAATATACCAAAGAATTTTAATTGTTTATAACAAATTGTTTGTTTTATAAACAATTGAAATTAAACAAAAAACAAATTTATTTTTTAAGATATTACGGAGAAAAATAAATTATGATATAAAAAAAAAACTACTCCTTAATATTAATTACAAGTGGTAAAAAAAAATTGTTAAATAACAAAACCGTAGTTTAACAATTATCTCACTTGCAATGTTGATATCCAAGCTTTGATAAATTGTTAATTAACTAATGAATAACTTAATGAAAAATTGTGATAAAAATTTTTTGCCGATGGAATATTATTCGTTATGTTATCCTCTAAGTGCCTGAATTTTTTTGAATTAAAATTTTAATATTTAATATGTTTAAATAACATTTTTTTGTTAAAGTAATCGAAGGGGGCGTGGCTTACAGATACAGGAATAGCCGTTTTCGGACGAATTTTCAGCCCTCTGTAAAAATTATCAATATTCATCCTACACTTCCGGGAGTTGAGACTTTTTTTATCAAATTTCCACCTCTTTTTGAATCTTTTTTCAAATTTGCAATATCTCGAATAGTTTCTGAGATATAAGCAAAAAACGAAACCCCTTTTTTTTTAGTTAATTGCTTATAACTTTTGTAAATTTTGCGAGCGCATCTTGAATTTTGTCAAAAACTTTCTAAATGGGATTACGAATCGAATGAGCCCTCAACCATATTTTTCCGACTCTTCGAAAAAATTTTGACCTAAAAGGCACTTGTTGACTAGACTAACGGGGTGTTTCCTAATAATTAGACGTGAACTTTGGAGGAGGTGCTGGTATAACTCATTTGCTATCGTATTAGCCATATTTATTGATAACCGAAAATCACAGTTTCCGAGATATATGAGTCCTTGTGATTGTTAAAATATTTCTCATCTTGCTTCATTTTTCGTCAATTTTTTCTACGTTGACTAAATTTGATTATAATTTGAATTTATTTATTGCAACTAAACTTGAGATATCATTAGAAAATGTATTCAAAAATTATGTTCGCAATGACCCCCACCAATCCTTATACAAGCACTTGCACTCTTTCTAATTTCTTTCGTTGTTACTTTCCGCCTGATACTGTC
This sequence comes from Halyzia sedecimguttata, assembly GCA_937662695.2. Classification (NCBI taxonomy): domain Eukaryota; kingdom Metazoa; phylum Arthropoda; class Insecta; order Coleoptera; family Coccinellidae; genus Halyzia; species Halyzia sedecimguttata. Next base: position 32,744,743 of record OW569415.2, read on the forward strand.
TAAAGTGAGAAATATTTTGAAAATCTGCAGAACTCAAATATCTCCGAAACTATTGATTTTCTGCTATATGGCCGAAATGACAGCAAATGAGTCATACTAACACCTCCTCTAAGGTTCACGTCTAATTTGGAATCACCCTGTATAACCTGACAGTAGGTGAAAAAATTGGAATATTCATTTGTACACCTAATAAAAATACACCATTTTTCAAATACAATCATTTCAACGATTTTAATTCACCTTGGCGGTGATAAGCAAATCGACATAATATAGTTCGTTAATACAATTGGGGCCTATTGCAGGTAAAACTAAACATATCTACTGATTTCTGGCTCGTCCTCTATATGAGAACTGTGTTTCTCATCTAGGATGCATTCACGTTTCCAATCTTTAGGATCTATCACGATAGGTCTCACAAAGTCCACAAATTCATTTAGTTCACACTCTAATCCACAGCCTTCTATATCCAAATGGGATAAACCAGTAATATTCTTGTAGAAAGCGCTGACATAGAGGTATGAGTCGTTCTTTTTCCTCAATTCGAAGATGACACTTGAACTGTACGAAGGCCAAAAGTTCAAAGGAACTCTGAGGACGCTAAGTAGATCAGCTATGTTGATATCGTGTCCTGATACGGCCATCATTTTTCTTCCTCTGTTCCCCCTGCCCAAATCTGACTCAAATTCTGCTGTGTTATTCGAGAAGGACACCAGATAGGCTAATATTTCGCTATATAAAGATCCTATCCTGAAACGTGTTGACCCCAAGTCATAGGTTCGGGCTATAAGATTGTAAATCGCTAGTTCCCGCAGTTTTTCTGGATACACCTTTTTCGTCCATTCTGGCAACGTTAAATTGTTTCGTTCTTCAATGAAGAAAGTGTCGTAGTAAGAATGCAGTCCTTTGAAAGATGTGACGGGCATGCCCATATGGGTAGATAGATAGTGGTAGATTTCTTCGTTGTCTTCGTCGATCTTTTTGAAATAATCTGATTTCAGAATTTTCTCGAGCAGGAATTCTCGTGCTGGACAAGGTTGGTCTGATAAGATGGTGTTGTCCATTTGGGGTGGTTTCGAGTGAATTGGTATTGGTTGAAAAGGAAGGTTGTTTGACAAAATTGCTGGATAAAGACCGGCAGCAAATAGGGATGCCGACATCAGAGTTCTGTCTATACCGGATGAGTATATGAAGAAATCCTTTGAAGAGTATTTTCCTGGCAGAAAATCGTTATAACGTTGCCTGGCCCATCTTCCTAATTCATATGCATCATGGTGGCCTTCCTGTGAAAAAAGCTACGATTAGAATAGAAATTGCCCAATTAATTAATGTTATCAATTTTACAGAAATACAAAATCCTACAGGAATTTATTTGCATTCATTAGCTGTATTAGGGTTCCAAAATATCAACATTCTTATATAAAGTTTATTGGAACTCTGTTGTTTGTGATATTATTTCAAAACCAGTGAAAAAATTCCAGATTTTTTTTGATTATTTGAATTCGTCAAAAATGTCCATATGGGAGTCGTTAAAAAAACAGTTTAATGTTTGAAGTATTTTGTCATCTTGAGATCACAAAATGTTCAAGTTAATGTGTATCGCTGAATCCTAATGAATACATACCATGAAAAAACATTCAACTTAGCCACCTTACTGGATAGTTTGTTCATTTAGCATTAATTTTATTTTTTCTAGACCTTACTACGACCTTTTTGGAAAATCAAGGGCTGCCTTAAAAATGTCGAGAAAACCCATTAATCTTGAGTGCTTCTTCTATAGTTCAATATAAGTATCCACAAAAACTCCACAGAGTGTCAGTTTAAACCATTCAGCCGTTTTTTGGCGCGCGGTTCAGGTGAACATAGTGCCCATAAATTCGACCAAATGTCTGTATTTTTCGCCGATAATGGTCTCAAACGATTAGTTTGACACTCACTGATCCAGGATCCGAGGTCAACATTGATTCTGTCCGGCAATCAGCACGATTACGCTCGAACGCAATGAGTTACAGAGTTGAAATTTTCAGAGTAGGTTTCGAGTGCAAATGCGCGGCTAAGTTAGTTAATGGGCAAAGTCCACCGAGTGGTTTCAAAGTTATAGCCATCTGAAATTTTGTTTTTCCGATAACTCGAAAAATACTGATCTGATCGAATCAAAGCGCAATAGTTAGGTGAAAAAAATACCGACACGGAGAGCTATGCTAAATTTTGTGAAATTGTTGAAAACATTGCCGAAATATTTCGACGATCGAGATGTACTGGTCCATAATTTTACACTCGGCAAACGAATTAGTCAACAATTTTTGATTTTTGACGTGGAGGAATTCAAAGAACATGACGTGTTTACGTGGATCGCGAAATATGCCGATTCGTACCGTTTTCGAACGGGAAACATGGCAAAAAGTGAAGATGAGGGATAAAAACCGTCGAATAATATGTAACATGATGATAATTTCATGAAATTAGAAAATTGTGAAAATTTATCGAAAATAAGTAATGACAATTGTTCAACACCGTTCTTTTACATTATATCTGTACTCACACAGTGTAGACTAATTGACTAGCGATCTGCTGCATAGCACGTGGTACCGGGATCAATTTCCGTAGCCGAAATTGTATCTTTTTCGTTTTTTTTCTTTTCCGTCGAAATAATAATTTTGATGAATGCTATATCTACTGAATTTAAGTCGATCTTTCAATAAAATTATGTGAAACGTGGTTATTTTCGTATATTATTAGTTATTGTACGAATTTCAATATCGGGTGTTTTTCATCTCAGGGCACAATTTTGTATGATTGAACTTACATATTTGTGTCCTCATGCCACCACAAATGAAGCACTGTTTATTTATGACCAAACAGTGAATGTATGTATTTAAGTGAGTCCACCACAGACACAGATCTGTTTATTTTCGATCCAAAAGGGAATGGTATGTATTTGAGTCGAAACAAATCGTTTGATTCTCGGCCAAAAAGTGGACCAGTTTTTTTTTTGGACGCAAATTTTTACAAGTGGATTCATATTCTTGGAAATATACAATATTATTTTTTTTCCTGGAGCTGAACAGCCTTGGGCGAATTCAGTACCTGGATGGGTACTGCTCTGGCAATGAATTTAAACAGCACGCCAAAGCTCCTGGCCACAGTGCTTTTCCAACTTATACGAATGAATTTTTGAAAAATTGAAGGATCACTTTTTCTGCTCTTAAGTGCTCATAATCTTCAGCAAAATAAAAGAAATCAGTTTTTCTCAGCTTTTTTTATATTTTTATAGATAACAGTGTTTAAATCTATGAACAAATTTCTTGAAGAATTTTCTAAAAAATATTTTCGAAATTTTATTTTTTCATATTTATTGACGGTTGTGTATCTTACCTCTGTTAATTCTCCGATTGGAACTGGCCAAAATGACATATTACTGTAAGTATCTTTAGGATGGAATACTCTCGGAACTCTTGCTCCATGCCTGAAAACCTGAAAAAAGGCACTTGTATCACCAAATCTTGAAGAAAGCACTAGCGGAAAAAAAATGTCATAGATTGTAATATTGCAACTCCGCATTTGACACACAGTTCAAAACTAGAATGAAACTACAATAGAAAAGTCCATAAAATGGTATACAGATGGCTGGAAAACCGCCACTGGGACAGAAGCTGGAGTATTTGGACCCAAAAACGAAATGCTCGGAATCGATTGGCTCCTATACCAACATCTTCATGTAGAAATCCAAGCTATTGAGGGTACAATCACATCCCATTCTAATACAAGTCATGCACAGGAAGCAATGGCAGGCAACAATGTCTAGGAGACATACGACCATAGGAACATTTTAGTAATGCCGCGAAACAACGTAGAAGTTACAGGTTGATATTTTTTTTCCGGGTGTAAGGTGATCATTTTTTGAGAGTTATTTATTGATTCAGTGCAAATTCGACGAATAAGTGCGACTAGATATAATTCAAACTGCCTCTTCGATATTGTGTATCAGGATGCAAGTCCAATTACGGATCAAAAAATGGGTATATATCATTTTCAAATTTATCCTAACCTACCCTGAAAATTGCAAGTCGCTATATCTTTCCGTTCGAAAGTTGTATGTATCAGTATCACATATTCACTATGCATATTTATGAAATGTGAAATACTCGGCGAAATACCACAAGAATTCGTTTAGAACAACAATAATCTTTTGTAATTTATTATTTATTATTATTACCTATTATATGAGTTGTGCCGGGCACACCTATAGTAAATAATCTATACTTCACCCACAAGCTCAATTCTCTTGATGAGGAAAATGGTGGGTGAGAACTTGTCCAGTACCCTCAGTCTTAGTTTGTGGACCGCTAGTTCCTTAAATCTGATCCTGTTCCCAGCAGAGCAGTCACACATGATGTGTTCGATAGATTCGTCGTCCTCCAGGCATAGTCTACACTCAGAGTCCTCAGTCAGCCCCAGCGTTAGCGTTTTCAGCGTTTTCAGCCACAGTAGACCGTGTATACAGCTGTAAGGATTCTCAGGTCTACCCTAGATAATTTGAGCCATTGTCTGGCTCTTTTAGCTGATGGGCCAGTGATTGTTGAGTGAGCATGTTTGTGTCCAGGTATACTGCTCCAGATTTCTTGGTCCTTTTGGTTCACCCATCTGTTGTTTTCCTTCGCCGCTGCCGTGAGAGAGATACCACAGGCCGGTTCAGATCTAATGAGCCCCCTGGAAGCCCCCCGGGCAGCCAATGAGTCCACCATCTCATTACCCTTTATGCCCAAGTGGACTGGAACCCACAACAGCTGCAGCGCTACCCAAGTTCAGCGAGTGAGGTCCGGCAATCCTGCTTAAGCAGGAATTTGCAGTTGTATGAAGTCAAGGCCTTCAAGGCAGCTTGGCTATCCGATAGGATCTTGATTGGTCCGTGAGCCCAACCTTTCTCAAGTATGAGCTCCGCACAGTGATCAATGGCGAGAATTTCTGCTTGGAAGAACCAGGCTGATGGATTCATCCCTATTAATTCTGCAACCACTGACTCCCGCTCCCACCCCTTGGGTGGTAGCGGAGCCATCTGTTAACCAGCAGGGATCCTCAAGCAGAGGGGCCTCAGAGACGACCCAGTCGTCTCTGCTGGGAAAGACGATTCGGTAGGGCCACCCTGTGTAGGTTCTGGTTTTAGATACGTCCAATCGCATTCCCATTATCTCCTTGGCCTCCAATTCAGCCTGCAGAGAACCAGACACGAAACCGGTCGCATCTGGCTCATTGTGAGCCATATGCAGAATTCTGTATGTCGCCATCCGGGCCACGCTCCTGATCAACAGGTGAAGAGGGGCTAGGTCAAGTAGGCGTTCCGTGGCTGCGGTGGGGATGGAGTGAAAAGCCCCTGTCGCCATCGGGCCCGCAGATCTCTGAATTTTTGCAAGCTTGAGCTGAGACTGGTCCTTTACAGTACACTTCCACCAAGCAATGCTGCCTTAAGTGATTTGTGGTCTCACCACGATTGAGTCATCCCAGCCCGTGGCCATAATGACTATGTCGTCAGCGTTCTCTTGAACATTTATATCCAGCGTGCCTATTATGGCCAGTAGATCGTCCTCCAGGAGAGACCACAGCAGGGAGGAGTGCACTCCTCCCTGTGGACAGCCACTCCTGGCCACGAATCTCACTATGTCCCCACACAGGCACGTGGAGACGAGTTTTTTAGTCAACATGGATCTTATCGGAAGGAGGTCATCTTCCCCCTTCAGAGCAGGAAAGATGCCATCCTCGCCGGGAGCCTTGAAAGGTTTGTGCGAACGAATCGCTCATCTCAAGATCCCAGGGTTGATGATCAGTTTGGCATTTCTCCAGTCTTCCCGGCACGGCCTACAGCGCCGCTCCTGGGAAGCATAGGCAGTAATCAAGCGTATCAGTATTGTTTGAAAACAAAATTAGTACTCGGAAACTGTTTGGCCGATTATGACTATTAACGAATTTAACTGTCATATTCGGATGCGCTACCTACCCCTAAGTCGCTATTTATTTCGGTTCGAAAGTTATCGTGGCAACGGCCGGTTGCATAGTATCAAATTCGACCTATAAATCTTCATCAGTTAGTCGAACCTAATCGTTTGAGATCATTTCATAAAAAAAAATCGAAAATTACAGACATTTGGGCAAAATGATAGAACGCTGTTCCAGAGAACATGCGCGCAAAATTTTGATGTACCTATCTCACGAGAGTAACTTGAGAACGGAAAGATAGCGACTTGAAATTCTCAGCGTAGGTTGTGCGTTCGAATGCAACAATGCCAGTTCGTTAATAGGTATAATCGGACAAAGGATTTCCTCAATAATTCAAAACATACGAATTCTATACAAATCAAACATGGTAATTGGTTGTAAAATTCCCACGTGCAAACTTCTGTTCGTGAGTATCATATCACTGGAAAAATTTTTTGTTTGTGCTCCTTTCTTGGTAAATGTGTTGGCCTCCTCATTTCCTGTGATTCCCACGTGACCAGGAACCCATACCAAGGAGACCCTGTTGTTCCTACTTCATTGAGATTTCTTCGGCTCTCCCATATTAGCTTGGACTCGATAACATGGGAGCTCAGAGCTTAATAACAGCTTGACTTTCAGAGTGGATTGCTATATCAAATCTCTGATAGTTTCTTTCTAGGTTCATTTCCACGCATCTTTCTATTGCAAGTACTTCTGCCTGAAAGATGCTCGGATGCCTAGCGATAGAGAGGATTTGGTGCGTGGCCCATATATTCCAGCGCCAGCTCCTATAGTGGTTTTTGAACCGTCTGTGTACCATTTAATGGCATTTTTTTTAAGAACTTGGGTGGTGGATTTCCTGTCCCAGTCTTTTTTCCCACCTAAACGAAAACTTAACTTTACAGCCAAGTTTCAAATTTGAATAAGTTCGGATCTATATTGTTGGATATCCCAGCAGCCTTGTGTGAGTTCAGTAGCTGGATCGGTGACCCTTGCCACGATAACCTTTGAATGGAAAAAGTTTTCGACTTGTAATTTTTAGGGCAGGTTGGTCATCCGAATGGGGCAGTTAAGTTCTGTAATGGGTATAATCGTCTCAATGGTTTCGGTGTTAAACCATCTTGAATTTTGACTTTATTTCCTCAATAACTCAAATTGTACAAATCCGATCCAATTGAAACTTCATAATTACTCGTAGAATGCCAATGCGCTAATTTAGAGAAATTTCTTAAATATATACAGGGTGGACAAGATATTGAATATTGAATTGGTAACGATATGACAGACGTTTGACATTCAACAAAGTTATTTCTGAAACATGTATTACACAAAAGCTGAAAAATATCAGGATCAAATGAAATATATTTTAACAAATTAATATATAAAAATGTGGCAAAGCCCTGTGGACAGAAGCTTTGGCGCTCTTGTTCAAACTAAATCTCTGAAGGTATTGGTTTCTCAGATTTGGGAGTGATATCAATGGAATCTTATGATAGAATTGCATCATAAAATAAAATAAATTAAATAATAATCCATTGATAGCACTCCCAACTCGGAGAAACCAAAACTTTCGTTTTTTTTTTTTTTGTCAAAGTTTGAACAAGATCGCCAAAGCTCCTGACCACAGGGCTTTCCCACTTCTTCAATTTAGCTTCTCAACAATTCCCAATGCGTCAATTCTTAAGAATATTCGTAATCAAATTCAAAACGTAGGTCTAGGAGTCATCTCATGTTGGATTTATATACATCAGGAAATTTTAATTAGAAATTGGATCATGCGGAGTAATATATATATATGTGGGTAGGTTTAACGGGTAATTCCTTGGATTCTTGGTTGCCTGTCCTGAAGAAGCCAAATAGCAGAAACACGTGTCGGCAGGTACCAGCAGAATTATTTTTAATCTGCTCCTTTTGCGGAATTACTCGTTTTAAACCTTTCCACATATTATAATTAGAGTATTCTATGAAATCATATAGAATTTAGAATTACTATTGAAATTTTGAAAAATCATATCTCCGAAAGTGTTAGTTTGTTAGAGTTGCGAATGACAATAATGGATTCTTATTGTGGAACTTCATCTTAAAAAAAATTGAATTCAGAATTTATAATGTAAAAAAATAATTTTTTCTTGTTACTCCGAAACCACCTGTCCGATTTTGGCCAATAAGAAACTTAGCCGAGATATTCATTTCCTAAAGCTACTCTGAAAATTTCAATTGTCTAGCCCATTCCGTTCGAGATTTATCGTGTTAAAGGACGGACGGACGGCCGGCCGGACTGAATCGATTTTGACCATGGATTCTTGATCAGTGAGTCGAACCGAATCGTTTAAGAATATTTTCAGCCCAAAATTTGAAAATTACAGACATTTGGGCAAATTGATAAGCTCTCTTCGGAGGAACAAGAGCGCCAAAAATATATCATTGACTACAATAAATCTATCCTATATTTTATGTGGAGACCAATAATAACAAGAAAGCTAAAAGGGGAGAATGTATTATGGCACATCATCCAATTCAAAGTGAAAAAACATTTATTGTATTTATTAACGGCGGTTTGAAATAAACAGTTATACAACTAAAGAAATTGCTCGAAATGGCCACCATTATTTAATATACATAGTTCATATCGTTTTCTTAAGTTGGTTAGACTATTTGAGATAGAGTTATTATAGTTCTGATTTAGTTCATAAATTGACGCTTCAATTTTGTTTTCAATAATCTCAATACATTCATTATTATTATGGTAAATTTAACGCCATATATTCTCTCCTTGCAGCATTTTTGTTTTTATTGTTCTTCACAATAAGTGAAAATATTTAAAATTTTTCCGTTTCTGTGTAATGCATGTTTCAGAAATAACTTTTTTGAATGTCAAGCGTGTGTCATCGTTACCAATGCAGTTAGTTGATTTATCACAGCCTACCACTTGACAACTGACTTCTGAGTTTGCCAGGTGGTTCCCAGAATTTAATACTCTGTAGTTCTCAAAATGTATAATAAGTATATAATATAAATATATGCATATATATTCGAAATCAGAAGAGAAAGAGCAGGCCGAATATAAAAAAAATATACAGTGTTTCATTTAAAAATTGAAGTCGCGTTCAATATCTTGTCCACCCTGTATATATTTCAATTCGTGAAAACGTCTTGGAAAAATTGAGTTGATTTCGTACAACTTTTGCAAAGAATATTTTGTTGTATCTCCATTCTTAACAAAGTTAAAAGGGGGGTCAAATTATAGTGGTAAACCCGGTACATACGGGAAACATTGTCTCTTATCACTTGTCATCCACGTTTCGTAATAACAAATCGAATGTTCAAAATAGGAAACCAGAAAAATGGGAACTCCGCGTCATTATGTCACAAGATAATGACATGGGGTATAAAAATACTTATGAATGAAAAAGTCAAGGTTATCAAAGTTATTGAATCTGGTCAACATCACTTGATATATAATTTCGCGACCTGACAATATAGCAATGACATTTTCTGATCACGCTAATTATTTCACATCATTAATCGATGCTCAAGGACGTCATTGATGGAACTGTTGAAATGATTTCTATTGATTTGAGTTGTCCGGGACTCAGTGGTCAGTTGCGACCCCCTGGGGCGTGCGCATTTTTTTTTACGTGAGCTAGATTGGCAAGATTCAGCTGCAACACACAAATTTAAAAATTGGTTCAAGCCCTGTGGACAGGAGCTTTTTGGCGCTCTTGTTCAAATAGGCAAATTATATCTCTGAAAGTATTGGTTTCTCAGAGTTGGTAATTATATCAATAGAATCCTATGATAGAACTGCATCATGAAAGAAATTAAATTTGCAAAAAGTGTCGTTTAAAAAAAATGCTTCAAAAATTATCTTAAAAACAAGAGCAATCCACAATGAATCAATGCTTTAATGCTTCAAAAATTGTCATTAAATTGATTTATCAAGATTAAATGAGCAATCTGCAATGATTCAACCTCGCAGAATGGGTTGTTGCAACTTACACTCGGTGCATAGTTTTCACAACTCGAAATACCTAAGGAAAGTATCATCGGAATGTCTAGAGCAAGGCTGGAGACAATCATAGCAGATTGTTTAATAGTTCAAAATATATTAATAAAATACTATCCTCTTTTCATCAATTAAAATTTAATAGTTCCTACCACTAACACATTCTTTTCTGTATTGTGACCCTAAACTCAAGAAAAAAATGTTTGATACACAAATGTAGATCCATATTTCAGTATTTTTTTGCTAGCAACATTATGAAAATACTGTATATAGGAATATGTCTCACTACTCAAGGAAGTAAAAGGTAATATTAACCTCAGTGGTCAACGAACAGTAATTTCTTTTGATGATTCCATTATGTTCTTCTTTCCTTTGCCTTCATAAACTACATCATTCAAATGATCCAATTCTAAATCTTCTGAAACATCATCCCCAATATTTATGCATATATTATTCAATATGTAATCAGTCAGTATTATTTTCGGTTTCGAAATAGTCTTGTATATATTCACAAATTCAAGAATCGGATACTTGTTTTCCAAGTTTTCCATCGTCAAACTACGAATTGACAATCTCTAATAGCTAGAAAAGATGACATTTATGAATAGATAACAACTTACGATTTATTATTGAAATTTTGAAACATCATATCTCCGAAAGTATTAGCTTGTTGGAGTTGAAAATGATAACAATGGATGTTTATGATGAAACTGCATCTTAAAAAGTTTGAATTCAAAAGTTGTAATGTAAAAAAAATATTTTTTCTCGTCACTCCGAAACTATTAGACCGATTCTGCCCAATAACGAACTTAACCGAGATATTTATCCCTCAATCCTACTCTGAAAATTTTAATAGTCTAGCTCATTCCGTTCGTGAGTTATCGTGTTAAAGGCCGGCTGGACGGCCGGACAGAATCGATTTCGACCACGGATTCTTGATCAGTGAGTCAAACCAAATCGTTCGAGACCATTTTCCGTAAAAAAATCGAAAATTACAGATATTTGGGCAAATTGATAAGCACTCTGTCCGAGGAACAAGAGCGCCAAAAACGAAAGTTGGTATAATTTCCGGTGAAACCGGAAGTCGAACAAATCTGAAATTTTTTGCAAGAATTCGTTACTCCTCACAAAGCTTAACTATAAAATTAAACTGTTGATCTCGAGTTTTTCTTTGAAATATTCTAACGAACGTTCTTCGTGAATCACCCTGTATACTAAACCCTTTGAAACTTTCCGCTCTCCCCTCGGATTTCCCCCATAATAGATGTAATAATTCTTTTTAAATAAACTTCGTATTTTGCCAAGAAAATATTTGAAACCAAAAAATTTGCTACTTTCAATTAGAATACTTAAATTGAATTGGTTAACAATATTCATCATCAACAATGGAATTGAAATAATCGTTTCAGAAAGCAACAGAAATAATTCAATGTAATACAAAGTTGAGCTCTATTAATTTTAATTCGAATTCCGTGTTCTTTCTAACGTAAGAAGGTAAACCTTGAATACAAGCTATAGGTAGAATTGGAGAATGGAGAACATGGAGAATTATTTTAAAAATACTGGATACCTATACCTAACCAATATTGTTACGATGTGAAAAAAAAACTCACTACAATAGTTCCAACAAGGTCATCGCCACAACATATATATAATTGAAGTAATAACAAAAAAAAAGCACTTTTTGACAACATTTTGAATCGAATGTCCGACTTCTACGCTTTCAACGGTTGGAATAATTTCTATGAGAGTTCATTTCAACTAATTCCAATGGCGAAATCGAAATGTTGAACGAAGAACGTTCAGTGCCGTATTATGATCGAAGGTCTAGTTTAAGGGTAAATAGAACCAGACGATTAATCTATCATTTGTTAGTCTTAGTAGAAGTTATCTAAAGTGTTTCTAAATGGATGCAAAAGATTTCATTAAATATTACTTCAGCGAAATTTTTTTTTTCTGAGATGCTTCCCTCCAAGTTACTGCTCCTTGGAATTGGGGGAAACATTTTGTTTTTGAGCTCAAGCTCTCTAGAGCTTATGGGGGGTCTCCTTGGGGAAGACCTAGGAGGAACAGTATAATAATAATATAATATAGTAACATAATATGTTCTGGGAACATCGCGTTATCATTTTGCCCAAATGTCTATAATTTCCGAATTTTTTTCCGAAAATGTTCTCAAACGATTGGGTTCTACTTCCTGATGAAGTATTCAAGGTCAAATTTATGTCTGTCCGGCCGGCCGTTGCCACGATAAGTTGAGAACGGAAAGAGATAACGACTTGAAATTTTCAGGGTAGGTGGCGCGTCCCAATACGACGGACAAGTTCGTTAATGGGCATAATCGGCCAATGGGTTCCGAGTAATAATTTTGTTTTTAACCAATACAAATCCGATTAAATTGAAACTTGTTGAGTAGTTGTAGAATACAAACTCAAAGACGTTTGAGAAATTTTGTGAGAATCGGTTCTGTGGAAAATTTTACAAAAATTATTATTCATGTCACGATAACCTGAGAACGGAGATAGATTGCCACTTGAAATTTTTTAATTATGTTGTGCATCTGAATACTACATTTGAATTTATTCATAGGTTTAATCGGCCAAACGGTTTTGGAGTTATATTCATCTGAAATTTGGTTGTTATTTCCTCAATAACTCGAAAAATACGAAACCGAACCAATTCAAATATGGTTATTAGTTCTAGAATGACAATGCGAAAATTCAGCGAAATTTCGTGAGGATTGTATCACTAGACAATTTCAAAAAATCAATAATAAAAATTCCATGAGAAACTATTCGTTCCAGCATCGCCGAAATTTTGCGAGAGCCTTCAAAACTTAACTATACTGCTACTAAGTTCTAAGTTTGAACACATTCAAATCTATATTGTTGGAGATCTGAGCAGCCTTGTGTGAGTTCAAAAACTGGATGGATGACCGTTGCCTTGATAACTTTCGAATGAAATAGGGATTTGCAATCTTCAGGGTAGGTTGCGCTTCCAAATGGGGGAGTGAAGTTCGTTGTTGGGCATAATCAGTCTAACCGTTTCGGAGTTATACCCATCCGAAATTTTATTTCCTCAACTCAAAAAAAGTAGAATCGATCGCATTGAAGCTTGGTATATTATTTTAGAATATCGACATAAATACGTTTATACACTTTTGTGGGGTCCCTACCAATAGAAAATTTTAAAAAAATTCCGAAAAAATATTATGTATCTCACTGTACCTTGAGAACGCAAAGAGATAGTGACTTGCAATTTTCAGGGTAGATTGCGGATACAAACGAGACATTCATGTTCGTTAATTGGCTTGATCGGCCGAACTGTTTTGTAGTTACACTCATTTGAAATTTTGTTGTTATATCCTCTAAAACTCAAAATTTTGAAATCTGATCCAACGAAAACTCCGTGATTACCTACTTGTGGAATGCTGGCCCATAAGCTCAGGCGTAAGTTTGTTCGTGTTTCAATTCCAATAGAATTAAAAATTCTATGATCATATACATCACTGAAGTCTGTCATTAAAATGGTATAAAATTTATTCATATATTATCTATTATAAAAGCTCAGAAAACGGTATATATCGATGCTAAATTCGTAGTAAAGTATCCAATGGAGGTGAAGTAGAAGTAAAACATGCGCGCAAAAAGCTTCTGAGTTCACGTCAGTGCTTGAATCAATTTAGATTGGATATCTTTAATATGGAACAATTTAGAAGGATGATATTTGGCAGTCAGCTGACGCTAATCGAATGTCAGTTTTTGACAGTTTTTTCAATTCTGAAACTTCATCATGAAGAGGTGGACACATCAACTCCTACTATATATTACATCAGAACTTTTTGATGCTTCAAAATATTTCCAACAAATAAAATATTGGTTCAAGCCCTGTGGGCAGGAGCTTTCTGGCGCTCTTGTTCAAACAGACAAATTATATCTCCGAAAGTATTGGTTTCTAAGAGTTGGGAATTATATCAATGTATTCTTATGATAGAACTGCATCATAAAGGAAATTTAATTCAAATAATAGTTTATTTATCAAGATTAAATGAGCCATCTGGGAATAAGAACTGCACCATGGAAGAAATCAAATTAAAATAGCTTAAATGAACTTGACTCTTTCTTATAGAACAGGATGACATGTACGAGTATGAACAAATATCATATAATAAATCATAGATAGAATAATTATCGCATTCTGTGAAAACATAGAAGTACGATTCATTATTGAGATTTCGAAAAAATCATATCTCCAAAAGTATTAGCTTGTTGGAGTTGAAAATGATATCAATGGATTTTTATGGTGAAACTGCATCTTAAAAAAAATTATTTTGAAATTTGTGAGTTCAAAATAATATTTTTTTCGATACTCCGAAACCATCTGGCCTATTTTGCCCAATAGCGAACGTAACCGAGATAGGTATCTCCCTAACCTACTCTGAAAATTTCAACTGCCTAGCTCATTCTGTTCGAGGTGAAGTAGATGTAAAACATGCGCGCAAAAGCTTCTGACTTCACGTCAGTGCTTGAATCAATTTTTATTGGATATCTTTAATATGGAACAATTTAGAAGGATGATATTTGGCAGTCAGCTGACGCTAATCGAATGGCAGTTTTTGACAGTTTTTTCAATTCTGAAATTTCATCATGAAGAGGTGGACACATCAACTCCTACTATATATTAGATATTTTAAATGAATTTGACTCTCTCTTATAGAACAGGATGACATGTACGAGTATGAACAAAGATCATATAATAAATCATAGATAGAATAATTATAGCATTCTGTGAAAACATAGAAGTACGATTCATTATTGAGATTTCGAAAAAAATCTTATCTCCAAAAGTATTAGCTTGTTGGAGTTGAAAATGATATCAATGGATTTTTATAGTGAAACTGCATCTTAAAAAAAATTTATTTTGCAATTTGTGAGTTCAAAATAATTTTATTTTCGATATTCCGAAACCATCTGGCCTATTTTGCCCAATAGCGAACGTAACCGAGATATGTATCTCCCTAACCTACTCTGAAAATTTCAACTGCCTAGCTCATTCTGTTCGAGAGTTATTGTAGAAACAAAATTTAAAAATTTTCAAAATTTTTTTTTGACACTTTACGGTAACCCGTTCATACAAAACTTCACATGCGTCTAAAAGTCATGATACTACAATTTGATGCTAAATTTCAGATAGATCGAGTGATCGGTTTCGGAAATAGTCAAAAAAAATGTTTTTACTAAAAACGGCCATAAAGCTCTGAAACCGCTTGATGGATTTCGCCCGTTAATGAACTCATCCGAGATATGTATGCTCCAAACCCTATCCTGCAAATTTCAATCCTCTAACTCCTTTCGTTCGAACGCTATCGTGTTAACGGACGGCCGGATGGCCGGACAGGATTGATTTCGACCACGGATTCTTGATCAGTGAGTCGAACCAAATCATTCGAGACTATTTTCAGCCACAAATTCGAAAATTACAGACATTTGGGCAAATTTATAAGCGCTCTGTTCCGAGGAACAAGAGCGTCATAAAGTTGATTCAAGAAGACACTTTTTATATGCAACTTCTTCTACAGAAATTGTTAGTTCAAGTAATTTATTAAAAGTTTTCTAGGTGTACGGTGCTCACAAAATTTTGCACACGCCCTTTATTTCGATATTCTACAACTAGTTACCAAGCATCAATTCGATCGAGTCTATATTGTTCGAGTTATCGAGGAAATAATAGTCCCGGTGGGTATAACTCCGAAACCGATGGACCGATTATGCCCAGAAACGGACTTAACTCTCCAGTTGGGATGTGCAACCTACCCTGAAAATTGCAAGTCCCTATCTCCTTCCGTTCGATAGTTATCGATGCAACGGTCACCCATCCAGCTACTGAACACACACTTGGCAGTAGAGTTAGTTTTTGTTGAAAAGAATCATAAAAAGTAATAACCTTTTAGAAGTCCCCTTTCACAAATATACTCCTCTGTAGCTGCATGGATCTCTTGAAGAATAATCGCCTCCGCTAGTTTTCAGGAAGACCGCTACAGGACCCTAATGTAGGCCTATCATCTCCCATGGATACATGAGTCACTACCTTTTTTGAATCGACCCGAAAATGTATGTTATAATTAAACATTCATGGTTCCCGTAAAATTTCAGTGATGCAATGTCGGACAACTGCTTCCTGGTATATTATAAATCGGCATCGTAATTTTTGGGTTATTGAAGAAATAATAACCAAATTTCAGATTGATATAACTCCAAATCCATTTGGCCCAATATGCTAATTAATGAACTCAAATGTCGCATTCAGATACGCAATCTACCCTGAAAACTTGCGAGTCGCTATTTCTTTCCGTTCTCAAGGTATCGTGAGATACATAATATTTTTTCGTAATTTTTTTTAAATTTTCTAGTGGTACCGTTCTCACAAATTTTTACACACGTCTTCATGTCGATATTCAACAATTGGTTAGCAAGCTTCAATTCGATCGAGTCTATATTTTTTGAGTTATCGAGGAAATAATATTCCAGATGGCTATAACTCTGAAACCGTTGAGCCGATTATGGCCAACAGCGAACTTAACTCTCCCATTCGGATGCGCAACCTACCCTGAAAATTGCAAGTCCCTATCTCCTTTCGTTAAAGAGTTATCGAGACAATGGTCACCCATCCAGCGACTGAATTCACACAAGGCTGCTCGGATCTCCAACAATATAGATCCGATCGTGTTCAATCTTGGAACTTGGTAGTAGATTTAGATTTTGAAGGCTCTCGCAAAATGTCAGCCATGTCGGATGAATAGTTTCTGATATATAGAATTATTTTCAATGATTTTCAATGATTTTTAAAAAATGTTTCAGTCATACGATCCTCGCGAAATTTAGCAAAAATTTTCGCACTGGCATGTTACAACTAATAACTATATTTAAATTGGATCAGTTCTGTATTTTTCGAGTTATTGAGGAAATAACAACAACATTTCAGATGGGTGTAGCTCCAAAACTCGTTTGCCGATTATGCTCATAAACAAGCTCAAATGTCAAATTCAGATACACAACCTAACCTGGAAATTTTAAGTCGCTATCTCTTTCCGTTCTAAGGTTATCTTGACAAAATAATTTTTTTGAAATTTTCTAGTGATACGATTCTCACAAAATTCCACAAACGTGCTTGGGTTTATATTCTACAACGATTCACAAAGTTTCAATTTGATCTGATATATATTGGTTGAAAACAAAATTATTACTCGGAAACCATTGGGCCGATAATGCCCATTAACGAACTTGTTCGTCATATTGGGATGCGGCACCTACCCTGACAATTTCAGGTTGCTAGCCTTTTCCGTTCTCGAGTTATCGTGGCAACGGCCGGCCGGACAGAATCCAATTTGACCTCGAATTCTTCATCAGGGATAACGCGATGTTCCCCAGAACATACGCGCAAAAAATAAAATTAGGTTGCCATCTAAATTATATGAAAGACATCCCCAAATTTTCGTTTGTTTCACCTTCTAAAAACTTTTGCATCAATTTAGAAACACCCCGTATATTTTGATTTCAATTTTCTAGCCACTTTAATATAATATGCATCCAATTTTTTCGAAAATGAATTCTGAATTTTTAGCAAATTATTTGAGTTGTTTTCAACGTCAATCATAATCTGTTTATGGAAATCGGTTTTTGCATGGTTGTTATCTTATTATCACGATAATTGTCTGAAAGTTAGGCAACTGGGTTGAGGCATAGGTCACACAGCCAGCAGATACTGTAAGGCTATATTACCACCTCATGTCAATTCTCTGTGTGTGCAAGTCGGTTTCGAAGAAATAGTGGTGTTTCCGAGGCGCAGTGTCCATAACTTCGCCCTTTGGCCAATTTTGTTATTCACTAAGCCCTTAGCGTTTTTCGTTTTGCTCAGGAGCAGACGACAAGTGATAAAACTACTGCAGTTCTTCTCCGAGAGCAGTAGGGTTTGGAGTTCGAGGTTTCTATTCCTCGATAGAATCCCCTTGAGAAGGACGGTGCATGCGTTGATTCAAGCTGTGATATCTCCTGAACCACTGGTGCTGGAGAATCAGAGTTTTGTGTGAGGTGTGTGATTTTGAGAGGACTTTCAGACACGAGTGGACTGAGCATTTACAGAGAGGAAGTGACTGTTTTTACGTTTTATGGTTTATATTGTGGGTTACGTCTAGCAGTCATGGGTATGATGCTGAACCAATATTGTGTGGTTTCGAAGAAAAACAAATACCAATGTTTTGCACGTGCAAGCGGAGCCTTGCCGCGTACTGAAGAAAAGTGGTTCGAGCACCAAGCACTAAGTACTCAATAGACGAGCACTAAGCACCGCGTTTCAACCAAAGCCTAGTGATTACTAAGCACTTTTTGAAAACTGTTGGAAATGGAAATGTTTACTCCGAATTGCTAGATAAATTTGTTTTCAATTGGAGAAATATATAAACATGCAAACTTGCATACCTCATATGCGTCATTGACGGATAAGAAATGGAGTGCAGCGAAACAAATTTCTATAAAACTAACGAACTCAAAATCCATTATATTCTCTCACAGTTTGAAAAGATCTATGTGATTTAAGAAATGATGATACAATGCATGGAAATAGGAATTCGAAAAGCGTCTCAGTATTTTCTGCAATGTGTTTCCAATTTTCAAAATGGGATAAAACCCGGAACATACATGTCAACAACATAGTGTTATATTGTGAAAATTAGAGCAAGTGTTTTATTTCCCTTGATAATAAAACGTGAAGTCAGTGCTCTTTGGGACAGCTTTCCATTAATACATAATTGAAATCAAATTGACGAGCGTGACTCATCACGCTATTTCAGACAGATTCCACGTCAGTACTTTTTTTGCGCGCATGTTCTGTGGAATAGATTGCTATTATTTTGCCCAAATGTCTGAAACTTTATAACTTTTTGCCGAAAATTGTCTCAAATGATTAGGTTCGTCTCATTGATGAAGAAATCGAGGTGAAATTTGATTCTGCCGGCTAGCCGTCGCCACGATAACTTGGGAACCGAAAGAGATAGCCACTTGAAATTTTCAGGTACGGCGGATAAGTTCGTTAATGATCATAATCGGCCCCACGGTTTCCCGGTAATGAATTTGTCATCAACCACTACATATCCAATCAAATTGAAACTTAGTAGGTAATTGTAGAATATTGACATAAAGACGTTTGTGAAATTTTGAGAGAATCGTATTACTTGAAAATTAAAAAAATATGTTTAAAAAAATATTATTTATCTCACGATAACCTTAGAACGGAAAGAGATCATATCTGAATGCGACATTTTTGAGATTGTTAATCGGCATAATCGGTCAAACGGTTTTGGAGTTAAGCCCATCTGAAATATGTTTGTTATTTCCTCAATAATTCGAAAAATACGAATCTGATCCAATTCTAACGTGGTAATTCGTTGTAGACTATTGACGCGTTAGGATAGATTATTAGAAAAATTTAAAAAATCGAAAACCATTGAAAAAAGTTTTACATATCAGAAACTATTCGTCCGACATCACTGAAATTTTGCGAGAACCTTCAAAACCTTACTCTACAGCCAAGTTCCAAGTTTGAACACGATCTGATCTATATTATATATATTATAATATAATATATAACATTGTATATATATTATACATATATATATATATATTTATTTAATAGACCTATCCAGTCCCGGTACACTCTGAAGGCTACCTGAGACCCATATGATCCAAAACGTTTGTAGGAGTATATAGACAAGAAATGGGTAGATTAAAAATATAACTCCTTAGGCATCTTGAGAGGGGAAGAAATTTTTTTCATTGAAAAAAGTTGTATATTCTTCAAACTTCTCGAATCCCGAATCATTCCGCAGACTTTCTGATCCCACATATACTCCGCAAGTATATTCAGGCAACGTCTTCGAACCCAGCGCTGTTGCCAGCTCTTCGGGTCTAATTGCGCCAATTTCGATATACGAAAGGGCGCGAAAACGAAGCTGGAATCGTTGACTTTGTTTTAGTTGTGTTATAAAGTGATTTCAATGTCTGCAAGTAGGAATCTGATAATGAAAATAATAACAAGAACGTAAATAAGATCCATAAGGGGTTCAATAGGTACAGTATTTCATTTTATGTAGAATTACAATCTTTTTCAAACTAAAAACATTTGGCTTAAGTTTTACAATATAATACCATATTGTTGACATAAGTATGTGTTTCGGGTTTATCCCATGTTCAAGACTGAACAATGTCAAGAACATAATATTATATTGTGGAACTTAAGCCAAGTCTTTTCTTTACCTTAATAACTTGAAAAATATCAATATTCAATATCTACAATAGTTAGTTACTTACACACTTTTTTTTTCAGAATGTCAGAACATATACAGGGTCTTCCTTAAACACATGCTAATATTTAAGGAGGCAATTCTTTAATTCATTTTGAGAAGAAACTTCCTATGAACGTATGTCCTAAAAGTCTTAACTTTAATGATACAAGGTGATAAAATTTTGTGCTGCGATATGAAGCAATTTTAATGTAATTATTATTATTATATTATTTTAATCATGAACAGATCATCTGACAAGAAAACATATTTTTTGGATTCTCATTCATTTTGGAACAAATCTGATCTCTTAATTTGTTTTCAGTCGATGCACAAACATTTCCACACCGCATCAGATTTTTGAGGAATTGATCCTGAAATAAAATGATTCTTATTTTTTTTCGGGCGGAAACCGGACGTCAGACAAAGAAAACCCATGAGATCAAATTTGCTTAAAAATGAATGAGGATCTTAAAGTAATATTTATTTCAAAAAAAGCAGAGGTGTAGTATTTTTTTTTCTGCAAAAATATGCAATGCAAAACCCGTATGGACGCCACTGGTACAGACAATTTTTGTTCATCATAAAATGCACCTTGATGCATAGAATACATGTACCAAATTTTATGAAGATGTCTGCAATATTATCTCAGTTATTATTAAAAAACTGATTTTTTTTTCAAAATTGTATGACCACGTATCTCATAATTTGAGACTTTCAGGACATACGTTCATGGGTTTTTTCCCAAAATAAGTCAAAAAATCACCACCTTAAATATTAGCATGTATTTAAGGAACACCCTGTAACTGCGAAGTTATTATTGCTGCTTAATGAGAAGAAAGAGTCTTGCCGAGATCGAAGTTACGGAATATTAGTTAGAATTGGAACAAGTAGAATATGACGAAGAGGAAAGAGTAAATTTGAAGTAACGGAATCCAAGATTATAAGGGACGATGAAGAAAATTATATGTCTTTCACAGAAAGTCTATTATTCCAGATTAATTTCTTTTGTTGCTATTCTAAAAGCCATATTATTTTATCCAAAAAAACGGAGTATGTTGATTGATTCTTTCAATGCTGAAAAAGATTTGCCTTTTATTCAGTCAACATTATCCACCTATACATTACTCGCGTAAAATAGTTGAATATTTTCCCAAATATAAAAGTAGACTAAATGGTTCTTTTCTGGATTCTGAAAAATATCGATTAAATGAAAAATGTAATTTTTTTTCTATTTACTTCAGCGTTAGAAAGACTAGATATTTGTCAGAAGCAATACAAGTATATAGAACAATATTGCCTGATGAACAGTAGCATAACCAATAACATATAAAACAACTATTCTGTAACGCTTCGGAAACTTTAGCAGATTCCTTCGATAGACACCAAGCGAAAATCTTGAGAATAATTTTTTGTTGACACTAATACTGAAATTTGTCAAGCTGACAGTCTTTGAAAAAATATTGTAACACAGTTCCACTTTAACATAAAAATTTCTAAGTTCTAATTCTTAATTCAACAAATTCAACCAAATATAGTCTACTCCTCTTGAGCAATTTGCAAAATTGTTTTCTCAGCAAAATAAAAAGCGTCTCCTTTGAGTTATCTTCTTATTTCATCTGACTCTGCAATTGCCACCGAATTACAAATATCTACATAGTGTTTCTAACGGAGAAGCAATTTCAAAATAATGAATTTTTTTAATTCATAGATATTTTTCAGAGTTTGAGAGAGAAATCCCAGAAAGGAACCATTCAGTGATGAATTCACCTCTCTAAGTATACTTTAATGATTTATTGAAATAAAGGTGTGGCCTTTTTGCAATCGTCCTTTTTGCGCGTATGTTCTGGGGAACATCGCGTTTCATTTTGCCCAAATGTCTGCAATTTTAGAATTTTCTTCCAAGAAATCTCAAACGACTAGGTTCAACTCACTGATGAAGAATTTGAGGTCAAATCTGATTCTGTCTGGCCGGCCGTCCGGCCGGCCTTTACCACGATAACTTGAGAACGGAAAGAGATAGCGACTTGAAATTTCCAGGGTAGGTGGCGCATCCCAATAGGACAAACAATTTCGTTAATGGGCATAATCGGCCCAACGGTTTCCGAGTAATAATTTTGTCTACAACCAATACTAGTCCGATCGAATTGAAACTTGGTGAGTAGTTGTATAATATACACCTAAATACGTTTGTGAAATTTTGTGAGAATCGTATAGCTAGAAAATTTTTAAAAAATGATTAAAAAATATTTTTTGCGTCACGATAACCTAAGAACGGAAAAGATAGCGACTTGAAATTTTCAGGTAAGGTTGAGAGCCATTTGAGTTTGTTTATAGGCCTTATTATGCCTAGCAAAACGGTTTTGGAGTTATACCCATCTGAAATTTGATAGTTATTTCCTCAATAACTCGAAAAATACAAAACCGATCCAATTCAAACATGATTATTAGTTGTAGACTGGCAACGCCAGTTTAAAAAATCATAGAAAATTATTGAAAAAAAATCTATATATCAGAAACTGTTCGTCCCATACCGCTGAAACTTTGCGAGATCCTTCAGAACCTAACTCTACTACCAAGTTCTTAGTTTGAACATGAGCGGATCTATATTGTTGGAGATCCGAGCAGCCTTGTGTGAGTTCAGTAGCTGGATGGGTGAGCGTTGCCTTGACAACTCTCGAACGAAAGAAGATAGGAACTTGCAATTTTCAGGATAGGTTGCACATCTGAATCTCAGAGTTGAGTTCGCTGTTGGCCATAATCGGCCCAAAGGTTTCGGAGTTATACCCCTCTGGAATATTGTTTCCTCGATAACAGAAATATAGACTCGATCGAATTGAATCTTGGTAACTACTTGTATAATATCAACATGAAGACGTGAGTAAAATTTTGTGGGGACCCACTCGAAAAATTTTAAGAAATTACGAAAAAATATTATGTATCTCCTGATTCCTTGAGAACGGAAAAAATAGCGACTTGCAGTTTTCAGGGTAGATTACGCATCTGAATACGACGAAAAAAAAATGGTTCAAGCACTGACGTGAAGTCACGAGCTTTTGCGCGTATGTCCTATTGTCCATTCTCCTGTATTGGACACTCTTAATCGAATTTACCATGGTAAATTCGGAGTCTCTAATACAGGAAAACAGACAGTAGGATTCACCATGGTGAATTCGATTAGGAGTGTTCAATAAAGGAGAATGCACAAGAGAACATACGCGCAAAAGCTTCTGACTTCAGGTCAGTGCTTGAACCAATTTCTGAAATTACAGTCGCACTTACATGTGCAGATGCAGAGAAAATAGAATAATAATTACAAAATTCCTAAGAATTAAATTGCCTTGAGAAAGTGATGGTTGCCAAAAAATTGAGAACAAATGTGGCCATGCTTCAGTCAGGGAATGAGTAATTTTTCGGAGACAAAATAATATAAGACTATAGCGAGATATAATAAGCTCCGAAGATGATTTTTTTCAAATTTGTCAAGAAATTATTCGGATAAAATCTTTTATTGTATTGATATTTTACTATAAATGTGGGAAAGATATTATTCAAACTTTGACGAATCATATCTCCAAATATTGGTTTGTCAGAGTTGGAAATGATATCAATGCATTCTTAAGATAGAACTGCATGATGAAAAAGTGGAAAAGCCCTGTGAATAGGAGCTTTTGCGCTCTTGTTCACTTTGACAAATCATATCTCCGAAAGTATTGGTTCCTTAGAGTTGGGAATTATTTCAATGGATTCTCATGCTGCATCATGAAATAAATCATATAAAAAAAAGTATCATTTAACAAATATTGGTTCAAGCACTGACGTGAAGTCAAAAGCTTTTGCGCGTATGTTCTATTGTCCATTCTTCTGTATTGGACACCATTAATCGAATTTACCATGGTTAATTATGTCGTCCATTCTCCTGTATTGGACACTTAATTCGAATTTACCATGGTAAATTTGAATTAAGATCTCCTGTATTGGACACTTAATTCGAATTTACCATGGTAAATTTGAATTAAGAGTGTCCAATACAGGAGAATGGACGACATAATTAACCATGGTAAATTCGATTAATGGTGTCCAATACAGAAGAATGGACAATAGAACATACGCGCAAAAGCTTCTGACTTCACGTCAGTGCATGAACCAATTTTTTTTTCGTGATTTTTTTTAAATTTTCTGGAGGCGCGGTTCTTAAAATTTTTTTTTTCGTCATTTTTTTCAAATTTTCTAGGAGTACGGTTCTTACAGAATTTTAAACACGTCTTTGTGTTGATTTTCTACTACTAGTTACCAAGCTTCAATTCAATCGAATATTTATTTTTTGAGTAATCAAGGAAACAATATTCCAGGTGGATATAACTCGGAAACCGTTAAACCGATTATGCCCAAAAACGAACTCAACTCTCCCTTTCGGATACGCAACCTACCCTGAAAATTGCAAGTCCCTATCTCCTTTGGTTCGAAAGTTATCGAGGCAACGGTCACCCATCTACTGAACTCACACAAGAATGCTCGAATCTCCAACAATATTCAACCGATCGTGTTAAAACTTGAAACTTGGCAGTAGAGTTAGGTAATGAACGCTCTTGCAAAATTTCAGCAATTTCAAACGTATAGTTAATGATATATAGAATTTTTTTTTTATTTTCAATGATTTATTAAAAATTTTCTACAAATGCTATCCTCACCAAATTTCGCAAACATTTTCGCGTTGGCATTCTACAACTAATAACCATGTTTGAATTCAATCGGTTCAGCATTTTTCGAGTTAATGAGGAACAAAAACCACCAAATTTCAGATGGCTATAACTCTGAAACCGTTTGGTCGATTATGCTCATAAACAAACTCAAATGTGGCATTAATATGCACAACATAACCGGAAATTTTCAAGCCGCTATCTCTTTCCGTTCTCAGGTTATCAAGACAAAAAAAATATTTTTTAATAATTTTTTTTAAATTTTCTAGCCATACGATTCACCCAAAATTTCACAAACGTGCTTAGGTTCATATTCTACAACTACTCACCAAGTTTCAATTCGATCGGATTTATATTGGTTGAAAACAAAATTATTACTCGGAAACCACTGGGCCGATTATGCCCATTAACGAACTTGTCCGTCGTATTGCGATGCGCCACCCACCCTGAAAATTTCAAGTCGCTAGCTCTTTTCGTTCTCAAATTATCGTGGCAACGGACGGCCGGACGGACAGAATCAAATTTGACCTCGAATTCTTCGTCGGGGAGTCGAACTAAATCGTTTGAGACCAATTTCGTCAAAAAATTCGAAAGGTACAGACATTTGGGCAAAACTATAACGCGATGTTCCCCAGAACATACGCGCAAAAAACAAGAGTACTGCAAATTATTTAACCCGAACCACGAACTTATCGTTATTCATTCCTCAAATCCACTCTGAAAATTATATTATATCAATTGAAAACCTAGCCAATAGTCCAGTTTCATTTTAACTGGAGATATTCTGAACCCAATTCGATTAACTTACCAAAGTATATATTTCCATTATCATATGGATTATCCACGGGCATTAAAATATCACCCAAAAAGAATTATATCATATTATACCCTCAGAATTCTACGATCGAATAATTATAGCATTCTGTGAAAACAGAAGTACGATTTATTATTGAAATTTTGAAAAATCATATCTCCAAAAGTAATTGCTTATCAGTGGATTCTCATGGGGAAACTGCATATTAAAAAAATTAATTCGATATTTGTGATATGAAATTTTTTTTTTATTTTTTTTTTGTACACCGAAACCATCAGGCCTATTTTGCCAAACAACAAACTTAACCGAGATATCTCCCAAATCTAAACCGAAATTTTCAACAGTCTAGCTCCATCCGTTTGCGTGCTATAGGGTCTACGGCCGGCCGGACAGAATCCATTTTGACCACGGATTCTTGATCAGTAAGTCCAACAAAATCGTGTAAGACCCTTTTCATCAAAAAATTCGAAAATTACAAACATTTGGGCGAATTCATAAGCACTCTGTTTCGAGTAACAAGAGCGCCAAAAAACGTTGGTCTATATGACTCACCTCATATGTTGGATTCACATACATCAGCAAATTATAATTAGAGCAATCTATGAAATCGTAAAATTATGATTAATCATTGAAATTTCGAAAAATCATATCTCCGAAAGTGTTAGTTTGTTATTGTTGTAGTTGAGAATGATCTCAATGGAGATGTTTATCTCCCAAGTTTACTGTGAAGATTGGAACTGTCTTGCTGATTCCGTTCGAGAGTTATCGTGTTAACGGACAGCCGGACGGCCATTTTGATCACGGATTCTTGATCAGTGAGTCGAACCGAAACGTTTGAGACCATTTTCAGCCAATAATTCTAAAATTACAGACAATTGGGCAAATTGATAAGCACTCTATTTCGAGGAACAAAACCGCCAAAAACATAGTAACACAATGTCACTTCAGATAGAAATTTCCCAGTTCTAACTATTTCTTCAACAAATTCAACCACCAAGTATGGCTAATTCCAATTGAGCAATTTGGGAAATTGTTTTGTCTGTTCAACAAAATACAAGTCGACTCCTTATGTTTCCTTTTTATGTCAGTAGTACTCCGTCATCAGAATCTTTGCTTTGACCTAATCCATTATGTCGATCTTCATAGATTGTACATACATATTCTGCTATTTGTGGTGCTTTTGTTCTTCGGAACAGAGTGCTTATCAATTGGCACAAATATCGGTAATTTTCAAATTTTTGGCAGAAAATGGTCTTATGATTTCAAAGAATGCTCTAGTTATGAGATGCATCAAAAACATTTTGTATTTAATATTTTTATGATGCAGTTTTATCACAAGAATCCATTGATATCATTCCCAACTATTACGATGGGTTTCACAAAGCCTTGACAGCTCTTGGTTGCCAAATCAGGTAGACAGCTTTGCAGTCCCTGACCCTCTGACGGCAACAGCATGAACGTCACTGAACATCGCTTAAGGTTTCCGCATCGCAGAGGGTCAGAGTTCGTAAGGATTTCCCCAGATTCAGCTGATGAGATTTGCATCCTACCTGTTCGCAACAACTGGGATTAAGTTTCCTAGGACTCCTTCAGTGTGGCTAAGCTAGGCTGACGATTGCTAATAACCATGAAAACTGTTCGTATTTACCCCCGAATGACGCTTTCCTCTTTAGGGGAGCTCTGAACGATGAGGTGAGCAGCCTTTCTCCAGGGAATATTTTTTGATGGTTGAAATCAATGAATATTTGCCCGTGTGTCTTTCAGCTAATACTGTAATTTGCAGTGTAAAAAATTTCTGAATAAGTGTCAACAAAAAATAATTGCGAAAGTTTTCGCTTTGTGTCTGATGAAGTAGTCTGATTTAGTCTCCGAAATATTGCAGAATAATTTCGTTACTGTTTACTATGTTCATTTTTTTCCAAAATGATCCATGAAGAAATGATATTTGTCCTCAACACTACTTCAGAATTATGATTGAGAATTCGAAGTAAACATCTCCCATAACGACGACTCCACATACCGGGCTTGTATAAGCCTTCATAAGTGTGGTTTTCAGGTTTGTATATCAAAAGGAAGAAGTATCTGATTTTGAAGTTTTATTTGAACCATCCACAATTAACATTGCTCATGACGATGACTACCTATAACGGGCTCGTATAAGTTTTCGTATGTGCTGGTTTTGGGTTTGTATATCGAGAGGAGAAATATATTATTTTCAAACTCTCGCTCTACAGCGTTGCCGGATGTGAGGACTCAAGACGTTGATCAACTATACGAATTATATGCAGCGAGCTAATGTCAGCAGAAGCGCCCTCGCACTGGCCAAAGTCTGAAGCTTTTCTGTATATAATATGATGTATCACCGCTTTTTCAGACCCACCTGAAAATTCACCCCTGACATCCCCTAACGTCCCTGAGTACGATTCTATGGGTAAACGTTAGCAGACCCGGAGTCGGGTCTGAAAACGTCACTTTTGGACTGTATAGTCGGTAAAGTAGGTATATAGTTTTGGGTCTGTATGTGCGGTCGAACAAATCTATAATTATATAATAATATTACATACATATATTATATATGGAAAATGTTGATATATGCATGCATTGCTCATCTTATCACTCCACAAAATTTCGATATACTCGTACAAGTGGTTATTGCGAAAGTTCTTATAAAAATTTGTATTAGTGGAAATCTTATTTAATCGTCTTTCCGTCGATTAGCTAGTAATAATATGAACAAACATAATAAGTAGTATCACATTTTTACTGTAAAATCGTATTTCATAGTAAAGGAGTGGATGTAAGGAAAAACCTATCAAAGATTACAGCTGTCTCTCGGAATTCCTTTTTTTTTATCGAGTTGATATGACATCTGTGGAATTTCCCCTGTTTCCAGTGGCGTGCTTCATATCAGAATGTCGAGACAGTAAAGTGTAAACCAGACTGCTCCTACTGTAGAAAAACTGTTACTAATTCTGGTGGCTGCTCTAAGTGCGATGCTTTATTTCATCCCAGTTGCTCGGTAAAGGCTCGGGTCGTTAAGGAGGATGGTAAATTATTATTTTGTCAACACCTGAATGATAACTCCGGTTCTGCCGAGTCCGATAAAATCATCAAACAGCTCACTCTTCTGTTTGAGAGTCAGTTTGGTGAATTCAAGGAGGAAATAAGAAAATATTATTTGTCTCAAATGATTGAAATGAACGCAAGGATAGATGCCTTATCTGCGCAGGTTACCAGTCAAGCTGAAAGCTGAGGATATTTCTTCGTTGAAGACCACTATAGCTTCTCTCCAGTCATCGCCCGTGCTCAGTGATAATGATGAGATTACTGGAAACTCGAAATCTCAAGACGAGTTAATAATGGAGATAGAGGAACGTCGCATAAGATCGAAAAATATCATTGTTTATGATCTAGAGAAGCATGATTCCGTGGTTGAGGATGGAAGAATTGTGCAGAGTATGCTGTCCAAGGGTATTCTGGATGTCAAAATTATCAATGCGTTTAGATTGGGTAGGAGGACGGACAATAGGTGCCCGCCCCTCAAACTGGTGTTTGCTACATCGGATGAGGTTTTGAACGTGTTGAAGAGCAAGCACAAAATTGAGAGCCCCTCTGTAAGATTCTCGGCAGATTTGACTCGCAAACAGCGTCAGTATTTGAATACCCTCCGCCTAGAATGGGACCGCCGCAGGGTATATGGAGAATCCAACTTAACCATAAGATACGTTGACGGCTCTCCTAGAATAGTTGCATCAAGAAAACACTAACAAGTACCCAACTAGCAAAATAGACCCCTAAAAGAACGAAATGGTTTCATAACTAACGTATAGGGCTGCTTGAAAGGATAACATTATTTTTTAATGCGTCTCAATACGACAATTTGGTCATAAAATAGATGGATTTCTATAATGCTGCTGTATAGAAGTTCTTACAACTCATATAATACGACAAATTTTATAACAGTCGCATAACGTACTATAAAATTCCTATAAAATAATTTTAAAACAGTGTTATACAGATTAGAATGCGGTTGCATACCTATTGTATTACTTATAATAGCGACGTTAAAAGATGGTTATAAAGGAAGCTGTATAAACAGTTGCATTAGAGTTCTTTAAGAGAAGTAATAAGATTGTTGCTTTACGCAGAAGTTGAACACTACACAATAGATATAAAACTATTTTATAATCATCTTATAACTAAAACAGTATTCTCTCTTATGAAGAGCTTATAGAATAAAAATGTGGTTCCAGGAATAAATTTATCTCATGTTCTGCGTTATAAAATCATCTACATATACCTACAAACATATAAACATAACCCAATAGTAATAGAAAAATTACGCGGGTTTTCTAGCAGTTTTCGGGTTCAAAATTAATTCGGCAATATCTGAGTGGAAACAAATAAAAAAGAGTGCTAATTCGTTCCAGTTTCTGGGAACAATCGTCAACTCTTTTCTATTATTTTCCTCGGTTTCTACTATCTTGAACATATTTCAAATATATGAATACCGGTATAAATAAATCCAATAATTTGAGGTTAGTTCACGCTTGGAAAGAATCTGTATAAAGAAATTATTCGAAACACAATACAACTAAATGATTGTTTAATGTCGTACCGAACGCATGTTAAGCG
The DNA here is from genome assembly GCA_937662695.2 of Halyzia sedecimguttata. Lineage (NCBI taxonomy): Eukaryota > Metazoa > Arthropoda > Insecta > Coleoptera > Coccinellidae > Halyzia > Halyzia sedecimguttata. Next base: position 32,775,198 of record OW569415.2, read on the forward strand.
ATACTTCTGTTCTATTATGTAGTTTGCCAACGCGCTAAAGGATTACACGGAAATCTTACGTACAGTGTTGCTATCTTGGCAGTTAGTAGTTATTCCGACATACATAAAATCAGTAGCAATAAATAGGTAGACTTTTTATTTTATTATGATACATCTTGTAGTTCAAGATGTTCTAAAAGCACCTACAATGTATGTTTTACAATTCAATCATGAAAAGTCATATATATTTGACACGGATTGTCATAAGGGTTCATTGTAAATTTTAACAGTAAACTTGTGCTGAAGAGAGTTTAGTCATATGAACAAACACAATATTGCGATAGATTCCTTTATTTTTACTAAGAAAACAACTTTTTTTTAAATAATAACTGAATAATTAGCACAAAAAAAATCTTGTGTAGCCTACACTTCATGCAAAACATCGACGTGTACTTTTTGCACACAATGTGTTGGACCACTCACTATACCCGTGGTCCAATCCCGATCCTTTATATAAATATCTAGGTATTATTTCTGTAATAAACAAAATCTGGCAACAGTTGAAAGTGGTCAAGAATAAAACTGCACCATGATTCCTGAGACTGTTAAAAACAATTTTATGGCGCTGCATTAAACAACATAATAAAACTTTAATATCGTATACAGCTCAGAAGAAAACAGAATCATTGTATAAGGTATCTAATTTGTATTCTACCATATACGCCATATTTATAAAACGTTCGGCTGTTCAGAAACCGCCGCCATTGTGAAAAAAATCATATAGAAACGAAAAAGGGTGAAATAAAAATGGATTTTTTAAGGAAATATGTGATTTTTTCCGCTTTTACAACAGCCACAATACATGCTTTGTTTTAAGTTGAAAATTCAACAAATAATACATTATTTTTTATTTTTCAATACCAATAAAATGTACGCTAAACTGAGGCGCTTTAATTTTTTACCAACAAAATATATATATATATATTGTCAGAAAAGTTAGCTGCGCAAATAAATTTGGCCCCCACAGTAGCGATTTAGGTCTTCAATATGATTAACAACAAGTCCCATCTCCATCACCCACCGCCATAATAATGCCTGATATTGGATCTTACTCCTCTGTCATGACACAACGCGAACGTTTACACCTAATAATATATTCTTGTGATAATTCTATTCCGAATTTCAACGGTAGAGAACAAAATTATTGTATTAGCTATTCTGTCTGCATTATAAAATACTTATAAAATACTTTCTTAGTAGTTCTATATGTGGCCGTTAAATACTCATAAACCGCAGAATAGGAGTATTGCTATACAATAGTTTTATAGCAGTTCGCAAATACATTGTATAAGTAATCTTGAAGACATACTTATAGGACAGTTATATAGTCATCCTATAACGGTTGTGTAGTTTACTAAAGGATGTCCTAAAAGAACTGAACAGTTGTGTAAAGTGGGGCCCTTTTTGGTTGTAAAGACATTGTATAATGGTTTATATCCACTGTATAAGATTTTCACGTTTCTATAAGATATGCTGTATAGCAGTTCTTACAACCTTTATAAAATTATTTTTGCTAGTTGGGTAGGGATAATCTAGATTTGAAAAAATTGTGTGTTTATTACCAAAACGTTCGTAGTATTAGGGATAAATTGAAGCTATATGATTTAGTTAGAAGTATTATGGTGGGTTTCACGAAGCTCCGATTAGCTTGATTGTGGATTTAATTCGATAGTTGCATCAAATATATTGGGAATCGACATAGAATCACACTTATTTGGCAATTAAGCGCTGTCAAGTGAAACCCAATGTAAATGTTGCAGATTATGATGTAGTTTTGCTCACGGAAACATGGCTTAACTCCTCGATGGATAATGCCGAATTGGAATTATTGTATAATAACAACGTTTTTAGAAATGATAGGTCTAGTGGTTCAACTGTGAAGGACAATGGGTGTTTTGATTGCGGTTAGGTTTTGAGTTTTACTTTCTTGGTCACTTTGAATAATGATGCTGCAGACTTATTCATTTCAGGCGAAAGTAAATCCGGCATTATATTTGGAACTGTGTTTATTTCAGACTTGCCAACCTTGTGATTGGAATTTATTTTTAATTTTAGATATATATTAGATATGTTCTTTACAATTTCTATTATATTCAATGTGGCCGGTAGGCGCTTTGTATCCACGGTGCCCTGGGCTGGAGCCCATAATGCCCACACGTAGATCCGCCCATGCTCGGGACCACTTAAGGGATTACTAAGCACTAGTTTCAAAAAGTGCTCGGGAGCGCAAAAAGGCTTCAGGTGCTTTCAAAAGCACTAAGCACAATAGTTTGACTCAGGTCTGCGTGCAATTCAGTTTTGGGAAAATTACAATGTTTCCGAGGTGAAGTGTCTATACCGTGGCCCTAGGGCTAATATTGAAATTCACGCTGCCCATTTCGGGCATTTCTCATTATGCGCATGAGCCAACATTTTGTTCGTGATTTTGGATGGCGTGCATTATACAGGGTGTCCGGGGAATAACTGTACATACTCTTACCAGATATAGAGTTGGACTAGCTGATTACTGATTGACTATAAACAATTTATTTCTGGATTTCCCTAGAAAGCTACAGGGTGATTTTCCAACTTCATGGAAATACTTAGACCATCATAAAATCTAAACTTACTGAAGGATATTATTGAAACTTGGGAGGCTATTGGCACATGCTAAGGTCGAGTCAGAAAGATATCAATTATTTCATTATTCCAGGGCCGGACTAATTAATCTTCATTTAAAGTGTTCAGGGTAAAAAAAACACTCTGTATTTCGAATGTCAAATAATTGATTCGCTTTTTAGAAAGAAGCTAAATTATGCTTCAATTTGTGGTATCGCTTAAAGTTGTCACATCAACAATTATTTTGTTATGAATTTTGGAATTTGGACAAAGTTCGAAAAATTTAATTTTTCACCATGAAGAGAACTGAAAATCTCATGTTTGAATATAAAATGCAAAAGTATTAGTAGAAAATTAGTAGAAAATAGTAGAAATTCTCAAAAAAGTTCAGAGCTTGAAAATAGGAACGAATGAATTGCTGAGTCAACGTTATTTCAGAAGTGGTTGGAAATGAAAACCATTAGCTTGTATACATTTCTCTTGCCGAATCTTCAAATTGGATACAGCCTTGCGAATCATATCGCCATTATTTCTTAAAATATCGCAACAGTGGATAATTCTGTTCATCAGCTTTTGTGTTGACTGGATATCTTCAGAATATACCATATCCTTCAATTTTCCCCATAAAGATAATCTAGCGGGTTGGAATCTGGAGATCGAGGAGGCCATGGAATTGGTCCTCCTCGACCTATCCACCTATTTGTGTAGGTATTTTCGAGGTAACTTCTCACTTCCAAGCCAAAATGAGGTCCAGCTCCATCATGATGGAAATAAATTCCTCTAAAACTTATTCTTTGTAGCATGCCGGGTAAAATATTTTGTAAGAGATCTAGATAAATCGCACTTGTAGGGCGACCGTTAAAAGAATGAGGCCCTATCAAATGTTTGTTTATCACAGCATACCAAATATTTACTGAAAAGTTTTGTTGTGAATTTCTCAGTCTTATAATGTGTGGATTATTTTCGGCCCAAATGTGCGAGTTATGAATATTGAACACACCATCTCTGGTGAATTGAGCCTCATCATAGAATATTGTTCTGTAAGTGACTCTGTGATTTGCTATCCAATGTGCAAAATTCAGTCTTAAGACATTATCGCCAGGTTGGAATCGTTGTACCTGTTGTAAGTATGTGGTACGGGTACATATTTTCCTCTTTTAATATTCTGTGCACCTTATGCTTCGGCAAATGTAATTGTGCACTTACTCTTCTTATACTAGTTGAAGGTTGTGCTTGAATTAATTGGAGTACTTCATCACCTCTTTCTAGATTCCTTTGGCGATCCCTCTTCCTATCTGGCACTCTACCATATTGCGCTATACAACTAAATACTGCAGAAAATGTTTGGTGATTGGGAATTCTGCGCGTCGAAAATCTCAGACGATACTCTCTCACAGCAGCTCGACTATTTTCCTCACATTTACCATACACGAACATAATATCAGCATATCATCTATTTGTGAAATTGGCCATTTTGGTAATTTCACTATTTTATAATAATCAAAACACAAGCAACAAACAACTTTCCCAAATTTCAGTTTTCAAAATGTTTGAAATTTATCACAGAATATGTTATAGGAATTCATATTTTATCTTGAAGGAAATTTTATTTCGGTGCATTTTTGAGCTTGATGTTGGATTTCACGAAGCTTCGATTAGCTTAATCGTGGATTTAATTCGATGGTTGTATGAAAAATGAACTGAAAATCGACATAGAATCGCACTAATTCGGCAATTAAGAGCTGCCAAAGCTTTGTGAAACCCAATGTTAATCTTTGAATCTATTAATATATTTTGTAGCATTCTCCCTATCTGATAATCATATCTTCACTTTCTCAGAGTACTTCATAATATTTAATATTGAATAAGTAAACTTTAAAGAAACAGACTAACAAATTGAACAATCCCTACTCACACTCCTCGATTTACTAATTCAGTTAGAGGTTTTTACATTGGAAGAAGTGTCATTTGGTCTATATCTTTGTTGTCGAACAACCGGTAAACATACGAATAATTTTGAAATATGCTTATGTATACCCTATCTATACAATTCACCAATTATTTTTTTCGTAATATACCTTCATTTACTCCATCGCAATGAGATCCGCGTCTGAGGTGGCCACCCAGTATATCAACAAATTATTATAGTCTTCCTCACCTTCGGTGACTTTTTTAAGGAAATTTATTATTTATTTTCGACCTCCACAAGATGACTAAGTCCTGATCAGGTAAATAAATTAAAATATTCGAACTTTATCCAAATTCTAAAATTCATAAAAAAATAAATGTTGATGTGACAACTTCAAGAGATACCACAAATTGAAGCATAATTTATCTTCTTTCTAAAAAGCGAATCAATTATTTGTAATTCGAAATACAAAGTGTTTTTTTTACCCTGAACACTTTAAATGAAGATTAATTAGTCCGGCCCTGGAATAATGAAATAATTGATATCTTTCTGACTCGACCTTAGCATGTGCCAATAACCTCCCAAGTTTCAATAATATCCGTCAATAAGTTTAGATTTTATAATGGTCTAAGTATTTCCATGAAGTTGGAAAATCATCCTGTAGCTTTTTAGGGAAATCCAGCAATAATTTTTTTATAGTCAATCAGTAATCAGCTAGTCCAACTCTATATATGGTAAGAGTATGTACAGTTATTTCCCGGACACCCTGTATAGAGAGTGGTTACGAGTAAACTCCGTATGCGCATAAGTAAGCTGGCTATTTTTGGTATGCCAACATGTGAGTTTTTTGTGCCTTTTCCATCTTTGGAACGAATCTATAAATACATATAATTGGAAGATCTATATTAATTGGAGGAAAAGAAGTAAGGAACTTCGTTCAGTAAAAAACTGATCTGATCGGATTGAAGCTCGGCAGTTATTTGAAAAATGCCGACACGACAAATTTTGTGGGGGTCGTATGACCGGAAGTAAAGAAAAATTATATAAAAAAAATCTGTGTTTCGGAAACTATCCCTCAGATATCGCTTAATTCTAGCGAGAGCTTTCAAAACCTGATTTTGCAACCAAGTTCTAGATTTGAACAAGATCGGATCTAGGTATATTGTTGGAGCTATTGGGGACATATAGAAAAATTATAACCAATACAGTGGACCAATTTTTTTGGCACACTTGTTTCCATTCGACCCGCGCAATATACATATAAAATGACGATAGAAATTGGAAGCTACAATAATTCCTTGATGTCCAACCCCATAATTTCATATTACTACTTTGAGGCCGAGGAAATAATTTCAGACTCACGCTATGACGGCTCAGAGGGTATTGGGCTCGATTCCGGGAGCAGAACTAGATGTTTTCATTTTTTTTTCATTTTGACCGAAAGAAGAACCTGTCGTAGTATAACGGAAGATGTCGTATGTGAAAATTTGTTCATAGAATTCACAGAATTTCCATGAAGTTTTTAACGAAAGACTCTGGTATTATACAGCGTGTGTATGGAAAAAATTCATAACTGCGTTACTGAATGTTTTCAAGCAAAACGCTCGGACAGGTCAATTTTAGTTTTTTATTACCATCTTATGTCATAAAAATTTTTCTTATGACGTCATTCATTTTTACAGAGTGACGTTATATATTTTTTTGACCACCCCAATTTTTTGTTGTTCTTTAATAGACTAGGTCAATTAGGTAAGTTGCACCGTGTAATAAAGCAGGAAAAAAAATTAGGGTGTTCATTTAAAAAAATTACTACGTCACTCATTAAAAACGATTTGATAAAATGAAGGATATTTTCCTGAATAGTGAGTAAGCATCAATTTTAATTCAACAGAAATTTGCAGCCATGGGTGATTTCAGTACCTGGATGGGTGAACACTCTGGCTATGAATTTCAGCAAGCGTGAAAAAGCAGACTGAACTCACGTCAGTGCTTTCCCAAAATTTAACTTTTTGGCGCTCTTGTTCTTCGGAACAGATTGCTTATCAATTTGCCCAAATGTCTGTAATTATCGAATTTTTGGCTGAAAATGTTCTCAAACGATTTGGTTCGACTCACTGATCATGAATCCGTGGTTAAAATCGATTCTGTCCGGCCGTCCAGCCGGCCGGCCGTCCGTTAACACGATAACTCCCGAACGAAAGGAGTTACAGGGCTGAAATTTGCAGGGTAGGGTGGGAGCGTAAATATCTCTGACGAGTTCGTTAACGGGAAAAATCCACCGAGCGATTTCGGAGTTATGGGCGTTTTTATTAAAAACATTTCTTATGAATATTTCCGAAACCAATCACTCGATCTGTCTGAAATTCAGCATCAAATTGTAGATAATGACCTTTATATGCATGCGAAGTTTTGTATTGATCGGATTGCCGTAAAGTGTAAACATTTTTTTTTTCAATTTTTACAATTTTGTTCTATTGTTTCTACAATAACTCTCGAACAGAATGAGCTAGGCAGTTGAAATTTTCAGAGTAGGTTTGGGCGATGAATATCTCGGTTAAGTTCGTTATTGGGTAAAATAGGACGGTTTCAGAGTAACGAAAACAAATATTTTTTTTTAACTCACAAATTTCAAATTGAATTTTTTTCAAGATGCAATTTCACCATCAAAATCCATTGATATCAATATCGACTCTAACAAGCTAATACTTACGAAGATATGATTTTTCGAAATTTCAATAATGAATCGTAAGTACTTCTATGTTTTCACAGAATGCTATAATTATTCTATCTATGAATTATTATATGATATGTGTTCATACTTGTACATATCATCCTGTTTTATAAGAGAGAGTCAAATTCATTTCAGCTATTTTAATTTGATTTCTTCCATATGGTGCAGTTCTCATTCTCAGATTGCTCATTTAATCTTGATTAATAAACTATAATTTTAATTGAATTCCCTTTATGATGCAGTTCTATCATAAGAATACATTGATCATTCCCAACTCTGAGAAACCAATACTTTCGGAGATATGATGTATCAAAGGTTGAACAAGAGCACCAAAGCTCCTGTCCACAGGACTTGAACCAATTTTCTGCTACAATCTTACCCAAATACCTTTTTTCCAACTTTGGCTGCTTACATCTCAGAAACTAAGCATACAAAACCATTTAAACTCAATCATTTTTCTAACGATTCATCCCATTACACCGTAGTGAAATTTCCACCAATTTGACAGAGAACCAATTTCCCATTTTTAAGTAATTTGCATACACCTCTAATGTGAGACTATACTGATAATTGTGTAAGTGGCAATTTAAATATCGAAAATCGCTACAAATTTTGATTGCTATGCTAATTCTGATAATGAGATAATTAAAACTGTTAAGAACTCTGCAAATTTGAATTGCAAAGTCAATTTTGAGAATGAGATAAGGAATACCAAGAAAATTACTGGTGTGTTTTTCTCCAGATTGAAGACGAATATACAGGGTGATTTCTACCAATGACCCAACGGGGAGGGGGTAGTAGTGGACCATATGACTAGTCAAAAATGGGCACTCAAACATCTCTTATGCCTAATTGTTTTCGGAGATACAGGGTGGTTCCTGAAAATCATAGTTCCAAACCCCTATAAAATTCAAAACTGTGGAATCGATTCTGACAATATTTTGCAAACTTATTGTTTTTGAGACACTTAGAATCCGAATGCGAAAATGAAAACAGAAACCGGACCGTACTAGAACATTAATTTTTTACCTCAAGATACCAAAACATCACTCAGTACATGAAACAAAATTTTTGTTGCCAGTGAAGAGATGACAGAATACTACGGAAACCAATAATATAATCAATTCGAATGGCACAATTTTTTTCTACGGAGTAGAGCCATCTGAAAATCAATATATCTCTATTTTTTCATTTAAAAAATTGGTTCATGCACTGACGTGAAGTCAGGAGCTTTTGCGCGTATGTTCTATTGTCCAATCTCCTGAATGGACAATAGCACAATTTTTTTTCGTAATTTTTTGAAAATTTTCTAGGAATACGGTTCTCACAAAATTTCACACTCGTCTTTATGTCGATATTATACAACTAGTTACCAAGCTTCAATTCGATCGAGTCTACATTTTTTGAGTTATCGAGGAAATAATATTCCAGGTGGGTTAAACTCCGAAATCGTTGAACCGATTATGCCCAAAAACAATCTTAACTCTCCCATTCGGACGCGCAACCTACACTGAAAATTGCAAGTCCTTATCTCCTTTCGTTCGAAAGTTATCAAGGCAACGGTCACCCATCCAGCTACTGAACTCACACAAGGCTGCTCGGATCTCCAACTATATAGATCCGTTCGTATTCAAACTTGGAACTTTGCAGTAGAGTTAGGTTCTGAAGGCTCTCGCAAAATTTCAGCGATGTCGGACGAACAGCTTCTGATGTATAACATTTTTTTCAAGGATTTTTCAATGATTTTCTAAAAAATTTTCGCGATGACATTCTGCATACGTCTTGTATTTTTCGAGCTTTTGAGAAAATAACAACTAAATTTCAGATGGGTATAACTCCAAAACCGTTAGGCTGAATATGCCTATAAACAAACTCAAATGTGGCATTCAGATACACAACCTAACCTGAAAATCTCAAGTGCTTATCTCTTTCCGTTCTCAGGATATCGTTACATAAATAATATATATATTTTTTTTTTTTTTAATTTAATGCTTTTGGCTTTTACTTGATGCAAATCCATATTAACTCAATGAAAAATTATATACGATTTACACTTATTTATTCAATATTGTGACGCGTTTCGTCGACACAGCGACTGGTAGCGACGAGGTAGTCTGATGAAGTCGCTGTGTCGACGAAACGCGTCACAATATTGAATAAATAAGTGTAAATCCTATATAATTTTTCATTGAGTAAATAATATTTTCTATAATTTTTTTTTTAATTTTCTGGCGATTATCACAAAATTTCACGAACGTCCTTATATTTATATTAGGTTTATATTCTACAACTACTCACCACGATTCAATTTGATCGGATTTGTATTGGCTGAAAACAAAATTATTACTCAGAAACCATTGGGCCGATTATGCCCATTAACGGACTATTCCGTCGTATTGGGGCTTGATACCTACCCTGAAAACTTCTAATCACTATCTCTTTACATTCTCAAGTTATCTTGGCAACGGCAGGCTGGCCGGACAGAATCAAATTTGACCTAGAATTCTTCATCAGGGAGTCGATCACAATCGTTTGAGAACTTTTTCGGCAAAAAATTCCAAAATTAGAGATATTTGGGCAAAATGATAAAGGGATGTTCCCCAGAATATGCGCGCAAAAAGCACTGGTGTGAGGTCGGTGTTCTTTTGCGCGCTTGTTTATGACACTCAACATGAACGAGCGCAGCAAAGAAGACAAACCTAACGTCAGTGCTTCTTCAATTATTGTTGCTTATTCATTCTATATATTCTTATATACAGATTTGTTCAACTATTCGAATATTCGAAAAAAATATCAAATGACTCCTTAATAATCAATTAATAATAATAATACTTTATTTGTTCCAATATAACTATGTTACAATTAAATAAAATAATGTTCTATCGTGAACAAACAATCTACAATGATGATAATAATGGTCAAATTTTCCACGTCACACTATTTACATGCATAAGTCTTTTTTGAGCGCATGTTCTGGACAACAGCGTGCTATCATTTTCCTAAATCTCGTTAATATTCTAATGTGACCGAATTGAAACTTGGTAACTATAGTTGTGGAATTCCAACATAAAGAAGTATGAAAGATTTTGTGAGGATTGTTTGAGAAATATTATTTACCACACGATAACTTGAGGCATAATTGACCAAACGGTTTTGGAGTTATAAAATCTGAAATATCTGAAATTTTGTTGTTATTTCCTCATTGACTCAAAAAATTCAAATCCAATCCAATTCAAACATGGTCATTAGTTATAGAATGCCAACGCTTACATTTTTGCAGAATTTCGTGAGGATCATATATCTAGAATACTTAAAAAAAATCATTGACACGTTTTCAAAAATTCTATATCTCAGAAACTGTCCGTCCGATATAGCTATCCGTTCAAGAGCCTTCCAAACCTAACATAACAGCCAAGTTCCAAATTTGAACACGATCGGATCTATAATATCTATATTATCTATACAGGGTGAGTCTTTGACCACTGCATTAATTTTAACCAAAGATTCCTCTCATCAAATGAAACACTTTTTTCATTTACCATTTTTCCAGATTCGGCTCAGGTAAAAAATTACAAGCGTTTAAAGATTTCACAATGTGCTAATACACTCCCGCATATAAATTATCTATGACATTGTTGGCGGACGAGAATAAGGCATGGTAACGTGGCTTACAGCTTGATTCGGGATTCCAACGCTCAGGGACGGATCCATAAAAGTAGTGAAATTTCAGGAGTTTTCCATTTTAGAACATTCAATGAAGAATATCTCGAAAACGGTGCGTTTAAGGAGAAATGATGAAGAATAATATAATGTTCTCAAACGATGGAATATTCTTGAAATGACTCAAGAAAAACTTCATATGCTTTCTTTATGCTAATTTCGTTTAGTTTTATGAATCCACGAGTCCATAACTATAAAACCAGTCGAAGTAGAAAATAACTAATATTCGGAAAATATGTATCATAGTTATAGGAAACTTTGCGCCAACATTCATTTTATTCGAAAAAAGGATGTCAAAGCTACAAAATAAAAACTGATTTTTTTTCAAAATTTCAACAGCCTGTATCTTTTTACCTGAGCTGAATTTGGAAAAATGTTAAATAAAAAAAGTGTTTCATTTGATGAGAGGAATCTTTAGTTAAAATTAATGCAGTGGTCAAAGACTCACCCTGTATATCTATAAAAAATATTCCAGATGGGTACAACTCCGAAACCGATAGGCCGCTTATGGCCAACAACGAACTTAACTGACGAATTCGGATGCGCTATCTACACGGAAAATTGCAATTCACTATCTCTATCCGTTCGAAAGTTATCGTGACAACGGCCGCTCGGACAGAATCAAATTTGACTTCGAATAATAAGAAAAAGACGAAGATTACAGACATTTGGACAAAATGATAACGCGATGTTCCCCAGAACATACGAGCAAAAATAGTAAACTCAATCAGTGGGGATTCGAATCCGGATCTCCAGCATGGCTGGCGAGCACGCTGTTTCAATTCTGAGATTTAAATGATTTAACATTTCAAAAGAAGTAGATACCAGATCGACATTTTATTTTCACAATAATTCCGGAGATACAAAGCCGATCGAGCTGAAATTTGGTACTCAATTGTAAAATGGCGGTTTGAAGTTTTAATGCAGAATTTCAGTTTTCAGATAGTTCCTGAAATATAAATTTTTTTAGTTATACGATCCTCACGAAATTTTGGGAAAGTTTTCGCGTCGGCATTCTACAAGTATTTACCAACTTTCAATTCCATCGGATCTGTATTATTTGAGTTATTGGGGATACAATATTTTAGATGGGTATAACACTGAATCCGTTTGACCAACTATTCCTTATAACGAAATCAACCATCGTATTCGTATGCGCAACCTATTCTGAAAATTGCAAGTCACTATCTCTTTTCGTTCGAAAGTTATCGCGCAACGGACGGTTGGATAGAAGTAAATTTGACCTCGAATTCTTTATCATTCGAACTTAATCGTTTGAGAACATTTTCGCCAAAAATTCGAAAATTACAGACATTTGGACAAAATGGTAGCAAAGCATAATTCGCTAATTCGGTATCTAAGATCGTTATTAAAAGGTTTCTTTCTGGGTTTTCTCTCCCAAACTCTGAAAAATATCTATAAAATAAAAATGAATTATTTTGTGATTTGCTTCTGCGTAAGAAACAATAGATATTTGTCAGACGCAATCAATTGAACAATGTTGCCTAACAAACAACAACGAAAAAACATCAACGAAGAAACAACTATATCGTAACGTTTCGGAGTCTATATCAGACTCCTTCGTCAGACGCTTAATGAAAATCTTTAGAATTATTTTGTTGATAGTTATTGTGAAATTCAAGAATTGTCACATTGACAGTATTTGAAAATCATAGCTAACATAGTTCTACTTTGCATAGGAATTTCCAAGTTCCAACTCCTTTTTCAATAAATTTAGCCAAATATGGTCAATACCAATTGAGCAATTTGCAAAATTGCATTCTCTGTTCAATAAAATACAAGATGTAAGAATTTTTTTAAAATAAACTTCGCATTTTATCACGGAAATAATTGAAACAAAAGAATTTCCTGCTTTCAATTAGAATAATAATTAACAATATTCATTTACCGTTAATTTTCATTCGAATTCCGTGTTCTTTCTAACATAAGAAGGTAAACCTTGAATACAAGCTATAGGTAGGTAGATACACGGAGAATTATTTTAAAAATACTAGATACCTATACCTAAGCAATATTGTTATGATGTGAAAAAAAAACTCACTACGATAGTTCCAACAAATTAATCGCCCAACATACATATACGTATAGTCACTTCATCAGTGAGTCAAGCCTAATCGTTTGAGACCATTTTGGCAAAATCATTATTTCAATATAATATCCTCAGATCCATTAGTATCCTATACTGTAGAGCAGTGGATTTGGAAATAATTACCCATAATTACTTCAGTTTTTTTTTTAAGACAAAGTGACTTTATTAGTCAAACTTGTTCATCGGAAAATCGGAATGTAAACAACTGAATAAGTGGACGAATTAAACATATTACTTATTGGCCTCAATATATCTGGTGTCATTTGAAAACAAGCTCATCGCTATCGGAGTTTGTAAACGTTATAGCTAGTACAGGATTTATTTGTTCAGTCAAGGTTGTGATTAGTGGTGACGTTAACCTAAAATTTGTTGATTCTTTCGATTGCGGAATTTCTTGATACACGTAAGCAAACGTTTTTTTCGTGTTGAAAGCCTCATTCACCCGTTACATTCCTGACATCTGAAATCAATTCCAGATCTTCATTTATTTATAACATCTCTTGTTTTTCACTTAAATGGACAACATTCCGAAAATTAATTCCACCTTTTCAAAAATGAATTGATGACTCACTTGAAACACGTTCTTGGATTTACATCCGAAATATTCACAGCCGATCAAGTTTTTTTCCCAAGCACTCCTAAAAATCAGAAACAGAAGGCCATTCAGCTCAAATTCACTCTGAAATAAGTACCACATATGAAGAATTACCCATCCAGAAATAAAGTTACTTCTTTATGTACATTTTTTTTAGCGGAATAATAAGGGAGTGAAGACTATTTGAAGGAGCAATTTGAAAACCACACTTCTTCAAATATCTTCTAAACAGTTTTTATGACGGAGTTCAAATTTCGGGAGTGACATTAGGATAATTATTTTAATGTCACCACCTATTCCATCCCTTTTGAATACAGAGTAGTTTGTGAGGGTAAGTAAGGGTTATTACGCCATACATTTCAATTCTGAATTATATAAATTAATGATTTTGAAAATTGTTTCTGTGGACTATTCTACGCAAAAAAGATTTTCTTGTAAGAATTCCATAGATAGGTACCACCGTTTTCGATTTATTCAAACTCAAAGGTATACATGTATTTTACTGTAATCGTCACTATCATTTTGCCCAAATGTCTGTAACTTTCGAATATTTTACCGAAAATGGTCTCAAACGATTACGTTAATGGGCATAATCGGCCCAACAGTTTCCGAGTAATAATTTTGTCATCGACCGATACAGATCCGATCGAATTGAAACTTGGTGAGTAGTTGTGGAATACTGACAAAAAGACATTTGTGAAATTATGTGAAAATCGTATCACTAAAAAATTATTAAAAAATTAAATTCACCACACGATTATTCGAGAACGAGAAGCGAAAGCGATCTGCAATTTTTAGGGTAGGTTGCACAGCCGAATGCGACATTAGAGTTCGTTAATTGGCATTATCGGCCAAACGGTTTTGAAGTTATACCCATCTGAAATTTGGTTGTTATTTCCTCAATAACTCGAAAAATACGAATCCGATCCAAATCAATCACGGTAATTATTTGTGAAATGCTACGCAAAAATTCATTTCGTGAGGTTCATGTCACTAGAAATTTTTAAAAAAATCATTGAAAAAAATTTTGTAGGTATATCAGGAAATATTCGTCCGTAATTGCTGAAATTTTACGAGAGCCTTCAAGAACTAACTCCTAAGCCAAGGTCCAAGTTTGGGTCTATATTGTTAGAGATCCGAGAAGCCTTGGGTGTAAAATATCGACATAAAGACGTCTGTGAAATTTTGGAAGACCGTACCAGTAGAAAATTTAAAAAATATTAGGAAAAAATATTATGTATCTCACGATACTTTGATAATTGAAAGAGGCGACTTTCAATTTTCAGGGTAGGTTCCGCATCCGAAGGTGACATTTAATTTTGTTTATTGGCATAATCGGCCAAATGGTTTTGGAGCTATATTCATCTGAAGTTTTTGTTGTTATTTCCTCTATAACTCAAAATATACTAATCTGATCTAATTAAAATTCGCTAATTATCTGTAGAATGCTGATCTACTAATTTTCACGGAATTTCATCAATATCGTATCCTGAAATTACTTGGGTCGTAAGTTTTTTCGTAAATTATTAGATATTCAACGAATTCCAATTCCAATAGAATATATTTGTCAGTTTGGAATTGATTAGTGTTGTTATTGTGATATTGCCCTTGACAGTGGAATTCGTCTTATTTACAATTTTTTATTATTTTTGCCCTGAATATATCATACCTACTATTCAAATTCTGAACTGACAGATAAACTTCTAGTATTAGAGGAATGTTCAAGAAATGCTGCTGCTGTAAGAGGCTATACAGGAAAATATCCGAACATACATTTTCCCAATGCCAGTACTGAACGACGACTGAGAACAGCTGGTTGTCTTCAAAGAATGAAAAAGATGCTGGTCGGAGGAGCAAGAGCGGTTAAAGTTGAACAGCAAATATTGGAGGCTGTAATAAATGAGCCCATAATCAGTATACGCAGATTAGGATTAAAACTTGTTCAAACAGACAAATTATATCTCCGAAAGTATTGGATTCTCAGAGTTGGGAATTATATCAATGTATTCTTATGATAGAACTGCATCATAAAGGAAATTCAATTCAAATAATAGTTTATTTATCAAGATTAAATGAACAATCTGATGATGAGAAATGCACCATGGAAGAAATCAAATTAAAATAGCTGAAATGAATTTGACTCTCTCTTATAGAACAGGATGACATGTACGAGTATGAACACAGATCACATAATAAAGCTTAAATAGAATAATTATAACATTCTGTGAAAACATAGAAGTACGATTCATTATTGAAATTTCGATAAATCATATCTCCGAAAGTATTAGCTTGTTGGAGTTGAAAATGATATCAATGGATTTTTATGGTGAAACTGCATCTTAAATAAAAATTGATAAGCACTGAGTTCCGAGGAACTAGAGTGCCAAAAAGTGTAATTCCCTTTCCGGGATTTGAGCCCACCTTCTCTCGTTCCGAAACCGAAAACTCGACGGATTAGACCCCCGGGCTATCGGGCTCGTACGATCTTGTCGATCTCCGGTATTAGATTAAAACGTCGGTACTTACCTGGGATATATATTCTTAATTTTCACTTTTCGACATAAAATCGCCACATGGGGGTTTATTTGATGGTTTTTTACCCTTATCTTCGCTTTTCGTCAACTTTCAGGCCCGAAAACTGCCTAGAACGGCCGTTTTCAGACCCCGTCTCTCTAATCTCGATTTTGAAGTTTCTCGAAGCATGTCTCAGGAAAATAAGTTGATATTATGGCAATTCATACATAGAATAATTATATAATTCTGTGAAAACGTAGAAATACGATTTATTATTGAAATTTTTAAAAATCATATCTCCGAAATTATCAGCTTGTTAGAGTTAAAGATGATATCATTGGATTCTCATGGTAAAACTGCTTATTGAAAAAAATTTAATTGGGAATTTGTTATGTAAAAAAAAATTTTTTTTTGTTACTCCGAAACCATCTGTCTGATTATGCCCAATAACGAACTTAGCCGAGATATTTATCTCCCAAACCTACTCTGAAAATTTCAACTGTCTAGCTCATTCCGTTCGAGAGTTATCGTGCCTACGGCCTGCGGCCAGCCGGCCAGAATTAATTTCGACCACGGATTCTTGATCAGTGAGTCGAACCAAATCGTTTAAGACCATTTTCATCGAAAAATTCGAAAATTACAGACATTTAGGCAAATTGATAAGCACTAGAGCGCCAAGAATATTTCAAATCAAAGTGTTCTAAGAGTTCTGCATGAACAATTACATAGTTACCACAATCAACAAGTGCAGGAATTATTACCTGAGCTGACAATATGCCACTTATGCAGCTGATTTTTGTCAAGTATTGCAAAGTGAAGTGTATAATGAACCAAATGTTATAAGCAACATTCTTTTTACGAACGAGACTACATTTACAAGACAAGGTATGTTCAATTCTAGAAATATGCATTTCTGGTTTGTAGAGAATCCAAGGGCTACAATGGAAACTCCCTTCCAACACACGTTCAAGATAACCGTTTGGGCAGTTACTTTAGGATATAGTTTTAGCCATGACTGCTATAGAATACAGCCCTTCTAATTTCGAATTTGATCACATCATTTTAGTATTCCATCACTTGATTTGTAATAATAATACTACAACACTTGGATTCGTGAGCATTTTGGCTGAATTTTATTCCATTGCTTATTACGGAACTTACGATAGCATTTCGAAATTATTGAGAATGGAATCTACATGTGATCATAACTGTTTGTCATATTATTTGCAGTTTACAAAACATCATATACATTTTGAAATAAATAACTCAATATTTATCACTAGAACAAACCAAAATAGATGCGCCAAGCGAATCAGAACTGGAATTTCAGAATACTCCACCTGAAATTATTGAATCAGTTCAAACAATAACCGAGGGTTTATTACCTCAGAAATCAAACGATACACATGAACACGGTGGCTAATTTGAATTGAATGTTGAGTACTTCAAGCTCAGTAGATAGAGCGAGCCGAAGATCTACCCAAAGGATAGTGGACACCATTCACTGTCGGTTCAAAAATTAACAGTGCTGTATCTAAGCTGCCATCAGGATAGATTAACAAAGTTGGAAAAGAACACAAGTGACTCTCCTTAGTCGCACAAGCTCCTAGAAGATTTGGGAGGGTCAGTATAATCCTAATCATGTTAATCGCACGCGCGCCAAAGCAGAGTGACTTTTTACACTTTTTCTTTCATCGTTAAGTCAATCTGCTTTTGCGCGCGTGCGATTAACATGATTAGGATTATACTGACCCTCCCAAATCTTCTAGGAGCTTGTGCGACTAAGGAGAGTCACTTGTGTTCTTTTCCAACTTTGTTAATCTATCCTGATGGCAGCTTAGATACAGCACTGTTAATTTTTGAACCGACAGTGAATGGTGTCCACTATCCTTTGGGTAGATCTTCGGCTCGCTCTATCTACTGAGCTTGAAGTACTCATCATTCAATTCAAATTAGCCACCGTGAACACGCGCGCCAAAGAGTACTGACTACACGTCAGTGCTTTTTTTTTTTTTTTCAAGTTCCTTTAACAAATATAGCTATCAATACAGTTTGGCTGTTAGCTTTACCGTAGATCGAAACAAAATGCGGTTGTGGGACCTCCGTTTGGAGAGCAATTGCCTCTTCTCCAAATCCGAACGTATTTTAATATAGATCTACCGAATATAGTTATTTATAAATTCGCCTCAGGGCCACCATACAGACATTTCAACTCGGAAACAACGCTATTTCCCCCAAACTGACTTGTGTCCGTGCACTGAATTGACATGAATATTCTTTTGAAACCTCACAATATCGGCTCATTGCTTCCAACATAACCCAAACAACCCAAAACCATTCACTTCTCATCTGCGCAAGCGCAATATACTCGTGCCTGCAAGTCCTCCCAAAATTACACACCTCACAAAAAACTCCGATTCTCCAACACTAGTGGTTCAGGAGATATCGCTTCTTGAATCCACGCATGCGCAGACCCTCACCAGGGGATTCTATAGAGGAATAGCATCCGCCACCCTAAGATCCCAATCCTCTCTGACGAAAGCACCAGCAGTTAAATCACTGATGGTCTGCTCATGCGCATAACGAAAAATGCCGTAAGGGGTAACATCAATTTCGAAATTAGCCCCAGGGCCGCGATACGGACACCTTAACTCGGAAACAACGCTACATCCCCCAATCTGACTTGTCCTTGCACTGAATTGCCATGAATATTCTTTTAAAACCTCACAATATCGGTTCAGCACTCCCAACATAACCCATACAACCCAAAAACAGTCACTTCTCTTCTGCGCATGCGCAATCTACTTGCGGCTGAAAGTCCTCCCAAAATCACACACCATACAGAAAACTCCGATTCTCCAACACTAGTGGTTGAAGAGATATCGCCTCTTGAATCCACGCAAGCGCAGACCCTCACCAGGGGATTCTGTAGAGGAATAGCATCCGCCACCCCAAAACCCCAATCCTCTCTGACGAAAACTTCAGCAGTTAAATCACTGATGGTCTGCTCATGCGCATAACGAAAAATGCCCGTAAGGGGTAATATCAATTTCAAAATTGGCCCCAGGGCCACGGTATGCACACTTCAACTCGGAAACAACGGTATTTCCCCCAAACTGACTAGTGTCCGAGCACTGAATTGCTATGAATATTCTTTTAAAACCTCACAATATCGACTCAGCACTCCCAACATAACCCATCCAACCCAAAAACAGTCACTTCTTTTCTGCGCATGCGCAATCTACTCGCGGCTAAAAGTCCTTTCAAAATAACACACCTTACAAAAAACTCCGATTCTCCAACACTAGTGGTTCAGAAGATATCGCATCTTTAATCTACGCATGCGCAGACCCTCATCAGGGATCTGGATTCTATGGAGGAATAGCATCCGCCACCCCAAAACCCCAATCCTCTCTGACGAAAACTACAGCAGTTAAATGACTTCTCATCTGCGCATGCGCACAACGAAAATCTCCGGAAAAGGCAGCATAAACCTCAAAAAAATAGTTTTCGGCATTTTTAGCAAAGTATTTCGCAAAATAGTAGTAATTTTTTTATTTGTTTCATGTCACGCGATCTTCACGAAATTTTGCAAAAGTGTTTGCATTGGTCTTTTGCATCTAACTACTGAGTTTCAATTTAATCAGATCAGTATTTTTCGAGTTATCCTGAAAACAAAATTTTAAATTTTTTTGCTACTTTAGGGCCGTCCGATCAAAACAAAACTTCGCAGGCATATAAAGGTCATGATTCTTCAATTTGCTGCCAAATTTCAGAAAGATCGAGTGATTGGTTCCGGAAATATTCATTAAAAACGTTTTGACTAAAAACGGCCTTAACTCCGAAACCGCTCGGTGGATTTCGCCCGTTAACGAACTTGTCCGAGATATTTACGCTACAAAACTATCCTGCAAATTTCAACGCTCTAAGTCGTTCCGTTCGAGAGTTATCGTGCTAACGGCCGGCCGGACCGGACGGACAGAATTGAATTTGACCTCGAATTCTTCATCAGGAAGTCGAACCTAATCGTTTGAGACCATTTTCGAAAAAAAATTCGAAAAATACAGACATTGTGACGAAATGATAGCACGCTGTTCCTTGCGGAACACGCGCGCAAAAATACTACACTCATTTTATGGACTGGAAAGAAGCGAATAAGACCAACCGATTCATTCTCGAAATACGTGTTTCTGGCATATTTTCATGATTTATCAATGAAATGGAAATCATCTACTTTGTGGAAAACATATTCACTACTTAAATCTACTGTGAACGTGAAACACGACATTGACATATCCAAATATAAATTATCTCCGAAAGTATTGGTTTTTCAGAGTTGGGAATGGATTCTTACTTTCTCTTCCGCTGTGGTTACTATGAATACAGCATGATACGGTTCAATACAAACATGTGTCTGTAAGAACAACTGTCAGTGCTGTGGTTACTAAGGATACGGTTCAATACAAACATAATTGTATGCGTCATTTGCTATTGTGAAATTATTGAAGAGATCCGAAATTCCTAAAAATTTGTGGAGGTTGACGAAAAAATGTAATATGCACCTGGTGAAAAACTGTCTATTGATAATCGACTCTGTTAAAAATAAATCCTTCAGAAGGTAATATTTCATGTTTATTCTGTGAATTATTTTGGCAGTGAAAAAAAGTCCTTTTCTCACGGTGAAAAAGGTAAACATTTACGCATCAACAGAGATGCAAAAATATCAAATTTTTTTAACAGTTGTACAAAAAGTACTTCTTCGTCCGCAAAATTACTTTTTCATCCGCTGTGGTCACTATGAATACACACATAAGTATCTTTAAGAAAAACTGTCAATGCTGTGGTCACTATGGATCTGGCACGGTTCAGTACAAACATAAGTGTATGAATAGTCTTTTGCTTTGTATCTGTCATTTGCTATTGCGAAATTATTTAAGAGGTCCGAAATTCATCAAAATATGTAGAGGTCGAATCAAAAATGTAATATGCACCTCGGCGAAAAATTGTCTATTGTCTCGTCTGCTTGCTATCAAATTGCAGACCCGACTATAATAAACAGTTTTTCGTCTTTGGTACATAATTAACTATTTCAGGTTACAGGGTGGCTCATGGTCGATGGTACTTTGGACTTTTAAGGAGAACGGGACGTACAATTTCATTGAGAATTTGGTTTCTTGGCTAGGAAGCACTCCTCTATCGATCTGGAGTATTTTCAGCTCTGTGGTGTTGCCGCTTATATCAAAAAGTACTAACACCTTTGATATTTCTAATGAAACACCCTATATATTATTACTTTTTTTGATTTGACGTAGCCTCTTGATTAATTCTATACCAACTTCCTCATTCCTACCTCTAGCGGTTTTCGATTGATTCATTGATTCACTTCCTTTTATGTGCAAAACATGACTTCAATTCAACATTCATTACTTCGTTACTTGGAATCCTAGAAAGCCAACATTTGATGGATTACCAATATCCCGTGTATAATTTGTGCATAATGACATACGTCCCTAATCATACAGGGTTGTTCAAAATCCAAGTCGTTTCATAGACATACTTAAACGATAAAAAGTCCATTTTTCCTAATCGAATCTTCGTGAAACCCTCCACAATTTTTTGCGCGTATGTTCTGGGGAACATCGCGTTATAATTTTGCACAAATGTCTGTAATTTTCGAATTTTTCACTGAAAGTGGTCTCAAACGATTTTGGGTTCGACTCCCTGATCAAGAATTCCAGGTCAAATTTGATTCTGTCCGGCCGGCCGTTGCCACGATATCTTGAGAACGGAAAGAGATAGCGACTTGAAATTTTCAGTGTAGGTGGCGCATCCCAATACGACGGACAAGTTCGTTAATGGGCATAATCGGCCCAATGGTTTGTGAGTAATAATTTTGTCTACAGCCAATACTAATCCAATCGAATTGAAACTTGGTGAGTAGTTGTAGAATATTGTGAGAATCGTATCGCTTGAAAATTTTTAATAAATATGATTTACGTCACGAAAACCTAAGAACGGAAAGAGATAGCGACTTCCAATTTTCAGGTTAGGTTGAGAATCTGAATGCGCCATTTTTTGAGATTGTTTATAGGCATAATCGGCAGAACGGTTTTGGAGTTATAGCCATCTGAAATTTGGTTGTTATTTCCTCAATAACTTGAAAAGTACAAAACCGATCCAATTCAAACATGGTTATTAGTTGTAGAATGGCGACGCGAGAATTCTTGCGAAATTTTGTGAGTATCGTATCAATTGAAAATTTTGAAAAATCATAGAAAATTATTGAAAAAAAATCTATATATCAGAAACTATTCCTCCGAAATCGCTGAAATTTTGTGAGAGCCTTCAGAACCTAACTCTCCTACTACCAAGTTTCAAGTTAGAACATGATCGGCTATATTGTTGGAGATCCGAACAGCCTTGTGTGAGTTCAGTTGCTGGATGGGTGACCGTTGCCTCGACAATTCTCGAACGAAAAGAGATAGGGACTTCCACTTTCAAGATAGATTGCACATATGAATGGGTGAGATAATTTCGCTGTTGGCCATAATCGGCCCAACGGTTTCGGAGTTATACCCATCTGGAATATTATTTCCCCGATAACTCAAAAAATTATCCCTCTATCCCATTTAAGCTTGGTAAATAGTTGTAAAATATCGACATGAAGACGTGTGTAAAATTTTGTGTGGACCGTACCACTAGAAAATTTTTTAAAAATTACGAAAATATATTATGTAACTCATGATTCCTTAAGAACGGAGAGAAATAGCGACTTGCAGTTTTCAGGGTAGATTGCGCATCTGCATGCAATATTTGAGTTCGTTAACTAGCATAATCGGCCAAATGGTTTCGTAGTTATATCAATCTGAAATTTGGTTATTATTTCCTCAATAACTCAAAAAATACACATCCGATCATATTCAATCATGATTATTAGTTTCTAGAATGCCAACGCGAAAATTTTTGCGAAAAGTCGCGAGGATCGTAGCACTGGAACATTTTCAAAAAATCATTGAAAAAAAATTTGTTCAAGCACTGACGTGAAGTCAGAAGATTTGCGCGTATGTTCTATTGTTCATTCTTCTGTATTGTACACCCTTAATCGAATTTACCATGGTGAATTATGTTGTCCATTCTCCTGTATTGGACACTCTTAATTCGAATTTACCATGGTAAATTCGAATTAAGTGTACAATACACTCTGTTCTCAAGTTATCGTGACAACAAAAATATTATTTAATAATTTTTTTAAAATTTTCTAGCCAAATGATTCGCACAAAATTTCACGAACGTGCTTAGGTTCATATTCTACAACTACCCACCAAGTTTCAATTTGATCGGATTTATATTGGTTGAAAATAAAAATATTACTCGGAAACCACTGGGCTGATTATGCCCATTAACGAACTCGTCCGTCGTATTGGGATGCGCCACCTACCCTGAAAATTTCAAGTCGCTAGTTCTTTTCGTTCTCAAGTTATCGTGGCAACGGATGGCCGGACGGCCGGACGCCGGACGGACAGAATCAAATTTGACCTCGAATTCTTCATTGGGGAGTCGAACTTAATCGTTTGAGACCATTTCCGTCAAAAAATTCGAAAGTTACAGACATTTGGGCAAAACTATAACGCGATGTTCCCTAGAACATACGCGCAAAAATTGGTTCAAGCACCGACGTGAAGTCAGAAGCTTTTGCGCGTATGTTCTCTTGTCCATTCTCGTGTATTGGACACTCTGAATCGAATTTACCATGGTGAATTCTATTGTCTGTTCTCCTGTCCAATACAGGAGAATGTAGTGAAGATGTATTGAAAGAGAATTGAATTTGCCATCAAACGATACATATTCCTATACCTAAATTGTAAGATTTTCGAATTAAAATCAAGTTTTCATGCCGATGGGAATATTGAGCTACATTTTGTATTAGGTTTCGTTTTTGGCTCTGTTGTTCCTCGGAACATAGTGCTTATCAATTTGTCCGAATGTCTGTAATTTTGGAATTTTTGCCTGAAAATGGTCTTAAACGATTTCGTTCGACGTACTGATCAAGAATCCATAGTCAAAATCGATTCGGTCCGGCCCGGTGTCCGGCCGGCCGTCCAGCCGTTAATACGATAACTCTCGAACGGAATGAGCTAGACAGTTGAAATTTCCAGAGTAGGTTAAGAAGATACATATCTTGGTTATGTTCGTTATTGGGCAAAGTCGGCCAGGTAGTTTCGGAGTAACAAAAAAAAATGTTTACACTACAAATTCTAGAATCATTTTTTGTAAGATGCAGTTTGATCATAAGAATCCATTGATGTCATTCTCAATTCGAACAAGCTAATACTTTCGGAGATATGATTTTTCAAAATTTCAATAAATATTCTCGATTCTATATGATTTCGTAGAATACTCTTAGAGTCATAGACCTACGTTTTGAATTTAATTACGAAAATTCTTGAGAATTGACGCACAGAAGCCAAATTGAAAAAGGGGGAAAGCCCTGTGGACAGGAGCTTTGGCGCTCTTGTTCAAACTTTGACAAATCATAACTCAGAGTAGGGAATGATATCAATGGATTCTTATTTAATTTGTTTTATTTTATGATGCAGTTATATTATAAGATTCTATTGATATCATTCCCAACTCTGAGAAACCAATACTTTCAGAGATATAATTTGTCAAAGTTTGAACAAGAGCGCCAAAGCTCCTGTCCACAGGGCTTGAACCCATTTTTTCAATGAAATCTCCGATAATACATTCAACCATACTTTACTATCGATGACGATTGTTAAATTACTTGTTGTATGAGATTTCATGGATACCTAATACAAAATGTAGCTCAATGTTCTCATTGGCATGAAGACATGGTTTTAATTAGGAAATCTTACAATTTAGGTATGAACATGTTATATTGTTTGGTCGGAAATTTAACTTTTTTTCAACATACCTTATGATATACAGGATATTGCATTTGAAAAAACGCACTTTTAATCGTTTAATTATGCTCGGAAACGCCTCGGATTTTGAACAACCCTGTATAGTTAGGGACGTATGTCATCATACTGAAATGTTACACGGGATATTGTTAATGCATGCCCGAAATCTTGGATTCCTAGGATTCCAAGTAACGAAATAATGAATGTTGATTTGAAGCTATGTTTTGCAGAAAAAATTGGTTCAAGCACTGACGTGAAGTCAGGAGCTTTTGCGCGTATGTTCTATTGTCCATACTCCTGTAATGAACACTCTTCTTAATCGAATTTACCATGATGAATTCTATTGTCTATTCTCCTGTATATTCGATTAAGAAGAGTCTCCAATACAGGAGAATAGACAATAAAAATCATCATGGTGAATTCGATTGAGAAGAGTGTCCAATACAGGAGAATAGACAATAGAATTCATCATGGTAAATTCGATTAAGAAGAGTGTTCATTACAGGAGTATGGACAATAGAACATACGCGCAAAAGCTCCTGACTTCACGTCAGTGCTTGAACCAATTTTTTTTTTCGATTAAAAGGGTCCAATCAGGAGAACGGACAATAGAATTCATCATGGTAAATTCGATTAAGAAGAGCAAAAGCTCCTGATTCACGTCAGTGCTTGAACCAATGTTCTATTGTCCATTCTTCTGTATTGGACACCCTACCATGGTAAACTCGATTAAGGGTGTCCAATACAGAAGAATGGACAATAGAACATACGCGCAAAAGCTCCTGACTTCACGTCAGTGCTTGAACAAATTTTTATATTAGCCATCAAACCTTTTTAATTCTTCATAATCATTACAAGAATGTCTGTCGATATGGAATATGGTAATAATTTGACATTTGAACACATCGTTTAATGCATAATCAATTTCAATACTTTTGTCACTCGTTGATGAGATGAGATATCTGAAATTATAGATAAACTCTAAATATTCCATTCAATATTGAAATATTAAAATTAAATTTCCACTTATTCATTTGTATTTCAAGATAATGAACGTTTGAAGCTAATGATTCATGTAAATTGTCTGTGAAAATTTGTTTTCATGGGTTAGGGGAAAAGAGTTATTGTGAAAATAAGATTCATTTATTTAGATACCAATCTATAAATTGTTTTATACTATCTACTAAGGGCCGATTTATTCAACCTCTCCGTAAAGTATTCGTCAACTATGTGCTCGTTGAATTTACTGATCCCCTTTAAAGTGAACATTTACAGATTACTTTCCTTTCGGTAAGGCTACTTGACAGTTTACAGGTCGTAAAATATATCAGCCCTCAGTGAACAAAAAATTTGTATACCTCACTGAAGCCGTAATACAAACAAAGGAAATAATTTCGAATAAAACTCTATTAACATATTCGATTATTTACTTCAAGAGAGATCAAGAATAACATTCATTTTGAAAATTCAATACTACATCAAGCAGCATGCAATACATTTTTTCGAGTTTGGACCACTGCTGCCCACATAATCATGGAGGATTCGTGAAACACTGCAGGGAGGATAAATACTTGTATATAGATTATTATTAAAATATGATAACTGACTTTCTCCGTTTCCTTATATACTACTTCTCGTTGTAAAATATACTTGGATTTTCCTCCGCAACACTAGGATACATCATTTTCAAAGTTAGCGTTGAATTATCAAGCCATTCTATTATAATATTAGTAAAATCTGTTCTTCAGAGGTATTCATTGTTAAGCATGCTAAGCAACAAGCATTTAAGAAACATATACCTGAAGTTCCACGGGAAAACAATATACATAATATATACCTACACACATGTTATATTGCATTGCCTTCTACTCCTATATTTTAAAATATTCTGCAATTAGAAAAATTAAAATGTTTCGTTAAAAATGCCTATTATATAGGTACACGCTGGCATCCAAACCCCCTGATGATGGATCGTAAGAGACCCATGATATCAGGAAAACAGATTTGTTTGAATAGAAACACTAGATTTTCTTCTTGGCTATTCCACTTTTGAACTTTAAAAATTTTAGTGTTCATGTCATCTTGGTTGCCTCTTATCAATATTAAATTTTCTCATGAGATATACTTAAGCTTCACAAATATTCAATCGACTAAGTTCCATATACCTTGTTTTTAAGAATTCTATCTGCAGTAACTCCAAGAGTAACTCATGCATTCTATTTGTCGAAAAGCATTACTTTTTTGCTCTACGTCAACTGGACCTTAATTCATTCCAACCTGAAAGGAAATATTAAGACTTGGATTTCTCTGAGTAAAGTAATTCATTCAATTCACTTCTATTACTTACTGCTGATTTTTAGCCAGAAATCCTGAAGGACATATACCAGATATCATCTTTCTGAACAACTTTTCCACAGTTCTCCATAATTTGGAATTTCTTTCACATACGTAAACAATATTTCTAGATTCCTCCAATCTTCAAATACAAGGTAATCTCGATTATTTTCAACGGAAGGAATACTCGTTCGTACTTCGTGGATTGAGAATATTTTGTTTACGTTTCAGATTTCAGATTCGATGTTGAGGTTAAAACGGGGCGCATGCGTAGATCAGAATGTAGTTTGTAGTATATCCATTAATCATGAATCATTCTCAAAAATACCACACAAGCAATTTACCGATCACTGCTAATATTTATTATTTACCAGAAATTCATCACAAATCGAAACTATTTAAATTAGAAATGTCAATTTTTACATGACTAACCCGGACTTAGCCATTTAACCCTGCTATTTTGCCGGGTTAAATTTTTATAGTTTTAACCCAGGGTTAGGCTCTAACTCTTGAAGGTGCAAGACCTATTATCAATTTAACCCTAGGTTTAGAGTTAATCCGGATTTAATTAGATAACCCGCATTCGTGCAAGTGGGCCTTAGTGGCCTACATGGCCTAGAATTCCTCTCTACCCATCACAAGATTTAATATCCACAAATGAGCCTCTCACCTTACAAGATCAGAAGCCTTCAGCAAAATTTCAGCGATATCATATTAAAAATAATACATAACCTTTCAAAAGTCCCCTCTCGCAAATATACTCCTCTGAAGGCACATGGATCTCTTGAAGAAGAATCGCCTTCTCTATTTCTCAAAGATATTCACTCTTGTTCATAGAAATCCCTTCAATATTTAGTTGCCTCCTCCTAAGGAGGATCTCTTTCAAAACCAGGTCTGACCACTAATGTAGGGCTATCATCTCCCATAGATTTGTGATGAAATAAGACGATTTTCCCATAATATAAGAGCGAAAATATGTCATCATGACATTCATATTTTTATTGGCGCTCTAGTTCCTCGGAACTGAGTGCTTATCAATTTGCCCAAATGTCTGTAATTTTCGAATATTTCGATGAAAATGGTCTTAAACGATTTGGTTCGGCTCACTGATCAAGAATCCGTGGTGGAAATTCATTCTGTCCGGCCGTCCGGCCGGCCGGTCCGGCCGGCCGGTCCGGCCGGCCGGTCCGGCCGTAGGCACGATAACTCTCGAACGGAATGAGCTAGAGAGTTGAAATTTTCAGAGTAGGTTTGGGGGATAAATATCTCGGCTAAGTTCGTTATTGGGCAAAATCGGACAGATGGTTTCGGAGTAACAAAAAAAAATTTTTTTTTTTACGAAACAAATTCCAAATTAAATTTTTTTTGATAAGAAGTTTTATCATAAGAATCCACTCATATTATTTTTAACTCTAACAAGCTAATACTTTCGGAGATATGATTCTTCAAAATTTCAGTAATAAATCGTATTTCAACGTTGTCACAGAATGATATTATTCTATGTATGAATATGAATTGTCATAATGTCAAATGATGTTCCTACATTATCGAAGAATTGTGAGCGAAGTGAGAAAAATCTCAGTTGTTTGCTCCGAAATTAGTTTTTCTCAGAAAATTCTTACATTTCGGAACTGAACATGAAGTAAGAGATCTGAGAGTAGTGAGACTGCTTTTCATCCATAGACATAGATATAACTCTCGAACGGAATGAGGTAGGTAGTTGAAATTTTCAGAGTAGTTTAGGGAGATGAATATCTCGGTTAAGTTCGTTATTGGGCAAAATAAGCCAGATTTAATTTGATTTCTTCCATGGTGCTTTTCTCATTCTCATTATTGCTCATTTAATCTTGATAAATAAACTATTATTTGAATTGAATTTCCTTTAGGATGCATTTCTATCATATGAATACATTGATATAATTCCCAACTCTGAGAAACGAATACTTTCGGAGATATAATTTGTCTGTTTGAACTAGAGCGCCAGAAAGCTCCTGTCCACAGGGCTTGAACCCATTTTTTATTTATGAAGCTTCTCGCAAAAATACGACCATAGACTATATATTATCATACGACGATTCCCATCCGCTACACTTGGCTACCACTACGCTACCGAACTCACAAAAGGCTGCCCGGTTCTCCAACAATATAGATCCGATCATGTTCAAACTTGGAATTCTGCAGTAGAGTTAGGTTCTGAAGGCTGTTCCAAAATTTCAGCCATGCCGGACGAATAGTTTATGATATATAGATTTGTTTTCAATAATTTTCAACTATTTTTTTTTTAATTTTCTAGTTATACCATCCTCACGAAATTCTGCAAGAATTTTCGCGTTGGCATTCTTCAACTAATAACAATGTTTGAATTCAATCGGTTTTGTATTCTTCGAGTTAATGAGGAACAAAAAACTACCAAATTTCAGAAAATTTCAGATGGCTAGAACTCTAAAACCGTTTGAACGATTATGCTCATAAACAAACTCAAATGTCACATTCAGGTGCACAACCTAACCTGAAATTTTCAAGCCGCTATCTCCTTCCGTTCTCAGGTTATCGTGACAACAAAAATATTTTTTAATAATTTTTTAATAATTTTTTAGCGATCCGATTCTCACAAAATTTCACAAACGTGCTAAGGTCTATATTCTACAACTATTCACCAAGTTTAAATTCGATCGGATTTATTTTGGTTGAAAACAAAATTATTACTCGGAAACCATTGGGCCGATTATACCCATTAACGAACTTGTCCGTCGTATTGGGATGCGCCACCTACCCTGAAAATTTCAAGTCGCTAGCTCTTTCCGTTCTCAAGTTATCGTGGCAACGGCCGGACGGCCGTACGGCACCACAGAATTAAATTTCACATTTGGGCAAAACTATAACGCGATGTTCCCCAGAACATACGCGCAAAAAGAAAGCACATCAATTAATTACTCAAAAAGGGAGGAGAAAGTTGATACAGAATTAATCAGGAAGCTATGTCGATTCGAAAAAAGCAATAATATATAGGATGTTCCATTTGAAATATAAAAAATGTAAGTACTTTTTTATATAAAAGGCAACACTGCTGCGCTGAAAATATTCTAGATCTAGATCGATACAGCAGTGGTACATAGCCAACAAACCAAATTTTCAATGAAATCGTACTGTATATTCTAAAAACGACATAAATCAAGAATTTGAGCTCAGCATTTTTAAGATTAATTGCGAATACGAAAACTAACAAGCCGAGAGAATTCACAATTACTGGGAACTTTTATAACATTGTGAAGAAATATTCACTTTCAAGACCGTCCGATATGTTTGTTGATAATTTCTTCGTTCATTTTCGAAAAGGAAGATGTACAAAACAAGTAATTGGGATCACAAATTGGGAAATATGCATATGCCCAAACAAATTGCAAGTTATTTTAATCTTGATAATCCTGAAATATACAGTGGACATTGTTTCCTGCGTACAGCAGCTATATTGTGTTAGTAGATGCAGGAACTTATCTAACAATACTCAAAAGACTGGGGGGATGGAAATCTTTGGAAGTTTCTGAGGTAAAATTCAATGCGAAATCGAATGAACCTAGCTAATACGTTAATCTCTTCTATAATTGTTTGTTACCCCGGATTGAACATGCTCTTAACCACAAATGCTACGCATACAAACACAACTCTATCTTCTGAAAAGCATGTTATAGAGAATTCTTCACAGACTATCTCCGGTCCCGTTTTCAATTTCAATAATTGTCAAATTATAATAAATATAAAAGTCATTTTAAAATAGGTTGTGAAAATTCAGATATGTTCTTGAGTTTCTATTGTTGTTCCTCAATAAAAATAAACGTATTCTTTTAATTTCACCTCAACAGTCGTGGAGAAAGTACAGTCTGTTACTCGTTGGGAATGAAAATCCGACGCTAGTGATTACTCAGGTTCGCTTCCCACTTGACACAGAAACGCCATTGCAAACAAACATAAACATGTTTTTTGGCGCTCTTGTTCCTCGGAACAGAGTGCTTATCAATTGTCTGTAATGTCTGTAATTTTCGAATTTTTGGCTGAAAATGGTCTTAAACGATTTGGTTCGATTCACTGATCAAGAATCCATAGTCAAAATCGATTCTGTCTTGCAGTCCGGCCGGCAGTTAACACAATAAATAGCTCTCGAACGGAATGAGCTAGCTAGACAGTTGAAATTTTTGGGAGATAAAAATCTCGGTTGAGTTCGGTTTAGCTATTGAGCAAAATCAGCCAGGTTGTTTCGGAGTAACAAAAAAAAATGTTTCTCTATTTCAGTATTGTAATGAGTCCATTCCAGCACTAAAAACAGTGCTGGAATTAACTCATTCCCCCATTGTTCCTAGTAATATTTTTCGTTTTGTGGTAGTCAGCACTGACATTCGATCCTATAAAATTTTAACATACGTCAATTGACAATAATATAATCTGGATATAGTGTAATAATTATTGTTGAGAGGAAAAGTTTTATTTTCATTAAAAATAAGGTACTATACAGATTTCCTTATTGCTAATTTTGAATCATACATGCTATTACTTATATTAACAGAAAACTGTTTCAAATCTGATCTCCATTTCCTACGTACGATTCAAATTCCGTAATCTGTCAACTTTTGTAACAGTCACACCAACTGCCAAGATACAATCCAAAGTCACTAAGATGTACAATCCGAATTTTTCATTAAATTTCAACAGTATTCTACAAAACTTGCCCGAAATAGAGAAAATATCGTCTAATACTCGTTGCAGAAGGCATTTCCAACACTCATGCGTTCGAAAACTCGCTCCTTCGTCGCTCGTTTTCGAATTTCGCATTCGTGTTTTAATAGGAGCTCATTCTGCAACTTGTTTTAGAATATACTATTTTTACATTACAAATTTATTTTAAATCCAATTTTTTTAAGATGCTGTTTCATCATAAAAATCCATTGATATCATTCTCAACTCTAACAAGCTAATATTTTCAGAGATATGATTTTTCAAAATTCTCAATTCTATATGATTTCATAGAATACTCTAATTATAATTTCCTGATGTATGTAAATCCAACATCAGATGGGTCATAGACCTACGTTTCAAATTTAATTACGAAATTTCTTGATAATTAACGCACATGACCCAAATTGAAAAAGTGGGAAAGCAGGAGCTTTGGCGCTCTTGTTCAAACTTTGACAAATAATAACTCTGAAAGTATTGGTTTCTCCGAGTCGAGAATGATATCAATGGAGTCCTATTTCATTTAATTAATTTTATGATGCAGTTCTATCATAAGAATCCATTGATATCATTCCCAACTCTGAGAAACCAATACTTTCTCAGATATGATTTGTCAAAATTTGTCCACAGGACTTGAACCAATTTTTATGCACGATAGTGCTACACCACATTTCACAAGAATCTGTAGAACGTCGTTACATAAACATTTCCCTAATAGATGGATAGGCCATCTAGGCGGAATGCGGATGCAACGATTCAATGGACAGTATGGAGTTATTTGAGATCAAAAGTGTATAATACCCGAATTAATACAGTAGTATACGAGTTGAGAGATAAAATACAACAAGAATTTACCAATCTTCAAAATAATATAGTACCAATAAATCGATTGATACTGCCGCTAAATAATAGAATTAGACTATGTATTCAACAAAATGGAAGAAATTTGGAACAGTTTTTGTGAAACATTATTTTCATCATTAATTAAATGTATTATTTCAGTTTCCATAAATTGTTTTATTAATGCTAAAAAAAGTGTCAATCCCAAAGTCTATTTGATGTATTGTAGAAATGTAACGACTACAGTAGAATACAAGTATATATTTGAGTTTGAATAAATCGAAAATGGTGATTGATATCTCCCGAATTCTTACAAGTGCATATTGTTTGCGTTTAAAAGTTTAAAGTCTAATATACAAAAAATTGGTTCAAGCACTGACGTGAAGTCAGGAGCTTTTGCGCGTATGTTCGATTGTCCATTCTCCTGTATTGGACACTCTTAATCGAATTCACCATGGTAAATTCGATTAAGAGTGTTCAATACAGGAGAATGGACAATTGAACATACGCGCAAAAGCTCCTGACTTCACGTCAGTGCTTGAACCAATTTTTTTTTCGAGAATTCAGGAGCTTTTGCGCGTATGTTCAATTGTCCATTCTCCTGTATTGAACACTCTTAATCGAATTTACCATGGTGAATTCGATTAAGAGTGTCCAATACAGGAGAATGAACAATAGAACATACGCGCAAAAGCTCCTGACTTCACGTCAGTGCTTGCACCAATTTTTTTTTCATGAAGTCAGGATATAAAGCAATGATGAAAAAATTAACACATTATTGTCTACCTTCAATTCTTCTTTAGGAGAAGAATACATAATTATTCTTGAAAAATATTACTGGAATTAATTTCATATTTAAATAATCAAAGTAAAGAAAATTATAAGTTTAGTTACTAACATATTGAATGAAATTCAATTCAAAGTAATATTCAATTTCTTATTCTTAACCAATAAATGTCCATTGATAGATCTAAAGGTGATGAGGTGAAACATAAAGATATATTCTCATTAGTGATAGAAAAACTGGCCTAAAATTCCTCTCTACCCATCACGAGATTTAATATCCACAAATGAGCCTCTCACCATACAAGATCAGAAGCCTTCAACAAAATTTCAGCGATATCATATTAAAAATAATACATAACCTTTCAAAAGTCCCCTCTCACAAATGTACTCCTCTGAAGGCACATGGATCTCTTGAAGAAGAATCGTCTTCTCCATTTCACAAAGATATTCACTCTTGTGCATAGAAATCCCTTCAATATTTAGTTGCCTCCTCCTAAGGAGGATCTCTTTCAAAACCAGGTCTGACCACTAATGTAGGCTATCATCTCCTATAGATTTGTGATGAAATAACACGATTATCCTATAACATACGCGTAAAAGATATGTCATCATGACATTCATATTTTTATTTTTGAAGGTTCTCGCAAAAATACGACCATAGACAACATATCATACGACGATTCGCATCCGCTACCGGCGCTACCGCTTCGCTACCGAACTCACAAAAGGCTGCGCGGTTCTCCAACAATTTAGATCCGATCGTGTTCAAACTTGGAATTCTGCAGTAGAGTTAGGTTCTGAAGGCTCTTCCAAAATTTCAGCCATGCCGGACGAATAGTTTATGATAATTAGATTTTTTTTCAATAATTTTTAATTATTTTTTTTTAATTTTCTAGTTATACCATCCTCACGAAATTCTGCAAAAATTTTCGCGTTGGCATTCTACAACTAATAACCATGTTTGACTTCAATCGGTTTTGTATTCTTCGAGTTAATGAGGAACAAAAAACAACCAAATTTCAGAAAATTTCAGATGGCTATAACTCTAAAACCGTTTCGACGATTATGCTCATAAACAAACTCAAATGTCGCATTCATGTGCACAACCTAACCTGACATTTTCAAGCCGATATCTCTTGCCATTGTCAGGTTATCGTGACAACCAAAGTATTTTTTAATAATTTTCTAGCGATACGATTCTCACAAAATTTCACAAACGTGCTCAGGTCTATATTCTACAACTATTCACCAAGTTTAAATTCGATCGGATTCATTTTGGTCGAAAACAAAATTATTACTTGGAAACCATTGGGCCGATTATACCCATTAACGAACTTGTCCGTCATATTGGGATCCGCCACCTACCCTGAAAATTTCAAGTCGCTAGCTCTTTCCGTTCTCATCTTATCGTGGCAACGGACGGCCGGACGGCCGGACGGCACCACAGAATTAAATTTCACATTTGGGCAAAACTATAACGTGATAATCCCCAGAACATACGCGCAAAAAGACTATAGATAATTTTTAAAATAATTCATTCAAATAATTCAGCATTAACAAAATTATGGCGTAATAACCCTAACTTGACCTCACAATCTAACCTGTATTCATAAGGGATGAAATCGATGGTGACATGAAATCAATTGTCCTGATGTCTTATAATCACTCCCAAAATTTGAACTCCGTCATAAAAACTGTTTTCAAGATATTTAAAAGAATGAGGTTTTCAGTTCAATCCTTTAATGGGTGGTAACTACCTTATTATTTACTTTTCGAATAAAATCTATATAAATAAATACCCTCAATTTTGGACGTACTATCAGCTCTAGAAATTAATGTACATAATTCTGGACCACCTTGAATAAAGCGACATCAGATCGCGGAAGTCAAATTCCCATGACTGTTACAGCGCATTGGTCAATGGTTCTAACACAAAAAAAAATTAATAAGCACTGAAGTTGGATCAGTCCGATTTGGCAAGCTCTTTCAAATTCATAGTGCTTACCCATCCAGGTATATAGAACTCAGAAAAAAAATAATATTTTCCCAATATTTCCAACAATATCTATTTCAAATCTGGCTGTAAAATTAGTTTTGAAAAATTCTTGCGGTATCTGATGATTATTTTCTGAGATTAGAACATTGATACCGACATTTAGCATCTTGATGTTTACTTGGTTTCGATCTGTGAGGATCTTCGAGGAGATATCGAGCAAAATAGTTGGAAATGCACTATGCACTGAGGG
Organism: Halyzia sedecimguttata; assembly: GCA_937662695.2. Lineage (NCBI taxonomy): Eukaryota > Metazoa > Arthropoda > Insecta > Coleoptera > Coccinellidae > Halyzia > Halyzia sedecimguttata. The sequence continues at coordinate 32,811,269 of OW569415.2, forward strand.
GGAGGGGCTTTGGCTCGCTTGTTTGAATTTATAGCCAGAGCGGTTGCCCACCTAGGTACTGAACTCGACCAAGGCAGCTCGACTTCCTGGAAAACAAAAATTTTTAACAATTCTTTCAACAAAATAGGTCCAATCGAGTTTCAATCTAGACTTTTGCTGTAAATTAAGGTTCTGAAGGCCCTTGCAAAATTTCAGCGATATCTGATTTAAGTTAAAAAAGAAAGAAATTCTATGAACTCATTGAATTCCTGAATCTTCTATGAATGGTGCAGGTTATTATTTACTAAGAAAATAAAAGTGTTCTAGGAATTCAAGTAATCAGTTTCCATATTCCATGTCTCTACTGAATTTCGAAAAAAATCTTTCCAATTTATTAGAACACGTCCATTATTTCTTATCTTACGTATTAAGTCATTTACGCGATTTTACAAATAAAGCCTTCATTCAATAGAGAACGACAAAAAATTAAAAAACCATTGACGCGAAGTCAGTAGTCCTAAGTGTGCGTGTTCACTTTGCCTAATTTGAATTGAATAATGAGTGCTTCAAGCTCAGCTGGATAGACGGAGCCGGAGATCTAGCCAGAGGGTAGTGGACACCATTCACTGTCGGTTCAAAAATTAACATAACTGTGCCGAAGCTGGCGTAAGGATACAGTAGCAAAGTTGACAAAGAATACAACTGACTATCCTTAGTCGCACAAGCTCCTAAGAGCTTCTGACTCTGACTGAGGTATCCCGTTAGGGAAGACCTATAGGAGGGTCAGTATAATCATAATAATGTCTAAAGCAAGCGCGCAAAAGCAGATTAATCCCACGTCAATACGTTTTTAGCGTTTTACTTCTTTCATATTGAAGTCAATCTGCATTAAAATACCATACCATAAAATAGAAATTATTATGATTATGATATTTTTCAGAGTTTGGGAGAGAAAACCCATGCATGAAGAAACAATTTATTGGGTTTTACCTTCCAGAGTATCCTTTAGTGATTACTTACAAATAATTTTTTCACCATATCTTCTGCATCATAAGAATCCATTGATATAATTTCCAACTGTGAGAAACCAATACTTTCGGAGATATGATTTGTCAAAGTTTGAACAAGAGCGCCAAAGCTCCTGTCCACAGAGATTTCCAACTTTTTTCTGTTTTAGTTTGAGTTTCAGGTACCGATCTATATTGAAAGAAGAGATGCCCTTCAAAATCTAATATTTCAGTATATTTTGTTAACAATTTCATTCTTCGCAAATCAAAACACTAATGGCGACATTGTTTTCTTGCCGAGGTTTTTTCGAAGTTTATCATTCATCGAATTATATTGTATTTCGTTTCACTAACCTCGGGCTACACTTTTCTACTTTTATACACATGCTTTATTGTACGATATTCCAAATCTATTGTATATATTATATACAGGACTAGTCAGGAGAAACGGATCAAACTCCAGGATGGTATTTTACACGTGAAAATAATGAAAAAAATCCAAATGTTATAATGCGACTTTGTGTCCAAGTCAGAGTATAGAAAAGATTAATCAAAACTCCATCCATTCATATTTGGACGAATGGTTTCCAGAGCATTGGATGGACCGCGGTGTAGCTATTAGTTGGCCTCCAAGATTACCAGACCTCACAGCATTAGATTATTGATTGTATAATGTTATGGTTAAAAGATGGAGTCGAAAGAGGAACTTCGGGATGCACTATTTAAACGTAACAAAGCAGACGACCTTCGTGGACGAACCAGAAGAGTTCAGAAGTAAATATATTTTCGAACATTTAATACAAGAACGCTATGATTGCCAAAACGTTTGTGTTATTTAACAATTCTATAACTTCAAAACCAACCAAAATCGAATAACAACACTTCAGTTTTTTTCCTTCATTTTCACTTGTAAAATACACTGATAAAGTACGGTCCGTTAATTCCGACTCACCCTGCATCTACATGTATATATATGTAATATGTATGCATGTATAATTGTATATCATCCTCTACGATGTATGTCATTGTGAATGATATTCTTCATCAATATTTTACGAGGTATGTTGATATCATTTCACGTAATAATTATATTCAATTTTAGTATAACAGCGATGACTGATCCTATAGTTACTCTACCCGACGGTTCAATCAAAGGTCGTTGGCGAACAGACACAAATGGTCATGAATTCCTCAGTTTTGAAGGGATACCATACGGAGATCCTCCAGTAGGGAATATGAGATTCAAGGTATACAAATGCAGAAATTGCGTTTACTTCTACAAGTTTTTGCACGCATTCTAGGGAACAGAGTGCTATCAATTTGCCCAAATGCCTGTAATTTTCGAATTTTTAGCCGAAAAGGATTTCAAATGATTAGGTTCAACTCACTGATGAAGAATCCGAGGTCAAATTAAATTCTGTACGGCCGACCGTTGTTACGATAACTTTAGAACGGACAGAGATAGTGACTTGATATTTTCAGGGTTGGTAGAGCATCCGAATAAGACGGTTAAGTTCGTTAATGTGCATAAACGACCGAAAGGTCTCGCAGTTGAAATTTTGTTTTTCCAATAACTCAAACAACGATTAGGTTCGACTCACTGATGAAGAATCCGTGGTCCAATTCAATTCTGTCCAGCCGACCGTCGGTTACTACGATAACTCTCGAAGGGAGATAGCAACTTGCAATTTTCAGGATAGGATAAGCATACGAATGGGACAGTTGAGTAAGTTAATGGGCATAATCGGCAAATGGTTTCGGATCTGAAATGTTGTTGTTATTCCCCAATAACCCAAAAAATACAGATCCAATCGAATTAAAAATTGGCAATTGGTTCTAGAATTCGAGAAGTCGTAAATTCCTGAAAAATTTCGTGAGCATTGTATCAGCTGAAAAAAAAATTCTGTTTGTCAGATTCCGCTGAAATTCTATACAAATCTTGAAGCCGAATTTTTCCAATAATTACAAAAGTACAAATCCGTTCGAACTGAGATCTACAGTACTCGGTCAAAAATAGATGGTTTGAAGCTTCATGCAGTATTTAGTGAGGATAAGGCATGAATAGACAAAATAACATGCGCACAAAAGTCGCTGACTTCGCGTCAGTGCTTTGCTCGAATATTTTTCTCTTGATTTTTGTTGAGGCAAAGGTTGCTAAGCCTCCTCAAACAACTTTGTATCAAATATAGAAAATCAACAAGTCTAGAGCGTTCCTCCCAATAGGGTCCTTCATAAATGGCTTCGTATAATTAATATACTTATGCATATATTTCACAAGTCAAATAGACCCCAGGGGGTTCATTGATTTGCCGAGAAAGCAAGAGCAGACGCGTTTCTGGCTTCTTGGCCTTCAACAGTACTCTGTAGCTTCTCAACAAATTCAACTAAACTGACCCGGGTTAAGCCTCTCAGAGCCGGCTTGGTCGATCATACCTAATCGCCCACGCCACCTATGAGACAAAACACGGAAATCAGCCTTTCCCCACCAGTGAATATTTGAAGCGTAAAATCATATGCCACCATTCACTCGATATTAATCGAGAAACGAGTCCCGCAGAGCTCAGACAGTATCTTCCCGATGGCCATCAACGCTGTTTAGCGTTTTCAAAATATAATAATGAAAAATGTCGATACCGTTGTTAATAAATCAACAAGTCCAGAGCGTTCCTGCCAATAGGGTCCTTCATAAATGGCTTCGTATAATTAATATACTTATGCATATATTTCACAAGTCAAATAGACCCCAGGGGGTTCATTGATTTGCCGAGAAACCAAGAGCAGACGTGTTTCTGGCTTCTTGGCCTTCATCAGTCTGAGCTCTGCGGGAATCATTTCTCGATTAATATCGAGTGAAAGGTGGCATATGATTTCACGCTTCAAATATTCACTGGTGGGGAAAGGCGGATTTCCGTGTTTTGTCTCATAGGTGGCGTGGGCGATTAGAAATGATCGACCAAGCCGGCTCTGAGAGGCTTAACCCGGGTCAGTTTAGTTGAATTTGTTGAGAAGCTACAGAGTACTGATGAAGGCCAAGAAGCCAGAAACGCGTCTGCTCTTGCTTTTTCGGCAAATCAATGAACCCCCTGGGGTCTATTTGACTTGTGAAATATATGCATAAGTATATTAATTATACGAAGCCATTTATGCAGGACCCTATTGGCAGGAACGCTCTGGACTTGTTGATTTATTAACAACGGTATCGCCATTTTTCATTGTTAAATATAGAAAATACATTTCCACAAATTGTTAGCATTGATCAAGCGTGAATCCATTCATAATTAAAATCGCAAACCGTTCTGAACACCATACAATGAGGTGAACTGTGGCTTATTGCCAATAATTAAAAAAGACACACGGTGAAATATTCATTGATTCAAACCATCAACAAATATTCCGCGTGAGCCGATTTAGGTCAACTCTTCGCTCAGTGTTCCCCCAAAGAGGAAAACGTCATTCAAGGACAGACACAAAGCACGATTTCATGGTTGTTACTAATCATCAGCGTGGCCTTGCCACAATTAATGAACAACCGAAGGATTTCTTAGAAACTTAATTCCACCCGTTGCGAACTGGTAGGGAGAAAATCCCACCAGCGGCACCTATGGAAATCCTTACGAACTCCGACCCTCTGCAAAGAAGAAACCTTGAGCGATGTTCAGCAAAAGGAAAATAATGAACGTCGCTGAACATCGCTCAAGGTTTCTTCATCGCAGAGGGTCGAAGTTCTTAAGTATTACTATAGATGCCACTAGTAGAATTTTCTCCCTACCAGTTCGCAACGGATGGAATTAAGCTTCCTGGAACTTCTTCGGTTGTTCATTCATTGTGGCTAAGTCACGCTGATGATTGGTAGTAACCATGAAACCTCGGTGCGTGTCTGCCCTTGAATGATGGCATCCACTTTGGGGAACACTGAGCGATGAGGTAACCTAGCTTGGCTCACGTGGAATCTTGATGGTTAAAATCAATAAATATTTCACCGTGTACCTTTTGGGTGCTCTTGTATTCCGAACGCCAATATGTCAAAACTGCTACTTTAACAAACGACCTCCAGAAGATATTCGAAAGCAGTGACGTGAAATCAGGAGCTTTTGTGCGCTTGTTTTTTTGATTATCCACTCCTAACACACCCTCACGAATTACTGCAGGAACCTTCAAGCCGTGTTTTTCCAATTTTGTAATTCGATCGGATCTGCTTTCTTGGGAAATAAAATTGGGCATGAAGGTTTGAGTAGAACTTCTGCAGAATCTGATAAATAGTCTCTGAAATATACATTTTTTTTGAGATTTTTTTTTTTGAGAAATACCAATTTTTATTTTTTTTTCACAGTTTCACAAGTTTCAATTCAATCGGTTATTCAGGGAATAGAGACAATGGAAAAATTAACTTCCAAGCCAACTTTTTAGCGTTAACAAGAAAAAAATTAATTCGAATATTGAAATAGTGAACTTACTCAGCGTAGATTCTAACGCGGATCTCCCGAGCGGCAGGTGAGCAAACCGACCTCGCGGATGTCCGATGTCGTAGTGTCCCTAGTAAACTGAAATTGACATAATTCGTAATTCTGGAAGCAGTTTTTATTTTCACGATAATGGCTAAAGCACAAAGCCAATTCGAGCTGAAATCCGGTATACGATTGTAGAATGGCCGCTTGAAGGTTTGTGCGGAATTTCTGCTAAATCTGACAGATAGTTACCTACTAAAATATAAAATAAAAAAAAAAAAAACTTTTTTTGAGGTACCTATCTACTATCCTCACGTAATTTCTCAGAAATTTGCGCGTTAGCTTCCTTCAACTAATTACCAAGTTTCAATTCGATCTGTATTTATTGAGTTATTGAGGAAACGATCATTCAGATGGGTATGACTCCGAAACCGTTTGGGCAGTTATGCCCATTAACGACCCCACCCATAACATTCGGATGTGCAACCTACCCTGAAAATTGCGAGTCACTCTCTCTAGCCGTTCGAAAGTTATCCTGGCTACGGACGGCCGGCCGGCCGGCTGGACTGAATTGATTTTGACCTCGAATTCTTCATCAATGAGTCGAACCTAATCGTTTAAGACCATTTTTGGCAAAAAAATCGAATGTCACAGACATTTGGTCAAACTGATAGCATCCTGTTCCCTAGAACATGCCCTATATTAGTGTAATTACTTTTCCAGTCTCCTGTACCTGTGAAACCGTGGAATGATGTCAAGGATTGTACAAGGTTGGGTTCAGGAAGTTTGTGCAATCAAGCAAGATTCACAAAGGTGAGTTCGATTCCTGCATTAACAATAGGAGTACATAATACATTATATCGTGTGATTATCTTTGACTGTATTCCATGCGTTTCTACGAAATTTCAAGATTATTTATACATTCCTAACTATAAACACAATGAATTCAATTCATATTTTGGAATTACCTCAATCGGAATGGAAAGAGTGCTATGGGGTAACCTTATTGTTTTAAAAGTGTAAATGATGACTCGAAGGCCCAAATATTTTGTGCCCTGAATAATCAGGGTGATCAGTTTCTGTTGTTTCTATTTCGAGAAACAACTGGTGAAGATTATTAATCTGGATGATCAATGTCGCTTTGAATGCAGTAGGTACCGATGAAAAGGGGGTATACTTAACATTAAGCACCCAGCAGTAATCGTGTTGATTACTGCGTAAATTATTGTTATTTGCTATTAGATAACAATTACGAAGAGGTTGAGGAAGTAGTGAAAATTTTAACGCATTTTAATTGAACAACAAACTGTATGTTCCTTTTACCGATACTTTGATAACAAGCACGAATTACATAAATGTAATATTAATACAATTTAACATCATTTCTTCAATATGAAAATGTACAGCAACAAAGAAGTGACTACTTAGTTCGTAAGGAACTTATATAAATAAGAATAATAGTATGAACGATAAAACTAATGGAAATAGTTATTATGATACAGAGGAAAGAAGTACCTAGTAGTTTCACGAACTAATGGAACTAGTGATGAATTCTTGCAGTGTAATTGTTTTTAAACGAATAGATAGAAGAAAAAAAGGAGGGTCCTTCATCTGGGTGAAACCGCTCTGATAGGTTACAACAATACTCTCATTTATCCTTTTTGAATAGAGTGGGACTGAATCCGAAATTTCGGATGGGAGCACCAATGAGGGCAATTCTAGGATGATCAATCATAGGCATTCGAAATGTGGAATTTGTGCCACTCACGCTGACTTCCCTTGTTTTCTACACAAAAGGTGTCTGCACAGATGGATGGTTTCTGCTGTTTTACTCGTTTCAATAGCCCCTAGAGAAAATGAATACCATCGTTGATCGATGTTTTATGAACCGATAAATTTCTTAAGTAAGCCACAAATCACTCTCGAATGGTCGACTTTTAACAAGAAATGTCATTCTCGGACTGACCAAAGTTATCTTACTGTAGAGTATCATTTTTCAAAGGTTTGACCCACATGGCAACGAAAAACCCAAATGTAACGTCATGATACGTTACAAGTGCTGTGCCAATTGTATCAACCGTACGCAAGAGTGTATCCAATAAAGTGGAGAATGAGGGGAGGGTAATTTTGAAAACCATTAACCATTTTCTATGATGAATATTTATCGTTATCCATTATTCGGGATGAATAAATAGCAACATTTGTAATATAAATAAAATAGTCAATGAAGAAAGTTAAATTGTGAACATTTTATTGAAAGAGAGACCTGAAATCAAAGAATATTTTCTATATTGATGATTCCTATCTAACCATCCTTATTTTTTCAGGATTCTAAGGGAAAATTGGTGCGAGAATATATCCTTGAAGGAAGCGAAGATTGCTTGAACTTGAATGTTTATACCCAGCAGGTGAGAACAATATCACTATTGGATAATATTATTACGTTTTCAGTTAATTAAATTGTCAACTTCCGCTAAACTAATTTATTTACAACAGTATTCAACTATTTACAGTAATATTTACACAGACTTGAATTGCTTCACACTATTTATTTCAATAGATCGGATCGGATTAGATCGGAGGAGTAATTGCGGAGATATGCAAATAAAAAGCTTCTTCTCTAAATAGCCAGATCCAAAACCACTAGGCGGATTTTGCCCCAAACTCAACTCATATGTTGGATATATATATATATATTCTTTTGAACTTGAGCATTACAATTTGTTTTGTATCTAACGATAAAGCATGTGTATGAAAAAAGTGTTAGCAGAGGTTAGTGTAACGGGGTACATACATCGGTAAATTATAATTAGAGCATTCTATGAAATCTCAAAATAACGATCAATTATTAAAAGTTTGAAAAATCTTATCTCCGAAAGCTTTAGTTTGTTAGAGTTGGGAATGATATCAATGGATTTTTATGATGAAACTGTATCTAAAAAAAAAATTAATTCGAAATTTGTAATGTAAAAAAAAATTTTGCGTTACTCCGAACCCACCAGGCCGATTTTGCCCAATAACCTATACTCTGAACTGTCTAGCTCAAGGCGGGTTTATACAGCAAATAAAATTAGATAAAATAAAATAAGAAACAAATTGAAATAAAATAAGGAAGTTGAGCATGTACATTTCTATGAGAGCGTTTATACACGAAATAAGATAAAATTAGAAATAAGAATAAGAATTAAAGTTGGCCAACTCTCATCTTTATTTCTTATTTTATTTTATTTTGCTTGGAAAATGACAATGCACATACTCAAAGCTTGAAATTCATAGAACTTGCATAAAATTGTCAAAAAGCTGCGATTTGATGGGTTCATTCTTATTTCTCATTTTGTTTTAGATCATCTGTATAAACAGATACTTCTAACCCTTAATTTTAATTTTATTTCAATTTGTTTATTATTTTAACTTATTTGCTGTATAAACCCGCCTTCATTCCGTTCGAGAGTTATAGTGTTTACGGTCGGACATAATCGATTTCGACCAAGGATTCTTGATCAGCGAGTTCGCGAGTTGAACCAAAACGTTTGGGACCATTTTCAGCCAAAAACTCGAAAAATACAGACATATGGGCAAATTGATAAGCGCTCTGTTCCGAGAAACAAAAGCGCGTAAAACATATTGTTTATTGTAATTTGTAATGCTCTTTGATACACAACATTTATATTTTTTTGCTGACGCTTAAATAAATAATAGATTATGGTTTAACGACACGGGAACAGGTGATATACAAATACAATTGACTATGTGGAAAACGTGGATTTTCCAGATTGATACCACAAACATTCGACCTGCCCTTGAGATTTATTCCACATTGCAATGCAAGCCGCACTGTATGTAAATTGTAAATTGTAAGCGTTTAAAGTTGAATGGCATGCCGTTCGGAGTAATATGGATGCATGGAATCAAAAATGATTTGCCTTTGTACTTCCCCTCCATAATTGTGGCTTGAGTGGCGTTTTTCTTAATTTTTTCACCGCAAGTTGGGTGCCATTATTAAGACTTGGCTGATGGTTCATGTAACATAATATATATATATATTACCGATCCAACTTAATTCTAGATTATGAGGTGGTACCTAATGCGGGTAATTCCAAAGAATTTTAAAATGCCGTTGGATAATTAACACCATCATCCTGGTTAGTAATTATATTAAACAAATCAAATGATTGATATGTTAGTTATGTTGCCAATTCGCTAGCTATCATATATTAAATGTGAAAATACATATATTTCGTTGACATCATGGTTTTTTGCAAGCCAACATAACACGTTCGCTAATCCAAACATGATTGTATGATTTAATTTTGAGAAATGATTGGGTACACCCGATGAGTTCAGTCTTTTATACAGTGTAAAAAAAAATTGGTTCAAGCACTGACTTGCTTGGCGTCAGACTTTTGCGCGCATGTTCTATTGTCTTTTCACCTCTATTGGACACTCTTAGTAGAATTTACCATCGATATAGACCGTTTTCTCAGCATTTCGTACAATTTTAATGACAGACTTGAGTAATGAGGAAATCCTCTAAAATCATAGAATGTTCAATTCTGACATAAAAATCATTTTTTAGCGACGATACCGCTTAATACCGGTATCAAACGGTTATAATCTCTATACATTTTAGCGAGAGTGGTTACAAGCGGTAACGGAAGTTCCCCTCCAAAGCTGTCATTTCGACATTTGATACCGGTATCAGAATTTATAACCGGGTCCTTGAGCTGGGTTACTAGCGGTTGACATTTGTTGAAAGTTTGAAATTGTCGAAAGTATTGAAAGTTTGAAACTGTTGAAAGCAAAAGAAATGGCTGTGGCAAAGGAAAGCGTTGAGTTTTTTTAATATACTCTAAACTACCAAGGAGTGGATTACTTCGTCATTACAGACCGCCAAACGGCGAAGGTTTCATGAAGCGGTAATAGAATGAAGGCAATCTGGCTTGGATATAGACCACAAAAATACTAGTAGACTACGTTCTTGTTGTACTGGTTAGTGCCCACCTCTTTAATTTTTCTTAATTATAGGTGGTGAGAATCATTGTCTATAATTTAATCAAACAAATTTAATTATGGAAGGTTTCTTTTTTCATTCGAAACAATTGAAAAAATGCAATTTCAGTATATATTTCAAGTGCATTATCCATAATTTGAATAGTGCTATATCATCACTGAGAGAAATCCCAATAAGACACAATAATTCTCGTTAGTGAATAGCATTTCGTCAAATAAATTCCACATTTCCATGTAATTCATGTTAACTATTTATCAAACGTTAGAATAAGTAAGGTTTGCATAATAAAAAGTAAACACATATTTACGAAGATTAACCGTTTACGTTTTAGTGACAACACTGACAACCTCAGTAACATTTTGCGATTATGGGGGGGGGGGATAAGCTTTTGACATTGATGACAAACCGTTGATAATAACCGGGTTATAAGAGGTATCCTCGCTAAAAAATCATTAATGTATTCTATCGATAATCAAAATTATTAAATATCGTGTATATGATATACGGATAACTTACGTCTCAAGAATAGAAATAGAATTACTACTCGGAAACCATTCGGCCGATTATGCCCACTAACGAACTTGCCCGTCGTATTGGGACACGCCACCTACACTGAAAATTTCAAGTCGCTATCTCTTCCGTTCTCAAGTTATCGTGGCATCGTATTTTTTCGAGGAAATAACAACAAAATTTCAGATAGGTATAACTCCGAATCCGTTTGGCCGATTATGCCTATTAACAAACTCAAATGTTGCATTCAGATGCAACTAACCCAAAAATTGCAAGGCGTCTTTATGTCGATATTTTACAACTAGTTACCAAGTTTCAATTTGAGCGGATCTGTTTTGGTTGATAACAAAATTTGTACTCGGAAATCGTTAAGCCGATTATGCCCATTGACGAACTTCTCCGTCGCATTTAGACGCCTACCCTGAAAATGTCAAGCCGCTAGCTATTTCATGTTCACTACATCCATGAGCGTATTGCAGGTTTATTTTGTCATTTTTTTTTATACAATAGAAAGTAAAACATGTATCTATGGGAGATGATAGCCCTACATTAGGGTCCTTTAGCGGTCTTCGAACATCTGAAGTTCTGAATAATCATCGCGACCAATATTTTCCTTTTTGAATTCAAATATTGAAGGGATTTCTAAGAACAAGATTGAATATTTGTGAAAACTAGCGGAGGCGATTCTTCTTCAAGAGATCCCATGCGGCTACAGAGAAGTATATTTGAGAGAGGTACTTTTGAAAGGTTATGTATTATTTTTGGCGCTCTAGTTCCTCGGAACTGAGTGCTTATCAATTTGCCCAAATGTCTGTAATTTTCGAATGTTTCGATTAAAATGGTCTTAAACGATTTGGTTCGACTCACTGATCAAGAATCCGTGGTCGAAATTCATTCTGTCCGGCCGTAGGCACGATAACTCTCGAACGGAATGAGCTAGACAGTTGAAATTTTCAGAGTAGGTTTGGGAGATAAATATCTCGGCTAAGTTTGTTATTGGGCAAAATCGGACACATGGTTTCGGAGTAACAAAAAAAAAAATTTTTTTTACAAGGCAAATTCCAAATTAAATTTTTTTCAATAAGCTGTTTTACCATAAGACTCCAATGATATCATTTTTAACTCTAACAAGCTAATACTTTCGGAGATATGATTTTTCAAAATTTCAATAATAAATCGTATTTCAACGTTGTCACAGAATGATATTATTCTATGTATGAATTGTCATAATGTCAAATGATGTTCCTGAGACATGACATTATATAATCAATCGAAGAATTCTGAGCGAATTGAGAAAAATCTCAGTTGTTTGCTCCGAAATTAGGTTTTCTCAGAAAATTCTTACATTTCGGAACGGAACATGAAGTAAGAGATCTGAGAGTAGTGAGACTGCTTTTCATCCATAGACATAGATATAACTCTCGAACGGAATGAGGTAGGTAGTTGAAATTTTCAGAGTAGTTTAAGGAGATGAATATCTCGGTTAAGTTCGTTATTGGGCAAAATTGGCCGGATTTAATTTGATTTCTTCCATGGTGCAGTTCTCATTCTCATGATTGCTCATTTAATCTTGATAAATAAACTATTATTTAAATTGAATTTCCTTTATGATGCAGTTCTATCATATGAATACATTGATATAATTCCCAACTCTGAGAAACCAATACTTTCGGAGATATAATTTGTCTGTTTGAACTAGAGCGCCAGAAAGCTCCTGTCCACAGGGCTTGAACCCATTTTATTTGTTCAGTTTTCTCCTCTTGTCTTTTCATTTTTCAGGTTGAGTTTCGGATACTTTGGAGAAACCTCTCCGTTTTTTGAACAAGGAATCCATATTGAAGATAGAAATGCCTATCAATGTTTTTGAATTTCAGCAAACACAAACACACGCGGGGAGACAGGATTTTTTGCCGAGGTTTTTCCCTAAGCTCTTGTATCATACTATTACGTCGAATTGTATAGTACCCCGTTACACTAACCTCTGTAAACACATATAAAGCTCTCAATCAAAAGAATATATATAACATGTTTTGAAAAGGGAAAAAATTTCGAGTGTTGGTTAGTTTGGAAGCTATTTATGTTCTGTACACAACCCAGTTAAAATTTTCAAAATAAATTCATTATTCACGAAATAATGTATTAATTGAACTTACCGTCAAAAGGTGATGTTGAACTGACAGTTGAACCGCCAAACTCAAGAACCTAAGGGTTTTGAAGAATCCAAAAATAAGTTTCAAGTTCTGTATTTAGGAGAAAGAATTCCTATGACAACATTGTTTCGAAAAAACCACCTGAGGGTGGCAACAACCCCCAAAAATCTTTGAATAGGGAGGAGATGTTGGATGTGGTTTAGTTAAGAAGTTTTTTCTGTTTCCTAAACATCCCAGTTGAAATTTTCAATTTTTTTCATTTAATGGTAGAACAATTTGAATTTTTTAATCTTCTGATTTTCTTATCGTTCATGATCGGAAAATGTGTGAGACAATTCATTACATTATACTATTCTTTTGAAGATTCTTTCTCAAATGTGTTTCTTTTCTGCATCATAATTCGGTTTGAGACTTACGTGGGCGAAAATGGTCTATTCTATGGAAGAAAGAATATATATTCTCAAATTATACTATCGAAATGACGAATTAACTGCGAGGTATTTTAATAACAATCATCCATAAAGAAATATAAGTCACCAATATGTTAAGCATTTGATGAATAAAGTCAAAATTCTTAGGTTCTTGAGTTTGGCGGTTCAACTGTCTGTTCAACATAATTATTTGACGGTAAGTTCAAATATTACATTACTTCGTAAATAATCAACCAATTTTGATAATTTCAAGTGGGGTGTGTACCGAACATAAATGACTTTAAAACTAACCGACACTCGAATCTCTTCGCTATGCAACAAATGTTGGGGGTTGATGCCACCTTCATGGGGGTGGTTTTTTCGGATCAAACTGATGATGGAAGTTCGTCCCCCTCAAAACAGAAGTTGACCTGTTTTTTTTAAATCTTCGAGAATTCTTCGTTTCTGAGTTCTGGAGGGGGTCAAATTTTCTTTGGGACACCCTGTATATAAATTTTTGATTTATGATTTAAAAGGGCAATATTTCTTTGAATAGTTTCTCTGAATGCCATGGAATTCTATTGAATTTCGCTTGATTGAATGCTACGTGCATTGGACAATTGGGAGTTGTCATTCCTAATAATTGAATTAATCCTTTGTTGGTAAGCATTGTCTTCGATTAAAATTAATGCTTCATTGTCAATTATTTCTTCGTTCATTTGCAAATCTGCATTTGATATTCTAAGTCCAAGACATCGTCGGTCATATGATCTTTATATTTGTTCCATGAATCAATCGGTGTTGATGGGAATCAGGTAGGCAGAATTACAGAAAACAATGTTCGTATTAGTTTAACATTTGACGAAATCACAGCAACTTCGAGAGTGTGGTCCAGATGAGTATCATTTTCCAGCAATCTGAAACGTTGACAGGTTCCTCTGTATGTAGGTTCCTGTGTATTTTTTTGCTGCAGAAAGTGACCCTTACACCCTAATTCTTATTTCAAAACCCCCCCCCATAATTAATTCCTGGCTACTCCATTGCCTTATTACGAGTTCAAACTCGGAAGTAGATACCTATAATTCTGACTTTAAACTGGGAATTAAGGCTAATTCCGACTTTAAACTCGGAATTATACCTAATTCCAGGTTTAAAGTCGGAATTATAGCTAATTCTGAGTTCAAAGTCGTAATTAGGTATAATTCTGAGTTCAAAGTCAGAATTAGTTATAATTCCGAGTTCAAAGTCGGAATTATACAGAAAAATATTTCTCTTTTAAAAGTGGCCCTTCTACGCCTTCGTATAGTATGTGCCCTGTATACCATCAACAGTTTGCAGATGTTGGATCACACACATTGACTAACAGTAAACGCAAAAAAACATTCGTCTTGGATGGGAAAGACGTCCTAATGCATAATTGTTAAACGACATTTGCGACGCGCGAACTGTCAAACACTAGTGGCAATGCAGTAGACATGTCTGTCAGGAAAGCGCAAACAGAACTGCTTCAGCGCATCCGCCTTTTCTCAATTAACGATTTAAAATTTTTCTATTTTTTAGCAGTTCCTCTCAATTTTTCCAATATTTTTCTTGGTAAAAACCTTCTCATAGGCCTATTCCTACATTCAGTATTATAAATTATTGGCTTACATTTTCCAACTTGTTCTCCATACTAATTTCCAAAATTCCCACTGAATTTATACTCGTACCTTGAGCTCCCCTCAAATCTGTAAAACAATTTTTGGTGCGCTGTTCACCTGAACAGAGTGCCTATCAATTCCTCCAAACGTCTGTAATTGTCTAATTTTTGTCCGAGAATGGTCTCGAACGATTAGTTCCGACTCACTGATGAAGAATCCGAGGTCAAAATACATTTTCTCTGGCCGGCCGTCTGCTAGTACGATGAAATTTTCAGAAATGTTTGGAGTACAAATACGCTGGCTAAAGTCGTTACTGGTCAAAATCCACACAGTAGTTTCAGAGTTATAGCCATCTGAAATTTTATTTTCCCATTAACTCGAAAAATACTAATGCGATCGAATCGAATCAGGTAAGTTAGTTGAAAATAACGGCACGAAGAGTTATGAAATATTTTGTAAGGATGGCTTAACTGGAAAATAAAAAAAAAATATTTGAAAAATTCTTTATCTCAGAAACTATCCGTCTATCATTGAAATTCTGCAAGAGCCTTCAAAATTTTATTTTACAGTAAAGTTCTACATTTGAACTCGATCGGACCTATATTAGTGAAGATATTGCCAAAATATCGATATATTTCAACGATCGAGGTGTACTGGTCCATTTTTGAGTGCATGTTCCGGGGAGCATGTTATCATTTTGGCCGAATGTCTGTAATTTTCGAATTTTTTGTCGAAAATGGTCTCAAACTATTGGACTTCACCATCTGATGGAGAATTCGAGGTCAAATTTAATTTTGCCCGGCCGGCCGTTGCCACGAAATTGAGAACGGAAAGAAATAGCATAATCGGCCAAACAGTTTCGGAGTTATACCTATCTGAAATTTTGTTGTTATTTCCTCGATAATTCAAAAATACGTTGCCACGATAACTTGAGAACGGAAAGAGATTGCGACTTGAAATTTTCAGGGTAGCTGCCGTATCCCAATACGACGGAGAAGTTAGTTAATGGGCATAATCGGCCCAATGGTTTCTGAGAAATAATCTTATTTTAAGCCAATACAAATCCGATCGAATTGAAACTTGGTGAGTAGTTGTAGAGTACATTCTCAAAAACGGTTGTGAAATTTTGTTAGAATTTTGTCAATAGAAAATTGAAAAAAATTATTAAAAAATATTATTTATGTCCCGATAACCAGAGAACGGAAAGATATAGCGATTTGTAATTTTTAGTGTAGGATGTCAATATGAATGCGACATCAGAGTTTGTTAATAGGCATAATCGGCCGAACGGTTTTGGAGTTTTACCCATCTGAAATTTGGTTGTTATTTCCTCAATAACTCAAAAAATACGAATCCGATCCAATTCAAACATGGTCATTAGTTGAAGAATGCCGACACGAAAATTCTTGAGAGATTTTGTGAGGATCGTATCACCGGAAAATTTTAAAAAAATTCTCGAAAAAAATTCTATATATCAGAAACTATTCCATCGCCATAGCTGAAATTCTGCGAGAGCCTTCTAAACCTAACTCTACTTCCAAGTTCCAAATTTGAACTCGATCGGATCCATATTGTTGGAATTCCGAGCAACCTTGGGTGAGTTCTGTAGCTGGATAGGTGTGCGTTGTCGCCTTAAATTTCGAACGAAAAAAAATAGGGACTTGCAAATTTCAGGGTAGGTTGGGCATTCCAATGGAAGAGTTAAGTTTGTTGTTGGACATAATCGGTCCAACGGTTTCGGAGTTATACCCATCTGGAATATTATTCTGTCGATTACTCAAAATATACACAGACCCGATCGAATTGAAGCTTGGTAACTAGTTGTAGAATATGGACATAAAGACTCGTGTAAAATTTTGTGAGGACTATGTCACTAGAAAATGTTAAAAAATTACAAACAAATATAATGTATGTCACGATAACTTGAGAACGGGAAGAGATAGTGACTTGCACTTTTCAGGGTTGGTTGCGCATCCGTATGCGACATTTAAGTTCGTTAATTGGCATAATAGGCCACTTGTTTTGGAGTTATACTCATCTGAAAATTTGTTGTTTATTCTCCTATTATTCCAAATATACAAATCTGGTCGAATCAAAACTCGGTGATTACTTGTAGAATGCCGACCCACTAATGTTCGCGGAATTTCGTGACTATCGTATCCTGGAGTTTCTTGAGGCGTAAGTTTTTTAATTTCCAATAGAATACATATGTCAGAAGTTAAATTCTGTGATATTAGATGATTCTCTTCTGAAATCTGTCATTAAAATCGTATATGAAATGTACTCATATATTTTAAAAGCTGAGAAAACTGTATAGATCGATGCTAGATTCGTAGTAGAGTGTCCAATAGAGGTGAGTAGACAATAGAGCATGCGCAAAAGCTCCTGACTTCACGTCAGTGCAGTGAACCAATTTTTACATTCGACAAAGTTGTCATCATTTTTTTATTTATAACGTGCCTGGAGAGAATTTATGGAATCATGGCGTGTTTGCGTAGATCGCGAAATAGGCCGATTCCAACTGTTTTCTAACGGAAAACATGGCAAAAAGTAAAGAGGGATAAAAACCGTCGAATAATATGTGATGATAATTTCTTGAAATTGGAAAATTGTGAAAACATCGAAAATAAGTTAATTCTTTCAAGTCCCAGCTATCGCCTTGGATCTGTACAGACCCAGCGTGCTTCTTAGTTATTTTACGAATTTCAATTCCGGGTGTTTTATTTATCTCATGGCACAATTGTATGATGGAATTGATTTGTGTCCTTACGCATCCACAAACAAAGCACTGCTCATTTTCGACCAAATAGTAAATGTATGCATTCCAACGGGTCCTTACGCCACCACAGACACAGCTCTGTTTATTATTGACCCATCAGTAGAAGTATGTATTTGAACAGATACCTTACACCACAAAAACATGTTCATTTTAGAACCCACAGTGAATGCATGTATTCGAATAGGATCTTACGCCACCGCAGACACAGCAATTTTCATGTTCGAACCAACAATGAATGTATGTATTTGAATGCTTTCTTATACCACCACAGACACACTACTGTTTATTTTCGACTCAACAATGAATGTACTTATTTGAGTTGAAATTAATCATTTGCGACCATTCTCGGACAAAAAGTGAACCGTTTTTTTTTTGGAAGCTTGTTTTTACAGTCGGAATTATATACGTCGAAATATTGTGAGTATATTTTTTTCCTGGAGCTAAGCAGGATTGGGCGAGTTTAACTTGGATAGGTGACCGCTCTGGCCATAAATTGGACCAAGCGTGCCAAAGCACCTGACCACAGTGCTTTTTCAACTTGTTTATGATATGATCTTCTACTATTTATTTGTCGTTTTTTGTTGCAGTTAAAAAATTCTACAAGTAATCCAAAACCTGTGATGGTGTTCATACATGGTGGAGCTTATGTTACGGGTAACACTAAATACTATGGACCTGAGAGGTTACTAACTGAAGATATAGTTTTGGTCCATCTCCACTATCGATTAGGTGTTTTCGGTAATCCATGAAGATTAATGTAATTTCTTCAGAACTATCTTCCGAATCCTATGAATTGAAGTAATGGCATGGAAGATATTTCAGCACTGATGTTGAATGATATCTGACTATCGAACATTGCCTTTGGTAGCATTTCAAAGTTAAAATTTTCCATTCTTTTTCCAGGTTTCCTAGCTATGGATGATGATGATTTAGGAGTATCTGGTAATGCAGCAATGATGGACAAAATATTAGCTTTAAAATGGGTCCAAAGGAATATATTGCAATTCAATGGTGACCCTAATAATGTCACTCTTTTTGGGAATAGTGCTGGTGGTGCTTCAGTTGCATATTTAATGCTATCACCAGCCGCTGCAGGTATCTTAAAAATGAGCACTAGATTTTTATAAATGTTCATGCTAAGTATATAAAGAGTGGGGCTTTGAGTTGTACATTTATTTTTAATCATAGATTTGTTCCCATCAAACGCAATACTTATTTCACTAAATGTTTTTGCGCTAGGGACAGCGAGCTATCGTTATGCGCAAATGTCTGTAATTTTTGAATTATTTGCCAAAAATGTTCTCAGAGGATTGGGTTCGACTGACTGATAAATAATTTGTGGTCAAAATCGATTCTGCCCGGTCGACGTCTATTGCCACAATAATTTCGAACGGAATGAGATAGCGATTTGAAATTTCCAGGGTAGATTGTGTCCACAAATGCGACGGTTACGTTCGTTAATGGCGATAATCATCCAAACGGTTTTGAGTTATGTCATCTGTAGTTTTGTTGTTATTTTCTCGATAACTCAAAAAATACATATCCGATCGAATTGAAACTTGGTAATTAGTTGTAGAATGCCGACCAACAAATTCGTGAAATTTTTTGTCATAAATACACTCGCCTGCAAAATAATCGATCCACTCAAAAAATTGATAAAGTTTTTTCATTAATGAATTTATCATTTTAGCTAAAATTTGATTATTTTTTTTTAATTGTGGATTAATTTATATCAAACTATCGGACCGGTACGTGCTTCGGTGCGTCAAATTCATTTATTCAAACAAAACAATATTTTATTAATTGCTACCTATTTTGAAACTTAATCCCAAACAATATAATTTTTGTTTTTCCATTTTGAGAATGAATAAACAAACGGCTGGGGATTTTTTATTTTCGACTATTAATTTTCCGCTTAATGTTTGAATATTTTGAGTAATATTAATGCAAAAATCCGCCCGATCGTCGGATATTCATTATAGATTTCGTAACTTAACGTAAAGATCCAAAACTCAAGATATGTTTACTGAAGTAACGCTCCTTCAAGTTTTTCAGTGGGTAAAAATGATAAAAATTTAAGAGAAAGCTATTTCGGACGCTCCGAGATTCGATCCCGCCACCCCGCGAGGCTCGGGAGCTATAAATTCCCAATACAACGCCTCAGCTCACTCGGCCACGTTGCCTATGTGAATCAACTCTGATTATGTACCAAATAAAGATTTTTAGTACCCGGATGATTTCCGTCTTTCGATTTTCAGAATATCGTCAAACCTGTCAAGCGATCGATCGAAATCGGTTACTCGTTCATATTTCTGGCAGTTTTTCTAGACGATTCCAAGATTTTCGAGTAATTCCGTTCGAAATTCAAATCCGATTTGACCTTTCTCGTCGCTCGTTCAGACCGAAAACGTCGACCTTGAAGGAGCCGCGTTAAAATACGGCACAGAAATACGTGAAACGTCAGAATTTTGTCGATTTTCGCGAAAAGTAAGATTTTCCTATCGTTCTTCCGGGAAAACGAGAAAACGAAAGAGAGGATAGAAAAAAGGATCCGTTACGGACTAATTTCGAATCTCGTCTTCGCGTTCCCGCAAATACCGTCGTTCCGAAAGCCACCGTTCCTCCGATTGCCTGTCCACAATTTCGCTCCTTTTGCCAAAATCGGCTTTTTCACCTTTTCGCATTTTTCTTAATACACCCCCATCTTTTCGCTCCGAAAACGCGAAACTCTACGAAACTTCCATATTTTTCCTCGATAAACCCCTTCAAAATTTCCCCCATACCCCCCTCCTAACATCCAAAAAAATATCACGTTTATAGTAACATTTTTGAAAAGTTTCCTTTGAGAAATGAAGAACCGCTTGACCGATTTTGTGCAAACTTCACATAAACCATCTACGAAATAGTCCGAACAAAGCCTAAACATTTGGTTTGGATAGGTGAGCCCGTTCTTGAGTTATAAAATTACAACGAAAAGTGGCATTGATTTTGTATATACAGGGTGAGTCTTTGACCACTGCATTAATTTTAACCAAAGATTCCTCTCATCAAATGAAACACTTTTTTCATTTAACATTTTTCCAAATTCAGCTCAGGTAAAAAGATACAGGCTGTTGAAATTTTGTAAAAAAATCAGTTTTTATTTTGTAGCTTTGACATCCTTTTTTCGAATAAATGTTGGCGTAAAGTTTCCTATAACTATGATACATATTTTCCAAATATTAGTTATTTTCTACTTCTACTGGTTTTCTAGCTATGGACTCGTGGATTCATAAAACTAAACGAAATTAGCATAAAAAAGCATATAAAGTTTTTCTTGAGTCATTTCAAGAATATTCCATCGTTTTAGAACATTATATTATTCTTCTTCATTTCTCCTTAAACGCACCGTTTTCGAGATATTCTTCATTGAATGTTTTAAAATGGAAAACTCCAGAACTTTCACTACTTTTATGGATCCGTCCCTGAGCGTTGGAATCCCGAATCAAGCTGTAAACCACGTTACCATGCCTTATTCTCGTCCGCCAACAATGTCATAGATAATTTATATGCGGGAGTGTATTAGCACATTGTGAAATCTTTAAACGCTTGTAACTTTCTACCTGAGCCGAATCTGGAAAAATGGTAAATGAAAAAAGTGTTTCATTTGATGAGAGGAATCTTTGGTTATAATTAATGCAGTGGTCAAAGACTCACCCTGTATATATATTGATTGATTGATGATGATGATGATTGATTGATTGATTTAGCACATACTATGAGTTAAGCGAACGCCATTTTATTCAGGGTGACACTAAATGTGATTCTTTACTCTAACTTTGAAACCACCTGTAGAGTGCCTCAGTTGTAATTTCTTATATTATTATCAAGACATATCTTTTTGGCGCTCTTGTTCCTCGGAACAGAGTGCTTATCAATTTGCACAAATGTCTGTAATTTTCGAATTTCTCGATAAAAATGGTCTTTTCGATTTGGTTCGACTCGCTGATCAAGAATCCGTGGTCGAAATTCATTCTGTCCGGCCGGTCCGGCTGGCCGTAAGCACGATAACTCGAATGAACGGAATGAGCTAGACAGTTGAAATTTTCAGAGTAGGTTTGGGAGATAAATATCTCGACTAAGTTCGTTATTGAGCGAAATCGGACCGATGGTTTCAGAGTAACGAATTCCAAATTATATTTTTTTCAATATGCAGTTTTACCATAAGAATCCATTGATATCATTTTTAACTCTAGCAAGCTGACACTTTCGGAGATATGATTTTTCAAAATTTCAATAATAAATCGTATTTCTACGTTTTCACAGAATGATATAATAATTCTATGTATGAATTTTTATAATGTCAACTTATTTTCCTGGGACATGACATTGTCTAATTCAGTTCAACAATCGTAGAATTATGAGAATTATAATATGATATCATACTTTTTGTTGGTTGATATTTTCATGCCGACGGTCAATCCATATGATGATGGGAATGGTAATTTAATAATATTGAGTTCAGAATATCTCCACTAAAAACAAAACTGGAATATTGGTGTATTGGAGTATTGGAGTGGATTTGAGGAAAGAATATATATTATCGCTCATCATAGAATTGAGAAATGAATATCTCGGATGATTTCGTTGTTGGGTAGAATTTGTCTATAGGTTTTGGATTGATAATTTTTGGCACTCTGTTTGAATTTAAATTCTTCTATGATGTTTGAATTCAATTTCGGCTAAGATGAAGTTCTTTCATAAGAATCCGTTGATATAATTCCCAACTCTGAGAAACCAATACTTTCGGAGATATAATTAGTCTGTTTGAACAAGAGCGCCAGAAAGCTCCTGTCCACAGGGCTTGAACCAATTTTTGTATATAATATTTTGCGTGCTTGTTCTGCAAGGAACAGCGTGCTATCATTTCGTCACAATGTCTGTATTTTTTATTTTTTTTTGATGAAAATGGTCTCAAACGATACAGTTCGACTCACTGATGAATAATCCGGGGTCAAATTCAATTCTGTCTGTCCGGTCCGGAGGCCGGCTGGCCGGCTGTTGGCACGATAACTCTCGAAGGAAAGGAGCTAGAGGATTGTAATTTATAGGGTAGTTTTGGAGCATGCATATCATGGTTCAATGACAGGGAAATCCACCCAGTGGTTTCGGAGTTATGGCCAATTTAGCATCAAATTGTAGAATCATGACCTTTATATGCATGCGAAGTTTTGTATTAATCGGATGGCAATAAAGCGGCAAAAAAAAAATTTAATTCAAAATTTTGTTTCCACTATAACTCGAAAAATACAGATCTGATTGAATTGAAACTCAGTGGTTAGATGCAAAAGACAGAAGAAGCAAACACTTTTTCGTGAGGATCACATGATCTCAAAAAATTACTATTATATTTTGCGGAATATTTTGCTTGAAATTCCGAAACCTATTCGGTTGAAGATCGTTCTGCCCATTCAGGGGAATTTTTCTTTATGCGCATGCACAGATGCGAAATTATTTAACTGCTGGAGCCTGAATCGGTGCGTGATTTTCAGACGACTTTCAGCCGCGAGTGGATTGCGCATGCGCAAAAGAGAAGTGAGTGTTTTTGGTTTGCATGGGTTATGTTGGGCGTGGTTTAGGACTATCAGTCATTGGTCTGGTGCTGAGCCGATATCGTGACTTTTTAAAAGAAAATTCATGACAATTCTGTGCACGTTTAAGTCAGCATAGGGAAATAGCATTTTTTCCCAGTTGGAGTGTCTGTACCGTAGCCCTGGGGCCAATTTTAAAATTCATGTTACCCCTTTCGGGCATTTTTCGTCAGGGACATGAGCAGGCGAGAAGTGATTCAACTGCTGGAGCTTTTGTCTGAGAAGATTCGGGTTTTGAGGCGTAGACTGCTACTCCTCGATAGAATCCTTTTGACAGGGGCCGCGCATGCGTGGATTGAAGCTGCGATATCTCCTGAAAGACTGCATGGTATTAAAGAATCATAGTTTTGTGTCAGGTGTGTGATATTGAGACATTGAGAGGACTCTCAGCCATGAGTAGATTGCGCATGCACAGAGGAAACGTGGCTCTTTTTGGGTTGTATGGCGTATGTTGGGAGTGGTATATGTCTAGCGGTCATGGATTTGATACTTAACCGATATTGTGAGGTTTTGAGAGAAATATAATGGCAATTCTGTGCTCGGACAAGTCAGTTTCGGGAAAATAACGTTGTTCCCGAGTTGAAATATCTGTATCGTGACCTGCGGCCAATTTATAAATAAATATGTTTGAAAGATCTATATTGATTTACGTTCGAATTTGGAGAATAGGCGTAAGCAATTGCGTTCCTAACGGGGTTCCACATTTTTTTATTCAGATCTATGGTAAAACTAATAACCAGACTGAATTATAGCCAGATTTGATAAACGAACTGAAGCACATAAAGTCAAATTTGAATTGAATGATGAGTGTTTCTGGCTAAATGGATAGAGCGAGCTGGAGATCTATCCAGAGGGTAGTGGACAACATTCACTCTCAGCTCAAAAATTAACAGTGCTGTGTCCAAGCTGGCCTAAGGATATAGTAACAAAATTAACAAAGAATACAACTAACTCTCCTTAGTCGCACAAGCTGCTAGTAGCTTCTGAGGGATCTCCTTGGGGAAGAATTAGAAGGGTCAGTATAATCATAATTATGTTTATAACACGAGCGCAAATGCAGATCGACTTCACAATGAAAGAAAAAGGCTAAGAAAGCATTGACTTGGGGTCAATCTGCTTTGGCACTCTTTCTATAATCATGATTATGATTATACTGATCTTCCCCAAGGAGATCCCTCAGAAGCTCCTAGGAGCTTGTGCGGCTAAGGAGAGTCAGTTATGTTCTTTGTTAATCTATCTTTGCGCCAGCTTAGACACAGCACTCTTAAGTTTTCACCCCACAGTGAATGTTGTCCACTACCCTCTGGGTAGATCTCTGGCTCGCTCTATCTACTGAGGTGAGTCAACGTGACCACGTGCCCCAAAGAGTACTTACTGACTTCACGTCAGTGCATTTTTATATTTTTTTCGGCCTCTTTTCAGCTCATTACAGAAGGATTGCAACTCAAATTGATTCAGAAACTTCTGATCATGCACAACAAATAAAGTTCAGCAATTGGATTCTTGAGCACCTAGAAATTAATGCCAATATTACGGACAAAATCATTGTCAGAAAAGAGGCTCATTTTGAGTTCATTAATAAGCAGAAATTACATATTGGCCAGGGAAATTATATTTCTTTAAATGCCGGACAGGTAAACCAGCAACGTATAATGGCGAACTTCAGTGTGCATCGATAACCCAGTGTTTCGTCACTCAATTGGTAGATATTACTCTTTAAGATATGTGGTTTTAGCTGGATGGTGCCACATGTAATAACGACCGTGCAACCTTGGGAGCCTTGCACGTGTTGGCTCCTGGTCGAGTCATCTTGCGCTTTGGTTACCATAGTATTGGCCACCTCGCACTTGCGATTTAACAACTCTGGGCATTTTTCTGTGAGGTTAGTTGAAATCACAGGTGTTTGCTAATAAGCTCGTGACTACCTATTATAGTCTAGTTAACAATTGCTTTTTAGGTCAACATTTTTGCGTATTCTTCGAAAATTATGATTGAGGTGTCCTTCGATTTGGAACGGCATGTAGATAGGTTTTGAGAAAATGGTAGTGCCACTCGCAAAAATTGCAATAGTTATGAACAATTAAGTAAACTATTTGAGATAATTCAAATTTGAAAAAAGATTCAAAAAGAGGAGATAATTTTCCTAAAAAAAAGTCCCAAACTCCCGGAACTGTAGGACCAAAATTTGTAATTTTCCCAGAGGGTTGAAGCCTCGTCCCCTTTGGATCTTGATGAATAAATATTATTTAAACTTATAAAATATGAAAAAAAAAACTGTAAAGATTCAGGTGGCTGCAAGATAGATCAATGAACAATAATCTGTGGTCGAAAAATTTTTATCGCGATTTATCAATTATTAGCATTGGTTTATAAACAATTTTTTGTAGCACGAACATTAACATTGCAAGTAAGAAAATTCTTCAACTATTAATCTTTTTTCCTTTCATGGAGCTATTTTTCAAAGGTCCTAGAATAAATTCTCGTTGGAAAAATAAAAAAGTTGTTAATTTTAGTTTTGTTATTAACAGTTTACTTAAGTGAAAAATTGTAAAGCTGCATTAAACATTGAAAAAAACTTTTTTCTACAATATTACTATTGATCCGGTTTCTTATGATCAGAATCTACTTGAAAATGATTTTTACTAATTTTTATCTCCCATTGTTTAAAAAATTGTTATAAGCAAATGCGTCGCTCATGAGATGATTTGAAATTCTTTTTTGATAACATAATCTTTGATGATAATAATGAATAAAAAAACCGTGTCTTAAAAAAATATTGCTTGAAAACGATTTGTTAAATAACAATTTTTTTTATTATCACTTCTTTTGAAAATTCATTTTTTTTTAATCATTATGTATATTGGTCTTTGATATTGAAAATTCGATTAATGTTCAAATTTTCATTTATTATTTAATAAACAATTTGTTATAAACAAATGAATTATCTCTTTGTATTTTTATTCTTTTTCTGTTTAACACAATAATATATTTTTTATTGAAGTTTCAATTCACACTTTTACATTACAAATAATACATGGTTGTGTTTGTTTTTTTTAATAGAATCTTCTTAGAAATTTGTATTATCTCGAATAGTTTTTGAGATATTGGCAAAAAACCATACCCCCTTTTTTTTCACTTAATTCTTTATAACCTTGGACTGATATTATGTTTATAACTGAGGCAATTTTGGCGAACGGCCTCAAAATTTTCTCAAAAACTATCTACATGCCATTCCGAATCGAATGACACCGCAATCATAATTTTCGCAGAATAAGCAAAAATTTGACCTAACAAGCACTTGTTGACTAGAGTGACTAGACTATTATAGAAGGCAAAACTTATACGTCCTGGAAACGAAGTATCGCCATAGTATGAATGTACAAAGTTTTACCAATAGAATACGTTACGCAAAACCATGTTTCATTATACCTTCAAATATTGCGCTCTTATTGTTTATTATAGGTTATGCAGGGTGCGGCAGAACCAATTGAACAGTTAAGCCACGCTATTGCATTGGGCGTTTCAGAACGCAGATTGAGGAGTATTCTGCATTTAGATTTGAATTTCCAGTCCTTCAAAATAATGATGGTTCAAGAATTGAACCCAGCAGACTACGTCGTATACTAACGTTCTCGTTTGCCATATCATAATTCCGCTTTATAGGCCCGTCATCTCAAAAACATTATTTTCAAACATTGACGAGTATAAAATGATAAGTCCAGCTGATTTAAAAAATAACAACATTTGTTTCATATGTATCCTGGGTTCTTTTTTATAACTCTTCAAGACTGCCCAACTGGTTCTGTCGCATCCTGTACCTCAAATCTTTTTGCTGTTTCATAGATTTTCATTATCATGTTATGTACTCCATGACATAATGTCGATTTTCTCTTCTAGGCCTATTCCATAAAGCCATCATTCAAAGTTGCTGCACCCTGAATAGCGCTGTAAGGGGTGATGGAAACAATGCAAAAAAACTTGCCGAAGCTCTTTCATGCAAGGAAACAGATGAACGTGGAATTTTACAATTTCTCCAGAATCTACCAGCAGAAGAATTATATGAGGGTCAACTGAAGTTCAGAGATGTAGGTATGATCATAATATAATATCGGCTGATAAATTTCCGGTCGTATGAAGGAAACATTTTGGTAGTGAAAATCGATTTAATTCATCATCATAAGATAAGTATACACGAAATGTGGAGGAACTCCGCCCAGCCAATGTAACATGTCGGTCTATTGTGGCACACCTAAATATTTACTTCACCCACGAACTCAAGCTTTCTGATAAGGGGGATGAGTCTAGTGGGTGAGAACTTTTTCAGATCCCTCAGCCTCTGCTCTCAGATCTCAACCAACCCCAACTGACTTAAGTATTTCCTGAGGACACAGTGTCCCGTATACGAAGCTGTAAAACTCTAAGGTCTGAACTGGTGAGTTCGACTCACCGTCTGAAGGCTCTTTCCTCTGAAGCACCAATAATTGTTAGACGAGCATGTCTTAGACCAGATATGATACTCCAGAGTTCTTGGACCTTTTGGTTCGCCATCGCATTTATCTATGCCCGAGTCTCCCGGAACCCAGATGAGCTGCAACCTGCAGCGCTCTCCAAGTTCAGCTAGTGTAGGCCGGAAGTCCCGCACAAGCAGGTACATGCAGTTATGGGAAGCCAAGGCCTTCAGAGTGGCTTGGCTATCCGAAAGGGTCTTAATTGATTTGCAAACCCATCCTTTCTCAAGTATGACCTTCGCGCAATGATCAATGGCAAAAATTTCTGCTTGAAGGACAGTCAACCCGGCCTCACGGAATATCTATTAGCAATTTTACAATCATTGATCCCCACTCCCCACCCCTTGGATGGTATAGGAGCAATCTGTGAACCTCAATACATGAATTTCGAATTAGAAACGCAATTTCTTCGCTTATTCTTCAAATCGGGATGTAATTTGATATAGATCTTCCAAATGTAGTTATTTATAAATTGTCCCCAGTGCCGCGGTACAGATATTTCATCGCAGAAAACACGATATTTTTACGAAACTGACTTGTCCGTGCACATAATTAACTGGAATTGTCTTCTAAAACTTCACAATATCAGATCAGCATCAAATCCATGACCGCTAGACGTAAACCGCACCCAACATAAGCCATATAACCACAAAAAGAGCCGCTTCTCCTCTGCGCATGCTCAATATACTCGTGGCTGAAATTCCTTCTTCGGGAGATATCACAGCCTTAATCCACGCATGCGTGGAAACTCAAGGGGACTTTATGGAGGAATAGCATCCTGCATCTCAAAACCCTAATCCTCTCAGATGAAAACTCCAGCTTTACTGCTGGAGATTTCGTCTAAGAATCCATTGATATCATTCCCAACTCTGAGCAACCAATGCTTTTGGAGGTTAGTACCTACTTAAGAAAGAAATACCTATGTTTTTGTAACGTGTGTCAGACTGGGAACTTACGATGTAGTAGATATGAAATTCGATATTTTCATGAATTCGTCTCATAATTCTTCTTCTGTTCAAGATTTCGTACCCTTGTACCTTCAGAATGTTTAGTCCAGTTGTGGAATCGAAAAATAGCAAAGATGCGTTCCTCACGAAAGATCCTGTAGAGTTACTCAAGACCGGAAGATACAACCATGTTCCTACAATGATAACATATGCAGAGATGGAGAGCGTACTCTTCATGCAACGCGATGAAAATTCTCCATTTAACGCCGTGTGTTTTGAGGAGGATACTCTCACACCTGTTTGGTTTGGATTGAAGCAAGGGAGTAAAGAGTTTCAAGAGATTGCTAAAAAAATTAGGAAGTTCTACTATGGTGATTCAACTCCGGAATACTACAGCCTATCAACTGTGAACGTAAGTTGATATATATATATGAGGAGAGTGATGTGAGATCGTAGGCTGTTGTTGTTGTTTGAAAAATATATTTGTGGATTTTTTTTATTTCCACCGGCGCAAAACTAATCTTAATGTAAGATGACATATGAGTTTGTGTTGAATGGACTTACAAAGCCTTGGCATCGCTATCAGCCGGTCTATTATGATACACTTAAGTCTATACATCACCCACAAACTGAAGCCTTTTGATAAGGGTGATGGGCCTAGAGGGTGAGAACCTGTCCAATTTCCTCAGTTTCAGCTTGTGGAATCCCAGTTCCTCAAATCTAACCCGGAGCAATAACATATAGTGTGCACGATGGATTCGTCGTCACCCAGGCTGCACTCAGTGTTCTTGATCAGTGCAGTAGTCCGCATACGCTGTTGTTGAAACTCTTAGGTCTGATCTAGAGAGTTTGAGCATAATCCGGAAGGTTTCGAAAGAACCATCCATGTCATATCATATGGCAATTCATTTGACATCGAAGCAAATGCTGTTAATGATGTTGAGTGCAGTTGAGCCAAGAAAGGTCCACTGGCAGTTTTATGAAGCCCAGTTGAGGTCAGAATTGGAAGGCCTGAAACATAACATCAGTATGCTGGAGGAACCAGAAAATATTACCGCTCATTTCACATCGTGTTTGAAAAGAGCATATGAAGATAATTGTACACTCAGGTAGAAAATGATATCCATAGACATTTCCTGGTGCAATTATCAACTTAATCATTTCACAGTTACCACGAGTAGGGCCTTCAATATGGCCAAGTGAGTAGGTATCTCGGAGGCCTATCAACTGGCTCTAACAAACTACAATAAACGGGTAAGAAAGGGCAATAGGCAGTCCTGGATACGCTTCTGCGAGGAGGTGTATGAAACTGCCCCCACAGCTAAACTTGAAAAGGTGCTATCAAAAGTTGATTCTAACCAAATCGGCCAGATCAGAAAGCCATGTAGGAATTTAACGAATGATTACGAAGAGAGCCAGCAAGTTCTGCTGGAGACTCAATTACCTGGCTCTAAGCAAGTCAGCCAGAAACGAGACCTCCACAGAGGAAGCATTTAAGCCCTTCAAAGTGGGGTTATAAAATATTTGTCCGATTATTCAGTTTTGAATGGGCGATGAAAACCTTAAAACCCTTGAAATCTGCAGGTATGGAAGGTCTATTGAGATACGGAGGGTGCTCACACCTTGTAAACCTCCATATGCAATTCTGCCAGGCAAAAAGCTGAAATGGCGATCTGACACAGCCTACCAGCTGTAGTACGCCTCATTGTCACCTACGCATCCTAAGCATGGTGGACAAAAACTGTCAAGGCCATCACACGCAGTCGGTTGCAGAAATTACAACGGCTTGCCTGTGAATATACCGATGAATATTTCACCGTGTGTCTTTTAGTTACTAGCAATTAGCTACACTTCACCTCATTCTATGTTAACTGATCGTTTACTGCTATGTTTGTTGAATATAAATTCACAAACCGTACTTTAGCTGAATTCAAAGCTCAGTTAGGTAACTGAAGATTTACAGTGGGACTACGATTTATGAATACCAAAGCTTTGACAGTTCTTAATTGTCAAATCAGTGTAATTCTTTGTTGATTCCAAGTTAAGTTTTGATGCAACCATCGAATTACATCCAGCATTAAGCAAATCGAATCTTCGTGAAACTCTCCACAAATTTTTGCGCGTATGTTCTGGGGAACATCGCGTTATCATTTAGCCCAAGTGTCTGTAATTTTAGAATTTTTTGCTGAAAATGGTCTCAAACGATTGGGTTCGACTCCCTGATCAAGAATTCGAGGTCAAATTCCATTCTGTCTGACCGGCCGGCTCGCCGTCTTTAGCCACGATAACTGTGGCGCGTCCCAATACGACGGAGAAGTTCGTTAATGGGCATAATCGGCCCAAGGGTTTCCGACTAATAATTTTGTTGTCAACCAATACAAGTCCGATCGAATTGAAACTTGGTGAGTAGTTGTAGAATGCAAAACTAAGCACGCTTGTGAAATTTAGTGAGAATCGTATGACTAGATTATTTCGAAAAAATTTATCAAGAAATATTATTTATGTCACGATAACCTGAGAACGGAAAGAGATAGCGACTCGAAATTTCGGGTAAGGTTGCGCAGCTGAATGGGACATTTGAGTTTGTTCATAGGTATAATCGGCCAAACAGTTTTGGAGTTATACACATCTAAATTTTTGTTGTTATTTCCTCATTAACTCGAAAAATATGAAACCGATCCAATTCAAACATGGTTGTCATTTGTAGAATGCCAGCGTTAACATTCTTGCAGAATTTCATGAGGATCGTATAACTCAAAAATTTTTTAAAAATCATGGAAAATCATTCAAAAAAATTCTATATATCAGAATCTATTCGTCCGGCATCGCCTTCAAAACGTAACTCTACTGATGCCAAGTTCCAAGTTTGAACACGATCGGATCCATATTGTTGGAGATACGAGCAGCCTTGTGTGAGTTCAGTAGCTGGATGGGTGACCGTTGCCTGGATAACTTTCGAACGAAAGGAGATAGGGACTTGCAAATTACCATGGTGAATTCGATTAAGAGTGTCCAATACAGGAGAACGGACAATAGAATTCACCATGGTGTTCGATGTATTCGACAGTCAATACAGGAGAATGTACAATAGAACATACGCTCAAAAGTTCCTGTCTTCACGTCGGTGCTTGAACTAACTTTTGATTGTTTTTCATTCTCAAATAATACTCCTGAAACATTGAAAAATAAGTCTCATTGTCTGATTTCCACATCTCGTACCTATATCGTGATTCATGGCAAACAAAATAAATTTTGGTTCCAGATGTTTTCGGATAGCGGAATCCTGAGAGGTATGATCAAAACTGCAAAATACCTTGCGGAAACGTCCAGAGAACCAACATACTTGTGCAGATTTAGTATACCAAGTAATCACGGAGAAGAATTTTCTGCGAAGAATTTGAATGGTGAGTTAATGATATATCTATGTGTTTCTTATTGCGAGTTTTCCAATAGACATTACAATTTTGTATATGAAAGCACCCTTGAACTATTTTCGTATATTCGTAATCTATTTTCGTCCAACCGTCAAAGTTGTCATTTTTATCAAGGAACATTGGCATATATTTGTACGGCGGAACAGTTGAAGGAAAGCCGATTAGAAATAATCATAAACCAAATCAATAGAACAAACCAATATTTCAGAACGATTCAATAAAAATATTCAAGAAAAAGTCAGGAACCTTCACGCACATGTTCAATTGTCTATTCACGCCTCACACACCCTCAAGAAAAACTGCATGAACCTACAAGCCGTCCGTTTGGCGCTAACACATGAATTAATGCATTTGGAATCAACTGAATTAAAATAGAAATAAATAAAATATTAAAATGGCATGTTCACGTTGGCTAATTTGAATTGAAGGATGAGTGTTTCAAGTTCAGTGGATGGAGCGAGCCGGAGATCTACCCAGAGGGTAGTCGACTCCATTCACTTTTGGGTCAAACATTCACAGTGCTATGTCTAAGCTGGCATATGGATAGGGTAACAAAGTTGACAAAGAACACAACTTCTTCTGAGGGATCTCCTTGGCGAAGACTTAGGAGGGTCAGTATAATCATAATCATATCTATAGCGCGTCCGCCAAAGCAGATTGACCCTACGTCAAAGCTTTTTTAACCTTTTTCTTTCATAGTGAAGTCAATCTGCATTTGCGCGCGTGCTATAAACATGATTATTATTATACTGACTCCTCTAAGGCCGCTCGTACACCAGCACGACGAGACCGCAACGCGAACGCGATGATACTTTTTAACGAGGGATTTGCGTCGCATCGCCGTATCTTTGGTGTGGGCGCTTCTATCAATAACCACGTACCGCGACTTCTAAGCGACATGAAGTCTCGTCGTGCTGGTGTACGAGCGGCCTAAGTCTTCCCCAAGGAGATCCCTCAGAAGCTCCTAGGAGCTTGAGTGACTGAGGAGAGTCAGCTGTATTCTTTGTCAACTTTGTTACTCTATATTTATGCCAACTTAGATAATGCACTGTTAATTTTTGACCCGACAGTGAATGGTGTCCACTACCCTCTGAGTAGATCTCCGGCTCGCTCTATCCACTGAGCTTGAAACACTTTTTTATATTTTTTCTAGTTTCCTTGAGAAATCTGGCTATAAATACAGTCTGGCTATTAGTTATACCGTAGGTCGAAATAAAAAAAATCGGTTATGGGACCCCTGTTAGGATCGCAAATGCTTACGCCTATTCTTCAAATCCAATTGTAATTCAATATATATTTTCAAATTATAGTTATTTTTAAATTGGCCCGCACATCACGGTACGGACATTTAAACTCGGAAACAACACTCTTTCCTCGAAAAAGACTTGTCCATCCACAGAATTGCCATGAATGTTCTTTTGACACCGCACAATATCGGCACAGCACCAAATCCAAGAGCGGTGGACATAAACCACACCCTCAAAATCACACACCTCACACAAAACTCTGATTCTTCAACACCATTGTTCAGGAGATATCGTAACTTCAATTCCTACATGTGCCCAATAGGATTCTATGGAGGAATAGCCTCCTGCACCTCAAAACCCAAATCTTCTCAGACGAAACTCCAACAGTTAAATCACTTCTTGTCTGCTCATGCGCATAACGAAAAAGCCCGAAAGGGTTACATGAATTTCAAAATTGGCCCCAGGAACACGGTACTGACCCTTCAACTCGGAAACAACGCTATTTACCCCAAACTGACATGTCCGTGCACAGTAATGTCATTAATTTTCTTTTAAAACCTCACAATATAGGCCCATCACCAGTCCTATGACTGATAGTCGTAAACCACTCCCAACATAACCCATACAATCCAAAAACATTCACTTCTCCTCTGTGCATGCACAGTCACTTGTGGCTCAAACTCTTCTCAAAATCACATACCCCAAGCAAAACTCCGATTCTGCAAAACCATTGGTTCAGGAGATATCGCATCTTGAATCCACGAATGCGCGGACGCTCACCAGGGGATTCTATGGAGGAATAGCATCCTCCATCTCAAAAACCCAATCCTCTCAGACGAAAACTCCAGCAGTGAAATCACTACTCAGTTTCAATTCAATCAGATCCTCTTTCGAGTTATTGTGGAAACAGAAATTAAAATTTTTTTTATTTTTTTTGCCTGTTTCTAGGCATCTGATCAATACAAAACCTCGCTTGCAAATAATGGTCATGATTCTACAATTTCATGCTGAATTTCAGATAGATCGAGTTATCGGTTTCGGAACTATTTATAAAAAATATTTTAACTAAAAATGGCTATAACTCCGAAACCACTTGACGAACTTGACCTATATTTCCATGCTCCAAAACTACCCTGCAAATTTCAACCCTCTAGCTCATTCCGTTCGAGAGTTATCTTGCTGACGACCGGCCGGACGGTCAGAGCCCGGATTATTCATCAGTGAGTCGAAGCCAATCGTTAGAGACCATTTTCAGCAAAAAATTCAAAAAATACAGACATACGGGCAAAATGATAGCTCGCTGTTCGGCTGTTCCTTGTGGAACATGCGCGCAAAAATGATGATCTAAATAAAAATTCCACGATGCAGCAGTCCTGTCACAGTTCGAAAATTGGGTAGAACATATTAGATCAAAGAATGCATGAGACACGCAGCTTTTCAAGTTGGGCTGAAAAACAAGAATCATATCTGGACATATTTGGTTCAACAAGGCATGCCTCAGGGAGAACACATACTTCGATGATATACTTAAGTCATATAGGTCACCCACGATCCGCAGTAGGGGTGGAATTTTACGCGGAGAGTTGTTTTTGACCTTGATCATTCTGTTATGTCTCATGAATTCTTTGATCTAATGTGTCCGCATGCGCACTGCTAATTTGTAAGTTTGTGTTTAAATTTGACATTTTCTAGTTTCTTCTAGGTTATACTCTATTTCGAACTTTAACGTTTTATATATATTGCATGTTTCCTCTTCGATTGTTCTGCCCAATTTTGGAACTGTGAAATGATTGCTGCATCGTGAGTTTTTTGCGCGTATGTTCTGGGGAACATCGCGTTGCCATTTTGCCCAAATGTCTGTAACTTTCAAATTTTTTGCCGAAAATGGTCTCAAACGATTTGGTTCGACTCCCCAATGAAGAATTCCAGATCAAATTTGATTATGTCCGGCCGGCCGTCCGGCCGTTGCCACGATAACTTGAGAACGGAAAGAGCTAACAACTTGAAATTTTCAGGGTAGGTGGCGCATCCCAATACGACAATTAACGTTCGTTAATGAGCATAATCGGCCTAGTGGTTTCCGAGTAATAAATTTGTTTTCAACCAATATAAATCCGATCGAATTGAAACTTGGTGAGTAATTGTAGAATATAAACCTAAGCACGTTTGTGAAATTTTGTGAGAATGGTATCGCTAGAAAATTATTAAAAAATTATGAAAAAATATTTTTGTTGTCACGATAACCTGAGAACGGAAAGAGATAGCAGCTTGAAGTTTTCAGGTTAGGTTGTGCATCTGAATGCGACATTTGAGTTTGTTTATAAGCATAATCTGCCATTTGGTTTTAGAGTTATAGCCATCTGAAATTTGGTTGTTTTTTTCTCCTCATTAACTCGCAAAATACTAAACCGATTGAATTGAAACATGGTAATTTGTTATAGAAAGCCAAC
Organism: Halyzia sedecimguttata; assembly: GCA_937662695.2. Classification (NCBI taxonomy): domain Eukaryota; kingdom Metazoa; phylum Arthropoda; class Insecta; order Coleoptera; family Coccinellidae; genus Halyzia; species Halyzia sedecimguttata. The sequence continues at coordinate 32,847,416 of OW569415.2, forward strand.
GCAAAAATTCTTGCAAAATTTCGTGAGGATAGTATTTCTAGAAAATTTCAAGAAATCATTGAAAATTAAAAAAAAATTCTACATATCAGTAACTATTCGTCTAAAATTGCTGAAATTATGCAAGAACCTTTAGAACCTAACTCTACTGCCAAGTTTTAAGTTTTAACACGATCGGTTAAATATTGTTGGAGATTCGAGCATCCTTGAGTGAGTTCAGTAGATGGGTGACCGTTACCTCGATAACTTTCGAACGAAAGGAGATAGGGACTTGCAATTTTCAGAGTAGGTAGCGTATCCGAATGGGAGACTTGAGTCCGTTTTTGGGCATAATCGGTTAAACGGTTTTCGAGTTATACCCACCTGTAATATTATGTCCTCTCTAAATCAAAAAATAAAGATTCGATCGAATTGAAGCTTGGTAACTAGTAGTAGAAAATCAACATAAAGATGTGTTTAAAATTTTGTAAGTCCGTACACCTAGAAAATTTGAAAAAAATTACGAAAATCTAATTTTGTATGAACCATACCCATAGAAAATTCAAAAAAAATTACGAAAAAAAATTGGTTCAAGTACTGACGTGAAGTCAGGAGCTTTTGCGCGTATGTTCTTTTGTCCGTTCTCCTGTATTGGACACCCTTAATCGAATTTACTATGGTAAATTATGTTATCCATTCTCCTGTATTGGACACTTAATTCGAATTTACCATGGTACGTTCGAATTAAGAGTGACCAATACAGGAGAATGGAAAACATAATTAACCATGGTTTATTCGATTAAGGGTGTCCAATACAGGAGAATGGACAATAGAACATACGCGCAAAAGCTCCTGACTTCACGTCAGTGCTTTTTAATTCATTCTTTTTTAACGATTTACTGTTTGAATTTTCATCCCGTTGCAGTGTTGTTGTTAATAAGCTCTTGAAAATATCGAGTTTGGGCTGGCTCCCTGAATCTAAAGCATACCATTCTTGTAGTCGTGGTAATAAATCGTTCCACCAGAAATAACATTAATGATGTATATCTTTCCCTAGTATGATGGTGGACGCCAAAGTATTCGGAGAAATTACATTAAGATAGCCTAACCATACTCAAACAAATAATATATTTTCAGGAGCGACTCATGGTATAGAATTGCCATACCTTTTCAAAATGAGTGAAAGAACCAACGAAGCCATGGAGATTACTGCTCAGAAAATCCTGAGGTTATGGACGAATTTTGCCAAATGTGGTAACCCTACTGCCCAAAAAGACGACGTGATTTCGATTGACTGGAACCCTGTAACTAAGGAACGTTTCAATTATCTGGATATAGGAGAAAATTTAACTCTGGCAGAAGATCCTGAAGCGGACAGAATGGCTTTCTGGGACCAGCTGTATCAGTCATATCCACAGACAAAAGACTACTAGTATTTTGTGTTTATTTGGTATACAGGGTGTTTCCTAAACATGCGGCAAAAATTCAGGGGGTTGTTCCTTGGACTATTCTAAGAATATTTTGTCCTTTGATGATTTTTGAAAAACCTATTTGTTTCGAAGATATAGGGGAAACAAAATTTTGGATAATAACATTTTATTATGAAAAATTACATGAAAATTCAACTCAACCTACAAAAACTGTTGAAAATGACCACCTCTACCCAGCATACAAGCATCCAATCTTCTCCTCATTGACTGCCGAACCCTTTCAAAAACACCAGGATCATTTCTTATTAAGTTACACCCAGCAATGATCCGATTTCGCAAGTCTTCCACATTTTCTACTGGAGTGGTATAAACTAATGATTTTAGATGGCCCCATAGGAAATAATCTAAGGGGTTTAAGTCCGGGGAACGAGCAGGCCATAAATGAGGTCCACCTCTTCCAATCCAGCGATCTCCGTATGTTAATGTTAAAAACTCACGAGCAACCAAACTAAAATGCGCTGGTGCACCATCGTGCATAAACCACATTGCATGTCTTATTGCCAATGGTACATCCTCCAAAAACAGAGGTAACGTTTGTTCTAAAAAGTTGCGATACACGTCCCCGGTAAGTCTTTCTGGTAAAAATATCGGCCCTATTAGGCAGTCACCCACAATACCAACCCAAACATTCAATGAGAACTGATGTTGAAAACGATCTTCAATTACCTCATGTGGATTTTCGTCGGCCCATACATGGTTGTTATGAAAATTTCTTATTGCATTTCTTGAGAAATTCGCTTCATCGGTAAAAAGAATCAGCGTCAGTAATTGAGGAATTTGAACTAATGTGGTTAAAAGCCATTGACAAAATGCAATACGTGGGGGAAAATCAGTAGGAATAAGTGCCTGAACGCGTTGCATATGGTATGGGTATAACAAATTGTCTTTAAGAATTTTCCAAACAGTCTTATTACTCACATTCAAAGTATTGGAAATTTTTCGAGTGGAAGTACTAGGGTCTTCTTCGATCATGTCCAGCACATTCTCTTCCAGTTCCACCGTTCTTACTGTGTTTGGTTTTCCTGGTCCCCCCATTTTTTTCAATGCGCCTGTTTCATGCAGACGTTGATGAATATTTTGAAACAATTTTTTGTCAGGAATATTACGCCCAGGAAATCGTTCAATGTACAACCTCCTAGCTTTTAATGAATTTCCATCAGCAAGTCCATAAATGAAATGCATGTCAGTCATCTCGGCGTTTGTATAGCGATTCATAATAGTCAAAGATAAAATGTTAATTGCTAATACATCACAAAACGAATTCAAATGAAAACCGTGTATAATCTGTATTCCTTTTCCATCTGCACTTATCAATTTTTAGTCAAAAAACTGGCCGTTTTTAGTAATTAGAATGTTGTTAAACAAATTTAAAAATAAATTGTACCTACTTAGTAAACACAGTGCGGTACGCATTTTTATTTAAACTATTATTAATTTTAAAAATATGAAAAATGTTGTTCGCCCTGTATCTTCGAAACAAAGAGGTTTTTCAAAAATCATCCAAGGACAAAACATGCTTAAAATAGTCCAAGGAACAACCCCCTGAATTTTTGCCGCATGTTTAGGAAACACCCTGTATAATGCAATAAATTAAAATATTATGTATGTTGAATTTTTTGTTTGATTATATTCACATCATAACTAACTCAATCGTTGGCTCTTCTCTAATTTTTTATTAGTCTACAAGATTCCTACATTTTTGACCAACCATCCATAATAAACTTTTTCCTGAAAATATCAGGAAATGTAGAGGGTTAACACGACCTAGAACGTTCTTTGTTATTACTATTCCTACTACCTTTTGGTGTATTGGTGTTTGCGCAGATTAAATGAAAAATTTATTTCATCCTTTTCTTTTCAATTTCATCCTTTTCTTTTCAATATTCATCGAAAACGACCTCGTTTTTGGGATTTTGTTATGCTTTATTTTTATCTTATTTTTAATTTTAGAATAGTACATATTCGAGAGCTGGGAAGTGAATTTTGAGATACCCTATATATTATATCATATACCTATAGTTACCTATAGGTATATTCTTTTGAGTAAAGAGCCATGCATCTTTGAAAAGCTTACAATATAGCACGTGTATTAAAATAAAAGGTTCTTAAATTGAATGCCGCATAGTCATTTGCTTTTGAGCGCATGTTTCATTGTCTATTCACACCTCACACATCCTCTCGAAATACTGTATGATCTATTAGAATAAATAAATATATCCCAAAGTATTGGTTTCTCAGAGTTGGGAATTAAATCAATGTATTCTCATGATAGAACTGCATCATAAAGGAAATTCAATTCAAATAATAGTTTATTTATCAAGATTAAATGAGCAATCTGAGAATGAGAACTGCTTTCAGATTGATCGGGTGATCGGTATCGGAAATATTGATAAAAAATGTTTTTACTAAAATCGGCCATTACTCTAAAATCGTTTGGGGGATTCCGCCCGTTAACAAACCCGTCTGAGATATTTACGCTCCAAATTCTACCCTGCAAATTTCAATCCTCTAACTCCTTCCGTTCGAGAGTTATCGTGTTAACAGACGGCCGGCCGGACAGAATCGATTCTGACCACGAATTCTTGATCAGAGAGTCGAACCAAATCGTTTGAGACCATTTTCAACCAAAAATTCGAAAATTGCAGACATTTGGGCTATTTGATAAGCACTCTGTTCCGAGGAACAAGAGCGCCAAAAAGCACTGACGTAAAGTCAGTACTCTTTGGCATGCGTGTTCACGTTGGCTATTTTGAATTGAATGATGAGGGTTTGAAGCTCAGTGGATAGAACGAGCCAGAGATCTACCCAGAGGGTAGTGGACACCATTTACTGTCGGGTCATAAATTGAGAGTGCTGCGTCTATGATGGCATACGATATAGTAGCAAAGTTGAAAAAGAACACAACTGACTTTCTTTAGTCGCACAAGCTCCCATGAGCTTCGGAGGTATCTTCTTGGGAAATACTTGGGAGGGTCAGTATAATCATAATCATGTTGCTATCCCCACGAAATTTGTGTGTTTTCGTTGGTACGAGTTTCAAATATTAAACTTTTTTTTCTAATTTGTAGCCATCCGATCAACACAAAACTTCGAAGGAACATAAAGGTCATGATTCTACAATTTGATGCTCAGATAGATCGATTGCTTGGTTTCGGAAATATTCTTCAAAAACGTTTTAACTAAAAATGGCCATAATGGCTTTGTGGATTTTGCCCATTAACAAACTCGTCCGAGATATTTATGTTGCAAAACTACCCTGCAAATTTCAACGCTCTAACTTGTTCCGTTCGAGAGTTATTGTGCTAACAGCCAGACCGGACAGAATTTGACCCCGGATTATTCACCAGTGAGTCGGACTGAATCGTTTGAGACCATTTTCGGAAAAAAAAATCGAAAAATACAGACATTGTGACAAAATGATAGCACGCTGTTCCTTGTGGAACACGCGTGCAATAAAAACAATTTCAGAAAAAGTAAATCCCATTTCAGAAAAAGTAAAACGAATTCCAAAAAAAGTAAATCCAATTTCGGACAAAATAATCAGGATTCCTCAAATTTTCGTTATGGTCGTAATGAATATATTCTTTCTTATGATTTTAACTCGTACGTTGAGCAATTTATGAATCAAAACACTCCTGGAATAATATTAATCGACTAATTGCAACCTATCTACGCGGTGGGGTTTGGACATTTGGGTCTGGTGGTTCGGTTTTCATTATTGAGTCAGTGTTTCAGAAATTCGTTGTTTTTTTAAGCGGAAAATAAGTATTTCTTGTTGCAATCGAGTCAATGTTAAAATATACAATATACAGGGTATTAATGAAAAGTTATCCCCTTGAATGCCGAATTTGATTGATAAGACTATGATTAAATATGCTGACATTCCTGGATTTTCTGTGAAGAACCAGTAGTGTTCTTTGTAGGCTTTATTAGTGTGTTGTTGTGCCACCCAAGGCACAGCACTGTTAATGTTTCACCCAATATTCAATGTTTGGTGGTCGCTATCGTCTGAGTTCGGAAATGTTGTGTCCGTTTCAAAATTTGCCGTTATTTATCCAATAAATGTCCATTTGTGGAAAATCAAATATTTACTCTCTTATATATGAATGGTTTTTTGCTCCTCGTTTTTGATAACTTTTTCAGTTTCAGGCAAGTTCTTTTCGTTTGAGAATTTTGGATGAGTTATTGTTTTACGTTCTTACAATCAACAATCAAGCAGTTCGTAAGCTTATGAGGGGTCTCCTTGGGGAAGACCTAGGAGGATCATCAGTATAATTCGAAATCTGAAAATATGCCTAGAAGTAAACTTAGTGTGGATGATGCCAATAGGGCTATCGCCGGTAAGATCGAGGCGGGACGGAATCAGATAGATGATGTCAATTTCTTTTAACTTAGTGAAAGCGTAGTTTCCCGGCTCATCCATAGATATCGAGAAACTGGAAACGTGACTGAAAGACCGAGAAGTGGACGCCAAAGATCTACCATTCCTGCATAAGATGGGGTTTTGACTGTGTCTACCCGTAGAGAGCTTTCGAGTCCTTTAGGAATTATGCAACTGCGCCTTTTGAACGCTACTGGTATTTTTCCGCAAATCGCCAGGAAATTTTGACATTCCTGTCAAAATTTTTTGAAGAAAAAGTCAGGACTTCCTTAATGTAAGGAAATGTCATTTCCTTACTGTAAGGAAATGATATTTCCGTACAGTTGTTAGTGTTCTACATAAATGATAGAAAACACATTGCTTATAAGGAATTAATTTATATTTTGAAAACATCAAGTCATTGCTGAATACATTTTTAAGATCAATTTGTCATATTTACAGTGATTTGACAGTTAGTACAATTATTGAACATTGGAGGAACACTCTTAGAACTATGAGAAACATTTTGGACAACATGCTGGGTGGAAGGGTCATTTTGTTGAATATTTTGTACTGTGAAAATTTTATTTGCCACCTCAACCTTATTGTTAAGCGATTCTTCGATATATCCTTCAGCAACGTTTGATGACTTCCATCCGCCATGCCTCTTTAAACTAGTTATGTCGGCACCAGAGTCAACCAATATTGTTGCAGAAGACCGACGAAAGCAGTGACCAGTATATTCTGTCGTATTTACCAAGTTCAAATAAGTAGCAACTATTTTGGGCATTTTTCTAAATTGATGAATTCCTACCACTAGTCTACAACCCTTTCCGCTTTGATATTTAAAGAAAAATCGGTCACTGTTCATATTTTCTGGTCTTAACGAAACATACTTTCGATAAACATTCAAGTAGATCTGATTAATTACAAATGATCTTGGTTTGTTGGTTTTCGAATCAGGTATGCTGATTAAAAGCTTAGATTCTAAGTCTTCTATATCGTGTACAGTCATTCGGACTAACTCATCCATTCTACAGGCCCCAGAAATACCAAATATTACAGCCACCTAAAAAATAAATAAAGCTATAATCTAAATAGAAATTAAAACCTTGTAAATTACCTTAATCATTAAATTTTCTTTATCTGGAGCCTCCTGGATAAATCTTTCAATTTCTTCCTTCGTTAAAATCTTAGATTTCTTTGCCCTATAACCTTGAGCTTGCCGTTTCAATAAAGAACGAAGTTTTGAGTATGTAGATATATCTTCATTGTGTTTAAGTGCAAGGGTTGACTTCAGCATTGAATAATTGGCCCATAATGTTGAAGATTTCATCTTTAAACAAAGGTCTAGGAAGTATGCCATTAGTACATTTTCTGAGAAAGAACTCGTATTTTTACTCATGCGATAATCCATAAAACGTCTGTATGCATTTTCGTACTTTTCTCTTGATTTCTTTGGCAATAATTCTAATGAAGCAGTATTCACTGCCTCAACCAGCTCTGGAGGAGTCCCAGGAATGGAAATTTCATCATCACTTATCATTTTACTTTCGAGAACACCAGCAATTAAATTTATAAGCGTCAAGTTTGATAATTCAACCTCAATACGTTTCCATAGTAACCCAAGTAATTTTATTAGGAATTTCAAAGCACCATTTATTTGGGAATAAAATTATCGCGTTTTTGGCGCTCTAGTTCCTCGGAACTGAGTGCTTATCAATTTGCCCAAATGTCTGTAATTTTGGAATATTTCGATGAAAATGGTCTTAAACGATTTGGTTCGACTCACTGATCAAGAATCCGTGGTCGGAATTCATTCTGTCCGGCCGGTCCGGCCGGCCGGCCGTCCGTAAGCACTATCGTGCTTACTCCGTGCTACTCCGTACTATCGTGCTCATTCCGTTCGAGAGTTATCACTCTCGAACGGAATGAGCTAGAGAGTTGAAATTTTCAGAGTAGGTTTGGGGGATGAATATCTCGGCTAAGTTCGTTATTGAGCAAAATCGGACAGATGATTTCGGAGTAACAAAAAAAAAATTTTTTTTTACGAAACAAATTCCAAATCAAATTTTTTTTAATAAGCAGTTTTTTCATAAGAATCCATTCATATCATTTTCAACTCTAACAAGCTAATACTTTCGGAGATATGATTTTTTTAAATTTCAATGTAAATCGTATTTCACAGATTGATATAATTATTATTCTATGCATGAATTCTCATAATGTCAACTTGACAGAAGGGAATATTGTAACTTCAAAAATATTGGGGTTGAAATACTCGTATTTTAGCGATGCAACGGGGACCTCACCCGAAAATGTTTGAAAATATTACGTAAATATTGAAAGCATAATTCTGTAGTTTGGTGAACGTAGATCAGGAAATTTTTGATCGATTACAAGGTAATTTATTATTACTTATCTAATAAACTATTATTTGAATTGAATTTCATTTATGATGCAGTGATATCATATGAATACATTGATATAATTCCCAACTCTGAGAAACCAATACCAGATATAATTTGTCTGTTTGAACTAGAGCGCCAGAAAGCTCCTGTCCACAGGGCTTGAACCCATTTTTTTTTAAATCAATCAATATCTGTCGAATTTTAAACGATTTGCGGAAAAATAGTATGTTTACCTCGTAGGAAAAGCCACATTCCTGGACTCTGTGTTGCTAAGTCTCGGCTTGCGCCTCGACTTAGCAATCTTCACAGTCGTCCAGGAATGTTAAGCTTTTCCTACCCGGTAAACAATGTACTATTGGTTTCGCTTCAAACAGACCGTCGAAGAGTTCGAGACGTTAATCTACATTCACGACGACTTTTCAGAAGGATTGCACTAACTCAAGATCATAGGCGACTTCGATTGGAATGGGTCAATGAAAACGTGAATTGAAACGTTTAATGGAGGTCTGTATTGCTCACAGATGAGTCAAGATATGAACGGTTTTTGGATTGTTGGCGTGTTCGGGTAAGGACCCATCCTCTTGGTGTTCAGGAATCGTAGAAGGGTTCAGGAAGTTCAGAGGTGGTACAGTTACTGTTTGGGGAGGCATTTGTTTCAACATACGTACAGAATTGTTGGTGCTTGATGCTACCATGAATGCACAGATTTTCATGGAGCAAGTCATTGACAATATTATTTCTTTGTTTCATGCTGCTATCTAGCCAAATTTCTTATTTTTGTACGATAATATGCCACCCCATCGTGCGAGAATTGTCCTTTAAGCTCTGGAAATCCATGCTATTCCAAATTTGTCCCTGTCCCCTCGGTCGCCAGTTCTCAATCCCATTGAACACGCTTGCGAGCAGCTACAAAGAACTTTGCATTTTCATCAACCTCTTCCACATAAACTCCATGAATTTTACCGCAACTCTGGAGAGCCGTTGTGAAGCTGTGGTTGATGTTCGAGGAGGCCGTACTCTTTACTGAAGTTTATTTTTTTAATTGTTTGAGTGAACTGATTTTGCACAAAAACCAAAATTAAATTTTCACCTGAAACTGTGAAACTTATAAATGTACATTCAGATCTCTCATATTTAAAATATTGGTGAAAAAAAATGCAATCTTTTGAAACAGTATCAACATTTCTGAAGTTCCTCAACTTTTGTGGAGCAGTTGAATTCGAAATTTATAATGCAAAAAATACTGGTTTTCGTTACTCCGAAACCATTCCACCGATTTTGCCCAATAACGAACTTAACCGAGATATATATCTAACAAACCTACTCTGAAAATTTCAACTGTCTTACCCATTCCATTCGAGAGTTATCGTGGCAACGGCCGGCTGGACAGAATCGATTTTGACCATGGATTCTTGATCAGTGAGTTGCACCAAATCGACCATTTGCATAAAAAATTCGCAAATTACAGACATTTGGGCAAATTGATCTGTTCCAAGGAATAAGAGCGCCAAAAACACGCATACGGATTTCGTAGATCTGTTTTAGGTTAGTCAAATTTATCGAAAAATATTCACCTACTTCCTTACACTCGCCACGTTCAGAACTATATTTCTTTCCACCATTAACATGTGACTAACAGCCTGTATATGTTGAACCGAGTTCAATACAGAATAGAAAGTTCCTAGTCAGACTGTAGCGGTCACCATTCACTGTTGATCAAAAACAGTGCTATGCTATGGCGGTGTAAGGGCACAGTTACGCCACACAGAATACAACTGATTATCCTAATTCGCTCATGCTTTTAAGGGCTTACCAGGGGTCTCCTCAGAAGACCTATAAGGATATATGAGTACAATCATAATCATATCATCCGATGGTGATGAAATTTTTGCAGCGCCTTACCTTCAATCTAAGAAATAAATTCAAATAATTTCAAAATTCCAGTTTAGCATTAAAGAAAGCAACCTTCCATTAATACCCTGTATATTGAAATATTGAATCCAATACAATAAGAAATGCGCACCATTTTTATGTTTAACAAGTTATTTCGCTGAAATATAGACCGAACTCCTCGAAACACAAGCTCAAAAATGTGAACCGAACCACCATAACCAAATCCCTAAAACCCACCGAGCAGCTAGGTTGCAATTAGTCCATAATTATTTGTACTTTCTCGCCCGCAAAATTACTTTCTCGTCCGCAAAATCACTTTTTCGTCCTACGTGGCCACTATGAATACGGCATGATGCGGTTCAATACAAACAGAATCACTGTCAGTGCTGTGGTCACTATGGATACGGTTCAATACAAGCATAAGTGTATGTGTCATTTGCTGTTGTGAAATTATTTAAGAGGTCCGAAATTCATAAAAATATTTGGAGGTCGACGAAAAAATGTAATATGCACCTCGGCGAAAAACTGTCTATTGTCTCGCCTGCTTGCTATTCACGACAACACCTCGGATAGTAATTTGCAGACTCGACTATAATAGACAGTTTTTCGTCCTTTGTACATAAATAACTATTACTGCAGTTTGGTTATTCTTAAATCACATTAAGTGCGACTTAAAATTGAAAAAGGTAAACCGCCATATTCACAAATCATTCAATCTCCGTTAAGTCCCAACTGAGGTCCTCCGTTATGGATAAATTGGAATCGCAACCTCAGTTAACGTATTTAACGGTGGTGAAACAGGCCTTTCTCACTTTAGCTGAGGTTGCGATTCGAATTTATCCTTAACTGAGGACCTCAGTTAGGACTTAACGGAGATTGAATGCTTTGTGAATACGGCGAATAGAGTATTGAGATTTACATAATTTGAAATAACCGAAATAGATACCAGTTTGAAATCTCATTTTTAGAATTTTTGCTGAAAAAAATGTGGTAAAGCCCTGTGGACAGGAGCTTTGGCGCTCTTGTCAAACTACTAGCGAGAAATTTTTCAAACTTCGACAAATGATATCTCTGAAAGTATCGGTTTCTCTGAGTTGCAAATTATATCAATGGATTCTTATGATAGAACAGCATCACAAACTAGGTTCGGTAACTGATGAGTGATGTCTCATAACACTTCCATTCTGTGCCTAACGAAATTCGTAGCGACGCAGTGAGTATTATGCAGGCGCTAGTATTCCGGCCGTTATTTTGGAATTTTGAAAAATCATATCTCCAGAAGTATTAGTTTGTTAGAAGTGAGAATGATATCAATAGATTCTAATGATAAAACTCCATCTTAATAAAAAATTGGTTCAAGCCCTGTGTACAGGAGCTTTCTGGCGCTCTTATTCAAACAGATAAATTATATCTTCGAAAGTATTGGTTTCTCAGAGTTGGGAATTATATAAACGTATTCTTTTGATAGAGCTGCATCATGAAGGAAATTCAATTCAAATGATAGTTTATTTATCAAGATTAAATGAGCAATCTGAGAATGAGAACTGCACCATGGAACAAATCAAATTAAAATAGCTAAAACGAATTTGACTCTCTCTAATAGAACAGGATGACATGTATGAGTATGAACACAGATCATATAATAATTCATAGATAATATATATATATATATATATATATATATATATATATTTATATATATATATATAGAATAATTATAGCATTCTGTGAAAACATAGAAGTACGATTCATTATTGAAATTTCGAAAAATCATATCTCCGAAAGTATTAGCTTGTTGGAGTTGAAAATGATATCAATGGATTTTTATGGTGAAACTGCATCTTCAAAAAAAAATTATTTTGAAATTTATGTTAAAAAAATTTTTTTTTTCGTTACTCCGAAACCATCTAGCCTTTTTGACAATAGCAAACTTAACCGAGATATTTATCTCCCTAACCTAATCTGAAAATTTCAACTGCCTAGCTCATTCCGTTCGGGAGTTATTGTAGAAACAAAATTTAAAAATTTTCCAAACAATTTTTTTTACACTTTACGGTAACCCGATCAATACAAAACTTCACATGCGTCTAAAGGTCATGATTCTACAATTCGATGCTAAATTTCAGATAGATCGAGAAAACGATTTCGGAAATATTCATAAGAAATGTTTTTAATAAAAACGACCATAACCCCGAAACCGCTCGATGGATTTTGCTGGTTAACAAACTTGTCCGAGACATTTGTGCTCCAAACCTACTATGCAAATTTCAATCCTGTAACTCATTTCGTTCAAGAATTATCGTGTTAACGGCCGGACAGAATCGATTTCGACCACGGATTCTTGATCAGTAAGTCGAAACAAATCGTTTGATACCATTTTCAGGCAAAAATTCGAAAATTACAGACATTTGGGCAAATTGATAAGAACTCTGTTCCGAGGAACAAGAGCACCAAAAATTGAGTTTGAAGTTTGTGATTAAAACAAAAAAAAATTGTTGTTACTCCGAAATCACCTGGCCGATTTTGTCCAATAACAAACTTAGCCGAGATATTTATCTCTCAAACCTACTCTGAAAATGTCAACTGTCTATCTCATTCCGTTCTCCATAATTACAGACATTTGGGCAAATTGATAAGCACTCTATTCCGAGGAACAAGAGCACCAAAAACTAACAGCTGAAATCGGTAGTCGATTGTAAAATGGTGGCTTTAGGGTTTGTGCGAAATTTTGGCGGAATCTGACACATAGTTTTTGAAATATAACATTTTTGACGAAAAATTTTCTTTTATCTAGTCATCAAGAAATTTTCCAGGAATTTGCGCATCCTACGACTTATTGCCCAGTTTCAATTCGATCGCATCTGTATTTTCTGAGTTATTGAGGAAACGATATCTTAGATGAGTATAACTCCGAAATCATTTGGCCGATGATGCCCATTAACGTGAATTCATCAAAATCAAGAAGTCCAGAGGGTATTTCAGAGATTTGCCGAGAATTAAGAGCATACGCGTTTCGGGGCTTCTTGACCTTCATCAGTGTTCTGTAGTTCCTTAATTACCTTAATTACCTTAAGGTAACTGTCAGTTCGGCCATTCATCAAGTACTATTCAGAACTTTACAGACCCCTACAGAACGCCAATGAAGGAATGAAGTGATAAGCAGGCTTACGGAATCGCGGGTGAAAGCAATAATATATGAAATTGTGACAATACAATTAATATGATCCACCTCTGATTTCAAGATATGGTATCCTTGAGAAGATAAGAGATGACGAGATCAATGTCAGTATAACAGAAATGGTTGGACCTACAGTTACTCTACCTGATGGTGATATCCGTGGTCGTTGGCGAACAGACACAAATGGCCGTAAATTCCTCAGTTTTGAAGGGATTCCGTATGGAGATCCTCCTGTAGGAGAACTAAGGTTCAAGGTATAATCTTTCGTTATTTCTGAATCATTAATCGTACTGGAGATGTGATAAATAATCTATATAAATTTCATGTGGCAAACTGTTTACCTCTACTCAGTACTTACCTTTTACAGTATCAATAGAACAGAGCAGTGGCGTAGCAAAACCAGTATAAGGAGTCGCTTTTATGTACTTCAAGCTTTTTTCGGTTCAAACGCGCTCTTGTTCAAACTTTGACAAATCATATCTTTGAAAGTATCGGTAAGAGTTAGGAATTATATCAATGGATTCTTATGTTAGAACTTCATAATAGCAGAATTTAAATTCAAACATCATAAAAGAATTCGAATTCTTGTTGAATTCCAAAAATTATTAATCCAAAACCAATAGACCAATTCTACCCAACAACGAACTCATCCGAGATATTCGTTCCTCAATTCTATGATGAACGATATATTTTTTCCTCAAATCCACTCTGAAAATTATATTATATCAATTGAAACTTTAGCCACTATTTCAGTTTTGTTTTTACTGGAGATATTCTGAACTCAATATTATTAACTTACCATTACCATTCCTATCATCATATGGATTAACCATGGGCATTAAATATCAAAATTTGACATATCATGTCTCAGGAAAATAAGTTGACATGTATCAACACAGATCATATTATAATAATTCATATATAGAATAATTATCGCATTCTGTGAAAACACAGAAGTAAGATTTATTATTGAAATTTTGAAATATCATATCTCCGAAAGTATTAGCTTGTTACAGTTCAAAATGACATCAATGGATTCGTATGGTGAAACTGCATCTTGAAAAAAACTTATTTTGAAATTTGTAATGTAAAAAAAAAATTTTTTGTTACTCCGAAAGCATCTGACTGATTTTGCCCAGTAACGAACATAGCCGAGATATTTATGTCCCAAACCTATTCCGAAAATTTCAACTGTCTAGCTCATTCCCTTCGAGAGTTATCGTGTTAACGGCCGGCCAAACTGGACGGCCGTACAGAATCGATTTCGACCACGTATTCTTATCAGTGAGTCGAACCAAATCGTTTAAGATCATTTTCATCCAAAAATTCGAAAATTACAGACATTTGAGCAAATTGATAAGCTCTCTGTCCCGAGGAACAAGAGCGCCAACAGTGATACTACAGTGTCAATTCTAGTCGTGTTGTTGGATAGTTCTCTATATAGAGGGTGTTCAGAAGAAATATTGCTTCTTGGTAGAATAAGTAGAAAACTAGAAAATAAGGGTTTATCTGTTGAAAAAAATTTGTGCAGCATTCATATTCAAGATACAGGGTGTTGTACAAATTTTGAACACTTATTCTCTCGGATTGCATATTTGAAATTGAATTTATTTCAATTCTCTTCTTGTGACTCTTTATTTAATTAATAACTTAAGCATTACTTCATATCAGCTCCAGTTATTACTTTCATATTTTTAAATAAAAAAATTTCCGAAAACGGTATAGGTGCACAGTATCGAGTTTAACTAAGAGACAATATTGAATAAATAAGTGTAAATCGTATATAATTTTTCATTGAGTTAATATGGATTTGCATCAAGTAAAAGCCACAAGCATTAAATTTAAGAGAGTGGTGTAAAATTAAAAAAGGAACCTAAAGTTCACCTTAAATTTGCACCTGAAAATATTTAAGTTTGAAACTACTTGGTACAAATTAGGAACTAGCGCCCTCTATAAGAGTCAGATATGACAACAAATAATTCATGGAATGTCTCAGCTTCCAAAATAAATTCATACAAAATATGGTTACAATGTTGGCAGTTTTTTTGACATAATCGAAATAAATTTGTATTGAAGTATTTTTTACAACATCCTGTATCTCCAATACGGATACATTTTTACTTACTCTAACCCTAATTATTTCTAATGTTCTATCTGTCTTAGCAACGAGGCCACTTCTTATTTGAACAGCCTGTATATCTTCAACTTTCGAGACAATCAGAAAACCTAGCATGAGTAGATGCTTCGAATGAAATAATTAAAGTTTTTTAAAAAGGACTGACGTGAAGTCAGTAGCTTTTGCGCGTGTTCGATTGTTTATTCACGCCTCATACGGAGGCGATCGAGATGAAATTCGTTGCTAGATTGTAAAATGGTGGCTCAAAGGTATGTGCAGAATTTTAGCGCTATCTATGTACATTATTTCGCGAAAATTAGCGCGTCCGCATTCTACAAGAAGGTAATTACCAAGTTTTAATTAGATCGGATTTATATATTCTGAGGTATTGAGAAAATAACAACCAAAATTAAGATGGGTATAACTCCGAGATCATTTCATCGATTATGTCCAAGAAGTAACTTAACTGTCCCATTTGGCTGCGCAACCTACCCCGAAAGTTGCAAGTCGCTATCTCTTTCCGTTCTCAAGTTATCGTGGCAACGGTCATCCATCCAGTTACTGAACTCACCTAAGGCTGCTCGGATCTCCAACAATATAGATCCGATCATGTTCAGATTTCAAACTTGACTGTAAAGTTAAGTTCTGAAGGCTATCGCTGAATTACAGTGATATCGGACGGATAGTTTCTTAGATACAGAATTTGTTTCAATGATTTTTGCGCACATGTTCTGGGGAACAGCGTGCTCTCATTTTGCACAACTGTCTTTAACTTTCGAATTTTTTGTCGAAAATAGTCTCAAACGATTATGTTCGACTCACTGATGAAGAATTCGAGGTCAAATTTGATTCTGTCCGACCGTCCGTTGCCACCCAATGCAATTTCGTTAGGATCGAATTCCAAGAAAATTTTGAAAATATTATTAAAAAATTGGTTCAAGCCCTGTGGACAGGAGCTATTGAGCGCATGTTCATCTTCCTTGTGGCCCGTACTGACCAGTAAAGAAAAAAAGCAGTATCATGTTGAATACCTTAATATTATTGATTATTATATAATAATCGATGAAAATACTGAGAGAGACCCAGGAAATTTGACACATTTTGTCTTATATCTCCAGAAATTGAAATCGTATAGAGCCAAAATTTTGCACAATGTTGCAAAATATTACAATTGACGTTAGTACAAGTTTTTGTTGCAATCTGATGAATAGTTCACGAAAAAAAATTTTTTTTTTCGAAAAAATTAAAAGAAATATTTTTTTAAAAATTACCACCATTTCGATCATAACAAAATTTTGCAAAAGTTGCGCGTTTATATCCTCGAACTGACTACCAAGTTTCGATTCAACATCTTCTTTAGTTCCTGAAATATCAGGGAAATAACCTCAAAATTTTAAATGTCTATAACTCCTAAACCGTCCGGCCAATTTTGCCCGTTAACGAACTTAACCGTCGCATTTTGATCAGAAACCTACCCTGAAAGTTTGAAATCGATAGGACCTTCGGTGCTCCTGTTATCGTGCCTACGGCCGGACGGCACCCAAAAATCTGACACCGGATTCGTGATCAGGGAGTCCGAATTAGTCTATTAGCCAATTTTCAGCTCGAAATTCGAAAATTACAGACATTTGGACGAAATGATAGGACGATGTTCCCCTAGAACATGCGCCCAAAAATGGGTTCAAGCCCTGTGGACAGGAGCTTTCTGGCGCTCTAGTTCAAACAGACAAATTATATCTGGTATTGGTTTCTCAGAGTTGGGAATTATATCAATTTATTCATATGATAGAACTGCATCATAAAGGAAATTCAATATAAATATTAGTTTATTTATCAAGATTAAATGAGCAATCATGAGAATGAGAACTGCACCACATTTTCAAATTTTCTTTTTGACAATTTGCGGTAATCTGGTCAATACAAAACTTCACATGCGTATAAAGGTCATGATTCTACAATTTGGTGCTAAATTTCAGATAGATCGAGTGATCGGTTTCGGAAATATTCATAAAAAATATTTTTACTAAAATCAGCCATAACTCCGAAACCCCTTGATGGTTTTCGCCCATTAACGAACTTGTCCGAGATATTTACGCTCCAAAACCACCTTGCAATTTTCAATACGCTAACTCCTTTCGTTCGAGAGTTATCGTGCCTACGGCCGGTCGGCCGGCCGGACAGAATCGATTTCACACTCGGATTCTTGATCAGTGAGATGAACCAAATCGAACCAAATCATTTGAGACCATTTTCAGCCAAAAATTCCAAAATTACAGACACTTGGGCAAATTGATAAGCACTCTGTTCCGAGGAACTAGAGCGCCAAAAAAACAATCTTCGTATGACAACTGCCCAAAACAGGTTTAAAGTACCTACAAATAGTAGGTATTCCATAAAACATGTATAAAAGAAGATAAGTAATAATAAATTACCTTGTAATCGATCAAATATTTCCTACAGAATTATGCTTTCAATATTTACGTAATATTTTCAAACATTTTCGGGTGAGGTCCCCGTTGCATCGCTAAAATACGAGTATTTCAACCCCAATATTCTTGAAGTTACAATATTCCCTTCTGTCAAGTTGACTTTATGACAATTCATACATAGAATATACATAGAATAATTATATCAATTTGTGAAATACGATTTACATTGAAATTTTGAAAAATAATAGTAAAGTATTAGCTTGTTAGAGTTAAAAATGATATGAGTGGATTCTTATGATATAACTTTTTATTAAAAAAAATTTAATTTGGAATTTGTTTCGTAAAAAAAAAATTTTTTTTTGTTACTCCGAAACCATCTGTCCGATTTTGCCCAATAACGAACTTAGCCGAGATATTTATCTCCCAAACCTACTCTGAAAATTTCAACTCTCTAGCTCATTCCGTTCGAGATATATCGTGCCTACGGCCGCCAGACGGCCGGCCGGACCGGCCGGACAGAATGAATTTCGACCACGGATTCTTGATCAGTGAGTCGAACCAAATCGTTTAAGACCATTTTCATCGAAATATTCGAAAATTGCAGACATTTGGGCAAATTGATAAGCACTCAGTTCCGAGGAACTAGAGCGCCAAAAAGATTATTTATCTCATGATAAATTGAGAACGGAAAGAGATAGCGACTTTTTTTAGGATAGGTTGCGCATCAGAATGTGCCATTTGAGCTTGTTAATAGGTATAATCAGCCTAACGGATTTGGAGTTATACCTATCTGAAATTTAGTTGCAATTTAACTATTGAATGAGAAGAGATAGCGACTTGCAATTTTCAGGATCGGTTGCGCATCCGAATGGGACAGTTAAGTTCGTTGTTGGTTGTTGGGCACAATCGGCCCTTTGGTTTCGGAGTTATACCCACCGGGATATTATTTTCTCTATAACTCAGAAAATACAGATACAATAGAATTGAAACTTGGCAAGTAGTTATGGAATACCGAAATAAAGACGTATGTAAAATTGTGTGAGGATAGTTTCACTAGGACCATTATTATATCTCTCACGATAACTTCAGAACAGAAAGAGACTTGCTACTTGCAATATTCAGGTTAGGTTGTGCATCCGAATGCGACATTTGAGTTCGTTAAGCATAATCAACCAAATGGGTTCGGAGTTATACATATCTGAATTTTTGTTATTATGTCCTCATTAACTCAAAATATACAAATCCGATCCATTTCAATCTCGGTAATTACTTGTACTTAGAATACCGAAGCGCAAATTTTCTCGGAATATCGTATCTTGAAATTACTTACGTAAGTTTTTTCGTATATTATTAGATATTTTTTGAATTTCAATTTCGATAAAAAATATTTTTCACAATGAAAACTTCTGTGATTCTTCCATCACACAAGTCTGTCATTAACATGATACGAAATGTATTCGAATCTTATGAAAGCTGGGAAAACAGTCTATATCGATGGTAAATTCGATTAAGAGTGTCCGATAGAGGAGAATAAAACATTATTATAAGTAATTTCGTCGATTTAAGATTAAATTACTTATCACTTTTTTCAGCTATCTAGCAAAATGGTCAATGGAACATGCACGCAAAAGCTCCTGACTTCACGTCAGTGCTTGAACCAATTTTTTTTTATTTTCTAGTGATACGATCTTTACGAAATTTCGCAAAATTTGCACGTCCGCAATCTACAATTAATTCCCATATTTGAATTGTAACGAATTTGTATTTTTCGAGTTATTGAGGAAATAACAACAAAATTTCAGATGGGTATAACGCCAAAACCGTTTGGCAAATTGTGTCTATTAAAGAACTTAAATGTTGTATTCTGGTCAGCAACCTACCCTGAATATTGCAAGTGGCTATATCTTTCCGTTCCCAAGTTATCCCGAGTTACATAATATCTTTTTTAATTTTTCAGTGATACAATCCTCTCAAAATTTCACATACATCCTTGTGTTGTTAGAACTAGGTACACGCACTACAACAGGCTACCAAGTTTCAATTCGATCGAGTCTGTATGATTTGAAAATTAGTACTCAGAAACCCTTTGGACGATTATGCCCATTAAAGAACCTGCGCATTTGGACGCGCACCCTACCCTGAACATTTCAAGTCGCTATCTCTTTCCGTTCGAAAGTTATCGTGACAACGGCCGGTCGGCTGGCCGGACAGTATAAAATTCGATCTCGAATTCTACATCAGTGAGTCGAACCTAATCGATAGAGACCATTTCCGGCAAAAAATTCGAAAATTGCAAACATATGTGCAAAATGATAGCACGCTGTTTCCCAGAACAAGCACGCAAAAATTGGTGTTAGATAAAACTTATTACTTCAATAGATTCCAATAAGTTTGAACGAATTAAGCGAATAACTTATAATGAATATAAATTAATATGTATACAAACAACAAGATACATAATGTAGTTTTAAAATTAACAGTGTTATTTATATCACCACTCAACTGCTTCCTGAAATGTGACAACTCAAAAACAATTGAAATAGGAGTACGCTAATTTACAACCATCATTATAAAAGTGAAAGGGTAAATGGATGAATATACTGCTCCACAAAATTTGAGGTACTAGAAATTTTGAGACTATTGCAACAGTTTCCTTTGTGCGCCTATGTTCTGGGGAACATCGCGTTATCATTTTGCCCAAATGTCAGTAATTTTCGAATATCTTGCCGAAAATGGTCTCAAACGATTGGGTTCGACTCCCTGATGAAGAATTCGAGATCAAATTTCATTCTGTTCGGCCGGAGGGCCGTCCATTGCCACCATAACTTGAGAACGGAAATAGACAGCGACTTGAAATGTTCAGGGTAGGTGGCGCACGACGAACAAGTTCGTTAATGTCGGCCCAATGGTATTAATTTTGTTTTCAACCAATACAAGTCTGATCAAATTGAAACTTGGTGAGTAGTTGTAGAATGCAAAAGGACGTTTGTGAAATTTTGTGAGAATCGTATAACTAGAAAATTTAAAAAAAAATTCAAAAAATATTATTTGTCACGATTACCTGAGAACGGAAAGAGATAACGACTTGAAATTTTCGGGTAAGGTTGTGCATCTGAATTGAACATTCGGGACGAATCGGCCGAATGGCTTCGGAATAAAGAGAAACATTTTTTTTACATTACAAATTTCAAATTCAATTGTTTGAAGATGCAGTTTCACCATAATATCATTCTCAACTCTAGCAAACTAATACTTTTGGAGATATGATAATTCTAAATTTCAAAATTAATCGTAATTTTATGATTTCATAGAATGCTCTAATTATAATTTGCGTATGTATGTATCTATCATATTAGCTGAGTCATAAACCTACGTCTTGAATTAAATTTCTTATGATGCAGTTCTATCATAAGAATCCATTGATAGCATTCCCAACTCAGAGAAACCAATACTTTCGAAAATATGATTTGTCAAAGTTTGAATAATTACTCGCTAATTGTTTGACAAGAGTGCCAAAGCCCCTGTCCACACAGCTTTCCCACATTATTTCATATCAACTGATGAACTGATCACTTTTCAGGCTCCCGTTCCTGTCAAACCCTGGAATGGGGTGAAAGATTGTACAAAGTGGGGTCCAGGAAGTTTATGTAATCAACCAATAATAACTCAGGTCAGTTCTTCAAATATGACGATCGTTAAAGAAACAAGCTCTTATTTGCTTCTCTCTGGCACTTGTTAACAAAACGGAAACGCATAAAGTTGAACGTGACGGTAGCTCTATCTGAAAATTATAATGAATTTGGCTATTTTGTGTAGGACCATATCTCTATGACAAATGTAAGAACAAGCAAATGGTCCTTCTTGACCCAACAGTAGGTGGTCAAATTAATAGAGCTACCGTGGAAAATTGAACCATTCGTTTGAAAATGGATTATAATTCAGCTAGAAAATATACTGATATGTCTGTTTCGAGTTTATTGTGGGGTTTTACTTTATGTAATTGAAAAAAATAGACTGACACCAGGTTTCTGAAAGGCTGGTCAAAGTTAACAGAATTGTTAATGTCAAATCAGTCCGAGTTCTTGCACTTTGCGCAACTCAGATGAGGGTTAACAAGAGATTGATCACTGATTAGTTAACATTTGTGTTGATCAGCCTTTCAGAAACCGGGAGTGAATAGCTAACTCACCATTTTGTTATCCAAGCCAAGAGGTGCGGTTGTTTTTATCCACATTGTTTAGTGTGTTTGTGTCCATTCTATACTTTTTGGCGCTCTAGTTCCTCGGAACTGAGTGCTTATCAATTTGCCCAAATGTCTGTAATTTTGGAATTTTTCGATGAAAATGGTCTCAAACGATTTGGTTCGACTCACTGATCAAGAATCCGTGGTCGGAATTCATTCTGTCCGGCCGTCCGGCCGTAGGCACGATAACTCTCGAATCGAATGAGCTAGAGAGTTGAAATTTTCAGAGTAGGTTTGGGGGATAAATATCTCGGCTAAGTTTGTTATTGGGCAAAATCGGACAGATGGTTTCGGAGTAACAAAAAAAAATTTTTTTTTTACAAAACAAATTGCAAATTAATTTTTTTTTAATAAGCAGTTTTGTCATAAGAATCCATTCATATCATTTTTAACTCTAACAAGCTAATACTTTCGGAGATATGATTTTTCAAAATTTCAATGTAAATCGTATTTCTACGTTTTCACAGAATGATAGAATTATTATGTGGGTATTCTATGAATTGTTATAATGTGATCTTTTCCTGAGACATGACGTTGTTTCATTCCAGCAATCGTATAAATATGAGAATGATAATATAATATCATACTTTCTGTTGGTTGATATTTTCATGCCGATGGTCAATCCATATGATGATGGGCATGGTAATGGTAAGTTAATAATATTGAGTTCAGAATATCTTTACTAAAAACAAAACTGGAATATTGGTGTATTGGAGTAGATTTTAGAAAAGATATATATTATCGTTCATCATAGAATTGAGGAATGAATATCTCGGATGAGTTCGTTGTTGGGTAGAATTCATCTATTGGTTTTGGATTGATAATATTTGGCACTCTTGTTGAATTTAAATTCTTCTATGATGTTTGAATTCAATTTGTGCTAAGATGAAGTTCTAAATTTCAATAATGAATCGTACTTCTATGTTTTCACAGAATGCTATTATTATTCTATCTAAGCTTTATTATATGATCTGTGTTCATACTCGTACATTTCATCCTGTTCTATAAGAGAGAGTCAAATTCATTTCAGCTATTTTAATTTGGTTTCTTCCATGGTGCAGTTCTCATTCTCAGACTGCTCATTTAATCTTGATAAATGAACTATTATTCGAATTGAATTTCTTTTATGATGCAGTTCTATCATAAGAATAAATTGATATAATTCTCAACTGTGAGAAACCAATACTTTCGGAGATATAATTTCTCGTTCGATTGGTGTTAAATCTCCGTGTGTTTGTAAAGAATTCAAAGTACCATCATTGCATGAAATATCATTTCCGAAACTCCAATATCCTTTTCTCAAATCAGGAACAAGGCTCAGTTTTGGCGCTCTAGTTCCTCGGAACTGAGTGCTTATAAATTTGCCCAAATGTCTGAAATTTTCGAATTTTTCGATGAAAATGGTCTTAAACCATTTGGTTCGACTCACTGATCAAGAATCCGTGGTCGAAATTCATTCTGTCCGGCCGGCCGGCCGGCCGTAGGCACGATAACTCTCGAACGGAATGAGCTAGACAGTTGAAATTTTCAGAGTAGGTTTGGGAGATAAATATCTCGGCTAAGTTCGTTATTGGGCAAAATTGGACAGATGGTTTCGGAGTAAAAAAAAAAAAATTTTTTTTACAAGGCAAATTCCAAATTAAATTTTTTTCAATAAGCTGCTTTACCATAAGAATCCAATGATATCATTTTTAACTCTAGCAAGCTAATACTTTCGGAGATATTATTTTTCAAAATTTCAATAATAAATCGTATTTCAACGTTGTCACAGAATGATATTATTCTATGTGTGAAATGTTATAATGTCAAATGATGTTCCTGAGACATGACATTATCTAATCAATCGGAGAATTGTGAGCGAAGTGAGAAAAATCTCAGTTTTTTGCTCCGAAATTAGGTGTTCTCAGAAAATTCTTACATTTCGGAACGGAACATGAAGTAAGAGATCTGTGAGTAGTGAGACTGCTTTTCATCCATAGACATAGATATAACTCTCGAACGGAATGAGGTAGGTAGTTGAAATTTTCAGAGTAGTTTAGGGAGATGAATATCTCGGTTAAGTTCGTTATTGGGCAAAATTGGCCAGATTTAATTTGATTTCTTCCATGGTGCAGTTCTCATTCTCAGATTGCTCATTTGATCTTGATAAATAAACTATTAATTGAATTGAATTTTATTTATGATGCAGTTCTTTCATATGAATACATTGATATAATTCCCAACTCTGAGAAACCAATACTTTCGGAGATATAATTTGTCTGTTTGAACTAGAGCGCCAGAAAGCTCCTGTCCACAGGGCTTGAACCCATTTTTGTATAACTCTCTGTCGACTTAATAATTATTGTGCTTTGTTTTTAATTGAATTGAAGAGCCATATCTTGAATATCGTGTTACAATAATCATTTTATGGAAAGAAAAACTTGTTTATGATGGAAAAAGCCAAAGGCCAAAGGCGACTTTCTAAGTCGGGTACTAGAAAACACCAGTTGGATCAGAACTTTACTGTGGCCTAAGCAAAGACCACTATAGAGAGGCTATTCAACAATGGGAGCTAACCATGGGGAAATGTTTCTGGGAACACAAATCTGGAAAACTATACCTATGCGTAAAGAGTAGTCTCTCGTCCTCCTACACTAGGAAACTCATGCCATTATGACGTGTGTTATCATGAAATCCGAACTTGGCGAGCCACTTCTGGATTCTCATAAGGTGATGGTCAAGGCTCACAGGAATGATGTTGGGTTTGCAGTATCCGTGTAACATTGTTTTTCTGGGTATTAACTGACTGGGATAATAAAAAATGGGTTCAAGCCCTGTGGACAGGAGCTTTCTGGCGCTCTAGTTCAAACAGACAAATTATATCTCCGAAAGTATTGGTTTCTCTGAGTTGGGAATTATATCAATGTATACATATGATAGAGCTGCATCATAAAGGAAATTCAATTCAAACAATAGTTTATTTATCAAGATTAAATGAGCAATCATGAGAATGAGAACTGCACCATGGAAGAAATCGAATTAAATCTGGCCAATTTTGCCCAATAACGAACTCAACCGAGATATTCATCTCCCTAACCTACTCTGAAAATTTCAACTACCTAGCTCATTCTGTTCGAGAGTTATTGTGGAAAAACTTTTTTTAAATTTTCAAATTTTTTTTTTTACACTTTGCGGTAATCTGGTCAATACAAAACTTCACATGCGTATAAAGGTCATGATTCTACAATTTGATGCTAAATTTCAGATAGATCGAACGAACTTGTCCGAGATATTTACGCTCCAAAACCACCTTGCAATTTTCAATCCGCTAACTCCTTTCGTTCGAGAGTTATCGTGCCTACGGCCGGTCGGCTGGCCGGACAGAATCGATTTCGCACTCGGATTCTTGATCAGTGAGTCGAACCAAATCGTTTGAGACCATTTTCAGCCAAAAATTTCAAAATTACAGACACTTGGGCAAATTGATAAGCACACTGTTCCGAGGAACTAGAGCGCCAAAAAAACAAGTTTCGTATGACAATTGCCCAAAACAGGTTTAAAGTACCTACAAATAGTAGGTATTCCATAAAACAAATATGAAAGAAGATAAGTAATAATAAAAAATTACCTTGTAATCGATCAAAAATTTCCTGATCTACGTTCACCAAACTACAGAATTATGCTTTCAATATTTACGTAATATTTTCAAACATTTTCGGGTGAGGTCCCCGTTGCATCGCTAAAATACGAGTATTTCAACCCCAATATTTTTGAAGTTACAATATTCCCTTCTGTCAAGTTGACATTATGAGAATTCATACATAGAATAATAATTATATCAATCTGTGAAATACGATTTACATTGAAATTTAAAAAAATCATATCTCCGAAAGTATTAACTTGTTAGAGTTGAAAATGATGAATGGATTCTTATGATAAAACTGCTTATTAAAAAAAATTTTATTTGGAATTTGTTTCGTAAAAAAAATTTTTTTTTGTTACTCCGAAACCATCTGTCCGATTTTGCCCAATAACGAACTCAGCCGAGATATTCATCCCCCAAACCTACTCTGAAAATTTCAACTCTCTAGCTCATTCCGTTCGAGAGTTATCGTGCTTACGGCCGGCCGGACAGAATGAATTTCGACCACGGATTCTTGATCAGTGAGTCGAACCAAATCGTTTAAGACCATTTTCATCGAAATATTCCAAAATTACAGACATTTGGGCAAATTGATAAGCACTCAGTTCCGAGGAACTAGAGCGCCAAAAAAGAAAGGGGGCTTATTATACAAAGGACCCCGTTTGTATATAATCTAATCTTATTTATTTATTATGTCTTCGGCATGGTCATATAGACTCATCAGCTCTTATTCTTCTAGGATGCAACAACCGGAGAAATGGTGAAAGAATATGTGCGTGAGGGGGACGAGGATTGCTTGAACTTGAATATTTATACACGACAGGTAAATCATATTTGTGCTTCATTTAAATTCCCTTATGTTAAAGTAGCGAACCTTCGGAACTATACCCGGCAAATATTGCTGCCTTGTGCTCATCTCCGGATCTTCACTCTATGTTCCCTAAGTTAATTGTTGGAATTGCTGCATCCGGTAAAATAGTTTTGTTTTCCTGTAACTACAGCAGTATTTCCTCAACAACTCTATCACAGAAATAGGATTTGCAGCTGTAGCTGATGAGACAATCACATTCAATTTCTGTAAAGTGGTGAAGGGATGTCACCGTTAAATTCAAGAAAAAAATGTGAATTTTGCACCAAATATGTTCTTCTAAACTAAACGAATAAGGTTACCTGCAAGACAACCAAACAGACCGAAAATCCTCTTTTTGTGAGTTGAACCTTCCTTCTAGCTTTAGTGGAAAGGTCCCTCAATGTACCAAACAATACTGGCTATGCTGCAAAATCCACCTACCTTATTCTTTTGAGAATTTATGCCATTAGCAAAGAAGCATCCCTCTGTAGGACATACGGAAGCTCATTTTTGCTGAGGTTTTTTCCCTAAGCTCTAGTATCATATATCAAATTATATGGTACCCCGTTACACTAACCTCTGCTAACACTTTTTTCATACACATGCTTTATTGTTAGATGAAAAACCAATTGTAATGCTCAAGTTCAAAAGAATATATATGTACGGAAGCTCATAAGTATAAGAATGAAAATTAGGAAGGGATCCCTAAGAAATTCAGTGGAGTTTGTAGTGATCAATGGATCACTAGGATTTCCTCGGATTAGATTTCACCTTGAGCCTAGATTCATGAACTTTCAAACCATGGACAATTTTATTTTTCAGCTGAAGAGTTCCTCGAGCCAACCACAACCTGTTATGGTTTACATACATGGGGGTGCTTACATTATGGGTAACACGATTCCTTATGGGCCTGAGAGATTACTAACTCAAGATGTAGTTTTGGTGCAGCTACATTATCGCATGGGAGTTTTTGGTAACTGTTTTCAGTTTGAAATTCATGGCAGTGGTTGAATATTCAAGCTTATTTATACTTTTTTGTGCAGTTGCTTCTTCAGGCTATTTGGTTAACTTTTGTTGACCTGTTTTGATCATTTGGAACTCGAACGGAATCAATAAAGACTAAAATCTCATTATTAATGATAACTCAGCTAATAATCAAAATATATGGAAAAGCCACTTTGAGAAGATTGCGTAAACTTGTAATATGCTGACACAAACATATAGTTCCAAAGAGAGTAAACTTGATGGTCCAGTCAAAATACGTCAAAAAATTACACAACCTGCTGAAAATTCCGAGAGCTTCGAAAACCTTACACATTGATTCATGGGCGTCTAGTGTTCAATATACTCATGAATAAGAGGCATGCTTTAGCAACAACTTTTTGGCGCTCTTGTTTCTCTGAGCAGAGTGCTTATCAATTTGCCTAATTTGTTTGTAATTTTCGAATTTTTGGATGAAAATGGTCTTAAATGATTTGGTTAGACTCACTGATCCAGAATCCGTGGTCAAAATTGATTCTATCCGGCCAGCCAGCCGTTAACACGATAACTCTCGAACGGAATAAGCTAGACAGTTAAAATTATCAGAGAAGGTTTGGGAGATGAATATCTCGGTTAAGTTCGTTATCGGACAAAATCGGCTTAGTGCTTTTGGGGTGAAGAAAAAAATTTTGGTCGCTTCTTGGCATCTCGCTTGTAAAAAAGGCGATCCAACACCAAGGGTTTTTTAATTGAAATGAGAACAGCACTCGTGAAATCCTTCACTTGTGACAAAGTAGCAATAGTCAGTGAAGATGTAGATCTTATTATTATCCTCATGACCCTAACTCAGATTGAACAAAACATAATTTTTCTGAAACCAAGCCAAGGCAAAGTACGAAAGAAATCATATTCAACCCAGAAATTGCAAACTTGGGGAATGGAGGACATCATACTTCATGTGCGTGCATTCGATGGATGCGATACGACTTCAGCTGCATATCGGAAAGGTAAAGGTTCCTATTTCAAATTATTCAATAAGCAAGCTGTATTACAATGTATTGCTGGTATATTAAACAGATCAAGTCCATCTCGTGAGACTGGAGCTACAATTGGAAACAACATATTCCTGCCATTCTACAATGCACTCTGGAACCAAAAGTTGCTTAACATGCCCATAAAGTTTGTGAAAGTTTGGTGAAAGCACAATGCTTTCACCAAAACTTTATCCAATGCTAAACCCGACCATTGTGCTCTGTCACCCACATCAAAAGACGCATCAAGACAGCACGCATTTCGGGTGTACCACCAAATTCAATTTTGGCTTGGGAATGAACTTTCTTCTGTACAGGGGACTTAGAAGTTGAAAAGCAATCGGCTGATCTCTGTGACAACAGAGGACCCAGAAGCACCTGAAGCTGCTCTCAACCCCATTTGTTGCAAAAGTACGGGTGGAACTTGGAACAGATGTTGCTGTCGTCCGGAATAAAGTGTACAAGCATTTGTCACAACTGCCATCACGATTGCTTGAATGGTGTTACTTACATTCTCGAAGAAGACTTTGATGAACCCGATAAGAGTTGATTTTTTTTCTGTACACAATTTTCTGCCAGATATTTTTTGTTGGTATATTTCATTGTTTTTCTTTTCTTTTTCTACAATGCTGTGAGGATATTCTCCTGAATTATCATTGGTACCTTTAAATAAGTATTGAAAACTTTCAGATTCTTCAGGAGATTAAACCTTGTTTTGACTGGACTATAAATTCAATAAATCAGTTTAGAATATAAGTGATTTTGTAATAAATTCTCTCTATATTTTATTGATTTTTTATTTCAGGGTTTTTGGCCATGAATGATCCTGATCTAGGAGTATCTGGAAATGCAGCAATGAAAGATAAAATATTAGCCCTGAAGTGGGTTCAGACGAATATAAGGCTATTCAATGGAGATCCCAATAATGTCACTATTTTCGGACATAGCGCAGGTGCGTCTTCAGTCGCTTATTTGACGCTATCGCCTGAAGCATCAGGTAGGTTGATGAAGCATTTTCTTTTCGTTCTTTACATAAGGCTTCTTAAAATTGACGATTTAATCTATCTACAAGCACAGTTAGCGCCATATTCAGGTTTCAGCCATCTTCGATTATGATAATTTCTTACACATATTACGAATCTGAAAGTGGTTTTGTTTATTTATTTTTAATGATGGAGACTATATTTTGACCCTATCGATTGTCCAGTGAAGGATTAGGTGAATATTCAAATGCATAAACTAGCGGATCGGACAGACGTTGTAAGCTTGAACGTTTGATGCTATAAGCAGGATAGGTAAGCAAACGTATTTTTGCGCCCATGTTCTGGGGAACATCGCGTTATCGTTTTGCCCAAATTTCTGTAATTTTTTAATTTCTTTCCGAAAATGGTCTCAAGCGATTAAGTTCAACTCACAGATGAAGAATTCGAGGTCAAATTTTTAGGTTAGGTGGTGCGTCTCAATACGACGGACAAGTTCGTTAATGGGCATAATCGGCCCAATTGTTTCCGAGTAATAATTTTGTTTTCAACCAATACGGATCCGATCGAATTGAAACTTGCTGAGTAGTTGTAGCTTACAGACTCAGAGACGTATGTGCAACTTTGTGGGAATCGTATCAAAAATTTGAGAAAAGCGCGGATGTGAAGCCAGGAGCTTTTTCGCGCATGTAAGTGTTACTATTAATGTTAATAATGTTTTATTCACCTTTATTGGCCCCTCTTAATTGAATTTACCATCGACATAGACCGTTTTCTCCGTAATTACAGAGTTTTCATTGGATCGGATTCATATATTTTGAGTTAAAGAGGAAATAGAAACAAAATTTCAGATGTTTCTAACTACAAAACAGTTAGGCCGATTATACCTATTAACCAACTAAAATGTCGCATTCAGATGCGCAACCTACCCTGAAAATGCAAGTTGCTATCTCTTTGCGTTCAAAAGCTATCGTGGCAACGGACAGCCATCCAGCTACCGAACTCACCCGAGGCTGCAATATAGATCCGATGGTGTTCAAATCTAGAACTTGGCTGTAAAGTTAGGTTTTGAAGGCTCTCATAAAATGTTAGCGATTTCGGACGAATAGTTTCTGGTATATAGATTATTTCAGTGATTTTCAATGATTTTTCAAACATTTTCTAGTGCTACGATACTCACGAAATTTCGCAAACAGTTGCGCGTCGGTATTCTACAACTAATAACTATGTTTGTTGAATTGGAACGCATTCGTATTTTTTGAGTTATTGAGGACATAGCAATACAATTTCAGATAGGCTCCAAAACTATTTGGCCGATTATGCATATTAACAAACTCAAATGCAGCTTTTGGATGCTTAACCTAATCTGAAAAAGTCGCTATCTCTTTCCGTTCTCAAGTTATCTTGAGATAAATAATTTTTTAATATTTTTTTTTATTTTCTAGTAAACGGATCCTCACAAAATTTCACATACATCTTTATGTAAAACTAGTTACTAAGTTTCAAGTTGATCGGATCTGTATTGGTCGAAATCAAAATTAGTACTAGGAAAACGTTGGACCGATTATGCCCATTAAGGAACTTGTCCATCGCATTTTTACGCGCCACTTACCCTGAAAATTCGGTATCTTTTTATGTTCGAAAGTTCATCATCGCGACGACCAGCCGGACGGCCAGACAGAATCAAATTTGTAGGTACTCAAATTCTTCAACAGTGAATCGAATCTAATCCTTTGAGACCATTTTCGGCAAAAAATTCAAACATTACAGACATTTGGGCAAAAATGATAGTACCCCAGAACATGCACGAAAAACTGAGTGTGGCTGCATTTAACATGAATATTAGTAACTTCTTTAAGTTAATAACTATGTAAAATACTCAATTTTGCAGCTAACAAACTACATAATGTATAGTTTTAATTAAATTTCGAAACTCATGACACATTATTTACACTTTAATATAATATCTCTTGAACTTTATTTTTACAAATTCCGTAATACTGACTTAACTTAAAATTAATGTCAAAATGACATCTCCAGGTCTGTGAGATCTGAAAAGATTAGCTATTCTAATAACTGGGTCAGCGAATCCGCCACCTCGTACCTACTATAAACCGAAACCAATATTCTATAACCTGCTGCGACTCCTCCTACTGGGTCCGATTGCAAATCCAAACCATCACTCAAAAAAATTTCATTAAAATCGGACTTTTAGGAGGAGTTCACGAACAGTAGAATTTTATATATTAAGATACATGTCACTCGTGAGAGTATGCAAAATATTCTATATCGTTCAACTCCAAGCTACTTCAGTTTTTGGCAAATGATCTCAGTCATAAATAATATCGATTCAATGATGTTAGTGAAAATTTTTTTCAGAATAGCAAAATGTTCAAACCTTATAACTTTTAGGTCTCTTCCACAAGGCGATTATTCAAAGTAGTTGTGCCTTGTCCAGCGGTCTCAGAGGTAGTGGTCAGAATTCAAGAGAACTTGCTGAGGTATTATCATGCGAAGAAACCGATGAACATGCAATACTACGGTTTCTCCAGAGTCTACCATCAGAAAAAATATATGAGGCCCAATCAAAACTCAAGGAAGTGAGTAGGCAGGAGTAGGTACCTAAGTATAGTGGACCAAATTTAAAATGAAACTTAAAATAACTGCAAAATTTTCATTGATATTATAATCGGTTTTTCACAGATAAGATATGATATGATCAGTACAAAAGTAACAACACTCTTGTTCACTACAGGTTTTGTCGTCTGACATATGTTTCGGAAACTAAGTTTCCATCTTCAAAGACGAAGCGTTACTAATGCATGCAATCAATTTTTAGATTCCAGTATGGGTTGTATATTGACATTATATCCTTAGTCATAGATCAATTAGTGAGAATAATGAGTTGTTAATAGGGGTTAGATCATTATTGAGTAAAATATCCCCTCTTATACATTTCGATACCTTCAAGTGTTCCTAAGTACACTTTATTGGAATTTTCCAACAATTTGACGGAATTTTCTGAAATTGAGTGGCCAGTTGTGAAAACGTTTTTTGCAACAGCATATTTATTGATGTTTTTGTTCCGAATGTGTCCCGTATGCTCTTTATACCGTGTAAGAATGTTTCTGGTTGTTTGCCCGACGAAATACTTGTTACAATCTAAACATTTAATTTCATATTTACCCGATTTTAACATGTCCGAAGTTTTATCGTATGTATTTCCTAGAAGTTGTTTAATTTTCGTGGAAGTTTTGAAAGTCAGTTTTATATTAACCTTTTTAAAAATATTCTGGTGTTTGTTGTCTGTTTTCGGATGGAACGTGAAAGCGTGGAAACATTTTAACGTTTTTGGCGATCTTGTTCCTCGGAACAGAGTGCTTATCAATTTGTCCAAATGTCTGTAATTTTCGAATTTTTGGCTGAAAATGGTCTTAAACGATTTGGTTCTCGAACGAAAGGAGTTAGAGGATTGAAATTTGCAGAGTAGGTTTGGAGCGTAAATATCTCGGATGAGTTCGTTAACCAGCAAAATCCATCGAGCGGTTTAGGGGTTATGGGCGTTTTTAGTAAAAATATTTTTTATGAATATTTCCGAAACCGATCGCTCGATCCATCTGAAATTTAGCATCAAATTGTAGAATCATGACCTTTAGACGCATGTGAAGTTTTGTATTGATCGGGTTACCGTAAAGTGTCAAAAAAAATTTAGAAAATTTTTAAATTTTGTTTCTACAATAACTCTCGAACGGAATGAGCTACGCAGCTGAAATTTTCAGAGTAGGTTAGGGAGATAAATACCTCGGTTAAGTTTGCCATTGGGCAAAATAGGCCAGATAGTTTCGGAGTAACGAAAAAAAATTCAAAATAAATGTTTTTTAAGATGCAGTTTCATCATAAAAATCCATTGATATCATTTTCAACTCCAACAAACTAATACTTTCGGGGATATGATTTTTCGAAATTTCAATAATGAATCGTACTTCTATGCTTTCACAGAATGCTTTAATTATTCTATCTATGATTTATTATAAGATCTGTGTTCATACTCGTACATGTCATCCTGTTCTATAAGAGAGAGTCAAATTCATTTAAGCTATTTTAATTTGTTTTCTTCCATGGTGCAGTTCTCATTCTCAGATTGCTCATTTGATCTTGATAAATAAACTATTATTTGACTTGAATTTCCTTTATGATGCAGTTCTATCATAAGAATACATTGATATAATTCTCAACTCTGAGAAACCAATACTTTCGGAGATATAATTTGTCTGTTTGAATAAGAGCGCCAGAATGCTCCTGTCCACAGGGCTTGAACCAATTTTTATTTCTTTCGTTATGTTACTGAAGAGATTTTTATCTGACGTATGTCAGACGACAAAAATTGTAGTGGAGAAGAGTGTAGTTAGATTCGTAGAGTTCATTAAAAGTCCACAGTGAACTCAAAATAAAATATATGATATGAGGATATAAGAAGGTGACCGTAGATTTTTGCTAATAACTAAGTGACACACTGTGAAATGTTCGTCGATTTTAACCATCCCTCAGTGTCCCCCCAAAGAGGGAGGTGTCATTCAGGGTAGATACGTACTGGTTTCATGGTTGTTACCAATCCTCAGCTTAACTTCCACTGAATGACTTAAACCATATCGTGACGAAGTACTTGAAAAACAATCTTACCAGCGCCACCTAGGAAGTTCCTTACGAACTCCAACCCAGTGTCTCATTTGATTTGATTATACAATATATCTAGGGAGACCCCTCTGAAGCTCCTATATGAACTTGTGTGATTTAGGAGAATCAGTTGTGCTTTGTGTTGGCTGTTTACTACGTCCTTAATCCACCTCAGGCACAGCACTTTTAATTTTTGACCCAACAGTGAATGGTAGCCGCTACCGACTGACTAGGACATTTTTTCCTCCGGCTTTTGACTCGGGACCATCCGGTTACAAGTCCAATTCTTTATCACTTTACTTGATGAGAATCCAATATAATGTTGGATAAATATTTATGAATAATCGAAATGACAAAAAAAGGTAGAAGGCATTCTTCGTGTTGGGAGACCCCACTTGGTAAGCACAACAGGGCTATATTGACGAGCCTTCCAAGATATAAACGGTTTTCCAATTAGAGATTTTGATTTATATGAGAAATTGTTTTTGCTTGTTCCTCGGAAGAGAGTGCTTATCAATTTGCCCAAATTTCTGTAATTTTTGAATTTCTGGATGAAAATGATCTGAAACGATTTGGTTCGACTCATTTATAAATAATCCGTGGTCAAAATCGATTCCGTCCGGCCGGCTGTAGACACGATAACTCTCGAACGGAATGAGCTAGACAGTTAGAATTTTCAGAGCAGGTTTGGAAGATAAATATCTCGGGTAAGTTCGTTATTGGGCAAAACCGGCCAGATGGTTTCGGAGTAAAGAAAAAATATTTTTTTTTACATTACAAATTTCGAATTGATTTTTTTTAAGATGCAGTTTCATCATAAGAATCCATTGATATCATTTTCAACGGTAACAAGTTAATACTTTAGGAGATAATTTTTTTCAAAATTTCAATATTAAATCGTAACTCTATGATTTCACAGAGTGCTGTATCGAAAATTAACGTCCGTATCTATGAATCTTACGTGTGCTCATAAATTTCATCATTGCCATCTCAACTACAGATAAGAGACATGTCAAACAAAGTATGATGGCACTATAAATATATCAAGGGCGTAGCCAGGAATCAATTTCGGGGGGGGGTTTGAAATAGGAATTAATTTCGGGGGGGGGGGGGGGTTCGGGGGTGTAAGGGTCACTTTCTGCAGCAAAAAAAAAATTTTTTTAAGAGAAAAATAACATTTCGGGGGGGGTTTGAACCCCCAAAACCCCCCCCCTGGCTACGCCCTTGAAATATATACTTTGGCAAGTTTATCAAATTGGGTTCTGAATTTCTCCAGTAAAAGGAAAACTGGAATATTGGCTAAGTTTCAATTGATATAATATAATTTCCATAATAGATTTGAGGAATGAATATCTCGGATGAGTTCCTTATTGGGTAGAATTGGTCTTTAGTTTTTGGATTAATAATTTTTGGCACTCTTGTTTAATGTGAATTCTTTTATGATGGTTGAATTCATTTTCTTTTATGATGAAGTTCTATCATAAGAATCCAGAAATATCAGTCCCAACTCTGAGAAACCAAGATATAATTTGTCAAAGTTTGAACAAGGCTTCCAAAGCTCCTGTCCACAGAGCTTTCCCACTTTTTGGCGCTCTTGGTCCTCGAAACAGAGTGCTTATCAATTTGCCCAAATGTCTGTAATTTTCGAATTTTCTGATGAAAATGGTCCTAAAGGATTTGGTTCGATTCACTGATTGAGAATCCGTGTTCAAAATCGATTCTGTCCGGCCGGCCGGCCCTCCGTCAACACGATTACTCTCGAACAAAATGAGACAGTTGAAATTTTGAGAGTAGGATTGAGGGATAAACATCTCGGACAAGTTCGTTATTGGGCAAAATCGGCCAGATAATTTCGGAGTAACGAAAAAAAAATTTTTTTCTTACATTACAACTTTTGAATTAAATTTTTTTTGACATGCAGTTTCATCATAAGAATCCATTGTTATCATTTTCAACTCTAGAAAACTGATACTTTCGGAGATATGATTTTTCAAAATTTCAATAATACATCGTTCTATGTATTCACAGAATGTGAACACAGAATCTTTCTGTGTTCACTGTTCATAAATGTCATCTTATCTAGCTATTAGAGACTTGTCAATTCGTGGTTTGAAAATATTTTCTCTTGGAAAACAAGTATCCGATTCTTGAATTTGTGAATATATACAAGACTGTTTTGAAACCGCAAATAATATTGACTGATCACTTATTGAATAATTTATGTATAAATATTGGGGACGATGCTTCAGAAGATTTAGAACTGGATCATTTTAAAGATGTAGTTTATGAAGGCAATAAGAAAGAAGAACATAATGGAATCATCAAAAGAAATTACTGTTCGTTGACCACTGAGGTTAATATTGCCTTTTACTTCCTTAAGTAGTGAGATATGTTCCTAGTACAGTATTTTCATAATATATCATAAATACTGAAATATGGATCTATGTATCAAACATTTTTTCTTGAGTTAAGGTCCATAATACAGATAGGAATGTGTTAGTGGTATGAACTATTAAATTTTAAATTATGAAAAGACGATAGCATTTTATTAATATATATTGAATCGATTTCGACCACGAATTCTCGCCACTGATCGAACCAAGTCATTCAAGACCATTTTCAGCCAAAAATTCGAAAATTACAGACATTTGGACAAATCGATAAGCACTCTGTTCCGATGGACAAGAGCGCCAACAATTAGAGCTCTTAATAAGACAGCTGCCAAAATAGCGGGCTTTCCAAAATGAAACTCTAACTAATTGGACGGCAGCACGAAAAATACAGAATAAAACCGAATCAGTGTGGTTCACCTTCCTGACCCCTCCGCTCCTTTTGAAATATTCTTATTGACTGAACTTGAATTAATGCCGCTCGGCTTGATGTATTATATGATATTATTAATATTTATGTTCTTTCTCTATGGTATTCTGCCTCATTATTTGCTGACTCAACTGGTCATTACCGATATCGAATTATTTATCATTACAGTATATAATTCTTTAACATATGTACTTAGATTTGCTATCCTTGTACCTTGAGGATGTTCAGTCCTGTGGTGGAATCGCAAAACAGCAAAGATCCATTTTTGGCGGATGATCCGATAGAACTGCTCAAAACCGGAAAATACAACCATGTCCCGACAATGATAGGCTATACAGAGATGGAATGTATCCTTATAATGGATTTCGATGAAAAGGCACCATTCAATCTTAAATATTTCGAAGAGGATACCCTGACACCTGTGTGGTTTGGCTTCGAGAAAGGTACTGAGGAATTCCAGGCAATCTCCAAAAAAATCAAAAGATTTTACTATGGTGATTCAGAACCAGAATTTTATAGTTTGCCAACTGTTAATGTAAGTGAAACAATTCGGTAGGAGCATTAATTGATCTTCTCGTTTTGCAATGGCGTATCTAGTAAAAGAAATTAACAAAGATGGCCAACTCTGAAGTATATTCGCATTTGAAGTCCATCATAAAATCGGTGTACCCAAGACTGGATAGGTATCTTTAATAATGCTGACTACTGGCCACTTGAGGCGGTCTACTTTGAAGAATAATATTTTCTCTATTTCAGTATCGTAATCAGTTCATTACAGCACTGAAAACAGTGCCGTAATGAACTCATTCCCGCATTGTTTCTAGTTATATTTTTCGTTTTGTGGTAGTCAGCACTGACATTCGATCCTATCAAATTTCAACACACGTATTGACGTGTGTTGAAATTATCTACATATATTTTATATATATATATTATATATATTATATATATATATGAACTATATCCATATTATATTACATTGACAATTGTGTCAATGTAATATAATATGGATATAGTTAAATAATTGTTAGGAGGAAAAGTTTTATTTTCGTCAGAAAATAAGGTACTAGAGATTTCCTTCTTGCTAATTTTGAATCATTTTTATGCTATTAGGAAACTGTTTTAAATCTAATCTCCATGCCCTACTTACGATTCAAATTCCGTAATCTGTCAACTTTCGTAACAGTCACACCAACTGCAAAAATACAATATAAAAGTTACTAGGATGTATAATCCGAATTTTTCATTAAATTTCAACAGTATTTTACAAAACTTGCCTGAAATAGAGAAAATATCGTCTCATACTCGTTGCAGAAGGCAATTCCAACACTCATGCGTTCGAAAACTCGTTTCTTCGTCGCTCGTTTTCGAATTTCACATTCGTGTTTGAATAGTAGCCCATTCTGCAACTTGTTTTAGAATATACTATTCCGAGTTAAAAGAGATATTTGTGCGATGTTTTTGGTATTTGACGCACAATTTAATTCTGCATGCACCTAATGGTTCAAAATTATTAGTATTCAACTCTAACTCTATAAAGGGTGTAATGGTGCAAAAGAAGTCTGGGTTTTTTCACCGAAATTTGTAGATGCCCCATTTCCACTAAACATTTTCTCCAAATCCAAGAAATTGTGTTTTACGTCATTGTGCACAAACCTGTGTCTCAAAATTTTAATATCTGTCTCATTTTGGGCGATTCCAAAATTCCAACGAACTGCAAATGAAAAGTAATTTTGACAGGTACAACTACAAACCAGATCCAATCTCTTGATGTTATCGAAATTACTCACCTATTGTCTGTATAAGAAAATAATAATGATAATAGGATGCCAAGACTCACGTCTACCACTGGCGTTCCAAGTCGCTTAGTAACACAAATTTCACCAAATCTTAAATTTTTAAGCTAACTAAAGCAGGTTTTCTTGACAGGCTGAATCAACCAGATATACAGTTTGGGATACACCTAGTTAGTAGTCACCTCGAAATGTATTTATCTATTTCAGTATCGTAATGAGTGCATTCCAGCATTAAAAACAGTGCTGGAAAAGTTTTATTTCCATTAAAGAATATGGTACTACAGACTTCCTTCTTGCTAATTTTGAATCATTCATGCTATTAGAAAACTGTTTTAAATCTGATCTCCATGCCCTACGTACGTTTCAAATTCAAATTCCGTAATCTGTCAACTTTCGTAACAGTCACACCAACTACCAAGATACAATACAAAAGTCACTAGGATGTATAATCCGAATTTTTCATTAAATTTCAACAGTATTTTACAAAACTTGCCCGAAATAGAGAAAATATCGTCTTATACTCGTTGCAGAAGGCAATTCCAACACTCATGCGTTCGAAAACTCGCTCCTTCGTCGCTCGTTTTCGAATTTCGCATTCGTGTTTTAGTAGGAGCCCATTCTGCAACTCGTTTTAGAATATACTATTCTACTTTTCCGACGTCATATGGGCGTGAGTCGGGATTGGCGCTGCTATTTTAGCATTATGGTTGGTTATAAAAACCAATCTTCAATAATCTGTTCATTATATTAGCTTACAACTAAAAGACACGCGGCGAAATATTCTCGTAGATTAAAGATCAATATATGCGGACCTTATGCAGAGAACCTTCGGTCCAGGCAACACAGGAAACTCCCAAAGATATCTCGGAGAGCTCCTTCAAGGATAATGTGACATCTTTTGCGATATCGCTGGGAGGTTGCCAAGAGCTTTCTATCAGCTGCAATTGTCCGCCACAGGGGATGAGCCCAGTAATATCTCAGGGATATCACATGGGTAAGTTCCCAAACAGCTCACCCTGGGGAATAGTTTCAGAGGTTCACTGGAATATCGCTGGGAGGTCGCCAAGAGCTCTATATCTTCTCCAAATATCCGCCGAAGGGGATGAGCCCAGTAACATCTCAGAGATATCAATCACATTGGGAAGTTTCCAAATAGCGTACCCTGGGGAGTAGTTTTAGAGGTTTGCTGGAATATCGCTGAGAGATCGGCAAAGAACTATATTCCTCCTCCAAAGGGGATGAGCCCAGTAGCATCTCAGAGATATCACACAGAAAAATTCCCAAACAGCTCCCTCTGATGAATAGTTGGAGATATTCACATGGGGAAGTTCGCAAATTGCTCACCCTGGGAAATATTTTGAGAGTTTCGCTGCGATATCGCTCGGTGGTCGCCAAGAACCCTGACCTCAGATATATCACATGGAGAAGTTCTCAGACTACTCAACCTGGGAAGTTACAGAACTGAAAGAAGATCGCTGCGATATGGATCTATAAATCGATATCTATCCTCCAAATGTGCAGTACACTTGCGCAGCCGGAATTCGATGCGTAGATCGAGATTCGATTCGGGTTATTAACGATGCGGTTGTTCTTCCGGGTATGACGTAGATGATTGTGCCATCTACTGGTGGAAACGAGAAGTGGCTAGGCTGGATTAGATCTCTAAAACACCCCCCTAATTTCCTTTTCTTGTTGAATTTTCGATGACTTGAGAATTTCGTAATAGGAATGTTTTATACTCGTTACACTTATGATATCTTCAGGAACTCCGCAATTATCGTTATACTCAAGATGATTTGTGGAGCTCGCAATGCAAATGTCTTATTCTGGTTACAGAATACCCTTGAGTAACCCCGCAATAGGAATTTCTTATTCTCGTTGCATTTGCGATATCTTGAGGAACTCGTATCAGGATTGTCTTGTTCTCGTTACATATATGATATCTTGAGGAACTCCACAATAGGAATTTCTTATTCTCGTTTTACTTGCAATTACTTTAGGAGCTCTAAATAGAAATGTCTTATTCTAGTTAAATATGCGATATCTTGAGGAACTCCACAAAGTTTAATTTGTATTCTCGTTTTACTTGCGATGACTTGAGGAACCCGCAATAAGAATGTATTATTCTAGTTACATATGTGATATATTGAGGAGCTCGCAATGTGAATGTCTTATTCTGGTTATCTGTGTGATATATTGGGGAGTTTGCCATAGGAATGTCTTATTCTGGTTACTTGTGCGATATTCAGAGGAACTCCACAGTAGGAATTTCAGATTCTTGATACACTTGCGATGAGGATCATGAGGATCTCCTAATAGGAGATCGCAATACATCCTCATTGTAAGCTCCCAAAGATCTCTATTCGGGGTCTTTGTTACCTGGGGGGAATTCCTCAAAAAACTGTAAATGTACCTCTCACCAAAAAGAGCCCTTAGCGAGTCCTTCTACTTTTTGATGATGAAATTTAGATGGCTGAGGAAGTTCAGTATCTTGGCTTAACCCTAGATGCTAAACTGAACTGAACTGGAAGTAGATGCCAAACTGATCTGAACGTGAACTGGAATTCCCATCGGGAAGAAATACTGAAAAGGGCTAGAACCTCCCTGTTGATGGTTACTCTCGGTAAAACTTGGGTTTAAAACCCAAGGAAAATCTCTGGATGTACACTGTTGTCGTAAGACCTACATTAATATGTATGGGGCAGTGACTTGGTGGCCTAAAGTTAGACAAACGCTACCAAGAAACAAACTTGCTGGTCTGCAACGTCTAGCTAAGCATAATGTGACGGGAGCATTGACAACAACCTCCACAGCTATACTTGATGCTATCTTAAACCTTCCATCATTGTTCCTATTTATAATTGGAGCGGCAAGGCTTGAGGTATCAAGACTACGTGTAGAGCAGTGTGCCGAGCAGTAGAGAGTGTCTCAACATGGGCGTGCTCAAATAACAGAGTTCATAGACGGCGATAATTTTCGGAGGCCAATGGATCGAATGACTCCCGTACACTGTTTTAACAAATCGAGGGCAGGGAGAAGATTGTTAATGAGATTCCGAGGCTGAGTGGAGGGCCTACTCTGGTTTACAGATAGCCTAGTGTCAGCAGTGGGCATCAGCGCTGGAATATATGGGGGGAGGCCAAGGAAACCTTGAAGTTGAGACTGGGGGGGGGGGGGGTGGCACAGTATTTCAGGCAGAAATTATAGCTATTGATGTGGCATGTGCGAGGGGGAATATTATGAGTGGCGTCTGTAATCCGCCAATCTATATTGTCTCAGATATCCAGGCCTCCATAAGAGCTTTACAGTACTATAAATTAAGCTCTTAATTTGTTTTCAAAGTTTTGTGGGTTCTAGCTCAAGAGGGAATCTCCTCTAGTATACACTGACCCAGCTCGTGGACTCTCCGTCAGGAAATTCCGGCAAGATATTTACCAATGAATTCAGAGCCATCGCTTGTCAATCTAGAACGATGCCTCAGGTAATGTTCATGGCAAGATGATGGTAGCAGGACCATCTAAACTGTTCTTGACAAGCTTGCTACGCTTGAGCAGAACTTCATTCAGAAATTTGGTTGGCCTCCCTACCGATCACAGTAATCTGAAGAAGCACTTGAAGGTGATGAGGAGACATCGGGACTCCTCTTAATGCAGATAATGTGACATGGAGGATGAAACAGCCAGCCATGTCCTCTTCAAATGCGAGATTTTATCTGGCATTAGAACTAAAATATTCGGCTTGGTTGACGAAAATTACTTATTTCCACAGGAGAATTCGAATAAAAGACATGTGGAGTTCATAGAAAAATCCATCTGTTCTCAAACCAATACTGGATTAGGGCCACTGAACTTCCTGCGGGGATATTTAGTGTCAAGCATCGAAAAGAACTTCACTATGATGCTTGGTAAAGAAAAAGATTGGGACAAGGAATCCACTACCCAAGTTCTTAAAAAAAATGCCATTTTATGGTACACAGACGATTCAAAAACCACTACAGAAGCTGGCTTTTGAAGTTTATGGGGCAGGCACCAAATGCTCACTATCGCTAGGCTCCTATACGAACGTCTTTTTGGCAGAAGTACTTGCAATCGAAATATGCGTGGAAATGAACCTAGCTAGAAATTATCGCATATGATATAGTAATCCACTCTGACAGTCAAGCTGCTATTAAATCTCTGAGCTCCCATGTTATCGAGTCTAAGCTAATATGGGAGTGTCGAAGAAAACTTAATGAGTAGACAAGAATAACACGGTTTCTTTGGACTGTGGTCCTGATCACACGGGAATAAAAGGAAATGAGGGGGCCAACACACTTGCCAAGAAAGGAGCACAAACCCCTTTTATTGGCCCGGAACCCTACTGTGGGGTTAGTAGATACCCCTACAAAAGTGAATTTTGGATGAAAGAAGAAACTGAAAGAGGTATACTCTAGAGATCTCTCCCAGGAATGTATCACTCCAAAAAGTTCCTCCGGAACTTCGACTTTGTCAGATCCAAGAAATATATGGACCTCAGTAAAACCACGCTGCACCTCCTCACTCGTTTCCTCACAGGACACTGCGGCCTTAGGAAGGATATGCTGAGATTAGGAATTGCAGAAACTAACGAGTGCAGATTCTGTGGTGAGTAGGATGATACTCCTGATCACCTGATTACGGAATGCCTCGCCAAACCAACGCAAGGAATGCTTTGAGCAAGAAATCTGCAGGAGCGAAGACGTAGCCTCCTTCAAGCCATCTCAGATACTGGAGTTCATCAGAACTCGGGAACTGGAAGGCGTGCTGTGGATGGTGGTCTTGATTTGATGTTATTAGCTTAAAGCCAGCACACACTTCTTGTTCGTACAATAAACTAATCACATGAGGGGAAAAAAACTGTTTAAAAAATAACTGGAAATAATGCCTGCTTTCTCCCAAAGAAAATTTTGACAGGCATTATACCTTCATTTCACTTATGTAATCATTTTCTGAATGAGCAACTCTAATAAGTGATTTCCAACTTTTGCAACTGCCAAAAAGTGAGAATATCCACCATTTGTTTATACTAAAGAAGCCTCAATTGTTAGTTACAATTTGCTGAAATTTTGAAATCGCTCCGTAGGTATAGTGGCGGAAACTGAAATGTGAGCGTTTTTTTTACTATTGTAAATATGGCTCCATCCATATACATCCATGTATATCTATGGCTATATCACGCAGTCGTCAGAATTTATTGAGGTATTTTCAAATAAACGGAAATAATTATGAAATGCCCCGACACTTAAAGGATGGTGAGAAAATGTGGGCAATTGCTAAACTGGAGGAGAATTGGTCGCTAAATTCTACAGCAGAAGCCTTTAATGTCAGTAAAATTTGTATTTTCAACTTGAAGCGATAATGACAGGAAAGGCGTCCGACCCGAGTTGGAATTAGAAGAATATCTGATCAAAATGAAGATAATGCGCTTATCACTTAGACTAAGGAGCATCCATTCACAACTGCTGTTGAAGCGTTTTAGTTCACTGATTTCCCTGGAACAGCGCCAAATAGAATCAAGGAAGGGAACTTAAAAAACTATTCTGCAGCAAAGAAGTCATTCTCAAAAGAAGACCATAAAATGAAGAAATTGCAGTTCGCAAATGAATATTTGAAT
This sequence comes from Halyzia sedecimguttata, assembly GCA_937662695.2. Taxonomy (NCBI): domain Eukaryota; kingdom Metazoa; phylum Arthropoda; class Insecta; order Coleoptera; family Coccinellidae; genus Halyzia; species Halyzia sedecimguttata. The sequence goes on from OW569415.2 coordinate 32,891,897, forward strand.
ATGGATGACAATTTTTGGAGCACCGTAGTTTATTCTAATGAAAAAACTTTTCAATCGTGCAGCAGGCTTATAGACGTCGAAACGTCCACTCTGTTAAAAATAGTGGTCGTTTTTCAATGAATGCGTGGGCTTGGGTAAGCATCTATGGAACAGGTGTCTGCTGGAAAATAGATGGGAGCTTAACAGGGAAACATTACAAAGAAATGTTAGTAAATGAAATGATACCTTCGGTTACACAGGTGTTCCTGAAAACTTTATATTTCATGATATAGACTACTGGCCCATGCTGAAAAAATTATGGGTCATTTGAACCACCAGGTGACCTATCTAGAACGATATAAGAGCATAAAATAATAAGATTCAGCACTATGCCGTCACTTGTAAGCTGTCCAACTGAGTGCAGGTGAGAATTCGAAAGTACAGGTAGAGTGAGTACATTTTGGTCACATATTTTTGTACGGCATTCTTACCACCGATAGATCCATGAAAAATAATAAGAAAACGCGCAGTGCCGTACAAAAATGGTGGTCCACAAAGTCAAATTTTTTTTTTATTTTCTGACAATTACCAGGGTAAATTTGGTCATTTGATCTTGTACGGCATCTGTTGCATACTATTTCAATACTGCTTCTAATCCATTATTCCGCAACGCCGTACAAAAATCGTGCGACAAGTGGAAAAAATCAAGGGTTGTAATCCCCTCTCTTTCCGTGGTCCAGGGGGTGATTTGAAAAAGTACGGCTTCGGTTCCAAAACATTATCTAGCACTCAAAAGTACTATTAAAAATATTGCCGTCAAAAAATGATTGTTCATTTGAATGTAAATCAATAATTACCTTAATTGCATCGTATCCTTGATTTTTAGAGCTGTAAAGTCATTTGATCCTGTACGGGAACTTTTTTTTTAACATGATATTGTAAAATACAATTGTTATATAGTATTGCCGTTCAAAAAAAACCGTTCTAAAAAAAATTATAGAGAAATATAAAAACTGAAATTTTGCGAATTATTGTAAAAGTTTAAATATCATAGATTAATGAAATATAGCAGTTTTCTACATTTTATCCCTTGTTTTAAATAGTATTAACATATATAAATTAGGAAAAAATGATGCCGTACATTTTTATGCACACCATATCTTTTAGGCTGATGAAAGTGACGCTACAATTTTGAGGGTACTTTATGGCCATCTGATACAGTACGGTATCAACATAATTTTGAAGAGAACAATTGATAATATGATAAAATCACTATGACGTCTAACTGAACTGAAACGGTGTGTATATTATGTCCAAGAATTGAAATTGTCAATCCCAGTATCAACAGTTTTGTATACTTTTTGGTTCAATATATACTTCAAACCTTATTGATACATACATATACAGTGGACTCTCGATAAGTCGAACTCCCAGGGACCATAAAAAACTGTTCGACTTATCTATGGTTCGTCTCACCAAACGTTCGAGTTATTGAGGTGAGAGTTCGACTCATTGAGGGAAAAACTCGCGTATTCACGATATCAACAGTAGTTAATGAGAATCAAGGGTTGATGACAAGTGTCTTCATTGACCCTAGCACTTTCACCTTTCACCTAACGAGGTTCTTCCAGAAATTCCGTATCTTTTTTTGGAATTACGTAGCCACCCACTACTCGCTGTAAATTCGTGGCCTAGGGAAGATGCGAACATCTGAATGCCGAGGCAATTTCTGACGGTACCGGTGGACTGATTTTCCTCTAACTCTGAGGAAGATATTAATTTTATTTTTCATGATAGATAAAAATTGGGATTTAGGAATTCCAATCTTGTTAGGGATAAGGGTTTAATTTTCTTCTCCTTTCTCTACTTCCCGAATGAGTTCGAGTTCATCTGCTACTGATACAATTTTCAGTTTTCGAGTATCCATGACTAAAACGAACTCAGCGCACGACGGCTCAATAAACAAATAAAAAAAAAATTGAACAATGTACTAAGCGATTGAAAAATATATATGATGGCTACCAAATGTGGTGATTCGTTTGCATACCGAATTCTTTTCGGTTTCATTCGTTAGATCAAACATTTCGACTCATAGAGGAGATGATGGTTAGGAGTACGACTGATAGAGGTGGAGGTTCTCTTGTGGACCCTTCCAGCAGTTCGACTCATCTACTAGACTCTTTGCTCTCAAGAACTCTGTTCGACTCATTGAGGTGAAAGTATACAGGGTTAGATACCCATGAATTGGGACCAGAGAAAATGTTCGACTTATCTAAGAGTTCGACTTATCGATGTTCGACTTATCAAGAGTTCACTGTAATTGATTTGTTTCATTGTAATGATGTGAATAAATAAAACAATCATGTTTTAGAAAAATTCGAAATATTTAATGATAATAATAAAAAAAAAAAAAAGCACTGACGTGAAGTCAGTACTCTTTGGCGCGCGTGTTCACGGTGGCTAATTTGAATTGAATGATTCAAAAATTAACATTGCTGTATCTAAGCTGCCATCAGGATAGAGTAACAAAGTTGGAAAAGAACACAAGTGACTCTCCTTAGTCGCACAAGCTCCTAGAAGATTTGGGAGGGTCAGTATAATCCTAATCATGTTTATAGCACGCGCGCCAAAGCAGATTGACTTTTTACACTTTTTCTTTCATTGTTAAGTCAATCTGCTTTTGCGCGCGTGCTATAAACATGATTAGGATTATACTGACCCTCCCAAATCTTCTAGGAGCTTGTGCGACTAAGGAGAGTCACTTGTGTTCTTTTCCAACTTTGTTACTCTATCCTGATGGCAGCTTAGATACAGCACTGTTAATTTTTGAATCATTCAATTCAAATTAGCCACCGTGAACACGCGCGCCAAAGAGTACTGACTTCACGTCAGTGCTTTTTTTTTTTTTTTCAAGTTCCTTTAACAAATATAGCTATCAATACAGTTTGGCTGTTAGCTTTACCGTAGATCAGAAAAAAATTCGGTTGTGGGTCCTCCGTTAGGGACGCAATTGCATCTTCTCCAAATCCGAACGCATTTCAATATAGATCTACCGAATATAGTTATTTATAAATTCGCTTCAGGGCCACCATACAGACATTTCAAATCGGAAACAACGCTATTTCCCCCAAACTGACTTGTGTCCGTGCACTGAATTGACATGAATATTCTTTTAAAACCTCACAATATCGGCTCTTTACTCCCAACATAACCCAAACAACACAAAACCATTCACTTCTCGTCTGCGCAAGCGCAGTATACTCGTGGCTGCAAGTCCTCCCAAAATTACACACCTCATGAAAAACTCCGATTCTCCAACACTAGTGGTTCAGGAGATATCGCTTTTTGAATCCACGCATGCGCAGACCCTCACCAGGGGATTCTATAGCGGAAAAGCATCCGCCACCCCAAAACCCCAATCCTCTCTGACGAAAGCACCAGCAGTTAAATCACTGATGGTCTGCTCATGCGCATAACGAAAAATGCCCGTAAGGGGTTACATCCATTTCGATATTAGCCCCAGGGCCACGGTACGGACACTTTAACTCTGAAACAACGCTACATCCCCCAAACTAACTTTTCCTTGCACTGAATTGCTATGAATATTCTTTTAAAACCTCATAATATCGACTCAGCACTCCCAACATAACCCATCCAACCCAAAAACAGTCACTTCTCTTCTGCGCATGCGCAATCTACTCGCGGCTAAAAGTCCTCTCAAAATAACACACCTTACAAAAAACTCCGATTCTCCAACACTAGTGGTTCCGGAGATATCACATCTTTAATCCACGCATGCGCAGACCCTCAACAGGGGATTCTATAGAGGAATAGCATCCGCCACCCCAAAACCCTACTCCTCTCTGACGATATCACCACCAGTTAAATTACTGATGGTCTGCTCATGCGCATAACGAAAAATGCCTGTAAGGGGTAACATCAATTTCAAAATTAGCCCCAGGGCCACGGTACGGACACTTTAACTCGGAAACAACGCTACATCCCCCAAACTGACTTGTCCTTGCACTGAATTGCTATGAATATTCTTTTAAAACCTCATAATATCGACTCAGCACTCCCAACATAACCCATCCAACCCAAAAACAGTCACTTCTCTTCTGCGCATGCGCAATCTACTCGCGGCTAAAAGTCCTCTCAAAATAACACACCTTACAAAAAACTCCGATTCTCCAACACTAGTGGTTCAGGAGATATCACATCTTTAATCCACGCATGCGCAGACCCTCAACAAGGGATTCTATAGTGGAATAGCATCCGCCACCCCAAAACCCTAATCCTCTCTGACGAAAACACCACCAGTTAAATCACTGATGGTCTGCTCATGCGCATAACGAAAAATGCCTGTAAGGGGTAACATCAATTTCAAAATTAGCCCCAGGGCCACAGTACGGACACTTTAACTCGGAAACAACGCTACATCCCCCAAACTGACTTGTCCTTGCACTGAACTGCTATGAATATTCTTTTAAAACCTCATAATATCGACTCAGCACTCCCAACATAACCCATCCAACCCAAAAACAGTCACTTCTCTTCTGCGCATGCGCAATTTACTGGCGGCTAAAAGTCCTCTCAAAATAACACACCTTACAAAAAACTCCGATTCTCCAACACTAGTGGTTCGGAAGATATCGCATCTTTAATCTACGCATGCGCAGACCCTCATCAGGGATCTGAAGTCTATGGAGGAATAGCATCCGCCACCCCAAAACCCCAATCCTGTCTGACGAAAACTACAGCAGTTAAAGGACTTCTCATCTGCGCATGCGCAATACGGAAAATGCCCGGAAAGGGCAGCATGAACCTCAATAACATATGTTTCGGCATTAAAAGCAAAGTATTCCGCAAAATAGTAGTAATTTTTTTATTTTTTTCATGTCACGTGATCTTCACGAAATTTTGCAAAAGTGTTTGCTTTGGTCTTTTGCATCTAACTACTGAGTTTCAATTTAATCAGATCAGTATTTCTCGAGTTATCTTGAAAATAAAATTTTCAAATTTTCAAATTTTTTTTTTGCCACTTTAGGGCCGTCCGTTCAACACAAAACTTTGCAGGCATATAAAGGTCATGATTCTACAATCTGATGCCAAATTTCAAAAAGATCGAGTGATCGGTTCCGGAAATATTCATAAAAAACGTTTTTATTAAAAACGGCCTTAACTCCGAAACCGCTCGGTCGATTTTGCCCGTTAACGAACTTGTCCGAGATATTTACGCTACGAAACTACCCTGCAAATTTCAACGCTCTAAGTCGTTCCGTTCGAGAGTTATCGTGCTAACGGCCGGACCGGCCGGCCGGACCGGACGGACAGAATTGAATTTGACCTCGAATTCTTCATCAGGCAGTCGAACCCAATCGTTTGAGACCATTTTCGAAAAAAAATTCGAAAAATACAGACATTGTGACGAAATGATAGCACGCTGTTCCTTGCGGAACACGCGCGCAAAAATGGTCATTTCATAAAAAAAAAAATTCATAAATTTAATGATGATAATAAGAAATATGGTTTCCCTACATTCCCTACAAATGCTAAACGTCGTAACAGAACGTCGCTCCAAAAATGTGCGAGTACTTATGATACTGAAATTAGCAGAATTATTTTTGAAAAATTGGTTCAAGCACTGACGTGAAGTCAGAAGCTTTTGCGCGTATGTTCTATTGTCCATTCTTCTGTATTGGACACCCTTAATAGAATTTACCATGGTAAATTATGTTGTCCATTCTCCTGTATTGGACACTCTTAATTCGATTTACCATGGTAAATTCGAATTAGATGGCAGATGGCTATAACTCTGAAACCGTTCGGCCGATTATACTCATAAACAAACTTAAATGTCGCATTCTGGTGCACATTCTAACCTGAAAAATTCAAGCCGCTAACTCATTCCGTTCTCAAGTTATCGTGACAACAAAAATATCTTTTAATAATTTTTTTAAAATCTAGCCATACGATTCGCACAAAATTTCACAAACGTGCTTAGGTTCATATTCTACAACTACTCACCGAGTTTCAATTCGATCGGAATTATATTGGTTGAAAACAAAACTATTACTCGGAAACCACTGGGCCGATTATGCCCATTAACGAACTTGTCCGTCGTATTGGGATGCGCAACCTACCCTGAAAATTTCAAGTCGCTAGCTATTTTCGTTCTTAAGTTATTGTGGCAACGGCCGGACGGCCGGACGGACAGAATCAAATTTGACGTCAAATTCTTCATTGGGGAGTCGAACTTAATCGTTTGAGACCATTTTCGTCAAAGTATTCGAAAGTTACAGACATTTGGGCAAAACTATAACGCGATGTTCCCCAGAACATACGCGCAAAAATTAAAAATAAAATTGCACATCTACATAATTCAAGTATAAATCGATAGTAAACAAACCCATATATGACATAGTTTCTAACTAGGAACCTAGAATCACGAAAAGACTGAAAATTTGTACAAATAAACTATCTAAATGCCGTATAAAATAAATTTCACCTTACATTTCGTTATATAGATTTTTTCATTTTGATTTTTTCTATTTAATTTTTTTTCCCTTTGAACCAACGAAAATGTACGGCACATGAAAAAATATTATCTATGCATAAAATACTTTCAAAATAAATTTATTTCATGTTGTGTCAAATCACCTGCTGGACTACGGAAAGAGAGGGGATTACAACCCTCGATTTTTTCCCCTTGTCGCATGATTTTTGTACGGCGTTGCGGAATAATGGATTAGAAGCAGTATTGAAATAGTATGCAACAGATGCCGTACAAGATCAAATGACAAAATTTACCCTGGTAATTGTCAGAAAATAAAAAAAAAAAATTCGACTTTGTGGACCACCATTTTTGTACGGCACTGCGCATTTTCTTATTATTTTTCATGGATCTATCGGTGGTAAGAATGCCGTACAAAAATATGTGACCAAAATGTACTCACTCTACCTGTACTTTCGAATTCTCACCTGCACTCAGTTGGACAGCTTACAAGTGACGGCATAGTGCTGAATCTTATTATTTTATGCTCTTATATCGTTCTAGATAGGTCACCTGGTGGTTCAAATGACCCATAATTTTTTCAGCATGGGCCAGTAGTCTATAATTCTGCTATTCACACTTCGAATATAGTAAGACAATATAAGCAGGAAAAAAATATAATCATATTACCTTGGCATGCAAGAAGTCCGGACATGAACCCTATGGAGAATATTTGGGGGCATATAGTAAAATTGATGTATAATCGAAATTTTTTATCAGCAAATGCCCAAGAATTATGGCAATCCATAGAAAATGTTTGAGAACATATATCTGATACGAGATCATTAGTTTTATCAATGAGGATCAATGGAAGCTGTTATAGCAGCCAATGGTGCTGCTATAAAATATTGATTATTGATGTATCAATAGATATGAAATATGGAATTTGATTTGACACTTTCATGGACTAGCAATGCAAAACCACACAGAATACCTCTATTCTGTGTCAAAGCGTCTTTTAATCAACTAAAAATAGCCAAATATGCTCTGTAGAGTCGTTCACTTTTCGGTTTCCGGCACTGTACATCCTAAAATGAAGCAGATATCTAAATTCTGAGAAATAAGTTAGACCTAAAAATTTGCTTTTGTGCTTCAAGTGTCAGCTGTTTATTATGAGAAGAGAAATAAATATAGAAAAAATCTGAAAGGACCAAATTAAAACAAATTTGCATATTTTCCATATTTGGAAAGCGAAGTATTGACGTCATCGATATTTTTTTCCTAGAAATACACATTTATCAAAACAAATCTAGCAAATTTGTGAATATTAAATTTCAACCAAAATTCAATTGTCACGATTTGAAAATATAGTATTTTCAACAATTCATATAACGTTAAAAAGCACATTCTGAGTTTTACATTGGTAAGCATTGTACGCATGCTAATATTGAGCCAATCCAACTGTGAGCAATGACTAGCTCCACCACATACAGTGGCCACAGATATTACCGGACTTGACCCCATTAGTTTTTGAAAACTAAAGTTTACGAAAAGCCACCTATTATCTTGGAACGTTTGCGGGAAATGATCAGAAATATATGCGATAAGTAGGGCGGACATTGGATAAGTGTTCAGAAGTAGGCAATACGGAGTATTGTGATTGTGATCAGTAAAGCGTATACACAACGAAATTATAAAAAGAGCGAGACAAAACCAGACACCGCAATCCTGATTTCCGGCAGTTTCGTATACCTACTGAATTGACGACTTATTTTCAGATGATTTCTGATATGTCTGTGGTTTGGGATACGATAAGGACTTCCAGGTATCTCGCGGCAACTTCAAGAGCACCAACCTTTTTATATAAGATAAGTCTACCTGCTAAGCACGAAGAGAAATTTTCTTCGAAAAATCTGAATGGTGAGATAATTATACAAAACATTTTATTTGTTGGCTTCTGTAGGTCCATTTCCAGAAACCTTTCCTTGAATTCAACCAGTTTGGTTGATATAGGCGTTTCCACATTCATAAGGGCGTTTATTTGGGGAATGGTTTCATTTGATCAGTTACCCCCTGTTAAATATGACCTTCGAAAACACCCCGTTGGATTCTTTGACATTATTTTCTTGTCATAATCATGTCACTGGCTTCGAAGACATTTCGAAGAACAGGTTGGTCTTGAATAAAATACTAATGCATACAATACAGCTAGATGACCTCAAAATCAATAAAGAGGCGATAACTGGAATATTTGGTCTCTGGATTGAATGCACAAAATCTACAGGATCGCACTGGAGCAGAAATACTACCGATTGCGAGATTAAATCAATCTTATAGGCAAGGGTAATCAGATACAATCTGAGACTCAAGCGGCCACCAGAGTGCTGGGCTTCCTTTCCATCAGAACACAAATAGTATAGGATTGCTTATAGTAGGGGAGCCCAAGCGGGGATTTTGGGATTTACTAAAGCGCGGCAGATTAATATATAGGGGGATACCTTGTACCTGGTTAAGTTTTTCCACCAAACATGAGCCATATATATATGGCCGCACGTCAAGGATAAAGCATCAGATTAGTAAAAAAAAATTGATCATCGGAAATTCTCGAGCGCGTCAGATTAAGGTAGGGTGAGTTAGTTACATGCTAAAAAGTGTATATTCCATTAATCTGAAAAATTGAGAGTGGCCTAAAGAAGGGGGAGGGTTACAAAGTTGTAAAAAAAAACGACATCTTGACATTCTCGAGCGTGGTAAATTTTTTTTTTATTTTGAAGAGAATAATGCAAGAATTACGAAAAATATATAATCTGACGATTTCCACAAGCCGAGGTAATAAAAATTAATTGATAAAGTTGAGTGCGTGCAGCTATGCCATGCCTATATTCCCCTCTCCGTGTTTCTATTCTCCTCTCACTCTTTCTCTATCTATTGCTCTCTCAATCCGTCCCACTCCGGTGTCTGTTGCCATGACGCCATAACAGCTGGTCACGCAGACTCGTTCGCGGTATGATCTTGTTTACAACGTGTTTCCAACGTATTAGGTTATTTTGCGATTTTAATAAAAGTTATGTGATTTAAAGTTAATAAATAATTACTATGAGTGATATTATTGTGAATTGTGTATTTTGTGGTGAAAGTACTTTACAAAAAACAATCAAATTTTCATTAGAAACTTCACAAAAATGTATCGTTACATTACATTACACGAATATCGTCGGAGCAAACCGATTCTTCTTATTATTTTTATAAATGTTCTCCTCAAAACAACATGAGCTTTTTCATTTGCATGCTATTTCCTGAGCTTTTCCATTAATTAAGTCAATGATTTAAAAAAATTCAAAAATAAATTTTTTTATTGTCAGATTTAGCGAATCCCTCCAGACAATCGTCAGATTAGGAGACAGCACGTCTAGGTCATATTGATGAAATACATATATCTTAATCTGACGCGCTTGAGTATTTCTAAATGGCGATTTTTTTTTGCATATTCTAATAATGACCACGAGTTTGCATTACATCCCAATCGTCAGATTATTATACAAGAGCATCTTTTAAGGTTCACTTAACACCCCCTTAGAAAATCTGACGAGCTCGATAAAAATTTTTTTTTTTCATTTTCAACCCTTACGTATGATCACCTCCATATGGAAACGATCAGATTAACATCTGTACATTTTTTAAAATACGTAGGACACAGATGCTATCAATATCTGACGCGCTCGAGTATGTCCACGTAACAGTTTTTTTTTTACATTTTTGAAAATTTATATCCGCTCACCCCACCGATGAACAGGTATATATTATATAACATTTTTTTCTTCTTATCATCTAAGCTTGACAACCCAATAGCTCTCTATGACGCTCGAGTAAATCCCGAATTAGCTACGTGGGCTCCCCTACTATTAGGCAAAATCAATTAACTAAGCAAAATAACAAAGTCTCTAAGGTTTGTATGCGTATACTTTCAACAACAGTAAACGGGGAAAATCAACGAAAGGCTTAATTTTCTCTCGTATTCACCTCTTTGTGGAAAAACACTCGTACATTAAGAGTTTGTAAAGAAAGGAAGAGACAGGTCTGTACTCTGACATCATTAGATCAGTTGAGTTATTTCATGAAGTGTCTTTGAAATTCAGATCCAGAAATATCAAAAATCAATTCAGATCTCAGTAACAGACGTTGATTCCTCTCACACAGGCTTTTCTGATGAAAAACTAGTGGCTTAGAAGGCACCATGTGGGTCAGAGTTCAGCTGATTCTGAGTGATAAGGAGGATAACAATCCTTATATCTTGCCTAGGAAGTAACCGTAAATAATGCATGATTTATGAATCCTAGAGGATGAGAAGATCTCATTGAGCTAGCTTTTGTAGTCATAAAACAGAAACTAGATGAAGAGCTATAACCTTATCAGTGGCGCAACTATACTATCTGGTCCTCATGACAAATTCGGATGGGTCCTTCCTTAGTACAAGAATGCTTGATGTTGTAATTCGTACTTTCATTTTGATAAACCACTCAGTAGGTAGGTTTAGATACATGTACCTACGGATACTATTACAATAGTTATTGTATGCATTTTTGAGCGCGTGTACCGCAAGCAACAGCGTGCTATCATTTTGCGCGGATGTCTGTATTTTTGGAAATGGTGTCGATTGAGTTCGACTCCATGATGAATAAACCGAGATCAAATTCAATTCTGTCCGTCCGGTCTGGCTGGCCGATCCGGCCGGCTGTTAGCACGATAACTCCCGAACGAAAGGAGTTAGAGGATTGGAATGCGCAGGGTAGTTTTGGAGCGTAAATATCATCTTAGAGGATTGGCGTTTTGGGGTGGAACATTCTATTCCTCCATAGAATCCCCTGGTGAGGGACCGCGAATGCGTAGATTCAAGATGCGATATCTCCAGAACCCCACTAGTGTTGGAGAATCGGAGTTTTGTGTGAGGTGTGTGATTTTGAGAGGACTTTCAGCCACGAGTAGATTGCGCATGTGCAGAGGAGGAGTGACTGTTTTTGGGTTGTATGTGTTCTGTTGGGCGTGGTTTAGGACAAGCGGTCATGGTGCTAAGCCCGATAACTCCTTTCGGGCAGTTTTCGTTATGCGCATGAGCAGACGAGAAGCGATTTAACTGCTGCAGTTTTCGTCTGAGAGTATTGGTCCTTTGAGGTGCAGGATGCTATTCCTCCATAGAATCCCCTTGGAAGTTTCAACGCATGCGTGGATTGAAGCTGCGATATGTCCTGAACCAATGTTATTGAAGAATCAGAGTTGTGTCATTTTGAGACGACTTTCAGCCTCGAGTAGATTGCTTACGTGCCGAGGATAAGTGGCTCTTTTTGGGCATGGCATGGTTTTGGTGCTGAGCTGATATTGTGAGCTTTTAGAGGGAAATTCAAGGCAATTTTGTGCACGGACAAGTCAGTTTCGAGGAAATAGCGTTGATTCCTACTTGAAATATCTGTATTGTGGCCCTGGCGCCTATTTATAAATAACTATATTTAGAAGATCTGATATTAAATTACATTTGGATTTGAAGAATAGGCATATGCAATTGCATTCCTAACGGGGGTCCCATAACCACATTTTTTATTAAATTTCGACCTACGGTAAAACTAAGGGACAGACTGCATTCATAGCCAGATTGGTCGAAGGAACTTGAGAAAATATAAAAAAGTACTGACGTGAAGTCAGTACTCTTTGGCGCACGTGTTCATGTTGACGAATTTTAATTGACTGATTAGTGTTTCAAGCTCAATTGATAGAGCGAACCCGAGATCTACCCAGAGGGTATAACAGTGCTGTGTCTAAGCTAGCGTAAGGATAGAGTAACAAATTTGAAAAGAACACAACTGACTCTCCTTAGTCGTACAATCCCGTAGGAGTTTCTGAGGGATCTCTTCGAGGAAGACTTAAGAGGGTCAGTATAATTATAATCATGTCTATACCACGCTTGCAAATGCAGATTTTGACTTCACTACGAAAGAACCAAAAACGCTAAAAAAGCATTGATGTGAGTTCAATCTGCTTTAGCGCGCGTGGTGTAGACATGACTATGATTATACTGGCCCCCCTAAGTCTTCCCCAAGGAGATCCCTCAGAAGCTCCTTGGAGATGGTGCCACTACGGAGAGTCAGTTGTGTTATTTTTCAACTTTTTTACACTATCCTTGCGCCAGCTTAGACACAGCACTGTTAATTTTTGAACCGACAGTGAATGGTATCCACTACCCTCAAGGTAGATCTACGGCTTGCAGTATCCACTGAGCTTGAAACACTCATCATTCAATTCAAATTAGCCGATGTGATCACGCGCGCAAAAGAGTACTGACTTCACGTCAGTGAATTTTTATTTTTTGGTAAATTATCTAGTTATAATCTAGTGTTTAATTCGAGTAATTGATTGAACATTTTGGCCTTTTCTAGCTACCAATAAAAAGTATAGCTCTCTTGGACCGAGGGACCAATAGACTCCTAGGTTCACCATAGGTCCATTATCCCAATCTAAATATTTGGTATTCATATTTTTTCTAGGAGCAACCCATGCAGCAGAGTTACCATATATTTTCAAAATGAGTGAAACAACCGACGAAGCAATGGAGATCACAGCTCAAAAAATCGTGAAGCTATGGACCAATTTCGCCAAATATGGTAACCCTACTGCCAAAAAAGACCACGGTATTTCTGTTGACTGGAAGCCTATATCCAAGGAACATTTGAATTATTTGGATATAGGAGAGGATTTAACTTTAAAAGAGAACCCCGAAGCGGAAAGAATGGCTTTTTGGCATCAACTGTATCAGTCATACCCTCAAACGAAAGACTGCTTTTAATACAAGTTATTAACCCTCCAAACTTTTTATTGGTCTTATAGGATACGATTCAAATTGAAAAGCTATTTCTGCTTGGAGTGGGACTCTATGTACCATTTCTTCAACTTGTATATCCCCACTCATCACAGATTTTCACTACTATGGAAAAATCTGGGATAAGTGGGGATATATCTATTATAGGTGTATAAATAAAGGCTCAACTATTTCTCAGATATTTCTCAATAATTGTTGTATTATATACACTCTACTGAATAAAACTGGTGAGTGGTGTGTGGTGTTAATATTTTGTTATCTACTTTGTATAATAATATGGTTTATTCACATATATTCAATATACCCTATATCAGGGGTGGCCAACCGGTCGATCGTAGCTATAGGTCCAGTCGATCCAGGCGAGGCAGACAGCATCGAATTTCATTTAAAATTTCTACAATTATAGATCTATACAGTGCGCGTCAAAATTATGGAACAAATTCATTTTCTCAGAAGAAAATATTTGGCAACAAAATCCTGGAACAGGTCAATTTTTGTTTCACTTTTACCAATTTTTTATGCATTTTTGAAGGATTTTTGTTGCACCCTGTGCCATCCCCATCAACCCTCTAAATTTTTTGAATAGGGAAAGTGGGTCCTGTGGTACTTTTTTGGCAAGGTCTTTGTATCTTCTTTACCGGCGTGCAGAAATTTTCAAGAAAATATTTTTCTTCTTTGAAAAATTGTTAGTTCAAAGAGGTTTTCAGTATGTGCACTTTGTCATGGCTCATTAACCGAATGAAAGTTGACCATTACAGTTTTGTTCATGCACAACTTTAAACCCCTTTCAACCCCCTCAGGCCCCCCCACCCCATTTTTTCTCCATTAAAGGGTTCGTAGGGGTTGAAAGTTGTGCATGAACAAAACTGTAATGGTCGACTTTCAGTCGGTGACAAATTTCATCAGGTACCATCGTCTCGAAGTAAATGAGCCATGACAAAGTGCACATACTGAAAACCTCTTTGAACTAACTATTTTCCAAAAAAGAAAAATATTTTCTTGAAAATTTCTGCACGCCTGTAAAGAAGATACAAAGACCTTGCCAAAAAAGTACCACAGGACCCACTTCTCCTATTCAAAAAATTTAGAGGGTTGATGGTCATGGCACAGGGTGCAACAAAAATCCTTCAAAAATGCATAAAAACTTGGTAAAAGTGAAACAAAAATTGACCTGTTTCAGGATTTTGTTGCCAAATATTTTTCTTCTGAGAAAATTAATTTGTTCCATAATTTTGACGAGCACTGTATATCTATATTGGTAGATCGCGCAGGGTTTTGTCAGTAAATAGAAGATCTTGGGTCTCATCAAGTTGGCCACCCCTGGGAAAGTGACCATATCCAGATCCTTTATATGCTCCGGACATTTCAACAAGTTTTTGCCACACTCACTCATTAAAGATTACAGTGGCGGCAATTCATTTCGAAACCAATTTTCAATGGAAACTCGGATTTTTCAAAACAGAACTTAAAGTTTATCATTAAAATATAAGGTGCATGCATCAAAAAAAAAAGTAAGAGATCGATGAAAATGAATAACAAAGTTGAGAATATTTCAAAAAGAGTAATAAAGGTACAAAGAAAAAGTCTTCCTACAAAAAAAAAGAACTCAATTAGGATAAAATAAAATGTTGAAATTTTTGAAAAATCAAAACAGAATACTGAGAAACTGATTCACGAGAGAAAACATTTCTTTCTTATTTCCAATTCTAGAAATTATTTTATTGCCGCATCATAATACAGAC
Source organism: Halyzia sedecimguttata (assembly GCA_937662695.2). Taxonomy (NCBI): domain Eukaryota; kingdom Metazoa; phylum Arthropoda; class Insecta; order Coleoptera; family Coccinellidae; genus Halyzia; species Halyzia sedecimguttata. The sequence continues at coordinate 32,906,976 of OW569415.2, forward strand.
TGTCCGTTATATGACTTTCGATTGAAAGTATTCCTAAGAACTGCACAACAATATTATTTCGGGTGGCTTATACAGAAAAATAAATTTGAACAGTCTGAGCTATCAGAATGATATGTCGGATTAGAAGTCAAATACAAATACTTTTGAGTTTTCGACAATTATACCTTAAATGAAATGCAGTACATAGTATGAAGATAAAACTAGTTCAAGCCCTGTGGACAGGAGCTTTGGCGCTCTTGTTCAAACTTTGACAAATCATATCTCCGAAATTATAGGTCTCTGGGTATGATATAAATGGATTCTTACGAAAGAACTGCATCATGGAAGAAATTGAATTCAAACAGACCAATTCTCCCCAATAACTAACTTATCCGAAATATTAATTCCTCAAATCTACTCTGAAAATTATATTATATCAATTGAAACTGGGCCAATATTCCAGTTTTATTTTTACTGGAGATATTCTGAAGCCAATTCGACTTACCAAAGTATATATTTCCAGCATCATATGGATGAATTATCCAAGGGCATTATATTATCACCTTAAAAGTAAAATATCAAAGTATCAAGTACAGCATTCTGTGAAAACATAGAAGTACGATTCATTATTGAAATTTCGAAATATAATATCTCCCAAAGTATTAGCTTGTTAGAGTTAAAGATGATATCAATGGATTTTTATGGCGAAACTGCATCTTGAAAAAAATTGAATTTGAAATTTGTAATGTAAAGAAAAATTTTTGTTTCCGTTAGTTCGAAACCATCCGGCCGATTTTGCCCAATAACAAACTTAACCGAGATATTTATCTCCCACAACTACTCTGAGAATTTAAACTGCCTAATTCATTCTATTCGAGAGTTATTGCAGAAACAAAATTCAAACAAATTTTAAATTTCTGCAACCCGATCAATACAAAACTTCGCCGGATAAATGCAAAGCACGTAGATAATAGGGATGAGATAACATGGAATAACACCATGTGCCCTTTTGCGCATTCCTGTTGCCGTAAGTTCAATATTCAATAGTTTTCGGCACAATGAGTGTAGCCGGGAAAAAATAGTATTTATTTTTTTTTGCGTTAGGTATCCCAAAGCCGGTTGTCATAAAACAAACCATCTGGTACCAATTTGAGCTGTTTCTCACTGTCGAGCGGCATTTTAGAAAGCTTTTATTTCTATTGAATTCAGCAACGTAAATATGTAAGTATACGCAGTTTGCTCCTTTCTTTTAATAATAACAAGAACTGACATGAAGTCAGGAGCTTTTGCGCGTATGTTCTATTGTCCATTCTTCTGTATTGGACACGATAAATTCTAATTTACCATGGTAAACTCGGAAACCGTTAAACCGATTTTGCACAAAAATAAACTTAACTCTCCCATTCGGATGAGCAACCTACCCTGAAAATTGCAAGTCCCTATCTCTTTTCGTTCGAAAGTTATCGAGGCAACGGTTACCCATCTACTGAACTCACACAAGGCTGCTCGAATCTCCAACAATATTTAACCGATCGTGTTAAAACTTGAAACTTGGCAGAAGAGTTAGGTTCTTAAGGCTCTTGCAAAATTTCAGCAATTTCAGACTAATAGTTACTGATATATAGAATTCGTTTTTTCAATTGTCAATGATTTTTTAAAAACTTTCTACAAATACTATCCTCACGAAATTTTGCAAGAATTTTTGCGTTGGCATTCTACAACTAATAACCATGTTTGAATTCAATCGGTTTTGTATTTTTCGAGTTAATGAGGAACAAAAAGCAACCAAATTTCAGATGGCTATAACTCTAAAACCGTTTGGCCGATTATGCTTATAAACAAACTCAAATGTCGCATTCATATGCACAACCTAACCTGAAATCTTCAAGCCGCTATCTCTTTCCGTTCTCAGGTTATCGTGACTAAAAAATATTTCATAATAATATTTTAATAATTTTCTAGCGATACGATTCTCACAAAATTTCACAAACGTACTTAGGTTTATATTCTACAACTATTCACCAAGTTTCTATTCGATCGGATCTATATTGGTTGAAAACAAAATTATTACTCGGAAACCATTGGGCCGGCCGGACAGAATAAAATTTGACCTCGAATTCTTCATTGGGGAGTCGAACCGAATCGTTTGAGACCATTTTTGTGAAAAAATTCGAAAGTTACAGACATTTGGGCAAAATGATAACGCGATGTTCCCCATAACATACGCGCAAAAATAGATAAGTTTGAATTTCGGAAAACGTTTTGATGTTCAGGAACGGGCCTAAGAGGGAGGATGGGCTCAGGAACGGGCCTAAGAGTCCTAATACTGACCGGTGTTGGCAAATTTTCCAAGCAGTTTGAAAAATTTTATAGCAGTAGGAAAAATTTCAAAGCTGTTGGAAAAATTTCGAAGCAGATGGAAAAATTTCGAAGCAGTTGGAAAAATTTCGAAGCATTTGGAAAAAATTCGAAGCAGCTGGAAACATTTCAAAGCAGTCGGGAAAATTTCAAAGCAGTCGGGAAAATTTCAAAGCAGTTGGAAAAATTTCGAAGCAGTTGGATAATTCACCCTCCCCCCCATCTTCGGTTGTGTAATACTTCAATGCACAGTTGGAGAATTTTCGATGCCTTTTTCCCCTCCCAAAAATTTGGCTTCAGCCCGTCCCTGGTTGTAATTTAACTCCAACTTACTGAAAAAAGCAGTCGGAAAAAAATCAAAGCAGTTGGTAAAATTTCGAAGAAGTCGGAAAAATTTCGCAGAATTTGGACAAATTTCGAATCAGTTACATAATTCATCCACCCCCCTCCGCCCTGTCATATTGGGTTGGGCTAATACTTCAATGCACAGTTGGAAAATTTTCGATGCTTTTTCCCCCTCCAAAAATTTGGCTTCGGCCCGTCCCTGATACTCGTCCGTTACTATCAACAGTCAACACCTGCAATCTGTCTTTCGGTTATGAAATATGAATACGTAATATATGTAGAACAAGTGTTTTGCACTTTACACCCCTCTCGACACAACTTTAGACTAAGACTAACGACTCAACATCCATTCGGCGGCACCTAGACTTCAAAGGGAATGTCTACAGATTTATTGTATCATGTCCAATTTGTAAACATTGGGAATCCCGAATTGGTACTCGGTAGCCAACATTGCTACAATTTATTGCAGTCAGACAGCCCCTAATTAGGGTAAGAAAAGTATGTGGAGCCTATGACGATATTTTTGCGCGTATGTTCTGGGGAACATCACGTTATCATTTTGCCCAGATGTCTGTAACTTTCGAATTTTTTGACGAAAATAGTCTCAAACGATTCGGTTCCACTCCCCGATGAAGAATTCGAGGTCACATTTGATTCTGTCCGGCCGTTGCCACGATAACTTGAGAACAGAAAGAGCTAGCGACTTGAAATTTTCAGGGTAGGTGGCGCATCCCAATACGACGGACAAGTTCGTTAATGGGTATAATCGGCCCAATGGTTTCCGAGTAAGAATTCTGTGTTCAACAAATATGAATCCGATCGAGTTGAAACTTGGTGAATAGTTGTAGAATATGAACCTAAGCACGTTTGTGAAATTTGGTGAGAATTGTTTGTTGTTGTTTGTTGCTAGAAAACTTTGAAAACCTCATTAAAAATATGTTTAATGTCACGATAACCTGAGAACGGAGAGAGATAGCGATTTGAAATTTGCAGATTAGGTTGTGCATCTGAATGCGACATTTGAGTTTGTTTATAAGAGAAATCGGTCAAACGATTTTGGAGTTATACCCATTTGATATTTGATTGTTATTTCCTCAATAACTCGAAAAATATAGAGTCGATCCAATTCAAATATGGGTATTAGTTGTAGAATACCAACGCAAAAGTTCTTGCAAAATTTCGTGAGGATCATATCACAAGAAAATTTAAAAAAAAATTGGAAATCATTGAAAAATATTCTATATATCAGAATCTATTCATCGGACATGGCTGAAATTTTGTGAGAGCCTTTCGAACCTAACTCTACTACCAAGTTCAAAGTTGAACACGATCGGATCTATATTTTTGGAGATCCGAGCAGCCTTGTGTGATTCAGTAGCTGGATAGATGATCGTTGCCTAGATAACTCTCGAACGAAAGGAGATAGGAACTTGCAATTTTCAGGGTAGGTTGCGCATCTGAATGGGAAAGTTCAGTTTGCTACTTACGGTAATCGGCCCAACGGTTTCGGAGTTATTTGCATCTGGAATATTATTTCGTCGATAACTCAAAAAATATAGACTCGATCGAATTGAAGCTTGCTAACTAGTTGAAGTGTACATCTGCGTGATCACGTACTGCTCTCGCTTCTTTCTTAATTTGTTCGGTATTTTCTTAGTTTTATTTATTTTAATCCTGGGAAAATTTGAACATTGTCTCAGTGAAGTGGGCTGGAAAGGATTTTTATTCCGGTCGGCGAGTTTTCAACGTAAAATTTGATGAACTACGAAGTTTCTTTCGGATAACATTGTTGGTGTTGATAGCGTCGCATCCATAGACGTAGTGTGTAGTAGTTTACCATGTCTACGATGGAGAGTGAAAATGAATGCAGTTATTGCAGGAGGAGAGTTGTTAATTCCGTCACATGTGTCAAGTGTGGATCCCATTTCCACCCCTATTGCTCGAGTAAGGCCCGTGTGGTCCAACCTGATGGAGTAGTTTTATGCTGTGAATCGAATGAGCCACCAAATGATGATGGAGATCAATTGTTCAACCGTTTATCACTGCTCTTTCAGCAAAAGTTTGACGGTTTCAAGAAGGAAATGGAAGATAAGTATTTGTCTCAGATTGTCGAACTGAAGAAGGAAGTGAACATCATGTCTGTCAAGTTATCATCCCAGGAGGCTGAGTTGGACTCATTGAGAGGTCAGATCTCTGCTCTCAATGACGGTGTACAAGGATCCGGATTGGCTGATGGAGGCTGCTCAACTGAGGATGTCCTTTCTGAGCTAGAGGAACGTAAGTTACGATCGAAAAACCTTATGTTTTACAATGTTCCTAGGAAAACAACGATGGAGGATGATAACAAACTTATACAGGATATGATTTCCAGTGTTTTCCCCGAGGTAAAAGTTTCACATACTATTCGGGTTGGTAAAAAAAGGGCTGATGGCCACACCCCTTTAAAAGTACTCTTGGATAACTCGGAGTCGGCACTGAAGATTCTCAGAAACAGAAGTAAATTCCTGCCAGTTGGGGTGCAATCCGACCTCACCTCAAGACAGAGGGAGTATTTGACTCATCTTCGACGGGAGTTGGATCGTAGAAAGTCCGAAGGTGAGAAGGATTTAACTATTCGATATGTTCATGGTACACCTAAGATAGTCTCCCAGTCGAGGGGCAAACGGTCATCATTCAGCAGTCAAAGAAGTCAACATAATTTTTAAATGTGTACTACCAAAATGTCAGGGGTTTACGCACTAAAATCAATGATTTCGTGCATAATGTAATAGTCTCTAACTACGATGTCATCTTGCTCACTGAAACATGGTTGGACGACCTTATTGATGATGCTGAACTTCAGCTGTTCAGCTATGATCTCTTCAGGACTGATCGAACTTCTTCATCGAGTGATAGAACTAGAGGTGGTGGGTGTTTGATCGCGGTAAAGAAGACTCTTTGTGGTCATGACGTATCGCGTGTTCAGGTGTCGGTTGAGGATTTGTTGGTTGTGGTGAAGATCAAACAGCAGAAATTTTTGTTTGTGACAGCTTACATACCTCCTCGGGCTGCAGTGAGTGCTTATGAGTGTCATTGCGAGAATATTGAATTCGCAGTAGAAAAGTTCGAACCGGATGGGATATATATTGCTGGTGATTATAATCTTCCCCATGCTGTGTGGACTAGCGACCATTTGGGTGCTGCCGTGGATGCTGGCTTGACTCAACAGGTCCAAGTGTTGGTTGAGTCTTTTAGTTTTTTAGACCTCTTTCAGAATAATACAATTTTAAATGACAACGGTAGAATGTTAGATCTCATTTTTTCCAATTTTCAACTACTTGAAGTCTATAAAGCGAATGATATTCTCTCAAAGCAGGATGCTCACCATCCTGCGGTAGCTTTCAACATTCAGTCATTTCAGTCGTATAGAAGCAACTCTGATATGATAACTTATAACTTTAAGTCTGCTGATTATGTTAATATGTTGGATTATTTGTCATCTATAGAATGGGTTGATGAACTAAATACCAGAGTCAACAGTGTAGACAATTTAGTTGATATATTTTATAAACTTTTATCTGACGCAATAGAGAAATACGTACCTAAAATAAAGATCAGGGACTCATGTTTCCCAAATTGGTTCTCTGTTGAGTTGAAGGATTCAATTTTCAGAAAGAAGTTGGCTCATAAGAAATACAAAATGACAAATGCTTGGGACGATTACCAACATTTTTGCAGTCTCAGATCTCAATGTAAAATCTTAGTTAAGGAATGTTACGATTGCTTTGTTAGAGAGAGTGAGGAATCTATTCCTGGTAATGTTAAGAAATTTTGGAATTTTGTAAACTCTAAAAGATCTGATAAAAACTTTCCCACTGTTATGTATTTAAATGATGGGGAGTTTCACACTGATAAGGATATTGCTGATGCTTTTGCTAATTTTTTCCAATCAGTTTACCAACCGAGTGGTGTACATAACTCGTGTGACGCCACTGATATTTCATCTTGCAATCAGGAGGATATGATAAGCGTACCGGTGATAAATGTTCAACAGGTGTTAGATGCTATCGATGCCCTCGATGTAAACAAAGGACCCGGTCCCGACAATATTCCTGTTCTTTTCATTAAGAAATGTAAAAACGTTCTTGCTTCGCCGTTTCAGATTATTTTTAATAAATCATTGAATGATGGAATTTTTCCTAGTTCATGGAAATCTGGATTTCTGAAACCCATACATAAATCGGGTTCAAAGGGAAATGTTGCCAACTACAGGCCAATTACTATATTGAGTGTGATTCCGAAGTTGTTTGAGTCTGTTGTCTACGGTAGCATTAAATCTCAGGTATACAGTAGAATAATTCTCCAACAGCATGGGTTTTTTGAGGGTAGAAGCGTTGACACTAACTTGCTTGTGTTTGTTCAATATGTTGTTGATGCATTAGAGAATCGTCGGCAGGTTGAAGTTATATATACAGATTTTTCCAAGGCATTTGATTCTATATCCCATTCACTTCTGGCAAAAAAGCTTAAAGCCTTCGGATTTCATGGTAGTCTGTATGGCTGGCTTCTTTCTTATCTCACAAGCAGGGTTCAGTTCGTCAGAGTGAATAGTACGCTTTCCTCTCCGGTGTTTGTTACATCTGGTGTACCTCAGGGCAGTCATCTTGGGCCTGTATTGTTCTTAATTTTTGTCAATGATATTTGCTCTGTCATCCGATATGTGAAGTTCTTGTTGTTCGCTGATGATCTGAAGCTTTACTACGCCATAAAGTCTATTATTGACATCTATAACTTACAGTTGGACCTGGAAGCGTTGGAGAATTGGTGTGTTAAGAACTGCTTGTCGCTAAATTTGGGAAAGTGTAAATCCATGTCCATTTGTCGAATTGAAGATCCGATGATTGCTACCTTTTTTCCTTGGGGGTGATCCCTTGGAGCGAATTTGTGTGGTTAGAGATCTCGGTGTTTCGTATGATTGTAAGTTATCCTTCAAACCCCACTTTCAGTCGATTTCCACTAGAGCTTTCCGGACTCTCGGTTTCATTTTTAGAAATACGAGAGATTTTCATAACATTGAAACACTGCGATATTTGTATCTGACTCTAGTGAGACCAACCCTTGAGTTCTCGTCAGTTGTTTGGTCTCCTTACACGTTGGTTGACAGTCTGTTCCTAGAGCGAGTTCAGAATAAATTCCTTAAATATGGTTCATACAGGTTAGGCATTCCTGCTAGTTCGTTCTCAGTTACCCATATGCGCGATCGCCTTAGACTACCTTCATTAAAATCCAGAAGATTTTCTGCCGATGTAATTTTTGTGGCAAAGATTAATCGTGGTCTTATATTTGCACCTGAATTGTTAATTCGATTCAATCTGAATGTTCCGCCTAGACCCATGAGACAGGTTGAATTATTAAGACCAGGACTGTCAAGGACCAATTATGGATTCTATTCCCCGATTCCAAGAATGATGAAGCACACTAATTTCGTCGATGCTCTGGGTATTGATATATTCAATGATGCGCTTTCGAGACTAAAAAGGGATCTGTCAGTGATGATCCGACTATAGTAGCTTCACACGAATATGCCCTGTTCATTTTTGTATGTTCCTTTTTCTGTAATAAAAGGTTATGTTCTAATTGTAAGAATTATGTTTATTATGCATTATATATATTGCATGTATATTCTTGTTATTATAAGTGTTTATTGTTAAAGGTCTTTTGCCGTAAATAAATAAATAAAAAAAAAAAAAATATCGACGTAGAGACGTGTGTAAAATTTTTTGAGATCCGTAACGCTAGAAAATTTAAAAAAAGTTACGAAAAAAAATTGGTTCAAGCACTGACGTGAAGTTAGGAGCTTTTGCGCGTATTTTCTATTGTCCATTCTCCTGTATTGGACACTCTCAATCGAATTTACCATGGTGAATTCTATTGTCAGTTGTCCTGTATTGGACACTTTTAATTTACCATGGTAAATTTCGATTAAGAGAGTGTCCAAAACAGGAGAACGGACAATGGAATTCACCATGGTAAATTCGATTGAGTGTCCAATACAGGAGAATGGACCATAGAACATACGTGCAAAAGCTCCTGACTTCACGTCAGTGCTTGAACCATTTTTTTTTTACTATTAACAGACGGATTTTGCACTAGGTCTTTCGTTTGTCATTCAATTGCGTTTCGTGTGACAATGAAAATGTACATGTTATCGCTGCTTATAAAATATAGCAGTCCAAGGAGGCAAAGAGAATTTTTTCTATTTTCGCTTATAGGCCGAATTTTTGTTCTGAAAAATATTGACCTGATCGGACCGGGGGCCCCTTGTGGGTCCCGGGGCTCTAGGCCTAAGCGTACCGGCTAATCTGCCACTACAAGATTAGAGTAAGCGCCATATCAAACAATAATATCTTTTTATTTAAATAGGTACCTACAAAATCAAAAAATATCAAATATCAACAATTTAAACTTTGGTGATCAGTTATTAACCATTAAGTGGTAACGTGCGGTATGAAAAACCTGATATAAATGAAAAATTTGACAAGTTCCTCGATGCATTTTGCCTTCGTTATAACAGCTGCATTCCACTACAACGAAAATGCAATATCACATATCAGAAACCATCTCCTGTGAATTAAGGCAAATTAAAGAAACATTAGAATCCATAAGTCTCCTGAACTAAGGCAAATTAAAGAAACATTAGACTTCATAAGGGAGGTATGTTCAAAATAGAGATAATGAAATTCTGGAACTGTATAAGCAATATAAGATCTTTTATCAAAATGCTGCTCAAAACAATAGGAAGATGAACAATCAATTTAAAGTTGCCACATCCAAGAATATACAAAGAACTGCCTGGAAAATCATTGAAGAGGAAACAAGAGTAAGAAGTCAAAAAACTATTAAAGTATCCCCATCTCAATGAACACTTTACCAACGTGGGAGTAAAAATATCTGAACAATGTGGACACAATGTAGAGGACGCCCATTCTTATTTACATGGCACAAAATGCAAACAATTTAATTCCCTGTTTTTCAAACCGATCTCAGAAGATGACACCCAAAAATACATACAAAGTATGGCTGCGAAACAATCAATGGATATCTATGGAATGAGCCCACGTATCATAAAATCAGGGGCTGATAAGATATTGTCTCCACTAACTCATATAAGTAATGAAAGCCTGCAGAGTGGAATATTCCCTGACAAGATGGAACTGGCTAGAGTCTGTCCAATACTGAAAAATTGGTTCAAGCACTGACGTGAAGTCAGGAGCTTTTGCGCGTATGTTCTATTGTCCATTCTCCTGTATTGGACACTCAATCGAATTTACCATGGTAAATTAAGAGTGTCCAATACAGGACAACGGACAATAGAATTCACCAGGTAAATTCGATTGAGAGTGTCCAATACAGGAGAATGGACAATAGAACATACGCGCAAAAGCTCCTGACTTCACGTCAGTGCCCGAACCAATTTTTTCGTAACTTTTTTAAAATTTTCTAGCGTTATGGTTGTCACAAAATTGTACACACGTCTTTATGTCGATATTCTATAACTAGTTAGCAAGCTTCAATTCGATCGAGTCTATATTTTTTGAGTTATCGAGGAAATAATATTCCAGATGGAAAAAACTCCGAAACCGTTGGGCCGATTACCGTCAATAGCAAACTGAACTCTCCCATTCAGATGCGCAACCTACCCTGAAAATTGCAAGTTCCTATCTCCTTTCGTTCAAGAGTTATCGAGGCAACGATCATCTATCCAGCTACTGAATTCACACAAGGCTGCTCGGATCTCCAAAAATATAGATCCGATCGTGTTCAACTTTGAACTTGGTAGTAGAGTTAGGTTCGAAAGGCTCTCGCAAAATTTCAGCCATGTCCGATGAATAGATTCTGATATATAGAATATTTTTCAATGATTTCCAATTTTTTTGCGCGTATGTTCTGGGGAACATCGCGTTATAGTTTTGCCCAAATGTCTGTAACTTTCGAATTTTTTGACTAAATTGGTCTCAAACGATTTAGTTGGACCCAATGAAGAATTCGAGGTCAAATTTGATTCTGTCCGTCCGGCCGTCCGGCCGTATGGCCGTCCGGCCGTACGGCCGTCCGTTGCCACGATAATTTGAGAACGAAAAGAGCTAGCGACTTGAAATTTTCAGGGTGGGTGGCGCATCGCAATACGACGGACAAGTTCGTTAATGGGCATAATCGGCCCGGTGGTTTCCGAGTAATAATTTTGTTTTCAACCAATATAAATCCGATCGAATTGAAACTTGGTGAGTAGTTGTAGAATATGAACCTTAGCATGTTTGTGAAATTTTGGGCGAATCGTATGGCTAGAAAATTTAAAAAAAATTATTAAAAAATATTTTTTTTGTCACGATAACCTGAGAACGGAAAGAGATAGCGGATTGAAAATTTCAGGTTATGTTGTGCATATGAATGCCACATTTGAGTTTGTTTATGAGCATAATCGACCAAACGATTTTAGAGATATAGCCATCTGAAATTTTCTGAAATTTGGTGGTTTTTTGTTCCTCATTAACTCGAAAAATACTGAACCGATTGAATTCAAACATGGTTATTAGTTGTAGAATGCCAACGCGAAAACGTTTGCGAAATTTGGTGAGGATAGCATTTGTAGAAAATTTTTAATAAATCATTGAAAATAAAAAAAAAAAATTCTATATATCAGAAACTATACGTTTGAAATTGCTGAAATTTTGCAAGGGCGTTCATTACCTAACTCTACTGCCAAGTTTCAAGTTTCAACACGATCGGTTGAATATTGTTGGAGATTCGAGCATTCTTGTGTGAGTTCAGTAGATGGGTGACCGTTGCCTCGATAACATTCGAACCAAAGGAGATAGGGACTTGCAATTTTCAAGGTAGGTTGCGTATCCGAAAGGGAGAGTTGAGTTCGTTTTTGGGCATAATCGGTTAAACGGTTTCCGAGTTATATCCACCTGGAATATTGTTTCCTTGATAACTCAAAAAATAAATATTCGATTGAATTGAAGCTTGGTAACTAGTAGTAGAAAATCAACACAAAGACGTGTTTAAAATTCTGTAAGAACCGTACTCCTAGAAAATTTGAAAAAAATGACGAAAAAAAATTTTAAGAACCGCGCCTCCAGAAAATTAAAAAAAAATCACGAAAAAAAAATTGGTTCAAGCACTGACGTGAAGTCAGAAGCTTTTGCGCGTATGTTCTATTGTCCATTCTTCTGTATTGGACACCCTTAATCGAATTTACCATGGTTAATTATGTCGTCCATTCTCCTGTATTGGACACTTAATTCGAATTTACCATGGTAAATTTGAATTAAGAGTGTCCAATACAGGAGAATGGACAACATGTTCTCCAGAACATATGCGCAAAAAAGGAGATCCTTCAGATGTTATGAACTACCACCCTTCATCTAATCTCCCAGTTTTCTCAAAAATTCAAGATATGGTGATGGATGCACAACTTATTTCCTTCGCTTGGACAAACACAAATATCTCATAAATGCACAATATGGTTTCAGAAAGAACAAATCTACAATAGATGCGGTGAAAGACCTTTACTCCTTCATCTTAGATGGCTTTGAGATGCGCCAGGAAAAAATAGCTCAATTTTGTGATTCAACAAAGACCTTTGACTGTATGGATCATAAAATATGCTTGGATAAACTTGAACACTATGGTGTCAGAGGAGTGGCCTTATCTTTATTTAAATATTACCTTTTCAATCGTAGGCAGATGACATCACACAATAAAGAAAACAGCTCAACAACAACTATGGCACATGGCAAACCACAAGGATCGATAGTAGATCCTCTGCTATTTATCACCTACATCAACGATCTTCCTAACAATGTCAACTTTCAGACCATATTGTATGTAGATGATGGCACGTTGGCTTCAAGAGACCAGGATAGGGACTTACTAGTAGAGAGATCTGAGCAAGTGAACAAATAAGCACTTGGATGGTTTAATGCCAACAAGCTATGTCTGAATAAAGGAAAAACAAAAACTATTGTCTTCTCATCCTCAACTGATGTTCGTCCGGATGACGTATTATTCTTGGGCATCCAAATAGATGTAACATGGAAGGCATACATAACCCAACTCAAATGCAAACTGCGATCAGCCATATATGCCATTAGACGTGTGAGGCAGATAATCAACCATCAGATAGCACTCCAGGCCTATTATGATTATGGCAGAATTCATCATAGAATGCGTCATGGATGTTGCAGCAAATGTGGAGGAATATTTGAGGAGATTGGACTGCCACCATTACAACACCAGATGCAAGAATGATCTGAGTATAGCAGGCACCAGACAACAAATCACTGAAAGGAAGAATCTAGGCATCAGACTATAGAACAGGCTGTTAGACTGGAGAAGACTCAATGTAATGCGTTTAAGGGGGAAGCTTAGGCGTCACCTTATAGAACATCCACCATACCATTTAAATGGATTTCAATTCAATGTATGACTCTGCTACTATGTAGCATTATTTATTTATATTTCTATATGAGTGGTTCTTCGTCCTGCCCTTACAGCGTCTCTCAACAAAAGAGATTAGCTGCAAGCGGCTTTCATATTTGATGGGAGCTGATGACTCGAAGTGATCCGAGCAACACTGCTTTCTGCATTCTGTGAGCTAAATCCTCGGCCAGAGATTTGCAGGCCGGAATAATTTTCAATTCGGTCACGTTGTTCGCTCTCATTCCGCCTAGGCATCCTATGATTAGTATGACCATCCTAACCTTATGCCTTGGATACAGGATCCCAAGTTCAAACATTAAATCCGTGTATTTCTCCCTCTTCTGTTCTTCTTTCATCACCACATTATTTTCTGTGGGGGAGGAAAATTCGACGACCAACAATTCCTTGGCAGGTTCTAGCAGATATCCAAAAGTTTCTTATATTTCACATGTTGTTATTTAGATAGCCCCCTAATTCACTTGTTCATATGAATCGCACATGGAGAATATTTTTTTTTTAGTTACAAATGCCATGGATGGAAGAACGTATTCATGAGTTCCTCACGAGCAGTTGTTATTCAGATAACCCCCTAATTCACTTGTTCATATGAATCGCTCATGAAGGATGTTTTTTTCTAGTTACAAGTGTCTTGGATAGACGACCATCTCCATCAGTTCCTCTCAAGCAACATCAAGGAAGAATAATTAACATCCGGAAAATTCCTTTGTGGAGGCAATTGAAATATTTTAGAAGGAAGGAACACCAGGCCTCTATAAGAAATATAACTCTAAAAACCTAAATTAAGGCACTACAAAAAACCTAATATTTTGAAAACCTAGAAAGGATGAACAGAACATCGCAAAAGTTTTTCTTATGTCAGGTAAGAAATCAGAGATTGAAGGGAAGAGGTCGTCGGTTCACTGTTGATTTTTGCCTTATCCCTTTCAAGCAAAGTGGTAAGAGATACAGATATCTACCCAAAATATTCAGTTTGCCTTCTAGACGCACTCTGTTGAATTTGTTGAATGGAATTCCATTTAATTGTGGCATTAATTTCCAAATTTTAGCAGATTTAAAGAATACTGTAGACAAGCTGAAAGATTTGGATAAATATTTTGTTCTCATGATTGATGAGGTTGCGCTAAGTCCTAGACTTCCCTATAATGTTTCTAAAAATTGTATGGAAGGACAAGTGGATTTGGGTGGTTGTGATCGTCGAGGGCAGTTGGCAGATCATGTCCTAGTATTCATGCTGAAGAGTATTCGGGGCCGATGGAAGCAGCCCCTTTGCTTCTATTTTGTTGATATTTCTGTTTCAACAATTGATTTGGTCAGAATTATCAAAGATGTGAGATATGTTCGTCAGACAGACCCCAGTATTCATGCTGAAGAGTATTCCGGGCCGATGGAAGCAGCCACTTTGCTTCTATTTTGTTGATATTTCTGTTTCAACTTTCAACAATTGATTTGGTCAGAATTATCAAAGATGTGAGATATATTCGTCAGACAGGCTTAAAGATTGTGGCAAAAATATCTGCTCAAGGTTCAAATAATTTTTGGCGCTCTAGTTCCTCGGAACTGAGTGTTTATCAATTTGCCCAAATGTCTGTAATTTTCGAATTTTTCGATGAAAATGGTCTTAACCGATTTGGTTCGACTCACTGATCAAGAATCCGTGGTCGAAATTCATTCTGTCCGGCCGGTCAGGCCGGCCGGCCGTAGGCACGATAACTCTCGAACGGAATGAGCTAGACAGTTGAAATGTTCAGAGTAGGTTTGGGAGATAAATATCTCGGCTAAGTTCGTTATTGGGCAAAATCGGACAGATGGTTTCGGAGTAACAAAAAAAATTTTTTTTTTCACAAAAGAAATTCCAAATTAATGTTTTTTCAATAAGCAGTTTTACCATAAGAATCCAATGATGTCATTTTTAACTCTAACAAGCTAATACTTTCGGAGATATAATTTTTCAAAATTTCAATAATAAATCGTATTTCTACGTTGTCACAGAATGATATAATTTTTCTATGTATGAATTGTCATAATGTCAACTTATTTTCCTGAGGCATGACATTATCTAATCAATCGAAGAATTGTGAGCGAAGTGAGAAAAATCTCAGTTGTTTAACCGAAATTAGTTTTTCTCAGAAAAGTCTTACATTTCGGAACGGAACATGAAGTAAGAGATCTGAGAGTAGCGAGACTGCTTTTCAACCATATACATAGAATGCTCAGTTCTCTCAATTTATGACGGGACTGACGGAAGGGAATATTATAACTTCAAAAATATTGGGGTTGAAATACTCGTATTTTAGCGATGCAACGGGGACCTCACCCAAAAATGTTTGAAAATATTACGTAAATATTGAAAGTATAATTCTGTAGTTCGAGAGAGGAGAAAATTTGGTGAACGTAGATCAGGAAATTTTTGATCGATTACAAGGTAATTTTTCATTATTACTTCTCTTTTTTCATAAATGTTTTATGGAATATCTACTATTTGTAGGTACTTTAAACCTGTTTTGGGCAATTGTCATCCGAAACTTGTTTTTTTGGCGCTCTAGTTCCTCGGAACAGAGTGCTTGTCAATTTGCCCAAGTGTCTGTAATTTTGGAATTTTTGGCTGAAAATGGTTTCAAACGATTTGGTTCGACTCACTGATCAAGAATCCGAGGTCAAAATCTTCTGTCCGGCCGGCCGTAGGCACGATAACTCTCGAAGGAAAGGAGTTAGCGGATTGAAATTTGCAAGGTGGGTTTGGAGAGTAAATATCTCGGACGAGCTCGATAATAGGCGAAATCCATCAAGGGGTTTCGGATTTATGGCCGATTTTAACAAAAATATTTTTTATGAATATATCCGAAACCGATCACTCGATCTATCTGAAATTTAGCATCAAATTGTAGAATCATGACCTTTATACGCATGTGAAGTTTTGTATTGACCAGATTACCGCAAAGTGTAAAAAAAAATTTGAAAATTTAAAAAAATTTTTCTACAATAACTCTCGAACGGAATGAGCTAGGTAGTTGAAATTTTCAGAGTAGGTTAGGGAGATGAATATCTCGGTTGAGTTCGTTATTGAGCAAAATTGGCCAGATTTAATTTGATTTCTTCCATGGTGCAATTCTCATTCTCATGATTGCTCATTTAATCTTGATAAATAAACTATTATTTGAATTGAATTTCCTTTATGATGCAGTTCTATCATATGAATACATTGATATAATTCCGAACTCTGAGAAACGAATACTTTCGGAGATATAATTTGTCTGTTTGAACTAGAGCGCCAGAAAGCTCCTGTCCACGGGGCTTGAACCCATTTTATGCTATAAACAAACTAATAGCAGCAACAAGGGAATACTGTTTGAGGAATGAAATAGAAAATAATCTACAGGACAATTAAGTGGACAATGAAGAACAATCTAGTGGACATCTGGAAGAAATCAAAGGTATTCGGAATGCTCTTCTGACAAAAGACTTACACTTTTGCCAAGATGGTGTTCAAAAAGTTGCCTCTTGGTGACATATTGTTGACTTATATTAAATTGATGCTGTAGTCAATCTTTATAGTTCTGTATGTAAGCTAACTGAGGAACATGTGTTTCCTCAAAAAATTAAAAAGATGAATATGAAGTATGCTGCACGAATTTTCAGTCGTTCGTATTTAGTTATGAATCTGTTAGGAGAGTCAAGTAAAGACAAACTGCCAACGTCTAAAACTTATTTGGATCCCTTGGCGACACAAACTGATTTCGCATTCCTTTTTTTGACGTACTCTTTGACAGTGTCAATGGACGTTCCTGAAGCATGCCTCTGGATAAACTCTTGATTGGTGTGGTAACAGCAATATCTCCTCACGTTCAATTTTGGAAAAACTTCCTGCCTTTCCTCGATTCCATATATTTTATAGATAGATAGATCATCCAAAAACCCTGTAATAACTTCCTCCTTGAAAAATTTCAAATTCACGGTGAAAGGGTTTTAAGAACAAGTGGTTTTAAAAATATGGTTCCCCGTTCTTTAAAACAGGACCCATTAGAATTTTTCTCCCTCGTAAGAAGCCACAGATTTCGAAATGTAATTCCTACATGTTCCAATATCATTGCTTCCTTCAAGTCCCTCCTTATCAACAATTTACTGTCATCACACTCATAATCAGGTTTCAATTGCGAGGAGGATGCCACTTGTGAAGCATAAAGGACTGGACAAACTGGCGCCGCCGCGGCCGCGGTGGAGTTCGCGATAAATCGGCGGCCAGAGACGCGATCAAAATTACCACCGAGGTTAGGACGCATCTGAGGCCGCGCCAGTTTGTGCACCCACATGAATATCCATGTGTTTGTTTTGATCACGGTCTCTACTGCTCTCTGATCGCCACCGCGTCCGCCTCAGTTTGTGGAGTCCTTTAGAAACCTTGAAGGATTTCCTCACAAAAAAAGTTGAGGAAATACAGCCTACATCAGAAGTGCTTCCACCTATTAATAAAGATTGGGAGGTGCAAACTTTTGACGTTGACAATGATTTAGGAGCACTGCATATGTGGCAGGATATTTAGCCAAAAAAACCATGAAAGCCATGAACCATGAAGATCAAATTATCTAGTTAAATCCATAGGCCTAGCCAGGACTTCTTATGAGAAAACGCTCATAACTTCAAAAAACAAAAAGAAAATATACAAATATGTGAGGACTTCTATGAACTGTAAAGTGAGCATTCCTGCAATGAAGAACCAGTTGGGAGCCATGTGTGGGGGTCCGAGGGAAAGCGCCGATGTATTTTCGGAAATTTTTTCATCATCGTTTTCCGGAGAGCCTGATGGTCCGATTCCTACTCCTATTATTGATCGCACAACAAACCAACTTTCTAACATCACCATCGATGAGCCAACTGTCGAGAAGCATCTATCTGAACTGAAGATGGATACCGCCCCACGTAATGATGGACTAACAACGCGTCTGCTCAAAAACTGTGCTGATGCTTTCACCACCCCACTTCAAATGTTATTCTCTAAATCAATCAATTCTTCCTGCATCCCATCTGATTGGCTTTCCGCCTCAATCACCCCTATCTTCAAGAAGGGTGGTAAACTCGATCCGTCTAATTATCGACCCATCAGTGTGCTTTCATCTGTTTCGAAGATTTTGTAGAGAATCATATGTGACAACCTGCTGCGCTTTTGTCTCGAGAACGACATCATTCCGAGTTCCCAACACGGTTTTCTACCACAACGCTCAACCACAACCAATCTCCTTTCGTGCATCGCAGATTGGACTAAATTATTGGACTCTGGGTCTCCAGTTGATGCGGTCTACCTAGACTTTTCCAGGGCATTCGACCGGGGGGTCAATTCTCGAGACCATTCGCTCGTCGAACGTATACGTTCGTGACGTCATGAGCGTAGATTTCTGGAAATTGCTATTCTCGGGGAACGAATAATGAGCGAATACATGAGCTACTCGTTCGTTCGAAAACATCGCTGCTCAACTGTCAAATGTTATTCCATTCAGATCATAGACAACATTCAGATTTAAGATATGAATTGTTTAAAATGAACTTAGGAGGTTCTTTTGTGGGATAATATGAATAATATAATTAATATTGTGGCTGAAAATGTTTGTACAAGAACTTAGCGAGAGGCATTGTAATGAGCAATTTAGTCAAACCCATTTATCAGATGATATGTTTATGCGTTTATTTCGTTTAAACGTTTAAACAATGAATTGGTTCGTGATTTGATAGAAAAGATGAATCCGTTTATCATTCCTCCTAGAAGACTTCATGATTTGGATATAAGGAAACAAAGGCGAGACTGTTTTTCTCAGAAGTGATATTAGGTGTTTATATTATTTTTTATCATTAACATAGGAACTGAATCATTTGATAAGTCCTTTGAGTACCTCTAAATATAAGTCATTCACTACATCCCTTTCCAAGACAAAATGATAGGCGAAGTGAACTTTTACTGAAATTTTTAATTGAAAGTCTCGTATAATGGCACTATACTATTTTCATAGGCTCAACTTCTTCATCATAAGATCATTTTTATATTTTACAGTTTCACTCGGAAATTTGGGTTTCCTGCTGTAATCGATTGTCGTAATGTAGGCATTTTACCCCCTTCTGGAGATAGTGGAGAATATCTGTATGTTAACAGAAAAAAATACCACTCATTGAGTGTACAACTGGTAATAATTTCTATCCTATGTGATATTGTTCATTTTATATATATATGTATTTGCTTTTTTAGGATATGCAGCAGTAATTTCAGGATAATGGACGTGAATGCATGTTTTCCAGGAGCAACTCATGATTCATTCATTTGGAATCAATCTAGATGCCAAGATGCCCTTTGTAATCTTTATTTGAGAACAAGAAGATCTTTCTACTTACTGGGTAAACTGTATATATAAATTATATATTAAAGAAGCAGCTTATAATCAATGAAAGTCCATTACTAGAGTAAAGAAAAAACACTTGCACTGAAGAATATCAGGAAAGGAGGGTCTATAGAACCACAACACGTGTTTTGCTAAACAGCATCGAGTGGAAAGTATCTGTTCCACCTGATATAAACCCTCCATTTATGAAAATCTTCAGTGCAAAGTGTTTTTTTTGTTTACTTTATTCAGAATTGTATTTCAGGTGACTCTGGATATCCACTGAGAACCTGGATTTTCATTCTGATGGTAAACCAGAACCAGGTACACATCAATTCGAATTCAATCAACACCTAAAGCACACTCCTTTGATTGATAGGTGTAATGGTCTACTGAGATGCCCTTCAGGTGCTTATTGGAACATAGGTTGTTACATTACTCACCAGAAAAGGCAGTAAAATTAATAAGTGCATGCGTTATGCTTCACAACATATGTATCGAACATTTTATGCCTGACCCAGACATAGGTGATGATCTTCTAGATTATGGAATAAATGCTATTGGCAATGAAATCAACGTGGGAGGAGCTATGGCATGAATGGCATGAATCCTGAATTAGTAGAGGAAAGAAATATAGTGATGAATTATTCTAAGAATACATGAAGTAATGAAATAAATATATCTGCACTTTGTTTTAGTATTTTTTCCATTGTATAATGATTTCAAAACGATGACATCCCACATTCTTTAGGGCCGATATATTCAACCTCTCCGTAAAGTATTTGTTAACTATGTGCTCATTAAATTAACCGACACCCTTTAAAGTAATAAAATCTATTCATATTTCACAGATGTTCCATAGATTTGCAGATCACTTCGTATAACAGAGAGATGAATAAACAATTATAGAATACTTTCCTTTCGGTAAGGCTACTTGAAAGTTTACAGTGAATATATCGGCCCTTACTCATTGAATACAGCGAGTAAATAATTGAAAAAAGAAATATTTTCTCAGAAACAAATTCATCAAATAATAGTAACAAGATCGTTATATGGTTCCATAATAGAAACATTTTGATAAAGAAATAATAAACATAAAATACTATATAAGTCAATACATCTTTATTTTTCATTAAAATTTATTTCAAATTAATTATAACAAACAGCTAATATCGGTTAAATATAACATAATAATATAAGGACACACTTCATTAATAGGTACCTACATATTTTCTGAAATTACTTCTGTCTGAATTATTTCATGTTAAACGCTTTAATCGAATATATGTTCTCGTTCTGCACATACATAATATTTCATAAGGAAATTTACCAGCAATATCTGGAAGATTTTGTTTAACGAACGCGGTCTCTGCGACTTTATTACATAATAATGTTTCCTTATTAAAACTCCATTTCAAGCTCTGGCCAACTCAAATAATACTTGAGGTAGTAAGGCATTAAATTCAACCTGCAGGTTTTGTACCTACTTAACATCCTTTTTGGTATGCCTTAATTCAATGCTGAATATTCAATATGTTGGATAAGCAATGTATTTCCATCCTTCATTGGGAATTGTTTCCCAATGTTTTATTATTCCACATTATAAAAGCTGTAGCATAACAATTTAAAGAATTTTTATATTCCTCCTTCTTGCCCAATTCATATTTAAATATATATATATTCTATGGATCGATGATGATCGATCGTTCGTTGAGCGAATACGCTCATAAACGAGTGCAATCGAACGTATAGTTCGTTTTGAGTCAATTCTCGAGCAAATCTTCAACTACTCGCTCCATCGAAAGTGTACGCTCATTTCGAACGAAGAATATAAACTTGGCATCGTGGCAAAATTCATCGAAGAATGTGCTAATCATCGAAATCTAATGTTTATGATCTTGCACCTTGATCAACTTATCTAAGGTTAGGGTAATATGTTTTGATTAGGGAGCAATTTGAAAGATTCGTAAAATCAGATTTGCATTTGCTGTGAATAACATTCTATTTTTCTTTTGAATATCAATTGTTTCTTGTGGTCAAACATGGACAGAGAAATAAGTCTCTCTTCCTCATCTAATTAATTTCACCAGACAGGACTCAATATGGAAGGATATAACGAATAATTAAATGTAACCCCGTGTGCAAACAATGAGTGGAGGTATATAAAAGAGATCCTTGCTTTATATTTTGTATAGTTACCAATAATGTAATTTTTTCCAGGGTACGCATGATATTCAGACCATGGCTCCAATCACTTCATTTTTATTTCCAACAGCATATATTCCATAATCAATAAGTTCATAACCTATATCTGGGTCAGTTCCAGGTTCCAGGAATATTACTGTGTGTAATACAGCACCTGAAGAGCATCTTCAGGACCCCATTACACCTCTGAATCAAACAACGAGGGTGCATGCCTTTATTATGAAAATTTTAGCCATCTAAAGATGATTCAAAAATTGACCATAAGATAAATGATTACCATCTGACTATACGTCAATGAATTTTGATGTTCCTTCCCAATTCATATTAGGCGCCCATGAATCCTTCTTTTCCACACCAATCCAGCAATAGCTGGATATATTGCCTCGATTTAAGCAGGAATATCCAACATTGCATTTAGGCCTTCTGATTGCAGATTGGATTGAATGCCTATCTCAGGCGAACTTACTTCATCCAAGTAATGTGTTAGTTGAGTTGGCCCATAAGGCTAAAATGGACTTTTAATCCACAATCTTTTTTTTTTTCCCATAGGAAACATACTTATACTCAATAATCTTGCAGATTGCAATAAATAAAATTATCACGATATTGCTGCTTAATTTTCTTATGAAATAATATTATGCACGTTCAGAATCAGAACATCAATTAGATTAATGCATTGGAAAAAAAATATTTTAAAAATGGAGAGGAAAGGTACAAAAAAATATTTGAATTGACAAAGTGCTCATGACCATTGTTTATTGTCTATAGAGAATCTCAACCCTCACTTGAAATCTTTCAATCAAAAATATGTATAAATGTAGTGTGCAGTGCTTATATGTATACCTATACTAAGATAATATTTAACCGATGTTAACTGTTTAATTTGTCAAATAATACATTTTGATGAAGAAAAAAGATGTATTGTCTAGGAATTACCTTTATTTTTTAGACCATACTATAATATTAATTGAATAATTTCTAGTAATCTCAATATTAGATGACAAGAAAATAAAAGTAGTATGTAAATTGTTTCACGTTTTCGATATTTTCACTCAAGAATGTCTGACAGTCCTTTTACGTGAAACATATTCTGGCAAATAACAGGAATATGTTATTTAACAATAATGTTCAATAGCGTTTATAATTGAAATATAAAAAAGCACTGACGTGAAGTCAGTTCTCTTTGGCGCGGATGATTCACATTGACCAATGTGAATTGAATGATGAGTATTTCATGCTCAGTGGATAGTGCGAGCCGGAGATCTAGTTAGATTATGGTTCACTGTTGGGTCAAAAATTAACAGTGCTGTGCTCAAGCTGGCCTAGAGATACAGTAACAAAGCCTACACAGAAACAAACACAACTGCCTATCGTAACTCGCACAAGCTCCTATAGGAGCTTCTGAGGGATTTCCTTGGGGGGCCTAGGGGGGGCAGTGTAATCATGTCATTAGCAAGAGCGCCAAAGCAGATAAAACCCGCGTCAGTGGTTTTTTACTTCTTTCAAATTGAAGTTAATCAGCATCGGCGTGCTTACTAATGACATGATTATACTGACCCTCCTAGGTCTTCCGCAAGGAGATCCCTCAGATGCTCCTAGGTTCTTTTGCGAGATAGGAGACTAGTTGTGTTTGTTCTGTGTGGCTTTGTTACTGTATCCTTACGCACATCACTGTTAATTTTTTGACCCATTAAGCTAATATACCGTCTGACTATATAAGATCTCCGGCTCACTCTATCTATTACAATAGTTGAATATTTTTGTTCTATTAATGTGATCATCATGAAATTTGGCATAAGTCTTCGTTTCGGTAGTCTGCAACTAACTACCTAGTTTCGATACGATCAGATCAGTATTTTTCGAGTTATTGGGAAGACAAAACTTGCAAATGTAAGATTTTTTTTTTAGTGTACGTAGTCATTCGATCCATCCAAAACTTCGCGTGCTTATAAAGGTTGTCATTCTAAAATTTGATGCTAAATTTCAGATAGATTGAGTGAGTGGTTTCGGAAATACATAAACGGAAATAATGCTTCAACTAAAAATGGCCAACACTTGACCAAAACTACTGGGTGGATTCAGATCTCAGATTAACAAACTCAACCGAAATATTTGTGCCCCAAACCTACCCTGCAAATTCAAACTCTCAAACTCATTTCGTTCGAGGGTCATCGTGCTTACGGCAGGACAGAATTGGTTTGACCTTGAATTATTATTATTCATCAGTGAGTTGTACAAAAATGTGGGAAAGCTCTGCGGACAGGGGCTTTGGCGCTCTTGTCAAACTACCGCAGCGAGTATTCAAACTTTGAGAAATCATATCTCTGAAAGTAAAAAAATTTCAACTGTACGTCCTATATTATAGCTCATTCTGTTCGAGAGTTATCATGTCAACGGCCGGCCGGACATAATCAATTTTGACCACGGATTCTTGATCAGTGAGTCGAACCACGTTTGAAACGATTTTCAGCCAAAAATCTGAAAATTACAGACATTTGGGCAAATTGATAAGCACTCTCTGTTCCGAGGAACAAGAGCGCCAAAAAAGAATTAGTTCTCGAGAAGAGTTTATTTGAAGAATATTTGCAGCAATCAAAACCATAAACCCCTTTAGTTTATTAATATTATTAAATCTATGAATGAAACCGTCAAAACAAGCGTTCATCTCGACGAGCGTGTGATATAGAGCACTCGTTGTCGAACGAACATTTGAGCGATGATTTCGAACGATTAGCTCGTGTTTTCGTTCCCCGAGAATTGCAACTGGTGCATATCTCTGAACACTTTCGGTGGTGCCTCATTCATTATGTCTGTGTTTCCAAATAATAAAGAAACAACATTTGACATATCTAAAATTCTAAATTTACGCGTGATTTACTTATTCTATTTCAAAATTTAAATTCAACGATGAAGCGCCACGCCAATATCAACACCAAAAACAAGGTATTATATGAGATCTAGGCGATAAGAACACACGCTCTTCAATAAATTCTTCCACGATGCCAAGTTTATTCTTCGTTGGAAATGAACGTCTATGCTTTCCTTGGAACGAGTAGTTGAAGATATGCTCGAGAATTGAATTGACCCGAACTACACGTTCGATTTCACTCGCTCATGAACGTATACGTTCAACGAGCGATCGATCTCGAGAATTGACCCCCGGGTACCTCACAAACGCCTTCTTACTACACGGAAAGAAATCTATTCTCGAACTAAGTGAATAATATTCGATTGAAGTAAACGATAGAGTCATATACGAGCAAGAATATGATGTAGTTGACTCAAATATACTTTATTCTCAGAATTCAAATAAACTAATTGTTTCGTCTGAGTAGATCATATACTTGAATTTAATAAATTACGTTTTATTGATTCAAGAATATTTAAATATTCCGTGAAAGTATAGTAAAATTGTTGAAATGAGTATTTAGAATATTTCGTACAAGTGAAACATTGTTTCAAAATGAATTATTGTACATCTTAATATCAGTGGATTCTTCGTTTGAAGGAAAGATACCAAAAACTTGAATGAACGTAATAAATTTACTTAATCCAACATTACGAAAATGTTGAAATGAGCATATCATATTTTCAAATCGAATCATATTTAATACTCGTCTTTAGAAAACAGTTTTTGTGAAGTAAATTATAACTTCAGATTTAGTTTTCGGTCCACTTGCAAGAAATAAATACCAGTTTCATTCAATCCATTTATATTCTCACTCTGAACCAATGAGAATTCTGAATATTCAGTTTGAATTTAGTATGTTCTCAAGAGGAAAAATTGGATTTCTTCATATTAGTTTTTACTCTACTCTGTAAAAATCAATCTTATACTTAATTCGAAGACTAATTATTCTCTTACCGAAGAATGAATGTATGTTGAAATAAGTAATTTATAGTATCAATTGAAAATATATTTTATGCTTGTTCTGAGGACATAGAGATATTCGTTAGAATTAAGTTATAGGTTTTACTATGAGATTCAGTTCAATCTTTTGAATTATTTGAAGACTGCCCATTGCTATGATTTTAGAATAAGGATTATATTTATGAAACGAGGTTTACATTATTCGAAAACACATTTATTATTCTTCTAAAAGAAACATGAACAAAACAAAAATATAAAAAAGACAAATCAATGAGAACAAATATAAAAAAATGCTACTTAGTTATTCAACAAATAAAACTACCTGACTAGGTATAAAGAATCACAATAATATTAATCAATAATCAATAATAATAATAATACAATTATTATAATTGAGCTGGGAAAAAAAGTAAAGAAAATGAACATTCCATTCCATGCACAAAAATCATAATCCTATAAAAGAATAGGTAAAGGTATATTATCACATATTTGATCACATAAAGATTCGTTAATATTCTGAACTATCAACATAAAAAGTAACATCAGAAGAGCCACAAATAACAAATTTTTCTAATACGACCAAAGAATGAGTCAGGCGAATTATGTTTTAGTAGTGAGCTACTGACATTTATTTACTATCTACAAAGGATGGAAAATGTGACGGACGATTCGTATATGAATTCGCGATCCCGAATATGTCAAGACTAACTAGAGTAACTAGAACGAAGAAAGGGTTCAATATATGTATGATGGAAATATGCCATTCAGCAGAGTGGCAAGAGTGGGAATGTCCCTGTTCTGGTAGCATTTGGTTGTGTTGGGAACTCCTGGATCTGAACGTATAACTCCTCCCTTCCCAGAAGCTGCGTCACGGGGTGAAGAAGGTTTTGCTGGTTTGTTGGACGGCCGCTTCCGGTTCCGGTCCTGCAGAAAATATTAATGATGAAAAAAACAATATGTACAAAATTCCAATAAGTTCTCCATGAAATGACTTTTTGGTTGTGATTCTTCCATGATGGGCCGAATTTCTCCTTGTTTCCTCTTGAGGTTGTGGATCTGGTTAACCTTTTTTCATCGGATTTCAAAATATTGAACTAAATTTTATTTAAACAGTTGGAAAAAATTAAAAATAATTTTGATAATAATTATGTTTTTAATAATTTCATATCAAATCAGTAAATTTTCAAAATGATGGATGGACTTCGATACATTTATCAATTTTTGGCGCTCTTGTTCCTCAGAACAGAGTGCTTATCAATTTGCCCAAATGTCTGTGATTTTCGAATCTTTGGCTGAAAATGGTCTTAAACGATTTGGTTGGACTCACTGATCAAGAATCCATGGTAACAAAATCGATTCTGTCCGGCAGGCCGTCCGTTAACACGATAACTCTCGAACGGAATGAGCCAGACAGTTGAAATTTTCAGAGTAGGTTTAGGAGATACACATCTGGGTTAAGTTCGTTATTGGTAAAAATCCATTGATGTCATTCCAAACTTTAACAAACTAATACTTTCGGAAATGTGTTTTTTCAAAATTTCAATAATTATTCTCAATTCTATATGATTTCACAGAATACTCTAATTATAATTTCCTGATGTATATAAATCCAACATGAGATGAGTCATAGACCTATGTTTTGAATTCAATTACGCATATTCTTGAGAATTGACACACAGAAGCCAAATTGAAAAAGTGGGAAAGCCCTTTGGACAGGAGCTTTGGGAATTATATCAATGGATTCTTATTTAATTTATTTTATTTTATGATACAGCTCTATCATAAGATTCCATTGATATCATTCCCAACTCTGAGAAATCAATACTTTCGGAGATATAATTTGTCAAAGTTTGAATGAGAGCGCCAAAGCTGCTGTCCACGCGGGTTTCCCACATTTTTAATAAATGACTCATTACATCGCATCTATATCCCTGCAGGCATTTCTCATGTGAATTTGAAATCCGTTGAAATAAGTTTCAAACAAATGTTTCTCCTTCCATATGAATAATGAGAATCTGCTCTCAAGAATATGCCTTTCTATTTACAAACATCAAGTTGATCTTGAAATAACCTTGAAGTCAAGTTTAAAAAAAATGTCAATTTTTTTTCCTTTATACCTAACAACTTTCACTTGAAACATTTTAGTTAAAGTACAAAGTTTCTGAGATAATTTACCGTCTCAAGTTGAAAGCCGCACCTTGTATATCTCAAAAGCATAGAAGAAAATTGATGAAGGTTAAAACAAATGTGGGAAAGCCCTGTAGACAGGAGCGTTGGCGCTCTTGTTCAAACTTTGACAATTCATATCTCCGAAATTATTGGTCTCCGGGAATGATATAAATGGATTCTTACGATAGAACTGCATCATGAGAGGAATTAAAATCAAACAGACCTTCTCATAGGAAAATATGATGACATGTAAGAACACAGATCATATAATAATTCATAGATAGAATAATTAAGTACAGCATTCTGTGAAAAACATAGAAGTACAATTCATTATTGAAATTTCGAAAAATCATATCTCCGGAAATATTAGCTTATTAGAGTTGAAAATAAGATCAATGAATTTTCATGGTGAAATTGCATCTTAAAAAAAACGAATTTGAAATTTGTAATGTAAAAAAAAAAAATTTTTTCGTTACTCCAAAATCATCGGGCCAGTTTTGCCTAAAAACGAACTCAACCGATATATTTATCTCCTAAACGTACTCTGAAAATTTCAACTGCCTAGCTCATTCTGTTTTGAGAGTTATTGTAGAAACAAAATTTTGAAACTTAAAAATTTTTTTTTACACTTTACGGCAACCTGATCAATACAAAACTTCGCATGCATATAACGGTTATTATTCTACAGTTCGATGCTAAATTTCAGACAGATCGACATATTAGTTTCGGAAATATTCATAAAAAATCTTTTCACTAAAAACGGCTACAACTCCGAAACCGCTCGGTGGATTTTACCCTATGACGAACTGGTCAGAGATATTTATGGTCCAAACCTACCCTGCAAATTTCAATCCTCTTGCTCCTTTCGTTCGAGAGTTATCGTGTTAATGGCCAGCCGGCCGGACAGAATCGATTTCGACCACGGATTATTGATCAGTGAGACGATCCAAATCGTTGAAAACTATTTTCAGCCAAAAATTCGAAAATTAAAGACATTTGGGCAAATTGATAAGCACTCTGTTCCGAGGAACAAGAGCGCCAAAAATCGTGTTCTGAAAAAGTGGTATTCTCAATGAAACAGGATAAGTATTTTTGGTAACGAATCATGTCGGAAACTTAAAAGATGAGCACCAAGACTACTAAGAGTATTATTTGAAGACTCAAGAGAAAATAGATTTGTGGTTTGAAACGTATAAGATTATACCAGAATTCATTTTTTTCTTCAGAATCACAATATAAATTTTAATAAATACTGGACTTACCTTGAAATATCCTTATAACACTGTCCGAGCATCCCCATTCTCTCATTAAGTTTTACATATTTAACCAAACAATATTAAAACCTTTTCTGAAACACTAAGCAAATTAACTCCTTAAAAGACGGGTTACGAACAACTCGAATCAAGTCAAGAGTGATATACCCTTTCGCGAACCGCATAGATCTCGTAGAGGGCGCTTTTCAGTATATTGCTGAATAATTTACTTGAATCTAGTGGATGCAGAAATTCATATACTTGGAATACGATAAAAATGATCGCAGGTGGATTAGGGAGTTTTCATTGGCTAACTACTGGAAGAAGAATTGGCGAGTTAGTATATTGCTAAATATTACACTTGAATCAAGTGAATGAAAATTTCATTAAGATAACTAATGGTTTCACTCAAATTTTGATAATCAACGAATTATTCAACAACTTTCCTCTCTCTTTCAATATTACGGAATTCCTAAATAACAGGAATATTTTCCAGAATGTAACAGATTTGATGATCTTTGTTGAGTCACTTCGTGAGATGATTTTTTCTCTCTAATAGTTTTACTTCACTGGGACATAATATTGTATTATAAATCGATTTGGAAAAAGATATATATACGAACTGGGGACCCAGTTCGAGTCTTCTCTGATATGATATTCATTTTAGAATATCTTTCCATTCGAATCATTGCATTGAATCATTTGCAGTTGCAAAAAAAAAATGGGTTCAAGCCCTGTGGACAGGAGCTTTTGGGCGCATGTTCCTTGTGGCCCGTACTGACCAGTAAAGAAAAAAAGCAGTATCATGTTGAATACCTTAATATTATTCTGGAACACAAATTTTCCATTACAATAATCTTCATCTAGCTTCTATTTAGTATCAATTCCTGTAGAACGTGATCATAATAAGTGTTTTCCATATAATAAAATGTGTTTGAACTTGGTATGTAGGAAATCTGACATCAATTATTGAAATTAATTGATTTGACAAACAGCCGTCAAATGAGGTAAATAGATTTTTGTGACGATTTTCTGTGACCATAAAAAAAATTAAGCATTTCATTATTGCATTTCTTGAAATAGCTACCTTTTCAAGTCGATCAACATCGTCCTTCTTTCGACGTCTAAACTATGACTTGATTCTTTATGTTTATGTCTTTGAATTTGTTTTCGGTGGAATTCAAAGAGTTCATAGAATAATCGATGAAAATACTGAGAGAGACCCAGGAAATTTGACACATTTTGTCTTATATCTCCAGAAATTGAAATCGTATAGAGCCAAAATTTTGCACAATGTTGCAAAATACTACAATTGACGTTAGTACAAGTTTTTGTTGCAATCTGATGAATAGTTCACGAAAAAAAAATTTTTTTTTCGAAAAAATTAAAAGAAATATTTTTTTAAAAATTACCAACATTTCGATCATAACAGAATTTTGCCCAAAGTTGCGCGTTTATATCCTCGAACTGACTACCAAGTTTCGATTCAACATCTTCTTTAGTTCCTGAAATATCAGGGAAATAACCTCAAAATTTTAAATGTCTATAACTCCTAAACCGTCCGGCCGATTTTGCTCGTTAACGAACTTAACCGTCGCATTTTGATCAGAAACCTACCCTGAAAGTTTGAAGTCGATAGGACCTTCGGTGCTCCTGTTATCGTGCCTACGGCCGGCCGGCCGGCCATACGGCACCCAAAAATCTGACACCGGATTCGTAATCAGGGAGTCCGAATTAGTCTATTAGCCAATTTTCAGCTCGAAATTCGAAAATTACAGACATTTGGACGAAATGATAGGACGATGTTCCCCTAGAACATACGCCCAAAAATTGGAACTGCGTTGTCGGTATCATCTTCGTTATTCCTACACTCAATATCTTAAGCATAAAACGTTTTCACGTCTTCGAAGTAGAAAAATGTGTGAATAGTGAATTTTGAAAAACTCGTCACAGGGTGTTCCAAATACTGTGTCAAAAATT
The DNA here is from genome assembly GCA_937662695.2 of Halyzia sedecimguttata. Taxonomy (NCBI): domain Eukaryota; kingdom Metazoa; phylum Arthropoda; class Insecta; order Coleoptera; family Coccinellidae; genus Halyzia; species Halyzia sedecimguttata. The sequence continues at coordinate 32,937,980 of OW569415.2, forward strand.
AATTAACATTAAACTACATCCTGCAAAAGTTTCAAATTATAAGATTAGATACACCTGTCAATCATAAATTACTAGAATATTTGATTTTCTATGGTCATAGATTATTGTTAGGGCTATGCATTCATAGGAATCAATGTGCATTGCATGCAATTGACTCTACGCATAACGTGAAGTACAAAATCTCGAATAACTTTCAAAATATTGATTCTGAAGGCATTATCTCTTCATTATTGATTGAATCCAAAAATTATGGCAAATTCTCATCACCATTTCTGACACAATATGTGAAACACCCTGTGACGAGTTTTTTGAATTTCATATGATGCATAATATATCCACATTCTTCTTCTTCTAAAACGTAAGATATTGAGCAGAGGAATAAGGAACATAATAGTAACAATGCATATATGTACATTTTTTTTCAGTTTTTTTTCGATATTTTAGAAACAAATCGAATAGAAAGATATTCAGAATTGAACAATCGGTCATATCAGAAACGAAAAAATCAGAAAAAAAAAGTTTTCGAGAAATTTATTTTCATACCCTGTATAACGGGAAGTATTCAGGCTTTAATAATATTTTAGGTCGGTAGGGCATGTCGTACAATATCATAGTCCCACTTTTCAGATATCAAATAGGTCCAGTTCTCCAGAAACGTCTAATAAGCACTCGAACTTGGGATGCCCTGTATATGTATTTCACTAAGACTCTTGCACTCATTTTATGGAAAATTCAGAGATTTCTCATAGACTTATTTTTGAAGATAATATCTCTACAAAACGTAAAAGGAAAGTTATCGCGAAAAAATTTTGACATTAGAAATCAAATATTTGTTTTAATTACATTTTTATAATTAGCTCTTGAGTTCTAACTTTATATTGAAATCCATACAATGTATGTACTTTGACCGACATTAAACATTTGCCGATAATTTTCGTATTGAAATCTGAGAAGAAAGTCTATTTTAACTTTTGTTTCAGATTGAATTCGAATTAAATCGGCTATATAATTAACTAATAACTTATCGTATTCATTCTGAACGTTTTGCTGGCAATATTTCATGGTCGATTTAATCTGTTTTGGCTGAATATGCTGTATAAATAAAATAATGAATTAAAAAATACCTCATACATAAAAGTGATAATTCCAAAATTCAATTCATAACTTCATGATATGTTTTAGTAGAAGTTATTATTTCAAGAAAACCAACTCCTTGGATATATAATATGGAATAAGGATGCTGCAATTCTCGAACTAAGAGTATTTTATTTTCGAATTTAAGATATCATATAGTTACCTGAAATATAGAAGAACTCTCGAATTGATTGAACTGAATGGTTTGAAATGAATTGATCATTTACTCGGATAGAGAAGTTCATTCTTCAATTAAGTATAAGTTTTTGAAGTAAAGTAAATTCATTCCAAGTATACAAATTTTCCCTTTATACTTGTTCCAATCCAATATATACTCGAAACAACTCGAATATTCCAAGAATATCTTGATTCTTGGTTTGATAATAGATTTCTTTCCGTGTAAGTTGGAGCACCTGGGAATAAGGGGCAGGCTGTTGTGTTGGATAAAAACCTTTTTGTCCAATCGCAAATTTCGCGTCAGAGTGGGCAATGCATACTCTTCTGCTCAGAGCTCTGTACTATCTGGTGTCCCGCAGGGCTCAGTTTTAGGTCTGATTCTCTTTCTTTTGTACATCTCCGGCTTACCTCCTCTGCTAAAATCGATGTTATCTTCCTTTGCTGACGACGCTAAGCTTTACAATCTACCACTTCTCTACACCCACATACTCCAGGAGGACTTAGATGCTCTTTCCAGATGGTGCCATGAATGGATGCTACCTCTGAACATTGAAAAATGTTGCGTTCTTCACATGGGCAGAAACAACCCGATGGTATCCTATTTCATCGAAGGTCACCAAATAAAGCTTGTGACTCGTCACGTCGACCTTGGAGTTACTGTCACCTCCGATCTCAGTTGGTCCGCTCATGTTGAGTCAACTACGGGAAAGGCGAAGCAAATAATATATATGCTCAGCAAATCCTTCAAGAACTCCGATAAAAGAACCTGGATGTTTCTTTACAAAACGTACATACGACCCATTATCGAATATGCTGGACCAGTATGGTGGCCTTCAACCAGGTACGAAGAAATTCTTCTGGAGTCTGTTCAACGCTGGATTACACGTCTCCCATATTCGTATGTACGTCCAACCTACGAGGAACGTCTTCGCATTTTCGGTCTACCAAGTTTTGCTGAACGCCGGATTAGGGGGGATCTTATATTTACATTCCGAGCCCTTCATGGCCATTTCGGCAGGGAGATCCAGGACATATATTGCCTCAACACAAACAGCTTGCGAGGGCATCGGTATAAGTTATCTAAGGAAGCCTTCAAATCGACACCACGGCGGATGTTTCTCCCTAACCGAATATTCAGTTCATGGAACCAACTATCAACGGCAATTGTGGAGGCTCCTTCTATTAACGCTCTCAAGAACAGGCTGGATGGATGGCGTCGAAATTAATTTTTTTTTATTTTTGTTATTTACCATGTTCTGTTTACACAGTACTTATAGTTCTTACAGTTCAATATGAATTTATTTGAGTTGGGTTTATAGATTCAATAATATCAACCCTTGTCACTATTTAAATAAATAAATCAATAAATAAAAGATATTATTAAATGTTCGGATTGCTTGGAAGTAATTGAGGCTTGTGGTGACATTACTGTAAATTCTTCAATTAAAGCAAGGACTTACCCAAATCGAAAAATGGTATGTCCGCCTCGAACATTTAATACTATTTTTCATCGATTTACTCTATGATGCCTTGCTAAGATACCTCTTTTCATCAATCAGTTTCAAATAAAAGAAAAAATAAAAAGCATATAGATATTGAAGAACTTAAAGCTTTGTTCTGTTCTAAACATAAGAATTCCTATAAAAAATTTGTTGATTTTGCATTAAAATTTATATTAAATTTCTATGATCGAACAGTTTTATGTGGAAAAAAACAATAAGATTTTTTTCTGATCCCTTCATATACTTCAGAAAAGTATAATAAAGGAAGAAAAAATAATTGTTTTCCACATTAAGTTTTATTTATTCTTTCACACTTTTTTGTTGGTCTTGTTCCCCTAAATCCATATCACTTTGCTCAAATGTCTGCAATTCTCGAAGATGAAATGTCATTAAAAATTTGTTAATAAAGATTGGAGGTATAGTTTAGGCAACTTTTTTCAGAAAGAACTGTAATTAGATGCGAAGAAATTTTTAATATAAAGTATGTTATACTATAATTTTCTTATATTTGATGAAGAGATATTCTTGAGAGGAATGGCCTCTCAAGAAAGTTATATAATCACATTGGGAGGCAGCTAGGTCTCGGAACTCGATTGAATTTTTCCTGATAAGTTTTAGATTCGCCACCCTTTATCACAAATTTATGTCGTAAATTTGATGATTTATGACAGGAATTTCTGGTGATATGGTTGATCAAAAACTTATCCTGGAAATTTTAATTTTAAATAATCATTGAATGTATACGCATTGCAAAAGTTGGCGGTGACAGTCGGAAGGAAACTGTAATATGGGTAGCGTACGGTAGCAACGCTACAAATTGCCTGCAGAATTATTTGGAAGAAACGCGATAGATGGCGCTTTATAAGAAACCAAAATTTAGCAGACAGGTGCGCATCTATATGTTATCTATGGCGAAGATCAGAAGACATGCCCAATACCCGCCATATAATTGCGAACCATAAAAACCATAGAAGACAATGAAAGTCCAAAATATATAGGAAAAAATCCGTTAGATGGCACTACTCCGCGAACCAACAGAGTTCTTAGGAAGTTAGCCCCCCTATTATTAGTATATATAATATATATTATTATTACGCCTACTCCCTCCCAGATGGCACCATATGTCTGATCGTTACTTGCTTTTAGATTACATTACTCGACTAACATTTGTATCTGGGCGAACACTTCCTGAATTCACTGAATTATGAAGTTTAGTAAATTTCTGGAGTTTTATTCAATCAACAAACTGACATCGTTTAGAAGAATTCATGAGTACTTTTTTCAGTAAGTTGGAGTTAAATTACAACCAGGGACGGGCCGAAGCCAAATTTTTGGGAGGAGAAAAAAGCATCGAAAATTTTCCAACTGTGCATTGAAGTATTACACAACCGAAGATGGGGGGGGATGAATTATCCAACTGCTTCGAAATTTTTCCAACGCTTCGAAATCTTTCCAACTGCTTCGAAATTTTTCCAACTGTTTGGACATTTGCCAACACTATTTACGGTGGTCATCCTCAGCGAAAGATTCGTTGTCGGACATTTTTTGGTGTTAAACGTTTTGTTTCGACTCACTGATCAAGAATCCGTGGTCAAAATCGATTCTGTCCGGCCGTCCGTTAACACGATAACTCTCGAACGGAATGAGCTAGACTCATGATATAAAATGCCTCCTGTTCTAGAAAAAAAAGTATGAATGATTGAAAAATTATCAATGAAATAACCTCAGCTATCGTAGAATTATAGGAGATTATAATTTTTGGGTTATAATATAATGGCCATGGATAATCCATATGATATTGGAAATATATACTTTGGAACATTAATCAAATTGGGTTCAGAATATCTCCAGTGAAAACAAAACTGGAATATTGGCTGAGTTTCAATTGATAAAATATAATTTTCAGAGTAGATTGAGGAATGAATATCTTGGATGTGTTCGTTATTGGGTAGGATCTGTCTGGTGGTTTCGGATGAATATCTTCTTATTTCCATTCTGCATTAAAATACTTTTGTGGTGCTCTCGTGCAATTACTTATCAATTTACCCAATTGTCTGTGATTTTCGAATTTTTTTATGAAAATGCTCTCAAACGATTTGTTTCGACACACTGATCAAGAATCCTTGGTCGAAATCGATTCTGTCCGGCCGACTATTAACACCATAACTCTCGAACAGAATGAGCTAGACAGTTGAAATTTTCATAGTAGGTTTGGGAGATTAATATCTCCGTTAAGTTAATTATTGGGTAAAATCGGCCTGATGGTTTCGGAGTAAAAAAAAAATTTGTTTACATAACAAATGTCCAATTCAATTTTTTTTAAGATGCAGTTTCATCATGAGAATCCATTGATATCATTTTAAACTCTAACAAGCTAATACTTTCGGAGATATGACTTACTAGCGCCTGCATAATACTCACTGAGTCGGTACGAATTTCGTTAGGTGCATTTGGGTAATCTGAAGTCGAAACCCTGAATTTGTGTATTGGATAAAATAAGATGCACCACATTCCTGAAGTCGTGATACTGAGAAATGCAATTCATTGAATACCTATGTATTAACGCATTACTCGGAGGGAAACAGATCCGTGTTTATGGTGAATTGAAAATTCCAGAAAGTCAATGGTTCATAAAATATTGATGCGAGGTGCGCCATTATTGCCAAATAGGCTTGTTTAAAAGAGTATGTATAATCAATAATAGAAATTAAGTCCTTACCTGCGCTATCAACAAGTCATTATGAGCGAATATTAGGCATTAACTGAAATTTTCATGATGATCCATGCAGGCGTTAAAGAGTTATGCCGATTGAAATTTTCTGATAAAATGCATAAAATATAAAACATTTAACTCACCAAAATGTCCTGCATCTGCACTGAAAGCCTGTACAATAATCATTCGAAACACCCTTTATAGTGCACATCTGGGATCTCCGATATCTCAGAATGATTTTCAATTAATTGTTCAAGCCCTGTGGACAGGAGCTTTGGCGCTCTTGTTCAAACTTTCACAAATATTATCTCCGAAATGATTGGTCTCTGGGAATGATATAAATGGATTCTTACGATAGAACTGCATCATGAAAGAAATTAAATTCAAACAGACCGATTCTCCCCAATAACGAACTTATCCGAGATATTCATTCCTCAAATCTACTCTGAAAATTATATTATATCAATTGAAACTCAGACAATATTGTGTTTTGTTTTTACTGGAGATATTCTTAACTCAATTTGATTATTTATATTACCAAAGAATATGTTTCCATCATCATATGGATTATCCACAGGCATTATATTATCACCTTAAAAGTATAATATTTTATCATCCTCATAATTCTACGATAGCTGAGGTTATTTCATTGGTCATTTTGCATTCAATAATACTTTGTTTTCTAGAACAGGAGGAGTATTTTATATCAAGAATAACGAACCAGAAATAGTTTTGACATATATATCTCTCATAGGAAAATGAGATGACATGTAAGAACACAGATCATATAATAATAATTCATAGATAGAATAATTAGGTAGGTACAGCATTCTGTGAAAACATAGAAGTACGATTCATTATTGAAATTTCGAAAAATCATATCTCCTAAAGTATTAGCTTGTTAGAGTTGAAAATGATATCAGTGGATTTTAATGGTGAAACTGCATCTTAAAAAAATGTGAATTTGTAATGAAAAAAAAATTTTTCTCAGTTACTCAGAAACCATCAGGCCAATTTCGCCCAATAACGATCTTCACCGAGATATTTATTTCCCAAACCTACTCTGAAAATTTCAACTGCCTAGCTCTTTCTTTTGGAGATTGTAGAAACAAATTTTAAATTATTTTCGACATTTTACGGCAACAAGATCAATACAAAACTTCCCATATACATATAAAAGTCATTATTCGACAATTTGATGCTAAATTTCAGACAGATCGAGTGATCGGTTTCGAAAATATTCATAAAAAAAGTATTCACTAAAAACGACCATAACTCCGAAACCGCTAGGTGCCCTGCAAATTTCAATCCTATAACTCCTTTCGTTCGAGACAGCCGGACAGAATCGATTCCGACCACGGATTCTTGATCAGTGAGACGAACCGAATCGTTTAAGACCATTTTCAGCCAAAAATTCGAAAATTACAGACATTTGAGCAAATTGATAAGCACTCTGTTCCGAGGAACAAGAGCACCAAAACGGATAGAAATGGAGGAACAGAGTGGGAATCATATTCAAACATTGGTCAAGCCCTGCGGACAGGAGCTTTTTGGCGCTCTTGTTCAAACAGACAAATTATATCTCCGAAAGTATTGGTTTCTCAGAGTTGGGAATTATATCAATGGATTCCATGAAAGAAATTAAATTTAAAAAAAAGTTAAAAAAAAATATCTTAAAAAAAGGGCTATCTACAATGCTTTAAAAATTGTCACTAAATTTATTTATCAAGATTAAATGAGCAATCTACAATGATTCATCCTCTTTCCATAATTTAAAATTCAATAGTTCATACCACTAACACATTCTTTTCTCTATTATGAACCTTAACTCAAGAAAAAATGTTTGATACACAAATGTAGATCCATATTTCAGTATTTTTTTGCTAGCAACATTACGGAAATACTGTCTATAGGAACATGTCTCACTACTTAAGGAAGTAAAAGGTAAAATTAACCTCAGTGGTCAACGAACAGTAATTTCTTTTGATGATTCCATTATGTTCTTCTTTCCTATTGCCTCCATGAACTACATCAAAACAGTCTTGTATATATTCACAAATTCAAGATTCGAATACTTGCTTTCCAACAGAAAATATATAACTACGAATTGACAATCTCTAATAGCTAGAAAATAGATGACATTGATGAATATTGAACACAGACAGATTCTGTGTTCACATTCTGTGAATACATAGAACTCACGATGTATTATTGAAACTTTGAAACATCATATCTCTGAAAGTATTAGCCTGTTAGAGTTGAAAATGATAACAATGGATTCTTATAATGAAACTGCATCTTGAAAAAATTTGAATTCAAAAGTTGTAATGTAAAAGAATGGGTTCAAGCCCTGTGGACAGGAGCTTTCTGGCGCTCTAGTTCAAACAGACAAATTATATCTGGTATTGGTTTCTCAGAGTTGGGAATTATATCAATGTATTCTTATGATAGAACTGCATCAAAAAGGAAATTCAATTAAAATAATAGTTTATTTATGAACATTAAAAGAGCAATCATGAGAATGAGAACTGCACCACATTTTCAAATTTTTTTTTTGACACTTTGCGGTAATCTGGTCAATACAAAACTTCACATGCGTATGAAGGTCATGATTCTACAATTTGGTGCTAAATTTCAGATAGATCGAGTGATCGGTTTCGGAAATATTCATAAAAAATATTTTTACTAAAATCGGCCATAACTCCGAAACCCCTTGATGGTTTTCGCCCATTAACGAACTTGTCCGAGATATTTATGCTTCAAAACCACCTTGCAATTTTCAATCCGCTAACTCCTTTCGTTCGAGAGTTATCGTGCCTACGGCCGGTCGGCCGGCCGGACAGAATCGATTTCGCACTCGGATTCTTGATCAGTGAGTCGAACCAAATCATTTGAGACCATTTTCAGCCAAAAATTCCAAAATTACAGACACTTGGGCAAATTGATAAGCAATCTGTTCTGAGGAACTAGAGCGCCAAAAAAACAAGTTTCGTATGACAATTGCCCAAAACAGGTTTAAAGTACCTACAAATAGTAGGTATTCCATAAAACATGTATAAAATAATAAATTACCTTGTAATCGATCAAAAATTTCCTGATCTACGTTCACAAAATTTTCTCCTCTCTCGAACTTTGGAATTATGCTTTCAATATTTACGTAATATTTTCAAACATTTTCGGGTGAGGTCCCCGTTGCATCGCTAAAATACGAGTATTTCAACCCCAATATTCTTGAAGTTACAATATTCCCTTCTGTCGAGTTGACTTTATGGCAATTCATACATAGAATATACATAGATTAATTATATCAATCTGTGAAATACGATTTACATTGATATTTTGAAAAATCATATCTCCGAAAGTATTAGCTTGTTAGAGTTAAAAATTATATGAATGGATTTTATGATAAAACTGCTTATTAAAAAAAATTTAATTTGGAATTTTTCTGTAAAAAAAAAATTCTTTTTTTATTACTCCGAAACCTTCTGTCCGATTTTGCTCAGTAACGAACTCAGCCGAGATATTCATCCCCTAAACCTACTCTGAAAATTTCAACTCTCTAGCTCATTCCGTTCGAGAGTTATCGTGCCTACGGCCGGATGGCCGGCCGGCCGGACAGAATGAATTTCGACCACGGATTCTTGATCAGTGAGTCGAACCAAATCGTTTAAGACCATTTTCATCGAAATATTCGAAAAATACAGACATTTGGGCAAATTGATAAGCACTCAGTTCCGAGGAACTAGAGCGCCAAAAAAAATATTTTTTTTTCTACAAACGTCAAAAAATGACAAGGTTCGCGCATTGAAAACAATATGCGAAGTGACCCTTTTTTTCATTTTCCTTCGTTACCATGACACCGTGCGCGAAGTAGTGTGCGAAGTACTTACTTCGCACACTGCATGTAAACTATATGGAGTTTTTATATTTTAACGTTTATGTTCCTCAATCAAACAAACAAATGCCATTTTATTTTCATAGTTACAGTATTTACTTGGTTTGGAAAAACATTTTAAGCCAGTTCAATACTATTTTTCATATTAAGCTATGCATGTTACATATTTTAGAACAATATTTTTGGCGTTTGTAGAAAAAATTTTGTTTGCATCTCATGCGCGAAATACTTTGGTGATCTCGACTATTTTTTTAACTCGGCTGCGCCTCGTTAAAAAAATCAGTTCTCGATCACCAAAGTAGCATTTCGCGCACTAGATACAAAAATAACTATTTCGTTACTCCGAAACTATCAGACCGATTTTGCCAAATAACGAACTTATCCGAGATATTCATCCCTCAAACTTACTCTGAAATTTTCAACTGTCTTGCTCATTCCGTTCGAGAGTTATCGTGTTAAAGGACGGCCGGACAGAATCGATTTCGACCACGGATTCTTGATCACTGGATCAAACCAAATCGTTCAAGACTATTTTCAGCCAAATATTCGAAAATTACAGACATTTGGGCAAATTGATAAGCACTCTGTTCCGAGGAACAAGAGTGCCAAAAATGCGGGAAAGCCCTGTAGACAGGAGCTTTGGCGCTCTTGTTCAAACTTTGACAAATTATCCCAAAACTAGTTTTTCAGAGTTGGGAATTATATCAATGGATTCTTATGATAGAACTGCATCATAAAATAAAATAAATTAAATAAGAATCCATTGATATCATTCCCAACTCCGAAAAACCAATACTTTCGGAGATATGATTTGTCAAAATTTGAACCAGAGCGCCAATGCTCCTGTCCGCAGGGCTTTCCCACTTTTTGGCGCTCTAGTTCCTCAGAACTGAGTGCTTATCAATTTGCCCAAATGTCTGTAATTTTGGAATATTTCGATGAAAATGGTCTTAAACGATTTGGTTCGACTCACTGATCAAGAATCCGTGGTCGAAATTCATTCTGTCCGGCCGGCCGGCCGGCCGTAAGCACGATAACTCTCGAACGGAATGAGCTAGAGAGTTGAAATTTTCAGAGTAGCTTTGGGGGATGAATATCTCGGCTAAGTTCGTTATTGGGCAAAATCGGACAGATGGTTTCGGAGTAACAAAAAAAAATTTTTTTTTTACGAAACAAATTCCAAATTAAATTTTTTTAATAAGCAGTTTTATCATAAGAATCCATTCATATCATTTGCAACTCTAACAAGCTAATACTTTCGGAGATATGATTTTTTAAAATTTCAATTTAAATCGTATTTCACAGATTGATATAATTATTATTCTATGTATGAATTCTCATAATGTCAAATTGACAGAAGGGAATATTGTTACTTCAAAAATATTGGGGTTGAAATACTCGTATTTTAGCGATGCAACGGGGACCTCACCCGAAAATGTTTGAAAATATTACGTAAATATTGAAAGCATAATTCTGTAGTTTGGTGAACGTAGATCAGGAAATTTTTGATCGATTACAAGGTAATTTTTTATTATTACTTATCTTCTTTCATATTTGTTTTATGGAATACCTACTATTTGTAGGTACTTTAAACCTGTTTTGGGCAATTGTCATACGAAACTTGTTTTTTTGGCGCTCTAGTTCCTCGGAACAGTGTGCTTATCAATTTGCCCAAGTGTCTGTAATTTTGAAATTTTTGGCTGAAAATGGTCTCAAACGATTTGGTTCGACTCACTGATCAAGAATCCGAGTGCGAAATCGATTCTGTCCGGCCGGCCGACCGGCCGTAGGCACGATAACTCTCGAACGAAAGGAGTTAGCGGATTGAAAATTGCAAGGTGGTTTTGGAGCGTAAATATCTCGGACAAGTTCGTTCGATCTATCTGAAATTTAGCATCAAATTGTAGAATCATGACCTTTATACGCATGTGAAGTTTTGTATTGACCAGATTACCGCAAAGTGTAAAAAAAAAATTTGAGAATTTAAAAAAAGTTTTTCCACAATAACTCTCGAACGGAATGAGCTAGGTAGTTGAAATTTTCAGAGTAGGTTAGGGAGATGAATATCTCGGTTAAGTTCGTTATTGGGCAAAATTGGCCAGATTTAATTCGATTTCTTCCATGGTGCAGTTCTCATTCTCATAATTGCTCATTTAATCTTGATAAATAAACTATTATTTGAATTGAATTTCCTTTATGATGCAGCTCTATCATATGTATACATTGATATAATTCCCAACTCAGAGAAACCAATACTTTCGGAGATATAATTTGTCTGTTTGAACTAGAGCGCCAGAAAGCTCCTGTCCACAGGGCTTGAACCCATTTTTCAATTTGGCTTGTGTGCGTCAGTTTTCAAGAATTTTCGTAATTAAATTCAAAACGTAGGTCCATGAATCATCTCATGTTAGATTTACTTACATCAGCAAATTATAATTAGAGTGTTCTATGAAATCATATAGAATTATTGAGAATAATCATTGAAATTTTGGAAAATCATATCTCCTAAAGTATTAGTTTGTTAGAATTGAGAATGATAAAACTGCATCTTACAAAAAATTGAATTTAAAATTTGTAATGTAAAAAAATGTTTTTGTTACTCCGAAACCAGCTGACCGATTTTGCCCACTAACGAACCCGAGATATTTATCTCCCAAACCTACTCTGAAAATTTCAACTGCCTAGCTCATTCCGTTCGAGAGTTATCATGTTAACGGCCAGACAGAATCGATTTTGACCATGGATTCTCGATCAGTGAGTCGAACCAAATCGTTTAAGACTATTTTCAGCCAAAAATTCGAAAATTACAGACATTTGGGCAACTTGATAAGCACTCTGTTCCGAGGAACAAGAGCGCCTAGAATAATATCATTATTTGCCAATAGACGGTTTCTTTAAGTAATCATAAAAGGATACTGTGAGAGGTTTACTCATTATTAAAAAGTTCCTTTCTCGGTTTTCTCTCCCAAACTCTGAAAAATATCTATAAAATAAAAAATTTATTAATTATTTTGTGATTTGCTTCTGCGTAAGAAACACAGGATATTTGTCAGAAGCGATCAATCGAACAATTGATTGCTTCGGACAAATATTTTGTGTTTTTTACGTAGAAGCAAATCACAAACGATTTAATTTTTATTTTATAGATATATTGCAGAGTTTGTTAGAGAAAACCTAGAAAGAAACCTTCTAATAAGACTGTTTCTTCTTTGACCAGAGCCAGTGTAGTTACTAAATGGACATATTATTTTCAGTGGACATATTCTTAAATTATCAATCTACTCAACCCTTGAGAAGAACGATACGACATGCATGTGCGAACCTGACTGCCATGCGTCCAAATGATCAACAGCCCGTGAACGGTATGCAAGATTGGTAGCCCTTGGTCGGCATTCACAAACCTATTGAACAGTTCAATTTGCAGGACGAGAAGCCGCGTGGATGTGGATGTTCACTTTCCGTGATAATTTAACGATGCCCACCCGTTACCCTCATGCATGCAAACACGTTTCTTTGTGATGTCCTGAAGCAGCCACCCACACCCCAGCATGTTCTCACCTAGAAAATAATTATTTTGATGGCTAAATTAATATTCTAATTCCATGATAATGAGACAGAGGAAACGTTAAGAAAGTATTATAAATTATAAGAGTACTATCATGTAAAGTAAAATTAAAATTAAATAAACTCAAGTTAACACTTTTCGAATAATTAAGTGGACCTTATATTCCTCAAGTATACCTTGGATTGAGATGTCTAAAACAATGGTGCATGAACTGCTAGTTGTTTAACAGATAAAACTTGGTTCAAGCACGTGAAGTCAGGAGCTTTTTCGCACATGTTCTATTGTCTACTCACCTCTATCAGACACAATTAATCGAATTTAGCATCGATATACATACAGTTTTCTCAGCTTTTATAATATATGAATACATTTCATACAATTTTAATGACATACTTCAGTAATGAGGGAATCGTCTATGAGCAAAGAATATTTCATTCTGACATGTATTCTATTGGAATTGAAATACGAGAAAACTTACTCCTCAAGTAACTCCAGGATACGATATTCACGAAATTCTGCGGAAATTATTGGGTCAGCCTTCTACAAGTAATCACCGAGTTTTAACTGAATCAGATTAGTATATTTTCAGTTATAGAGGAAATTTCAGATGAGTATAACTTCAAAACCGTTTGGCTTATTATGCCAATAGACGAATTCAAATATCGCCTTCGGATGCGCAACCTACCCTAAAAATTGCAAGTCGCTATCGCTATGCGTTCTCAAGTTATCGTGAGATACATAATAATATTTCGTAATTTTTTGAAATACCCAAGTGCTACGGTCCACACAAAATTTCACACCCATCTTTATGTCGATATTCTACAACTAGTTACCAAGTTTCGGGTCTGCATTTCTTGAGTTATCGAGAAAATAATATTACAGATGGGCATAACTCCGAAATCACTGGGCCATCACTGGGCCGATTATGCCCAACAACGAACTTAACCCTCGCATTCGGATGCGCAACCTACTCTGAAAATTGCCTATCCCTTTTCGTTCGAGTTATCGAGACAACGGTCACCCATCCAGCTACTGAATTCAACCAAGGATGCTCGGATCTCCAACAATATAGATCCCATCGTGTTCAAACTTGGAACTTGGCAGTAGAATTAGATTTTGAAGGATCAGACGTCGGACAAATAGTTTCTGAAATATAGAATTTTTGCGCGTATGTTCTGGGGAACATCGCGTTATCATTTTGCCCAAATGTCTGCAACTTTCGAATTTTTTGACGAAAATGGTCTCAAACGATTTAGTTCGACTCCCCAATGAAGAATTCGAGGTCAAATTTAATTCTGTCCGGCCGGCCGTTGCCACGATAACTTGAGAACGAAAAGAGCTAGCGACTTGAAATTTTCAGGGTAGGTGGCGCATTCTAATACGACGGACAAGTTCGTTAATGGGCATAATCGGCCCAATGGTTTCCGAGTAATAATTTTGTTTTCAACCGATATAAATCCGATCGAATTGAAACTTGGTGAGTAGTTGTAGAATATGATGAACCTAAGCACGTTCCTGAAATTTTGTGCGAATCGTATGGCTAGAAAATTATTAAAAAATTATCAAAAAATATTTTTGTTGTCACGATAACTTGAGAACGGAATGAGAGAGAGCTGCAATAATTTTTCAAGTTAGGATGCGCATCAGAACACAACATTTGAGTTCGTTTATAAGCATAATCGGCCAAACGGTTTTAGAGTTATAGCCATCTGAAATTTAGTTGTTTTCTCCTCATTAACTCGAAAAATACTAAACCGATTGAATTTAAACATGGTTGTTAATTGTTAAATGCCAACGTGAAAATTCCTGCAAAATTTCGTCAGGATAGTATTTGTAGAAAATTTTTAAGAAATCATTGAAAATTAAAAAAATGGTTCAAGCACTGACGTGAAGTCAGAAGCTTTTGCGCGTATGTTCTATTGTCCATTCTTCTGTATTGGACACCCATTACAGAAGAATGGACAATAGAACATACGCGCAAAAGCTTCTGACTTCACGTCAGTGCTTGAACCAATTTTTTTTCGTGATTTTTTTAAAATTTTCTAGGGGTGCGGTTCTTAAATTTTTTTTTTTCGTCATTTTTTTCAAATTTTCTAGGGGTACGGTTCTTACAAAATTTTAAACACGTCTTCATGCTGATTTTCTACTACTAGTTACCAAGCTTCAATTCAATCGAATCATTATTTTTTGAGTTATCAAGGAAATAATATTCCAGGTGGATATAACTCGGAAACCGTTAAACCGATTATGCCCAAAAACAAACTCAACTCTCCTTTTCGGATACGCAACCTACCCTGAAAATTGCATGTCCCTATCTTCTTTCGTTCGAAAGTTATCGAGGCAACGGTCACCCATTTACTGAACTCACACAAGAATGCTCGAATCTCCAACAATATTCAACCGATTGTGTTAAAACTTGAAACTTGGCAGTAGAGTTAGGTTATGAACGCTCTTGCAGAATTTCAGCAATTTCGAACGGATAGTTACAGATATATAGAATTTTTTTTTTTTATTTTCAATGATTTATTAAAAATTTTCTACAAATGCTATCCTCACCAAATTTTGCAAACATTTTCGCGTTGGCATTCTACAACTAATAACCAAGTTTGAATTCAATCGGTTCAGTATTTTTCGAGTTAATGAGGAAAAAAAACCACCAAATTTCAGAAAATTTCAGATGGCTATAACTCTAAAACCGTTTGGCCGATTATGCTCATAAACAAACTCAAATGTCGCATTCAGATGCACAACCTAACCTGAAATCTTCAAGCCGCTATCTCTTTCCGTTCTCAGGTTATCGTGACAACAAAAATATTTTTTAATAATTTTTTTTAAATTTTCTAGCCATACTATTCGCACAAAATTTCACAAACGTGCTAAGGTTCATATTCTACAACTACTCACCAAGTTTCAATTCGATCGGATTTATATTGGTTGAAAACAAAATTATTACTCGCAAACCACTGGGCCGATTATGCCCATTAACGAACTTGTCCGTCGTATTGGGATGCGCCACCTACCCTGAAAATTTCAAGTCGCTAGCTCTTTTCGTTCTCAAGATATCGTGGCAACGGCCGGCCGGACGGCCGGACGGACAGAATCGAATTTGACCTCGAATTCTTCATTGGGGAGTCGAACTTAATCGTTTGAGACCATTTTCGTCAAAAAATTCGAAAGTTACAGACATTTGGGCAAAACTATAACGCGATGTTCCCCAGAACATACGCGCAAAAAAGATTCTATCTATCACTAACTATTCGTCTGAAATAGTTGAAATTTTGCGAGAGCCTTTAGAGCCCAACTCTACTGCCAAGTTTTAAGGTTTAACACGATCGGTTAAATATTGTTGGAGATTCGAGCAGCCTTGTGTGAGTTCAATAAATGGGTGACCATTGCCTCGAAAACATTCGAACAAAAGGAGATAGAGACTTGCAATTTTCAGAGTATGTTGCGTCTCCGAATGGGAGAGTTACGTTCGTTTCTGGGCATAATCGGTTTAACGGTTTCCGTTATACCCACCTGGAATATTATTTCCTCGATAACTCAAAAAATTAAGATTCGATCGAATTGAAGCTTGGTAACTATTAGTAGAAAATCAACATATAGACGTGTTTAAAATTTTGTAAGAACCGTACCCCTAGAAAATTTCAAAAAAATTACGGAAAAAAAATTGGTTCAAGCACTGACGTGAAGTCAGGAGCTTTTGCGCGTATGTTCTCTTGTCCATTCTCCTGTATTGGACATCTTAATCGAATTTACCATGGTAAATTATGTTGTCCATTCTCCTGTATTGGACACTTAAATCGAATTTACCATGGTAAATTCTGGTAATTATTAGTCCGTTAATTTAAATTATTGAATTAATTACGTTAATTTAATAATTCCACAGTCCTGGCAAAGTTACTGGAAATATTTCTCGTATATATAAACTGGTTGGAAGTTTCAATTATGCTATTTTCTTGTATGAAAATCTAGAATCAAGTGTTGGAATTTTATTGAAAAATAATTGATAGAGTAGTCCGTTACTTCCCAACTAGCAATTTTATATTTCATAATAGTTGTGGAAACGTTTTCAACCAAAATCTTATAAAACATTCTCAGTCGCTGAATTGTTTTCAATACGTTTATACAACATTATAAACCCAAAATTGGCACATTTTATTAAATAATTTTTTATAAATATCCCCAGAATTAATAAAGAAACCATCAAAAAGCAATTCAGTTTTATAAGCAGAATTGTTTTATAAGTTAGTTATAAACCTCTTAACAAATGGTTAAGTAACAGTTTTATAATATATTTCACAATTCTGTTGTATAGACGTTTTCAGGATAAATTTATAAAGTATTTCAATTATCCACAACAGAATGATGTTTATGTAGCTTTAATATAATGAATTGATATTTTGGAAGCACTAATATGATACTTATGAAATATATTAGTCGCGAATCATTGGAGTTATAAGACAACTTTGCTGGTTGGGTTTGTGATAGTTCATTTGAAAAAAGAATAAAAGTACCTGAATAACTCGGCAGGAAAACATCTAAACGAACAGACGTACCTATAGAATTCCCCACTTTTCGAAATTTTCAAGATATACCTGCCTGCAGAAGACATTTAAATACCTTGTTGCACAACTTGAAATACACCTTGTCTCTGCTTCTTCAAAATTACTTTCGGCATTTTCAATTTCAAAGCGAAGAGTTCTTCATTATATTCGACGATAACGGTCTGTGATAATATCTTTTCTAAGATCGAAGATTATGTTATTATTATGTTGAAAGTAGAAATTGGCAACGACTCGACGAATTGTTTTGACCAGGACGATATTTCTGCAGTGCCAATTTGCCTTTGTTTTAGTTCACAAAAACGTGATAGACCTAAATCATGGCCAATCGGGAGACTTTAACTTAAACAAAGGCAAGTTGGCACTGCAGAAATATCGTCATGGTCAAAACAATTCGCCGAGACGTTGCCAATTTCTACTTTCAACATAATGATAACATAATCTTCAATCTTAGAAAAGATATTATCACAGACCATTATCTCTGAATATAATGAAGAACCCTTCGCTTTGAAATTGAAAATGCCGAAAGTAGTTTTGAAGAAGCAGAGACAAGGTATCAGGAAGTGCTATACAGAACCAAAATCTTTAATAGAAAAACTTCATTCTGACATGTTGAACTCTCGAATGAAATTACTTAGTTTCCTTTCATTATATTATATTCTATTAAGGTATAAGAATGACTCAGATTTCGTAGTACTACTACATTTTGAACCTTGTGATGTATTTCAAGTTGTGCAACGAGGTATTTAAATGTCTTCTGTAGGCTTATTTCTTGAGAATTTTGAAAAGTGGGGAATTCCATAGGTACGTCTGTTCGTTTAGATGTTTTCCTGCCGAGTTATTCAGGTACATTTATTCATTTTTCAAATATCACAAAGTAACGGACTACTCTATCCATTATTTTTCAATAAAATTCCAACACTTCTAGATTCTAGATTTTCATACAAGAAAATAGCATAATTGAATCTTCCAACCAGTTTATATACGTGAAATATTTCCAGTAACTTCACCAGGACTGTGGAATTATTGAATTCACATAATATTTAATCAAATTCATTATTTTTCCGAATTAAATTCACATTGTGAAAATACGTAAAATACGTAATTACTAGGTGTTCTATGTAGAGAGGACAACGTTGCGTAGTTATCTGACAGAAATGACTATAACCTAACATTTTCAAAATATACATGATGAAATGTGTCAAATTTTTATGGCCAACCTGGAGACTTTATAAAAGTGAATGGAATATACCTTATAGCTGTTTTACGTGGAACAACTTGATTGAGTAGAAACTGACGGCTTTGACGTGATTATAAATTTGTGAATATACATTCCTCACTTCCCTATTCTGCAGGTATCCTATGGTCGAAATATGTATAACAGGCTTACAAAGTGACCACGCCTGATTTGTTGGCACCAAACGGCTTCACGCTGTAATGATCAACTGACAAATTACTTCCAGCATCTAGTCACAGAGTGAATGGAGGCAAAGGGTTGGTGAAAAATATCCCCCGACATACACTGGAGATATCCGTTTAGAAACTGTTTTGGAACCGATGTCCGAAATCCGGAAAATGGATAATTATACGACTCAACATTAGTCGGTATTTGCAGCATGCAAATAATAATAAAGAATTTTGCGTATGATGAAAATTTTCGCTTTTGTTGAAGCACCAGTGACACGAATGTCCACAGAAATATACCTCCCTTGATTTGAATTCGATGACAGAATTCAGCTGTCAGTGTGATCAGTCGACGATCTGATTCACAGAATTACAGATTTGCGATTTCATATGGATATAAAAGAAGTCGGATTTGAATTTTTAATTAATGTTATATATACTAATTGCATGAAGACTAGGGCTTCACACGAGACGACAGTAGGCAAGAGTATAAAAAATCTCGTCTCGCTCTCGAAAATTCCCAAAAAATTAAGTCTCGTTCTCGTCTCGTTATCAGTTGTCTCGTCTCGTCTCGCTTAATTCTGAATAACGATAATAAATATTATAATATATAAACGAAAGGATATACAATAATGAATAATTTTCTAAAGCTATATTTATTACGCTCTTATTCAAAATTATTTGTACATGTTATTTTTAATTTTAAACACTGATAATTTCAACTTTTAAATTACTCGATGACCAAGAATTCAAACATAATCACGGTTGCATCACATCATTTTTCAATGACGTACGTGTTTTTGCCATGATCATACCTGCTGTGGAAAATAATCTTTCAACAGGTGCGGATGTAGCCATTAATAAATCATCGGCCATCTTGGAAAGTGTAGGAAGAACTTTTTCATCACTCGTGTTGCGCTGTATGTGGTCTCGGTATCACCTATAATATTTTTGAAAACGTCTCGTCTCGTCTCGCTTTTACGAGACGAGAAAAATCTCACTCTCGCGTGAAGCCCTAATGAAGACTTCGATTCCCAAAACATTATTCGTAATTGGTACGCTGTTAACCTGAACAGAGTGGCCATCAAATCGTCCAAATGTCTGTATGTAAATTCTGCGAGAGCATTAACAACCTTATTCTACAGTAAAGTTCTAGATTTGAACTGATTGGATCTATATTGGTGAACATATTGCCGAAACATCGAAATATTACAACGATCGAGATGTCTGGTTCATTTTTTACACTCGACAAACAAAGTTATTAGTAGTTTTTGATTTTTGACGAGCCTGGAAAGAATTTAATGAATCATCATGTGCATAGATCGAATTAGAAATGTCAATACTTATTGAGAATTGGATATGTACCGTATTACAGCCTAGTTCTAGATTTACTTGATCGAATAATATGTAACATGATGATATTTTTCTGTAATTAGAAATTCGAAAACAAGGTATCAAAGGTCAGTAATAACATTCGTTCAAGTTCTGCCTTTCACCGTAAATCTGTATAGGCCGACTAGCTCATGTGGTAAAGCTATAGGAGCTCATAACACGTTGGTATCACGGGATCGATTCTCGTAGCCAAATTTGGTCTTTTTCATTTATTTTTCCAATTCTAACGAAATGATAACTTTGAGGAAAGGGTTATGGACGGAAGTAAGTCGATATTTTCCTTAAATTACGTGAAACGTGTATTTTTAGATATTAAAAAAATTACTGCTATATATAGAGGCGTTTTTTATGAAATGCCAATTCATAGTTCCTCATGGCACAATCGTTCGATTCGACTGCTCCTCACGCCGCCACAAACAAAGCACTGTTTATTTTCGACCCAATAGTAAATGTATGTATTCGAATGGCCACCACAAACACAGTACTTTTTAATTTCGACCCAACACTGAATGCATGTATTTGAACAGAGACCTTCCGCCACCACAAACATCAGCATTGGTTTTTTTTCGACCCTACAGTGAATGTATATGTATTTGAATCGAAACTAATAGTTTGAGACAATTCTCGGCCAAAAAGTGAACCAGTTTTTGGCACTCTTGTTCCTTGGAACAGAGTGCTTATCAATTTGCCCAAATATCTGTGATTTTCAAATTTTTAGATGAAAATGGTCTTAAACGATTTGGTTCGACTCACTGATCAAGAATCCGTGGTGGAAATCGATCCGGCTGGCCGTAGGCACGATAACTATCGAAAGAAAGGAGTTAGATGATTGAAATTTGCAGGGTAGGTTTTTAACGAGTTCGTTAACGGGAAGATTCCACCACGCGGTTTCACAATTATGGCCGTTTTCAGTAAAAACATTTCTTACGAATATTTCCGGAACCGATCACTCGATCTATCTGAAATTTTGCTTCAAATTGTAGAATCATGACCTTTATATGCTTGCGAAATTTGTATTAATCAGATTACCGTAAAGTGGCAAAAAAAATTGAAAAATTTTTAAATTTTGTTTCTATAGTAACTCTCGAACAGAATCAGCTGGCAGTTGAAATTTTCGGAGTAGATTTGGGAGATAAATATCTTGGTTAAGTTTTTGACTGGGCAAAATCGGCCTGATGATTTTGGAGTAACAAAAATATTTTTATTTACATAAAAAATTTCAAATTCAATTTTTTTAACATGCAGTTTGACCATAAAAATCCATGGATATCATTTTCAACTCTAACAACCTAATAATTTAATTCGATCGGAATGTATATTGGTTGAAGACAAAATTATCACTGGGAAACCGTTGGGCCGATTATGCCCTTTAACGAACTTGTCCGTCGTATTTGAATATTTTTTGGCAGTTTATGAAATACAAAATGTGGGAAACCCCTGTGGACAGGAGCTTTGGTGCTCTTGTTCACACTACTGCCGAGTAATTATTCAAAGTTTGAGAAATATAAATAATATTTCCAAAAGTATTGGTTTCTCTGAGTTGGGAATGAAGTCAGTGGATTCTAATGATAGAACTGCATCATAAAAGAAATTAAATTCAAACAAGAGTGCCAAAAATTATCTATTTTTGGCGCTCTTGTTTCTGGTAACAGAGTGCTTATCAATTTGCCCAAATGTCTGTAATTTTCGAATTTTTGGCTGAAAATGGTCTCAAACGATTTGGTTCGACTCACTGATTAAGAATCCGTGGTCGAAATCGATTCTGTCCGTCCGTCCGTTAACACGATAACTCTCGAACGGAATGAGCCAGACAGTTGAAATTTTCAGAGTAGGTTTGGGAGATAA
The DNA here is from genome assembly GCA_937662695.2 of Halyzia sedecimguttata. Classification (NCBI taxonomy): domain Eukaryota; kingdom Metazoa; phylum Arthropoda; class Insecta; order Coleoptera; family Coccinellidae; genus Halyzia; species Halyzia sedecimguttata. The sequence goes on from OW569415.2 coordinate 32,960,172, forward strand.
ATATCTTGGCTAAGTTCGTTATTGGGCAAAATCAGGCTGATGGTTTCGGTGTACAGAAAAAAAAATTTCTTACATTACAAATTCCAAATTCAATTTTTTTTAAGATGCAGTTTCATAATAAGAATCCACTATTATTTTGAACTCTAACAGGCTAATACTCTCGGAGATATGATATCTCAAAATTTCAATAATACATCGCACTTCTATGTTATCACAGAAAGCGAATTCTTGTGTCTGTGTTCTATATGTGTTCACTGTTCATACATATAATCTTATTTACTCATGACTGATATGTCAAATATATTGATTTCTGTTCTTACAAAGTATGATTGAATGCAAAATGAACAATTATAGGATATTATAATTACCCCTACCCTATATGCCCTTGGATAATCCATATGATGATGAAAATATATTCAGAATATCTTCAGTGAATACAAAACCGGAATATTGACTAAGTTTCAATTGATATAGGTAATATAATTTTCAGAGGAGATTTGGGGAATGAATATCTTGGATAAGTTCGTTATTCAATTTTAATTTTGTTTCGTTTATGATGCAGTTCTATTATAAGCATCCATTGATATCATTCCCAACTCTGAGAAACCAATAATTTCGGAGATTGTTCAAAATCGGGGTGGTCAGATTTTGTCATAATTTAATAATTAAGCAGTGGACTGTTTCAGAGGATTGAGTTGGAAAAATTGTTAAAACCAATTTATTTACATATACACATTGTTAAAACAAAAAAGAGAGGCATGATCATACATATAACTTCAAATGGTGAGGAGGTACCTAATCACCAAAAAAACACAACGTTTACAATGATGGAGAGCAATGAACAATTATTAAAATATGAGAAGGGCGATTCCACCAGAAAAACAGAAGGTTTACAATGATGATGATCTAATTGAAAATGTAATTGCTTGAGAGTACTAAAGACAAGAAAATATATGCAGGTATGTATGTATAGTAGACTAGCGCGGTGCACCAACAATCAGCTTTCATGAAACTGAAAATGAGAGTTGCACTTGAAATTAAATTGATGATTTAATTTCAGAAAAGCAGTTAAGTACATACAAAAGCTTTAATCTGTTGAGTGCACGTCGCCATTTTATACAAGTATTAAACTGATAAGAGACGAAACTGAATATGAAAGTTAACAATAATTTTCAGAATTACCTTCCAGTGAAATTAAATGAATGAGCACAAAGGAAATACTGAGATAATTATCAAATGACAAATATGATCTTAAGTAACAATAATGCCGGCCCGGTAGTTTAGCGGTAGAAATACTAGGCTAGGGTGCCGGAGTCGCGGGTTCGAATCCCGCTCAGGGCAAGGATGTAGAATGGATGGTTGTAATGTCACTATAATCTGTGCACATGGCTCACGCCGAGCACAATAAAAGAGAAGCTTTGAGCTTTTTTAAGTAACGGTAATGAGATGATCGAACTTGTGAGAACAACTAAAATGGCGAACGTCCAGTGCAACCGGTCGTGAAAACGAACTAGTTAAAATTCATATAAAAACTGTTGAAAAGAGCAGACTTTGTGATATTTTATATCGAACAAACCATTGACTATTATATCTACACAATAAAAGAGTTGACTTAATTTTACAGCTGATGCTATTCAATACGAGCTAATTTCAATACGAGTTGATATATTTTGAGAAGATCAATAATTCCATCGTAATATAGAAAATCATGTTGTATTCACAAAATCCAATTCAGAGAAATCATTATGAGATATTAGAATTAATTCAGACACATGTGGATGAATTAAAGACCGATTTCAGCCATCAGCATTTTACTCGGAACAAGTGCACTTCTGAATTACAATTTACGTATTGCGAATTTTGAGAACAATTAAATTAACATTGAGAGCTGCAAATTACCTGTGTTTTCAGGACACTGATTGCACTAGATTAACAAAATTATGAGATGAACTAATGAGCTGTAGAGAGAATCAAATTAAACTTGTATAAACGCTAGAGAGAAGACAAAGAGGTTGTTCGTAACGAATCAAAAGCACAAGTAAAGTTTTGGTAGTTGACCGGGGGTCGAATTAAAATTCACCTCGGCGCAGGTTTCTTGAAAAATGCATACCTCTGTTCGAGATTAAACAGTTGAAGGCGATAAATTCAAAAATAGTATATAGAGCGGAAAGGTAGTATGCAGTTTTGTTTACTTGTAGAAGTACCACTATGTAGGTTGAATTCAGGACTTCTATGGAGGTTGAAATTGGGGGGATGCTCAATTTTAAACAGAGATTAATTGTCAAAGTTTGAACAAGAGCGTCAAAGCTTCTGCCCACAGGGGTATATATATACATATCTGTCAGAGATCCAAAAAAGTTTCAGAAAATCCGTTCCAGTCCAAAGTATGTGATCCATTCCATAAAGTCGCTGATATTATTCTTGAAGAATGCCATTATCAATGAAATGACATAACAAATATATTCACTGATGCGAGCATCAATGGAAGTAAACCAAACTTACATCATTCCTAAATATGAAGAATCAGGAAAACTCATGTTATCGTCGCCCTTCATATTATGTAAATAAATTTCAGCGTATTATATGGAGATAAGTTTTCCAGATATTGAAGTATTCTTGAAAACAAAAATTCTTCTAGTGTTACGATTTTCATGAACTATGCATGAACGTTGGAATCGTTACCTATCCTAGAAATGGAATACTTACCCATCTTAATCCCGATGGGATCTGCAGTTTCGGAAATATTCAGAAAAATAAAATTTCTCATGAATATGTCTTTTCCTTGTACGAACTCGACCGGAGCACAATTCGACATGGAACACTTCCTGCAAAATTCTTTCAAAAGTTATCGCGTGTACGGACGCACGGACCGAATGGAATTCGAATACGGATTCCTAATCAGAAAGTGAAATGCAATCATTTGAAACCATTACAGGCCCAAAATACGAAATTACAGGAAATAGGTAAAATTATAGCGCTCTGGTAGGTACACTGAGAAAAATGAATTAAATAAACAGGTTAATTGACATTCGAATCTTTGCAACAAATAAACAGTTTGCGTACAATAAATAAAAATGGAATAAAATCTGAGTATATGATATTAATTATGGTAAATGATGGACCTTAAGTAGCACAATAATTCAAATTTAGTCAAGCCAAATATAATGTTTAGTTAGAACGTAATCAAATGACCGTTTCATTCGCAATACATAAAAAGTTTGCGTACCGCAAGTAATTTGACTATTAACAAATAACGTTATTGAAATAGATAAATTCATTATTTGTGGTACACAAAAAATAAGTATCATCCATATAACATTTTCAGTCAATTAATAAATTCATTCAAAACAAGAAAATTAGTTTATTCGCGAAGGCGATCGAAAATCATCGATTGTGGCCGAATACCGTGCAGGGTGCAGCTGCAGGGCTAGGCTAGGCTAGGGCTAGTGCGCTAGTGCCAGTAGTTATGTGTGGTAGTACTGGTAGTACTAGTAGTAGTGCAAGTGTATGTGTCTATGCCTGTCTCTGCGTGAAATTTGCAACCGACATTCGCTGGATCGCTGGATGTACGAGTAAATGGTCTGTTGTGTTGGTCAGTTCAGTTTTTTGAGTTTAAGTACGAGATAAATGGACATGGAGTACGAAAAATTACTCGCTGGCTGGGGGTTAGACTTCCTTTCAGAAAGTTTCAGAGGTAAGTGCGTATTTATTCTGCTAGGATAGGAGGATAATAAGTCGGACATCTCACACCTTTTAACGGATTTGCCGCCAATATTACCGAATGCCGTTAGAATTATTCAGTTTTCAGCCCCCTCATATTTTTGTTTTTCAATGTTTTTTCATAAATTGGGGATTGTGTTCATTTTTAAAAAGACACGCTGACACAACCATCAAATTACCGAACCTTGCAAGGGTTGTCATATTTAAAATTTATTTTCCATATACCTAGTGCTGAAATTGAAACTGTAGTACCTATGAGAATCATTATTAAAATATGCAGGGCGGTGGTATACTAACACTACCTAGGTACATTCATACTAACCATTGCAATTTTTCATTTCTGTCTTTTTCCTCAATGGGCCTCTAGAGAGTCTAGAGAGGTAATCTCATTTTCATTTTTACAGAAGAGGGTATAACAGACGAAAGTTTTGACTTGTTGGACGAAGACACTATAAAGGTGATGATTCCAAAGGCAGGCCCGAGGCTCATTTTCAAAAAAAAGTTTGAAAGTCATGTAATAAAAAAATTGCAAAAAAGTCCTGTAACAACTGTTAGGAATTATAAGGTATAATATATTTGTTTCTTCAAACGATGAAAATTTTTTTTATAATCATCTTGGATTTTAGTATTTTGAAGAGACTGAGAGCACGTGTTCCACGGAAACCGCAAATTCAATGATAATAATGAATCCAGATGAAGAATTGAAAGTGCTCTTAGAGTCGTTTGATGATTGCAGTGAGTTAGAAGATAATTTAAATCATAGTAAGAACTCATCGAAGAGAAAAGTTTCACTCGCTGAAGATGAACCATTTAATAAAATGGCAAAAATTCCTAGTATATTTTATCCATTGGTGAGTGTGGGTTCATGTTAGTGAGGATTATTTACCTATAAAACTTCTAATTTAAAGGATATGGAATCAATTCTCAAGAAAACACCAGAAGGAAATGTGCTATTATTTAACAGGGACAAATTGAACAATGATTATAGAAATAAACTTTCCAAAATATTGGTAAATGAATTGATATTTGCTACTGGGAAGAGGTAATTTATTAGTTTACTGTTTACATCTATGTCCCAATTTACTTTTTATGTGTACTTATTATTATGGTTCCTAAAAAAGCATTATATTATGTTTCAGTATAAAAAGAGAGGCATTTGTAAAAGTGTGCGAGGAAATAATTCAGCTCTTTCCCAATGAAGTGGCTGAAACATATTATATACCGTATGTTTCATCCAAACATGGATTGAGAAAACAGGCAGCAAGGGGGAAGTTATGGTCTCGTTACCTAAATGTAAGGGCTCTTCTAAGAATGACATCTGATCCAAAAAAAATTGAAGCTGAAGTTGAGGGAGAAAGAGAAGATTCAGATGAAGTTAAAAATGATTTGATGTTCTTGGATAGTGCAGTAGAACCATTTGTTAGAGTTTTGGAATCATGGGAAAGAACTTTTCATTACAGACAAAATCTTTTCAAAGAGCCAAGCTTTGAAATCGATAAAATCTTCAATAAGTTCCCATGTTTAAGAATGCCTTACGCATTAGATTTGGTGAGTTAGTCCCAAAACTTTTTGTGATTTTAACTGAGTAAACTTATAAATACTGCTTATTATCCTTCTCATCTTTCTCTAATTCATCGTTAATTAATATAACAATTGAAATATTTTATGAATTTCAGTTTGAAGCAGACTTCAATCAGATATACCCTGAGAAAATTGATATTGTTTATTCAGAGGGCCCAAAAATATGTAAGGCGATCATAAAAGAAAGTGAAGAACGTAAGGTTTCACCATTCAAAGAAGATATAGAAGATACAAATAAAAAAGCTCTTTTTCTATTGCCATACATGTTTTCACCAGTAACCATCAAAAAAGGAAAGTCTAACTCTGGAATATATAGACCTACACGAAAGGAAGTACAGGAAAGCTTTTTTGTACAAGCTGAGGTAAGAACAAAATGTAGTTTGGTCGTACAATATACAATTCATTCATGTGTTTCAGAATTTTGAAGAAATAGAAGATCTCATCTCCAAAAGGTCAAAGTTGTTGGATCCTTTAGAAACACCAATTCAACCGTTTATGGCAGAGGTAGGGAATCATTTTTTCATTTACTTCTACGGAATGAAATATAAACTTGACTCGAGTTTGAGAAGTTTGGAGCTTTTATATAAAATCTACCACTGTCTTAACTTGGAGTACCCAGCCGAATCAAAACATGTATGGCAAGTTATTCAAGAGGCAATATTCAAAATGCCTATGAGTGGAAAGAGCAGCAACGTCGTTACCTTCCTCAATGATCTCAAAGTTCATACAGTATAATTTAGAATATAAGTTACTGATCTTAGTTTCAACGCAAAATAGTCATTTCCAGAGTTATCTTTATAAGGTAAAAAAAAAGTTCAAAAAATGCCTATATGTTTTAAATGTCAGTTAGACTATAAAAATTTCAAAGGTTTGGTCAATCATCTCATAATAATCCACAAATGTAAAGATGCATTTCAATGTGGTGAACTGAACTGTAATAGAACCTATCGCACTATACATTGTTTTAGACAGCATTTTTTTAAAAAACATAGCTGTAAGCCAATTTCATATTCGCCTAGTTGTGAACAAGTTTCTTCATTAAATTTATCACCTTTGAAGGATGCCAATGATCAATATTCACAAAGAATTATCCAAAGTCCAGAAATGGAGGAAAAAAATATTTCTAGACCAGATTTTTTCAAAAAATTTTGTGCGCATTTGGATGGAAATATGTCGTTGTTTTTAGCAAATTTTTATGCAGATAAAACTTTATGTAGAAAAGATGTTCACAATATTATGACCAGCATATCAGAACTCTTAAATGAACCATTGAATATTTTGCAATCTTATCTAATCGAGGAAGGCCATTCACTTTCAGATCCAAAAGAAATAAATAAGTTCTTCAAAAAAATTAAGGAGGTTTTCAGTAATTTTTCTCAGTATAAAAGTTTCAAACAGTTTAAAGATATGGGGAATTTCATTGAACCTATTGAATATGTTGTGGGAAAGAAACCTGATGTGTTTGCTAATAATACTATTATGTCTAAGACTTATAGGGCAGCATTTGTTCCATTTGAGTCAGTTCTAAAGTGTTTTCTTGAATTGCCCGACGTTCTTTCAACCATATTATCATATATGGAAAGTTGCAGAAAGCAAAAAAATCTATGTAATCTTATTCAAACTGACTATTGGAAAAGTAAGATAAGAACATTTGGCGAAAATTCCATTGTTATTCCTTATAATCTGTACTTTGATGAATACGAAATTGGAAACCCCCTGGGATCTCATAGCGGAATTCACAAATTAGGGGCAGTATATCTGTCTATACCAGTTATACCACCCCAGTTCCAATCTAAGCTGGACAAAATTTTTTTGGTGAATTTATTTCATTCTTCCGACTTGAAAGATTTTGGAAGCAAAAAAATATTTGGTCAAGTAATTGATGCATGTAATAATTTATCTAAAAATGGAATTAATATATGCAATGGTCAAGGATCTGTTAAAGTTTATTTTTGTCTTGCACTTTTGCAAGGTGACAACTTGGGCTTACAGACTTTGTTAGGGATGACCGAATCATTTAGAGCGAAATATTTCTGTAGGTTCTGTAAGACATCTAGAGATGGAACTTCATCTCAGCTCCACCAATTAGACAAATCACTTCGGAACCCATGTAATTATAATACTGATCTGGCTCTCGAAAATCTGTCAGAAACTGGTATAAAAGAGAAATGTATATGGAACGAAGTGATGTATTTTCATTGCACGACAAATTTTGTTGTAGATATTGCACATGATTTCTTTGAAGGTGTGGCCATGTTCGATTTAGCTGAAATTTTTTATAGATTCGTCTTTGTGGACAAACTGTTATCGCTTGATGATTTGAATTCCCGTTTGAAGTATTTCGATTATGGACATCACAATATTAACAAACCTACTATGATATCATCTGAACATTTGAAGGGAAAAAGAATTAGAATGTCTTGCTCAGAAATGAAAACTTTAGTTCTTACTGCAGGAGTTATGTTTGGGGATATTATTCCTGAGAAAAATGAATTGTGGGAGATATATTTACTGCTTAGAGAGATTTTGAATGTTGTTTTATCCAAATATGTTACAGTCGAAAAGTGTTCTTTACTGAAGAAAAAGATAGCCGAGCATCATTCTTTATATATGAAGCATTTTAAACTACAACTCAAACCTAAACATCATATTTTGATTCATTATCCATTTATAATGGAAAAAATTGGTCCAGTAGTTAACTTATCATCCCTTAAATATGAAAGTAAGCATCGAGAATTCAAACATTTTGCTAATGTGATCTCATCTAGGGTCAACATCACAAAATCTCTCGCTATCAAGCATCAGCTGAAATTGAATTCAAGATTTGTGTCTAGAATAGGATTCGAAAATCCTATTTCTTTTAATGATGCCATTCAATGTGATTATATTGATTCAGCCTCTATCATTAATGAATTCGAGAAAATTTGTATCACTTCAGGCGTGAATCATGTAAATTTTCTAAATTGTGCCAAATTGGAGAATATTACAGTAGGAAATTATACATATCATAAAGGAGATATTATTTTGTTAGAAAATAATGATATTCCAATTTTTGGCAGAATTGTAGTCATTCTCACAAACAGAAAGAACAAAATTTGTTTGATTTATAATGACGTAAAAACTATCTCATTTAATAGGCATTTTTTTTCATATGAAGTTCTGTTCACTACAAAAAAAAAGTGCATCCTTTTAGAGAAAGTTATATTTACTTCTCATATCATAATGAAAAAAGTGAATGGAAAAAACATGCTGACCAAACTATGAATATTTAAATTCTGCTGACATAAATTTAATTTCTGAATCCAGTTGCTCAAAATCTTTGTGATGAAACTAATTATTTATTGATATTGTATAGTACATATAGGAATTTAATGTGTCTTGAGGCTGTTATGAAAAGCGTTTATTATAAGATACTTTTTGAATGAACTGTGATTTTTAGAATTTTTTTTTTATTTCTATTTTTGACCTAATGGATGGTGTTAAAAGAATATTTTTGTTGATTTATGTATGAAATATTTAATGTGTTTTGTTGAATAAATTTTTATTTTATTATGCAGGGTTTTTTTTTCTCTTCATAAATCATTAATGGATGGGTACTTTAATTAAACATGGTATATGTAAAAATGGATGACTCTCATTCAATTTATACTGTTTTGAAGTTATCATCACTTATATATATATATATATATATATACTATAAAGAATATCCAGCATTCATCATTATGTTGCGCGCCAATTCTGGTATTACGCAGAAAACCTTATTTGATTCAAATTTGCTGCAGTTTCTGAAGAACTCTCTGGAAATTGTTTTTTATCCCTATTCTGGCTGCAGCAAATCTGATTTCAATGAGGAAGTATGCACTATATTTATCAGAATTGATGCGCACGATAGATAAAAAGTTTTTCTGGTGTAAGTGAACACATCATTTATGGTAGATAAACCATTCATGTGCCGCAAGTAAACAGTTCATCTTCTATTAGCTAGCAGTCTATATGCCCCACTTAAAAATTTTTTCTGGCTCAAGTGGGCACATCATCTAGTGTAGAAAAACCATTTATTTCCCACAGGTAAAAAGTTTATCTGCCTTAAGGATAAAGTTCATCTTCTCAAATGAATACTTTATCTATCGTTAGTGTATACTTCACTTGTGGTAGGTAAAAAGTTTATCCTCTTTGAGTAAAAAGTTATTTGCCTTAATTATTCTGCTGTATATGACGTGAGAAACTTTTTATTTAGGGGAAATTGTCAAGTGGTCTACTGTAGTTGATTTATTTCAAGCATAAAAACCATTTGTCCCAAATGAAAAGCTCCAGGTACACTCGTTTATTCACCTCTATTACTCTGTGTTCTTATGATATATACAAGTACATTTTTTATATGGGGTGATCAAAATTTTATCTGACAGAAGCAAACATTTTTCTCAGTGTACGAGAACGCAAAACACAAATGTCAAATTTTGGTCCACAGTTAGATTCACTTTCTTTGTAATCCATCTAGCAAATTAGCCCTTATCCTTAGATACATTTTGCTATCAATTTATACAGGGTGTCCGGAAATTATGAGCAAAAAATTTTGGGGTGATTTCTAGACCAACAATAAATGGTACGTCCTCCTATGAGAATTTTTCGAAAATTGATTATTAACGAAGTTAAAGGGTATTAAAGTTAAATTTTATTCACAGTTTCTTTGCTCTACGTTTTGCCACGTTGATAATCTTTCGACGAAATTTCGTATTTGAGGCTTTTACGGGATGAGCAAAACGGATTTGTAAAGCATTTTTTCTCATTTTGTAGAGGGTGCCACATAGGAGCCTATACTTTTGTTTGAATGCTCCCAATTTTTTTGTACTACACTGTATGCAAATTTTGACCAAATATTTTCATTCCCTAGACTTTTTACACAAAAAAGGTATACTTCGATTGTTTCGATAAATCCAACAAAATTGCATTACTTGCATGCGATGAATACGATATCTTTTTAATTTATTTTCAACCTTAAACATAGCAATACACACATAATAATAATAATAATAATACATAACAACAAATCAATCATTCAGATCAAAAGTTCAAAGTGACGACCTTCCTCTTGAATGCATAAAGTAATCCTTCGTAGAAAGTGCCGACGGACTCTATGGAATATTCCTTCCTTTGGCCTTATTACCTCACAATTAGCAACAATTATCTCTCTCAGCTCTTCGACACTATCCACAGGTGTCCTCTATACGAGCATCTTCAGATAAGCCTAAAATAATAAATCCATTGGGTTCAAATCAGGGGATCTAGGGGTCCAATGCACAAAACCACCGCGTCCTATCAACCTATTCGGAAAAGTTTAATTCAAGAATTGTCTGACCGAGACTCTAAAATGTGACGGCGCGCCATCTTGGAGCAGTAAGTGGTAAGTGGTGTCATAAAAAATCGAAGTAAACTTCACCATGGAGTCTGCGGAAAAAAATGTGGCCCAATTAAATGGTCCCTCACAATACCGACCCACACGTTGTGGAAAACTTATTTTGGTAACCTCGCTCTATTGATAAATGAGGGTTCTCATCAGACCAAAAATGCTCATTATGAAGGTTTATCAATCCATCACGTCCAGCCTCGTCCGTGAAAAGGATATTACGAACTGAATTTTGGTCGCAATTATGAAGCCTTTCACACGAGCAGCAGGATCCTCGGCAGATAGGGATTGTACTTTTTGGTAGTGGTATGGATGAAGGTTTTCTTCGCATATTGTTTCATGAACGGAGCTTTTGGGAATAACCTCCTGAATACTAATTTTTCTTACACTTATATTGGTATTATTTTCTAACGAATTCAAAATACGAAAATCGGCTTCTGCTGATCTGGTAGTCCGTTGTCGGCCTACATCAAAAACTTTTGTTTTAAACGATCCAAATTCTTCCAGTCCCTGATGGATAGTACATAGATGGATAGAATACATGGTGCAGACACTCTTTGACATATTTTTGGCCGAATTGCGGTCATAATACTGTCAAAATACAAGGATTTTGTTCTACTTCAGTTTTCGCCGATATATGCCGGCAATAGAAATTTTATGGACAAAATTATCGACATGTCAAATTAAATTTGAATCTGTTTATTCTTGTTTCTTGTGGAAAGTCGTACCGTTTGCTGAAATTTGGAATTTTGAGTATTTTGTTCAACGGCCTTGTTTTCCGCACCGAAAGTAAGCCAAATGTTTGCTGTGTGAACACTGAACGAGTATCCAGAACCATTTTAATCGAATACTTTTTTCATTTCGCAAATCCTTCGATTTTATGGAAATATATATTTTTTTAACAGTTGTTTATTCTTACCGGATCAGGGGCAGATTTCTAGGATCAAGATAGGTATTAATTATAATATTAATAATATTCAAAGATCGCTGATACCGTTAATTATTAGTAAATCAACATAGGAGGACGCTAAGACTTGTTGATTCACTATAATCTTGCCGGTTGATGAACATAAACTGTTTTAACAGGTGAAACATTAAAGTATAACACATACCGCCGTATTCACAAAGCATTGTTAAGTGTTTGAGTCTTCGTTAAGTCCTAACTGTGGTCCTCAGTTAAGGATAAATAAGAATCGCAACCTCAGTTAACGTATGTAACGGTGTTTAAACAGGCCTGTTTAATGTTAATTTTCACTTAAACTGAGGTTGCGATTCTTATTTATCCTTAACTGAGGACCTCAGTTAGGACTTAACGGAGATTCAAACACTTAACAATGCTTTGTGAATACGGCGGTATAAATTCCTAATTATATTCATTATACAATTCAGTTATATATTGAGAAGGAATGAAATGACATGTTATGAAAACTAACAATATTATTTGTCAACGATGAAAGGGCTAGCAGAGAAAAAAGTTCAGAAACACCACACAGTGTGATTTCATCAAAGTTGAATAGCTTTCCTAAAGCGTCATTCGTTTTGGTGCTCTTATACTATAAACTATAATATTATTTGTTTCAAGGATATTGTTACACGACAAGAATGGCAACTGGCTTGTGGTAGAGGTAGGGTATTGAAAATTAGAACATTTGTTTGTTCAAAATATTTTTCTAGTGAATATATATTGAATAAAAGATTGAAACGTAGTACACTACCCTCTATTTGGTTAGTTTATCAATTTAATGAATCATTTTTCGATATTTTATCAGTATACTTAAATCTGAATAATAGCTATCGAATCAAATATATTTTTTCTACAAACGTCAAAAAATGACAAGGTTCGCGCATTGAAAACAATATGCGAAGTGACCCTTTTTCTCATTTTCCTTCGTTACCATGACACCGTGCGCGAAGTAGTGTGCGAAGTACTTACTTCGCACACTGCATGTAAACTATATGGAGTTTTTATATTTTAACCTTTATGTTCCTCAATCAAACAAACAAATGCCATTTTATTTTCATAGTTACAGTATTTACTTGATTTGGAAAAACATTTTAAGCCAGTTCAATACTATTTTTCATATTAAGCTATGCATATTACTTATTTTAGAACAATATTTTTGGCGTTTGTAGAAAAAATTTTGTTTGAATCTCATGCGCGAAATACTTTGGTGATCTCGACTATTTTTTTAACTCGGCTGCGCCTCGTTAAAAAAATCAGTTCTCGATCACCAAAGTAGCATTTCGCGCACTAGATACAAAAATAACTATTGCAATCTAATTGCTGAGAACTTAAAAAGTTGTCAAGGGGTATTGGGTGACTGAAAAAATGCTGTATACATGAGAATGTTTTGATGAAGATTCGAATTATACATCGAAAATAATAAGTAAAATGTTCAATTTAAATGAGCCTTACATGATAAAGGTAATTAATACATTTGAATAATAATATTATATCGAAAGATATTATGAAGAGGTATTACAGAAAATTCTGTATTATTCAATGTATTTCAAAATACATAAATTAATTGCTTATATTCTAATGACATTGGATGTGATTTTTTGTAATGGAAAAATAATGATTGCACAGATTTCTTCATTTACAGATCCATTCAGAATGTTCCAATGAAACTCCTTTACTGATAAATCCCTTATTTGAACTCGTTATGTCTTGGCAAGAGGAAATTTCTGTTCCAAACAAATGGGATTTACATATAATGTCCGAACAGATGTCGGATTAATCAAAAAGTTAATTGATTTTTCAATAAACTGCTTCATTATATTTTTTTAGTTTGGATATACGAACTAGCAACGGTGGAAATTGAACTTTGTCGCTTGTCAGTTTTCATTTACTCCCTTGTCAGAATCTTCGAAATTGACTCTAGCGGCACCATCGTTAATAAAGTGAAGTAGTACATAAAGTAGGTGATTTGACAGTTCTAGGTCCGTTTTTCGGCCGAAAATTTCAACAGGAATTAGCAGGGAGTGTCGACACCTTGCTATTATATGCATCTTGGATAGTACTGAACATTCGTGATTGGGGTATGTGTCTATGAGGAAATGCTCCATGAAACATACGCCGTGCTGCAAGTGCATTACCACCAGCTAAGCAGTAATAATAATGCATTTATCGCAAATCTGCATTTGAGTATAATTATTGTTATTCATTTCTCTTATCTTTATGACTATTATTTCAAAAGGACTTGTACAAAACTACTAACTGCAAAACTAATTCGCCTCAAACTTATTTCTGTGGCAACCATAGAACATGTATCCAAAGAATTCTATGTTTAAGATTGAAAATAAATTAAAAAGATTTCGTATTCATCGCATGCAAGCTATTTTGCGTTTTTCTCAAAAACGGTTAGATTTATTTATCGAAACCAAAGAACACCTTGTTTGTGTAAAAATGTCTAGAGAATGAAAATATTTGGTAAAAATTTGCATACAGTGTAGCACAAAAAAGTTTGGGACCATTCAAACAAAAGTATAGGTTCCTATGTGGCGCCCTCTACAAAATGAGAAAAAAAGCAAATTCGTTTTGCTCATCCCGTAAAAGTCACAAATACGAAATTTCGTCGGAATATTATCAACGTGGCAAAACGTAGAGCAAAAAAATTGTGGATAAAATTTAACTATAACACCCTGTAACTTCGTTAAAAATTTTATTCGTTAACAATTTTCGAAAAAAATTTATAGGAAGAAGTGCTATTTATTTTTGGTCTAGAAATCACCCCTGAATTTTTTTATCGTCATTTCCGGACACCCTGTATAGGTTTCTAGAGTCCCGTTTCATAATGTTCACAACAAGTATGCAATATTTATGATTAGCAACGGAAATAACAGGCAGGTACTCAAGGTATCTCGATGTTCGATGTGACTATCTTCATCAGCCGCGCAACTCTGCCCCTCTTACTACAAACTTACAAGTTTTAAAGTCTCTTTAAATTTAAAGCTTCCTTTGTGATCTGGACATTTTGGTTCAAAATGTCCAACTAAAGGATGCATTAAATTTAATGAGACCTTAAAACTTATTATGAAACCAGCCGTTAGTCTTAAAGTTTTAGACTTAGTCTAAAATATCCAATCATATCCGAGAATGTTTGCTTGTTTGAAGTAAACAGATAGAAACCAGGTTGTTTCTGGTAGCAAACAACCACAAATAAAAGTAATGCAAAATGCCCACCGACGTAAACTGTTAGCTACTGTTTGCAATCGAAAGTGAGGCTGCCGTTACAACCTGACGTTGTCAAGGAAATAGCAAAGCACTGCCCTCAAACCTTCTAATATTTGAAACTACACATACTTGCTCCTTGAAAAAGGTTGGCATTTTGACATATCAAAAATGCAGTTTTTAATTTTTCGAAAATGTATTAATATAATACCATCAGATAAAACTTTGTATGTATGTAACGAATCATGAACAATCATTATGGCACACGTCGTGTTATAATAACATTCACCATTCACGTCTCGTACCATAATGATCTAACTGTTATCCCATCCTCGTCGCCACTGTTGTAGTTTTCTAGGTTCCGGGATATTGAATTCAGTCGATTGTTATTTATGTATCTATTTAGGGATTTTCCACAATCTTATCTTTCCAAACGTAATATCTATTCGTCCGAATCTACCTCCTACATAACATTTCTAATTAACTAAAACTAAGGTTATCTGTTACAATGATACCACTCCACCATAGACCAGTGTAACCAACTCAAGACTGAGGCCTATTTTGCGAGCAAAGATCAAGCATTCTACCAATATGGTATGGAGAGGTTAAAGAAACGTTGGACAGATGGTATCGCCTTGGATGGAAATGTTGCCAATGAATACAAACGAATTTCGCCAAAATATCGTGTGTTTCTTACTTAGTTCGGAAACTTTTTGATCCATGAGATTGAAGCCCTGAGATTGGGGGCTTCAGTACACGGCACCGGTTAGCCCTTTGGTAGCTACACCCCTGTTAGTGAAATGTACGAATCTTTTTAAGGATTGAATGCTAATTCCCTTCAGAGGTTGTTCATCTGGGCAATCTTGTTGAAATCTGCTTAGTCTTTCGCAATCCACCTGGAGCATCCGCGAAGCTCCCAAAATAGAGAACATTCCAAAGGGTACATCGGTACAATCGTGATTTAGGATCCCAACAGTGCCAAACTTCGAGATGGCGGTCTCTGCGCACATAAATACGACAGAATTTGACACCTCGGTGGAGGCGGTTTCCCGCTAGCGGGGGCTATAACGAATGGCCTTGTGACATCATATTTACACCCCAGCCACAAAAATAATATATGTCCGCTCGAATCATTGAACACGACGCCGACGGCCCAACGAGACGCTAGGTTTCGCGATTGTTCCGACGGAGGTTTACGTTGTGATGTCTGTAACTTTCGAGTTTCGAAACTATTTCATTCGTTATAAGTAACCATTGAAGGATACTTCGGGAGATGAATTCATCACTAAATGGTTCCTACAGAAATATTTTTTGTTCTTCTGAAATTTGTCACAAATTGCTAACAAAAAATTATTCTTAAGATTTTCGCTTGGTTTCTAATTAAGGAGTGTGATTTAGTGTGGATTCATGCGGCATCATTTAACACTTTTCAAGTAATAAGTATAAGACTGCAATGATGAATTAACAAGTTTAAAAATGTAGCATTCATGCACTAAAATTGATAATTGGATGCGCACAAGTCGGCGACTCAGGGCATTAATTTTCCAAAATAACCTCTGTTCCCTTGATAATCGAAAAGAAGTGAATAAAATTCCATTTTTAAATGCGATATTGAGGAATAATCAAATATTTCAAGAAGTGAGGTTATATTTATGTCATCGCATCGACTAATCTGAGTTCACCTGCGCACTAGTTGCGTACAAGTACTAAATCCGGTTCAATTAAAGTAGAAAGTTAAAAGTTGGGCAACTTCTACTTGTTGTTTGTTAATTGATGATTGTTACTTGACTGCATGAACACTCTCATTGAAAAATAAGAAATTCAAATTTTACTTGCTAGTTGTAATTGTTAATTGTTACTTGATACTTATTAATTTGGACTGCAGTGAGAGCGGCATAAAGCTGCGAAAAGTTCCGAAATCAGTCCTTTCAGGACAAGCAAAAAATGGTTTTATAAGTCATTTATTTTCTAAGGAATATTTTCCCGGATTCTTATTTTCCTACCATTTCCCCGAGAACAAGCGGTGACGTCATCGATAATTTTGGGCGCTCTTGTTCCTCGGAACATAGTGCATATCGATTTGCCTAAATGTCTGTAATTTTCGAATTTTTGGATGGATATGGTCTTTGGTTCGACTCACCGATCAAGAATTCGTGGTCAAAATCGATTCTGTCCGCCGGCCCACCGTTAACACGATAATTCTCGAACGGAATGAGATAAACAGTTGAAAGGTAGGTTTGGGAGATAAATATCTCGGTTATGTTTGTTATTAGGCAAAATAGGAGAAACGAAAAAAACAATTTTTTTTTTACATTACAAATTTGAATTCTATTTTTTGGCGCTCTTGTTCCTCGGAACAGAGTGCTTATCAATTTGCCCAAATGTCTGTAAATTTCGAATTTTTGGCTGAGAATGGCCTCAAACCGGTCTGGCCGGCCGGCCGCTAACACGATAACTCTCGAACGAAAGGAGTTAAGGGATTGAAATTCGCAGGGTTGGTTTGGAGCGCAAATATCTCGGACAAGTTCGTCAACGGACGAAATCCAACAAGCGCTTTCGGCGTTATGGCCGTTTTTAGTAAAAATATTTTTTATGAATATTTCCGGAACCGATCACTCGGTCTATCTGAAATTTAGTATCAAATTGTAGAACAATGACCTTTATTTGCATGCGAAGTTTTGTATTGATCGGGTTGCCGTAAAGTGTGGAAAACATTTTTATAAATTTTGTTTCTACAATAACTCCCGAACAGAATGAGCTAGGCATTTGAAATTTTCAGAGTAGATTTGGGAGATAAATATCTCGGTTGAGTTCGTTATTGGGCAAAATAGGCCAGATGGTTTCGGAGTAACGAAAACAAAAATTTTTTTTACGTTATGAATTTTTTTTTTACATTACAAATTTTTTTTTTTAAGATGCAGTTTCACCATATAAATCCATTGATATCATTTTAAACTTTAACAAGCTGATACTTTCGGAGATATGATTTTCCGAAATTTCAATAATGAATCGTACTTTATGTTTTCACAGAATGTCATAATTATTCTATCTATGAATTATTATATGATCTGTGTTCATACTCGTATATGTCATCCTATTCTACATAAGAGAGTCAAATTCATTTTAGCTATTTAAATTTGATTTCTTTCATGGCAGTTCTATTATAAGAATACATTGATATCATTCCCAACTCTAAGAAACCAATACTTTCGGAGATATGATGTGTTAAAGTTTGAACAAGAGCGCCAAATCTCCTGTCCACACGGCTTGAACCAATTTTCTAAAATGCTCTAACAATCTAATACTTTCGAAGATAAGATTTTTCAAAATTTCAATAATTCGTAATAATTCTATGAGTTCACAGAAGGCTGTAATCGAAAATTAACTTCCGTATTTGTATTCATGCAGTGATCTGTGTTCATACATCATCAGTGTCATCTTACCTACTGATAAGAGACATGTCATATTTATTTCTGATTCTATTCAAAATTCGTTACTCATGATATAAAATTCCCTCTATTGTAGAAAACAAAGTATGATTGAATGCAAAATGACCAATGAAATAACCTCAGTTACCGTAGAATTATGAGGATCATAGAATATTATGATTTTTGGGAGATAATATAATGCCCTTGGATAATCCATATGATTATGGAAATATGTATATACTTTGGTAAGTTTATCAAATTGGATTCAGAATATCTCCAGTAAAAACAAAACTGGAATATTGGCTAAGTTTCAATTGATATAAAATAATTTTCAGAGTAGATTTGTGGAATGAATATGTCGGATAAGTTCGTTATTGGGTAGAATCTGTCGGGTGGTTTCAGATGATGAATTTTTGGCACCCTTTTTTTTTCAAGTTACTCTTTTTGATTTTAATTTCTTCTATGATGCAGTTCTATCATAAGAATCCATTTATATCATTCCCAACTCTGAGAAACCAATACTTTCGGAGATATGATTTGTCAAAGTTCGAATAAGAGCGCCAAAGCTCCAAAACACGAACTTCTTTGCGCATGTTCTAAAGAAAAGCGTGTTATTATTTTGTCCAAATGTCTGTAATTGTCGAATTCGAATAATTGGTCACATTTAATCCTGTCCGGCCGACCTCCCGCAGTCTGTTGCTACGATACCTTTAGAACGGATAGAGATGTATGTATATATGTTTTAGGTAGGTTGCGCATACAAGTTTTTCTTCATTTCACGTTTCAGAAACTATTTTCCAGATCCGGCTTGAATTCCGCACAAACCTGCAAGCCGAATTATATTTTCCCAATATTTTCAAAAACACAGATCCGATAAAATTGAAATCTTAGTAGTCGGTTGTAAAAGGAAGGGCTTGCACGTTCATGCAATATTTCGTGAGGGCGTGTGACGCGTGAATGGGCAAAAGAACAAGCACACAAAAGCTCCTGATATCACGTAAGTGATTTTAAGATTTTTTTTACAATTTCTACTGAAAGTCCATGTCAAATTTGATAGAAATAAATCATAGACAACATATCAAATGAATATAAGAACATATGAAATAATTTACCGATCGATCTAATATTCCAACAATTCTCTAGAAAATAAATTCTATAAAATCATATGAAAATGTGCGGTCCAACATGCAGGTGCGCTTAACATTCGGCTATAAATAAGAATAACATAATTTCACCCCATAGACCCAAATTTCCGTTGATCTTTCGTAACCCAAAAAGGACCAACATTGACGGACCCTTATGATCTGTTGAAATTTCAAATCGAACATGTCAATACATTCCTTTGTGCTCCATTGCCGCGAAACACCCCTCTATAACCTCCAAATCGGCATAATTAACGTAGCCGAATAAAGGAATGGACCTTCTGGGATGTTGAAAAGAAAATCGAAAAATCGACAGGTTCACCGTCTCACTCGATGCTCATTATACATTGGGAGGGTAGTCCGCGTTCCTTTCTCATCAGCAGGAAGACGTAGTGATTGTAAGGTCGGTTACTGTAATTGCAGGGAGATTCTCACAGTCCCCTGTTGTGCTTTCTCCGCTGCAGTTCTGGGGCAAGGAAACGCTTTCGAGGACACACTTTCGCCAGTCTGAGATAAAAAATTGTTTCAACAGTAAAAACACAAGGGCTTTTTTGGCGCTCTTGTTCCTCGGAACAGAGTGCTTATCAATTTGCACAAATGTCTGTAATTTTCGAATTTTTGGCTGAAAATAGTCTCGAATGATTTGGTTCGACTCACTGATCAAGAATCCGTGGTCGAAATCGATTCTGTCCGGCCGTCCGGCTGGCCGGCCGTCCGTTAACAAGATAACTCTGGAACGAAAGGAGTTGAATTTGCAGGGTAGGTTTGAAGCGTAAATATCTCGGACGAGTTCGTTAACGGGGGAAATCCATCAAGCGGTTTCGAAGTATGGCCATTTTTACTAAAAACGTTTTTTATGAATATTTCCGATACCGATCACTCGATCTATCTGAAATTTAGCATCAAATTGTAGAATCATGACCTTTAGACGGATGTAAAGTTTTTTATTGATCGGGTTACCGTAAAGTGTCAAAAAAAAAATTTGAAAATTTTTAAATTTTGTTTCTACAATAACTCTCGAACGGAATGAGCTACGCAGAGATAAATATCTCGGTTGAGTTCGCTATTGGCCAAAATAGGCGAGATGGTTTCGGAGTAACGAAAACAAAATTTTTTTTAACGTACAAATTTCAAAATAATTTTTTTTTAAGATGCAGTTTCACCCTAAAAATTCATTGATATCATTTTCAACTCCAAGAAGCTAATACTTTCGGAAATATGATTTCTCGAAATTTCAATAATGAATCGTACTTCTATGTTTTCACAGAATGCTATAATTATTCTATCTATGATTTATTAGTTCATACTCGTTTATGTCATCCTGTTCTATAAGAGAGAGTCAAATTCATTTACGGAATTTTCATTTGATTTCTTCCATGGTGCAGTTCTCATTCTCAGATTGCTCATTTAATCTTTATAAATAAACTATTGTTTGAATTGAATTTCCTTTATGATGCAGTTCTATCATAAGAATACATTGATATAATTCTCAACTCTGAGAAACCCATATTTTTGGAGCTATAATTTGTCAGTTTGAACAAAAGCGCCAGAAAGCTGTCCACAGGGCTTGAACCAATTTTTATAGGATAAATTTCTCTTTGTAACGAAATAGTTTTGCCAATCAGGAATTTCAAGAGAAAAACCGACAGGATAAAATCGCGAGACCGTAGGCCGAGAGATTTATCTAATGTCTGTTTTTCGAATGAAATTTCTGAGCAAAACTTTGAGTTTAAAGAAGAAATTTGTTCGATAAAAATAAAATGGTTCAAGCACTGACGTGAGGTAAGGAGCTTTTGCGCACATGTTTTATTGTCCATTCTCCTGTATTAGACGCTCTTAATCGAATTTATCATAGTAAATTCGTGCGCAAAGCAAAGCTCCTGACTTCACGTCAGTGAATTTTTATTTTTCGTAATTTTTCTAGAACTTTCTGGGGGTACGGTTCTCACAAAATTTTACACACGTCTTACTGTCGATATTCTACAACTAGTTACCTACCAAGCTTCAATTCGATAGCTATATATCGTCGTTGCGCCTTCAAAACGCGACATGTGCATATATTGTGCGAAATGCGTTAAGTGTATATTTCGATTAAGAACTGTGCAAGATGGATATTTCGTTAAAAGCTGCCATGTAATAATAACACTAGATTCGGTTCCAGTTGGATTTGATCGAAAAGCGACAAGTACGAAATCGAAAATATGCTCCTGCAAACACGCTAAGTGTATGAATGCACAATTTATCAAAACTCACATGTCGCTTTTTGAAGGCGCAACGACGATATTTTTAGTTATCTAGGAAATAGTATTCCAGGTGGGTATAACTCCGAAACCGTTTGGCCGTTTATGCCCAAAAACGAATTTAACTCTCCCATTCGGATACGCAGCCTACCCTGAAAATCGCAAGTCCCTATTTCCTTTCATTCGAAAGTTATCGACAAAACGGTCACCCATCCAGCTACTGAAGTCACACAATGCTGCTCGGATCTCCAAAAATATAGATCCGATCGTGTCCAAACTTCGAACTTGGCAGTTAAGTTAGGTCCTGAAGGCTCTTGCAAAATTTCACCGGACGAATAGTTCCTTGCATATAGAATTTGTTTCAATGATTTTTTAAAAATTTTCTAGTGATATGATCCTCACGAAATTACGCAAGAATTTTTTCGTCGGCATTCGACAACTAATAAACATTGTTGAATTTAATCGATTCCGTATTTTTCGAGTTATTGAGTTGCATTCAGATGCACAACCTAACCTGAAAATTTCAAGTCGCTATCTCTTTCCGTTGGTAGGTTATCGTGATATAAATAATATGTTTTAATAATTTTTAGCGCGTATGTTCTGGGGAACATTGCGTTATCATTTTGCCCAAATGTCTGTAATCTTCGAATTTTCGCCGAAATTGGTATCAAACGATTGAGTTTGATTATCTGAAGAAGAATTCGAGGACAAATTTGATTCTGTCCGACCTGCCGTCCGTCTGTTGCCACGATAACTTGAGAACGGAATGAGATAGCGACTTGAAATTTTCAGGGTAGGTGGCGCATCCCAATACGACGGACAAGTTCATTAATGGGCATAATCGACCCAATGGTTTCCGAGTAATAATTTCATTTTCAACTAATATAAATCCGATCGAATTGAAACTTGGTGAATAGTTGTAGAATATGAACTTAAGCACGTTTGTAAGGTTTTGTGAGAATCGCAATACTAGAAAATTAAAAAGTAGTAGTTGGCAGATGGAAGGGTGACCATTGCCTCGATAACTTTCGAACAAAAGGAGATAGGGACTTGCAATTTTCAGGGTATGTTGCGTATCCGAATGGGAGTGTTCATTTCGATTACGGGCATAATCGGTCCAACGGTTCCAGAGTTATACCCACTTGGAATATTATTTCCTCGATAACTCAAAAAATATAGACTCGATCGAATTGAAGCTTGGTATCTAGTTGTAGAATATCGACATAAAGAGGTGTTTAAAATTTTATACGAACCGTACTCCTCAAAAATTCAAAAAATATTATGAAAACAAAAATGGTTCAAGCCCTAATGTGAAGTCAGGCGCTTTTGCACGCATGTTCTATTGTCCATTCTCCAGTATTGGAAACGACTTAATCGAATTTACCATGGTAAATCCATACTCTCATATTATGCCATTTAAAAACATTTTACGCACTTAATGCAAAAATAACTATTTGCACACGAGGCGGAAAAGTGTTACTTTGGCAACCCAAATGCGTGCGGGTAAATACTACTTTGCGAGCGCTCGTAGGAAGAAGCATTTGTTGAATCAAATATGTCATATTGGACGTATTTTGATGTATTGAAAGAGATATTTTCACACTACAGCTGCCAAAGTAGATTTTTTTGCTCTCTACTGAATGAAGGTTTTATTTGTAAAATTTATATGAAATCGGTATTTAAACGCAATATCGGATCGAAATGCTTATAATATGGCATGATGGACGTATTCTAAAAATTGGAATTGGAAAGTATAAACTATAATAGCAGCTAAAATTTATAACTATCTGCCGGAGGACCTGAGGGGGGTTCGGAGCCCAAGTGCTTTCATTAGAAAGTGTAGGCACTTTGACTACATCAACTGCCATACACTGATAAAATGTATTTAGATATGGATATATAAACAAGTACATATGTGTATTTCATTGATATGAAGGACGTAGCTTCATATAAGAAAAATATGAGAATAACCTACTCCTATAGTGTTTATTTTAGCATTCTATAGATCACTCAGTGCACATACAGGTACTCAGTACTTAGGTGTACTTAACTGATGATCTCATATAGCAATACGATGTATTTGTCAATAGACGATGTAATAATAATATAATATGTAATAGGTAATAATATAATATAATAATAGATATAATATAAAATAATAATAATAATAATATAACATTTTCAGTTTCAGAATATGGAATGTGATAACTGATAAGTTGAATTCTTAGAACATAGTTCTATGTTCTAAGGTTAAATTAGAAAACAACGTGCACCATTGATGGAAGAATAACGACTTCAATGAATTCATAAAATTTTCATGTCATTTTTTGACTTATATATCACTGAAATTTTGCGAGAGCCTTCAGAACCTTCAAAAATTTTACAGCCAAGTTCTAGATTCAAATTGGATCAGATCTATATTCCTGGAAAAATTGTAAAATATAATTTTATTTTCCTGGAATTCAAGCAGCCTTTGACGAGTACAGTACCTGGATCAGTGACCACTCTAGCTATAAATTTGAACAAGCGCACTAAAGCAGACTAACCTCACGTCAGTACTTCTGCAACTTTTTTTTCAGTATGGTATTATATGAAGTCCGTGAGTTAAAGATCGAATAGTCAACTGAAGTTCGATTCAGAAGAAGGAACCGGTATATTTCCAAAGGAAATATCCAACCTTTGTATAAAGTTCTATTCGAAGGAATCTGAATAGACCTTGGGGATAATTTGTCCACGTCAATAATGTATTCCACGCCGAAAAACAATAGCCTTTTGATAAATGTGAATAAAAGAAATCTTAACTTTTCCCAAAACACCCCAAATTTAAGAACAAAATGCTCAGTGAATTATTTCATAAGAATGCCTTGAATTCTGCATGTCCACCCCTAATGAATTGATGGGTGGAACTGTGTTCTTTTCTCAGCAGCAGGGTAGCCCATGTGATTGAACGTTAGGTTACAGTAATTGCGAGGTAGTTCTCATGGAACACCCAGTTTATTCTGAGGGATGTTTCGGGGCGCGGAAGCGTTTTCAAGACACACTCCCTTAGGGTATTGCGAAGAAAGCTTCGCCGCTTGACTATTGACTACTTGGTCTTGAATAAAAGAAATGTACGTGTATGCAAATTGACTCCATTTATCCTTGAAATATTTTCGTTTTGATACTAGTTTTGGGGATGATCAGAAGGGTGCCAGTGCGGCCGAGAGAAACTTACATTGATGAATGAATGATGGAAAGAAGACTGTTCAGACTTCTTGTCAAAATCCTACTACATGCACGGAAAGAAATCTATTATCAAACCAAGAATCAAGATATTCTTGGAATATTCGAGTTGTTTCGAGTATATATTGGATTGGAACAAGTATAAAGGGAAAATTTGTATACTTGGAATGAATTTATTTTACTTCAAAAACTTATACTTAATTGAAGAATGAACTTCTCTATCCGAGTAAATGATCAATTCATTTCAAACCATTCAGTTCAATCAATTCGAGAGTTCTTCTATATTTCAGGTAACTATATGATATCTTAAATTCGAAAATATAATACTCTTAGTTCGAGAATTGCAACATCCTTATTCCATATTATATATCCAAGGAGTTGGTTTTCTTGAAATAATAACTTCTACTAAAACATATCATGAAGTTATGAATTGAATTTTGGAATTATCACTTTTATGTATGAGGTATTTTTTAATTCATTATTTTATTTATCCAGCATATTCAGCCAAAACAGATTAAATCGACCATGTATTGCCAGCAAAACGTTCAGAATGAGCTAATTATAAAAATGTAATTAAAACAAATATTTGATTTCTAATGTCAAAATTATTTCGCGATAACTTTCCTTTTACGTTTTGTAGAGATATTATCTTCAAAAATAAGTCTATGAGAAATCTCTGAATTTTCCATAAAATGAGTGCAAGAGTCTTAGTGAAATACATATACAGTGCATCCCAAGTTCGAGTGCTTATTAGACGTTTCTGGAGAACTGGACCTATTTGATATCTGAAAAGTGGGACTATGATATTGTACGACATGCCCTACCGACCTAAAATATTATTAAAGCCTGAACACTGTATACAGGGTATGAAAATAAATTTCTCGAAAACTTTTTTTTTCTGATTTTTTCGTTTCTGATATGACCGATTGTTCAATTCTGAATATCTTTCTATTCGAATTGTTTCTAAAATATCGAAAAAAAACTGAAAAAAAATGTACATATATGCATTGTTACTATTATGTTCCTTATTCCTCTGCTCAATATCTTACGTTTTAGAAGAAGAAGAATGTGGATATATTATGCATCATATGAAATTCAAAAAACTCGTCACAGGGTGTTTCACATATTGTGTCAGAAATGGTGATGAGAATTTGCCATAACTTTTGGATTCAACAATGAAGAATACCGATATTTCCATGAAGAGATAATGCCTTCAGAATCAATATTTTGAAAGTTATTCGAGATTTTGTACTTCACGTTATGCGTAGAGTCAATTGCATGCAATGCACATTGATTCCTATGAATGCATCGCCCTAACAATAATCTGTGACCATAGAAAATCAAATATTCTAGTAATTTATGATTGAAGGGTGTATCTAATCTTATAATTTGAAACTTTTGCAGGATGTAGTTTAATGTTAATTAATTTTTGACACAGTATTTGGAACACCCTGATGTGACGAGATTTTCAAAATTCACTATTCACACATTTTTCTACTTCGAAGACGTGAAAACGTTTTATGCTTAAGATATTGAGTGTAGGAATAACGAAGATGATACCGACAACGCAGTTCCAAATTCTTTTTTCATTTTTATTTCGATATTTCAAAAACTAATTCGACGAATGCAATGATTCGAATGGAAAGATATTCTAAAATGAATATCATATCAGAGAAGACTCGAACTGGGTCCCCAGTTCGTATATATATCTTTTTCCAAATCGATTTATAATACAATATTATGCCCCAGTGAAGTAAAACTATTAGAGAGAAAAAATCATCACACGAAGTGACTCAACAAAGATCATCAAATCTGTTACATTCTGGAAAATATTCCTGTTATTTAGGAATTCCGTAATATTGAAAGAGACAGGAAAGTTGTTGAACAATTCGTTGATTATCAAAATTTGTGTGAAACCATTAGTTATCTTAATGAAATTTTCATTCACTTGATTCAAGTGTAATATTTAGCAATATACTAACTCGCCAATTCTTCTTCCAGTAGTTAGCCAATGAAAACTCCCTAATCCACCTGCGACCATTTTTATCGTATTCCAAGTATATGAATTTCTGCATCCACTAGATTCAAGTAAATTATTCAGCAATATACTGAAAAGCGCCCTCTACGAGATCTATGCGGTTCGCGAATGGGTATATCACTCTTGACTTGATTCGAGTTGTTCGTAACGCGTCTTTTAAGGAGTTAATTTGCTTAGTGTTTCAGAAAAGGTTTTAATATTGTTTGGTTAAATATGTGAAACTTAATGAGAGAATGGGGATGCTCGGACAGTGTTATAAGGATATTTCAAGGTAAGTCCAGTATTTATTCAAATTTATATTGTGATTCAGAAGAAAAAGATTAATTCTGGTATAATCTTATACGTTTCAAACCACAAATCTATTTTCTCTTGAGTCTTCAAATAATACTCTTAGTAGTCTTGGTGCTCATCTTTTAAATTTCTGACATGATTCGTTACCAAAAATACTTATCCTGTTTCATTGAGAATACCACTTTTTCAGAACACGATTTTTGGTGCTCTTGTTCCTCGGAACAGAGTGCTTATCAATTTGCCCAAATGTCTGTTATTTTCGAATTTTTGGCTGAAAATAGTTTTAAACGATTTGGATCGTCTCACTGATCAATAATCCGTAGTCGAAATCGATTCTGTCCGGCCGGCTGGCCATTAACACGATAACTCTCGAACGAAAGGAGCAAGAGGATTGAAATTTGCAGGGTAGGTTTGGACCATAAATATCTCTGACCAGTTCGTCATAGGGTAAAATCCACCGAGCGGTTTCGGAGTTATAGCCGTTTTTAGTGAAAAGATTTTTTATGAATATTTCCGAAACTATTATGTCGATCTGTCTGAAATTTAGCATCGAACTGTAGAATAATAACCGTTATATGCATGCGAAGTTTTGTATTGATCAGGTTGCCGTAAAGTGTAAAAAAAAAATTTTTAAGTTTCAAAGTTTTGTTTCTACAATAACTCTCAAAACAGAATGAGCTAGGCAGTTGAAATTTTCAGAGTACGTTTAGGAGATAAATATATCGGTTGAGTTCGTTTTTAGGCAAAACTGGCCCGATGGTTTTGGAGTAACGAAAAAAATTTTTTTTTTTACATTACAAATTTCAAATTCGTTTTTTTTAAGATGCAATTTCACCATGAAAATTCATTGATCTTATTTTCAACTCTAATAAGCTAATACTTCCGGAGATATGATTTTTGAAATTTCAATAATGAATTGTACTTCTATGTTTTTCACAGAATGTTGTACTTAATTATTCTATCTATGAATTATTATATGATCTGTGTTCTTACATGTCATCATATTTTCCTATGAGAAGGTCTGTTTGACTTTAATTCCTCTCATGATGCAGTTCTATCGTAAGAATCCATTTATATCATTCCCGGAGACCAATAATTTCGGAGATATGAATTGTCAAAGTTTGAACAAGAGCGCCAACGCTGCTGTCTACAGGGCTTTCCCACATTTGTTTTAACCTTCATCAATTTTCTTCGATGCTTTTGAGATATACAGGGTGCGGCTTTCAACTTGAGACGGTAAATTATCTCAGAAACTTTGTACTTTAACTAAAATGTTTCAAGTGAAAGTTGTTAGGTATAAAGGAAAAAAAATTGACATTTTTTAAACTTGACTTCAAGGTTATTTCAAGATCAACTTGATTTTTGTAAATAGAAAGGCATATTCTTAAGAGCAGATTCTCATTATTCATATAGAAGGAGTAACTTTTGTTTGAAACTTATTTCATCGGATTTCAAATTCACATGAGAAATGCCTGCAGGGATATAGATGCGATGTAATGAGTCATATATTAAAAATGTGGGAAACCCGTGTGGACAGCAGCTTTGGCGCTCTTATTCAAACTTTGACAAATTATATCTCCGAAAGTATTGATTTCTCAGAGTTGGGAATGATATCAATGGAATCTTATGATAGAGCTGTATCATAAAATAAAATAAATTAAATAAGAATCCATTGATATCATTCCCAAAGCTCCTGTCCAAAGGGCTTTCCCACTTTTTCAATTTGGCTTCTGTGTGTCAATTCTCAAGAATTTTCGTAATTGAATTCAAAACATAGGTCTATGACTCATCTCATGTTGGATTTATATACATCAGGAAATTATAATTAGAGTATTCTGTGAAATCATATAGAATTGAGAATAATTATTGAAATTTTGAAAAAACATATTTCCGAAAGTATTAGTTTGTTAAAGTTTGGAATGACATCAATGGATTTTTACCAATAACGAACCTAACCCAGATGTGTATCTCCTAAACCTACTCTGAAAATTTCAACTGTCTGGCTCATTCCTTTCGAGAGTTATCGTGTTAATGGACGGCCTGCCGGACAGAATCGATTTTGTTACCATGGATTCTTGATCAGTGAGTCCAACCAAATCGTTTAAGACCATTTTCAGCCAAAAATTCGAAAATCACAGACATTTGGGCAAATTGATAAGCACTCTGTTTTGAGGAACAAGAGCGCCAAAAATTGATAAATGTATCGAAGTCCATCCATCATTTTGAAAATTTACTGATATGATATGAAATTATTAAAAACATAATTATTATCAAAATTATTTTTAATTTTTTCCAACTGTTTAAATAAAATTTAGTTCAATATATTGAAATCCGATGAAAAAAGACCAGATCCACAACCTCAAGAGGAAACAAGGAGAAATTCGGCCCATCATGGAAGAATCACAACCAAAAAGTCATTTCATGGAGAACTTATTGGAATTTTGTATATATTGTTTTTTTCATCATTAATATTTTCTGCAGGACCGGAACCGGAAGCGGCCGTCCAACAAACCAGCAAAACCTTCTTCACCCCGTGACGCAACCTCTGGGAAGGGAGGAGTTATACGTTCAGATCCAGGAGTTCCCAACACAACCAAATGCTACCAGAACAGGGACATTCCCACTCTTGCCACTCTGCTGAATGGCATATTTCCATCATACATATATTGAACCCTTTCTTCGTTCTAGTTACTCTAGTTAGTCTTGACATATTCGGGATCGTGAATTCATATACGAATCGTCCGTCACATTTTCCATCCTTTGTAGATAGTAAATAAATGTCAGTAGCTCACTACTAAAACATAATTCGCCTGACTCATTCTTTGGTCGTATTAGAAAAATTTGTTATTTGTGGCTCTTCTGATGTTACTTTTTATGTTGATAGTTCAGAATATTAACGAATCTTTATGTGATCAAATATGTGATAATATACCTATTCTTTTATAGGATTATGATTTTTGTGCATGGAATGGAATGTTCATTTTCATTACTTTTTTTCCCAGCTCAATTATAATAATTGTATTATTATTATTATTAATTATTGATTATTATTATTGTGATTCTTTGTACCTAGTCAGGTTGTTTTATTTGTTGAATAACTCAGTAGCATTTTCTTTATATTTGTTCTCATTGATTTGTATTTTTTATATTTTTGTTTTGTTCGTGTTTCTTTTAGAAGAATAATAAATGTGTTTTCAAATAATGTAAACCTCGTTTCATAAATATAATCCTTATTCTAAAATCATAGCAATGGGCAGTCTTCAAATAATTCAAAAGATTGAACTGACTCTCATAGTAAAACCTCAAAATTAATTCTAACGAATATCTCTAGGTCCTCAGAACAAGCATAAAATAGATTTTCAATTGATACTATAAATTACTTATTTCAACATACATTCATTCTTCGGTAAGAGAATAATTAGTCTTCGAATTAAGTATAAGATTGATTTTTACAGAGTAGAGTAAAAACTAACATGAAGAAATCCAATTTTTCCTCCTGAGAACATACTAAATTCAAACTGAATATTCAGAATTCTCATTGGTTCAGAGTGAGAATATAAATGGATTGAATGAAACTGGTATTTATTTCTTGCAAGTGGACCGAAAACTAAATCTGAAGTTATAATTTACTTCACAAAAATTGTTTTCTAAAGACGAGTATTAAATAAGATTCGATTTGAAAATATGATATGCTCATTTCAACATTTCCGTAATGTTGGATTAAGTAAATTTATAACGTTCATTCAAGTTTTTGGTATCTTTCCTTCAAACGAAGAATCCACTGATATTAAGATGTACAATAATTCATTTTGAAACAATGTTTCACTTGTACGAAACATTCTAAATACTCATTTCAACAATTTTACTATACTTTCACGGAATATTTAAATATTCTTGAATCAATAAAACGTAATTTATTAAATTCAAGTATATGATCTACTCAGACGAAACAATTAGTTTATTTGAATTCTGAGAATAAAGTATATTTGAATCAACTACATCATATTCTTGCTCATATATGACTCTATCGTTTACTTCAATCGAATATTATTCACTTAGTTCGAGAATAGATTTCTTTCCGTGTGTATACAGGGTGTCCCGGGAAGAATGCGACAAACGGATACTATGAATTAATGTCATCAGGCTGGACTAGTATCAAGAGGATTTAATCGCCTGAGTGCCTTCGTTTCGGATATACAGGGTGATGTTCATCTTAGGAGTGAAATTTCACACTTCAATAACTCTTGAACTAATCGACCGAATGATTTGAAATTTTGAAGTTTTGTAGCCCACTCGAATTTACCATAGTAAATTCGAATTAAGTGTCCAATACAGGAGAACGGACCACATAAATTACCATGGTAAATTCGATTAAGGGTGTCCAATACAGAAGAATGGACAATAGAACATACGCGCAAAAGCTTCTGACTTCACGTCAGTGCTTGAACCAATTTTTTTTAAATATTATGCCTATTAACAAACTTAATTGTCACTTTCAGTGCACAACCAAGTGGCTATCTCTATTCGTTCTCAGGTTATCTCTTACATATTTGTGCCAGCATTCTTCAACTAATTACCAAGTTTCAATTCGTTCTGTATTATTTGAAATAAAAAAAAATTGGTTCAAGCCCTGTGGACAGGAGCTTTCTGGCGCTCTAGTTCAAACAGACAAATTATATCTCCGAAAGTATTGGTTTCTCAGAGTTGAGAATTATATCAATGTATTCTTATGATAGAACTGTATCATAAAGGAAATTCAATTCAAATAATAGTTTATTTATCTTGATCAAATGAGCAATCTGAGAATGAGAACTGCCCCATGGAAGAAATCAAATTGAAATAGCTGAAATGAAGTTGACTCTCTCTTATAGAACAGGATGACATATACGAGTATGAACACAGAGCATATAATAAAGCTTATATAGAATAATTATAGCATTCTGTGAAAACAAATTCCGAAAAATCATACGTCCGAAAGTATTAGCTTGATGGAGTTGAAAATGATACCAATGGATTTCTATCGTGGAACTGCATCTTAAATACAAATTGATTTTGAAATTTGTTACTTAAAAAAATTTTTTTTTTGTTACTCCGAAACCATCTGGCCAATTCTGCCCAATAACGAACTTAACCGAGATATTCATCTCCCTAACCTACTCTGAAAATTTCAACTGCCTAGCTCATTCCGTTCGAGAGTTATTGTAGAAAATTTTTTTTTTTTAATTTTCAAAATTTTTTTTTTAGACTTTGCGGTAACCTGGTCAATACAAAACTTCACTTGCGTATAAAGGTCATGATTAACTACAATTTGATGCTAAATTTCAGATAGATCGAGTGATCGCTTTCGGAAATATTCATAAAAAATGTTTTTAATTAAAATCGGCCATAACTCCAAAACTGCTCGATGGATTTCGCCCATTAACGAACTCGTCCGAGATATTTATGCTCCAAACCCACCTTGTAAATTTAAATCCTCCAACTTCTTCCGTTCGCGAGTTATCGTGCCTAAGGCCGGCCGGACAGAATCGATTTCGGCCTCGGATTCTTGATCAGTGAGTCGAACCAAATCGTTTGAGACCATTTTCAGCCAAAAACTCGAAAATAACAGACATTTGGGCAAATTGATAAGCACTCTGTTCCGAGGAAGTAGAGCGCCAAAAAGTTATGGTGGCAAAGGCCGGCCGGAAATAATCAAATTTGAACTCAAATTCTTCATCAGTGAGTCAAACCTAATCGTTTTAGACCATTTTCAGTAAAAAATTCCAAAATTACAGACATCTGAGCAAATTGATAGCACGCTGTTCCCTAGACCATGCACGCAAAAATGAATACGGCGTTGTATGCTGGTTCAGTTATGTTTGATATTCAGATTGAATTCTCTCGTAATTCTGCGGATTTCTATTTTCAATCGAGATTTTCAAGCAATATGTAAATCAAAAATTGGTTCAAGCACTGACGTGAAGTCAGAAGCTTTTGCGCGTATGTTCTATTGTCCATACTTCTGTATTGGACACCCTTAATCGAATTTACCATGGTAAATTATGTTGTCCATTCTCCTGTATTGGACACTCTCAATTCGAATTTACCATGGTAAATTCGAATTAAGTGTCCAATACAGGAGAATGGACAACATAATTTACCATGGTAAATTCGATTATGGGTGTCCAATACAGAAGAATGGACAATAGAACATACGCGCAAAAGCTTCTGACTTCACGTCAGTGCTTGAACCAATTTTTTTTGTCGTGATTTTTTTAAATTTTCTAATAGTACGGCTCTTAAAATTTTTTATTCGTAATTTTTTTCAATTTTCTAGGGGTATGGTTCCTACAAAATTTTAAACACGTCTTTATGTTGATTTTCTACTACTAGTTACCAAGCTTCAATTCGATCGAATATTTATTTTTTGAGTTATCAAGGAAATAATAATCCAGGTGGGTATAACTCGGAAACCGTTAGACCGATTATGACCAAAAACGAACTCAACTGTCCCTTCCGGATACGCAACCTACCCTGAAAACTGCAAGTCCATATCTGCTTTCGTTCGAAAGTTATCGAGGCAACGGTCACCCATCTACTGAACTCACACAAAATGCTCGAATCTCCAACAATATGTAACCGATCATATTTAAACTAGAAACTTGGCAGTAGAGTTAGGTTATGGAGGCTCTTGCAAAATTTCAGCAATTTCAAACGAATAGTTACTGATATATAGAATTTTTTTTTTTTATTTTCAATGATTTATTAAAAATTTTCTACAAATGCTATCCTCACCAAATTCTGCAAACATTTCCGCGTTGGCACTCTACAACTAATAACCATGTTTGAATTCAATCGGTTCAGTATTTTTCGAGTTAATGAGGAACAAAAAACCACCAAATTTCAGAAAATTTCAGATGGCTATAACTCTAAAACCGTTTGGCCGATTATGCTCATAAACAAACTGAAATGTCGCGTTCTGGTGCACATCCTAACCTGAAAATTTCAAGCCGCTATCTCTTTCCGTTCTCAAGTTATCATGACAACAAAAATATTTTTTAATAATTTTTTTAAAATTTTCTAGCCATACGATTCACACAAAATTCCACGAACGTGCTTAGGTTCATATTCTACAACTACTCACCAAGTTTCAATTCGATCGGATTTATATTGGTTGAAAACAAAAATATTACTCGGAAACCACTGGGCCGATTATGCCCATTAACGAACTTGTCCGTCGTATTGGGATGCGCCACCCACCCTGAAAATTTCAAGTCGCTAGCTCTTTTCTTTCTCAAGTTATCGTGGCAACGGCCGGCCGGACGGCCGGACGGCCGGACGGACAGAATCAAATTTGACCTCGATTTCTTCATTGGGGAGTCGAACTAAATCGTTTGAGACCATTTTCGTCAAAATATTCGAAAGTTACAGACATTTGGGCAAAACTATAACGCGATGTTCCCCAGAACATACGCGCAAAAATGTTCACATTGCAAGATTTTCATATTTGTCATAGTCATAATAAGTGCTTGAATGGTTTCTTTCTGGGTTTTCTCTCCCAAACTCTGAAGAATATCTATAAAATAAAAAATTTATTATTTTGTGATTTGCTTCTGCGTAAGAAACATAAGATATTTGTCAGAAGCAATCAATGGAACAATGTTGCGTGACAAATAACAACGAAACAACATCAACGAAGAAACAACTATATCGTAACGTTTCGGAGTCTATATCAGACTCCTTCTTCAGACGCTTAGCGAAAAAATCTTCTGAATTATTTTGTTGATTGTTATTCTGAGATTCAAGAATCACAGAGAGAAAACCCAGAAAGAAACCATTCAATGATGAATATACCTACCACAGTATCCTTTAATGATTACTTACAATAATTGCTTCATTATGTAATTCTTCTTATGTATCTTTTTATGTGTGGATTCATGCAGCATTAAATAACAATTATCAAGTAAAAAGTATCAAATAACAATTATGAATTACCACGTACAAAAATGCAGCATTCATGCACTCAAATTAACAATTAAGAAATAAAAACCCACAAGTCAAAGATCGGAGGTATTAATGTCTCAAAATAACCTCTGTTCCCCCTATATTTGAAAACAAGTGTTTAAAATTCATTTTTCCAATGTTATAACACGGAACCCACATAAATACACACCAAATAAATTGAATATTTTACAAAGTAAGGGTATATTTACATCATCGGACTGTCTAATCTGCGTACAGCTGCGTACGAGTTGCGTACAAGTACGAAATCTCGTTCAATTGAAGTAGAAAGTTAAAAGTTGGCGAACTCCTACTTGTTATTTGTTAATTGATAATTGTTACTTGGCTGCATGAACACTCTCATTCAGATATATGAAGTTCAACTTTTACTCTCTATTTGTAATTGTTAATTGTTACTCGATACTCGTTAATTTGGGCTGCATGAATCCACACTATGATATAGTCATGATGATTTACCCTATATAAAGAATGGCTCACTCTTGCAGACAATTTCAGGGAATCATTCGCCTCCAGTTTTCCCCCAGCAGATATCCCGTGATTGTTGTAAAATTCCCCGTCGACTGAAAAGCAACAAATCATAACGTTTATTGTTGGCCTCTGTACAACCAGTTACATCTCTAAACAATCCACGAAAATTGGAAGACGGGACTCTGAAATCCATGTACCTCATCTCAGTACACGCCGTCGTATTTCTCCAGTTGTAATTATCTTTCCCAGTTCGTTTCTCTCATTATCACAGTTTGAATTAAATAATCAGAGAGCGGAAGAACAAACGGACTGTGATAACTTCGTAAATAGGTGTGTTGTGTTGACTTGACTTCGTACGTCTTTCGTTGGAACCCTTATACACTCAATTAAAATGGTCTTGTAAGAGGGGGGGCTGTTTTCCTCTTCTCTTCCTATCCGTATCTTTGGCCCCCCTTCGGGAGGTATTGCATTAGATATTTATCACGCTAGAATGAATGTTTTAATAAACGTAGATAGGAAAAGTTTTGTGTTTCTCTATCCAATCAAGGGTCGAAGCAGACTTCTAAAAGTAGAAGATCCCTTTGTTATTCGGGAAAGGGTTGGAAAGTCATATTGCCTTTTGGTTCATGTTTACGGAGTGTAATCATTATTACTATCGAGAACGAAATCATCGAAAGCATTCTGATTCTAATATGTCAGTTTTTTAAACTGGGTGTATATCAAAGACATCTTGAAGACGTCTTTAAAATCTCAAAGACGCCCAAATGCATCTTCTAGACGTCCATTGCTACAAAACTGAATGTCTTGAACACGTCTTCAAGACGTCCAATGGACATAAATGGACATCTTCAAGATATCTGAAGAATATCCGAGCCGGTGGATATGAAAGAAATCTTTTCTATAACATTAAAAGATTTCGGTATTCTGTACGGTTGAAATGGAATTCAGGAAGTAGATTTGTGTGATTGAATAATCTATAATGTTTTTTTATGTTGTATAACGTGCAGACTCTTCTGTTCCCAACTATGACTGAATAGGAAATACAATTTCCTTGAGATCCTTGAAAAAAATTTAATTTCACTGGCACCTAGAACTGAAACGTATTTTTAGATAATATTCCCATTTTTTCGAAGAAACAACGCGAGTATATTACTAAATATGTACTCTATATTTGCAGGTGTAGTTCTGAAAAAGGTTTTACGGTATATTTTGTTTTGGAAAAAGCGCAAGGTTCATCATATACCTTTTTTGCGCGCATGTTATCATTTTGCCCAAATTTCTGTAATTTTAGAATTTTTTTGCCGAAAATGGTCTCAAACGATTGGGTTCGATTTCTTGATGAAGAACTCGAGCTCAAATTTGATTTTGTCCGATCGGCCGTTGCCAGGATAACTTGAGAACGGAAAGAGATAGCGACTTGAAAATTTCGGGGTAGCTGGCGCGTCCCAATACGACGGTTTGTTAATAGGCATCATCGGCTCAACAGTTTCATTGTAATAATTTTGTCATCAACCAATACAGATCCGATAAAATTGAAACTTGCTAGCTAGTTGTAGAATACTGATACGTGTATCTGAATGCGGCATTTATGTTTGTTAGTAACAATACTGATATTTATGGTACTTAGAGATCCCTTATATCGTTCAAATTGGCCATTGAACATTCAAAGAACGTCATAATTGAAATCTTACCAATAGGTAGGTATCTGAAATCTATATATTTTTGTTTCAATGATAATGAATTAATCGGGAAATTCCGCGAAGGACCAGAAAAAAAGGGCATGTTGTTGGTACTTGTTGACACGTGTTTCTGCTTATTGGCTTCTTTAAAAAAAGACACACAAGAAACTAAGCAAAGCACCAGCCAGTACCAACAACTTGTCCTTTTTGGCGCGCTGTTCAGGTGAATAGAGTGCCTATCAATTCGTCCAAATGTCTGCAATTCTCGAATTTTTGGCCGAGAATGGTCTCAAAAGATTAATTTCGACTCACTGATGAAGAATCCGAGTTCAAAATGTATTCTGTCCGGCCGCCGTCAGCACGATTACGCTCGAACGCAATGAGGTAGAGAGTTGAAATTTTCAGAGGAAGTTTGGAGTTACTCAGCTCTATTCTACACTGTACTACGAATTTGGCATCGATATGTTCCGTTTTCTCAGATTTTAAAATATATGAATACATTTCATACCATTTTAATGAAAGACTATACATAATCACATAATTTTTAATTTCATTGGAATTGAAATACGAAGAAACTTACGCCTTAAGTTACTTAAGATACGATATTTACGAAATTCCGCAAAATTAGTGGGTCGGCATTCTACAAGTAATCACATAATTTTATTGACAGATTTGTATATCTTGAGTTATACAGGAAATAACAACAAATTTTCAGATGAGTATAACTCCAAGATAGTTCGGCCGATTATGCCAATTAACGAAATGTCGCATTCAGATACGCAACTTACCCTGAAAATTGTAAGTGCTAATCTCTTTTCGTTCTCAAGGTATCGTCAGATACATGATACTTTTTGGTGCTCTAGTTCCTCGGAACTGAGTGCTTATCAATTTGCCCAAATGTCTGTAATTTTCGAATTTTTCGATTAAAATGGTCTTAAACGATTTGGTTCGACTCACTGATCAAGAATCCGTGATCCGTGATCAAGAATCCTGTCCGGCCGGCCGTAGGCACGATAACTCTCGAACGGAATGAGCTAGACAGTTGAAATTTTCAGAGTGGGTTTGGGAGATAAATATCTCGGCTAAGTTCGTTATTGAGCAAAATCGGACAGATGGTTTCGGAGTAACAAAAAAAAAAATTTTTTTTTTACAAAGCAAATTCCAAATTAAATTTTTTTCAATAAGCAGTTTTACCATAAAAATCCAATGGTATCATTTTTAACTCTAACAAGCTAATACTTTCGGAGCTATGATTTTTCAAAATTTCAATTATAA
Organism: Halyzia sedecimguttata; assembly: GCA_937662695.2. NCBI lineage: Eukaryota > Metazoa > Arthropoda > Insecta > Coleoptera > Coccinellidae > Halyzia > Halyzia sedecimguttata. Next base: position 32,998,835 of record OW569415.2, read on the forward strand.
TTCGTATTTCAACGTTGTCACAGAATGATATAATTATTCTATGTATGAATTGTCATAATGTCAACTTATTTTCCTGAGACATGACATTATCTAATCAATCGAAGAATTGTGAGCGAAGTGAGAAAAATCTCAGTTGTTTGCTCCGAAATTAGTTTTTCTCAAAAAAGTTTTACACTTCGGAACTGAACATGAAGTAAGAGATCTGAGAGTAGTGAGACTGCTTTTCATCCATAGTTAAGATATAACTCTCGAACGGAATGAGGTAGGTAGTTGAAATTTTCAGAGTAGGTTAGGGAGATGAATATCTCGGTTAAGTTCGTTATTGTGCAAAATTGGCCAGATTTAATTTGATTTCGTCCATGGTGCAGTTCTCAATCTCATGATTGCTCATTTAATCTTGATAAATAAACTATTATTTGAATTGAATTTCCTTTATGATGCAGTTCTATCATATGAATACAGTGATATAATTCCCAACTCTGAGAAACCAATACTTTCGGAGATATAATTTGTCTGTTTGAACTAGAGCGCCAGAAAGCTCCTGTCCACAGGGCTTGAACCCATTTTTGCGCGCGTGTTCCGCAAGGAACAGCGTGCTATCATTTCGTCACAATGTCTGTATTTTTCGAATTTTTTTTCGAAAATGGTCTCAAACGATTGGGTTCGACTCCCTGATGAAGAATTCGAGGTCAAATTCAATTCTGTCCGTCCGGTCCGGCCGGCCGGTCCGGCCGGTCCGGCCGTTAGCACGATAACTCTCGAACGGAACGACTTAGGGCGTTGAAATTTGCAGGGTAGTTTCGTAGCGTAAATATCTCGGACAAGTTCGTTAACGGGCGAAATCGACCGAGCGGTTTCGGAGTTAAGGCCGTTTTTAATAAAAACGTTTTTTATGAATATTTCCGGAACCGATCACTCAATCTTTTTGAAATTTTGCATCAGATTGTAGAATCATGACCTTTATATGCCTGCGAAGTTTTGTGTTGAACGGACGGCCCTAAAGTGGCAAAAAAAAAATTTGAAAATTTGAAAATTTTGTTTTCACGATAACTCGAAAAATACTGATCTGATTAAATTGAAACTCAGTAGTTAGATGCAAAAGACCAAAGCAAACACTTTTGCAAAATTTCGTGATGATCACGTGACATGAAAAAAATAAAAAAATTACTACTATTTTGCGGAATACTTTGCTTTTAATGCCGAAACATATGTTTTTGAGGTTCATGCTGCCCTTTCCGGGCATTTTCCGTATTGCGCATGCGCGGATGAGAAGTCCTTTAACTGCTGTAGTTTTCGTCAGAGAGGATTGGGGTTTTGGGGTGGCGGATGCTATTCCTCCATAGAATTCAGATCCCTGATGAGGGTCTGCGCATGCGTAGATTAAAGATGCGATATCTTCCGAACCACTAGTTTTGGAGAATCGGAGTTTTTTGTAAGGTGTGTTATTTTGAGAGGACTTTTAGCCGCCAGTAGATTGCGCATGCGCAGAAGAGAAGTGACTGTTTTTGGGTTGGATGGGTTATGTTGGGAGTGCTGAGTCGATATTATGAGGTTTTAATAGAATATTCATAGCAATTCAGTGCAAGGACAAGTCAGTTTGAGGGATGTAGCGTTGTTTCCGAGTTAAAGTGTCCGTACCGTGGCCCTGGGGCTAATTTTGAAATTGATGTTACCCCTTACAGGCATTTTTCGTTATGCGCATGAGCAGACCATCAGTAATTTAACTGGTGGTGTTTTCGTCAGAGAGGATTAGGGTTTTGGGGTGGCGGATGCTATTCCTCTATAGAATCCCCTGTTGAGGGTCTGCGCATGCGTGGAATAAAGATGTGATATCTCCTGAACCACTAGTGTTGGAGAATCGGAGTTTTTTGTAAGGTGTGTTATTTTGAAAAGGACTTTTAGCCGCGAGTAGATTGCGCATGCGCAGAAGAGAAGTGACTGTTTTTGGGTTGGATGGGTTATGTTGGGAGTGCTGAGACGATATTATGAGGTTTTAAAAGAATATTCATATCAATTCAGTGCAAGGACAAGTCAGTTTGGGGGCTGTAGGGTTGCTTCAGAGTTAAAGTGTCCTTACCTTGGCCCTGGGGTTAATTTCGAAATGGATGCAACCCCTTACGGGCATTTTTCGTTTTGCGCATGAGCAGACCATCAGTGATTTAACTGGTGGTGCTTTCGTCAGAGAGGATTGGGGTTTTGGGGTGGCGGATGCTTTTCCGCTATAGAATCCCCTGGTGAGGGTCTGCGCATGCGTGGATTCAAGAAGCGATATCTCCTGAACCACTAGTGTTGGAGAATCGGAGTTTTTTGTGAGGTGTGTAATTTTGGGAGGACTTGCAGCCACGAGTATACTGCGCTTGCGCAGACGAGAAGTGAATGGTTTTGGGTTGTTTGGGTTATGTTGGGAGTAATGAGCCGATATTGTGAGGTTTTAAAAGAATATTCATGTCAATTCAGTGCACGGACACAAGTCAGTTTGGGGGAAATAGCGTTGTTTCCGATTTGAAATTTCTGTATGGTGGCCCTGAGGCGAATTTATAAATAACTATATTCGGTAGATCTATATTAAAATGCGTTCGGATTTGGAGAAGATGCCATTTCGTCCCTAACGGAGGACCCACAACCGAATTTTTTTCTGATCTACGGTAAAACTAACAGCCAAACTGTATTGATAGCTATATTTGTTAAAGGAACTTGAAAAAAAAAAAAAAGCACTGACGTGAAGTCAGTACTCTTTGGCGCGCGTGTTCACGGTGGCTAATTTGAATTGAATTATTCAAAATTTAACAGTGCTGTATCTAAGCTGCCATCAGGATAGAGTAACAAAGTTGGAAAAGAACACAAGTGACTCTCCTTAGTCGCACAAGCTCCTAGAAGATTTGGGAGGGTCAGTATAATCCTAATCATGTTTATAGCACGCGCGCAAAAGCAGATTGACTTAACAATGAAAGAAAAAGTGTAAAAAGTCAATCTGCTTTGGCGCACGTGCTATAAACATGATTAGGATTATACTGACCCTCCCAAATCTTCTAGGAGCTTGTGCGACTAAGGAGAGTCACTTGTGTTCTTTTCCAACTTTGTTACTCTATCCTGATGGCAGCTTAGATACAGCACTGTTAAATTTTGAATAATTCAATTCAAATTAGCCACCGTGAACACGCGCGCCAAAGAGTACTGACTTCACGTCAGTGCTTTTTTTTTTTTTTACTAATTGTTTTAAAATTTTCTATTGGTACGTCTTTATGTCGATATTCTACAACTAGTTACCAAGCTTTTTTGAGTTACCGAGGAAATAATATTCCAGATGGGTATAACTCCGAAACCCTTGGGCCGATTACGCCCAACAGCGAACTCAACTTTCACATTCGGATGCGCCTACCCTGAAAATTGCAAGCTGAACTAACACAAGGCTACTCGAATCTCAATTGAGGAAATAACAAACATATTCTGATGGGTATAACTCCAAAGCTGTTTGGCTGATTATGCCTATAAACAAACTCAAATGTCACTTTCACACGTACAAACTAGCCTAAATATTTCTATCGCTATCTCTTTCCGTGCTCAGATTATCGTGACATAAGTAATATTTTTTTTAAATTTTCTAGCTATACGGTTCTCCCAAAATTTCACAAACGTCTTTAAGTTTGTATTCTACAACTACTCACCAAGTTTCAATTCGATCAGATTTGTATTGGTTGAAAACAAAATTATTACTCGGGAACCTTTGGGCCTATTATGCCCCTAAAAGTACTTTTTCATCTTATTGGAACGCACCACCTACCCTGAAAATTTCAAGTCGCTGTCTCTTTCCGTTCTCAAGTTATCGTGTTGGCCGGACAGAATCAAATTTGACCTCGAATTTCGGCAAAAAATTACAGATGTTTGGCAAAATGGTAACGCGATGTTCCCCAGAACATCAGAAGAATGCAAAATTTTGTGAGAACCACATGACTGGAAAATTTAAAAAAATATATTTCGAAAAATTCTTAGGTATCTTAGGAACTATCCTTCGGATACCGTTGAAATTCTGCGACAGCCTTCAAAACCATATTAAAGTTCTAGATTTGAACTCGATTGGATCTATATTGGTGAAGATATTGCCGAACTATCGAAATATTTCAAGGATCAAGATGTACTGGTCCATAATTTTACACTCGACAAACGAATTAGTCAATAGTTTTTGATTTTTGACGTGACAGAATTTAAAAATGTTCACGTAGATAGCGAAATATGCCGATTTGGACCGTTTTCGAACGGGAAACATGGCAAAAAGTGAAGATGATGGATGAAAACTATCGTATAATAAGTGTAGCCTGATGAAAATTTCATGAAATTAGAGCATTGTGGAAACTTATCGAAAATAAGTAATGACAATAATTGTTCCGTGCTTTTACATTATATTTGTACCCACATAGCGTGGCCTATTGACTAGCGATCTGCTTTATAGCACGTCATAACGGGATCGATTACCCTAGGCCGAAATTGTATCTTTTTCGTTCTTTTGGCGCTCTAGTTCCTCGGAACTGAGTGCTTATCAATTTTCCCAAATGTCTGTAATTTTCGAATTTTTCGATGAAAATGGTCTTAAACGATTTGGTTCGACTCACTGATCAAGAATCCGTGGTCGAAATTCATTCTGTCCGGCCGGCCGGTCCGGCCGGCCGTAGGCAGGATAACTCTCGAATGGAATGAGCTAGAGAGTTGAAATTTTCAGAGTAGGTTTGTGAGATGAATATCTCGGCTAAGTTCGTTATTGGGCAAAATCGGACAGATGGTTTCGGAGTAACAGAAAAAATTTTTTACGTAACAAATTCCAAATTAAATTTTTTTCAATAAGCAGTTTTACCATAAGAATCCAATGATGACACTCTAACAAGCTAACACTTTCGGAGATATGATTTTTCAAAATTTCAATAATAAATTGTATTTGTACGATTTCACAGAATTATATAATTATTCTATGTATGAATTGTCATAATGTCAACTTATTTTCCTGAGACATGACAGTTTTCTGGCCTGAAAGTTGACGAAAAGTGAATATAAGGGTGAAAAACAGTCAAATAAACCCCCATGTGGCGATCTTATGTCGAAAAGTGAAAATTAAGAATATATATCCCAGGTAAGTACCGACATTTTATTCCAATACCGGAGATCGATAAGATCGTTCGAGGAGCCCGATAGCCGGTCGGTCTGACCCGTCGGGTTTCGGAACGAGAGAAGACGGGCTCAAATCCCGGAAGGGGAATTACACTTTTTGGCGCTCTAGTTCCTCGGATCTGAGTGCATATGAATTTTTATTTAAGATGCAGTTTCACCATTAAATTCCATCGATAACATTTTCAACTCCAACAAGCTAATTCTTTCGGAGATATGATTTTTCTAAATTTCAATAATGAATCGTACGTACTTCTTAGTTTTCACAGAATGCTTTAATTATTCTATCTAAGCTTTATTATATGATCTGTGTTCATACTCGTATATTTCATCCTGTTCTATAAGAAAGACTCAAATTCATTTCAGCTATTTTAATTTGATTTCTTTCATGGTGCAGTTCTCATTCTCAGATTGCTCATTTAATCTTGATAAATAAACTATTATTTGAATTTAATTTCCTTTATGATGCAGTTCTTTCATAAGAATACATTGATATAATTCCCAACTCTGAGAAAGCAATACTTTCGGAGATATAATTTGTCTGTTTGAACTAGAGCGCCAGAAAGCTCCTGTCCACAGGGCTTGAACCCATTTTTTCATTTCTACTGAAATTATAACTTTGATGATTGGTATATCTACTGATTTTAAGTCGACCTTTCAATAAAATTACGTGAAACCACAAACAAAGCACTGTTTATTTTCTATACCAAACAATAATTAATGTATGTATTGGAATGGGTTCTTACGCTACCACAGACACAGCACTATTTATTTTTGACCCAACCATGAATGTATGTATTTGAGTCCAAAATAATTGTTTGAGACCATTCTCAATGTACCAGTTTATTTTGGGCGCTTGTTTTTACAGTCGGATTCATATTCTTGGAAATATTGAGAATATGATTTTTTCATTTATCTACGGAAAATCCATTTCATAAGACAAATTTAACATTATATGAAAATGAGTATAGGTTCCTCTACCTACTCATTCTACAAGAATCAAACATTTCCATGACATTACAATAGTGAATATTTTCGTTAAATTTCAATTTAAAATGTATCGCCTCACCGCCTTCACAGTTGCAGGATAACTCAAATGGAAAAAGTCTTCACTTAGAGACAAAGCCAGGTTGACGCCTGGAGGGAACATTATGAGAGGAAAAAATATCAAATATCAGAGAAACACCGTGCTCCTTCGAAGTCCCTTAAAAATGTCGCTTCCCTTGTCGTTAACTAAAGAGAAGCAATATCTTTTAAGAAATGAAAGTACAAGCCTGAAGTACAATTCGATATACTATCTGACGTGAAATCAGTACTCTTTGTCGCGCGTGTTCACGTTGGCTAATTTGAATTATGAGTCTTCCAATCTCAGTGGATAGAACGAGCCGGAGATCTACCCAGAGGGTGGTGGAAGTAAGGATAGAGTAACAAAGTTGACAAAGAACACAACTGACTTTCCTTAGTCGCACAAGCTCCTATAAAAGCTTCTGAGGTATCTCCTTGGGGAAGACTTGGGAGGGTCAGTATAATCATAATCATGTTTATAGCACGCGGGCCAAAGCAGATTGACCCCACGTCAATGCTTTTTTACACTTTTTCATTCATTGTTAAGTCAATCTGCATTTGGCGTGCGTGCTATAAACATGATTATGATTATACTGACCCTCCCAAGTCTTCCCCAAGGAGATACCTTAGAAGCTTCTAGGTGCTTGTGCGACTAAGGAAAGTCAGTTGTGTTCTTTGTCAACTTTGTTACTCTATCCTTATGCCAGCTTAGATAAATCACTCTTAATTTATGACCCGTCAGTGAATGGTGTCCACTACCCTCTGGGTACATCTCCGGCTCGTTCTATCCACTGAGCTTGAAACACTCATAATTGAATTCAAATTAGCTTATGTGAAAACGCGCGCCAAAGAGTACGGACTTCACGTCGGTGCTGTTTTATATTTTTTCAAGTTCCTTTTACAAATTCTGGCTATCGATACAGTCTGGTTATTCGTTTTACCGTAGATAGAAATAATAAAAATGTGGTTTTGTGACCCCCGTTGGGAACGCAATTGCTTACGCCTGTTTTCCCAAACCAAACGTACTTTAATATAGATCTTCTGAATATCCAAAGGTGATTTAATATAGATCTTTCCAAGTATGGTATACAGACAACTCAACTCGGAAACAACGCTATTTCGTCGAAACTGACTTGTCGGTGCACCGAATTGTCAAGAAATTTCTCTTAAAACTTCACAATATCGGCTCAGCACTAAATCCATGACCACTAGACGCAAATCACTGCCAACATAAACCATACAATCCAAAAAGAACCACTTCTCCTCTAAGAATCAGACACCTTACACAAAACTCTGATTCTTCAACATCAGCGGTTCAGGAGATATCTCAGCTTCAATCGGCACATCCAAGGACACTCCCAAAGAGATTCTATGGATTGATGGCATTCTGCACCTACAAACCCTAATCCTCTCAGACGAAAACTGTAGCAGTTGAATCACTTCTCGTCTGCTCATGCGCTTAACGTAAATGCCCGTTAGGAGTAACATGAATTTCAAAATTAGCCCCAGGGGCACGGTACGGACACTCCAACTCGGAAGCAATGCCATTTCCCCCAAACTGACTTGTCCGTGCACATAATTGCCATGAATATTCTTTTAAAACCACACAATATCGGCTCAGCTATAGACTCATGATCAATAGTCCTAAACCACTCCAAACATAACCCATACAACCCAAAAACAGTCACTTCTCGATTGCGCATGCGCAATCCACTCGCAGCTGAAAGTCCTTTCAAATTTACAAAAAATTTCGATTTTCCAACACTAATATTCAGGAGATATTACATGTGCAGACCCACACCAGGGGATTCTATGGAGGAATAGCATCCTCCACCCCAAAACCTCAATCCTCTCAGAGGAAAACTCGAGCAGTTAATTTATTTCTCGTCTGCTTATGCGAGAAACAAAAAATGGCCAAAGGAGGCAGTTACACCCCCATTCGTTCACCGTTCAGACAAAATTTTAATTGAAAGGTTTTTTTCTGGGTTTTCTCTCCCAAATTCTGAAAAATATCTATAAAATAAAAATTAAGTATTTTGTGATTTGCTTCTTCGTAAGAAACACAAGATATTTGTCAGAAGCAATCAATTGAACAATGTTGCCTAACAAACAACAACGAAACAACATCAACGAAGAAACAACTATATCGTAACGTTTCGGAGTCTCTATCAGACTCCTTCGTCAGACGCCTAATGAAAATCGTTAGAATTATTTTGTTGATAGTTATTTTGTGAAATTCAAGAATGAGTATACCTCCCACAGTATCCTTTAATGATTAGGTACTAATTTTTAAAACCAATTTAAAATTCCACACGTCGTTCACGCATTAATTCAATTGCCACGCTAGTTACTAGTCCATATTTTAATCAGTTGCCCTCATACATATTGCATTGATTCAGATAAACGCGCAAAAAATACGTCGAAATAATATGTTTACCAGATGTTATATACTCTTATTACACGTAGTTATTCGAACTGAAATAATGTGTCCAGATTGGAAGTTCAAAATTATTAATTTCTTGTGTAGGCTCTTAGTGGTCTGTTCTCAGTGAAATTTTGCACACCCCAAGAGTTCATCATTGGTCACTGAATTGCCAAAATTGAATCCAATCCGATATTTGGTTTCGGAATTTCAAGCAAAATATTCTGCTAATAGTTAAACATTTTTAAAATTTTTTCTACTCATGCTATCGTCATGAAATTTTCCATAAGTGTGTTCGTCGGTACTTTGCATCTAACTACCGAGCTTCAATTCAATCAGCTCAGTATTTTTTGAGTTATAGTGAAAACAAAATTTCAATTTAAAATATTTGACTTTTTGGCGCTTTTGTTCCTCGGAACAGAGTGCTTATCAATTTGCCCAATTGTCTGTGATTTTCGAATTTTTGCCAGAAAGTGGTCTTGAACGATTTAGTTTGACTCACTGATCAAGAATCGGTGGTCGAAATCGATTCTGTCCGGCCGGCCGTCCGTTAACACGATAACTCTCGAACGGAATAAGCTAGACAGTTTAAATTTTCAGAGTAGGTGTGAGGGATAAATATCTCGGTTAAGTTCGAAATTGGGCAAAATCGGTCTAATAGTTTCGGAGTAACGAAAAAAAAATATTTTTTTTTACATTACAACTTTTGAATTCAAATGTTCTTAAGATGCAGTTTCATTATAAGAATCCATTGTTATCATTTTCAACTCTGACAAGCTAATACTTTCGGAGATATGATGTTTCAAAGTTTCAATAATACAGAATGTGAACACAGAATCTGTCTGTGATCACTATTCATAAATGTCATCTTTTCTAGCTATACGAGATTGTCAAATCATAGTTGTTGTTTTCTCTTGGAAAACAAAAATTCGATTCTTGAATTTGTGAATATATACAAGACTGTTTTGATGTAGTTTATGGGGGCAATAGGAAAGAAGAACATAATGGAATCATTAAAAGAAATTAGTGTTCGTTGACCACTGAGGTTAATATTACCTTTCACTTCCTTAATTTGTGAGACATGTTCCTATATACAGTATTTTCATAATGTTGCTAGCAAAAAAATACTGAAATATGGATTTACATTTGTGTATCCAACATTTCTTCTCGAGTTAAGGTTCATAATACCGAAAAGCATGTGATAGTGGTATGAACTATTAAATTTTAAATTATGAAAAGAGGATAGTATTTCATTAATGTATTTTGAACTATCAAAATAATTTGTTCGTAATCTACTACCTACTCAAATATCAGGAATAGGTACATGGACAATCTGCTATGATTGTCTCCAGCCTTGCTATAGACATTTCGATGAAATTTTCCTTACGTATTTCGAGTTGTGAAAACTATGCACCGAGTGTAAGATAATTTTTGAATCATTTTATTTAAACGACACTTTTTCTGAATTTAATTTTTTTCATGATGCATTTCAATCATAGGAATCCATTGATATAATTCCCAACTCTGAGAAACCAATACCTTCGGAGATATAATAGGTCTGTTTGAACAAGAGCGCCAAAAAACACCTGTTCACAGGCCTTGAACCAATTTTTTTTCTAGTTTATAGCCATCCGTTCAATACAAAACTTCGCAGGCATATGAAGGTCATGGTTCTACAATTTGATGAAGTTTCGGAAATATTCTCGATAACCGTTTTAACTTAAGATTGCCATAACTCCGAAACGGCTAGGTGGATTTTGCCCATTAGTGAGATATTTACAATACAAAACTACCCTGCAAATTTCAACGTTCTAACTCGTTCCATTCGATAGTTATCGTGCTAACGGGCGGACCGGACGGACAGAATTGAATTTGACCCCGGATTATTCATCAGTGAGTCGAACTGAATCGTTTGAAACAATTTTCGGAAAAAAAAATAGAAAAAAGCAGACATTGAAACGAAATGATAGCACGCTGTTCCCTGCGGAACACGCGCGCAAAAACAAAACTATTAGTTCTCTTCCTATTTTATTGAAAAATGATATAAAGCGATTCTCTAAGGTAAATGAATAATTTCATTCGAAACTTCCGTACTTTGACGGTGAAAAAACGAATGGAATCGAAAACGCTGGGAATTTTTTCGGTCCGACAACGAAATACCAATAATATCAGAGGCCGTAACCGTGTTGCAATTTCAGCAGGCCCCTTGACTACAAACCGGAAATAATTCTTAATTTCTATTTGCGAAAATAATAACAGCCAGTGAGGTATGTAAAGAATTTATATTCGGGTAACGTGGTTCCCGTGTTATTGTAGATTTACAGGGGCACTCTTCCAGAATGTGACTTTGCCGCCGCCGCCGCTTCGGTTTTCTGGGACTCGAACTTTGGCCCCGCAGTTAAACTTACACTCAGATACTCCGGGACAGAAATGGGAGAAGGAATATTGCCCTCGGCATTAGATTTGCTACCTCCTAATTCCTAATCTTTCAGACTCGAATACAATACTAACTTAGGTTAGTATTAGTCCTTTATTAAATTTTTCTACCACTGTCACATAATGGCAATGATTTGTCACTTTTTGAATTGTCATAATAACCTATCGCACTAGTATCTTTTCGAATTCATTACCACATCAGATAATACGTTAAATAAAATTGAGCACAAAGTAGAAACTTTTGAATTGAAAAAAAATTATGAAAGCACTGAAGTCGTTGCAGGATCTTGAGCGCGCTCCTTTGTGTAATGATCAACATATTACACTGATTTGTAATACCGTACACAGGGCAGGAAGGTGGCAGAAAAACAGATGGTTGGAACAAAAGGTCAAAGAACTCTGGAGTAGCATATCTGGCCTCAGACATGCTCGGTCAACAATAATTGGTCCCTCAGCTGAGCCAGATGATGGCTCAAACTCTCCAGGTGAGATCTGAGTATCTTAACAGCTGCATATACGGGACACTGTAGTCTCAGGAAAGACTTAAGTAAGTTAGGGTTGGTAGAGGACTCTGAGTGCAGACTATGCTTAGAGGACGACGAGCACATTACATATATGTGATTGCCCTGCCAGGGACAGGATCAGATTCAGAGGAACTATATATATCCTACTTCCACTTGTTTCCTAGTTATATATACTCGCGAATTCATGAATCTATGAGAAATATAGCGTAAAGAAAGAAGATAAAGTTTATCTTAAGACATTATAAGAATCTCAAATCATTTAAGAAAATTTAATTATTCCTCATCGTTTCTCTTAAAATGCACCGTTTTCCAGACATTTAACTGCTTCTATGAACGCGGCGCGGCGCTGAACTAGAATAACAGAGTATCTGCGCTAGAATCCTCGAATAAGAGCATAGACTGACTGCGTAATGATATCAAAGTTGACCACTTCTTGGTCCTTCACAGAGAACACTTCTAGAAAGAGGTAGAGCTAGTAACCTGAAATATGATTTTCTTGCAATTGAGTCCCTCTTGTTTCCAAATTGGATATCGTATTATCCCAAAATGGGATAAGTTAACAAGGTATAACTAACCATTATCTTATAATTCAATTTTAATTTCTTGAGGGATGAATAGTTTTGATTTTCACCTTGTTTTTGAATTGTGCAAATTCACCTTCAATTTCAACTTCAATTGCAGGTTATTCATCTTTTTGGAAATAGATAAATAGGCTTTACATGATCTATTATTCTTTGATTTTTGGCGCTCTAGTTCCTCGGAACTGAGTGCTTATCAATTTGCCCAAATGTCTGTAATTTTCGAATTTTTCGATGAAAATGGTCTTAGACGATTCGGTTCGACTCACTGATTAAGAATCCGTGATCGAAAATCATTCTGTCCAGCCGGTCCGGCCGGCCGGCCGGCCGTAGGCACGATAACTCTCGAACGGAATGATAGAGACAGTTGAAATTTTCAGAGTAGGTTTGGGAGATAAATATCTCGGCTAAGTTCGTTATTGGGCAAAATCGGACAGATGGTTTCGGAGTAACAAAAAAAAAATTTTTTTTTTTACAAAACAAATTCAAAATTAAATTTTTTTCAATAAGCAGTTTTACCATAAGAATCCAATGATATTATTTTTAACTCCAACAAGCTAATACTTTCGGAGATATGATTTTTCAAAATTTCAATAATAAATCGTATTTCAACGTTGTCACACAATGATATAATTATTCTATGTATGAATTGTCATAATGTCAAATTATTGTCCTGAGACATGTCATTATCTAATCAATCGAAGAATTGTGAGCGAAGTGAGAAAAATCTCAGTTGTTTGCTCCGAAATTAGTTTTTCTCAGAAAAGTCTTACATTTCGGAACGGAACATGAAGAGATCAGAGAGTAGTGAGACTGCTTTTCATCCAAAGACATAGATATAACTCTCGAACGGAATGAGCTAGGTAGTTGAAATTTTCAGAGTAGGTTAGGGAGATGAATATCTCGGTTAAGTTTGTTATTGGGCAATATTGGCTAGATTCAATTTGATTTTTTCCATGGTGCAGTTCTCATTCTCATGATTGCTCATTTAATCTTGATAAATAAACTATCATTTGAATTGAACTTGCTTTATGATGCAGTTCTATCATATGAATACATTGATATAATTCATAACTCTGAGAAACCAATACTTTCGGAGATATAATTTGTCTGTTTGAACTAGAGCGCCAGAAAGCTCCTGTCCACAGGGCTTGAATCCATTTTTTTCTTTATTTGTCCCCCATTGTGAATAAAACTAAATCCCTAACATTCGAACTGATAGAGATAGCAGCTTGCAATTTTCAGGCTAGGTTGCACATCCAAATTGAACAGCTATGTTCGTTGTTGGACATAATCAGCCAAATCGTTCTACCCATCTTGAATGTTGTTGTTATGTCCATCTTGAATGTGGTCGTTATTTCCTCAATAACTCAAAATATATAAATCCTATCCAATTAACACTTGGTAATTATTTGTAGAATGTCGACGTGCTAATTTTCGCGAAATATCGTATGACTAGAATATCGTATCACTAGAAAAAAAAACATAGATTTTTTTTTTCTTAATTTTATGTTTCGGAAACTGTTCGCCAGAATCCGCTGAAATTCCGTACATGCCTCCGAGCCACAATTTAACAATCGAATACCGAATGTGGGCCCGATTGATTTCGTATGAGGTGTGAATAGACAATAGAACATGCACGCAAAAGCTCCCGACTTCACCTCAGTGCTTTTTAAGCATTTTTGCGCGTTCTAGGGAACGGCTTGCTATCATTTTGCACAAACGCTGGCTGGCCGTTGCCACGATAACTTTCGAATGGAAAGAGATAGCGACTTGATTTTCAGGGTAGGTGGCGCATCTCAATACGACGGGCAAGTTCGTTAATGAGCGCATCCAAATATGACTGACAAGTTCATTAATGGGTGTAATCGGCCTAACGACTTCCGAGTAGAAAGTTTATTTTCGATCAATACAAAACCGTTCGAATTTAAACTTGGTAGTTAGTTGTAGAATGCCAGCACAAATATTTGTGCGGAATTTCACGCGGATCGTATCTCTAGAAAATTCAAAAAAATATATTGAATATGCATGTAAAAATATTAAGAATCTCAGAAACTATTCATCTGATGTTGTTGAAATTTTGCAACAGCCTTGAAATCCTGTTTCTTAAGCCAAGTTTCCAATTTGAACATGATCGAATCTATAATGTAGGAGTTATAGAAGTAATACTGGAAACCGAGAATCGTTGGGCAAGTTCAGTTTCTGACAAAGGACGTTTAGAATTTTACTTAGGGAAAATTTGTGTAAATGAGAGGACGTCTCGAGGGAAAACGGAGGTGATTTTGAGGTTATGGGGGGAAAGGGGATGGCTGAAAGTGACGTATTTTTCCTAAGTAAATCGGAAATTTTGCGAATTTATTTTAAAAATTAACGGTCATTTCGAGGGCCTCAAATCGCGGCAAAATCGATAGGTAGTCGAAAAGTAGAGTGATATGGATGCACGCTCCAAAGTAGGACTTGCTCTCGAGTTTATGTCGAAAGATCGATCCGCTCAATAAGATAGGTGGGGTTTCCCCTTCGAAACTTTTATATTCGAAATCGACATAAGGAAATCTGGTATTTTTCGGAAGAATTTCAATTTCTTTCGACCAATCAAAAAATTCGACATCTGCCAGATTGGATTAGAAAGGGCGAGGTTTAAAATTTTTCACGCAACATATGACAATACGGACTGTTTTCGAACGGGAAATTAGGCAAAACGTGAAAATTAGGGATTAAAACCGTCGAATGATATGTAACATGATGATATTTTCCATAGATTAGAAAGCTGAAAAATTTGAAATCTGAAAAAATGGTAAAAGTAATAAAATTCTTTCATATGCCCCTGTCATCGTATATTCTACATACAGCTTTTATAGTGCGTGGGCTAATATGCTTCATTAATAAGCTGATGGTATACCGGGCTCACTTCCCATATAGCCGTAACTTTTCTTTTTCATTTTATTTCCTCAATTACTCAAAAAATACTAAACCGATCCTAAAATAACATGGTAATTAGTCGAAGAATACATACACGCAAACTCCTGCGAAATTTCGTGAAGATCGTATCACTAGAAAATTTTAAAAGAATCATTGAAATTTATTGAAAAAATTCTATATTTCCAAAAAAAATTGGTTCAAGCACTGACGTGAAGTCAGGAGCTTTGGTACGCATGTTCTATTGTCCACACTCCTGTATCGGAGACTCTCGAATTTACCAAGGTAAATTCGATTAAGAGAGTCCAATACAGGAGTATGGACAATAGAACATGCGCGCAAAAGCTCCTGACTTTGCGTCAGTGCTTCAACCATTTTTTTTTATTTCAAAAATCCAATTTAGACAACACATAGGTTGAAACGATAGCGTTTTTACACGTTCGGGTGCGTTTTGCTTCGACAGCCGGCCGCCTACCATCCCGAAATTAGGGGCCGATAAAGCGCAATGTATAAAATAAAGCAAGTCTAATGTGGAGCTATCATCTTCCATAGATATGAGCGAATGAGAAAATTAACTAGAACCTTCACGTTATAATTCAATATGTTCTTATGAGACTCTGAGACTGTATATTATATTCTTATTTTTTAAACCGACGTGTATTTTGCCTGTTCGACCGTGAAAACTCATAATCCAGTCACGCGTCCCTACCGAATCCGATCCACAAATAACCCTTTTCTGAGTGTAGATCGGGCTGAAACTAGATGTCCTTTCAAGTAGGTTCATGGAGCGTGCTTAACTAGGAGAACACTTGCGTGTAAAGTATATTAACATACGATTTTGGTCCAATGATTCTCCTTCATATTTCGGTGTTGAACAAACGCACAAAGACTTTGATATTTGTGAATAAGGAAACACTAATTAAATTTCAATAGGGTGATATTCCGAGGCATTTAAGGGATACATATTGGGATGAAGAAATATATATAATTCATCGAATTTTCACAAAATGAAAGGACAAAATCAATTCCGTGGTATTTGTACGCGCCACCTACCCTGAAAATTTAAAGTCATCACTATCTTTTTCCGTTCTCAAGTTATCGTGGCAACGGCCGGCTGGAGAGAATCAAATTTGGCCATGAATTCTTCATCAGAGGTTCGAACCTTATTGTTTGCGACCATTTTCGAAGGTTACAGACATCTGGGCAAAATGATAGCACGCTGTTTCCCAGAACAGGCGCGCAAAAAACCGAAAAAAAAACTTCGCCTAAGGGAAGTGAGACCCGTACCATCAGCTTATTAGTCAAACATATTAACCCATGCGCTACAATAGCTATACATATGTGGAATCTGCGATGAAAGGGGTATATGAATGAATTTTATAACTTTTACCCTTTTTTCAGATTTCTAATTTTTCAGCTTAATAATTTCTGGAAAATATCATCATTTTACAGATTATTCGACGGTTTTTATCCCTAATCTCCACCTTTTGCCTAATATCCCGTTCGAAAACAGTCCGTATCGGCATATTTTGCGTGAAAAATTTAACAAGTCGCCCATTCTAATCCAACCTGAAAGATGTCGAATTTTTTGATTGATCGAAAGAACATGAAACTCTTCCGAAAAATACCAGCCTTCCTTACGTAGATTTCGAATATGAAAGTTTCGAAAATGAAAACCCCACCTATTTTATTGAGCGGATCGATCTTTCGACATAAACTCGAGAGCAAGTCCTACTTTGGAGAGTGCATCCATATCACTCTACTTTTCGACTATCGATTTTGTCATGATTTGGGGCCCGGACTCGAACGAAATTTTTTTCGTAAATCCTTCGCAAATGGTAATAGATATTGAAATTTTGTCTTCAGCTTTTGCCTATAACCGTTCCAAATTTTCGATCACGTGCTTTGACCGCCCTCCAAATGACCCTTAATTTTAAAAATAAATTCGCTAAATTCCCGATTTAGGTACTTAGGAAAAATACGTCACTTTGAGAATTTTTTTAAATTATATGGAATTTTTCCAAAGATCGCCACTACAGCCTTATCGGCAATTTCAACCATCCCCTTTCCCCCCGTAACCTCAAAATCCCCTCTTTTTCCACCTTTTTCCCAAGAGATGTCCCCGAATTTACACAAATTTTCCCTAATGTAAGCCATACACACTACCGTCTACCGGAGAGGTAACCTGTACAGGTTTGCCTGCGCAGGTGAACCAAACGTCGGTAATGTAAGCCATACACGCTACGGTCTACCGGAGAGGTTACCTGTACAGGTTTGCCTGCACAGGTGAACCAAACGTGTATGGGGACGTTCCGGTGAGGTCTTCAGTTCTTTTTGTGATAACATCGATTGACAACTATGACGCGATGGCATTATTTGGCCTTACTTTAATTTTGAAGATGAATGATACAAAAACAGTCTATGAGCCATTTATGAGCAGCTTCCTTCGCGGGCGACCGGATTACATGCACATACGCACAGGTACACCGTACGGTGTCGTTCGAAAGAATTTATTTTCGATCTTGCTCCGGTCACCTGCGCAGGTATACAAAACTGCACACGTGTATTCCCACAAACGTTCCGGTCAACCTGCGCAGGAACGCCTGCGCAGGTAAAGCTCTCCGGTGAATCGTAACGTGTATGGCAACCATAAGTAAAATTCTTAACGTCCCTTATCAGAAACTGAATAACGCCCAACGATTCTCGGTTTCCAGTATTTCTTCTATAACTCCTACAATATACATTCGATCATGTTCAAATTTGAAACTTGGCTTAAGCATTAGGATTTGAAGGCTGTTGCAAAATTTCAACAATATCGGACGGAGATACATAATATATTTACATGCATATTCAATTATTTTTTTGATTTTTTTGATATGATCCGCACGAAAGTCCGCGCAAATATTTGTGTTGGTATTCTACATCTAACCACCAAGTTTCAATTCGAGCGGTTTTGTATTGTTCGAAAACAAACGTCTATTATCGAGCTTGTCAGTCACATTTGGATGTGCATCATACCCTAAAAATTTCAATTCGCTTTCTCTTTCCGTTCAAAAGTTATCGTGGCAAGAGCTTTCCGGTCGGACGGCCTTCCAGCCGGCGTTTGCTCAAAATTATAGCACGCCGTTCCCTAGAACATGCGCACAAAAAGTGGGACAGGAGCTTTGGCTCCGAAAATTATTGGTTTTTCAGAATTGGGAATTATTTCAATGGATTCTTATAATAGAACTGCATCATAAAAGAAACTAAATTAAAATTAAATAATCCAGCCAGCGTTTTCTCAAAATGATAGCACACCGTTCCCTAGAACATGCGTGCAAAAAGTGGGAAACCCCTGTGGACAGGAGCTTTGGCTCCGAAAATTATTGGTTTTTCAGAGTTGGGAATGATATATATATATATATATATATATATATATATATATATAGATATATATATATATATATATATATATATATATATATATATATATATATATATATATATATCAGTATAATAATAATAATACTAATAATAATATCAATGGATTCTTATAATAGAACTGTATCATAGATACAATTGAATAACGAGCTTATCCGAGATTCCAGTTATGTTTTCGGTGAAGTTATTCTGAACCCAATTTGATAAACTTACCATATAATATATTTCAATCATCATATGGATTATCCAAGGGCATATAAGGTAGGGGTAATTATAATATCCTATAATTGGTCATTTTGCATTCAATCATACTTGGTTTGTTAGAACAGAAATACGTTTGACATGTCTGTTATAGGTAGATGAGATTACGTGTATGAACAGTGAACACAGAACACAGAAAGATAGAATTCGCATTCTGTGAAAACATTGAAGTACGATATATTATTGAGATTTTGAAAAATCATATCTCCGAAAGTATTAGCTTGTTAGAGTAGAAATATCAATGAATTCTTATGATGAAACTGCATCTGAAGAGTAATAAATTTGAAATTTGCAATGTAAAAAAAAAAATTTTTTTCGGTACTCCGAAACCATCCGGCCGATTTTACCCAGTACCGAACTTAACCGAGATATTTATCTCCCTAACCTACTCTGAAAATTTCAACTATCTAGCACATTCCCTTCGAGGGTTATCGTGGTTACGGCTGGCCGACAGGTGGACAGAATCCATTTCGACCACGGATTCTTGTTTAGTGAGTCGAACCAAATTGTTTAAGACCATTTTCAGCCAACAATTCGAAAATTACAGATATTTGTGCAAATTGATAAGCAGTCTGTTTCGAAATTTGCAAAGCGCTATCTCTTTCCGTTCGAAGGTTATCGTGGCAATGGATAGCCAGCCAGACAGAATCAATTTTGACCTCGAATTTTCCATCAGTGACTCGAACCTAATCATTCGAAGCCATTTTCACCAAAAACTCGAAAATTACAGTCATTTGTGTAAAATGATAGAACGCTGTTTCCTAGAACATACGCGCAAAAAGAATTCACCCTGTATATCACATCACGGAGAAATAAACGAATAGGTAATAAACAAATGGAAAATTGAAACATAAAAAAAATGGATATCATGTATATCCTTCAAATCCGTTTTAACTAATCCAATGAATCGCTCGATCCGGCCTACAGCACAATCTGAAACTCATTTAGCAGTTGACTCCAACAATAAACTGTTACCAGACTCCGACCATTGTTACGTTAAGAACAAATAGTAGAAACATGAGTGAGCACGAATACTTCAACCCTCTTGTGAAGGTACAATATTTTCGCCCTCGAGTGGGGATCGGAAGCTTTAATAAGGCATTGAATCTTTTCATAGTCAACAACTAAAAAAAATTAGTAGCGTACAATATTTTGGACCGATAATACAGTAGTTGGCGGGCAAGAAAGTGGTAACAATAGATGTAAAGGTGGACTGAGTGAACACAAATAAGTGTATTAGTATTAGTCGGATGGAACATTGAAAATGTTCAGTTTAGGATAAGTAATGGCCACCCGTCGGGCCGGACCTGACGATGGGACGCGAATTACATGGGTGCACTTCTTCTATGGGTGCATCCAGATTGTCGTTATACGATTAACCACAATCGCGTTATATTTGCACCCTGGGTAGATATTGGTACTGTTCGGGTGCGTTATTGTAGGGAAAATCGCTGATTTTATCGGGATATTTCGGTTAGTCTTGAGTGGCCCTAATGACCAATTATGAGCTACACCCAGGATCTGCGCATGTTGAATCTGCACTGAATACATACTGCGCGAAGTGATTCCATTGCACGATACAAAAATAATAGAAGTAAAGGGTTTTCAAATTAGAGGTTTCATTTCGATATCCAGGGTGTTTCTAAATTGATGCAATAGATTTCAGGAGATGACATCGACGAAAAAATTAACAATAAACCATAAAAATATTGACTTTATTTGACGGCCACCTTCTTGATAGTAGTTGATATGAATACATTTGACAGCAGCCTACTTAATTTTTAGTGCATATAAATTGGTCCAAATGTCTTTAATTTTCGAATTTTTGGTAAAGAATGGTCTTAAACCATTGGACTCACTGAGGAAGAATCCGAGGTCAAACTAGATTATGTCCTGTCGTACGTCCGGCCGTCAGCACGATTAAGCTCGAACGCAATAGTTGATTGAAATTTTCAGAGTAGGTTTGGAGTCCTAATGCGCCTACTGAGTTCGTTAATGGTCAAAATCCACCGAGTGGTTTCAGAGTTATAGCTATCTGAAATTTTGTTTTCGGAACAACTTGAAAAAACTGATCTGATTTATTTAAAGCGCAGTAGTTAGTAAAAATATACCGACACAAAGACTTATGCGAAATTTTGTGAGGGTCACATGACTGGAAAAAAAAAAAAAAAAAGAAATTGGTTCAAGCCCTGTGGACAGGAGCTTTCTGGCGCTCTTCTTCAAATAGACAAATTATACCTCCGAAAGTATTGGTTTCTCAGAGTTGGGAATTATATCAATGGATTCTAATGAAAGAACTTCATCTTAGCAGAAATTGAAATCAAACATCATAGAAGAATTTAAATTCAACAAGAGTGCCAAAAATTATCTATCCAAAACCAATAGACAAATTCTACCCGACAACGCACTCATCCGAGATATTCATTCCTCAATTCTATGATGAACGATAATATATATTCTTTTCTCAAATCCACTTCAATACACCAATATTCCAGTTTTGTTTTTACTAGAGATATTCTGAACACAATATTATTAACTTACCATTACCATTCCCATCATCATATGGATTGACCATCGGCATGAAAATATCAACCAACAAAAAGTATGATATCATATTATAATTCTCATAATTCTACGATTGCTGAAATGAATTAGACAATGTCATGTCTCAGGAAATTAAATTGACATTATAAGAATTCATACATAGAATAATTATATCATTCTGTGAAAACGTAGAAATACGATTTATTATGAAATTTTGAAAAATCATATCTCCGAAAGTATTAGCTTGTTAGAGTTGAAAATGATATCAATGGATTCTTATGGTGAAACTGCTTATTGAAAAAAATTTAATTTGGAATTTGTCATGTAAAAAATTTTTTTTTTTATACTCCGAAACCATCTGTCCGATTTTGCCCAATAACGAACTTAGCCGAGATATCTATCTCCCAAACCTACTCTGATTATTTCAACTGTCTAGCTCATTCCGTTCGAGAGTTATCGTGCCTACGGCTGGCAGGCTGGCCGGACCGATCGGACAGAATTAATTTCGACCACGGATTCTGAATCAGTGAGTCGAACCAAATCGTTTAAGACCATTTTCATCGAAAAATTCGAAAATTACAGACATTTGGGCAAATTGATAAGCACTCTATTCCGAGGAACAAGAGTGCCAAAAATACTGTATCCTAGAAACTATTCATCAGATATCGTTGAACCTTCAAAATCTTATTTTACAGTGGAGTTCTAGATTTGAACTCGATCAGATCTATATTGGTGAAGATATTGCCCAAATATCGAAATATTACAACGATCGAGATGTACTGGTCCACTGGATTACACTCGACAAAACTAAGTTGTCAACAATTTTAGTACACCAACAATATTTGTCTAATACCTAGTGAGAATTAGATATGTACCTCATTTTATGGCCAAGTTCTCGATTCAAACTTGATCGAATAGTATGTAACATGATGATATATTTCTGAAATTAGAAATTCGATAACAGGGTATCATAGGCCAGTAATAACAATCGTTCAAGTATAGGATTTCATCATAATTGTTCACTGCTTCTCTAGTCTAGTGATAGAGACATGTTTTCTAAGCACATAGTTACAGGCATCGATTCCCATAGCCGAAATTCTTGATCTTCTTCATTGTTTTCCAATTCTATCGAAATAATAACTTTGAGAAAAGTTTATCTACGGCATTAATTCGATATTTACATAAAATTATGTATTATCGTTTATTATTTGATATTGAAAATAATTCTGCTATACAGGGCGTTTTTGATAAAATGTCAATTCATAGTTCCTTATGGCACAACCTTATGATTCGACTAATTTGTGTCATAGGAAATGAATCATTCTCGGAATAAACTATTGGAAATAAACCACTGCTATACAGGAGTTTTTTATCTCATTGCACAGTTGTACCATTGAAATGATTTGTTTCCTCACGCAGCCACAAACAAAGCACTGTTTATCTTCGTCCCAACAGCAAATGTACGATATATACCTACGTATATATTCGAATGGGTCCTTACGCCACCACAAACACAGCACTTTTTGTTTTTAAACCAACAGTGAACGTATGTATTTGAGTCGAAACTAGTCGTTTGATACCTTTTCCGGCCAAAAGTTGGATCAGTTTTTTTGGATTCTTGTTTTTACAGTCTGATTTGTATTCTTGGAAATATTGGGAATACTATTTTTTTTCCTGGAGCTAAGCAGCTCTGGGCGAGTTCAGTACCTGGATGGGTCAGCACTCTGGCTATAAATTTGAACAGTGCGCCAAAGATCCTTGCAACAGTGCTTATGCAACTTTTTATCATTAAACTAACAATTCTAGGACAAAATGTCTGCATAAAAAAAGTTGCATAGTGAATTTGTCTTCTTGGATTAATTTTTTTATTCGAAAAATATTCAAGGATCAAAAAGTTATAGCATGATGTAGTGGGGGTTGATTTTTCCATCCCTTTATGTTGATATTTCAGAATTGAAAATACTGCCAAATAGTAGCATTCAATTAGTATCAGCTGTATTCTAGTTTGAGTTCACTGTGGACTGATTATGAACACTACAAAAGTAACTACACTCTTTTCCTCTACAGGTTTTGTCGTCAGACATATATTTCGGATAAGATGTTTCCATCTTCAAAGACGAAGGGCTACTAAAGAAACTTTCAGTTTCTACTCACAAGCGTGGGTTGACATACCCTTAGTCATACACCGATTAATGAGAATAATGAGTTGTTAATAGGGGTTAAATCATTATTGAGTAAAATATCTTTTCTGTTATACATTTCGATCCCTTCAAGTGTTCCTAAGTACAGTTTATTGCAATTTTTCAACAATCTGACAGAATTTTCTGAAATTGTTATTTGCAACAGCAGATTTATCGCTTTTGCTGTTCCGAATGTGTCCCGTATGCTATTTATACCATGTAGAATGTTTCTGGTCGTTTGCCCCATATAGCACTTCTCGAAGTCTAAACATTAAATTTCATATATATTTATGAATTTGGGGTAAAAAACACTGTTTTTAAAAATTGAAACAGATTTTATTTACAGCGGAAGAAATTGATGGATGAAATGATACAATTACGTTCTTACTGACTCGTACTCTGATTCTCTAATTCTCTAATTCTCCTCGACTAATTGAGTGGGAGGCTATTTATAGTTTTATAAACAATGACGCACGTGGCGTTATCAGTAAAAGCTACATCAGCAATTCTTAACACAGTCATATTTATATTCTTATGCGTTCTAATTATAAAGGTATTTAATTAATAGGGGGTATTATTACATGATTCCTCCCCTTCTTGGAGAAAGGCATCACCTGAAGGTGTGACTTTAGTAAAATTTAAGTATTTTCTAAAATATTTCAAAATACAAGCAATGATTATAATGATTATAATGGTTATCAATAGAAATAATAAAAAGCTGAATTTCGAAGGGTGATGATTCCACTGATCCAGTTCTTCTAAGTCGATGTCTGGAATTTCATCTTCTTTCTTGAAATCTTCATCGTTAGAATGGTTCTTTATAGATGTGGTCATCTTGGGTAGAATAATGTATTTTTCTTCGTTGACAGTAGTTACGGGAAAAATGTCTTTTTGAGTATTACTAATTACACATTTGGATCGAAGAATTGCAGCTGGGGGGATAAAATAATGTTTTATTTGTTGAGGACATTTCTCTTGGATTTTCTCGTTCTCTAATGATAGAATGCTTCCATCTTCTAATAATTTTAAATCTGATGCAGGAATAGATTTGGTTCTTGGGCAATTTTCTGTATGATTCCTAAGAATATTTTCCAAACATTGTGGAGGTTTGTTCAGGGAATCTTGATCACATAAAAAGTCTTCTTCTATTGGATGACATTGGTTTGTCGACCATTTTAGAATTTCTTCTTGGGAGAGCATATAAGGATAGGTTTGAGGAAGGGTTAAATTACTTTGGGATAGGTAATAAAACTTGTACAGATCATAACTCCGTTCATAAATAGTGGGAATCGATATTAAGAATAATAAAGTTTTATTTCGAAAGACTACTTTTGTATGACATAATTGATAATAATCTTTCAGATGGTATACTGGTATTAAAGTAACATTTTTGATCAATTCTGCAAATTTGGTATATGGTAAAATAGATTCATGTAGCAGGTGCAATCTTGCAAAGCTTACTGCAGTTTGAATTTCATCCAATATAATTTTGATATCTTTGAGTTCAAAGGTCATAAGATGCATTTGTTCAACAGCTCTTAACTCTGGAACAATTTTTAATAATTCAAGATTTTCATTCATCTTTTGGAATTTATCGATATATTTATTTTTCAAATCATTTACTATAGTAGCAATTTGTATTGATTCCTCATAAGTGTATTCTCATTCTTCTCAATGCTATTAAAATAACTTCTATATAATTCCTCATCGTCAGAATCTAAGGTTCCGAATAATATCTTTGAAATTTTGCCACCTAAATTTATCAATCCTCTTTTAATTCTAATTTTCTCGTTAAGAAGTTCTTCGAGTGTGTTAATATTAATTTTATTCGAATGCTGCAAATATCTATGGTTTGCCGTTTGTGCAAAACCTAATTGTTGATCTTTCAAATTCTCAATTTCTCTTTGATATCTGATAATTAATTCTTCCATTTTATTTAGGTCTATATGATAAATCAATTGTAAGTTTCTATTGGTCACATAAGCTTTTCCCAATAAAATAGGCAATACATTATTTTGTAAAGGTATAATTTCTATAGCTACGGTTGTAGTGATTATTTATAATAATATGACTATAACTAGGGTTTCCATAGTGGATCTGCAATAAAATAAAATATTACTTAAATACTTTCTTTCTTTGTTTCATTATTTTCTTATGATAAATGTGTTTATTTTTGTCATCTTGAATCCTATGAGTATCAATTTCTCTAGCCTCTATTCTTTTGTAGGCTGGATCTAATTTTAGTATAACACGTCCTTTAATATAAACGGGATTTTCTACATTACTATGAATAGTTAAATCACTTGCGTTCTGTTCAAATAAATCACCTTTTAAAACTTCTAAATCACTATTTTCCCGTTGATCCTTAACATTCAAGAGATCTAAACATTCATCTAACTCTTCATCGGTGATTTGATTCATCATAGAAATTACATCATCTTCTATTCCGTTAAATTAAATATTTTTGTTTTCTAAGCATTCTTGACGACGGTTGGTCATAGAATGTATGACAACTTTTATATTAGAATTCAGGAAAATATATTTTATCATTTTAAATACAATAGACCATTCCAATTGGTCTAAACCACAAGCAATGCGTGGTAACGCTAAATATTTTTCATTATTAAGAATACATAATTCTTTCAAATTTAACAGTGACTGGAAAACATCTTTATATTCCGGTTTGTCATAATAATATTCTTTCGTAATTAAATAATAAATATTTCTTTCATTTATACGTAATGTTGCTACTTCGCCTATTAATTTCTTTTGTGCGATTAATTCGTCCACTCGACCGAATTTTTGTTTAAAATTTAAGGCTATACCTTTATTCATATGGAAATCTCTGGAAACACAATGCGCTAAAGCATATTTTTTTGGAACTTTAAATAAATTTTCTACTTTCTCAGTTATATTAGGGGCATTTCTGATATCATTGTTTTCATTTACTTCAATGAAATTTTCATAAGTTAATTCATCGGTTGATTCTAAAATAATTCTACTAAGAGCATCTGCATTATTAGTCGAGCCTTTAGTTAATTGGGTGCTTATCTCTGGTTGTAAATGAGAAAGGTCAATTGGATTTTTTGTCTGTTTTTGACAAACTTGTTGATAGCTAAAAGGTATTTGACAATATTCATTTCTCAAAATTTGATTTTTAAAATCTAGGCTTAGGCCATATTTATTCATGAAGTCGGCTCCTATGAGTCCATCATAATTTTTATGAAATTTATACACAACAAACGGATGCAAATCATTTAAGTGAAATTCTGAAAATAACGGTATTAGAACTTTTTCATTAGTAGTTTGTTTTTTATGACATGAAGTTAATGTCGTTTGTTCCTTGAAAATATTTTGAGGGAAATTATTGTAAGCAAATTTTGGGTCTATCAGACACACAGAACATCCACTATCTATTAAAAGTTTACATTTGGGATTTTGGAATTCAATATAAGGAAGTTGATTAAAATTATCTAATGTCGAATTTATGTCAACGCTTCTGTTGAGGCGTTTCCTCGAAAATTTATTTTCGTAGAATTGTTAAAATTACTGACTTCTTGTTTTGAAGTAGAAGGAGATTCTAAATGAGTTAGCTCTTCAAATGTATAATGAGGGCTTTGATTATTATTCATATTAAAATTTCTTTGGGAATTCTGGTTATTAGTATAAAATTTCTTTTGGGGGTTTATTTGAAATTGGGTGGAATAATTGCCACGTTTTTGGGGGTAGTTTCTTGTCTGTATCGACATTCTTTCTGGAGGGGTTTGTATTCTTTGATTAGGATTCGGTTTGAAAACATTTGTATTTTGTTTAGGGGTATTTATATAATTTGTATTAGGGGTACCAAATACTTGTCGATTAGTTGGATAATTTGTACTAACATATCTTTGTTGGAAATGTATGGGTTGTGACGGAAAGCTTCGATTATTATAATTATTAAAAGGATTTTGATTAAAATTATTAAAATTATTTCTTGGATTCTGATAATTGTTTCTGTTATTAGGAAAAAAATTATTTTGAGGAAAATTTCTCACATTCTGATGAGATTGAGTATTTTTATTTCGACGGCTCCTGTCGAGTAAATCGTATTGTGCCATATTAGAAATATAATCTTTTACTGCATTTATAGTTTGGTCAAATGTGAAATTATTATTGGTAATAAGGTATGTTCGTAATTCAATAGGTGAATTCGAAATAAGTACCGTTTTACATATTCTCAATACATTTGTCTTGAATAATTGCTTTTCAGGATCAGGCATCATATCAGCATCTATTCTATAATTTATCCTGATTTTCATTGAAATGATAGTATCTATAAAATTCAATAAATCCTCATTTGGTTTTTTACTTAGAAACTGTAATTGATGTATCAAAACATCTAAATTAATTTGATCTCCAAACTTCACATAGAGAAATTGTTTTAAAAGTTCCCAATTATTTGGAACATCCGAAGTTGAAACTTCTGCTAAAGCTCTATCTATTAATTTCGATTTTACGACAGCAAAACAATAATCTTTAACTATCTGCGGTTCATTTAAAAACATCATTAAATATTGTTCCGAGCTTTTGATGAAAGAATGTAATTCATTTTCAATACCCGAAAATTTCGGTAGGAGAGTGCCAAATTTCTCCGCTATTGACAAATCTATTCTTTCCATAGCCATTTTGCGATTTGATTTTTTGGTTTTATGACCAGAAAAATGCTTAATTGACGTAATATTGATTATTTTCAATTATTATTAATTATAGTTTAGAAATTCACGGTTTTTTATTATAAGAAACACAGGGAAAACTTTTTTAATTCGGTTTTTATAAAATAGAAAAACCTGGGAAAAACTATCTAAGTCGGTTTTTTGAAAGAAACCTAGGAAAAACTATTTGTACAAGTTTTACACACAAAACTTGGATAAAAGGTTGACTAATTTTGGACCAGATTAGGAAACTGGGGAAAAATTAAAGAGGAGTAAGGGAATTGCTCTCACTCACCAATGTTCTACGCTGTTGAAGGGTTGAAGGGTTGAAGTCGTCACGGTCGCTACTCCAGTGATCAGGGCTTCTTGTTTTCTACCACAATATCCTCGCATTAGTTCACTTTACACCTTAACAATTGAAATTGACAGTTTTTCGGAAAGTTTGTTTTTTCACGATTTTTCACAATCTATTCACGAAAACCGGCGTTTAATCACATCGCTCGTCGCCATTTATGAATTTGGGGTAAAAAACACTGTTTTTAAAAATTGAAACAGATTTTATTTACAGCGGAAGAAATTGATGGATGAAATGATACAATTACGTTCTTACTGACTCGTACTCTGATTCTCTAATTCTCTAATTCTCCTCGACTAATTGAGTGGGAGGCTATTTATAGTTTTATAAACAATGACGCACGTGGCGTTATCAGTAAAAGCTACATCAGCAATTCTTAACACAGTCATATTTATATTCTTATGCGTTCTAATTATAAAGGTATTTAATTAATAGGGGGTATTATTACATGATTATATACACGATTTTAGCATGTCCGGAGTTTTGTCGAATGTATTTCCTAGAAGTTGTTTAATTTTCATGAAAATTTCAGGGAGTGAGTAAAGGCCTATACCTAATATTCCCTCAGAATGACTACTTAATAGCATTGGCCCGGACTGAGAAAATTATTTTCTGTATTCCACATCTTGTAAAACACCCTGTACATCAAATTTTCAAAAAGTGAAATTTTTCTCATAATCTACACTAAATACTCTTTCAAACAAGTCTACTGGCAATAATGTCACACTTCGCGTCAATATTTTACCATTGAATATCTGGAATTTTCAATTCATAATAAACACGGACCTGTGTGGCTCCGAATAATGCAAAAGAACATACAATGAGGTTTACTGTGGTTAATTGCCAATAACTAAAAAGTGAAATATTTGTTATTATTATTATTATTATTATTATTATTATTATTATACTGATCCTTCTGGGTCTTCCACAAGGAGACCCCTCATAAGCTCTAAGAGCTTGCCCTGAGTTAGGAGAACCAGTAGTGTTCTGTGTAGGCTTTGTTACTGTGTCCTTACGCCACCTTAGGCACAGCACTGTTAATTTTAGACCCAACAGCGAATGGTGGCGATTACCGTGACTAGAAAATTTAATCATGAACAATATTCCGCGTGAGCTGAGCTAGGACACCTCATCGCTCAGTATTACGCCCTCCGACCCACGTGTCGACTAGTTCACAACGGATAGAATTAAGCTAGAACTCCTTCGGTTGTTCATTCATTGTGGCTAAGCAAGGCTGATGATTGGTAACAACCATGCAACCACGGTTCGTGTCTGCCCTTGAATAACGCTTTCCTCTTCGGGATAACACTAGGCGATGAGGTGACCTAGCTCAGCTCACGCGAAATATTTGTTGATGTTTAAAATAAACGAATGTTTCACCGCTTGTCTTTTTAACCCAAAAGAGTTTTAAAAAAAAACTGTTCAAAAACATGGTTCAAATTATAGAAATTCTCATTCTAGAATTATTTATCTTCGAGAACTCTTTGTTTTGAATAACTGAAACGGATGGTAGCAGAATCAAAGATTTCATAGGAACAATAACACAAAAAAATATTGAACATTGAAGGTAACTCATTATAAAAGGGAATTAAAAGTATGATAATGTGATTTGTTCACCAAAATTCCTCTATTTCTTTTCGACACTTTCTAGCTCTTGTATTGAATGTGCTGCCGCTTTCATTACCTTTTTTGGTCGATTATTTATTAATTTTTTTTACGGTTGTTTGGCGTAAAATCTTCAATTATGCTATAATCTCTGTTTCAATTATTCGAAAAAAGAATTTTCAAAGATAAATAATTCGAAAATGAGTATTTCTATCATTTCTATTTTCAGGCACATAGGTAATCAAATCTGGAACTCATAAATTCATGTATTGTATGGAATAAGATGCAGCACTATAATTAAGTGCTGCTACTGAAAATTTCAATCGAATCATTATGAATTAACGCATTATTCGGAGATTCACAGTTCCGTGTTCATTATAAATTGAAAATTCCAAATATTCAATGGTTCATGAAATATTGATACGAAGTGTGCCATTATTGCGAATAGTCTTGTTTGAAAGGGTATTGATTGTAGATTCTGAGAAATATTTCACTTCTTGAAAATTTGATGTACAGGGTGTTTCAAAACATGTGAAATAAAGAAAATAATTTTCTCAGTCCGGATCTGCGCTATCAACAAGTCATTAAGAGGAAATATCAGGCAAAGACCTATACTCATCCCATGAAATGTTCATGAAGATCCATGCAGGCGTTCAAGAGTTTTTCCGATTGAAAGTTTTTGATAAAATTACATCAAACATCCTCTATCTCTTGAACAAACAAAGTTGGGACATATTTCCAACACTGATCTAGACTCACCAAAATGTCCTGCATCTGCACTGAAAGCCTGTACAATCATTCGTGAAATACCCTGTATTATAACCTTTTTAAGAATATCCTGGAGTTTGTTGTTTGTTTTCGGATGGAACGTGAAAGCTCGGAAACCTTTTTCCGTTTTTATTGCATTCGTTAGGGTTATTATTGAAGAGAATTTCATACTTATGTTTGTTGATCATTTTCTGAACTAGTTGATTACGATACCCGTCTCTTTCGGCAAGTTTGAAAATCATTTTTCTTTTCTACTTGAAGTTTACATTGCCCAGCAGAATATTAAATAACCGGTTGACGAGGAAATTCAAGCTGGCTGTTTTATGTGACCGGGGCGCAACCGAATCAGACGAAATGTAAATATCAGAATTGGTAGGTTTTCTAAAAATGTCAAAATTTGTTGAATTAGAGTTATCTCACAATAATTCCAAATCTAACAATGGCAAGTAGCCGTCCTTTTACATTTCAAAAGTAAACTTAATACATAGATGGGTATTTATTGTTTAAAATACTGGTAAATTCGTCAATATTAAAATTTTCATCAATTATTCCAATGAATTGTGCTAAGGAACACTTGAAAGGATCGAAATTTATAAGAAAATTTATATATTTTACTCAATAATGATCTAACCCTTATTAACAACTCATCAATATTCTCACTAATCGGTGTATAACTAAGGGTATAATGTTAACCCATACTTGAGTGTAGAGGTTGATAGCATGCTTTAGTAACGCTTCGTCTTCGAAGATGGAAACATTGTTTTCGAAACATATGTTAGACGAAAAAATTTGTAATAGTAGCAGCTGACTGCTAAATTTCGTTCTACCGAGTGGTTCCAAGTAGAAGATATTCCATAAAAACAAAATTTTCTCCCCAATTACGAAGGGAAAGGATCTTAGATCAAAACATCAAGTCTTAAAATAATTTGCATCAATATTGAAACGCGATTAAAAATAATTTAATTTTTGTTTCATTCAATAGAGTAAGGTTTTCCATCAATAATGGAAAACGATATCAGCCAGATGGCCTCCTCGGCTACGTTTACAGGACCATGCTCTTTTAATGAAAATTTGCATTATATTTTCGCACACTAGGGGCTCATATTCGTCGATTAGCTCATGAATATTTGAGGTCTGGAATTCACTGAAAAGATTCACACTTACTTTGATAATTTTTCTTAGTTCATGAAACCTTTAAATACCTATCGTGTTTGCAATAAAAATGTGTTTATTTGGTGAAGACTTCATTTCAAAATTTTCACATGTTTTTTAAATTTAAAAAATTAATATATCGAGAATTATTGACCCAAATGATATTACATGTGCATTACTGAATTCAGAATTTTATTAGTTGATCTGATAGCGAGAAGAAAATAGGGGTTTGCAATTCCAAGAAAATATCGATGATATCACTGTTTGGTAACAGGAAATAGTAATTTTGTTTTATAAATGAAACACATTATTTATTTGAGAATTGTTGAAATTTTTATTTCATTATAAAGTACCTACAATGGATACCATTAGTTATGAAAAAAAACATCGTTAAAATGTCCACCACGGAAACGCTGGCAGGAATTAAGTCGTTGAATCCAATTTTCCATGACTCTCTCAGACAAATCAGGCCGTATGTTAGCAATTACTCCTTCAATATTAATCTGTAAATCGTCTAAATTTGCCGGATGATTGCTGTGAATCAATGACTTAATGTAACCCCAAAGAAAGAAGTCCAATGGAGTCAAATCGCAGGAATGAGGCGGATAATTTATCGGTCCATTTCTTGAAATGATCGAATCACCGAATTTTGTTTCCAATAAAGTCATTGTGTCATTGGCAGTATGACAAGTGGCACCATCCTGTTGAAACGACATGTTCTGCAAATCAAGACGAACCAACTCAGGCCATGAAAAATCAGTCAACATTCAACCTGAAATTAGACTCATCGCTGAGAATGATTTGCTTATGAAAATCTGCAACATTTCCGATTTTTTCGAAGCGCCAATTACTGAATACACGACGCTTTAAATGATGAGTTAATTTGAGTTCTTGGGCTAAAACAATTTTGTATGGATGTAAACCAAAGTCTTTTCGTAAAATTGGCCATTAAGACGTCTGGGAGATGCTTAGTTCTTGTGAACGACGAGAAATCGATAAATTTTGGTCATCACGAACACTTTCAAATATGGATAGAATATTTCTTTCACTTCTTGCATTTCTTTATCTCACTGGCACTGTAACATCATAAAGTGTAACATTTGTTTCAAAATTCTCCACTAAACGATCAATTATTCTTCTATCCGGATGATTATAACGACCAAAAATTTGAGTTAAAGCACGTAAATTTCGATCTGTTTTAAACCTTGTTGAAGCGTGTTCTTTTCCATGATTAAATGGTAGACATTGACAAATACCACTTTCAATGTCACAAATGAAAAATTGCAACCGTGCGTGGGTAATGTCAATTTGAAAATGGGGCGCGTTCCCATTGAAAGACCTGTTAAAAGAATTACAGGAAAAGGCTCCTTAAAAAATATATTAATTTGACGAATCAAACCATATTTCGCTATTCCTGAAAGGGGAGAAAATAAATCCATTATTCCATACTTTTGACGCTTACTGTTAGGGCTTCACACGAGACGAGAGTAGGCGAGAGTATAGAAAATCTCGTCTCACTCTCGCCAATTCCCAAAATATTAAGTCTCGTTCTCGTCTCGTTATCAGTTGTCTCGTCTCATCTCGCTTAATTCTGAATAAAGATAATAAATATTATAATATATAAACGAAATGGTATACAATAATGAATAATTTTGTAAAGCTATATTTATTACGCTCTTATACAAAAATATTTGTACATGTGCAAGTACATATTATTTTTAATTTTAAACACTGATAATTTGAACTTTTAAATTACTCGAAGACCAAGAATTCAAACATAATCACGCTTGCATCACATCATTTTTCCATGATGTACGTGTTTTTGTCATGATCATACTTGCTGTGGAAAATAATATTTCAACAGGTGCTAATGAAGCCATTAATAAATCATCGGCCATCTTGGAAAGTTTAGGAAGAACTTTTTCATCACTCTCCACCACTGAAAAATATTTTGATTCCTATTTGCTATTTCTAACAGCAAACATTCTTCAAACTCAGCTTTCCAATATTTCGAAAGTTTAGTTGATGTTTTAAATAGGCTATCGATGTCGATACATTTTTTAAAAGAATTGAACAATTTGGTATAGTTTTCAAAGAATACCTTCCCAGTGGGTAGATCATTGAGGGTGTTCTTGGCGTATTCCTCGTAACACTTTTCGAAACATTGAATAGCTTCATTTCGTTGCCAGTTTTATTATACGTAGTTCCACAGATGAATACAATAATTGTTCACTTCTTCACTACAAGGAGCACAAGATAATACATTTCTCCAGATGTTCAGATAGAGACGAAATTTTCAAAACATTGGGATTTAGGGGCAATAAAAGTAGTCCGTTAAGTATTGAATTCATAATGGCATCCGTTTTTATGGTTGTGAATTCTATTTTTTCTTGAAAAATAATCTCAATTATCGAAAGGTCATCACGAATTAATCATCTTCTAAAAAATCGTGTATTTCTAGAATGATCGATGCATAATATAGACAAAATATATTGGTAATCATAGTGGAAACTCTTCATATTCAATTGTTTTCTGTGGGAGTTGAAAAAAGTGGAGTCGTATATAAAACTTCATGAAAAAAATTCAACGAGACTCTCGTGTTGCGCTGTATGTGGTCTCGGTATCTCCTATAATATAATTGAAAAGTTGAAAACGTCTCGTCTCGTCTCGTCTCGCTTTTACAAGACGAGAACGAGACGAGACGAGAAAAATCTCGCTCTCGCGTGAAGCCCTATACTTACTGTATAAGTTTTCATATATAAGTGTGTATTTTAATTGAATAAGCGGTGTAGAGTGTTAATTTCCGAACATATGACAATACGAACCCTCTGAAACCCATTTGTCCCCTTAAGTATTTCTACCTAAACGTCGGATGAATTCAAATAAAGGAAACAATCATTGGTTCCTCCGAATTAGTATTCAAATATGAAGGTCTGCGTCCACCCTTTGGTTTTTGCCTGGGATAAAATCACGTTGTAGGACACAGACTTGATCCATACAAATGGCTCTTTAATATAGAGCTTAATAGTAACATATTGCGATTCTCAGGAGACAGAAGGGTCCCTTGGGTATCTCCCGACATCAGCTCTGGCAACTGTGGTGACTTCCAAACCCTCATTTCGGACGTGGAAGACCGCCGGACCTCTCTCTTGTCCTGTCCAGAAATATGAACTGGAACCGATTCGATAATAATGAGATCGCACGGATGAGATAATGGGGACAGATAGTAGATAGTCTCTTATCAGTGTACTTTGACAAGTTCATTACAGGGGAGCCTAAAGGGGACATACACGACGGGATTTTTGATTATCTGTCAATTTTCCAATCATTATTTGAATTTGAGCACTTCACTGAACAGCGAGTAACTCTGGTCCAGTTATACGAGGTGAGTCTTCAAATTGTACATTCATCGTAATCATAGATTCCTCTCATCGAATGAAACACCTTTTTGCGCGTATGTTCTGGGAAACAGCGTGGTATCATTTTGCCAAATGTCTGTAATGTTCGAATTTTTCACCGAAAATGGTCTCAAACGAGTAGTTTTGACTTACTGATGAATTTGAGGTCTAATTTGATTATGTAAGGCCATTGCGTGCGATTGGCTCAGTGGTAGAGTAATTGACTTGGGAGCGGAAGCCCCAAGTTCAATTCCGAGGCTAGGAAAGAAATTTTCTAGTCACGGTAATCGCCACCATTCGCTGTTGGGTCAAAAATTAACAGTGCTGTGCCTAAGGTGGCGTAAGGACACAGTAACAAAGCCTACACAGAACACAACTGGTTCTCCTAACTCAGGGCAAGCTCTTAGAGCTTATCAGGGGTCTCCTTGTGGAAGACCCAGGAGGATCAGTATAATAATAATAATAATAATAATAATAATTGGCATGATAGCTTGAGAACGGAAAAAGCTAGCATCCTCAAATTTTCATGGTAGGTGGCGTCCAAATGCAACGGACAGGTTCATTGATGGGCATAATCCGCCGAACGATTTCCGAGTACAAATCACCAGAAAATGAAAAAAAAAATATTTATCTCACGATAACTTGAGAACGGGATGCCTTGAAAGTTTTACAGTAGGTTACGCATCTCATCTGGATGCAACATTTCAGTTGGTTGATAATCATAATCGGCCAAATGGTTTCGGATCTGATTTGGTTGTTATTTCCTCATTTACACAAGCAATACGAATCCGATCTAATTCAAACAAGGTAATTCGTCGTAGAATGCCGACAAACAAATTCTTGAGACATTTTGTTATGTTCGTATCTATTATTAGAAATTTTTCAAAAAATTATTGAAAATCATTGAAAAAAATCTCAGAAACTATTGGTCTGAACTCGATGTTGCGAGAGCCTTCAAAACCAATCAGTCAAGTTCCAAGTTTAAAACGATCGAATTCATATTGTTGAAGATATGAGCATTGCGCAGCCTTGGGTAACTTCACTATCTGGATGGGTGACCGTTTCCAGGATACATTTCGAACGAAAGAGATAGCGACTTGAAATTTGGGGGTACGTTGTGCATTCTAGGAGACAGGGAAGTTTGTGGTTGAACATAATCGGCTCAACGGTTCCGGAGTTCTACCCATCTGGAATATTATTTTCTCAATAACTCAAAAAATACAGATTCGATCGAATTGAAACTTGGTAACTAGTTGTGAAATACCGACATAAAGACGTATGTGGAATTTTGGAGGATGGTTTCACTAGAAAATTCTAAAAAAAATTTGAAAAAATTCAATTTATCTCACGGTAGGTAACTTGTGAGCGGAAAGCGATAGCGACTTGCAATTTTCAGGGTAGGTTGTACATCTGAATACGAAATTTGAGTTCGTTAATGGGCATAATCAGTCAAATGGTTTTGGAGTTATACGCATCTGAAATTTGGATGTTTTGCCCTCTATAACTCAAAATATACATATCCGATCCAATTAAAACTCGGTAATTACTGGAAGAATGACGACGCGCTAATTTTCGCGGAATTTCGTGAATATCGTTTCCCGAAATTACTTGAGACGTAGGTATATCATTGGATATTTAATGAATTTGAATTTCAATTGAATATATATGACTTGAATATTCTGTGATCGTAGACTATTCTCTCATTTCTCAAATCTGTCATTAAAATGGTACGAAATGTATTAATATGTTTTAATAGCTGACAAGACGGTCTATATCGATAGCAAATTCGATTAAATGTACCAAATAAAGGTGAATAGACAATAGAACATGCGCGCAAGAGTTCCTGACTTGAAGTCAGTGCTTGAACCAATTTTTTTTCGATGCTTCGGTAAAAAGTTAGCGATTAAAGATCTCATAATGTGCCAACACATTCGTGCTATTCATTTACCCGTTACTGAAACCTTTATGGTAGAACAACAAAAAAACTGTATCCTCTGATGCTTGAAATTCAATGAAATTTTTTGGGAAATACATATATCTACTCAATTCTTATTATTCGGTTCTTAGTGCAGCACTATTCCTCAATATTGAAGACTGAAATTCAACTCGATTTTAATTCCATATCCATTTGTTTCCAAGATTATGCACTATTTCATCATCGGATGTTTTCACATATAAATTTACTTGAATATACTAATTCCCATCAAATTTATAAATGACAAATTCAATCATTTATAATACAAATGCTCCGACCACTCTAACTCTAACTTTAAACTCTATGATCTAACCTAGACTAATGAGATGTGTCGATGAACTTTGACGGATCTATTCCATTGAAGTAAAATCTAAGAAATCACAGTTTTGTGAGCACACAATATCTATGACTTCGATGCTGGACAAGAAAAAGCTATGCAACGTGGCATACAACATGAATCGAGTCTCTATCTCGGATATGGATTCATAAATGAAGTAGAATTTCTGAAATTTTTATCGGACTTAATAATATTGAACATTGAATATCTTTTCAGGAGAAAATATGAAGATTAATTTAATTTTCTGAAATGATTGAAGATTCTTATAATGACTTAAGATAAACTTTATCTGTTTTCTTTATGCTTATTTCTCATAGTTTTATGAATCGGTGAGTCCATAACTAGGAAACCAGTGTAAGTAAGAAATAATTGGTTCAAGCACTGACGTGAAGGAAGGAGTTTTTGCGAGCATGTTCCATTGTCTACTCACCTCATTTGGACACTCTTAAGCGAATGAAGCATTGCTATATACCGTTCGGCGGATTATGCCTATTAACAAACTTGTCCGTCGTATTCGGATACGCCACCAACCCTGAAAATTTCAAGTCGCTATCTTTTTCCGTTGTCAAGTTATCGTGGCAACGGCTGACCGGACAGAATCAAATTTGACATCAAATTATTCATCAGTGAGTTGAACCTGATCGTTTAAGACCATCTTCGAACATTTGGGCAAAATGATAACGCGATGTTCCCCAGAACATACGCGCAAAATTGAAATGATTCGTCCTGATATGAGACTCTAAAAACTGACAGACTTCGAATAAATATTTTCTAGCACATAATTTTACATCATAATGATAATCCTCAAATCTAGAGGTTCAGGAGATACATCGATACCCTCTACAGATTCTGTTAGGGTTAAAAAGATTAATTAGAATCTAATCAGGCTGTCAGCGTTTTCTTATGGCATCTCAAGCACAGTCATGTGCATTTTCAGCGAACAGTGAAGGATAGTCTGAATATCTTCTGGCTATAATTTAATTTTCCCAACCAGCTCAGGATTTTTTGAAACTGAAAAACATCGATCTTAGTGCCTTTATTTAAGGATATAGACTTTTAAATTTACTTCAAATCATGGATTATCCCCTTTGAATTTCAATATTCGGAATAGAAAGAAGCGTCACAGCTACTTTGGCTGTGGATCTTATACTTCCATAGTGTATTTCCCCCTTTAGATATCAGAACACATCATGCGCATTTTTAATACGGGGGATATGTTATCTTTCCCCATGCGATCGCTGGTGAGAAGTATGACGGCTTGTGATGGGTTTTTAAATCAGTATTGTCAGCATAGTATTATGTACCACTGGGGTTGCGTACGAACTCATGTTATCAAGCTTTCAAATTACTACTGTTTCGTTAATGACGTAGTTTTAAATTCGAGAAAACCACTGACGAGAAGCCGAGAGTTTTTTCGCGATTCCTCATATTATTATTCAAAAATAGTAATTGACGCAAACGACGCTATACCTTGAGTCATCCATAAGATGTCTATGGGTAGGTATAACTGTTGTATGATACCTCATACAATTTAAATTAATTAATTTAAATAGAAAAGGTAAACGGGTAATTCCACAAAGGGAACAGAGAAAATATAAAAAAGCACTGACGTGAAGTCGGTACTATTTAGAGCTCTTGTTCACGTTGACAAATTTCAATTGAATCATGAGTGATTCAAGATTAGTGGATATGACGACGGACGTCTAGTCAGACGGTAGTGGCCACCATTTTTTTTTTTTTTTTTTTTTTTTTTAAACAGGAGAAACCTTTTATAGGCGAACCTTGAACGGAACAGTGTGGGAGTCCATCTTCTCCTGAAGATGTTTACCTCACTAAAACTCCTGTCTCCATCAGGGCGTCGATGGGTGTTTTGAGTTAGTATTCAATACTTTTACTCATGTTGTCTCTATTTTTATTTCCTTCTTGAATGTGTTGTTGAAGTGTTACCTCTTCACTTCGTTAGATGTCGGTTTCTTCATTGTCCTCCGACAGGTAATAGTGCCAATTTTGGCCGTTTGATCTTTGTGGGTTCTTCTGGGTCATAGTCCAAAGCTTCTCTAAGTGTTGGGTTCGTGTGGCGTTCTGTGTTTTCCAGGATCCTCTTGTTCCTCTGTCGTATCTGTTCTTCTATCGTGCTCACCTCTAGGTCTTGCCGGATGTTTCTATTCCTGATGAACCAGGGCGCATCAGTTATCTGTCTCAGGAGTTTGTTCTGGGCTGTTTCCAGTTTCTTCATGTGGCTTTTTGCTGTCTGTCCCCATGCAGTTGAACAGTACAACATGCGTGGTACAATTATTGACTTGTATAAGCGTAACTTGTTGCTTATACTGAGCTTATTGTTTCTAGCAATTAGCGGATACAGTTCTATTTTTCTCACAGCAACTTTCTGCATAATATAATCGATGTGGTCTTTCCACGTGATTTTTCTATCAAATATTACACCCAGATATTTGATTTTGGCTTTCCAGGGAATCGTTTCTCCGTCTATCTCTATTTCTTCTGTGGGTAATGTTCTTTTCTTGCTGGATACAATAGCCTGTGTCTTTCCTGCATTCACTTTTATTTTCCATTTCTCCATCCATTCCAGGATGATGTCAATTGCCGTCTGTGCATAACGGGTTCCTAGGTTCAAGTTCCTTGAGTGTGCCAGGATTGCGGTGTCATCTGCGTATGTGAACACTTTTGTGTCGTTGGGGAGTCCATTCGGTATATCTGCGGTGTATAAATTATACAACTTCGAAGATAGTACTCCTCCTTGTGGAACTCCTCCTGTTATGGGAGTTTTTCGGGATCTATTCCTTCCAATTTTCACTTGGAACGATCGGTTCTTCAGGTATTTTCCAATTATCTTTATGATTGGTAGGCTTATATTGGCTTCTTTCATCTTGAATATCAATCCTTCATGCCACATCTTGTCGAATGCTTTCGAGACATCTAGGAATGCTGCCACGTTCACGTGTTTTCTGTTTATGTTGTGGATTATGTTTTCCGTCAGTCTTACTGTCTGGAGTTCTGTTGAGTGTCCAGCTCTGAATCCATATTGTTCTGGTGGGATCACTTTCTTCTCTTCCAGTTCATCTTCTAATCGTCGTAGTATCAATTTCTCTACCAGTTTTCCTAGTGTGCATAGCAAGCTTATCGGTCGGTGGTTCTGCGGGTATAGTTGGTCCTCTCCTTGCTTCGGGATCATGATCACTGTGGCATTCTTCCAGGCTTCAGGGAAGTATAACAGTCTTAATATGCCGTTGCAGATGTTCACGATGAATTCCAGGTATTCCATCGGAAGGTGTCGTAGTTGAGTGTTGTTTATTCCATCTTCACCGGGTGCACTCTTCTTTTTAAGGTGTTTGATTTCTTCTTTCACCTCGTCGATTGTTGTAGGTCTTATTCGTTCATCTGTATCTGTTTGCAGTATTCGTGCTGCTGTTCTTTCCAATTCCTCTTCGAAATCGATGTCGTCGTCTGGGGTGCGATGCGGTGCAAATTGCAGCTCTAGCGTCTCAGCAAATGCGTTCGCTTTTTCTTCGTCGGCGTATACTATGCCATTTACCCCGTGTAAAGGCCGTGATCTGTTGCACCTTTTCTTCAGGATTCGATTTAATCGCCACATTGGTTTATAGTGGGCGTCTTGTTCTTCGCAGTCTTCGTTGATGCTTTCAAGTAGCACTTGCCATTTCTCGTTCCTGTACTTCTTTATTTCTTCTTTGACTAAGTTTGCTAGTCTGTTGGCCTCTCTCTTATCTTCGGGATAAAGTGTTCGTTGTGCTATTCTTCGTGCTCTATTTTTGTTCCTGATTAGAGCTTTCAATTCAGGGGGTAGTTTGTTGACGTCTTTGGCACACTTCTTGATTGTTTTCGTGGCTTTTCCTAGTGAATTTTGAATTTCCTTGGTCACTTTGTT
This sequence comes from Halyzia sedecimguttata, assembly GCA_937662695.2. Classification (NCBI taxonomy): domain Eukaryota; kingdom Metazoa; phylum Arthropoda; class Insecta; order Coleoptera; family Coccinellidae; genus Halyzia; species Halyzia sedecimguttata. Next base: position 33,040,517 of record OW569415.2, read on the forward strand.
TACTTCTAGTTCGATGTCGGTGGTAGTTCGTAGATCCGGTGGAACTCTCTCGGTATTCTTCAGTATTTCGGTGAATTTTCTCCAGTCGATTCTTCTTTCTTCCTGTTGTTGAGGTATTGAGTTCCAGTGATCCAGTGTAAGAATAACTGGATTATGATTGGAGCTCAGTACCGCCTCGGTGTCTATGGTGGTGGGTTGATTGACGTTATTCGTAATAAAAATGTCTAAGAGATCTGGTCTACCTGTTGACCCGTAGAACGTCGGTCTGTCCGGTCCGATTACCGAATAATTATTTGATTCCGCGTGAGCCGCTAATGTTCTGCCGCGCGTAGTAGTTACTCTGGAGTTCCAGATGCTGTGTTTAGCGTTCAAGTCACCGCCTAAAATTATTTCGTTGGGCGAAGGGAACATTTCGTCCAAGTCGGAAGTTAAAAGTGTTTTTCTAGGCGCGTTATATGCGGCTATGACAGTTATTGTTCTGTTGCCAGCCATATATATGTTGCCGCGGCGTTTTCTAAGTTTTCCGTATTGAAATTATTAATCCGCTGGTGCGCTATGGAGTTCTTAACGAGTACGGCTACTCCGCCTCCTTGATTTGTTCGGTCACTCCGGTATATCGCGAAGTTCGGTAAAGCTAAATGAACTTGGGGGTCGAGCTTTGTTTCGCTCAGTAACGCCACGTCGATATTTTCTTCGGATAAATAATCCCCAAGCTCTAGAATTTTGTTCCTGATGGAATTCGCGTTCCACGCAAGTATCTTTAATGATCGCGGTTTTGATTTATCCAAGACGACTGGCTATCTTGGTCATCAGCACTGTCATTTGTGCCAACATCTCTGCGACTTGATTAGGACTTGTATTTGTTTTCGTACTCTTTTCCGGCGTTGGTTTCGCGGATTGTTTTGCTGCTGAGAGGTAAGATTTACCTTCAACAACTCTGCTTTCCCGAATAATTCTTTTCGGTTGACTTTGGGTCGATGTTTTGGGGGTATTTCCCGGATAATATTTGCACCCACGATAATTAGCGGGGTGAGCAAGCTTGCAGTTGGCGCACACTGCTGGGGTATTTGTGGGTTTCGCGCATTCATTGGACCAGTGTCCTTCGCCGCATTTTACACATCGCGGGAGGATGTGGCAAGTCGATTGAGTATGGCCATAATTTTGGCAACGGTGACACTGAAGGTGTCTCTTCGTTGACCTCTGCGGCTCTACTCTGATTTTGAAGAATCCTAAATAATTCATTTTGAAGATGTCTTTGCTGTCGTCCGTTTTCGGCAGCTTGACCAGCATGAGCGGAAACACATGTTTGACACCTGCTTCCCGTTTATAGAGTTGGGTTACTTGGATTACTTTGAATCCCTGGTCGGTGAGTTGTTGGAATACGGATTCTTCCGTCTCGTGCGACGGGATTCCGCGAATGACTACCCTTAATACTTTCTCGTCATCACGAGTGTAAGTATAAAACTGTTGTCCGTGCCTTTCAAGGCCTTTCGTCAGTTTACGGTGATCGGCTTCTGTCTCTACGTGGATGTGCAGCGCGTTGCTGTTTTCCGTGGCGTATTTGATTTTAATATCGTCGTTCTTTGCTAAACTGGCAATGGCGGGGAATGAAGCTTTGTTTAAAATTTTGATTGGTGGAATTCTCTTCACCGGGATCTTTTTGGGGGTAACAGTGGTCTGACTGACCGGAAGTGGAGGGAAGTTAATCAAATTTGAATTCCTAGAGTTCCTTCTCGAATAGGAAACTCTGGGATTGCTGTCGGTAGCAGGGGTATTGTCATTCACGATAACAGACTCTGTTGACATGAGCATGTCGTCATTATCGTCTTCATTTTGAAGAACATCAAATCTGTTTGATGTTCTTACCGGGGAATTTGAGTCTTGGCGTTGAACGCGGGGTCTTTTTCGATTTTCCGTTTTCTCAAACGCATTTTTATTGAGAGGGAAACCTAATTTTTCCGCTATTAGCACGAACAGCTTGGCTAGCGTTTCGCGGTCTCCCGCTATCGTTTCAATAAACGATTCCGCGGTAGAGCCGGCCATTTTCGAATTTTAGTTTCTCAGTAGATAGGGGGTTATATAATCAATATCATATTTTCAATAAAAAATAAAAAAAATATTAAAATATCACAGTCGTAAGACTCACCTGTAGTTTCCTGTGGAACCAACGATCCGAAGATCTGGACTCAACACATCACTACAAACATCACTAACTTGTCACCAGTACCCGTAACGGGTCGATCGAGTCGGCTAACCCGTCAGACGGGTTGAACTTAACAGCACTGCACACTGGTACGGGAGCGCATGCGCACTGATCGGACGAGCACTGAACTGACGTCTGCACTGGACGAAGCCACGACGGAGACTGTTACGTTGTTACGCGATGCCGTCCACACTAGTTGCGCGACGGTGTTACGTTACGAGGTTTTGTTGCATGTCTGTGGCCACCATTCACTGCCGGATCCAATATTAATAGTGCTATACCTAACCTGGCGTAAGGATACAGTACCAAAGTCGATACAGAACACAAATGACTATCTTTAGTCGCACATGCTCCTAGAAACTTCTAAGGGATCTCCTTGGGGAAGACCTAGGAGGGCAGTATAATCATAATCATCTCAATTTAAGGCAAAGTACAGTTAATTTTTGACTCGACTGTGAATGGTGGATTCTACTATCTGACTATATCATCTCCGGCTCGCTCTATTCACTAATCTTGAAGCACTCATAATTCAATTCAAATTATCAACATGAAAAAGTGCGCCATATAGTACTAACTGCTTTATATTTTCTGAAGATTCTTTGACAATTCTATTCATTACTACAGTCTGGTACACGCCTATAAGTTTTACCGTAGGCCGAAATAAAAAAATGGGTTCAAGCCCTGTGGACAGGAGCTTTCTGGCGCTCTAGTTCAAACAGACAAATTATATCTCCGAAAGTATTGGTTTCTCAGAGTTGGGAATTATATCAATGTATTCATATGATAGAACTGCATCATAAAGGAAATTCAATTCAAATAATAGTTTATTTATCAAGATGAAATGAGCAATCTGAGAATGAGAACTTCACCATGGAACAAATCAAATTAAAATAGCTGAAGTGAATTTGACTCTCTCTTATAGAACAGGATGAAATGTACGACTATGAACACAGATCATATAAGAAAGATTAGATAGAATAATTATAGCATTCTGTGAAAACATAGAAGTACGATTCATTATTGAAATTTAGAAAAATCATATCTCCGAAAGTATTAGCTTGTTGGAGTTGATAATGATATCGATGGATTTTAATGGTGAACCTACATCTTAAATAAAAATTGAATTTGGAATTTGTTGCTTAAAAAAAATTTTTTTTTTCGTTACTCCGAAACCATGTGGCCTATTTTGCCCAATAACGAACTCAACCGAGATATTCATCTCCCTAACCTACTCTGAAAATTTCAACTACCTAGCTCATTCCGATCGAGAGTTATTGTAAAAAATTTTTTTTTAAATTTTGAATTTTTTTTTTGACACTTTGCGGTAACCTGGTTAATATAAAACTTCACATGCGTATAAAGCTCATAATTCTACAATTTGATGCTAAATTTCAGACAGATCGAGTGATCGGTTTCGGAAATATTCATAAAAATGTGTTTTACTAAAATCGGCCATAACTCCGAAACCGCTTGATGGATTTTGCGCATTAACGAACTTGTCCGAGATATTTACGCTCTAAACCCACCTTGCAAATTTCAATCTTCTAACTCCTTTCGTTCGAGAGTTATCGTGCCTACGGCCGGACCGGCTGGACAGAATCGATTTCGACCTCGCATTCTTGATCAGTGAGTCGAACCAATTCGCTTGAGACCATTTTCAGCCAAAAATTCGAAAAAATAACAGACATTTGGGCAATTTGATAAGCACTCAGTTCCGAGGAACTAGAGCGCCAAAAAAGATTGCAGAAAGGGAACCACGTTAGTAACGCAATTGTTTGAGCGTATTCTTCAAATTCGAATGTAATTTAATATAGATCTTCCAAAGAAATGTATTTATAAATTCGTCCCCACTCAACGGAATGTACTCGCATTCTAGCACAAACAACACCATAAACAGCCAGCTCACTTATGCGCATGCACAGTTGACTCGTCACCGATAGTTAATAATGAATTTAACTGTTGGCCAACTCCAACTCGCAAACATCATTGTTCTCCCGAAACTAACTTGTGCGTCCACAGAATTGCCATGAATTTTCTTTTAAAACCTCACAATATCGGTTCAGCACCAGACCCCTGACCGCTAGGCGTAAACCACTCCCAAGATAACCAACACCATTGGTTCAGGAGATATCGGAGCTTCAATACTCGCAAGGGGATTCTATGGAGGAATAGCTTCCTCCACCTCAAAGCTGCATTCCTGTCGAACACTCCAGCAGTTAAATCACATCTCGTCAGCCCATACGCATAACGAAAAATGCCCTAAATGGACAGAATGAATTCCAAAATTAGCCCAAGGACCACCTCGGACACTACGCTATTTCCTCGAAACTGGCTTGCGCACTCACAGAATTGACGCGAGGTGGTAATATGGCATACAAGTTCCCCAGTCGCTCATCTTTCAGGCAAATTTTGAAAAAGAATTTAAAATTCCACACAACGTTCACCCACTTATTCAATTTCCACCGTACTTACACGTCCATATTTAAAATAGTTTCCTTGCACATATGCTAGCGATAGCAATAATCAGTGTGGGAACCTTATTCGAAAGTAAGCAGATATGAATGGTTCACGTGAGAAACAACTGAAATAATAAGCCCACTTTTTGAAGTTCTGAATTGTAATAAAAAATTTAAGGCTAATGTTATCTTTTCGATGAAATTTTGCGCTCCCCAAAGGGGGCACCGAAATGACAAAGTTAGACTTAATCCGATATATGGTTTCGGAATTTCAAGCAAAATATTCCCCAAAATAGTTGATCATTTTTTGAATTTTTTATAGTCATGCGATCCACTTCGCATGCATATAAAGGTTATGATTCTACCATTTGATGCTAAATTTCATATAGATCGAGGGATTAGTTTCGGAAATATTCATAATACATATATGCTTTAGCGAAAAACTGCGAAACCACTATGTCGATTTCGCCCATTAACGAACTTAACCGGGATATTTAAGCTCCAAACTTCCCTGCAGATTTCAACTATGTAATTAATTTCGCTGTTCCTCGCGGAACAAGCGCGCAATAAAGGAAGTAAAGGAACCTGCGATGGCGATAGCGTCATCGAGCTGATCCAGCAACGACACAATGGCGGGCGCAGCAGCGGTCAGCGGCCGAATAAACGGCCGAACATGACGCATGGCATTGTAAATCAGGAAAGTGACGGCGTGATCTCGCCAGAACACGGCATAAATTAGATTGTATTATCGGCCTGGTTCAGCAATGGGCGACAGAATGCGAAGTTGGCTCTACATTCTTGCTGATTAAATGTGATGGATGGCCCCCGTGTTGACCCGAAACACTGTCCATCCAGCAAACTGGAAATTCCGTCTGAGGGATTGCTTTGCGGCCTTTTCCTGCCTTTATGATGCGCGTCATTTTTATTTATATTGTTGGGAATTGGGTTGCTTCCCAGCAGTGGAAATGCATGGCGATTAAGACCCGCGTTCGGTGTGGGCTATAAGGGTGAAAATATCTACGAAACTAATTCGTAATAAGCGCCGTGAATTTTACACAAATTCATAGCTTTATTATTTTCTCATCAATATTCTTCATCTATGTATATATTTTAATAATTTTTGATTTCATAGCTACATCACCATTGTTTTATAACTTATGTTGAAACTGTAGGTAACATAGGAAGGTACTCGTTTCAAATTGGTTGTCAACACGATCAGTTCTCTAGAAATAATACGATCTTCCGAGAACTATATGGACTGACATTACCCCCATCATAAACGGTTAGAACAAGGAGTTGTTGATAGAGATTAGATCATAATTGAGTAAAACATATTATCTTTTGTATATTTCGGTACCTTAAAAATATAAAATAGTACTGCCGTGAAGTCAGTACACTTTGGCGTGCTATGGACATGATTATGATTACACTGACCCTCCTAAGTTTTCCCCCAAGGAGATCCCTCAGAAGCACCTAGGAGCTTGTACGAGTAAGGAGTGTCAGTTGTGTTCATTGTTAGTATATCCTTACGCAAGCTTAGACATTGTCCACTACCCTCTGACTAGATCTCCGGCTCATCATTCAATTAAAATTAGCCAACGTGAACATGCGCACCAAAGAGAACGAACTTCACGTCAGTGCTATTAAATATTTTTTCAAATTTCTTTGACAAATCTTGCTATTAATGCAGTCTCTGGCTATTATTTTTACCGTAGGTCGAAATAAGAAAAAAATCGATATGGGACCCCCGTTAGAAATGCAATTGCTCGCGCCTATTCTTCAAATTGTAGTTTAATGTAATTATTAATTATTAATGTTATTCGATATAGATTTTTCAAATATAGTTATATTTAAATTGGCCCCAGGGCCACTTCACAGACATTTCAACTCAGAAACAACGCTATTTCCTCGAAACTGATCTGTCCATACACAAATGTCATGAAATTTCATTTAAAACCTCACAATATCAGCGCAACCCCAAATACATGACCATTAGACGTAAATCACTTCCAACATACAATACAACCCAAAAAGGGCCTCTGCGCATGTGCAATCTACTCCTGACTTAAAGTCCTCTAAAAAACATACACCTCACACAAAACTCAAATCTTCAACACCAGTGGTTCAGGAGATATCACTGCTTCAATTCACGCATGCGCGGACTCCCAAGGGGTTTCTATGGAGGAATCACATCCTACAACTCAAAACCCCAATCCTCCTTGTCTACTCATGCGCGAAACGAAAAATGCCCGAAAGAGGTAGCATGAATTTCAAATTTTCAATTCAGACATGCGCGGACCCTCACCAGGGGATTATGTGGAGGAATAGCATCCTCCACCCCAAAACCCCCAATCCCCACAGACAAAAACTCCAGCAGTTACATCACTTCTCATCTGCGCATGCGCAGAACGAAAAATGCCCGAATGGGGCAGCCCGAAACTTCAAAAAATTGGTTCCAGCACTGACGAGAAGTCAGGAGCTTTTGCGCGTATGTTCTATTGTCCATTCTCCTGCATTGGACACCCTTTATCGAATTTACCATGGTAAATAATGTTGTCCATTCTCCTGCATTGGACACTTAATTCGAATTTACCATGGTAAATTCGGATTAAGAGTGTCCAATACAGGAGAATGGACAACATAATTTACCATGGTAAATTCGATAAGGTTGTCCAATGCAGGAGAATGGACAATAGAACATACGCGCAAAAGCTCCTGACTTCACGTCAGTGCTTGAACCAAATTTTTTAAATTTTCTAGGGGTACAGTTGTTACAACATTTTAAACACGTCTTTATGTTGATTTTCTACTACTAGTTACCAAGCTTCAATTCGATGGAATATTTATTTTTTGAGTTATCAAGGAAATAATATTCCAGGTGGGTATAACTCGTAAACCGTTCGACCGATTATGCCCAAAAACGAACTCAACTCTCGCATTCGGATACGCAACCTACCCTGAAAATTGCAAGTCCCTATCTCCTTTCGTTCGAAAGTTATCAAGGCAACGGTTACCCATCTACTGAACTCACACAAGGCTGCTCGAATCTCCAACAATATTTAACCGATCGTGTTAAAACTTGAAACTTGGCAGTTGAGTTAGGCTATAAAGGCTCTTGCAAAATTTCAGCAATTTCAAACGAATAGTTACCGATATATAGATTTTTTTTTTCAATTTTCAATGATTTTTTAAAAATTTTCTACAAATACTATCCTCACGAAATTTTTCAAGTATTTTCGCGTTGGTATTCTACAACAAATAACCATGTTTGAATTCAATCGGTTTAGTATTTTTCGAGTTAATGAGGAACAAAAAACAACCAAATTTCAGATGGTTATAACTCTAAAACCGCTTGGCCGATTATGCTATCTCTTTCCATTCTCAAGTTATCGTGACAACAAAAATATTTTTTAATAATTTTTTAATAATTTTCTAGCCATACGATTCACACAAAATTTCACAAACGTGCTTATGTTTATATTCCAAAACTACTCACCAAGTTTCAATTCGATCGGATATATATTGGTTGAAATCAAAATTATTACTCGGAAACCATTTGGCCTATTATGCCCATTAACGAACTTGTCCGTTGTATTGGGATGCGCCACCTACCCTGAAAATTTCAAGTCGCTATATCATTCCGTTCTCAAGTTATCGTGGCAACGGCCGGACGGCCGGCCGGACAGAATCAAATTTGACCTCGAATTCTTCATTGGGGAGTCGAACCAAATCGTTTGAGAACATTTTCGTCAAAAAATTCGAAAGTTACAGACATTTGGGCAAAATGATAACGCGATGTTCCCCAGAACATACGCGCAAAAAACCAACCCTGAAAATTTCAACTCTCTAACCCATTGCATTCGAGCGTAATCGTTCTGACGGCCGGACGGATGGAATCAATTTTGACCTCGGATTCTTGATAAAATATTCGAAAATTACAGTCATTTGGATGAATTGATAGGCACTCTGTTCAGGTGAACAGCGCCCCAAGAAATAGGTTTTGCATCTAACTACTTAGTTTCAATTCAATCAGATCAGTATTTTCCGAGTAGTTGTTGAAACAAAATTTTTGCCACTTTGTAACCATCCGATCAATGCAAAACTTCGCATGCATAATATTGTAAAGACCATGATTCTACAATTTGATGCTAAATTTCAGATAAATCGAATGATCGGTTCCGGAAATATTAATCAAAATATTTTAACTAAAAATGGCCTCAACTCCGGAACCGCTTGGTAGATTTCGCCCGTTAACGAACTTGGCCGGGATATTTACGCTCCAAAGCTACCCTGCAAATTTCAACGCACTAGCTCATTTCGTTCGAGAGTCATCGTGCTGATGGCCGGCCGGATAGACAGAATTGAATTTTACCCCGGATTATCCATCTGTGAGTCGAACTCAATCGTTTGAGACCATTTTTGGCAAAAAAATTTGAAAAATACAGATATCCGGGCAAAATGAAAGCATGCGGAACGCGCGCAAAAATGATTTGCAGCAAATTTATCGATGTTGTTTCGGATGTGTCCTATATTCCCTTTATACCTTGTGAGAATATTTTTGGCTCTTTGCCCGACGTAGCACTTGTTGCAATCTAGTTTTTTGAAACCCAGTTTTATATAAATCGTTTTTATTTATTTCGTCAATGTCTCCGAAGAGTTGTTCATCTTTCTGTTTTTTCATAATTTTTTGAACTAGTTATTGATTACCCATTTTTCTCGGCAATTTGGAAAATCATTCGCATTTCTTTCTTGAAGTTTTTATTATTCAGTGGAATATAAATATATTATATTCGGTTGATGAGGAAATGGCTGGCTTATGCGACCAAGGAGCAGCTGAATCAGGCGAAATGTGAATATCAGAGTTGGTGAGTTTTTTTTTTAAAGCTGATATAATTTGAGGTATATCATAGGTTATTTCAAATCTAAGAATTGCAAGCAGCCATCCTTTTTTGTTACTGTTTAAGATACTGGTAAATTCGATAATATCTAAATTATCACACACACACACGCAAAGATGTCATCAGCGTTCCTAGGCCAAAATTTCGGAAAATGTTTATGTTTTTTTTGCGCGCTGTAGATTTAATTGCCGAAAATGATTAGATTCAACTCACTGATGAAGAATTTGAGGTCAAATTTCATTCTGTCCGGCCGGCCGTCCATTACCACGATAACTTCAGAATGGAAAGAGATAGCGACTTGAAATTTTCAGGGTAGGTGGCCTATCTCAATACGACGGACAAGTTCGTTAATGGGTATAAAAAGGTCTTATGCAGTTAAAAACATACTATATAGTAGTAACATTATAGTTATTTATGTACCAAGGACGAAAAACTGTCTATCAATGTCGTCCTGCAAATTGCTATCCAAGCCGAAGCCGAGGGATAGCAAGCAGGCGATACAAGAGACAGTTTTTCGCCAAATTGCATATTACATTCTTTCGTTGACTTCTACATACTTTTATGAATTTCGGACCACTTAAATAATATTACAATATCAAATGACAGTTATTCTCACATACACTTATGTTTGTATTGAACCGTATCATGCTGTATCCGTAGTGACCACAACACTAACAGTTATACATACATACACTTATGTTTCTATTGGACCGTATCCATAGTGACCACAGCGGACGAGGAAGTAATTTTGCGAACGAAAATGTACTTTTTCTTCCGCAAAGTAGTTGCTTTCAATACTAGTCGATTTTACGGCCACAAATTAGTAGGTACGTAAAATGTCACTTTTCATAGAGGTCGACGAAAAAAGAACTTATTCTTTTCTGGGGATTTGCGCTTTCATTATCGAATACGGAATTTTAATATTGATTCCCGCAGATCCCGCACTTTGGAAAGTAAATCAAATTGGGTTCAGAATATCCCCAGTAAAAACAAAACTGGAATATTGGCTACGTTTTAATTGATATAATATAATTTTCATAGTAGATTTTAGAAATGAATATCTCGGATAATTTCGATATTGGGTAGAATTGGTCTGTTGGTTTTGGATTAATAATTTTTGGCACTCTGGTTAAATTTAAATTCTATTATAATGTTTGAATTTAATTTATTTTAAGATGAAGTTCTATCATAAGAATCCATTGATATATTTCCCAACTCTCAGATACCAATACATTCGGAGATATGATTTTTAATATTTTATGTCTACTCTTACTGGATTATGGGGATTTGACACATTGGAACAGCACTGAGAATTTTTGACCTTACAGTGAATAGTGGCCGCACCGTCTGACCAGGAAATGTGTGGGCTTCACACGAGAGCGAGATTTTTCTCGTCTTGGAAAAGCGAGACGAGACGAGACGTTTTGAAAAATATTATAGGCGATACCGAGACCACATACAGCACCCAAAGGTCTCGTTTTTAGCCACGTTAAATATTTTTTATAGAGATTTTATTCGAAAAATTTGAAAACTACATAGAGATCAATATATTTAACAAAATATATACTCATGTGACTATCTGTCTAATATTTTATTTCAAATTAAAATAATTTTTTCACATTTATATTCTAACTTGTTAACTGTTCTTATAACTTCTGATAGTAACGTATCTCTTATCATAAATATCTCTCCTTGCAAATTTTTATATTGTAGGTTCAATGATCTACACACTGGGAAGGTATTCATTAAAACGATACCAATTTGTCCAATTCTATTAAGAAATGTATCGACATCAATAGTCTCTTTAAAACATGGACAAAATCCTCGAAACATTGGAAAGCTGAGTTTGAAGAAGATTTGCTGTTAGAAAGAACAAATAGGAATCAAAATTATATTTTAAAGTGGTGGAAAGTGCATGAAGAAGTTCCTATACGCTTTCCTAGATGGCCGATGATTTATTAATGGCTACATCCGTACCTGTTGAAAGATTATTTTCCACAGCAGGTATAAAAATGGGTTCAAGCCCTGTGGACAGGAGCTTTCTGGCGCTCTAGTTCAAACAGACAAATTATATCTCCGAAAGTATTGGTTTCTCAGAGTTGGGAATTATATCAATGTATTCATATAATAGAACTGCATCCTAAAGGAAATTCAATTCAAATAATAGTTTATTTATCAAGATTAAATGAGCAATCATGAGAATGAGAAAAGCACCATGGAAGAAATCAAATTAAATCTGGCCAATTTTGCCCAATAACGAACTTAACCGAGATATTCATCTCCCTAAACTACTCTGAAAATTTCAACTACCTACCTCATTCCGTTCGAGAGTTATATCTATGTCTATGGATGAAAAGCAGTCTCACTACTCTCAGATCTCTTACTTCATGTTCAGTTCCGAAATGTAAGAATTTTCTGAGAAAAACTAATTTGGGAGCAAACAACTGAGATTTTTCTCACTTCGCTCACAATTCTTCGACTGATTAGATAATGTCTCAGGAACATCATTTGACATTATGACAATTCATATTCATACATAGAATAATATCATTCTGTGACAACGTTGAAATACGATTTATTATTGAAATTTTGAAAAATCATATCTCCGAAAGTATTAGCTTGTTAGAGTTGAAAATGATATGAATGGATTCTTATGATAAAACTGCTTATTAAAAAAATTTGATTTGGAATTTGTTTCGTAAAAAAATTTTTTTTTTGTTACTCCGAAACCATCTGTCCGATTTTGCCCAATAACGAACTTAGCCGAGATATTCATCCCCCAAACCTACTCTGAAAATTTCAACTCTCTACCTCATTCCGTTCGAGAGTTATCGTGCTTACGGCCGGACCGGCCGGACAGAATGAATTCCGACCACGGATTCTTGATCAGTGAGTCGAACCAAATCGTTTAAGACCATTTTCATCGAAATATTCCAAAATTACAGACATTTGGGCAAATTGATAAGCACTCAGTTCCGAGGAACTAGAGCGCCAAAAATGGCAAAAACACGTACATCATTGAAATATGATGTGATGCAAGCGTAATTATGCTTGAATTCTTGGCCATCGAGTAATTTAAAAGATTAAATTAACAGTGTTTAAAATTAAAAACATTATGGACATGTACAAATATTTTTTGTTTAAGAGCGTAATAAATATAGCTTCACAAAATTTTTCATTGTTATTTACCATTTCGTTTATATATTATAATATTTATAATCCTTATTCAGATTTAAGCGAGATGAGACGAGATAACTGATGACGGGACGCGAACGAGACTTAAATTTTTGGGAATTGGCGAGACCGAGACGAGATTTTATATATTCTCACCAACTCTCATCTCGTGTGAAGCCCTATCAGAGAAATCAATCCTTGGGTTTCCGTGAACTGAATGGCAGGAAGTATTTCTTTTCCTACAGAACCTTTTCGCATCTTTCAAATTAATTCCGAAAATTTTCTTGTTGATCCCCGTGAATGAAATATAGAGTTTCTTCGTTTCTGAGCTCCCGTTCTGTACCCCGAGTATTATGTATACGCCTGGCTAACTGCGCAAACAAGTGGAAAATGAATTTCCTCCCCGGCTTCGAGAGCTGGTTAATTTACTAGCAGTCTGTTTATAGACAGATATATGAGGCTCGCGTACAAAATCAATCAGCCAGCGCCAAGGCAGTCTTGCAAGATGGCGATAAGATTTATACCGCTAATGCCTTCATGGGGCTTAACGGGGGGCAAAGGATAAGAGTGAACTGTTCTCCTCCTTATAAATAACCAGGAAGATTGGAGAACGATGCTGAATTACACCTTCTGACTTTCAGGATCGTTCTCTCGAACGAAATTTCAATTATATTCGTTTGCTCGGTTTTGATTTCTATTCAATGAATGTTTAATTCACAAGAAAAATAAATATTGTTCTCAGGCTATTTCGGAATTTCCAGTAGTTACTGCTGTGTTATGTTTTTCGGTTTAATAATTCCAGGTAAGATAATGCCTTTGAAAATGAGCAGCAAAAAAAACTTCGACTCAGTTTTCGTACAATTGAATGAACTTGTTGGAAAAGCACTCAGGTCAGCTTTGGCACGTTTGTTCAAATTCCCATACATGGTTGTCTATATTCATGTTTATTTTCGTACCCACCAAGCGGCCGAATTCAAATTTGACAAGTAGATACGTCAAGAGCATGACAAAATTCGAGGTGAAGGTATGTGAATTTTTCGAATACATTCGAATAACAGGTAAATTGCCTTTGTTAAATGGATAAATCAACGGTTGCATATCGGTTGAGCAACATATTAGATGATATTTTGCCAGTTATCCAGAGCAATTTCATTCCCGATTAAATTTCGAACGCAGCAAGATCAGAACGGTAAAATCCGAATAAGATATAAGAAAAATTATTCGGTAAGTAATTATCCATCCAATTTTAACTACATTCAGTGTATTTCATTTCAAACTAATATTGCTTATTCATTTATTCAGTTACATCCACTTTAAAAAGTGGTAAAATATATTTGCTTCAAAACTAAGTTTGAAATCGAGTGTATGGATAACAATAATAATAAGAAAATAAAGGCATACCTTTATTTGTCCTTAGACAGACTAAACCCAGGTACGGAACTTATGCAACACATTATGACGTCTAGGCCCTTGAATTTATAGTCTGTTTAAGAAATATAGTCATCGAAGTGGCCCTTGAACGTGTAGTCGTTGCTTTACTTCTGGTTACAAAAAGTTAACAGGAATTAACTGTGCTTCTACCATAGAAATGAATTATTATTATAACGTTGAATATTTTCAATACTATCTCCTATTTGTAATTAATTGAGGACCCTTCAATTATAAATGCATTCTTGATGCACCTTGGAAATTAAGCCACTGAGTCCCGAATGTATTTCATCCTGAGATTTTCTAAGGATAATGTTTTAAGTTCAACTGCAGTAAACTGACGAAACAAACATAAATATGAAGGTGATACCCAGAAACCAATTGAATAAGGAATTGAAAAACTGAATATTTATACTTAATAGAAAGGAACGAAAATTGGATAGTCTTTTTGGCGCTCTTGTTCCTCGGAACAGAGTGCTTATCAATTTGCTCAAATGTCTGTTATTTTCGAATTTTTCGATGAAAATGGTCTTAAATGATTTGGTTCGACCCACTGATCAAGAATCCGTGGTCGAAATTCAATCTGTCCGGCCGGTCCGGCCGGCTGGGCGGCCGTAGGCACGATAACTCTCGAACGGAATGAGCTAGACAGTTGAAATTTTCAGAGTAGGTTTGGGAGATAAATATCTCAGCTAAATTCGTTATTGGGCAAAATCGGACAGATGGTTTCGGAGTAACAAAAAAAAATTTTTTTTTACGTGACAAATTCCAAATTAAATTTTTTTCAATAAGCAGTTTTGCCATAAGAATCCATTGATATCATTCTTAACTCTAACAAGCTAATACTTTCGGAGAAATGATTTTTCAAAATTTCAATAATAAATCGTATTTCTACGTTTTCACAGAATGATATAATTATTCTATGTATGAATTGTCATAATGTCAACTTATTTTCCCGAGACATGACATTGTCTAATTCATATCAGCAATCGTAGAATTATGAGAATTATAATATGATATCATACTTTGTGTAGGTTGATATTTTCATGCCGATGGTCAATCTATATGATGATGGGAATGGTAATGGTAAGTTAATAATATTGTGTTCAGAATATCTCCAGTAAAAACGAAAATGGAATATTGGTGTATTGGAGTGGATTTGCGGAAAGAATATATATTATCGTTCATCATAGAATTGAGGAATGAATATCTCGGATGAGTTCGTTGTTGCATGGGTAGTATTTGTCTATTGGTTTTGGATTGATAATTTTTGCCACTCTTGTTGAATTTAAATTCTTCTATGATGTTTGAATTCAATTTCTGCTAAGATGAAGTTCTTTCATAAGAATCTATTGATATAATTCCCAACTCTGAGAAACCAATACTTTCGGAGATATACTATAATTTGTCTGTTTGAACAAGAGCACCAGTAAGCTCCTGTCCACAGAGCTTGAACCAAATTTTTTTAATGCAGGATGAAGAACTTTTTGACATAACAATCATGTGCATCTCAATATATCTTAGAAATTAGGTTCCACGTTCAAAGCCATTCGTGAATCAATCAAGGTGTACATTTTGGCTAGTTCAAATATGACATCCAAACTGATGTACTCGTTGCTTTTGCTTCTTCTGAAAATTATATCATTTGATGCCTCTTTAAATGTATGGTCGTTTATCAAAGCAGTTCTTCCATCGAACAGTACTTGAAGAAATCTTAAATATTATGGCCCATGTAATATTCAGAATAAACTTTTAGTGGTTGAATAACAGTTTACCTGGAACACTAGAGAAAACGGTTGATGCTGGCGGTAATCTCTGCCCTGCAGAATTCACAGTAACATCTCTACAGCGTGTCGCAAGTTCTAGTGCCTATCAGACGTTTCTGGAGAAATGTACATATTTGAAATCTGAAAATTGGGATTATGATATTGCTTGAAATTCTCTACAGAGCTAAAATATTTTCGAAGCCCAAGCACTTCCGCTTATACAGGGAGTGAAAATAAATTTGATGAAAAACATTTTTTTTCAACTTTTGCATTCCTGGTATGATCAAGTATTCAATTCTAAATACATTTCTGTTAAAACCATTGTACTCATTCGAATCGTTTTCAAAATATTGATTAAATATCTATTTTTTTTATGATTGCGTTGGATTCTGCAGTGAAAAATAATGATAGCTTTCTGAAATGATTATGCTACTAAATTTAAAAAAAAAATCAGAAATTATTGAATTCAGGAGCATGATCATGTTAGAAAACTATCATTATTTTTCACCGCAGAATTCAATGCAGTTATAAAAAAATGGGGTTCTAATTTGAAAAACAGAAGTTATGGCCAATTTTTGATCACAATTTTCGACACGAAATTTGAAACACCCTAGACGATATTTCTGGAATTAAAAAATGCATGACCTTTCCATATTCTTCCTCTTCGTTTTTGTGAAAACGGTTTATGTTCAGGATGTTTAAAATGAGAATAATGATACTAACTGAACATATTTAACTTTTTTTGCGGTTTTTTTTTTATATTTTGATAACTATTCGAATGAATACAATGGTTTCAACAGAAATTTATTCAGCATTGAATACTTGATATCAGGTATGCAAAACTTGAAAAAAAAATTTTTCATCATATTTATTTTCACTACCTATATAACCGGAAGTGCTTGGGCTTCGAAAATATTTTAGCTCTGTAAAGAATTTCAACCAATATCATAATCCCAATTTTCAGATTTCAAATATGTCCAGAAACGTCTAATAGGGACTCGAACTTGGGTCACCCTGTATACTGCTTCGCGTTCCCTTTTTCTTGGGCGAGAGAAATCGTAATCAATTCCAGGCATTTTTATGGACACAAGGCTGCAGAAATACGCGGTACGATTAATTATAAACAAACATGTAAACATATCCCAAATTGTTCGATTTTCGTGATATCCAGATTGTCAAGAAATAAATAATATATGACAGTTCATCAGCTCATGGTAATTTCCAATGCGAACAACCTAAATTATGTGACCTGAAATATAACTAGATCTGCCGTTGCCAACCGAATTTCGATTTTTGATAGGCACCCTTGATGTCGATATATCTTAAACGGACATAGAATAGCATATTACGTAACAAGAGTTGTAAGTAGCCTATTACGCATGAAGTGAAAAAGTTTACGCATGACGCCGCGCCGCGGCGATTGCGTAAATATCACGAACAACTCGTGTGTCGTACTTTACTTTTTCCACGCCCAACCGTTTATTTCCATAGTATACTAAGAAAACGCGACTCAATTGATAAGAACTGTATAATGTGTTGTCGACATTTGGGGCTATCACTCTTTCAATCAAAAAATGTGTATCGCTAATGCTAAAAGTTTTTATGCTTTTCATTCGACTAAATTAAATGACCAAATAAAGTCGACATTAGATAAAAATTTTATTGCAATTTAATCAAACCAAGAAATTTAAGTTTTCTTATCAAAACGCACGTGTATGTTATGAGATCTCATTACGTGCATGTTATTGTAAAACGTCACTTACAAGGAATTTCGACAGTGCGATTTTTGACGTTTACTGACATGGGCATAGAAAAACATACTTATCACACGCTATCGCATGCAACGTTGCGTATGCTATAAGCATGTTTCTAAGCATGTAAATTCAAGGGTTTAGATGTCATAATGCGTCGCATACATTGCGTACGTAAGCTAAGTGTGTCCTTAACTTTATTAGTAGTTTTGATTATTATCGAAACTATGTGTAAATAAATCTCACTTTTTGGATGAAATGTTAAGTCCTTTTGAAACTTAGGATATTTATCACAACATGTACTAGCACTCTCTTCAGAGAAAAATGCTTTGATATAAATGTTATATATGATTATAATAATATGTTGAATTTAATTTCTTCATTTTTGCACATACTCGAGAGTTAGCAATAGATAGAATTCTTGAAGAAAAGTATTACTGATTTACATTTCACGATTTTCATAGCATGAAATTGTGATAGTATTGACTAGATGGATTGCCTCTGCAGATATTAATTTAATAAATTGAGCCATGATGCCTTGAACCAGTGTGTTGCGTTGTCAAGAAATCTGTGAATTTTAGACTGGTAAATAGATTCCAATAGGTTCCTTCAAAAGTATAAGAATTTTAACAATTGGATTATTGCAACTATCAATTCGCTTTTATGCCATAAAGTTGAGAAATAAGATATCCAAAATTATCCACAGAGTGACTTAGCAAAATGGTTTGGGGTATCGCTAGGGTTCGGCAACTAATATCAATATGACATAGATACATGTTCTGCAGGAAGTTCTAATAAAACAATTAAATTCAATCTTTTGTATGGCAAGGAAATGTTGAAAAGATTATTAAAAATGGGTTCAAGCCCTGTGGACAGGAGCTTTCTGGCGCTCTAGTTCAAACAGACAAATTATATCTCCGAAAGTATTGGTTGCTCAGAGTTGAGAATTATATCAATGTATTCTTATGATAGAACTGCATCATAAAGGAAATTTAATTCAAATAATAGTTTATTTATCAAGATTAAATGAGCAATCTGAGAATGAGAACTGCACCAAGGAAGAAATCAAATTAAAATAGCTTAAATGAATTTGACTCTCTCTTATAGAACAGGATAACATGTACGAGTATGAACACAGATCATATAATAAAGCTTAGATAGAATAATTATAGCATTCTGTGAAAACATAGAACTACGATTCATTATTGAAATTTAGAACTTCATCTTAGCAGAAATTGAATTCAAACATCATAGAAGAATTTAAGTTCAACAAGAGTGCCAAAAATTATCAATCCAAAACCAATAGACGAATTCTACCCAACAACGAACTCATCCGAGATATTCATTCCTCAATTCTATGATGAACGATAATATATATCTTTCCTCAAATCTACTCCAATACACCAATATTCCAGTTTTGTTTTTAGTGGAGATATTCTGAACTCAATATTATTAACCTACCATTACCATTCCCATCATCATATAGATTGACCATCGGCATGAAAATATCAACCAACAAAAAGTATGATAAGTATCATTATTATAATTCTCATATTGATACCATTACTGGAATGAATGACAATGAGACAACGTCAAAGTTGACATTATAACAATTCATAGAATAGCCACAGAATAATTCTATCATTGAAATTTTGAAAAATCATATCTCCGAAAATATTAGTTCGTTAGAGTTGAAAATGATATGAATGGATTCTTATGGTAAAACTGCTTATTGAAAAAAATTTAATTTGGAATTTGTTTTGTAAAAAAAAAAGTTTTTTTTGTTTCTCCGAAACCATCTGTCCGATTTTGCCCAATAACGAACTTAGCCGAGATATTTATCCCCCAAACCTACTCTGAAAATTTCACATGTCTAGCTCATTCCGTTCGAGAGTTATCGTGCCTACGGCCGGACGGCCGGACCGGCCGGACAGAATGAATTTTGACCTCGGATTCTTGATCAGTGAGTCGAACCAAATCGTTTAAGACCATTTTCATCGAAAAATTCGAAAATTACAGACATTTGGGCAAATTGATAAGCACTCAGTTCCGAGGAACTAGAGCGCCAAAAATAATTCTATTTATATTCACTTTTATCAGAAAATAATTAGTCTAAATATTTTCGTATGTTCGTATATTATCAATTTAAATATGTATTAAAAATGGCGTT
This sequence comes from Halyzia sedecimguttata, assembly GCA_937662695.2. Classification (NCBI taxonomy): domain Eukaryota; kingdom Metazoa; phylum Arthropoda; class Insecta; order Coleoptera; family Coccinellidae; genus Halyzia; species Halyzia sedecimguttata. Next base: position 33,060,363 of record OW569415.2, read on the forward strand.
GTGAAATGTTTTGATTTTGTTTTTTCATAGACAAAAAATTAGCTATTTTATTTTGGGTTTTCGACTATTGGAACTTATCATAGAAATATGATCTGTTCTGTATGAACAGAATTCATTGAAATGATAGATTTGTGGAACATTATTAGTGGTATTCTTTTTACCAATTTCAGCTGAGATTAACTGAGATTCTCAGTTCTGACTCAGTAGTTAGAAGGCAAAATGCAAGATTCTATGCATCTATTGAGATGCAACAAGGTAAAAAGAATACCACTATTGGTGATCTGTGACTATTAATCATCATAAAAGATAAATATTCATAATCATAAAGTAAATATGTGTTCTATGTTCATAACCAACAAAATATATTTGTTATTCGATATTCGACCACAAACTCAAATCTGTGATTCTGAAAATCCGAGAAAGAAATCAGAAAATCAGGATAAAATGGAAGAATTCGATCATTATTTAGAAAATATTCCGTTATTTTAAACGAAGAAATCGTCATTAATCGTACACCTAAAAGGTATATTCGAGGTTTTGAAAAGCTGGAAAATAAAGACTATAAACGGAGTTGTAGATCCAGCAAAAACTGTGGTAAATGTTTCAGTACCTATGGTACTACATAGCAGTCTCTGTAAAAGTAAAAACCGTGGTTTACTAATACCTACAATTATTTAGGTTTTGTTAGCACTTCCTTCTATGTAATCAACAGTTTTCAAGTAAGGTCATAATATATATGTGTATTATGTAGACATTGGTATACTAATTAGAAAATCCTTACAGATTGTTTATTGAGATCTTTGCGGTTTGTGTTAGTCCAGTATTTCTAGATTTACAAGAAATGTTGCAGCATGTTTCAAAGAACAGCTCAAAAATTACATACATTTACGACAAAGTGGGTGGATATCAGGTTCCATCGATTTTACACACATAATAACAACAGTTTTCATGTAAGGACATATATTTGTTTTATGTAGAAATTGGTATACTAATTAGAACATCCTTACAGATTGTTCACTGAGATCTTCGTGTTTTGAGTTAGTCCAGTATTTCTAGAGTTACAAGAAATGTTGCAGTATGTTTCACAGAACAGCTCAGAAACTACGTATATTTACCACAAAGTGACTATGTATTCAGTTAAAATAATAATAATTAATAAATAAAAAAAATAGAAATGACTCATTAAATTGCAAATTTTCCAAGGTTATCAGGTGCCATTGAATTTACACCTAAAAAAAATCATATCTTCGAAGGTATTGGTAAGAGTTGGTAATTATATCAATGGATTCTTATGAAAGAACTTCATCTTAGCAGAAATTTAATTCAAACATCATAGAAGAATTTAAATTCAACAAGACTGCCAAAAATTATCAATCCAAAACCAATAGAGGAATTCTACCCAACAACGAACTCATCCAAGATATTAATCCCTTAATTCTATGATGAACGATAATATATATTGTTTTGTCAAAAGTTTCAGCTGAGTGATGGATCTAGCTGCGGCAAATATTTTCCAAGAAATTCTTTTATCAAGCAGTTCATCTTCTGATGAATAATCAGAAGATAATGGAAGAGCTTCCTTGGATCAGTATATTAGTAATTGAACATTGAACCATTCCATTAAACTTCCAGCAATTTTCACTTAAAAAAAATCTTCACAAACATTTTGGTGGGATTCCCTGGATCTGCTCATGGTAGTCAGAGTCTTCTAAACTCTGACAAAGAATAGAAGATGACAGATGTAATGGAATGTTCCAGAAATATTTTTTTTTAAATTATCATCTTGTTAGAGATATGGCATATTCTTATAGAAAGTGGCTAATAACTCCTCAAGACATGTTCTTCTAGAACCGTGTAATCTTTGATCTGATTCTTTACCATGTTTCAGGGAAACATGAGTTATCAATCAGATAAAATGGAACCACAATCTTGTTCTCAGTAAAACTAGAATCGTTGTCGAACATACTTCTATCATTCTTAGATCGAGATGGAAAATATTGAAATTTATAAATTATAACTCCATAGAGAAAGCTATTATAATAATTTCCAATGCCATCGTTTTGTTCGGTTGTGGGTTGCTCCATGAGAGCAGAAAGGGACCATGTTCGATTTTTTAGAATCCCAGCGAAGTTGAAAAATAGGGAAGACATAGTAAATCGATTGTCAAGTCGTCGATGGGAATGTTGGATAGGAAGTTTGAAAAGAGGAAAGATGCTCGAATTTGTTTCATATTTGAAGGCAAACCTTCCAAATAACAGGATGAAAACGATCTTGATGAGATTCCCACCTAAATTCTTGGTTATAAGAGTGGTATGATGTGATACATCAAGTAGTAACGTGGCCACAAATATGGAAGATGACCCAATGGAAAGGTGTTCTACAACTAATTATCAGACATTCGATGAAATATAGAAAACAAGATTGAAACATTGATAATTGTTATTAAATTTGCAGACATTTCAACAATTAATAAATACCTTAATTGATAATAAATTACATTTGAATGATAAATTCACCCCTAAAAGGATCAGTTCGATCCGTACCATCTTTCGTGGATAGCAATTAGTTTTTAGGACTGTTAATGAAGGCTTATCGATGTTTCTTCTATTTGATCCTTAAAATTTTGAAGAGGTGATTCTTTCACGTCTATAATTGGACCATATAAGCTAGTCACCGATAGGTCATTTGCAACAATATCATTGGGTGACATGTGAATTGCAATAGCTTCGCAAGCTTCTGGTATTTGTTTGTAGGAAACTCTCAATGCATCTTTTTTGTAAATTCTAAATAATGCCAAGCAGAACAAATGGCTCCATTAAGCGAGCAATTGCGGTCAATTATGTTGCCCGTGTCAATGTTTTTCATATCCATACCCTTGATTCTCAACATATCAATATTTTATATATAGAAAGGACAGTACATCTGCGGGACGAAACACCAGGTAGAACAATATAGCTGTTATGTGGCTGCATATCGTACTCGAACCAGCCATACAGACGCAATGGGCACAGATGTCATTGTTTTTTAAAACAACTTAGCATAAATTCATAGGTTTCACTCGGAGTTTCCGGGAATGTTTCTCCTAAAACAAAATTAATAATGAATCACAGCAAATATGTATTGGAATACAACAATAATGCTCTGTTACACTTCATTTTGAGAACTAGTGGTATTAATCTTACCTTTCCCACAGCAACAAAAGCACCAGATTGATCAGTATAGCCTAAACCTTCTGCACAATACAAGATTCATTATATTTGTACTTTGTAGGCTTGTAGACGTTTTTTGAGAGATCGCAGACTTTCTTGGTGTACGGGTCAATATCATCAATAACGGCCAGTTTTTGTAGATAACGCTCACTCACATTACCGCTGAGTGATTCATAATATTACTAAAAGACATTCTTCCAGAAATAATCTCTAAAAATCCCATAAAAACATTTACAGCACAACTTATAGGTACGTGCATTTTCTATACTTTGCAAAGGGAAAATGAAGAATGATTGCCCCTCAGCACGTGTTTTGATGTTGTCAAAAACAGCTGACTGGAAATGCCCTATTATATCATTATTTGAAATCATAGAAATACGATTTATTTTTGAAATTTTGAAAAATCATATCTCCGAAAGTATTAGCTTGTTAGAGTTAGAAATGATATCATTGGATTCTTATGGTAAAACTGCTTATTGAAAAAAAATTAATTTGGAATTTGTTATGTAAAAAAAAATATTTTTTTTGTTACTCCGAAACCATCTGTCCGATTTTGCCCAATAACGAACTCAGCCGAGATATTTATCTGCCAAACCTACTCTGAAAATTTCAACTCTCTAGCTCATTCCGTTCGAGAGTTATCGTGCCTACGGCCGGACGGCCGGGCAGAATGAATTTCGACCACGGATTCTTGATCAGTGAGCCGAACCAAATCGTTTAAGACCATTTTCATCGAAATATTCGAAAATTACAGACATTTGGGCAAATTGATAAGCACTCAGTTCCGAGGAACTAGAGCGCCAAAAACAATTCTGTATCACAGAAACTATTCGTCAGATATTTGACAAGAGTCTTCAAAACCATAATGTACAGCCAAGTTCTAGATTTAAACTCGGTCTGATTTATATTCTTGGAAATATTGGGAAAAATGTTTTGCTTCCTGGAGCTAAGCAGCCTTGGGCGAGTTCATTACCTGGATGGGGATCTGGCTATAAATTTGAACAAGTGCAATTATTATATTCAATTTCGATAAGTCGTTCCTTTAGTTCAAATCAAATCAAATTTTAGAGGAATTGGGCTGCTAGTTTTAAATATAGCTACGGAATATTTCCAATATTCAACTATTTTAATATTCGAATATTTTAAAAATCGACTATTCAGATCTTCTAAATTTCGAATGATAGTCTATTCCATTAATGCATTATGGGTAATCGAATAATGAAATGATCGACTATTCGAAGAAAAAACCCAGTAGAATCGCCAGATCTGCATGGGATTCCCAACAATAATATTTCATAGTTATTATACATTTATTATGATCGTCAGTCTTCCCACAATTCAAAAGACATATCAGAAGCTAAATCCCGTATTATCTTGTTTCTAAAGCATCGAAACTTCTGAATGAAACCATCCAAAACATCATCGAAATAGTAAAATTCAATAGCCTTCATTCACAAACTTTAAGAATGATCCCAACCATGTGAATCTTCGGGATAAGCACATAAATAACTAATATCTGAGCTCATTGATACATAGTGTCATTTTCCCACCTCTCCGAATGTTTACAGCGGGTTCGCGACATAAAGAATAAATATAACTAATAGCTACTTCAGTGACATACCACGTAGCTGTTAACACAGGGAATAAAGGTACAAGAGTGAAGTGTGTAACAATGGGGACAAGGTCTGGAGGGCAGCTGTGGACCCTTACAAAACGGCATGTTTTGTGCTACTAAAGACCCTCTACAACCTCATACTATGCTCTGTCATCAATTATAACGAATTAGGTATTGAGAATGACTTCAACAACTCACCGTTTATGCGAGGAATTAAAGATAGACTGGAGATAGTGCAATATATTCAGAGAGGGTGTTTTCTTGTGAAATATGGTTTTGTTCTCGATGAATAATTATACCTACTGTATTCATTACCTTTGATTTTGTGAATATCATCAGAGCTGCAGCACCTGTTATGAGAATTAGATAAATGATGAAAACAAATTTCGACTTTTTGTGACGAAATAATTTCCTATTGTTTGATAAACAAAATTGTTTGATTTGGTCATTCTATTCACGTGAAATATTTATCCATCTACCCAATAGAGAACCTGCGTGACCTTGAGATTCGACACTAGCGCTCATGGTGGCGAAATTTAGCATTTATTAGGTGAGAGGAATAAGATTTTGTACTGATTGCCATACAAAGTAATTATTAGTTATTATTAATAAGAATTATATCTAGTCTATGGTAATTATGAATTTTGAAAAATTTCAAACGTTTTAATTATTAAAAGAGGTTATCAAACAAAAAAGATGAAAATGTATTCAGAAGTAACCATGCGGAAAATGTATAAGAATGGAAGACAAACTACTATTAAACAACATTTGATTATTATTATTTATTAATATCATTTAAAATAACAAATAAAGATATGACCTTGTCAAAATACATTTAATTCTATTTTAGTATTTTGAAAATAGGTTTTTGTAAGTTTACTAGTACACAGAATATATGAATAATTATATCGGCAAAGTGCAGCACAAGATCAATGTAATATACTGTAAATGATAGTGGTAGTGGCACAGTTTCTTACATATTCTCTTTTACTAGGCCAGAAAATACATATTTTTTGTTTTCTGTGCTAGTGAATCTAGATCTACATGTTGGATATACATAAAAAATTAAGTACCATAAAAAAATAGACCGGTCTTGATTTCAAGTATAAAAATTAATAATCTGTTTCCAGAGATATTTTGTTGGATTTTGATGAGTATTTACAGATCTAATAATAATTTAAAAACTTTACCCCTTACAGCGGTAATAGCCAAAAGCTGTTTCTCATTTTTTATAGAAGTATACTCCATTCACTTTTATAAAGTCTCCCGGTTGGCCATGAAAATTTGACACATTTCACCATGTATATTTTAAAAATGTTAGGTTATAGTCATTTTCCTGTCAGATAACTACGCAACGTTGTCCTCTCTACATAGAAGACGTAGTAACTACGTATTTTCACAATGTGAATATACTTCGGAAAAATAATGAATTTGTGAAGATATTATGTGAATTCAATAATTCCAGTCCTGATGGCGACTGTAGAAGAAAATGTTTCCTCTGTTGTTACTGGAAATATTTCACGTATATAAACTGGTTGGAAGATTCAATTATGCTATTTTATTGTATGGAAATCAAGAATCAAGTGTTGGAATTGTATTGAAAACTAATGTCCGTTACTTTGTGATAGTTCATTTGAAAAAAGAATAAAAGTACCTGAATAACCCTTAGACTATAGTCTAAGGAATAACCCGGCAGGAAAACTTCTAAACGAACAGACGTACCTATATGGAATTCACGACTTTTCTCAAGAGGACATTTAAATACCTTGTTGCACAATTTGAAATACACCAGTTTCAAAATGTAGTAGTAATACGAAACCCGAGGCATTCTCACCTCAATAAAATATAATGATAGGAAACCAAGTAATTTCATTCGAGAGTTCAACATGTCAGAATGAAGTTTTCCTATTGCATATTTCGGTTCTGTATAGCACTTCTCCTTCTTCAAAACTACTTTTGGCATTTTCAATTTCAAAGCGAAGAGTTCTTTATTATTCGAAGATTATGTTAAGAGTAGAAATTGGCAACGTCTCAGCGAATGGTTTTGACCTTGACGATATTTAAGTAGTGCCAACCTGCCTGTGATTTAGTAACAAAAACGTGATAGACCTAAATCATGGCCAACCGGGAGACTTTATAAAAGTGAATGGAGTATACATCCTCGAAATCTAGATAATGAAATTGGTATGTTAGGTCCACAAAACACTGTTTGACTCACGATCAAAGTCACATGAAAAAACAAAGTCATCATTTATGTGCTCAAATGGCACCACTGGAATCGATTTATCCACTGTTGCATTGATCCTTGTAGCTTACTGAACACCTTCAGATTAATCATTTATTAATTTCTTCACTTTCATCACATGACACTTCACTTCAGATACTAATTTTCTTTTTTTCCAACGATTAAAACGATCTACATTGAATGTTTAACGCTCTTTAAATCTATATAATTCCATATAGTTTGAAAAATTGTCGTATGATTTGCTGGATGACCTGGTGTTTCCGCCAATGAAATGATTACTGCATATTCTTGAGTTATTCGTAGATAGCCATGGGGTACCATCGGCACTAAAAAAATATAAAAATTAATGTGGTAATAGAGATAATTTCAACACTTTTACACTTACTTGATACGATGTACGTGTACGGCTTTCATTCACTTTTGTTGACGTTCTAACTTCTAACAAAGTTGGTTTTGAATAAAATGTTATATTTGTATCAGTCTTCCATAAGTTCCATAAGTATTATATGACATGATACAACACAACAACTTGTGTTACCAGATCTGAATTTGTTTTTAACTTTATTTCCAATCATTATCACTCAATTATAATTTTACATGTTTGGATTTCTTTTCTACGTTAAGTGACAGTTCAACATCACCTATGAACTTACAAAATTACCGAAAGAGGCGCCACTAGTGTTTACGCAGTTTCTCTATAGCGGCTCCTATACCGTGAGCGTCAAAAGTATGAAGTATGGATTTATTTTTTCCTGCAACAAACATCCTATACATTCATAAATAAATCTATCATGAATTTAGATAGAAGATCTTCTAATCAAATAACAATGATTCAAATGAAGGGTTTTCCAATAAGAGGTGTTATTTTGATATGCAAAGAAAAATACCATTTTTCAACATAAATGATCAAATGTTCATTTCATTATAAAGAAGAAGCTATGCCGTTAATTAATAGTGGAAAATAACATCAGGCAAATGACCACCACGACCACGCTTACAGGACCATATCCTTTTAATGAAATTTTCCATAATCAAATCGTAAAGTGGCTGCCCTATGTCCTCGATAGCCTCACGAATTCCATATTTGAGATCTTGAATCGACGCTGGGCTATTGGAGTAGACCTCCTCTTCCACGTGGCCCCAAAGGAAGAAGTCGCAAGGTGTTAAATCACAAGATCTTGGTGGCCAATTGTGATCACCTCTTCGAGAGATACACGGTCCGGAAACTTTTCCCGCAAAAGATAGATGGCTTCATTGCTTGTGTGGCACGTAGTGCCGTCTTGTTGAAAGTAAACCTTGTCCATATCAATACTATCTAATTCCGGCCATAAAAAAATCATTAATCATTTCTCGATAGCGCAATCCATTCACCGTAACTGTTGCTCCAGCCTCATTCTCGAAAAAGTAAGGTCCAATGACTCCACCAGACCATAAACCGCACCAAACAGTCACACGTTGAGGATAGAGAGGCTTTTCAACAATAACTCTTGGGTTTTCCGAGCCCCAGATGCGACAATTTTGCTTGTTGACGAAGTCACCGAGGTGGAAATGGGCCTCATCACTCAAGATGATTTTTCGATGGAATTCCTGATCATTTTCATCCATTTCAACGACGCAATCAGCAAAGACACGACGTTGTTGATGATCGGCCGGCTTGAGTTCTTGTGTTAACTGAACTTAATAAGCCTTAAGACCCAAAACTTTAAGCAAAATACGGTGTAATAACGTTTGAGGAATGCCTAATTCCAAAGAACGACGAGGAATGGACAAACCTGGGTTTTCTTCAACACTTTCGGCTACAGCAGCAATATTCTCGTCTTTTCTTGAGCGATGTGCACGGGTTTTATTCTTCACATAACTAACTTGTCCCAACAGCTCGAATTTTTCCACCAATTTCTTTATTGCGGTCCGGCAAGGTGCTTCACGACGACCCAAAAATGTTCGAACTTTACGAACCGTCTCTGCCAAATTTTCACCATTTTTATAGTGAATTTTAATAATTTCAATGCGTTCTTGAAGCGTGTATCGTTCCATTTTTATTAATGGCGTAGTTTCTACTTGTCCATTTTCAAAAAATGACAGCTTCAAAAGTGACATCTACCGAAATAGCGGGCTATTCAAAATAACACCTATTATTAGAAAACCCTTTACAACAGAATAACCAACAAGAACATCAACCCATTCAAATTAAATGTGATCCCTTATGTTCGCGGCCTTTCGGAAAAAAAACTCGAGAATCGAGTTCAATATAAGAACCATTATTAAGACACAAAATGATCTTTGGTCTTTATTAACTGAGACAAAATCGATGAAGAAGAAAACTTAAGAAACTGTGTATATTATATTCCTTGTACTTGTGGTAAATCGTATACAGAAAAACACATAGAGATTCGAGACCAATACTACCGGTATTACTACTGATAATTTTTGTTAGTTATGACACCTACAAGTATCGTTTTCGCAACAAAAATGAAATGTGTTTAGTTGGATAAGACTTCATTAAAAAATTTTCATATGTTTTCAAATTTAAAAAACTAATATCTTGAGAATTATTGACCCAAATGGCGTTACATGTACCTCACCGAATTCAGAATTGTATGATATACCCATGGTAAGAAAAAAATAACGCCAGGCAATTTCAAAAACACGAAAAGGATGGTAGGAAATTCTGGTTTTCGCCAGTGAATTTGTCTCGAAAAAAGAGATCGAGAATGCGTCCTCCATCATTTTTGCGCACATATTCTGGGGAACATCGCGTTATCATTTTGCCAAAATGTCTGTAATTTTCGAACTTTTTTCCGAAAATTATCTCAAAGGATTGGGTTCAACTCCTCGATGAAGAATTCGAGGTCAAAATTGTTGCCACGGTAACTGGAGAACGGAAAGAGATATAGCGACTTGAAAATTTCAGGGTAGGTGGAGCATCCCAATATGATGGACAATTTACTTAGCGGGCATAATCGGCCCAACGGTTTGCGAGTTATAATTTTGTTTTCAACCAATACAGATCCGATCGAATTGAAACTTGTTGAGTATAGTTCGTTAATAGGCTTAATCGGCCAAACAGTTCTGGAGTTATACCAATCTGAAATTTTGTTGTTATTTCCTCCTTAATTCAAGAAATATTGAACCAATCCATTTGTGAGGAACGTATCACTAAAAAATGTTTGAAAATTAATTGAAAATCTTTGAAAAAAAATTTATATTTCAGAAACTATCCGTCTGATATCGGTAAAATTTTGCGGAAGTCTTCAAAACCTAACTTTACAGCCAAGTTCCAAGTTTGAACATGATCGAATCTATATTGTTGGAGATCTGATCAGCATTGAGTGAGTTCAGAAGCTGGATGGGTGACCGTTGCCACTATAACTTCCGAAGGGAAAAAGATAGTGACTTTTCAGGGTAAGTTGTGCATCCGAATGCGCACAGTCATGTTCATTGTTGGGAATAATCGGCCAAACGGTTTCAGAGTTATATCCATCTGGAATATTGTTTTAACGATAACTCAAGAAATATAGATCCGATCGAATTGAAACTTGGTAAGTAGTTGTAGATTTAAGACAAAAAGAAGCTCGAGGAATTTTGTGAGGATCGCAACACTAGAAAATTTTTAAAAAATCTTTGAGAATGATTGAAAACATTCTATATATTAGAAAATATTCGTCCGACATCGTTGAAATTTTGTGACAGCCTTCAAAACCTAACTCTACAACCAAGTTGCAAGTTTGAATACGATCAGATTTCTATTGTTGGAGATCCGAGCAGACTTGGGTGATTTCCAATATTTCAAAAGTAATTTAAATCTAATACTCAGTTGAATAAATATGGCAAGAGGATTTACGCAGTATAATTTTTTCGTATATTATAAGATATTTAATGAATTTCAATTCCGACAGAATACATATGTTGGAATCAAAAATTCTTTGATCTCAGACGATTCTCTCATTACTTAAAAAGTCCTTAAAATGGTATGAAATGTATTCATATTTTACAAAAGTTGAGAAAGCGGTCTATATGGATGATAAATTCGATTAAAAGGGTCCAATGGAGATGATTGGACAATCGAACATGCGCGTAAAAACTCCTGACCTCTCGTCAGTGCTTGTTTTGTATCTCCTATGGTTACCGAGATATCCATACGATATTTGCCCATCCTGTATTATGTGGTTCTCTTTCTTGCTCCCTTTCTATTCGGCGTAAAATTCGATCTGTGAACATATGTAATGTTCCCGCTGTGCGCATTTTTCTGATAAGTCATTAAATCGTTGTCCTATTGGTTTGAATTTTGTTATTTCGTACAGAAGCGGCTCTGGCGGAAATATTAAACAATTTATTTATCTAAATTGTTCAAAATTTTTCTAATTCTAATCTTCTATCTCTATAAAAGCAACTTGCCGCGGAATACGTGTAGTTTATGCCCCCCACGATCGACCAAGTGCAGAACAAACAAATCCTAATGTGGGATAAAATTTCAAAATAAGTTTACGCTGAAATCATCGTATCAAAGATTTGAGAAATGCAAACAAAATTGAAGCTTTGCGACAAATTGGTCGAGATATTCCAATTTTATCTGTTAGATATCGATATCACCAATTGACATATCGATATGTTAATTCGTCAATAATTAAAAAAATATCCAATCAAATTGAAACCTGGTAATTATTTGGAAAATGATGCCCCTCAAAGTTGTGCGAAATTTCGTGAGGATCTAATAACTAGAAAAAAATTTTTCTTCACAAATTTTATATTTCAGAAATTATATGTCAGATTATGCTGAAATTCCGCAACCTTTAAGCAGCCATTTTACGATAGACTATCGGATTTCAGCTCGATTGGTTTTGTATTCTGGGAATTATTTCAACAATTTTAAAATTTGAATCCAGTTGATGCCAAATGCATTTTTTAACGTGTTAACGCTTCCTTCTTTCACTCAATTTCATGCAGTATTTCGTGAGGGTGTGTAAGGCGTGAATAGACGATAGAACATGAGCGCAAAAGCTCCTGACTTCACGTTAGTGCTTTTGAGAATTTTTCATTATTTGAACGTCCAGTTAAATTTATATGCAAGCGCGGTTGTTTCCCAGATCTAGTCACTTGTTTACGTTAGCCGGTCCTTCACTCATGTCATTATACTTTCTCCTCATATTTCCAAATTTAATTAACGCCGACTCAGTTAACATTAACATGATAATGCGAGTCTGAAATGGCGTTCGCCATTTCTCGACTAATTGAACAAGTGATATACGATAATAAGGCATCATTGCTTTATGAATGAAGCGATGTATGCTTTCGAATCCACACAAACGACTTCTTCACCCTTCATAATGGACCCAACGACACAAATCGAGGCAGACACTCACAATTGCGAAAGGCGAGACTAATCCAGTTTAGCGTAACACTATTTCCCTCTTATATCCAACCATAACTACATCTCAATTCTCATTGTTGGAGTGCCCCGAAAATAGCTTTGTTCACGATTTATTTCGGCAGTTCTAACGGTATACAAAATATTGATTGATGAGTCTGAAATCGGGAGGAGCAAAGTTTGAACTTATTGGAAATTACTGTAACAATTCGGTGGTCGCATATTAAGAGAGTTTATTCCAACTATCGGTGATAATAATCGTCGTACCTGACATGCTTTGCGAGCGGTAGTGGTCATAATATTGAATATTTGATGTTACTCTTTTATTAAACTTTTTCTAGACGCACTGGTGTAAAAAATACACCAAAGTGCCGCCAAAGTGCATGCTCATCACTTTACGAGTGGATCTGTCTAGCTCGAGAATTTATTTCACTGTCCTTTTAACTAATCTGAAAGAGTAGGTGACTATCGGGACTCCCAAGATGTTCGTAGCAGAAACTTTGTTTTTACCGGACAGCTGTGATTTCCATATATCTCGGAGCTTCTTCTTGTAGCTAGATATTAAGGCATCCTTGATCTGGGTAGTCTCCAGAATAGGGTATAACGCCGGACCCCCAGGCATGCTTCCTTCAAGGCAACACTTCAACAACTACTGAATGTAGTTGCTGAATACACCTCAGCAATAGGAATAACATTCGGTTTGGACAAAGGTACAGTTTTTCATCTAAGCAAAGGAAGAACTGAAGAAGCAGCAGAAGAGATCACAATAGACGGGTAATAATCATTCGACACCACGAAGATGAAGAAACATACAAATTCCTCGGAATGAAACAAAGAGGAGCACTAATTAATATTATTAATATAATTATTAATATTTCAAATTCTATAGAATTAAATTTGGTATTTTAGGTGGAGTATATCGATTTCAAGGTGCATAAAATTACAGAAGGCCCTCGATTATCCGAAATAAGGTGGACCGGGCCAATTGCGGAGATTGAGGAAAATCATCAGCTACGATGTATGATCTATTTAGTATAGGAAACATTTATTGAAGTTTCATTTAAGTAAAAAACAACAAAACAAATATATAAGTTCATAAGTATTAACTTAAATATAATGTAGTAAACAGATGCGTTGTGGTTATGCTGACAAAAAATATTACAATTTCGGCTAATACGGAGGTATCGTAAGAATCATTTCGGATAATCCGGTTCATAGGTCGTTTCGGATAACACGGATTTTGCATAATCGGGTTTCGGATAATCGGGAGTCTACTGTAGTTATCCAAAATATTAATTTTATAAGACTTAAAAACATTGCATTATGTCAGATGGATAGGCATTATTGAGGATTTTGAATGACTGATGCTGACCTCTACAAATTCGATTTTTTTTTGCAGTTTCAAGATTTTCTGCGGTTTCAATTCTTTCCGGTTTCCTTACTATAGGTTTATTATTTTCTTGTTTATGTTTAATTCAACTATTAACTTTTATTTCGTCCAAAATTCATTTCGTCGTGTTTATATGGTGTTAGAAAATTCATAGTGAGCGCAACCAATATTTGCATAATTGAATTTGATGCTGGCAAGTTTTATCACACGCCAACGCTCAGTTTATATGACAAACTGGATTTCAACATTAACAAAAGGAAATATCACCAAAAATATGTTGTATCCTATGTACAATGAAACTTACTTCTATATTTATAAGGCTTGTTTCAAATAGAAATTTTATTTCATGTCTAGTTAACATTGAACTGCTCAGTGTGCCCCTTACCCTTGCACATTTTACCTCACCTGATGGATACTTTGAGCATTAAACTAACTGAAATATGTGTGAACTGGAATAAAAATCTATAGATTGGACTTCAAGAATGTCCAATAGCCCATTTGAAATGTTTTTATAACGGTTCTCTGATATCCAAATATTTCTGTAGTGTACAGTGTTATATTGACCATCAAATGAAGGAGTGCCCTCAAGCTCCTGAGGAAAATTACTTCTTCTTCCTTGTAATCTTCTTAGGTTATTTAATGGAGCTCTTACCCTTGTTCATATTCTTTCATGTTCCAGTTTAATTTTTCGAAAATGAGATTTTCCATAAATGAATAAATAAAATGGAATAAATAAAATGAAATAAAAGAATATTATTGTTGTGCTAATTGTTGTTATCAGTTCAATATTTCATTGTATTAGTTCATTTTCGGTATTCTCATCGAGTAAGATGACCATGTTGAGAAAATGAATTTTGAAGCCGCGAATAATCATCAAAACATCCAGATCTGTTGATACTTACACGAAGAACGCAGTATTTTAACAACGCATAGATCAACCCTCAGGTCCCGACGTCAAATTGAGACAAATTGTACCTACCTTTCTATTGTAGCAACATCCCAACAATAGCGAATTTAACCCACTTTCAACCTTATCATCAATCACTGTATGAACATAGCATTGTAACTTTTTTTCAGATTCTCCTTCTGTTGTCGATTGACAAATTTTCGTATACGCATTTGAAAGTTATTCTCATGATATTCACAGTCATTCACCTTTCGATAGGTAAACATTCCACGTCGCTGTGATTTTAACTAAATAATACACAACTAAAGTAAAATGAAGGAAAATCCCAAATTCTTTCAATTTTTCCAATGGATGAAGTGATTTTTTTAGCAGTGATTGATGAGATAAGTTTTGAGTGGCAATGTTTTTGGCGCTCTAGTTCCTCGGAACTGAGTGCTTATCAATTTGCCCAAATGTCTGTAATTTTCGAATATTTCGATGAAAATGATCTTAAACGATTTGGTTCGACTCACTGATCAAGAATCCGTGGTCGAAATTCATTCTGTCCGGCCGGCCGTCCGGCCGTAGGCACGATAACTCACGAACGGAATGAGCTAGAGAGTTGACATTTTCAGAGTAGGTTTGGGGGATAAATATCTCGGCTAAGTTCGTTATTGGGCAAAATCGGACAGATGGTTTCGGAGTAACAAAAAAAAAATTTTTTTTTACGAAACAAATTCCAAATTAATTTTTTTTTAATAAGAAGTTTTATCATAAGAATCCATTCATATCATTTTTAAATCTATCAAGCTAATACTTTCGGAGATATGATTCTTCAAAATTTCAATGTAAATCGTATTTCACACATTGATATAATTATTCTATGTATGAATTGTCATAATGTCAACTTGACAGAAGGGAATATTGTAACTTCAAAAATATTGGGGTTGAAATACTCGTATTTTAGCGATGCAACGGGGACCTCACCCGAAAATGTTTGAAAATATTACGTAAATATTGAAAGCATAATTCTGTAGTTCGAGAGAGGAGAAAATTTGGTGAACGTAGATCAGGAAATTTTTGATCGATTACAAGGTATTTTATTTATTACTCATCTTCTTTCATATTATTACTCATCTTCTTTCATACATGTTTTATGGAATACCTACTATTTGTAGGTACTTTAAACCTGTTTTGGGAAATTGTCATACGAAACTTGTTTTTTTGGTGCTCTAGTTCCTCGGAACAGAGTGTTTATCAATTTGCCCAAGTGTCTGTAATTTTGGAATTTTTGGCTGAAAATGGTCTCAAACGATTTGGTTCGACTCACTGATCAAGAATCCGAGTGCGAAATCGATTCTGTCCGGCCGGCCGACCGGCCGTAGGCACGATAACTCTCGAACGAAAGGAGTTAGCGGATTGAAAATTGCAAGGTGGCTTTGGAGCGTAAATATCTCGGACAAGTTCGTTCGATCTATCTGAAATTTAGCATCAAATTGTAGAATCATGACCTTTAACGCATGTGAAGTTTTGTATTGACCAGATTACCGCAAAGTGTGAAAAAAAAATTTGAAAATTTAAAAAAAGTTTTTCCACAATAACTCTCGAACGGAATGAGCTAGGTAGTTGAAATTTTCAGAGTAGGTTAGGGAGATGAATATCTCGGTTAAGTTCGTTATTGGGCAAAATTGGCCAGATTTAATTCGATTTCTTCCATGGTGCATTTCTCATTCTCATGATTGCTCATTTAATCTTGATAAATAAACTATTATTTGAATTGAATTTCCTTTATGATGCAGCTCTATCATATGTATACATTGATATAATTCCCAACTCAGAGAATCCAATACTTTCGGAGATATAATTTGTCTGTTTGAATGAATCCATTTTTTATTTGCAGAAATCGGAAATGTTCTAAATAATAACTGGGTATATAATAGCGGTCAAAGGAACAAATTAATAAAATTCTGTCAATCCTGCAGCAACGTTTCGGAACTTTATTGCTCCTTCTTCAGGCTAAAAATGGAATAAACACACTTATCAATAGATGTTAAGATCAAAGAAGATAAATCATAATTATACTCAAGATTTCTCGAATAAAAACTCAACACAAACTTAAATTATTTAAACATTTGAAAGTTATATAGTATTCAAAACCCGATTTAAAATCATATATAAAATTAATTTTGAAGCTACAAAAGGTTTAATGTAACGTACAAAAAAGTAAAATAGACTAAGTTAAAAAGAAAAAACACAACAGGCAATGAACAAGATACCAAGGGGCGAAGTGACAGGACCAACAATATGAAAGAGAGATAGAAAATTTAAAAACTGTCAATTCGACTTACCTGGGAATGACTAAGAACTACATTGCCCACACGCAACTTCGTCGGTAAAAAGACACCATGTTTTGAACATTACGTTATTTAGATGTAAATGTTTAGGCGATTTTATAACGAACAAGCTCATGGAAGTTCGAATTCTTCGTATAGTTAAGTTAGAAGATTCAGTCAACAATGCGACGAACAGACTGATTTAAATAATGCAAAACCCTTACCGTTCCAGATGCCAACATTTTCTTATAAGATTATTGTAAAACACGTTCAACGATGCCGTGTCTGTCCTTGAATTAAGGGTGTTGTCAATTTTGTGGATGTAAAACATTTCTTTGAAATTGCGTTTGCTCCAGTTGGGTTCCTTATTCAAAATTCTAACATCATCGAACTTGAAGTTGTGATTTTGCGACATTGAGTGGCCAGATAAAGCCAGATAAAGATTTTCTCCAGATTGAAGGATGTGGACCCTCCGGAAAAGCAGTCCAGTTTAATTTATAAAATTGATTGAAAAGATTGCCACAGTTGTTATGTGGGACAAAAAAAACAATATTTGTCTAACAGAATTGCACAACATAAACGTGACTGTAGGAATGGAAGTGAGAGTACAGCTTTATCTAGCCACTCAATGTCGCAAAATCACAACTTCAAGTTCGATGATGTTAGAATTTTGAATAAGGAACCCAACTGGAGCAAACGCAATTTCAAAGAAATGTTTTACATCCACAAAATTGACAACACCGTTAATTCAAGGACAGACACGGCATCGTTGAACGTGTTTTACAATAATCTTATAAGAAAATGTTGGCATCTGGAACGGTAAGGGTTTTGCATTATTTAAATCAGTCTGTTCGTCGCATTGTTGACTGAATCTTCTAACTTAACTATACGAAGAATTCGAACTTCCATGAGCTTGTTCGTTATAAAATCGCCTAAACATTTACATCTAAATAACGTAATGTTTAAAACATGGTGTCTTTTTACCGACGAAGTTGCGTGTGGGCAATGTAGTACTTAGTCATTCCCAGGTAAGTCGAATTGACAGTTTTTAAATTTTCTATCTCTCTTTCATATTGTTGGTCCTGTCACTTCGCCCCTTGGTATCTTGTTTATTGCCTGGTGTGTTTTTTCTTTTTAACTTAGTCTATTTTACTTTTTTGTACGTTACAATAAACCTTTCGTAGCTTCAAAATTAATTTTATATATAATATTAAATCGGGTTTTGAATACTATATAACTTTCAAATGTTTAAATAATTTAAGTTTGTGTTGAGTTTTTATTCGAGAAATCTTGAGTATAATTATGATTTATCTTCTTTGATCTTAACATCTATTGATAAGTGTGTTTATTCCATTTTTAGCCTGAAGAAGGAGCAATAAAGTTCCGAAACGTTGCTGCAGGATTGACAGAGTTTTATTAATTTGTTCCTTTGACCGCTATTATATACCCAGTTATTCATAAGAGTGGAACGTTACAACATATATACTGTTCTAAATAATATTAAACAACAAACCATGAAAATGCGTAAGTAACTTATAACCTTCGAGAATTTTCCAGAATATAGAAATTTCTTACCGATTCACTACAGAAAAATCATTTTGAAAATTCTCAAATGTCAGTTTCGGAAGGTTGGAAATAGTTATATACATACATTTATATCGATATTTTAAAACATTAATTGGTCAAAGAGTATCAAATATATGTTATATTGGAAGTACATACAACCAAACTTATATGGAATCATCCAGTATTATACTATGAAGTATACGTTTAAATTTTTTTCCTACAAGTTATGAAAAAGTGCAGGTGTTTACTAACAAGAACAGATAGATAAACAAACAACTTGATAAGATTTGTCCTGGTAGTTTCGATTTTGCCTCCAAGTCAAAGTGATTTATAATTTATTTCTTTTCGCACATTTAAAAAAAATTCCAACGTGCATGGGGTTATCGAATGTTCAGAGGGGAAGAATTATTGCTCTGGCAGAACAAGGCATGTCAAAAAGGCAGATTGTAAGAACGGGAGGTTTACACAAGGTGTTGCTTCAAAACCATATTCAAAGTTGCTGGAATTGGGAACCCTGAAGAATTGACCGAGGAGAAGTCGTGGAAGAGTATAACTACAGAAGGCAGGACCGCTTTGTAGCTCAAATAGCAAGAAGATAAGAGCAACTACCTACCTGTATGCTGGCACGCCACAATAATGGTGGAACTTCAATCTTTCGACAAACGATCGCTCGGATGTTGTCGGCTTATAATTGAGAAAAATTCAAATCAAAGTTCCCCATAAAATCAATTTCACCCCATTTGACGGTATATGGCATGAAAACAGATTATTTGAATTCCTAGAACAGTTCTATGTTCTAAGGTTGAATTAAATAATATCCTGCACCATTCATAGAAGATTCACGACTTCTATGATTTCATTGAATTTCCTCGTTACTTATATCACAGAGCTTTTCAAAACCTTAAATTACAGCCAAGTATTGTCTAATTTTTATTTATTTTGTCGAGAGATACAGAAAATTATGTTTGAACACCGTTTGTAAGAATAACAAGAGCGCCAAAAATTAATTGTGGCAAAAATAGCTACTGGCATAGTAACCATAAAAATCTAACGCTGTACGGTATAACAGCTACCTCCTGGATATTGTGCAAACTATCTTTTGTAATCATTCAAAACAAATCATAAATTAAAATAAATTAAAATTTTAACCGAAATTGTAACATGCATACTATTTGCCACAATATGTTTATTAATCCTTGTCATTTGCTTGATACTACGTTGGAGTATAAACGTAAAACAAAATAATGAATGGAAAAATTCTCAAAAACCACTGACACGAAGTCAGAAGCTTTTGAGCGCATGATATTTTATCGATTCACGTCTCACACACCCTGTCTAAATACTGCATGAATCTTCAAGCCATCTTTTTTGGAGCTGTTGTACCTCGGAACAGAGTGCTTATCAATTTGCCCAAATATCTGTAATTTTCGAATTTTTCGATGAAAATGGTCTTAAACGATTTGGTTTGACTCACTGATCAAGAATCCATGTTCGAAATTCATTCTGTCCGGCCGGCCGGCCGTAGGCACGATAACTCTCGAACGGAATGAGCTAGAAAGTTGAAATTTTCAGAGTAGGTTTGGGAGATAAATATCTCGGCTAAGTTCGTTATTGGGCAAAATCGGACAGATGGTTTCGGAGTAACAAAAAAATATTTTTTTTTACATAACAAATTCCAAATTAAATTTTTTTCAATATGCAGTTTTACCATAAGAATGCATTGATATCATTTTTAACTTTTACAAGCTAATACTTTCGGAGATATGATTTTTCAAAATTTAAATAATAAATCGTATTTCTATGGAGTAGGGTGCACGACACGAAAGACTCATTGCACAGAAGCTCTACTGCATCGAACTTTACTGCATCGAAGAGTCACCACATCGAAAAACCCCCCACTTTAGAAAGTGGGCGGCACTAACTAGAGTTAATGTTCGTGCTTTCTCCTGATTGGCCGAACGTGAAAACCCGTTTATCGATCGTCTTCGACGATAGTTTCGCTCGATGAGAGGCAGCGATGCCAGATGTACCATAATTATGGAATTGTACCATAATTTATACCTCAAATTTAGAGCATTTCATAATTGTACCATAATAAATAATTGTACCATAATTTCCATCGATTCTTCCATTCAATATTATTCGCAAAACTATTCAGCGAATATGTCAAGTCCTCTCATTAAATGGCTTTTTTCTGGGTTTTTTCTTTCAAATTCCGAAAAATATCACAGTACTTCTTATTTAATTATAAAAAAATATGCATATATATTATTGTACCATAATTTGCCCTAAAATTCCATAATTCTGGCATCGTTGTACCATAATTTTATATTCGACATCTGGCATCGCTGATGAGAGGTAACTTGTTTCAAAGAGTGTACGTCAACAGACGGAAATCGGATCGGACTAACCTAAAATTTGAAAGGTGCAGAAATTTGTCGAGAAGAAAACATGAAAATATCACGATTTATTTATTAGAAGTATTATAAAAGATAAAATGGTATAACAATGGGAAAAGAAGAACATATTATTTAAAACATTTACTCTACAGCGATTGTCCATGGTCTTTTATTAAACCGACTGCATTATCTGTTAACGTCAGTAAACACAGTATTTCTATCCTCCAGACGAAAATTACTGCAGAACTTGGAACTGAAGAAAGAAAGAAATTGATTCACACACTATTATCCAATATAGAACTTATAACAAGATTGAAATCTCAATATTAAATTTGTCAAGAAGAAAACAGCACCGGGTAAAATTGCTCCTGCACTATCTACTTACTAGTCAATCAAGACGAAGGCATTTTTTTGTTGAGTTGGAACGGTGATAAACTAGTATAACAATCGGAGCAGAAAAAAAATTGTATTTAAAGCATATACTGTACATCGACTGTCCATGGTTAACATCAGAGGCAGTAAACACAGTATGTCTATCCTCCAGGGGATAAATTACCAGGACTTGGAACTGAAGAAAACTATTTCATTGATTCACACAATATTATCCATTATAGAAGTTGTATTATGTATTTGTTGAATTGGAACGATGATAAATTAGTATAACAATGGGAGAAAAAACACCGTATTTAAAATGTTTACTGTAAACCGATTTTCTATGATATCTTATTTAATTGACTGCTTTTTCTGTAAACATCAGAGGCAGTAAACATAGTAAGTGTACCCTTCAAAGGAAAACGATTTCAGTAATTTTAACAATATTATCTATTATAGACTAACATGATAGAATGTACTCTACTTGAGTATCAGATCCTTATTTGAAATAAAATTGAAATCTAAATAAAATGCTGCTGTATTATTTATCACTTTTAATTTGACCACATATAAATATCATTTTATTATAATAATCGAAGCAAGTTGAAACGTTCATCAATTAAAAGAGCAGGATATTTTGTTACACCACTGACTTTAATATTGATTTCAAACACTTCATTTAAGTATGTTTGATTGGTTTCTATATTACTTCTTATTCGTAATAAAGAAATTTGTATAAAGATACCTATAACCCTTTAATACGAAGGTAGAAATATATTACGATAACAATGGCAGGAAGCTTGAAATGAAGGAAAAAGGTAAGTATATAAATATATTTTTATTCTAAATTCTGTTTTATGAATGTTTTGTGATGTAATTTAATAGTTTTTATACTGCTCACAATATATATTTATGATTAGAGTTACATATATGTGAAGAAAACAATAATAATAGGATCTTTCTTCTATAAGAAGTACTGTGATATTTTTCGGAATTTGAGAGAAAAAACCCAGAAAAAAACCATTTAATGAGAGGACTTGACATATTCGCTGAATAGTTTTGCGAATAATATTGAATGGAAGAATCGATGGAAATTATGGTACAATTATTTATTATGGTACAATTATGGAATGCTCTAAATTTGAGGTATAAATTATGGTACAATTCCATAATTATGGTACATCTGGCATCGCTGCCTCTCATCGAGCGAAACTATCGTCGAAGACGATCGATAAACGGGTTTTCATGTTCGGCCAATCAGGAGAAAGCACGAACATTAACTCTAGTTAGTGCCGCCCACTTTCTAAAGTGGGGGGTTTTTCGATGTGGTGACTCTTCGATGCAGTAAAGTTCGATGCAGTAGAGCTTCTGTGCAATGAGTCTTTCGTGTAGTGAGGCGCACCGTTTCTATGTTTTCACAGAATGATATAATTATTCTATCTATTAATTGTTATAATGTCAACTTATTTTCCTAAGACATGACGTTGTCTAATTCATTTCAGCAATCGTAGAATTATGAGAATTTTAATATAATATCATACTTTCTGTTGGTTGATATTTTCATGCTGATGGTCAATCCATATGTTGATGGGAATGGTAATGCTAAGTTAATAATATTGAGTTCAGAATATCCACTAAAAACAAAACTGGAATATTGGTGTATTGGAGTATTGGAGTGGATTTGAGGAAAGAATAATTATCGTTCATCATAGAATTGAGGAATGAATATCTCGGATGAGTTGGTTGTTGGGTAGAATTCGTCTATTGGTTTTGGATTGGTAATTTTTGGCACTCTTGTTGAATTTAAATTCTTTCATGATGTTTGAATTCAATTTCTGCTAAGACGAAGTTCTTTCATAAGAATCCATTTATATAATTCCCAACTCTGAGAAACCAATACTTTCGAAGATATAATTTGTCTGTTTGAACAAGAGCGCCAGAAAGCTCCTGTCCACAGGGCTTGAACCAATTTTTCAACCAAGTACTAGATTTGAATTTGATCGGATCTTTATTTTTGTAAATATTGGGCTTGAAGATTTGAGTGGTATTCCAACAGAATCTGACAGAAAGTTTCTGACATATACAATTTCTGAAGAAAAATTTGAACTTATTTTTTGATTCTTTCTAGTTACACGATTTTCACGAAATTTGCGAAATTTTACGCGTTGGCATTCTACAACTAATTACCAAGTTTCAATTTGACCGGATCTCAATTTTTTGAGTTATTGAGGAAATACCAGAAAAAAACACATGGGTGTAACTCCGAAAACATTTGGTCGATTATGCCCATTAATGAACTTAACCTATTTGGCTGCACTATGCCACTATGAAAATTGCAAGTCGCTATCTCTTTTCGTTCGAAAGTTATCGTGATGTCGGATTCCCATCTGGGATTCGAATCTAAATCTTCCACGCAAATATACTCAATCGATATATCAGTTTTAATTTTTTTGCATATTGAGTATGAATAAAGAAAGCACTGACGCGTGGAGGAATGCATTAGGCATTAACTAAATTCAAATTTCAAAATACAGGGGAGATTCGAACCTGGATCTCCTCCGCGAGTTGTAATTATTATATTAAACTAATTTTATAATGCGCCCAACGTGGGGCGCCAATATAACATTGGTTTAGTGTTGAAAGGTTGAGGAAGACTCCATTCAGCGAATGCATATAACAAAATTAAAAAGCAAAAAGTACTGTCACTAGATCTTGTTTTTGTGTTACCTTTGGTGATCTAGATAAGACGGCGATCATATTCAGGTATTTATAGTGGTGTTTTTTCGGAACTTCATAAGGAAGAGAAACGATGTGAGCCTAATAGGGCTGTATAGACGCATTCAACCAAATTTATTCCAAAGATTATTTCAAATCATTTCTCAATAATTAAGAGCATAAAAATGACGAGACAATGTAAGCTTCCACAAATTGTAATTCAACAGATAAACCTATAGCTGCAATAAACTTGAGGAGCAGTTTCAGCTTCTGATTTCGTCCCGGAAATAAGAGCCGTGTAATTAACCACTTATCAAAGACGCGATCACAATTTCCCTCCTTCATATCCCGTATAAATATTCCCCAACACACGATAGATACAGGCATTAAAAACAGAACCCGACAAAAAAGTCGGAGGTGAAAGACAGACCACAGATCAGGTAATCCAATATGGCGAAACCCGATACCCATGGATCGAATATAGATAGCGGGGCGGCCGGCCGACGAAGAAATGCACATGCACACAGATGCATAGATAACTAGATACTTTTTAAAAACCACCTGTTAATTTGACCGGAGGAAAAGCGATATGACAGCCCGACCACCTTGGACGCAAAAAAGGGAAAAATAGGAGCGGTCGGGCTTGTCTCGAGAAGTCGAATCAAATTAAGCGTGTTGGGATTTTATCGGAGCGGACCTCGCATTGATGACAGGGGACATGTTATCCGATCGCGATGGAATTTGTAGGAAATGGGTGAAGTTGTAAAAAATTATGAAAACGCTGACGTGGTGTAGTGTAATTCAAGCGAAATATTCAGAAAAATGTGTGCTTTGATAAAGACGCAAATCCAGTGAATTATATGCGTTTTAGTCATTCTCTGTCTAGATAGTATCAATTAAAGTAGGTAAAACTCTTTGTTTCCCTAATATTCATCGAAATTGCACAAAAAATCGTCAATTACAAAGAGCGTGCTATCAATTTGCCGAAATATCTGAATTTTCGACTTTTTTGCTGAAAATGGTCTCAAACGATTAGGTTCGATTAGGTTTAAAGTTTGGAAACAAAAAGAAGTCGCACGGGGCCAAATCTGGTGAATAAGGTGGATGGGACAGCAATTCGTAGCCCAATTTGGCCGTGACGAGGGCGGAGGTGTGCGCCGGTTCGTTATCATGGTGTAAGAGCACTTTTTCTTCGCCATGTGGGGCCGTTTTTTTTTCAATGTGGCGTCGAATCGGCCTAATAGTTTGGCATAGTATAGCCCTGTGACAGTTTTGCCCTTCTGCAGGTAGTCGATGTGGATCACACCTTGTGAATCCCAGAAAACGGTGGCCATCACTTTTCCGGCCGATGGAACAGTCTTCGCATACTTCAGAGCATTCGCCGGGTGAAGTCCACTGTTACGTCTTTTCTTTGGTCTCTGGTGTGTACCAGTGGATCCAAGTTTCGTCGACTGTCACGAAACGGCGAAGAAACTCTTTTGGATTTCCCTTAAGGTAGCATTCGGATCTCGGAAGTCGCGACCAGGCAGCCGCGACCGACAGCCGCGACCCATTACCACTGCTGTGCAGCGCTGCCACGAGCTTTCGGATATCAGCGACCGCGGCCTGGGCAGCGATTCCGACCCGAATGCTCCGTGCAGTAGTCAAGCAGAATTTAATGTGAACAGTTGTGCGTTTCCAAACTGAACTATGTCTGAAAACTTGAATAAACGAAAACGGGAACTCTTGTTGCGATTGATAGAGGATGAAGAAGAGGATGATGAAGTAATGTTGCTCTTGCTTTCATATGAGAAGAGGAATAAAATCGATTCAACTCCATCGAAATTTTTCCAACTGCTGCGAAACTTTTTCCAACTCCTTCGAAATTTTTCCAACTTTTCCAACTTCTTCAAAATTTGGTCCAACTCCTTCGACATTTTTCCAATTACTTTGAAATTTTTCCAACTGTGTTGAAAATTTGCCAACTCCGTTCAACATTGGGGGTTCATCCCCCCCCTCCCCTTAAGCCCGTGCCTGTACATCCAGAATTGATGAAGGTAGCTACAACATCCTCATAAAACACCACTTCAATTTAAACGGAGAGAAATTCAGGAAGTACTGCAGACTTAATAAACACAATTTGAATTCGTACTTAGTTAGACAATGTTGTCCTTATAGGCTGTGAGTCTGGAATTGTAAAGCGGCGGATTTTTAGCTATTAATTCGACTAAAAACTCGTCATTTTCATCGGTGAACAATGCCATTTTGACTATCGTAAAGAGCGAGCAGCGCGACCATACTGCTCCCGAAGCGGTTTGGCGGCGATGCCGTGGTCGCGTGCAGGACACGCCCCCCAGCAGCGCTGCTGAGTCGCTTGCATCAGAAAGCGTTGCACGCAAATCCCTTCAGAGCGGTGTGCCGCGATTGCGGACGCGGCTGCCGCGTCGCGACTGCTGGGTCGCAACTGCCGAGATCCGAATGCTACCTTTAAACAGCGTCAAACACTGTCCCGAATTGGTCTCACGGTTGCGCCTGTTTGCCCGGAGTTAGCAAACGTGGCACCCATCGCGCCGACAGCTTTCTGAAACCCAAAATTTCATGCTGGATATGACCCACGCGATTTTTTGAAATGCCTACTGTCTCAGCTATCTCGCCTACCTTCAATCGGCGGTCTGCCAATACGAGATCGTGGATTTTTTTCACGTTATCCTCCGTGGTAGCCGTTTTCGGGGCACCTGCGGACGGGGCTCATCAAAAACCGACGTGCGACCTCGTTGAAACTCCTTAAACCAATTTTTGACGGTCGCCATCGAAGGAGAAGAGTCCCCGTATACAGCATCCAAAAGGCCTTTGATTTTGCTGCGCGATTTCCTTTCCAAAAACAAGAATCTAATCACCGACCGATATTGCTCTTTCTCCATTCTTCTAAAATCCGCGGACACTCTCGCTTCCACAGGCTGCCAAAACAAAACTGCGAGTCCGATCCGGCTGAAATTTCGACAGTAGCCGTCTACAAGAATGTACCTACTACACGATAGTAAACTGCTCTTGTGTGGCGCCATCAGGCGTTGAGGCTAAGTACTTATCGGACCACCCTCGTACTTTATGAAACATTCTAGGTCAAATTCAATACTGTCCTGCTAGCCGGCCGTTTCCACGATAACCTTCGAATGGAAAGAGATAGCGACTTGAAATTTTCAGGGTAGTTTGTGCACGCAAATCGCCCAGTTAAGTTC
Source organism: Halyzia sedecimguttata (assembly GCA_937662695.2). NCBI lineage: Eukaryota > Metazoa > Arthropoda > Insecta > Coleoptera > Coccinellidae > Halyzia > Halyzia sedecimguttata. The sequence continues at coordinate 33,087,673 of OW569415.2, forward strand.
CTTAATGGGCATAATCGTCCAAATATTGTTCCTCAATAATGCAGATCCAATAGAATTGAAGGTTGGTAATTATTTGATAGATACTTTTTTTCCTTATTACTTTTGAAAATTGAATAGTTACATAATTTTGGCGACTAGACATTATAAGTATCAGCATGAATATGATTATAACTAGAAAATTTCGTTTGAACTTTGTTTTGCGACATTTGTTCGAATATTTACAATTCTGCGATGATAGAAAATAATAAATTAGTCTATTTCTATTTAACTATAATTGGGCTTTCTGTAGCAAAATATTCATTCTTGTGATTCACAGAAGCAAATTGAATGTCAAATTGAAAGATTTTTTATGGGGAAAATGCGAAATGGAGCAACTTTGAACCAGAAGTCCAAACTAAATTTTCTAGTTACCGCCATATTCATGCTGACACTAATATCGATGGTTTAAAGCACAGATATTGTATGTCCACTTTTTGTCAATGTTAGGGTATAGTGATATTTTGAACATAGGAAGACAGATATAGAGTCTTTACAAATATTATAACGAGAAGTAAGTCTTACTTCTCGTTATTCGGGACATACATTGTTTGCACAGACCCTATATCTGTCTTCCAACGTTCAAAATATCACTTTACCCTAAAATTGGAAAAAAGTGGAAATACAATATATGTGCTTTAAAACATCGATATTATGTCTAGTCACTAGTCCAAGCAAAAAATTAAGAAATATTTCTGTCTTCTGTACCTATACAGAAGACATTTAAATTCTTAAGACCTGGCGACTGTTCAAGAAAATTTTTCATCTGTTGTTACAATGGAAAATATTTCACGTTTATAAGCTGGTTCGAAGATTCAGTTATGCTATTTTCTTCCACGGAAATCAAGAATCAAGTGTTGAAATTTTAATGAAAAATAATGGATATAGTTGTGCGTTACTTTGTGATAGTTCATTTGAAAAAAAAAATTGGTTCAAGCACTGACGTGAAGACGGAAGCTTTTGCGCGTATGTTCTATTGTCCATTCTTCTGTATTGGACACCCTTAATCGAATTTACCATGGTAAATTCGATTAAGGGTGTCCAATACAGAAGAATGGACAATAGAACATACGCGCAAAAGCTTCTGACTTCACGTCAGTGCTTGAACCAATTTTTTTTTCGTGATTTTTTTGAAATATTCTAGGGGTACGGTTATTAAAATTTTTTTTTTCGTCATTTTTTTCGAATTTTCTAGTGGTACGGTTCTTACAAAATTTTGAACACGTCTTTATGTTGATTTTCTACTACTAGTTACCAAGCTTCAATTCGATCGAATATTTATTTTTTCAGTTATCAAGAAAATAATATTCCAGGTGGGTATAACTCGGAAACCGTTAGACCGATTATGCCCAAAAACGAACTCAACTCTCCCTTTCGGATACGCAACCTACCCTGAAAATTGCAAGTCCCTATCTCTTTTCGTTCGAAAGTTATCGAGGCAACGGTCACCCATCTATGAATTCACACAAGAATGCTCCAATCTCCAACAATATTAAACTGATCGTATTAAAACTTGAAACTTAGCGGTAGAGTTAGGTTAAGCAGGCTCTTGCAAAATTTCATCAATTTCTAACGATTAGTTACTGATATATAGAATTTTTTTTTATTTTCAATGATTTATTAAAAATTTTCTACAAATGCTATCCTCACCAAATTTTGCAAATATTTCCGCGTTGGCATTCTACAACTACTAACCATGTTTGAATTCAATCGGTTCAGTACTTTTCGAGTTAATGAGGAACAAAAACCACGAAATTTCAGAAAATTTCAGATGGCTATAACTCTAAAACCGTTTGGCCGATTATGCTCATAAACAAACTGAAATGCCGCGTTCTGGTGCTCATCCTAACCTGAAAATTTCAAGCCGCTATCTCATTCCGTTCTCAAGTTATCGTGACAACAAAAATATTTTTTAATAATTTTTTTAAAATTTTCTAGCCATATGATTCGCACAAAATTTCACAAACGTGCTTAGGTTCATATTCTACAACTACTCACCAAGTTTAAATTCGATCGGATTTATATTGGTTTAAAACAAAATTATTACTCGGAAACCGCTGGGCCGATTATGCCCATTAACGAACTTGTCCGTCGTATTGGAATGCGCCACCTACCCTGAAAATTTCAAGTCGCTAGCTCTTTTCGTTCTCAAGTTATCGTGGCAACGGCCGGACGGCTGGCCGGACAGAATCAAATTTGACCTCGAATTCTTCATTGGGGAGTCGAACTTAATCGTTTGAGACCATTTTTTTCAAAAAATTCGAAAGTTACAGACATTTGGGCAAAACTATAACGCGATGTTCCCCAGAACATACGCGCAAAAAATAATCACCTGAATATCCCGGCAGAACAGATATTCAGGTTTTTTTTCTTTTTTCAAATGAACTATCACAAAGTAACGGACTACTGTATCCATTATTTGTCATTGAAATTTCAACACTTGATTCTTGATTTCCGTGCAAGAAAATAGCATAACTGAATCTTCGAACCAGCTTATAAACGTGAAATATTTTCCATTGTAACAACAGATGAAAAATTTTCTTGAACAGTCGCCAGGTCTTAAGAATTTAAATGTCTTCTGTATAGGTAAAGAAGACAGAAATATTTCTTCATTTTTTGCTTGGACTAGTGACTAGACATAATATCGATGTTTTAAAGCACATTATATTGTATGTCCACTTTTTTCCAATGTTAGGGTAAAGATGAAAAATTATCTTGAACAGTCGCCAGGTCTTAAGAATTGTTGAATTCACAAAATATCTTCTCAAATTCATTATTTTTCAAAAGAAAATTCACATTGTGAAAAATACGTAATTACTACGACTCCTATGTAGAGAGGACAACGTTGCGTAGTTATCTGACAGGAAAATGAGCATAACCTAACATTTTCAAGATATGCACGGTGAAATGTGTCAAAATTTCATGGCCAACCGGTAGACTTCATTAAAGTGAATGGAGTATATACTTAATTCCAAATGAACAATTTTCAAGATTGATTTCTCTGCTCAACAAAATACTCCTTAAGCTTCCTATTTAAGTCATCAGAATCTTCGTTTTGCTTCAATCTAGCATATGATCTTCATTGATTTTACATAACTGTCCTACTATTTTTTATTTTTGTATATTATTCTTTATGTTGTTCTTATGTTCTTACTTTTCTTACCTCTAGTGGTCTCGATGTTTCTCCTTCATACGATTTACCACAAATACAAGGAATATTGTATACATAGTTTTTAGATTTTTATTTTGCATTTATCGATTTTGTCTTAGTTACTAAGGACCTTAGATCATTTTGTGCCTTGAAATTGGTTTCTATATGGAACATAGAACTGATTCTTCTGATTTTTTTTCTGAAATACTCGAACATAAGGGATCACATTCAATAGATTGGGTTGTTGTTCTTGCTTGTTATTTTGTTGCTGTACTTGATTAATTGTTGGTTGATTAGAAGGTTTTCATGAAGGGAAAAAGGGGGTATAGGGACCCAAATAAGAATATTATTATCGAGATTGAAAATAATTGATAATTTACTGGGAATGAAACCCTATTTTCTGTCGCATCTTGAATTTCTCAAAAATATTGAATTCAAATTCTCATCCATAACTGGCATCAAAATATTTTTTTATAATTTTCCATAACAAGTTTCCTGTCTTGAAAATTGACGAAGCTCGTTACTAGCCGGAGAAGAAGGATATTACAGCAATTCGCTACGTCTATGAAATTTCGAAAAACTATCTCAATTAAAAGGTGCTCAGGCGGAGCCTGCACCACAAAGGCGTGGTCACGTGAAGCGTCGCCCTCTTTATACACGTGCTTATCTTTCAGCAACATACGGCGACCATACCGTCGAACATAAAACGGCAATTTCTGTCGATAGTACGACTCCGAATAGCGCTCTGAAGACTCTTTTGATATCCGGAGCGAAGGACCAATCTTATTTACATCCGTTCAGACATCGGTGATCTTCAAATCTTGAATATCTCGATCGTAAGTGATTGAATATGTTAAATATATCACAAATTTATTACTGCATGATTGAGGATTTTATTAGCGCTTTATCATCATGGACAACAAACATTATGTCCCAGAAAACCGTTATTCCTCTTCAACTTATTGTCTTTATACTTCCTGATTATGAACTTTTGAATGGATACAGTGAAAAAATATTCATCGTGATGGGATTAAATATACCTACATAATAAATCTTAATAAACTTGGTACAAAAATCAAGTACCTAACTATTACCCTTAACATTGCATACAATGTCAAATGCAATCATGTACGCCTGGTCGGCCGTCCGTAAGCACGATAACTTTCGAACGAAATGAGTTATAGAGTTGAAATTTTCTTGGTAGGTTTGGGGCATACATATATCGGTTAAGTTCGTTATAGCAGAATCTGAAAAGTAATTTCGGAGTTATAACCATCTGAAATACCTATTGTTTTTCCAATAAATTGAAAAATGTTGATCTGAACGAATTTAAACTCGCTAGTTAGTTGAAAAATACTGACACGCGGACTTATGCAAAATTTCGAGAGGATCCTATGATTAGAAAATTCCAAAAAATTTAGTGACAACAATTCTCTATCTCAGAAACTATCTGTCAGATATCGGTTAAATTTTGCAGAATCCTTCAAAAACTAGTTTTCTAGATTTAAATTCGACCGGAACGTTATTGTTGGAAATATGAGTTGGAAGTATGAGTTGTAATGAACAGAATTGTCGAAAAATGAATCAAGCATTAACCCAATGTCCAGTTTGCTCAGGCAATAGGTAAGAACAACATAATAGAATCATGAAAAAAATTACTGTTCGTTGACCACCGAGGTTAATAGTATCTTTTACTTTCTTAAGTAGTGAAACATGTTACTATACCTCTACAATATTTTCATAATTTTGCTAGCAAAAAAATGCTAAAATATTGATCTGCATGTGTATCAAATATTTTTTCTTGAGTTTAGGTTCATAATACAGAATGAATGTGTTAGTGGTATGAATTATTAAATAATGAAAATAGGATTGTATTTTATTAGTATATTTTGTCTCATAATGAGATAAGTTTTCAAATATAGAAAAACAAGAATATAAAATACCTACCTACATATTTAAACTTTCAATGGAATGGAATGAACTAATAAAATAATTTGTTCGTCATACTATTCCTATTCAAATATCAGCAATAATTGGGCAATCTGCTATGATTGTCTCCAGCCTTGCTCTAGACATTTCTATGATACTTTCCTTATGTATTTCGGGTTGTGAAAACTATGCACCGAGTGTAAGTTGTAACAACCCATTCCACGAGGTTGAATCATTGCACATTGCTCATTTAATCTGGATATACACTCGATAAACTATTTATTTGTTTCTCATTTGTAAACGTCAGTTTCCAAAAACACAATATTAATCAAGAAAGTTTATTTTATCAAGTCACTAACTTGTAAAACTGACAGTTAACTTGCAAAATTTTTACAAGTTAGTAGTATTATTTACATTAGAAAATTTTGTTTTATTTTCATATATGTTGAAAATCATGGTACAATTGTTATTTCCAGTAACACAGATTTTTGTTGATGAAAGAGTTGATACTGATGATGATGAACCATCTGTTGACTCAGAAACTGCTGCACTCGAGGACTGCAGAACATTTGTACTCTCCTTACTACCAAATAATTTGCTAGACATTTCGATTTTTTTGTTGACCGAATCATCGCAATTTTGGTGCTCTTCCACCCTCCTGCACGCTTTAGTGCTAAAATATCTCCACCCGAATCCGCAACCATAGTGGCTCCAGTTCTGCGAAAAGAGTGGCCGGTGTATAACTCTGGGTCTTTTAAACCTAAATATTTCGCTATTTGCTTTCGGACACCACCAATAGTGTGCTGGCCAGCATTTAGGTGAATGCACTTTCCATGTCGGTATGTCAAAAAAAATCTTAGGCTTTCTGTTCCAGGAGGCCGAAGACTTTCATATTTTCTGTATATCATGCAGGGCTTGAAGCTGCAGCCATCATCGGTTATGGTGAATCTTCTTGTTGTTAAATTTTTTGGTTGCCGCAATGTCACAATAACGTATTTTCCCATATCTTCTACATCATTCATGTTTAAGGAGAGAATTTCGTCACATCGACAACATCCAAAAATCCCAAATATTGTAACAATTTTCACCAGCAACCACTGGTCATCTGGAGCATGTGAAAGAAATTGTTCAGCCTCTCATTTACTTAATACCTTGGCCTTTTTTGGCGTATAACGCTCATTTTTTGTTTCAGAAACGCTATTACCTTTTGAAATCTGCAAATGACAACTAAACGTCATATTTTTCAATAAGTTTTTTAAAGAAAACAAACCTGCGAACAGGGGCATTTTCTTACATTTCCAAGCAGCTTTTCAGCATAGACCATTTTGCCCATAAAGTATTAGGGCTGAATCTAGCTGATAGTTGATTCAAGTAGACCAACAAAACATCTTCAGTTACCCCAATCACACTATTTTTGTTTTGCCACTTTTTGAAGTCGTCGTATTCTCGCTCGCACCTTGAAGCTGATTTTGCAGGTAATAAACTTGAAGCTACACTGCTGGCTGCCTCAATAATTCCTTTTGGTACATTCATTTTCGCTTTCGCCAAAACAAATGTAAAGAAAAATAAATAGACATGTTCATGGCAACGCATCCATAGCTTACGACATTTGCGACAAATTATTGAGATTTTTTTGGAATTTATCTAACCTTTTTACAAATGAGAAACAAATAAAATATAAAACAATACACGCAAGGAAACGGGTTTTACAGGCTCAAGGAGGTAACTGACTTGCCTGCGGGTCGTCAGTTATATCCTCCATTCGCCAGTAAAAACCCTCTTACCTTGCTAGTAACGTTATATACTATTTATTTTTATTACAGAAGCGATAATAGTATTGAATATTGATACTGATCACAAAAAATATTTTCGACCATCTGGATCACAACAAATATTTTAGACCATCTGGATGTCTTTCTTATCCTCCTGGTACCTACTTTCCTGTAGTGAATATCGCAAATCATTGGAATTGAATTAAACTCTTAATTTAATTCGAATAAGTTTGTTAATATTTATTCACCTACCGTCAAAAACTCAAACTAAAAATGGTTCGGCGTTTATCGGCATCAAACAGAATAAAAATTTTGATTATTAGGGGTTGTGGAGACATAACACGTACCAATCAAGAAGTTTGTAATTATTTCATTGAAAAATGTCCTAAGGCTGAACCTGTAGCTCAGGGTGCTGTTAGTAAAATAATCAAGAAGTATGAGGTGTTCGGATACGTGAGGAACATCCAAAAATTGGTCAACCGGCAATTCAAGAGAAGGTACAATTGATAATTTTATTGGAGTTGGGGGAAAATTCTTCTTTGTCTTCAAAAACTATAGTGGCAAATAACAATATATCGCAAAAAGCGGTTTTGAGAAAATTAGAATGCCATAAATGGCACCCATTCGATAATAATTAAATGCACGAACTGAATTGATATGATTTTGACCGCAGAACTCACTTTTGCGAACAAATGATGGACCTTTGCAATATCTATGAGGGGTTTCCTGCTCAAATTTTATTTGGCGAGAAAGCGACATTTTATTTAAATGGAATTGCCAATAGGCAAAACTGTCAGTATTGGTCAGATCACAATCCAAACTAGATGATGGAGACACATACACAATTCTCTGAAAAACTGAATGTGTGGACTAGAACTGTCAGGAATAGGGTTATAGGGCTGTTTATTGAAGCAAACAGGTCCAAAATATTTGGATTTATTACAGATCTCCAGGTGGCCTCATTTCGGCGTTGGCTGTTCTTTTTACGAACGATGCAGATCGAGATCTCCCAAATCAAACGATATGGTTTCAACAGGACGAGCCACCACCCCATTATTTTCAAGATGTACCTACGTAATTACCTGAAAGAAGTGTTCCTGAACAGGCGGATTGGTCGGCGGGGTTTTTTTGAAATTCCGGCTCGGTCTCCAGATCTGACTCCCTTAGACTTTTTATTAAGGCGATATATCAAAAGTACCTAAAGTTGACCTCAATCGATCAAGCATAGAGGATTCAGGACGAAATAAGAGTAATACAGGCTGAAACTATCCAAAATGTTTGTTCCGAGTTATAGTGTCGATTGGCGTAGGTATACTGTCAAGAAGGGAATGGTCTTTAATTTAAAGACTCACTTTGTAAGTTATGACACCTTCAAGCATCGTTTCTGCAATAAAAATTTATATATTGGGGGAGGACTTCATTTCGAAATTGTTTCATGTTTTCAAATTTGAAAAATTAATATCTCTTATCAATTATTGACCCAAATGACGTTACAAGTGCATCACTGAATTCAGAATTGTAGGTATGATCTATTGATGGCTCGAAAAATAATAGAGGCTTGCAATTTAAGGAAAATATCGATGGCGACACTGCTTTGTAATGGTAAATGGTAAAACAATAAGTAAAAAAAAAGCACTGAAGTGAGGTCAGTACTCTTTGGCGCGTGTGTTCACGTTGGCTAATTTGAATTGAATTATGAGTGTTTCAAGCTCAGTGGATAGAACGAGCCGGAGGGTAGTGTACACCATTCACTGTCGGGTCATAAATTAAGAGTGCTTTGTCTAAGCTGGCATAAGGATAGAGTAACAAAGTGACAAACAACTAACTTTCCTTAGTCGCACAAGCCCCTAGGAGCTTCTGAGGTATCTCCTTAGGGAAGACTTGGGAGCGGTCATCTTGTTTATATCACGCGCGCCAAAGCAGATTGACCCCATGTCAATGCTCGTTTTAGCCTTTTCCTTTCATTATGGAGTAAATCTGTAAGCACCAGATCCATGACCGATAGTCCTAAACCACTCCAAGCATAACCCATACAACCCAAAGACAGTCACTTCTTCTCTGCGCATGCGCAATCCACTCACGGCTAAAAGTCCTCTCAAAATCACACACCTCACAAAAACTCCGATTCTCCAACACTTGTGGTTCAGGAGATATCGCACCAAAGGATTCTTTGGGGGAATAACATCCTCCACGCCAAAACCCCAATCCTCTCAGACGAAAACTCCCACAGTTTAATCACTCCTCATCTGCTCATGCTCATAAGAAATATTCCCAAAATAGGTAATATGAATTTCAAAATTAGCTCCAGCGCCACGGTCGGACACTCCAACTCGGAAACAACGTCATTTCCCCAAACTGACTTGTCCGTGTATAGAATGCCATGAAGTTTCTTTTAAAAACTCACAATATCGGCTCAGCACTAGACCCGTCACAAATATTCCTAAATCACTCCCAACAACCTATACATCCGAAACATTCCTCCTCTGCGCATGTGCAATCCACTCGTGGCTAGAAGTCCTCTCAAAATCACAAACCTCACACAAAATTCCGAGTCTCCAACACCAGTAGTTCAGGAGATATCGCATCTTCAATCCACACACAAATAGATTTTATGGAGGAATAGCATCATCCACCTCAAAATCCCAATCCTCTCAGACGAAAACTCCAGCAGTTAACTCATTTCTCGTCTGCTCTTGCAAATAACGTAAAAATACCCGGAAGAGGCAGAATTAATTTCAATATTGGCCCCAAGGATTATGTTATTAACGCTACATCTCGGACCTACGCTGTCTCCTCGAAACTGGCTTGCAAACTCACAGAATTGACAAGAGCTGTTTATATGGCCTTCCAGTTACTCCCCCAGTCGTTCGCCGCTCAGACAAATTTTGAAAACCAATTTAAAATTCCACCGTTCACGCATTACTTCAACTAACACAGTAGTTACTCGTCCATAATTTAATATAATCATTTTTCCCGTTTGAAAATTCAAAATTATTAATTTTTTTACAGGCTCCATTCCATTCTCAGTGAAATATTGCACACCCCAAGAAGTCATCATTGGTCACCGAAGCGCCAAAATTTAACTCAATCCGATATTTGGTTTCTTAATTTCAAGCAAAATACTCTGCTAATAGTTAAACATTTTTTTAATTTTTTCTACCCATGCTATCCCCACTAAATTTTGCGCTAGTGTTTTCGTCGGTTTTCTGCATCTAACCACCGAGCTTCAATTCAATCGGATCAGATACAAAACTTCGCACGCATATAAAGGTCATGATTCTACAATTTGATGCTAAATTTCAGACAGATCGAGTGAACGGTTTCGGAAATATTATTGAAAAACGTTTTAACTAAAAATGGCCTTAACTCCGAAACGGCTTGACGGATTTTGCCCATTAACGAACTAGTCCGAGATATTTACGCTACAAAACTGCCCTGCAAATTTCTCTCGTTCCGTTCGAGAGTTTTCGTGCTAATGGCCGGACCGGACGGACAGAATTGAATTTGACACCGGATTATTTATCAGTGAGTCGAACTGAATCCTTTGAGACCATTTTCGGAAAACAAAATCGTAAATACAGACATTGTGACTAAATGATAGCCCGCTGTTCCTTGCGGAACAGGCGCGCAATAAATAATAAAAAAATTAATTTCTTTGACCTACTAAACCATTTTTCGATGTTCCTGAAAGGGGAGAAAATAAATCCATTATTACATACTTTTGGGCTCACTTAGGCTTGTTTCACATGCATACGGTTCCATTCGGTTCGTTTCGTTTTCGGTTTCAATTCTGTCGCTGGCGACAAGTGTGAAACGGTGCTCCGGTTTAGATTCGGTACCGAATTGAAACCGTACAGCACCGAATACTCCCTCGACACGAATAGGTTTCTATCAGGTTTGGATTCGTGTGTAGGGAATACAGATCAACCAGGGCGTTCACACGAATACGGTTTAGTTTCGGTTTTAACCATAAAGTAATAAATATTTACATATGTTTTCTGTCTCGTTTTGTGGTTTTAACCTCAAATCGAGCAGATATCTTTCAATTTTTCACGAATTGTTCAAATATAGAAATATAAACATACTTTTCGGGATATTGTTGATATCTCAGTATTCATGAGAAAATGATGGTTTACCAAATGTGGATCGACTGATTTCTGCAGTAAATCTAAACCAGTGCTGCGGGATAAAACTCCCGAAAAATATAAAGATGAATTAAAGACGTAGGATGCATTCAAAGATGTATGTGTTCAATTTTGAATGGCTTTGATGAATCTGACGTCGCGGAAAAATTGGAATTGTGAGCCCGTGTCGGAAGATAACATAAAACCTAATATGAACCGTATATGTGTGAATGGCCTTTATTCGTTTTCGGTTGAAACCGAAAACGAACCGAACCGAATGGAACCGTATGCATGTGAAACAAGCCTTATGGTGCATTTAGTATGGCGAGGAGTCCAGTGGACGGTACTACGAGCATTGCATGTAACGCTCGTCTACCGTCCACACAGAGAATTCGCCTTACATTACACATTACATTATGCGTTACATTACACCCGTCTGGACCCGGCATCAGACTGGTATTTCAACATAAACATGTTCATACCAGTTTTGCAGATAGGCAGAGCTGCAGTTTCACCTCGACATCCCATAAAATATTTGTTAGAGCTCATTTCATAGGTACATATCAACTTCTTTTTAGTGTGGATTCATGCAGCCTAAATTAACGAGTATCGAGTAACAATTAACAATTACAAATATTGAGTAAAAGTTGAACTTCATATATCTAAATGAGAGTGTTCATGCAGCCAAGTAACAATTATCAATTAACAAATAACAAGTAGGAGTTCGCCAACTTTTAACTTTCTACTTTAATTGAACGAGATTTTGTACTTGTACGCAACTCGTGCGCAGTTGAACGCAGATTAGACAGTCCGATGACATAAATAACCTCACTTCGTGAAATATTTGTGTTATTTCTTGTGTTGTTTCTTTTGGTACCTCAATGTCGCATTTGAAAATGGAATTTTAAACACTTCTTTTCGATATTCAAGGGAAAATAGGTTATTTTGGAAAATTAATGCCTTGAATATCCGACTTGTGCGCAGCCTTACTTTTTACTTCTTAATTGTTAAATTGAGTGCATGAATGGTACATTTTAATACTTGTTAATTCATAATTGTTATTTGATACTTGTTACTCGATATTTGTTAAATGAAGCTGCATGAATCCACACCTAATGTCTGCTCAATCAATGATATGCCAAAACGTACTAGAAGTACCCCCCTTTTCATTCCTTAACCTAGCTGCGACCCGAACAAAGTTCTATCGATAATTAGAGTCAGTTTGCATAGGTACGCCAATTTCTTTCATACAGGTCCAGCAGTCAATAGTCAAGCGGCGAAGCTTTCTTCCCAATACCCTCAGGGAGTGTGTCTTGAAAACGCTTCCGCGCCCCAAAACATCCCTCAGAATAAACAGGGTGTTCCATGAGAACTACCTCGCAATTACTGTAACCTAACGTACAATCACACGGGCTTCCCTGCTGATGAGAAAAGAACACAGTTCCACCCATCGATTCATTAGGGGTGGGCATGCGGAATTCAAGGCTTTCTTATAAATAATTAACTGAACATTTGGTTCGTCAATTTAGGGTGTTTTAGGAAAAGAGAATTCTTTTATTCGTTTTTATTGAAGGGCTATTGTTTTTGGTGCTGAAATAAATGATTGACATCAAGGAATTAATCTCATTGTATATTCCGATTTCTTGAAATGAATAGATGGATATTTGAAGTTCCTATCTGTAGATATATACAGGATGTCCCAGAAGTCAACGTCAAGTCCGAAGCGGGAGATAAGCCAAGTCATAATAGTTAGGTATAAGAAAAATATAATAAAATAGTAGGTACCTACGTATAGTTTCAAAATTATAGGTATTTCAAATTTCGAGAAAATCTCCACCCTGTGATAGTGTTTTAACTCCCGCTACTACAAATCTTTATATTACTTTACCTTATCTTTTAGGCCAACTGTCCCAGCTTGGAAGAAAATGTCAGTTTTCGCCCAGCTAAGTATTCAAAATGAATAATTCGCCCAATTTTAACTGCCTGTACTGAAAAAAAAATGTAATACGCTAACTTGGCAAATAACAATAAGGATTTCAAAATAGTATAAAACTGCTAGTAAATAACCAAGTTTCTTTGATATTTTTTTTGTAAAGAACCCCATTTTTGAACAAATTTTTCTTGCTTACTGTTTTAGGAATGATTTAAATCAAACTTCAATTTTTGGAATCTAAGATGTTCAAAACTGCCAGACGGGTGTTCATAAAGTCAACTGCTTTCATTACTTTTTGCCGTAGCTCCGCTACAGTTTTCCTTTAATTTTCAGTATTCAGTGGTACTATTGAATGAAACACATATGTGAAAGGAATTATAAAAAAATAGTGTGATAATCAAACTCTTAGTCAAATTAATGAAATAAGAAAATGTATTACCCATTACAGTGACCCTCTTGTTAGCCACTGTAGAATATAGAGTGAGATTATAAAAAAAATGTAAATCTACATTTACATCTGTTGGGTTGGCTACAATGGTACATCTATCCGCCTCACAGTGTTTAGCTCACCTTTCGTAGAACTACCCTCTTCTTCTCATTCAAAGTAAAATCTTAGAGTTACAGCCTCGAGAAAAGCCTTAGGTCACTAGAATCAATTTAAGTAAGCTAAAAAATATTTATCAGAACTGGGTTTCTTAAAAAAAAATATCCAAGAAGCTAAATTACTAGCAAGTTTTATTCCATTTTGAATTCATGCGTACTTGGTTGGGCGAGAAGTGACATTTTCATCCAAGCAGGGGCAGATGGCTCAAAATATTAGGCACCAATTTGTAGAAGCAATATTCAGGATACATTATAAAAATAAAATTGAAATTGAAATAAAGGTTTGTAGTAGCGGGAGTTAAAATATCACCCTTACAGGGAGAAGATTTTCTTGATTTTTTTAAATAGTGTCCCAGATAAGGCGTAAAAATCTGATAGGGACAACTCCTTACATGATTTTAAAACAAAAAGTTCATATAAAATACGTCTGAAATTGCATAGTTTTCAAGACACATATAGGGTGTGGAAGTTCTATGAAAATAATTGTACGCCACTGATTTTTCCGAAAACAAAATGTTTTTGCGCGTATGTTCTGGGGAACATCGCGTTATAGTTTTGCCCAAATGTCTGTAACTTTCGAATTTTTTGACGAAAATGGTCTCAAACGATTAAGTTCGACTCCCCAATGAAGAATTCGAGGTCAAATTTGATTCTGTCCGTCCGGCCGTCCGGCCGTACGGTCGTCCGTTGCCACGATAACTTGAGAACGAAAAGAGCTAGCGACTTGAAATTTTCAGGGTAGGTGGCGCATCCCAATACGACGGACAAGTTCGTTAATGGGCATAATCGGCCCAGTGGTTTCCGAGTAATAATTTTGTTTTCAACCAATATAAATCCGATTGAATTGAAACTTGGTGGGTAGTTGTAGAATATGACCCTTAGCACGTTTGTGGAATTTTGCCGAATCGTATGGCTAGAAAATTAAAAAAAAATTATTAAAAAATATTTTTGTTGTCACGATAATTTGAGAACGGAATGAGATAGTGGCTTGAAATTTTCAGGTTAGGATGTGCACCAGAACGTGACATTTCAGTTTGTTTATGAGCATAATCGGCCAAACGGTTCTAGAGTTATAGCCATCTAAAACTTTCTGAAATTTGGTGGTTTTTTGTTCCTCATTTACTCGAAAAATACTGAACCGATTGAATTCAAACATGGTTATTAGTTGTAGAATGCCAACGCGGAAATGTTTGCAAAATTTGGTGAGGATAGCATTTGTAGAAAATTTTTAATAAATCATTGAAAATAAAAAAAATAATTCTATATATCAGTAACTAATCGCTTGAAATTGCTGAAATTTTGCAAGAGCCTTCATAACATAACTCTACTGCCAAGTTTGAAGTTTTAATACGATCGGTTAAATATTGTTGGAGATTCGAGCATTCTTGTGTGAGTTCAGTAGATGGATGACCGTTGCCTCGATAACTTTCGAACGAAAGGAGATAGGGACTTGCAATTTTCAGGGTGGGTTGCGTATCCGAAAAAGAGAGTTGAGTTCGTTTTTGGGCATAATCGGTCAAACGGTTTCCGAGTTATACCCACCTGGAATATTATTTCCTTGATAACTTAAAAAATAAATTTTCGATCGAATTGAAGCTTGGTAACTAGTAGTAGAAAATCAACATAAAGACATGTTCAAAATTTTGTAAGAACCATACCCCTTGAAAAAAATTACGAAAAAAAAAATTTTAAGAACCGTACTTATCTACCCCTAGAAAATTTCAAAAAAATCACGAAAAAAAAAATTGGTTCAAGCACTGACGTGAAATCAGAAGCTTTTGCGTGTATGTTCTATTGTCCATTCTTCTGTATTGGACACCCTTAATCGAATTTACCATGGTAAATTATGTTGTCCATTCTCCTGTATTGGACACTTTTAATTCGAATTCACCATGGTAAATTCGAATTAAGTGTCCAATACAGGAGAATGGACAACATAATTTACCATGGTAAATTCGATTAAGGGTGTCCAATACAGAAGAATGGACAATAGAACATACGCGCAAAAGCTTCTGACTTCACGTCAGTGCTTGAACCAATTTTTTTATTCCCATTGAATTTGGCGCAAATTTCGACTTCCTGATAGGGACCACTCCTTACATTATTTTAAAACAAAAAGTTCATATAAACATACGCCTGAAATTGCATAGTTTTCAGAATATAAGGTATGAAAGTTCTCTGACAATAATTATATGCCACTGATATTTCCGATAACAACACATTTTTTTCAATCCCCATTGTATTTGAAGCGAATATGGACTGTCATTCGTTCGATGTACGGTTTACGCTTAAAAAGAGCCCTGTGGACAAGAGCTTTGGCGCGCTGTCCTAATTTATAGGCAGAGCTGTCACCCATCTAGGTACCGAACTCCCCAAAAGCTGCTTAGCTCCAGGAAAAAAAACTAATATTTCCAAGAATTTAAATCCGACCTTAAAAACAACCGTAAAAAAAACTGGTACACTTTTTGGCCGAGAATAGTATCAAACGATTAGTTTCAACTCACATACATACATTCACTGATGGTTCGAAAATAAACGGTGCTGTGTTTGCAGTGGCATAAGGTCCCATTCAAATACATACATTCATCCACTATTGGTTCGAAAATGAACAGTGCTGTGTGGCGTATGATGTCTATTCAAATACATAATTTAACTGTTGGGTCAAAAACAAACAGTGCTGTGTTTGTGGTAGCATATCGACTCATTCGAGTACATGCATTACATGATACAGTCAATATTGATGTTGACTGTGATACAGAATAATGCTATGCATAATATGTACATGAAGCTAATGAACGCATTGCATTGATTAATACATAGAAGAATAAATTATTTCATAGTAAAATGTGAGCCCTACAACGTACAAGAATTTTGAATGTTGTAGAGCTGAAAGAACTTGTTTTCTGTAATGTAACTATTGTTGACATTTGTTCCTGCACAGATCTCTGTACTTTGAATTGAATAATCTATCTATCTATTCTAAATCCTAATCCTATTACCGAGTTTTGTTATTTATTTCTCATCATTTTCAAACTGGCGTGTCTGTCAATCTGTCCCTGTCATTTCAGAGAATGACATGAACTCGAAATTAGAACGCTATGAAATATGACATCACAGAACACTGAGAATAATCATCTATGCAAACACGTCATGATTACTTATATTCTTTCAAAAATCATTAACTGTTGATAATTTGTTCAGTTGAATGTAGTGGACCAGTTCACCCCGATCTTTGGAGTATATCGAAATTTTGGAAATATCTTCACCAATATAGATCCGATCGAGCTCAAATCGATAACTTTACTGTATAATAAGGTTTTGAAGGCTCTCGTAGAATTTCAACGATATCTGACGAATAGTTTCTGAGATACAGAATCTTTTAAAATATTTTTGTTTAATTTTGCAGCCATGCAATCCTCACAAAATTTTGCATAAGTCTTCGCGTCGGTAGTATTCAACTAATTACCTTGCTTTGATTCGATCAGATTTTTATTTTTCGAGTTATTGGGAAAACAAAATTTCAAATGGCTATAATTCTGAAACCACTCGGTGGATTTTGCCCATTAAGGAACTTAGCCGGCGCATTCGGACTACAAAGCTACCCTGAAAATTTCAACTCTCTACCTCATTGCGTTCGAGCGTAATCGTGCTGACGGCCGGCCGAACAGAATCAATTCTCCTCGGATTCTTGATCAGTGAGTTGAAACTAATCGTTTAAGACCATTCTCGGCCAAATATTCGAAAATTACAGTCATTTGGACGAATTGATAGGCACTCTCTTCATAGGAAAGCGTGCCAAAAAATAAGAAATATTATATAAACGTACCTCTTTGTAGTCTTGTTTATTTTTTTACGCGAAAACCGTGCATCTCACGAAAGAAAGTGTTATCTTATATGCATAAATTGAATGGGAATTTTAAAATTAATTTTTGTTTTCGGAAAAATCAGTGGCGAATAATTTTTTTCATAAAATGTCCACACCCTTATGTCGAAAACTATGCAATTCTGGACGTATATTTATATGAACTTTTTGTTTCAAAATCATGCAAGGAGTCGTCCCTCAGTTTGTTACACCTACTCTGGGTTATCCTGGATATAAAATTCTACTGCACGTGTGTGTCTTTGAACTTTTGAACAACGTGGATGATTTCGATGTGTGTGTTAAAGGCGGTCCTCGGATTGTTTTTTTTTTCAAATTGGACCCAGTAGGTGGCACTGCAATCAGGTTATAATGTTCTTTGGTTATTCTTTTTACAAAAAAAAAATATTTATTTTAGTGTTTCCAGAATTTTCGCATATCAAAACATATATCCACGAAATTTCAACACCCCCAAAACCTTCCAAAATTTATTAAAATTAATTCTACCCCACATGTATCCTCCTAAACGACTCGACCGATTTTGATGGAATTTTGTTTTTGTATTTAAGGAAGTCCCTGAATGGATACCTGGACCAGGTAGGAGGAGCTGTAATCAGGTTATATATATTTTTTATTTTTATACACCGAATTTGCATTGGTAAAATCGATTAAGAGTGTCCAATACAGAATAATGGACAATAGAACATACGCGAAAAAGCTCCTGACTTCACGAAAAAAAAATTGGTTCTATTGTCTGTTCTCCTTTATTGGACACTCCGACAATATAATTCACCATGATAAATTCCATTAAGAGTGTCCAATACAGGAGAATGGACAATAGAACATACGCGCAAAAGCTCCTGACTTCTTCCAATGATCCGGCACACTCGGGTTTTTAATGGTGCCGGATTCCTGAGATTCTACTGTACAAGCACCAAATATCGTCTGGACAGGATACGAGAATCCTAAAATCCTAAGTCGTTCATACTTAGTATACCGAGAAATGGAAGTCAATATTTCATGCACGTTCTAGAAAACAGCATACTTTCATTTTACCCAAATGTCTGTAATTTTCATATTTTTGAGTTTTTAAGTTTTTAAAAACAGTCCAAAACAAACTAATTACACTTTAATATAAATACATCTCAAACCTCATATTATTGATTGAACAAAATTAATACCGAATGTCAATGTTACATCTGCAGGTCTCTGGGCTCTGAGAAGTTCTAATCTTCTAATAACTGGAACAGCGCATCCAACATTTCATATTAAAAAATGGGTTCAAGGCCTGTGGACAGGAGCTTTCTGGCACTCTAGTTCAATCAGACAAATTATATCTCCGAAAGTATTGGTTTCTCAGAGTTGGGAATTATATCAATGTATTCATATGATAGAACTGCATCATAAGGGAAGTTCAATTCAAATGATAGTTTATTTATCAAGATTAAATGAGCAATCATGAGAATGAGAACTGCACCATGGAAGAAATCAAATTAAATCTGGCCAATTTTGCGCAATAACGAACTTAACCGAGATATTCATCTCCCAGGCCTACTCTGAAAATTTCAACTACCTAGCTCATTCCGTTCGAGAGTTATATCTATGTCTATGGATGAAAAGCAGTCTCACTACTCTCAGATCTCTTACTTCATGTTCCGTTCCGAAATGTAAGACTTTTCTGAGAAAAACTTATTTCGGAGCAAACAACTGAGATTTTTCTCACTTCGCTCACAATTCTTCGATTGATTAGATAATGACATGTCTCAGGAAAATAAGTTGACATTATGACAATTCATACATAGAATAATTATATCATTGTGTGACAACGTTGAAATACGATTTATTATTGAAATTTTGAAAAATCATATCTCCGACAGTATTAGCTTGTTAGAGTTAAAAATTATATCATTGGATTCTTATGGTAAAACTGCTTATTGAAAAAAATTTAATTTTGAATTTCTTTGGTAAAAAAAAAATTTTTTTTTGTTACTCCGAAACCATCTGTCCGATTCTGCCCAATAACGAACTTAGCCGAGATATTTATCTCCCAAACCTACTCTGAAAATTTCAACTGTCTAGCTCATTCCGTTCGAGAGTTATCGTGCCTACGGCCGGCCGGCCGGCCGGAAAGTCCGGAGAGAATGATTTTCGACCACGGATTCTTGATCAGTGAGTCGAACCAAATCGTTTAAGACCATTTTCATCGAAAAATTCGAAAATTACAGACATTTGGGCAAATTGATAAGCACTCAGTTCCGAGGAACTAGAGCACCAAAAACAAAACAAATATTCCATAAGCAGATTGCAGCACCTCCTACTAGGTTCTATTGCAACTCTAAACCATCTAAGGACCCACTCAAAAACAAACAAAAAATTCCATTGAAATCGATCACGACAATCACACTTACAGTAGAATTTTATATATTAAGATACTTACATATTTAAAAGATAATGTGTGAAAATGCTGAAAACGGAAGAAGAAAATTGGAATAGATATGGTGGAAATTAATCTTGGCGTTCATTGAATAATGACCTATTTGAAATTTTGTCATCATGATGGACAAGCCCCTAATAACCATAAATTTCAGAAGTAGAATTTTCGAAAGAATGATTCGCAATGGAGAGAAAGTATCAGTTCCTAAGTAATCATTAAAGGATACTGTGGGAGGTATACTCATTATTGAAAGGTTTTTTTCTGGGTTTTCTCTCCTAAACTCTGAAAAATATCTATAAAATAAAAATTAATTATTTTGTGATTTGCTTTTGCGTAAGGAACACAAGATATTTGTCAGAAGCAATCAATTGAACAATGTTGCCTAACAAACAACAACGAAACAACATCAACGAAGAAAGAACTATATCGATATAGTTATTTCTTCGTTGATGTTGTTTCGTTGTTGTTTGTTAGGAACATAATAATATATATGAATATCTTGTGTTTCTTACGCAGAAGCAAATCACAAAATAATTAATTTTTATTTTATAGATATTTTTCAGAGTTTGGGAGAGAAAACCCAGAAAAAAACCTTTCAATTATCAGTTCCTAATCTGAATCATCCACTCAGCTCAAGTACAGCTATTCCATCACTCTTTCAGATCATTTCCCGAAACGAAAATACCAATAAGAAACCAGCAATGATTTCATTAGGTGTTCATGTGGGTTTGGTGTCCACGCGACCAATTTGGCAGTCACTGAATCTCATTCATGCGATTAATGTGTTACGTTCACCTTTTCGAGGTTGCAGGTCCATGCTTACTCTAATAGAAAAAACGCAATTGTACACACTGACATGCCCCATTTGGTCCTCGTGAGGCATCTTTCCGATGCCCAGCTGAATGAACTCACTCTTCTTCACACTACATGCTTCATTTAACTCGTACATACTTGTTTGAATACCCACTTGTTGCGTTATTGTTTGGGTTTCGTTCCAGATTATGTCGAGGAAATTTAAAATTTGTTGGCATAATGGGGGAAATTATCGTACTAGGAATTTTTGAATTTAACTTTTGCGATTTCATGAATCGTGTTGGAATGGGAGATATTGGATATGAGAGGCCATCGGATCGCTTCGAATGATGTGTTGGCAGTCTTCGTTAGTCGCGAACTTCTGATCGTAAAACATTGCGGTTCAATTTTTAGATTGGACATTACCTATAGCTATCCGACTTTCATATGAACAAGAAATATTATTTTTGCGCGAGTTATATTTGGTGGATACCAAATATTCTTTTAAATTGGTTCAAAGCACTGACGTGAAGTCAGGAGCTTTTGCGCGCATGTTCTATTGTCTACTCATCTCTATTGGACACTCTTAATCCAATTCTGCATCGATATATATATATATATATATATATATATATATATATATATATATATATATACTGTTTTCTCAGCTCTTTAACATATGAATTCATTTCATACCATTTTAATGAGAGACTCGAGTAATGAGAGAATCGTCTATGATCAAAAATTTTTCATTGTGACATATTATGCATTCTATTGGAATTGAAACTCGTTGAATATCTAATAATACACGAAAAAACTTACGCCTCAGGTAACTCCAGTTTACGATATTTACGAGATTCCGCTAAAATTAGTGGGTCGGCATTCTACAAGTAATTACGGAGTTAATAATGAAAAATGGCGATACCGTTGTTAATAAATCAACTAGTCCAGAGCGTTCCTGCCAATAGGGTCCTTCATAATGGCTTCGTATAATTAATATACTTATGCATATACACTGCGCAAAAAAATTAACGCAGAATATGGAAATCTCAAATTTATTCTACAACTGAAGTTGTTCTCAATGATAATTATTTTTATCAGAATTATGCATGCATATGTTATCCACTTTCAACGTTTTTCTTCAATACAGATGTTTTTCCCAGCAGGAATAAAAAAAGATGAGATTATCAGATTTTGAATGTATTGGCTCTATTCTGAAATCAGTTGTTCTCGATCAATTCTAGTGATCAATAGTTTTTCTTTCGTTTGATTTTCTACACTCGATCGCTATGCAATGCGAAACACGCAATTTGACCCAAGAGGAATGTGCCCAAGCGGTAGTTTTGCGAGAAGAAGGGTGGACATACACAAGAATTGCAGAAAGGTTTGGAGTTTCCCATACAAGTGTGTCCAGAATGTTGCAGCGATTCAGGGAGACAGGTATGAATGTTCGAAGACCAGGACAGGGTAGACCACGGGTAACAACTGCCATTCAAGAACGTTACTTGAGAGTTTCTTCGTTGAGACAACGGTTTGCAACCGCTCGCCTCCTTCAAAATCAGCTTGAGCAAACTCATGGGGTGCAAATTAGCACTCAGACAATAAGAAATCGCCTAAGAGAATATGATTTAAGGCCTCGTGTCGTGGCAAGAGGCCCAGCTCTTACACCAGCCCATCGAAAGGCGCGTTTGGATTTTGCGAGAGAGCATATCCATTGGGAAGAGGCTGATTGGGAAAGAGTTCTCTTCACAGATGAGTCTAGATTCTGCCTCTACCATTGTGATCGACGTTCCCTTGTACACAGACGTCCACATGAAAGATATGCTCAGTGTAATTTCCTGAATACTACTGGTTTCGGGAGAGGATCGATTATGGTATGGGGTGGAATATCTTTGACTGCTCGCACAGACCTAGTGGTCGTTGATAATGGAGCTATGAATGCTGATAGTTATATAAGGAACATTCTTGAAGAGCATGTGGTGCCATTTGCCCCATACATTGGTGAAAATTTCATTTTTATGGACGATAATGCCAGACCCCATCGTGCGCGCATCTTTCAGGATTACCTTGAAGAGGTTGAAGTCCCTCGAATGGAATGGCCAGCAAGAAGTCCAGATCTCAATCTGATTGAGCAGGTTTGGGACAACCTCAATAGAAGGCTGAGAACTTCAGAAAATCATCCAGCTAATCTTAATGACTTAGGAATCCAACTCAGAGAAATCTGGGAAGGATTAGATCAGAACATTTTAAGATCACTCATTTTGAGTATGAACCGTCGTTGCCGAGCTGTAATTAACGCAAGGGGTGGAAACACCAAGTATTAAATCTCTTATCAGCATTCCAGTATTTTGAAAATTGTTTATTTCTCTTCTTTCACATAAGATTCGGTGAAATCCTGGATTTTTCTTCCATTTAATGTGTCTTGTTTCGTTCAAAACCTTCCCGAGAGAACATAAAAAATAAGTTATAAAGTCAATGTAGAGTTAACTTTCATTAAAATTGAGATTTTCAGAATGTGCTTTTTTTTTTTCGCGCAGTGTATTTCACAAGTCAAATAGACCCCAGGGGGTTCTGCCGTTGGTCTGTCGAGAAAGCATATTAAGCCATTATGAAGGACCCTATTGGCTGGAACGCCCTGGACTTGTTGATTTATTAACAACGGTATCGCCATTTTCATTATTATTTTTGAAAACGCTAAACAGCGTTCATGGCCATTGGAAGATACTGTCTGAGCTCTGCGGGACTCGTTTCTCGATTAATATCGAGCGAATGGTGGCATATGATTTCGCGCTTCAAATATTCACTGGTGGGGAAAGGCCGAATTCCGTGTTTTGTCTCATAGGTGGCGTGGGCGATTAGATATGATCGACCAAGCCGGCTCTGAGAGGCTTAACCCGGTTCAGTTCAGTTGAATTTGTTGAGAAACTACAGAGTACTGCTGAAGGCCAAGAAGCCAGAGACGCGTCTGCTCTTGCTTTCTCGGCAGATCAATGAACCCCCTGGGGTCTATTTGACTTGTGAAATATATGCATAAGTATATTAATTATACGAAGCCATTATGAAGGGCCCTATTGGCAGGAACGCTCTGGACTTGTTGATTAATTACGGAGTTTTAATTGGATACTTTGAGTTATAGAGGAAATAAAGTATAATTTCGGATGAGTATAACTCTAAAACTGTTTGGCCGATTAGGCCAATTAACGAACTCAAATGTCACATTCGGATGCGCGACCTATCTTGAAATTGTCTCCTTCCGTTCTCAAGTTATCGTGGAAACGGCGGGTCAGTAAGAATCCAATTTGCCCTCGCATTCTTCAATGAGTCGAACCTAATCGTTTGAGAAAATTTTCGACAAAGAATTCTAAAGCTACAGACATTTGGGCAAAATGATGGCACGCTGTTCCCCAGAACATGCGCGCAAACGTTCACAAAATCTTATTAGGAGACAATCAATTGGAATTTTAATAGTGTTCATACATGGAGCTCTAACATAAGATTATGATTTACCATCTCATTACATTAAAGTGCAAAGCAACTATTTCTAGGAAGAAAATGTATTATAATGTAAGGCCAGTCGCATATCAGCACTACGCGACCTCTACGATAACGCGACGATATTTTTGGCGCTCTTGTTCCTTGGAACAGAGTGCTTATCAATTTGCCCAAATGTCTGTAATTTTCAAATTTTTGGCTGAAAATGGTCTCAAACGATTTGGTTTGACTCACTGATCAAGAATTTGTGGTCGAAATCGATTCTGTCCGGCCGTCCGTTCCCAACTAGCAAAAATAATTTTATAAAGGTTGTAAGAACTGCTATACAGCATATCTTATAGAAACGTGAAAATCTTATACAGTGGATATAAACCATTATACAATGTCTTTACAACCAAAAAGGGCCCCACTTTACACAACTGTTCAGTTCTTTTAGGAAATCCTTTAGTAAACTACACAACCGTTATAGGATGACTATATAACTGTCCTATAAGTATGTCTTCAAGATTACATATACAATGTATTTGCGAACTGCTATAAAACTATTGTATAGCAGTACTCCTATTCTGCGGTTTAAGAGTATTTAACGGCCACATATAAAACTACTAAGAAAGTATTTTATAATGCAGACAGAATAGCTAATACAATAATTTTGTTCTCTACCGTTGAAATTCGGAATAGAATTATCACAAGAATATTTTATTAGGTGTAAACGTTCGCGTTGTGTCATGACAGAGGAGTAAGATCCAATATCAGGCATTATTATGGCGGTGGGTGATGGAGATGGGGCCTGTTTTTAATCATATTGAAGACCTATATCGCTACTGTGGGGGCCAAATTTATTTGCGCAGCTAACTTTTCTGACAATATATATATATTTTGTTGGTAAAAAATTAAAGCGCCTCAGTTTAGCGTACATTTTATTGGTATTGAAAAATAAAAAATAATGTATTATTTGTAGAATTTTCAACTTAAAACAAAGCATGTATTGTGGCTGTTGTAAAAGCGGAAAAAATCACATATTTCCTTAAAAAATCCATTTTTATTTCACCCTTTTTCGTTTCTATATGATTTTTTTCACAATGGCGGCGGTTTCTGAACAGCCGAACGTTTAATAAATATGGCGTATATGGTAGAATACAAATTAGATACCTTATACAATGATTTTGTTTTCTTCTGAGCTGTATACGATATTAAAGTTTTATTATGTTGTTTAATGCAGCGCCATAAAATTGTTTTTAACAGTCTCAGGAATCATGGTGCAGTTTGATTCTTGACCACTTTCAACTGTTGCCAGATTTTGTTTATTACAGAAATAATAGGTAGATATTTATATAAAGGATCAGGATTGGACCACGGCTATAGTGAGTATGGTCCAACACATTGTGTGCAAAAAGTACACGTCGATGTTTTGCTTAAAGTGTAGGCTACACAAGATTTTTTTGTGCTAATTATTCAGTTAATATTTTAAAAAAAGTTGTTTTCTTAGTAAAAATAAAGGAATCTATCGCAATATTGTGTTTGTTGATATGACTAAACTCTCTTCAGCACAAGTTTACTGTTAAAATTTACAATGAACCCTTATGACAATCCGTGTCAAATATATATGACTTTTCATGATTGAATTGCAAAACATACATTGTAGGTGCTTTTAGAACATCTTGAACTACAAGATGTATCATAATAAAATAAAAAGTCTACGTATTTATTGCTACTGATTTTATGTATGTCGGAATAACTACTAACTGCCAACATAGCAACACTGTACGATAGATTTCCGTGTAATCCTTTAGCGCGTTGGCAAACTACATAATAGAACAGAAGTATCGCTTAACATGCGTTCGGTACGACATTAAACAATTATTTAGTTGTATTGTGTTTCGAATAATTTCTTTATACAGATTCATTCCAAGCGTGAATTAACCTCAAATTATTGGATTTATTTATACCAGTATTCATATATTTGAAATATGTTCAAGATAGTAGAAACCGAGGAAAATAATAGAAAAGAGTTGACGATTGTTCCCACAAACTGGAACGAATTAGCACTCTTTTTTATTTGTTTCCACTCAGATATTGCCGAATTCATTTTGAACCCGAAAACTGCTAGAAAACCCGCGTAATTTTTCTATTACTATTGGGTTATGTTTATATGTTTGTAGGTATATGTAGATGATTTTATAACGCAGAACATGAGATAAATTTATTCCTGGAACCACATTTTTATTCTATAAGCTCTTCATAAGAGAGAATACTGTTTTAGTTATAAGATGATTATAAAATAGTTTTATATCTATTGTGTAGTGTTCAACTTCTGCGTAAAGTAACAATCTTATTACTTCTCTTAAAGAACTCTAATGCAACTGTTTATACAGCTTCCTTTATAACCATCTTTTAACGTCGCTATTAAAAGTAATACAATAGGTATGCAACCGTATTCTAATCTGTATAACACTGTTTTAAAATTATTTTATAGGAATTTTATAGTACGTTATGCGACTGTTATAAAATTTGTCGTATTATATGAGTTATAAGAACTTCTATACAACAGCATTATAGAAATCCATCTATTTTATGACCAAATTGTCGTATTGAGACGCATTACAAAATAATGTTATCCTTTCAAGCGGCCCTATACGATCGTTATGAAACCATTTCGTTCTTTTAGGGGTCTATTTTGCTAGTTGGGTTAACACGATAACTCTCGAACGAAAGGAGTTAGAGGATTGAAATTTGCAGGGTAGGCTTGGAGCGTAAATATCTCGGACGAGTTCGTTAACGGGCAAAAAGCACCAAGCGGTTTCGGAGTTATAGCCGTATTTATTAAAAACATTTTTCATTTATATTTCCGAAACCGATAACTCAATCTATCTGAAAATTAGCATCAAATTGTAGAATAATGACCTTTATAAGCATGCAAATGTCGTATTGATCGGGTTGCTGTAAAGTGTAAAAAAAAATTTTTTTAATTTTCAAATTTTGTTTCTACAATAACTCCCGAACAGAATGAGCTAGGCAGTTGAAATTTTAAGGGTAGGTTTGGGAGATAAATATCTCGGTTGAGTTGATTATTGGGCAAAATAGGCCAAATGATTTCGGATTAACGAAAAAAAAAATTGATTTTTCACTTACAAATTTCAAATTCAATTTTTTTTAAGAAGCAATTTCATCATGAGAATCCATTGATATTATTTTCAACTCCAACAAGCCAATACTTTCGGAGATATGAATTTTCGAAATTTCAATAATGAATCGTACTTCTATGTTTTCACAGAATGCTATAATTATTCTATCTATGCTTTATTATATGATCTGTGTTCATACTCGTACATGTCATCCTGTTCTATAAGAGAGAATCAAATTCATTTCAGCTATTTAAATTTGATTTCTTCCATGATGCAGTTCTCATTCTCAGATTGCTCATTTAATCTTGCTAAATAAACTATTATTTGAATTGAATTTCTGTTATGAACATAAGAATCCATTGATATAGTTCCCAACTCTGAGAAACCAATACTTTCGGAGATATAATTTGTCTGTTTGAACAAGAGCGCCAAAAAGTTCCTGTCCACAGGGCTTGAACCAATTTTTTAAAGAGGTGTCTGTGGTGTGGGCGCTTCTATCGTACCGCGACTTCTAATGCTGGGGCTACACTATCGCGATTCTGCGAATGTTTGCTATTTTGCTGCAAGTGTGGCCGGATACTTCGTCGAATGGCGTTGTGTTCTGGCGAAGACGAATATACTTCGCCGGGCTGTCGGCAAACAGGCACGTTCAAAGGGTTTTTTATGCTACAATATTCGACTTCTGTGTTCAGTTCAGTAGCGCTCCAGATTTTAAGTGCATGTTTGATTTCGGTTGAAATTTACGACTTGTAGTAGATAATTATTCAACGACATATAATAGAACGCCAGTGCTTCCTCCATTTCAATTCTCAAGAATAATCGGACGTCACGTTGACTACACATCAAGACGAAAACTTCGCGATGTTTTCATCGCGATGAAGTCGTAAAAATGATCGCCTGCAAGTGTGGCCCAAGCATTAGCGACAAGAAGTCGCGGTCGCGTTGCGTTCTCGTAGTGCTGGTATACGAGAGGCCTAACTAAACATGAATATCGTTATGTACGGGGGTTGGCCGTTACATATAACTCAGCCATTCCTAAATTAGAACAATGGAGGAAAACAGGATGTGATAATGATAACAATAATAATAATAGTTCTTTATTGCTGGAAGCTGGAAGAACTTTCCAGCTACCCACCAAATCCTAGCTAGTGAGATAGTAATTCACCGTGAGCCAATTCCTTCATGGTTGGTAGCGGGCAGAACTGTACTGATACCGAAAGGGTGATCTTGCACAGCCGAACAACTACCGCCCAATAACGTCTCAACACGCTGTATAAAATTCTCACAAGTGTTCTTCAACATCGGATTCTGGAGTCCATTGGACCAGTGTGGAATCAAATCCACGGACAAAGAGGAGTGAGGAGAGGAGTACAGGGGTGGAAGGAAAACTTCCTTATAGACAAGGGCATTTGTCAAGATGCGAGAAATTGAAGCGCATCCTACGTACATCATGGTTGGACTAAGCGAAGGCATTTGACACAGTGCTCCACAGCTTGATAATACGGCTGCTAGAGATGCTCAAATTCCACCCTAACATCGTCCATGCGATGGAAAACATCATGGCGTTATGGAAAACTAAGTTCGCCGTTCGATCCGAACGTCGGACTACTTATACCGGATGAGTGAGATACAGGCGAGGAGTATTTCAAGGAGACCCGCTAAGCCCATTACTCTTCTGTATAACACTTATACCATTAACAACTGAGTTGAGAGTAAGCAGAATAGGGTACAATACCGGGCAGAAGAGAACATCTGATCTCACATCTCCCCTACATGGACCACTTAAAACTGTACGCTTCTTCCAAGGCAGCTGCACTACAGCAACTACTGAATATCGTTGCCGAATACACCTCAGCAATAGGAATGTCATTCGGTTTGGACAAATGTGCTGTTTTCCATCTGAGCAGAGGAAGAACTAGAGAAACATGAGAAGATATAGACCTAGAAGGGGGAATAAGCATTCGACTCCTCGAAGCGGAAGAAACATACAAATTCCTTGGGATGAAAAAATGAGGTGCACTGGAGACAACCCAAATCAAGGATGCCTTAACAGCTAGCTACAAAAAGAAGATCCGAGATATATGGAAATCATATAGATGTCCAGGAAAAATGAAGTAACTGCAACGAACAGCTTGTCAGTCCAGATAATGACCTACTCATTCGGGAGAGTTAACTGGACAGTGAATGAAATTCCCGAGCTAGACAGAACCACTTGTAAAGTGATGAACAAGAATCGTAGCCTGCATCCCAACTGCTCGATCGAAAGAATATACCTTCCACGAGTGCAGGGAGGCAGAGGTTTGCAAAGTTTGGAATACCAACACCATCAACAAATGTTGGAAATGGTAATAAGGATATTGAGAAGTGAAGACCGCCTCTGAAAACGGTGGCTCATCATGAAATTAGGAACCAAGGAGGTTGCCTATTTAGGGCTGATCAGAGAACTTTGGAGAAGCTCAGTATAACTGTAATATCCATCGATCATGAGCTAGCGTATAGCATAAGACAGACACAACTGACACCTGCACTCCATATATAGATCTATTAGAAGTGACGTAGGGATAGATCATAGCCATCTTTATTTACAAGCCCGGAACATGATTACATGGTAGAGACACCCAAATTACGTAGTCCCCCATTAAACATTAGTAAGGTTTTCGGTCTGTTTTCAAAGGTTTGTTTACTATAGTGCCAGTAGAATTATAATATATTTATTGAATAAGCTGTTGCACATCCAGATGCGACGGAGAAGTTTCGTTAATGTGCATAATCGACCAAACGGTTTCCGAGTAGGTACAAATTTTGTTTTCAAACAATATACAGTCTATCCAATTGAAACTTGTTAATTAGTTGTAGAATACTGACACAAAAATTTATGCGAAATTTCATGATGATCGTATCACTAGAAATTCTTGAAGAAATTATTAAACATGCGTGCAAAAATATTATGTATCTCAGGGACTATATGTCCGATATTGCTGAAATTATGGGAGAGTCATTAAATTCTAATTCTGGATCCAAATTTCAACACGATCGGATATTGTAGGAGTTATTGATGAAATACTGGAAACCGAGCAGCGTTGGGCGAGTTAAGTACTCGGCAACGGACGTTTAGAATTTTACTTGGGGAAAAATTTCATAATTGGAGGGAACTCTCGAGGGAAAATGGTAGAAAAAAGAGGGGATTTTGAGATAACGGATGTAGAGGGTATGGTTGAAATGAAATTTTGTCGCTTAGGCTATAGAGGCGAGGAAAAACTCCATATATAGGGCCGGCAGCTGGCCGTTGCCACTATAATTTTTGATTGGAAAGAGGACTTGAAATTTTTAGGTTATGTTGCACTTTCGAATGCGACGGTTAAGTTCGTTAATGCGCGTAATCGGCCAAACGGTTACTGAGTTGAAAGTTTGTTTCCAAACAATATAGATCCGATCGAATTGACCTGACAACTAGTTGTAGAATATCGACACAAAGACTTCTGCGAAATTTTGTGAGAATCGTATCACTAGAAAATTTCAAAAAACTAAAAAAATATTATGTATCTCAGAAAAAGTACATCTATCTGATATCGCTGACATTTTGTGGGAGCCCTCAAAACCTAATTCTACAGACTAGTTCCAAATTAATACACGATCGGATCTATATTGTTGGAGATATTGAAAAAATACGGGAAACCCAGCAGTCTTGGGCGAGTTCAGTATCTGGATGGGCAACCGTTGTCATGATAGCTTTTGAACGGAAAGAGATAGCAATTTCATTGTTATTTCTTAAAATAATATAAACAGTGGTTCCCAGCAACTTCAGGAATATTTTTGGCGCTCTAGTTCCTCGGAACTGAGTGCTTATCAATTTGACAAATGTCTGTAATTTTCGAATTTTTGGCTGAAAATGGTCTCAAACCATTTGGTTCGACTCACTGATCAAGAATCCGAGGTCGAAATCGATTCTGTCCGGCCGGTCCGACCGGCCGGCCGTAGGCACGATAACTGTCAAACGAAAGGAGTTAGAGGATTGAAATTTGCAAGGTGGGTTTGGAGCGTAAATATCTCGGACAAGTTCGTTAATGGGCGAAATCCAACAAGCAGTTTCGGAGTTATGGCCGATTTTAGTAAAACACATTTTTTATGAATATTTCCGAAACCGATCACTCGATCTATCTGAAATTTAGCATCAAATTGTAGAATCATGACCTTTATACGCATGTGAAGTTTTGTATTGACCAGGTTACCGCAAAGTGTAAAAAAAAAATTTCAAAATTAAAAAAAAA
The DNA here is from genome assembly GCA_937662695.2 of Halyzia sedecimguttata. Classification (NCBI taxonomy): domain Eukaryota; kingdom Metazoa; phylum Arthropoda; class Insecta; order Coleoptera; family Coccinellidae; genus Halyzia; species Halyzia sedecimguttata. Next base: position 33,119,191 of record OW569415.2, read on the forward strand.
AATTTCTACAATAACTCTCGAACGGAATGAGCTAGGCAGTTGAAATTTTCAGAGTAGGTTAGGGGGTTGAATATCTCGGCTAAGTTCGTTATTGGGCAAAACAGGCCTGATGGCTTCGAAGTAACGAGAAAAAAAATTTTTTTAAGGAACAAATTTCAAATTCAATTATTATTTAAGATGCAGTTTCACCATTAAAATCTATCGATATCATTTTTAACTCCAACAAGCTAATACTTTCGGAAATATGATTTTTATAAATTTCAATAATGAATCGTACTTCTATGTTTTCACAGAATGCTATAATTATTCTATCTAAGCTTTATTATATGATCTGTGTTCATACTCATACATTTCATCCTGTTCTATAAGAGAGAGTCAAATCCAGTTCAGCTATTTTAATTTGATTTATTCCATGGTGCAGTTCTCGTTCTCAGATTGCTCATTTAATCTTGATAAATAAACTATTATTTGAATTGAATTTCCTTCTTGATTCAGTTCTATCATAAGAATACATTGATATAATTCCCAACTCTGAGAAACCAATACTTTCGGAGATATAATTTGTCTGTTTGAACTAGAGCGCCAGAAAGCTCCTGTCCACAGGGCTTGAACCCATTTTTTCTATTAATATTTCCGAATTTTATTAGTTAGAAAAAGTTGGTGGGTTAAAAATTATCAAAAATGATATGAAACTCAGCCAACTGCGACTTCCGATTTGATTTGAGTTCATCATTAAAAAAAAAATGTCGACTATCTCGGAAAATGCGTAGTTTTTGTATGAAACGTTCTAAGTAAACTTGTTTGAAATTACAATTTAGATCAATGTGTAAAACTCAGCTCGGAAAACCATGAAATATATTTTTTTTTGCTTATATTTTACTATTTTAAAAATTCAATAATTAGGTACCTAACGAAATTTGGTTGGACTATACAATACTAGTTCTGCATGAAATTATTGTAACAAGAAAATTCCGTATGAACTTGGTGTTTCGAAATTTCACAAATCTGTGATCATAGAAAGTAATTAACTATTGTTGAAACTGATGATGGATATTCATGACAAAATTCTATTTGTTGAATCAAAAATTATGCAATATTCTCATTTTTGTGACTCTCAGATATATGAATTGAATATGAAATTGAGAGATTTAAATGGCGAAAATACGGATAGGAGCAACTTTTGCACTAGAATGAAACGACTTTTGAGAGAAAATTCGAACAAATGTCGAGAAAAACAACATTTTTTAGTTACACTCATATTCATGCTTACAAAAATATTGTCTGGTCACCCAAAAAAAATCCGTTAGGTACCTAATTATTCTATTTTTTAAAGCGCAAAAAAAAATCTGTGTTTTCTGACCTGAATTGATATAAAATGTGATTTCAAACAAGTTTACTCAGAGCGTTTCATACAAAAAGTGCGATTTCTTCTAGATAATCGACATTTTCGTTTAAAAGTGGTTTCCGTTCAAAACTGAAGTCGCAGTTAGATTTATATCATTTTTGATGCACAAACTTTTTGTAAGAAATAAAATTCTGAATATTTGATATGAAAGAAAAGTTCGTCTTGGTACGGAGTAACTGGGAAGTACTGTATAATTATTTGTCGGATTCCACTGAACTTCCGCACAAACCTTCAAGCCGAATTTTATTTTCCCAATATTTTTAAAAATTCAGATCTGATCGAATTGAAATCTAGTAATATACTAGTGAATCTAGTATATACTCAGTTGAAAAAGGATGGCTTGAAGGTTCATGCAGTATTTCGTATATGAGTGTGTGAGGCGTGAATAAACAGAAGAACTTACACGCAAAAGCTCCTGACTTCACGTCAGTGTGTTTAGGAATTATTATTCTACACGCTCCAATACGCAAAGTGAAAATTTCAGGAGGGGTAACAGCAGAAATATTTCATTGAAAATTCGTGCAAATTCCATTGTCTTGTCTTGTCTTGATGTGGTTTGTGAACCAATCATTTAAATCAAACCATTTTATTCTTATTATACATGCAAATTTCTTACTGTCAGTTCAGTTTCTCCTTTCGTTGCAAGAATCGATCAATAAGAGTAGAACGTGATTATTGAATTGAAAATCTCGTTCGATTTTCAAGTCTGCCTTCAGCACACGTGGGTATATGCGTGTCATATGTCAATTATCCATGTACGTACATATGCAATTGCTTTGGAACGGATGAAGTTCATTGGGTTGTATTAAAAACCCTATCGGTGTGTATAAAAAACAGTTTCCTACGAGCTAGGCGAGGCATAGGACGTTCAATACCCGTTAGTCTATCCTATTATAATAAACTTCCAGTCATTAATTTAACTTCATCGTCTACGGACGATTGAAAAATCGAAATAAAAGTTGAGAACAATCGTTACAAACTTTAAGTTCGATTATGTTTATCCATTTCACTTTTTTCGAACCAAATACCCACCTAAGGACGAAGCAAGGTTGGGCTTTCTGGAGCACGGCCGAATCATTCATATCGTGTAACATTTTTTGAGTAAAGAAAACACTTGGCTTAAGTTTCACAATATGATATTATGTTATTGACATAATATATGTTTCGGTTTTCATCCCATTTTCAAATTTAACAATGCAATTTACATACATATGAAAGGAGGGGGCGATGGGTTGATCATTAGTGACACATAGTTTCTGATGTATGTGACCGTAAGGCTTGTTTCACATGCATACGGTTCCATTCGGTTCGGTTCGTTTTCGGTTTCAACCGAAAACGAATGAAGGCCTTTCACACATATACGGTTCATATTAGGTTTTATGTTATCTTCCGACACGGGCTCACAATTCCAATTTTTCCGCGACGTTAGATTCATCAAAGCCATTCGAAATTGAACACATACATCATTGAATGCATCCTACGTCTTTAATTGATCTTTATATTTTTCGGAAGTTTTGTCCCGCAGCACTGGTTTAGATTTACAGCAGAAATCAGTCGATCCACATTTGGTAAACCATAATTTTCTCATGAATACTGAGATAGCAAAAATATTCCGAAAATATGTATGTTTATATTTCTATATTTGAACAATTCGGGAAATATTGAAACATATCTGCTCGATTTGACGTTAAAACCACAGAACGAGACATAAAACATATGTAAATATTTATTACTTTATGGTTAAAACCGAAACTAAACCGTATTTGTGTGAACGCCCTGGTTGATCTGTATTCCCTACACACGAATCCAAACCTGATAGAAACCTATTCGTGTCGAGGGAGTATTCGGTGCTGTACGGTTTCTATTCGGTACCGAATCTAAACCGGAGCACCGTTTCACACTTGTCGCCAGCGACCGAATTGAAACCGAAAACGAAACGAACCGAATGGAACCGTATGCATGTGAAACAAGCCTAAGAGATTTCTAGAAATTCCAACATCTCTAACCTTATGCTTTATTACTTAAATGAAATATTTCGGTTTTGGTAAAATCTATGAAAAGATTTTTGCGTGTATGTCCATGGGGAACATCGCGTTATCAATTTGCCCAAATGTCTCTAATTTTCGATTTTTTTTGCCAAAAATGGTCTCAAACGTTTGGGTTCGACTCCCCGATGGAGAATTCGAGATAGACTTTGAAACTGTCCGGCCGTTGCCACGATAACTTGAGAACGTAAAGAGCTAGCTACTTCAATACGACGGACAAGTTCGTTATTGGTCATATAATCGGCCCAATGGTTTCCGAGTAATAATTTTGTTTTCAACCAATATGAAACCGATCGAATTGAAACTTGGTGAATAGTTGTAGAATATAAATAAACCTAAGCACGTTTGTGAAATTTTGTGAGAATCGCATCACTAGGAAATTCAAAAAAAATATTAAAAAATATTTTTTATTTCACGATATCCTGAGAACGGAAAGAGATAGCAACTTCAAATTTACAGGTTAGGTTGTGCATCTGAATGCGACATTCGAATTTGTTCACAAGCATAATCAGCCGTACGGTTTTGGAGTTATACCCATCTGAAATTTTGTTGTTATTTCCTCAATAACGCAAAAAATACAGAACCAATCCAATTCCAACATGGTTGTGAGCTGTAGAATGCCAACGCAAAAATTCTTGCGAAATTTCGTGATGATCGTATCACTACAAATTTTTGAAAAACCATTGAAAAAAAATCTATATATAAGAAACTACCAAGTTCCAAGTTTGAACACGATCGGATCTATATTGTTGGAGATTAGAGCAGGCTTGTGTGAGTTCAGTAGCCGGACGGGTGATCGTTGCCTCGATAACTCTCGAACGAAAGAAGATAGGGACTTGCAATTTTCAGGGTAGGTTGCGCATCTAAATGAGAGAGTTAAGTTCTCTGTTGGCCATAATCGGCCCAATGGTTTCTGAGTTATACCCATCTGGAATATGATTTCCTCGATAACTCAAAAAATATAGATTCGAGGGAATTGATGCTTGCTTACTAGTTGTAGGAATCGACATGAAGACATGTGTCAAATTTTGTGAGGATCGTACCACTAGAAATTTCTTTAAAAATTACGAAATAATATTATGTATCTCACGATACCTTGGGAACTGAAAGAAAAAGCGACTTGCAAGTTTTCAGGGTAGATTACGCATCTGAATGCGACATTCAAGTTCGTTGATTAGCATAATCGGCCAAATGGTTTTGGAGTTATATCAATCTGAAATTTGGCTTCAATAACCCAAAAACTAAGATGCTGATTCAATTCAAACATGGTAATTAGTTCTAGAATGCCCTGCAAACATTTTTACAAAATTTCGTGAAGACCGTATTACTAGAAAATTTAAAAAAATATATAATATAAAGCAGTTGTCCGACATCGCTGAAATTTTGCGAGAACCTCCAGAAACAATAAATGTCATGATGGCATATTAAATTATAACATAAATTTTCCGTCCGAGTTTTTCATAACACAATATAACCTATGGGAGATGATAGCCCTAGATTAGGGTCCCGTAGCGGTCTTCGCGAAGATCTGGAGTTCTGAGTAATCATCGTTTGGATTCGCCAGACCTGGTTTTGAAAGAGATCCTCCTGGCCTTATGAGCTACAACATTTTCCTTTTTGAAATCAAATATCGAAGGGATATTTCTAAGAACAAGAGTGAATATCTTTGAAAACTAGCCTTGTGGCTACAGAGGAGTGTATTTGTGAGAGGGAACTTTTGAAAGGTTATGTATTATTTTTAATTTGTTCGTTTTTATCCTCTTATCTTTTCATTTTTGCGCGTATGTTCAAATTGAAGCTTGGTAAATAGTAGAATATCGACATAAAGGAGTGTTTAAACTTTTGTGAGAACCGAACCCCTAGAAAATTTAAAATAAATTACGAAAAAATATTGGTTCGAGCACTGACGTCAGGAGCTTTTGCGCGTATGTTCTATTGTCCATTCTCCTGCATTAGACACTCTTAATGGAACTTATCATGGTGAATTCTATTGTCCGTTCTTCTGTATTGGACACTCTTAATCGAATTTACCATGGTAGATTCGTCCAATACAGTAGGATGGACAAAAGAATTCACCATGGTAAATTACTTTAAGAGTGTCCAATACAGGAGAATGGACAATGCAACATACGCGCAAAAGCTCCTGACTTCACGTCAGAGCTTGGACCAATTTTTTTTAACAATCTTCTGCAAAACCAGTTACGTCCATTTTGAGTTTAATGACTACGTACAGAAAAACAAAAATCAAAAATTTGAATATGTACTTGTTTGCCCAATGACTCGAAAAACACTAATCTGATCGAATCGAAATTCCATAGTTAATAGCAAAATACCGAAACGAAGACTTATGAAAAATCTTATGATGATCGCATGAATATAAAAAATATTCAACTATTTTGTTTGAAATTTCAAAACCTCATATCGTATTGAGTCTAATTTAGGCATTGAGGTGACCAATAATGACCTCTTGGGGCTTGCAAACTTTCATTAATAACAGAATCCTAGGAGCCTCAAAAAAATGTAACAATTTTGAATTCCGAATACTAGGCAAATTATTTGAGTTGCTTTCAACGTCAATCATAATCTGTTTACTTATCCTTGCTGATATCGCTATCGTAAGAACAAGGGTAACTAATTTGAATATGGACGAATTGTGAAATATTAGGCGAGTTTTATATTATTGATCATTTTAATGGGAAATCTAAAAATGCGTGAAAGCCTCCTTTGGAAGTTCTGCATAAGCACAGCATGGATTTGAAGAAATTCTGTATTTTGTCTTTTCTTTCTGTGGACTAATAAGTGTAAGAACGGTGGCGATTGAATAAGACTCTTGTCAATTATGTGTGTGGGCAACCCAGTTTCGAGGAAATAGAATAGTTCCCGAGAGGTAGTGTCCATATCGAGGCCCTTGGGCCCATTTTGGGTTTCACGCTGCCCCTTTTGGGAATGTTTCGTTCTACGCATGAGCAGACGAAAAGTGATTTAACTGATAGTAAGTAGGTTGTAGTTTTCGTCTGAAAGGAGCGGGATTTTGATGGGGAAGATGCTATTACTCCATAGAATCCCCTTGAGATCGTCCGCGCATCGAAAGGATATTTTCTCTAGAATTACTCACTGAAATAAAAAAGGTCTGTCCCGTTTAGAAAAACCGATTTTTTATAAAATACAGAAAAAACACAATATTTAGCATAGGTACTCTCAAAGTTTTATTGTTTCACGTTTAACAGCTGGGATACAAGGCGTCAAAGTAACACTATTAGGTATAGAAATCTTTATTGAAATGCGAATATCTCCAAAACGATGCTGTGGTGATTGATTGAACAGACCTTATTTTTCGATTTTTTTTTCTAAATGTAGAATAAAAAATTGGTTCAAGCATTGACGTGAAGTCAGGAGCTTTTACGAATACAAATACAGGAGAATGGACAATAGAACAATTTTGTAATTTTTTAATAAATTTCTAGGAGTACGGCTCTGAAAAAATTTCACACATGTCCTTATGTCGATATTGTACAGCTAGTTACCAAGCTTCAATTCGATCGAGCCTATATTTTTTGAGTTATCGAGGAAATAATATTCCTGGTGGTAACTCGGAAACCGTTGGACCGATTATGCCCAAAAACGAACTTATCTCTCACATTCAGATGCGCAACCTACCCTGAGAATTGCAAGTCTCCTTTCGTTCGAAAGTTATCGGGGTAACGGTCACCCATCCAGCTACTGAACTCAGAGAAGGCTGCTCGGGTCTCCAACCATATATAACCGATCGTGTTCAATCTTGAAACTTGCCAGTATAATTAGATTCTGAATGCTCTCGCAAAATTTCAGCGAGGTCAGACGAATAGTTTCTGATATATAGAATTTTCTTCAATGATTTAAATGATTTTTGTTAATTTCCTAGTGATACGATGATCACAAAATTTCCCAAGAATTTTCGCGTTGTCATTCTACAACTAATAACCCTGTTTGAATTGGATCGGTATTGTATTTTTCGAGTTATTGAGGAAATAACAACCGAAATTCGGATGCGTATAACTCCAAAACCGTTTGGCCGATTATGCCTACAGACAACATCAAATGTCGCATTCAGATGCACAACCTAACTTGAAAATTCCAAGTCATTATCTCTTTCCGTTCTCAGGTAATTGTGACATAAATAATATTTCTTAAATTTTCTAGTGATACGATTCTCACAAAATTTCACAAACGTCCTTAGGTTTGTGTTCTTCAACTACTCACCAAGTTTAAATTCGATTTGATGTGTATTGGCTAAAAACAAAATTATTACGCGGAAACCGTTAGGTCGATTATACCCATTAACGAACTGGTCCGTCGTATTGGGATGCGCCACCTACCCAGAAAATTTGAAGTCGCTATCTCTTTCCGTTCTCAAGTTATCGTGGCAACGGCCGGCCGGACAGCATCAAATTCGACCTCGAATTCTTCATCACGGAGTCGAACACAATCGTTTGAGACCATTTTCGGCAAAAAATCGAAAATTACAGACATTTGGGAGAAATGATTACGCGATGTTCCCCTGAACATACGCGCAAAATTGAGGATTGTCATTGGATATAAGGAAGTTGATAGCTACTTCCGGTATTACCGGAAGTGGTAGAAAACTGCTTATATTTAAAAAAAGTTGTACAAGGTCTAGAACCGATCAGTGTGAATTTTTAAGAGTTTATCATTCTGGCGCGCTGCTCAGGTGAACAAAGTGCCTATTGATTCGTCCAAATATCTGTATTTGTCGAACATTTGGCTAAAAATGGTCTAAAGCGATTAGTTTTGACTCACTGATGAAGAATCCGAGGTCAAAATTGAATCCGTCCGGCCGTCAGCACCTGCACCGGCTGCGAGGGCCTCCAAAACCTTATTTTATATTAAAGTTCTAGATTTGAACTCGATCAGATCTATATTGGCGAAAATATTGCCGAAATATTTCACGATCGAGATGTACTGGTCTATAATTTTACACTCGACAAGCGAATTAGTCAGCAGTTTCTGATTTTTGACGTCAGATAATTTAAAGAATCTTGACGCTTGACGTGTTTGCGTAGATCGCGAAATATGACGATTTGGACCGTCTTCGAACTGGAAGCATGGCAAAAAGTGAAGATGGAGGGATAAAAACCATCGAATAATAAGTAAAATGATGATAATTCCATGAAAATTACATTGTATCTGTACTCAAACAGCGTGACCTGATTGGCTAGCGATCTGCTTCATAGCTCGAGGTTCTGGGATCGATTCATGTAGCGGGAATTGTCTCTTTCTCGTTTTTTTCCATTCTTTCGAAATAATAATTTTGATTAATGGTATATCTACTGAATTTAGGTCGAGCTTTCAATAAAATCATGCGAAAAGTGGATATTTTTGTATATTTTAATTATTTTACGAATTTCAATTTCGGGTGTTTTTCAATTCATGATGGGCATGGTACAATTGTAGGATTGAACTGATTTGTGTCCTTACGCCAACACAAACAAAGCACTGTTTATTTTCGACCAAAGAGTAAAATGTATGTATTTGAATGGGTTCTTACACCACCACAAATACAGCACTGTTTGTTTTCGACCCAACTGTGAATGTATGTATCTGAGTCGAAACTAATCGTTTTAGACCATTCATTCTCAGACAAAAACTGAACTATTTTTTCATGACGCTTGTTTTTACAGTCGGATTCATATTCTTGGAAATATTGAGAATGCTATTTTTTATCTGGAGCTAACCAGCCTTGGGCGAGTTCAGTACCTGGATGGGAGAATGCTCTGACTATAAATTTGAATAGAGTGTGAAAGCTCCTGGCCACAGTGTCTTTCCAATTTGTTACTATCCCATATAAAGCCAATTGTCCCTTTAAAAGAATGAGCCTATACAGGGTGATTCACTTATCTTGGTCACTCCAATTTTCTCGGAAACAGCCGAATATATTTTAATTTTGTGAACGCCGTTTTGCACAAGTCATCGTTAACTTGAGATGCGTGTAGAAATCGGCGAAAAATTAAGGATGGCTGGCGTCACGGCGCCGTCAATTTTTTATTCCCAGGAACATATCTTTTTTATTATGCCATCGAAAGATGATTCGATTCTAAATTTTATTTCCAAATACCGTTTTTTCCCATTTCAAACCATTAGCGATCTACAGGGTGTTATATGTTAATTCTATTCCATTTTTACGCGTATGTTCCTGGGAACATCGTGTTATCATTTTGCCCAAATGTCTGCAATTTTCGAATTATTTGCCGTAAATGGTCTCAAACGATTGGGTTTGACTGCCCGATGAAGAATTCGAGGTAAAATTTTATTATGCCCGGTCGGGACACGATAACTTGAGAACGGAAAGAGCTAGCTTAAATTTTCAGGGTAGGTGGCACATCCCAATACGACGGACAAGTTCGTTAATGGGCATAATTGGCCCAATAGTTTCCGAGTAATAATTTTGTTTTCTTGTTTTCTACCAATATAAATCCGATCGAATTGATACTTGGTGATTAGTTCTAGAATACAAACCTAAGGACGTTTGTGAAGTTTGCCATTTTCTGATAAAATTACGAAAATTACAGACATTTGGGCAAAATGATAATGCAATGTTCCTCAGAACATCGCGCAAAAATGGAATAGAATTAACATAAAACGCCCTGTATATCGCTTACGTTTAAAATGGGAAAAAATGGTATCCAGAAATAAAATTTAGAATTGACACATCTTTCGACTGGCATAATAAAAAATTGGTTCAAGCACTGACGTGAAGTCAGGAGCTTTTGCGCGTATGTTCTATTGTCCATTCTCCTGTATTGGACACTTTTAATCGAATTTACCATGGTGAATTCTATTGTCTATTCTCCTGTATTGGACAGCCTTAATCGAATTCACCATGGTAAATTCGATTAAGAGTGTCTAATACAGGAGAACAGACAATAGAATTCACCAAAGATATTCACTCGAAGATATTCACTCGAAGATATTCACTCTTGTTCATAGAAATCCTTTCAATATTTAGTTGCCTTTCAAAACCAGGTCTGACCGCTAACCTAGGGCCATCATCTCCCATAGATTTGTGGTGAAATAACACGATTTTCCTATAACATACGCGCAAAAATATGTTATCATGACATTCATATTTTTGAAGGTTCTCGCAAAAATACGACCATAGGCAACATATCATACGACGATTCGCATCCAGCTATACCGAACTCACAAAAGGCTGCTCGTTTCTCCAACAATATAGATCCGATCGTGTTCAAACTTGGAACTCTGCAGTAGAGTTAGGTTCTGAAGGCTCTCCCAAAATTTCAGCCATGCCGGACGAATAGTTTATGATGTATAGAATTTTTTTCGATTATTTTTAATTATTTTTTTTTAAATTCTCTATATAGGTACCATCCTCACGAAATTCTGCAAGAATTTTCGCGTTGGCATTCTGCAACTAATAACCATATTTGAATTCGATCGGTTTTGTATTCTTTGAGTTAATGAGGAACAAAAAACAACCAAATTTCAGAAAATCTGATGGCTATAACTCTAAAACCGTTTGGACGATTATGCCCATAAACAAACTCAAATGTCGCATTAAGATGCACAACCTAACCTGAAATTTTCAAGCCGCTATGTCTTTCCGTTCTCAGGTTATCGTGAGAACAAAAATATTTTTTAATAATTTTTTAATAATTTTCTAGCGATACGATTCTCACAAAATTTCACAAACGTGCTTAGGTCTATATTCTACAACTCTTCACCAAGTTTAAATTCGATCGGATTTATTTTGGTTGAAAACAAAATTATTATACTCGGAAACCATTGGGCCGATTATACCCATTAACGAACTTGTCCGTCGTATTGGGATGCGCCACCTACCCTTAAAATTTCAAGTCGCTAGCTCCGTTCTCAAGTTATCGTGGCAACGGCCGGACGGCACCACAGAATTAAATTCAACATTTGGGCAAAACTATAACGCGATGTTCCCCAGAACATACGCGCAAAAAGGTATGTTCCTGGTAAAAAAAAATTAACGGTGCCGCGACGCCAGCTTTCTTTATTTTTTACGCCAACTTCTACACGCATCGCAAGTCAACGTTGAGTTGTACGAAACGGTGTTTACAGAATTAAAATATATTCGGCCGTTTCGGAGAAAATTGGGGTGACCAAGATAAGTGAATCACCCTGTACATGGTACCTAGTTTCACAAATTAGAATTAATGAATTTTCACAATGTCGACTCATGTCAGTCAACAAATATACATCCAGCAAGAACGTAAAATATCGTTATCATATTATAACTCCTTCCCCACACCCCTCGACCTAACTTTCAACACCCGCGCCCGGCCACACAGACCCGCTCGTAATGTTATTAGATAAGAGCCGGCAGTCAGAGCAGTATACATATTTTATGAAATTATCAGATTGCAGGCAAAAGCACAAATAATTTTAATGAAAATTCTGTCGCAAAAGGCCGAGGGGCGAGCGGGCGCGGGGAGCGAAGAGGCAGGAATGACATCAGCTGTTACGTTCGGTCCAGTGGATTCCTCCCTTTCTGGCGCGATGCGTCAGGCGTGGGTTCGCTCCGCTACGGCTACGACACAGACGTTCCCGGTATGATTCAGAAGGATTATGCTCAAATCACCGTAACATTTAATCCCGATTTTGTTTCTCTTTGGGTCAGAGTCCTTATTACCGATCCGATACTTGCGTATGCAAGTTCACACGTGTTCGCTCTGCCAGAATCAATTTCGGGAGGTTCCGTCTCGATTGGCACCTCGAGCTTCTATTTCGGTATGTTGTTAACAAGAAAAACTCCGCGAATTTAACATGAAGATTTATCATTTTCTCCCCAGAAATTTTTCTGTCCCTCTTAATTTCTTCATAAGTATTGATACCTTGGTTGGATGCATGCCGTCCCTTGTCATCGGAAGCTTTTCTCCCGATGAAGTATTAAAAATTAATGGTATGCTGATGTCTCGAGAACAAGATCTGGAATATTCGGACCCGAAACGAAATACCTACACAATGCGTGCTCTTATGCTCTTACCGAGGGCGGTTTTTACTCATGTGCTGTGGAGCTGCAAAACCGTCAATTTCTTTTAGCAAAATAGGTAGATTGAAGTTGGCATAATATATGGAATACCAATCACTTATAGGGTAATAACGTAGAAACTAATGTGTTTGGAACAGCAATATTTGGTCAATAAAAAGTTCTATTCAAGTATATTCAAACAATATCAGATACTAAATTGAATATGAAATTGTATTCGGTAACTTCAGAAATATATGTTTTAAAAATTGGTTCAAGCATTGACGTGAAGTCAGAAGCTTTTGCGCGTATGTTCTATTGTCCATTCTTCTGTATTGGACACCCTTAATCGAATTTACCATGGTAAATTATGTTGTCCATTCTCCTGTATTGGACACTCTTACTTCGAATTTATCACGGTAAATTCGAATTAAGTGTCCAATACAGGAGAATGGACGACATAATTAACCATGGTAAATTCGATTAAGGGTGCCCAATACAGAAGAATGGACAATAGAACATACGCGCAAAAGCTTCTGACTTCACGTCAATGCTTGAACCAATTTTTTTTTTCGTGATTTTTTTTTAATTTTCTGGAGGCGCGGTTCCTAAAATTTTTTTTTTCGTCATTTTTTTCAAATTTTCTAGGAGTACGGTTCTTACAGAATTTTAAACACGTCTTTGTGTTGATTTTCTACTACTAGTTACCAAGCTTCAATTCAATCGAATATTTATTTTTTGAGTTATCAAGGAAACAATATTCCAGGTGAATATAACTCGGAAACCGTTAAACCGATTATGCCCAAAAACGAACTCAACTCTCCCTTTCGGATACGCAACCTACCCTGAAAATTGCAAGTCCCTATCTCCTTTGGTTCGAAAGTTATCGAGGCAACGGTCACCCATCTAATGAACTCACACAAGAATGCTCGAATCTCCAACAATATTCAACCGATCGTATTAAAACTTGAAACTTGGCAGTAGAGTTAGGTAATGAACGCTCTCGCAAAATTTCAGCAATTTCAAACGTATATTTACTGATATATAGAATTTTTTTTTTTATTTTCAATGATTTATTAAAAATTTTCTACAGATGCTATCCTCACCAAATTTCGCAAACATTTTCGCGTTGGCATTCTACATCTAATAACCATGTTTGAATTCAATCGGTTCAGTATTTTTCGAGTAAATGAGGAACAAAAAACCACCAAATTTCAGAAAATTTCAGATGGCTATAACTCTGAAACCGTTTGGTCGATTATGCTCATAAACAAACTCAAATGTGGCATTCATATGCACAACATAACCTGAAATTTTCAAGCCGCTATCTCTTTCCGTTCTCAGGTTATCGTGACAAAAAAAATATTTTTTAATAATTTTTTTAAAATTTTCTAGCCATACGATTCGCCCAAAATTTCACAAACGTGCTTAGGTTCATATTCTACAACTACTCACCAAGTTTCAATTCGATCGGATTTATATTGGTTGAAAACAAAATTATTACTCGGAAACCACTGGGCCGATTATGCCCATTAACGAACTTGTCCGTCGTATTGCGATGCGCCACCCACCCTGAAAATTTCAAGTCGCTAGCTCTTTTCGTTCTCAAATTATCGTGGCAACGGACGGCCGGACGGCCGGACGGACAGAATCAAATTTGACCTCGGATTCTTCATCGGGGAGTCAAGCTTGATCGTTTGAGACCAATTTCGTCAAAAAATTCGAAAGTTACAGACATTTGGGCAAAACTATAACGCGATGTTCCCCAGAACATACGCGCAAAAATGAATATTTGTTCGATTAAAAAATATGGCGGGTAATATGGAATGCTCATATGGGGTAACATGGAATAGAGCTAATAGCACACGCAAAAAGCTTCACTAAAATTATTTTTTTTTATAACAGCTAAACAATGGTGGATATCTAGAAATCACACACAAAAAAAACCTTTTTTTGCACTCTGGTGCATGCTTCGCGAGACCATACATTGAAGATTACACATATCACCTATATTTCTCAACTTTCGCCCAAGGAAAAGTTTTCCACGTCGTCATTGGGATGGCTTTTTAGTACAGCAGCTCAGTGGTAGGTCCTCATCAGAAGAATTCAAATTCTAAGTCAGAGGGAACGACACAATATTTTTTCTAATTGTTTTAAAATTTTCTAGCTTACGATCCTCACAAAATTTCACATACTTAATGTCGGCATTCTACAACTAGTTACCAAGTTTCAATTCGATCGGATCTGTATTTTTTGAGTTATCGAGAAAAAAATCTTCCTAATGGTTATAACTCCAAAACCATTGGACTCATTAGACCCAACAACAAACTTAACTGACTTAACTATCCCATTCGGATACGCAACCTAATCTGAAAATTGTAACTCGCTACCTCTATACAGGGTCTTTCACGAGGAAACTCGCCCATATTTATACGGGAAACTACTGAACGTATTTTCATGAAATTCAGCACTTATAAGTACTTCACGATGCTGATGAAATCTAAAATATTTTCAAGGCATGAGCACCTCCGGTTTTTCCGGAAATGACGTCAACTGGTAAGATAGAACACTACACATGTTTGCATTATTTAAAGAATATTCTCCCTTAGGAGATAGATATTCTGACATATTGACTCAAATAATTGAGCCGCTAGTACAGAACCATAATGACTTATGGTATCAACAAGATGGCGCGCCTCCACACAATTCACTCAATGTATCAAATATCCTCTACAGGCTATTTGAAGATCGATGGTTGGCGAACAATGGTCCACATCTTTGGCCACCACGTTCTCCCGATTTAACTCCTTTAGACTCAACTCCCCTGACTGATAAAGAGGACTGCATAGAACGAGTCAGAAATGCGTTCAGGTTTGTTTAGATTTTTAGATTCATAGTTTTGAAACTCAATTTGGTTTTTAAACACTTTTGCAGATCTCTTCCTCCCGATGAAATAAGAAGAGCAACGCACGAAGCATTCCTGAGACGTATAAATAAATGTCTAGAAATTAACGGTCAAAACTTTGAGCATCTTCTCTAGTTATAACTGCGAGAGTTTGCCATGGTTCTCCTAATAGTAACTTGAAGTCGGTTTTAAGAAGGGGTGAAAAATCTACAGCATGGTTCAAATAACAGTTCCTGAAAATTTCATCTTTTTGGCGTGAAGGGAAAAGAAATAGCTGAAAATTCAAGACGAAAAACAGTTTTTTGTGAATAACTCAGAAAATATCCATTTTAGGGCAAGGGTGTGAACTCACATTATTTTTAAACGTAGATTCAATATCTGCCATAAAAATATGGGGTTCTAATTTGAAAAAATTGATTTTTCACGATTTTGTCATCCCTAACTTTGAAAGCGATTTTTTCACCCCCTGTATCATGAATCGCGATTTCGATTTTCAAAGTGGATACATCAATCTTACATCTTGAAAAATCCCAAATCTGAAAATTTTCCATCCAAAAACCTCGAAGTTATTCTTGTTTCAGCGGAGCTCTATTTTCGATTTTTTTTTCGAATTTTCCCGCTCAGAGAGAATTTTCCAACCAAAACTGAAAAATGTTACATCAAAATAACTTGATATTTTCTAAGGAATCTATTTCTGCAATAAAAAAATGGTTTTCTAATTTGAAAAACGGAAGTTGACGTCATTTCCGGAAATACCGGAGGTGCTCATGCCTTGAAAATATTTTAGATTTCATCAGCATCGTGAAATACTTATAAGTGCTGAATTTTTTGAAAATACGTTAAATAGTTTCCCGTATAAATATGGGTGAGGTTCCTCGTGAAAGACCCTGTATCTCTTTTCGTGAGGCTGCTCGGATCTCTAATAATATACAGGGTGTTTGGCAGAACGTTGAACATACGAAAATGGTGGAGTCATCTGCTACTCACTCAGCCCTAATTTATTTTGACCTGCCCCCCTGGATATTAAAAAAAAAAATTTTAACTTTAAAGTGTAATTTTTATTAAAAATGGGTAAAACAGGCAATATTTTTGTTTTTTTTTAATCTTTAATGTTGGCAGATTCTTATAAAATTATTGCTTTATTCAGATGTTTGCTACAAAAAAAAGTTATGAGTCTTCAAACTTACAGAAATATGTAGGAAATACTTAAATCTCAACTTCAACATGCATTTAAAAAAAAACAAAAATTGATTGAGGAGTTCCAATTCTAGCAAAACATCCCTAGTGTGAAACCTTTCTAATGGTATGTAATTTGCTTTTATAAACAAAAACCTTCAAGTGTTATTTCATAATTTTATCAAGTAGGAAATTTTCGACGACACTCTACCTTTAAGGAAAGTGAAATGTTTTGCGAAATTTAATACTGCAAGGTTAGTAAAAATTAAATGATCTACAGCTTGCTAGTAGTAGTGGTGCAAATTGGCATTCACCCTTGGGATGGTTACACAAAGCAGGTAAAAATTATTAATTAAATAAATTATTTAATTGTTTCATTAACGCACCTAACTGGTGCAGCTATTTTCTTTGTACTTAATTCAAGAACTTACATAATTTCAATCGATCATTTAATTTTGACCAACCTTGCAGTATTCAATTTTGCGAAACATTTCACTTTCCGTAAAGGTAGAGTTTCGTCGAAAATTTCCTACTTGATAAAATTATGAAATAACTCTTGAAGGTTTGTTTTTATAAAACCAAATTACATACCATTAGAAAGGTTACACAATATGGATGTTTTGCTAAAATTGGAACTCCTCAATCAATTTTTGTTTTTTTTTAATGCAAGTTGAAGTTAGGATTTAAGTATTTTCTACATCTTTCTGTAAGTTTGAGGACTCATAACTTTTTTCTACCTAACATCTGAATAAAGCAATAATTTTACAAGAATCTGCCAACATTAATGTTGCCTGTTTTACCCATTTTTAATAAAAATTACACTTTAAAGTTAAGAAAGTGTTGAAACTAGAACAAAGAAAAAATTTTTTTTTTAAATATCCAGGGTGTCAGCGCCAAATAGATTAGGGCTGAGTAAGTACCAGATGACCCCACCTATCCACCATTTTCGTATGTTCAACGTTCTGCCAAACACCCTGTACATCCGATCGTATTCATAATTGGTAACTTGGCTGTGAAGTTACGTTTTGAAGATTCTCGCAAGAATTCAGCTATGTCGGACGAATAGTTTCTAATAATATATATAATTTTTCTATGATTATTTTGAAGTTTTCTAGTGATCCGATCCTCACGAAATTTCCTAAAAATTTGCGCGTCAGCATTTCACAACTAATTACCATGCTTGAATTGGATTGGTTTTATATTTTTTGTGTTAAGGAGAAAATAAAAACAAAATTTCAGATAGGTATAACTGCAAACCTGTTTGGCCGATTATGCCTACAAACTCATATGTTCCATTTGGATGCTCAACTAACTAACTCAACTAACCTAACCTAACCTACCCTAAAAATTGCGAGTCAGTATATCTTTCTGTTTTCAAGTTCAAAATTCCACATTCTTCTTTATCTCGGTATTCTATAGAATACCGACATAAAGTATAATGTGGAATGCGGGTGATTTTCTGAGTGCTTTTGGATTTTATTAAAAAAAACATATAAAATTCAGAAAAAATGTATGAAATTTTTATTGGAGTCGATAGAACGATTGATATAATTTAATGTCCAAAGGTTATGTCATGTTAATGTTGGTCGCGGCTGCTCTTCAAATGGTCCTTACACCGAGTCCAATTTTGGCATACTCTCTCCAACATCTCGGCTGGTATCTCACGAATAAATTCTTCAATATTGGCTTCCATTGCGTCAATCGTTGCGGACGCTATAGACATGAGCCTTAACATAGCTTCACAAAAAAATAGTCTAGAGGCGTTAAATCACACGATCCAGCAAGCGGCCAAATCACCGGCCCCAAAACGTGAAATAAACTGCTCACCGAAGTCGCCTCTCAATGGGACCATTATTTCACATGCTGTGTGACACTGTGAGCTCTTCCATTTTGGACAAAAAAAGTTTGTAATCATCACATGGCAGTGCTAGCCATTCACATTAACGTTCCGGCCTTCTTTGTCTCTGAAAAAGTACGGACCAATGATGCCGCCGGCCCATAATCCACACCAAACAGTGACTTTTTCGGGATGTATTGGTAGTTCTTGGGATTATTTTGGTTGCTCTTCACTCTAAATACGGTAATTTTGCTTGTTCACGTATCCATTCAACCAGAAATGAGCTTCGTCGCAGAACAGAATTTTGTGATTAAAAGTGGATCTTCATCCAACTTTGCGAGCGCGCATTCACTAAAAGTTAGCCGTTGTGATAGGTTGTGCGGCTTTAATTCTTACACAAGCTCTATTTTAAAAGGTTTCACACCCAAATCCTTTTTTTTTTCACGAAGTGGAGTAACAGAGGCCCAATTACTGCGAACGGCGCCGAATCGATAATTCACTGTCATCACTAACACTGGCGGATACAGGTACGATATTTTCCTCTGTCCGCACTCTATGTAAATTTGGTGTGAAATTTAGTCACAATATTCCGAATAGCCACCTCAGAAGGTCGACCCAATTGACCATTGGAAACTGTTGGCAGATTATGCCCATTAACGAACTTATCCGTCGCATTTGGAAGCACCACCTCTGAAAATTTGAAGTCGCTATCTCTTTCCGTTCGAATGTTATCGTGGCAACGGCCTGACAGAATCAAACTGCTTTTTTCTTCATGAAAGTTGTGAGCGGCTCCCATTTTAAGTCTTTATGAATTTGTCTATTTTTCACAAACTATGGTACGTCCATTGCTCTTCTTATTAATATGTGTTCTGTCGATTGTACCTTCTTGATATGGCTTTTGGCTACGACGCCCCACGCAGCCGAACCATACGTAAGTTGCGGTCTCGCTATAGTTTTAATCATCGTCAGTTTTATGTTTTTATTCATACGGCTCTTCCTTCCTATTAGCGGATATAGTCGGCTCATTGCCACCTTTATTTTGTCGACTGCTGATTTTATGTGGCTTTTCCATGTTAGTCTCATTTTGTCGGTTTACTTCTGCACCATCTATTGTAAGGTTTCTTTCGACTTTCATTTGTCTCTTCTGTATAGTAGGATGGCTTGACTATTTCATCCATTTGTCTGGATTTTCCATTTTATACACCACTCATTGAATTCTTCGGTTGCTTCTTGTAGTCTTCGTTCTATGACATCTGCTCGCTGATGTCTGAAAGCAAATCCTGCGTAAAGGGTTGCTATCGTGCGTGCATCTTTTGGCATATGGTGGATATAGATATTGTACCCAAGGGGGCCCAGAACGGATCCTTGGGTTACTCCTGCCTCTAAGTATCTAATATAGGAAGATTCATCCTCTATTTTGACGTAGAAATTCCTGACTCTCAGATGGTTTCTGATAATCTTGCACATTTTGCTCAAGTATCCAGCAGTTATCATTTTATAAGCCAATCCTTCGTGCTATACTCTATTGAATGCCCTCTCCACATCCAATAGGACAAGTCCTGTTGCTTGCTTGTTCTGAAAGCCCTCCGTGATGTATATGTGAGCCTCAGTAATTGAAGTTCTGTTGAATGATCTCTCGTGAATCCAAATTGTTCAGGTGGTATAAGGTTCAGTTCTTCTGTTTCCTCATTTAATCTTCTGACACAAGCCCTTTCCACTACTTTCCCTATGGACGAGAGGAGGCTAATTGGTCCGTAATTCTGCGGGAATTTTCTTTCTTTTCCAGTTTTATTGAAAACGATTACTTCGGCCGTTTTCCATCTCTTCGGGTAGTTTTCTGTTCGCATCACATTCGTTATGTTTGTGAGTGTGACTATTCCCTTCCTGCGCAACTTCTTCAGCATTTAATTTGTTGTCTTATCTTTGCACGGTGCTTTCCTTCTTTTCAGATTTCCTATGATCTCTTTCATCTCAGGTTATCGTGACTTAAATAATATTTTATAATATTTTTTTTGTCTGTCGCATTTGTACCAGCCTCCTACCCTGAAAATTTCAAGTCGCTATCTTTTTCCGTTCAGAAGTTATCGTGGCAACGGCCGGCGGCTGGACACAATTTGTTTAACTTCGAGTCACATAACTCCGGGCTCAATATTATAACCCCATATTCCACCCAAGTGTGCCTAAGGGTGCACAGCCGAACGGACGGACAGAAATTTGTTTGACCATGAATTATTATTAATCAGTGAGCCTAATTTAATCGTTTTAGACCATTTTCAACAAAAAAAAATCAATTCAATTATGCTCGATCCAAAGACTTTCAGAAATTGGTGGAAGTGTAATAATATGAGTATGAATTCATCTTTGCTTCAGGAGAAAAGTCAAGGGGCGTACTGAAATTTCAAAAACTAATCCTGAATATATTTGTAGACACAACAATTCTTAATACAGAAATCTTATACCAAAGTTGGTTCAAGCACTGACGTGAAGTCAGGAGCTTTTGCGCGTATGTTCTATTGTCCATTCTCCTGTATTGGATACTCTTAATCGAATTTACCGTGTCGGACAGAATCGAATTTGACCTCGAATACTTCCTCAGTGAGTCGAACCTAATCGTTTAAGATAATTTTCGGTAAAAAAATCGAAAATGATAGACATTAGTGCGAAATAATAGCACGATGTTCCCCAGAACATGCTCGCAAAAATATATATAGTATCGAGTTCAACCAGTAGCAAAACAAGCACTGACGTGAAGTCAGAAGCTTTTGCGCGTATGTTCTATTGTCCATTCTTCTGTATTGGACACCCTTAATCGAATTTACCATGGTAAATTATGTTGTCCATTCTCCTGTATTGGACACTCTTAATTCAAATTTACCATGGTAAATTCGAATTAAGTGTCCAATACAGGAGAATAGACGACATAATTAACCATGGTAAATTCGATTAAGGGTGTCCAATACAGAAGAATGGACAATAGAACATACGCGCAAAAGCTTATGACTTCACGTCAGTGCTTGAACCAATTTTTTTTTCGTGATTTATTTTAATTTTCTGGAGGCGCGGTTCTTAAATTTTATTTTTTCGTCATTTTTTTCAAATTTTCTAGGAGTACGGTTCTTACAGAATTTTAAACACGTCTTTGTGTTGATTTTCTACTACTAGTTACCAAGCTTCAATTCAATCGAATATTTATTTTTTGAGTTATCAAGTAAACAATATTCCAGGTGGATATAACTCGAAAACCGATTATGCCCAAAAACGAACTCAACCCTCCCTTTCGGATACGCAACCTACCCTGAAAATTGCAAGTCCCTATCTCCTTTGGTTCGAAAGTTATCGAGGCAACGGTCACCCATCTACTGAACTCACACAAGAATGCTCGAATCTCCAACAATATTCAACCGATCGTGTTAATACTTGAAACTTGGCAGTAGAGTTAGGTAATGAACGCTCTTGCAAAATTTCAGCAATTTCAAACGTATAGTTACTGATATATAGAATTTTTTTTTTTCAATGATTTATTAAAAATTTTCTACAAATGCTATCCTCACCAAATTTCTTGAACATTTTCGCGTTGGCATTCTACAACTAATAACCATGTTTGAATTCAATCGGTTCAGTATTTTTCAAGTTAATGAGGAACAAAAAACCACCAAATTTCAGATGGCTATAACTCTGAAAACCGTTTGGTCGATTATGCTCATAAACAAACTCAAATATGGCATTCATATGCACAACATAACCTGACATTTTCAAGCCGCTATCTCTTTCCGTTCTCAGGTTATCGTGACAAAAAACATATTTTTTAATAATTTTTTTAAAATTTTCTAGCCATACGATTCGCCCAAAATTTCACAAACGTGCTTAGGTTCATATTTTACAACTACTCACCAAGTTTCAATTCGATCGGATTTATATTGGTTGAAAACAAAATTATTACTCGGAAACCACTGGGCCGATTATGCGCATTAACGAACTTGTCCGTCGTATTGCGATGCGCCACCCACCCTGAAAATTTCAACTCGCTAGCTCTTTTCGTTCTCAAATTATCGTGGCAACGGACGGCCGTACGGCCGGACGGACAGAATCAAATTTGACCTCGAATTCTTCATCGGGGAGTCGAACTAAATCGTTTGAGACCAATTTCGTCAAAAAATTCGAAAGCTACAGACATTTGGGCAAAACTATAACGCGATGTTCCCCAGAACATACGCGCAAAAAGATTTTAAATAGAAAAAGTATTTCTTTGTGAATTAAGAGAACCAAATTAATTTTGAAATTATCATTATCATTCTCATTATACATTTACTGCTTATTATGTCACAAACTTATTCTGTACAAGTTATAACAAATAGTTGCCTTCAATAACTTATATTTGGATATCTATTATTTTCCTGCGAGTAGTTTAATTGGGAAAAAGTGAAAACAGCACAATTTGCTGACCCTGCACTGATCTTGGCTGTAATGGGTATGGAATACCTATACTCCTTAAGGGCATGATATTTTATCTTTTTATATATCCTGAATAATTTCTCCCAAAACTGTCTGTTCTTATTCAAGCCCCTCATTCTCAAACACTCAAGTAAATTGATCAGAATATTGTTTTAGAAGGATTGTCTCAGGGTGTCACCCTATTTATGAATTAGTCGTTTCATCATCGATTAGCCCTTAGCGTTTTAGGACACAAAGCCCAGAAGTTGGGTTGTTTTTATTCGGTTTTTTAATTTTATATCATTTTTTTTCCGCTCGAGAGGAAAAACCTTTTATAGGCTCATACCCTGGGAGGGTCCGCTTCTCTCAGCAGTGTGAGACTCCAGTTGTTGATTGGTTACTCCTAAAGAACCTCTCGCACGTACCTTGGAGTAGTTCTTCGTCCTGCCCTTACAGCATCCCTTAACAAAAGAGATGAGCTGCAAGCGGCCTTCACAGTTGTTGGGACCTGATAACTCGAAGTGATCCGAGCAATACCGCCTTCTACATTCTATGCGCTAAATCCTCGGCCAGAGATTTGCAGTTCGGAATAATCTTCAATTCGGTCACGTAGTTCGCACTCATTCCGCCTAGGCATCCTATGATTAGTACAACCATCCTAACCTTATGCCGTGAATACAGGATTCCCAGTTCGAACATTGAATCCTTGTATTTTTTCCTCTTCTGATCTTGTTTCATCACCACATTTTTTTCTGCGGGGGACGAAAATTCGACGACAAACAATTCTTTGAGTTCATTGTCCAGCAAGAGTATATCTGGCTTTATGGCGTGGATCTGCCGAGTTGTTGAAATCGCATAGTTCCAGTAGATGCGAGCTCTGTCATTTTCAACAGCTGCTTCAATTTCCAGAGGAACATATGGTAGTACTGGTTCGTTGTCCACACCATAAACCTCTCTCAGATGGAAGTAGAGAATTCGAAGAGCTGCATTGTGTCTTTCCACATACCATGTTGATGCATGGACTCTGCAAGCAGACAGAATGTGCATAATA
Organism: Halyzia sedecimguttata; assembly: GCA_937662695.2. NCBI lineage: Eukaryota > Metazoa > Arthropoda > Insecta > Coleoptera > Coccinellidae > Halyzia > Halyzia sedecimguttata. The sequence goes on from OW569415.2 coordinate 33,143,051, forward strand.
GCTTCCTGCTGGCTGTGGCATGCTCTGCACGTTGTGACTGAGCTTCTTCAAAGATCTCCTTCGTTCCTAATTTCTCGATGAGCGACCATTTTCAGAAGCGGGTCCTCGCTTCTCAATATCCTTTTTGCCTTTTCAACGTTTGTTGATGATGTTGGTATTACAAACTTTGCAAACCGCTGCCTCCCTGCGTTCGTGGAAGGTATATCCTTTGAATCGAGCAGTTGGGATGCAGGCTGCGATTCATGTTCATCACTTCACGACTGGTTCTGCCTAGCTCGAAAATTTCATTCACTGTCCAGTTAACTATCCTGAATATTTTTTTCCAAAACAGCGCGATAAAATGTTTGGGATTCAGCGTGGTGAATTGTATGAAAATCCGTCTGTTCTTATTCCAGCCCCTCATTCTCAAACACTCAAGTAAATTGATCACAATAATGTTTTAGAAGGATTGTCTCAGGGTGCCACCCAATTTATGAATGATACGTTTCAACGATTAGCCCCTAGTATTTTAGGACACAAAGCCCGGAAGTATAGGGTTGTTTTTATTTGGTTTTTTAATTTTATATCATTAATATATTGATTTTATTATTTAACTAACCTTACCTGATCCTACAGAAAACGTAAAATGTAAAAATTTCAGGTTTTCAATTTTTTTGTTTGTAGTAGAATGCTGAAGATATTTCAGTTGAAAAATAATCAATCAAAATAAATGAAATTTAAAAATCCATTAACGAGAGTTCGGTGCTTTTATATTCTTTTTATGAATTATACGAATTTACTGCAAAACGTAAACTTAGACAAATTTCAGTGCTGGTTTCCATAAGTTTATTGATTGGAAATAATATCCAATCTTCTGTATGGATCAGACTTTATGTTCCAAGGTAGGTAGGTACTTATACTATACGTACAAATTTAATTAGTTGAGAAATCATTTTATGTCACCTACCTTTGAAGTTGATTCGCATTCGAGAAAGACGTAGATTTAAGATCAACGAGCATGAAGCACCCTGTATTAAGTCTCTTATTCCGTGAAACATGTATCTTACACAGTGGCGGATTTACAATTCCCGGGGCCCTACGTATGAAAATGTTGAGGGCCCTTCCCCCTACTTCTTCTTCTTTTTCTATTTATTTCGAAACAAGTTCTTTATGGAAGCGCGGATTTTTGAAAACAAAACTTTAATATCAAAACAACCAAAAAATATAAGAGAAGAATGAAAATCAATAACAAAGTGGACAATATTTCAACAAGAGTAAATCAGGTACAAAATAAAAAAAAAAAATTTACAAAAAAATAAACTCAATGAGGATCAAATAACAATTTTTTGGAAAATCAAATGTGCATATAGATAAACTGATTCACGAGAGAAAACATTTCTTTCTTATTTTCATATCTGCAGTTTTTGGCGCTGTTTTTCCTCGGAACAGAGTACAGAGAGTGCTTATCAATTTGCCCAAATGTCTGTAATTTCGGAATTTTTGGCTGAAAATGGTCTTAAATGATTTGGTTCGACTCACTGATCAAGAATCCATGGTCAAAATTGATTCTGTCTGGCCGGCCGTCCTTCCGGCCGTTAACACGATAACTCTCGAACGGAATGAGCTAGACAGTTGAAATTTTCAGAGTAGGTTTAGGAGATAAATATCTCAGTTGAGTTCGTTATTGGGCAAAATCGGCCTGGTGGTTTCGGAGTAACAAAAAAAGGTTTTTTTTACATTACAAATTTTGAATTCAATTTTTTTTAGGATGTAGTTTCATCATAAAAATCCATTAATGTGATTCTCAACTCTACCAAACTAATACTTTCGGAGATATGATTTTTCAAAATTTCAATAATTATTCTCAATTCTATATGATATCATAGAATACTCTAATAATAATTTCCTGATGTATATAAATCCAACATGAGATGAGTCATAGACCTACGCTTCGAATTTAATTACGAAAATTCTGGAGAATTGACGCACAGCAGCCAAATTGAAAGAGTGGGAAAGCCCTGTGGACAGGAGCTCCAAGTTGGGAATGATATCAATGGAGTCTTGTTTAATTTATTTTATTTTATGATGCAGTTCTATCATAAGAATCCATTGATATAATTCGCAACTCTGAGAAACCAATACTTTCGGAGATATAATAATATGTCGAAGTTTGAACAAGAGCGCTAAAGCTCCTGTTCACAGAGCTTGAACCATTTTTTTTATAGCAACATCACATTCGGTTGAAAGTATTCCTAAGAACTGCAGAACAGTATACTATCTGGGGTGCCTTATACAGAAAATTATTTTGACCAGTCTATCCTATCATCGCTCGTATTGTACTCACTGAGTTAATGCCGTATTATTGGAAGAATGTTATTGCGAAAATGTTAAACTGATATTCAAATAAATAGAAAAAGTTCATTTACAACCATATACTTTTGAGTTTTCGACAATAATATCTTAAATGAAATGCAAGTAGAACGAAGAATAAACTTACTCGTCTGTTACTATCAACACTTGGAATCTTTCTTTGGGTTATGAAATATTAATACGAAATATATGTAGAACAAGTGTTTTGCCCCTTACACCCCTCTCGACTCAACATCCATTTAGCAATGCCTATATAGACTTCAACGGAAATGTCTACATATTTATTGTATTTTGACGAATTTGTAAACATGATTTGGTTCGTCTCACTGATCAAGAATACGTGGTCGAAATCGATTCTGTCCGGCCGTCCGTCCGTTAGCACGATAACTCTCGAACGGAAACAGTTGAAATTTTCAGAATAGGTTTGGGAGATAAATATCTCGGCTAAGTTCTTTATTAGGCAAAATCGGTCTGATGGTTTCGGAGTAACAAAACAAAATTTTTTTACATTACAAATTTCAAAATAAGTTTTTCTCAAGATGCAGTTTCGACATAGGCATCCATTGATGTAATTTTTAACTCTAACAAGCTAATACTTTCGGAGATTTGATTTTTCAAAATTTCATTAATAAATCGTACTTCTGGGTTGTGTTCGAATATTAACTCGGTAGAGTAATATTTACTCCATTGCGTTCGAAAACTGAAAGGTTGGGTAAATGTTACTCCATGACCGTCGTTCGAAATGTCAGAGTATTCGACTCCGAGTTCATTTTACTCCTGTCAAAATTGACATAACTCATGGGACGGAAAATCTAGTAGGTATCTTTGTCTCACTGTTTTATGAATGTTCTGTGAGGTAATTTACCTAATAGTTTTATTAATACTCACAATATATATTTATGATTAGAGTTACATATATGTAAGAAAACAATAATAAAAGTTTCTTTCTTAAACCAACATAACCTATTTTCCGATATTTGCACCTTCTGTCACTGTCAGTGTCAGTGTCAGAGTAAACTCTAGAGTAAATCTGTCAAACCCTCAAAAACTCTACTCTACTCCGTGGAGTTAATTTTCGAACACAACCCTGTGTTTTCACAGAATGCGATAATTATAATTAATTATAACTATATATATATATATATATAACTAATTATATCTATGAATTATTATAATATGATCTGTGTTGATACATGTCAAATTAATTTCCTGATACATGATATGTCAAATTTTGATATTTAATGCCCATGGTTAATCCATATGATGATTGGAATGGTAATGGTGAGTTAATAATATTGAGTTCAGAATATCTCCAGTAAAAACAAAACTGAAATATTGGCTAAAGTCAGGCACGGGCCTAAGGGGGGGTTGGGGGGATGATCCCCCCCCCAATGTTGAACGGAGTTGGCAAATTTTCAACACAGTTGGATACATTTCTAAGGAGTTGGCAAAAATTTCGAAGCAGTTGGAAAAATTTCGTTGGAGTTGTAAAAATTTTTGAAGCAGTTGGCAAAATTTCGAAGGGGTTGGACAAAATTTCGAAGGAGTTAGCAAAAATTTCGAAGCAGTTGGAAAAATGTCGAAGCAGTTGGCAAAATTTCGAAGGAGTTGGACAAAATTTCGAAGTAGTTGGAAAACATTTCGAAGCAGTTGGCAAAATTTCGAAGGAGTTGGACAAAATTTCCGAAGGAGTTGGAAAAAATGTCGAAGCAGTTGGAAAATTTTCAATGGAGTTGGAATATTTCCGAAAGAATTGTTATAAAATGTGAAGGAATTTGACCACCTGAACGGAAATATGCAAAGCAGACAGATAATAGGAACGGGATAACATGGCATAACACCATGTACCCTTGTACACATTCCTCTTGCTGTAAATTAAATATACTCAATAGTTTTCGGCACAATGTGTGTAGCCGGCAAGTATGTCATAAAACAAACCATCTGGTACCAATTTGAGATATTTCTCATTGTCGAGTTGCATTTGAAAAAGCTTTTTTTTCTATTTAAACGTCGTTTTTTTATGATTATTATTATGATTTATAGTCCTTCATGAACAGTTTGATTTTCAATACTTTCATCATAGAAAATCTCGGATGAGTTGTTGGGTAGAATTGGTCTATTGGTTTTGGATTGATACTCTAGTTGAATTTAAATTATTTTATGATGTTTGAATTCAATTTATGCTATTACGAAGTTTTATCATAAGAATCCATTGATATAATTCCCAACTCTCACCAATACTTTCGAAGATATGATTTGTCAAAGTTTGAACAAGAGCGCCAAAGCTCCTGTCCACAGGGCTTGAACCAATGTTTTTTGCTCCGATTTCACAATAGCCGACTGACAATGAGCTTAACGACTTCCGAGAATACTTTTAACTTTAGGTACTGTTTTAACAAATTTTCAGTATTTTTGTCGTGAATTTTAAAAATTTCGATGTGTTATTCAAGCTTATATCATTCTATATTTTTATTGATGGCAAAGTTTTTAGTTCTCATCAACTGTCAATAAATGATAGCTCCTAATATAACAGCTGCCAAATAGCGGGCTAATAAAATGGAAAAACCTGTACTAAATGCAAAGTTCAAAAAGTCCACATTTTTTACATCTGACATCCATCTGACATAAAATTCGTTCTAAAACGAACGACTTTTATGTCAGATGTAAAAAATGTGGTCTTTTCGAACTTAGCATATACCTATTCAAACCTAAACAATATTTACTCGTACAAAAAGAGATCAAAACACTTCTGCGCAATCCCAAACCGCTTGAGATAAATGATACAAATTCGATCCTAATTCAATTTTTCACTTCCTCGACTCTCAACCCCTTATCGAACTCCAGACACCTTGCCCGCAGCCATCGAAATCGTCGAATCATCCACTTCATTAATGAGACTCTAAGAGGTTGTATCACATTACGCGCCCTGAACTTCCCTTTCCTGTACACACGAAAGCGACCTCAGTCGGTTGGTGATCTTACTACGGCGCGCGTACACCAGTGGCTCCCTCTCAGCGACGAGAAGACTCACGCTCCAATAAGCAATTTCATAAACAGATCGATCACTGGCCCCGCCCCGCTCTCGCCTTATTGGTTTCCTTTGAGTGGATTAGTCCGTGTACCGAATGAATGGGTCGACGATTGGTCCTTTAGAACGAACATGACAGTTGTGTACACCTAGAGAGGTGTAGTGTCGTGTGCATTTAGAGAGTCAGTCTATCGTTTGTCCGGTCGAGGCAGAGGTGATTCGACCGCGGTAAAATCGCTGTTTAACGATTCATTGACTCTTAAGAGTTCCAATCAACTATTTCCGAATTGTTTAATTGCCTCTGAGTAATTCAATTTCGTTACTTTTCGATTATTTTCAGTTTTATTGGTTGATTTCTTCTAGTGACTTTTTGTGATTATGTTCAGTGACACTTGTTAGTAAATTCGAGAGAAGACTTCGAACACTTTCAGCTTGTGAGTAATGAAGTTTAATTTTGATCGAAGTAGATCTTTAGAATGTAGAGATTGCATTCATAGAATAATTTTTCGCGAAAATTCAATAAATTGTAAAGAATGGACTTTGTGTCTTTCTTGGAGAAATAGAAACTTACTCGTGTAGTCCTAACCTACAGGATGGACACTAGAGGTATACCTACAGCTTATAACACTTAGGTACCTACCTATATAAGAATTCTTCATGTTCTGGTTTTCGAGCAACCTGAGAATTATATTATTTTTTTTTGTCCAATGTATTACTAAATACAATTTATTCAATTATAAACACCAATTATGCCCAACCGCAAAATACCTATAGTTAATTAAATAGGTATCATTCATTTATTATAATATTCAAAAATATATTTGTGTTTGGATTTTTTTTAAATATTATTTGGTACCTCTACATCATACTATAATATACCTACCTATGCAGGGCCGGATTTAAACTTAATACCGCCCTGCACACCGGAAAAAAATCCGCCCCAATACTGGAATTTTACTTCCACTTATAGTTTATTTTTTCACTTTCAAAATTTTGCCGCCCTGGGCACTGGGAACTGCCCCTAGTGTAAATCCACCGCTGTAGCTATGCCTATAACATGTCGATAAATATTTGAATTCAATTAATTATTTGCAAATATCATCAGCATCTGTATTAAAAATCTGCTTATAGATTTTTAATCTAATTTTGTATGATTAAAAATGTAACTTCATCTAAGGATATTTATCGAAGAACAGACATAATATTCAGTGGATCAAATTAATAGCAAAGAATGTTTTAGTTAGATTGCCAGAAAAATGGTAAAACTGGTAATACAAAATCTATTGCTTCTTGAAATAGTTGAAAATTTAAAGATAGAAAACAACATTTTAAATGAGCATCTTACTAGAACCAATTGGTGGAACATGCCTATATATCACTAATTTGAACTTTCCATTTGAGCTTACAAGTTACAAGTTACAATACCTATAGTTTTATACAGCCATGAAAGACTCACACATTTTTCAATATACTTAATTAATATAATTTTTAATAAATATATTTTCCTATAAATTTTATGGTTTATCAAGAAATTATAGTCTTGTATAAGGAAAGGGAGGTTTACCATCATTCATCAAGGTACCCGTCGGAAAAAACCTTTACTATCACATCGATTTATTTATCAATATATTGAATTGAAGATCATATACAGACCATAATTTTACGGAATAGAATTAAATAAGTATCTTCATCACATTTAAAGAACATACTGTAGTTCGAATTTCAGTACAACTCCGAATAGTTGTTTTTTTATTAAATGCGTATTATCTATTACCGTAATATTATCGAAGAAATTAATAAATACTCGAAACAAACCTGATTTTGCCAAATTGAGAATAAACCTCCTAAGAGTTTGGCTGTAAATGTATTACCTACTTCGCTTCAGGTATTATACCGTAGATCTAGAAATCTCGCAAATTGTAAGAAGTAGTAGAAAAATGTAGTCTTAACCTATAAATTCTTCAGCTCTCCATTTTTTGGAAAACCGCTAAAATAATTCTCATTTCCTGAAGTCGAATAATAATAATAACGTAGACCTCCCATAATACTATATTAGGTATATGGCTGTTGCAGGAAGAAACTCATTTCCTAGCTATCTTGTTCAGTCTAGGTATAGTCTCAACTGTACTAACCCGCCGCATGTACCTAGAAAATTCACTATTTACACACTGTTTAATCACAGAATAGATATGACTGTATTGCACTAATTCACGCCTTTTACCTCTGCACAGCACTCTAATTTAACGAAATACAGGCAATTGTATATTTATCCGACGAAATAATACTGGTTCATTCCAGGCTAGGAAGTAACCAACCATGATAGAATAACAAGCTTAAGTCTCTGGCTAGACCATGTTGTCGTTTAATACGTTTCGGTTTCTTCATAAAGATGGCTATTGCGTAATCAATTCAGCCGCTCAAGCATTTTCAAAATAATAAGGACCAATGATCCCGCCTGTCCAAACTCCGCACCAAACAGTTAATCGTTGTGGATAGATAGGCTTTCCAATAATCATGTTTCGGAGTTCCGAACCGCAATTTCACATTAATGAAGGTTTCAAGGTGAAAATATGCCTCATCGCTCATAATGATTGTTCGGTTGAATTCAGGTCCATTTTCATGCATTCTCAACGCCCAATCCGAGTTATTGGGTTAACGGAAAATTATAAGCCTTTACACTCAAGTCTTTATGCAAAATCCGGATCAGAGTCGTTTACGAAATGCCTAATTCCAAAGAACGGCCTGGAATAGACACACCTTGGGGTTTCCCCCACACTATATAGTTTACAGAAACAATATTCGCTGGCACGACGGCTACAAGTTCGATTCTTCATATCACTAACATGTTCCGGAAACTCGAATTTTTGCTCCAATTACACAATACCTAGCCGAGAAGGTTCCAACTTCACGCAGGTGAAGGTGCTTCACGAGGTCCGAGAAATTTTTCAATTTTACGAACTGTGTCTATATAGAAAAGAAATTTTGTAGTCACGCTAATCGCCACCATTCACTTTTGGATCAAAAATTAACAGTGCTGTGCCTAAGGTGGCGTAAAGACTCAGCAAAAAATCGTACACAACTGGCTTTCTTTTCCCTTTCAAGAGCTTATAAGGGGTGTCCTTGGGGAAGACCCAGGATGATCAGTATAATAATATACTAATAATGCAGGAGAAACAGGAGAAGATATCGCACTAGACCTCGAAAAAGGGGTGCACACTGCACTAGGGACTTCCCAAATCAAGGATGCCGTAACATCCAGTTACAAGAAGAAACTCCGAGATATATGGAGATCGCAGCTGTCTGGTTAAAACAAAGTTTCTGCTACGAACAGCTTGGCAGTCCCGATAGTCACCTAGTCTTTCGTAATATTTAACTGGACAGTGAATGCAATGGCAATGAGGATATTGAGAAGTGAAGACCCGCTTCTGAGAATGTTCGCTCATTATGAAATTAGGATCCAAGGAGCTTACCTATTTAGGTCTGGACAGAGAGCCTTGGAGAAGCTCAGTATAACTGGCATATCCATCGATCATGAGCTGGCAGGAACACATATCGCGCCAACAGACCAAAGAAGAGTAGGCATAGATATAAGACAGGCAAAACTGAAGACACTATTCGAAGTTCACATGAGTAAAAACTGGCACTCCATATATTTCAGGAGTTTGAAAGATCAGAGCCCGCTGGAAGAGTTATCCTTCGCCTTTTTGAGTTCAGCTGAGCTCAAGTCGAAAAGAGAGGGATTTGTTGTGTCAAGATAGGGTGATAAATTCTAGATGGTATAAAAAGAACATCATGAAAGCGGACATCCCCACAACGTGCAGAACATTTCACATCCTATGCACATCCTGTCTGCATGCAGAGTTCATGCTTCATCACTATATGTGGACAGAGACAATGCGGCACTCCAAATTCTCTACTAAGAACCAGTGATACCATATGTACCTCTGGAGATTGAAGCAGTATCTATAGTTCAAAATAATCAAAATGACAGAACTCGCATCTACTGGAACTATGCTATTTCAACAACTCGGCAGTTCCACGCCATAATGCCAAATATAGTCCTGGTGGCCAAAGAGCCCAAGGAATTGTTTGTTGTGCCGAAAATGATATGGTGAAGAAAGAAGAACAGAAGAAGGAAAAATACAAGGATTTAATGTTTGAACTGGAGATCCTGCATCCAAGGCATAAGATTTGGAGGGTTGTAATCATAGGATGTCTTGGCGGAATGAGAGCGAACTGTGATCGAAAATTATTACGGCCCGTATATTCCTGGTCGAGGTGCACAGAATGCAGAACGCAGTGTTGCTCGGATCCCTTCGAGTGATCAGTCCTCATCAACTATGAAGGCCGCTTGCAGCTCATCTCTTTTGTTAAGAGACGCTGTAAGGGCTGGACGAAGAACTACTCAAAGAAATGTGTGAGAGGTTTTTTGGTGAGTAACCAAACAACAACTGGAGTCTCACATTCTTGAGATAGCGGACGCTCTCCTCAGGATAAGCCTATATAAAAGATTTTCCTCTCCTAAGGGCAAAACATAATAATTATAATGTCAACATCATTGACAATGTCCTTAGGATTGAATAACTAGGGCGATAGAACGAAATATCTTATCGGTCGCAATTCTGAAGGGCTGAACCAAGATGCACGACCCCGTTCTAATAATAATAATAAGTCTTTTAGGCTGCGGAGTACAAGTCTGACACTATTAGTGATTCCGACAATCTGCATCTAAAATATCACTGTTAAGGTGTAGAAATCCAATAAATCTCACCCGCCCACCACTCAACCTTGGGCTTTATTCAAACAACTGAAGGTTGATTATGCGAGCAGGGGTGGACACATTCTCACAGACGCCGACGACGACGCTCTCAAGCTGAAGCGTCCATGTCACCCTACCGAATCGCATTTAGAGCGTCGGAAACGGTTCAGAGACCACATAATTCAATGAGTGAGGGTTTTAACTACCTCTTAGTTTCATTGTCGATTCTCTTATTGATAAGGTTAATGAAATTAATCCCAGCTCTCTGGTCTTTTCATCTCCGTGTGGCCCCTCCGTTCAAGGCTTCCTTCGTTTATTCGGAGTAGAGGGACGAAAGTAAATTTTATTTTTGCCCTGTGGAAGTGTGTTTTTCTATGAGCTCAAGTTAACAAGCATGCCCGCGGTGTACGGGAATAAAAAGCGTTAAAAATTGTTATTTTTTCAATATTTTCTCCAAAATTCATATATTTGCGCGATTGTTCCCCTGTCGACTTTTTCCCTTTTTGCGCGTATGTTCTGGGGAACATCGCGTTATCATTTCGCCCAAATGTCTGTAATTTGTTGGGTTCGACTCCCTGATGAAGAATTCGTGGTCAAATTTGATTCTGTCTGATAACATGAGAACGGAAAGACATAGCGACTTGAAATTTTCAGGGTAGGTGGTGCATCTCAATACGACGAAAAAGTTCGTTAATGGGCACAATCGGCACAATGGTTTCCGAGTAATAATTTTGCTTTGCAACCAATAGCAACCTGATCGAATTGAAACTTGGTGATCGGTTGCAGAACACAAACCTAAGGACGTTCGTGAAATTTTATCAAAATCGTATCACTAGAAAATTTACAAAAAATGATTAAAAAATATTATATCAGCCAAATGGTTTTGGAGTTACACCCATCTGAAATTTGGTTGTTATATCCTCAATAACTCAAAAAATACAAAACCGATCCAATTCAAACATAGTTATTAGTTGTATAATGCCAACGCAAAAATTCTTGCAAAATTTCGTGAAGACCGTATCAGTGGAAAATTTTTAAAAAATATCATTGAAAATCATCGACAAAAATTCTGTATATCAGAAACTATTCGTTCGACATCGGTGAAATATTGCGAGAACCTTCAGAACGTTACTCTACTGCCAGGTACCAAGTTTGAACACGATCGGATCTGTATTTTTGGAGACTTTCGTGAGTTCAGTAGCTGGATGGATGACCGTTACCTTGATAACTATCGAACGGAAGGAGATAGGAACTTGCAATTTTCAGGGTGGATTGCGCATCCGAATGGAAGGGTTCAGTTCGTTTTTGAGCATAATCGGTCCAACGGTTTCGGAGTTATACCCACCTGGAATTTTATTTCCTCGATAACTCAAAAAATGTTGACTCAATCGAATTGAAGCTTGGTAACTAGTTGTAGAATATCGACATAAAGACGTGTGTAAAATTTGCTGGAATCGTACCCCTAGGAAATTGAAAAAAAATTGGTTCAAGCACTGACGTGTCAGTGCTTTTCCGCGTATGTTCTAATGTCTATTCTCCTGTATTGGACACTCTCAATCGAATTTATCATTGTAACATAAGCGCAAAAGCTCCTGACTTCACGTCAGTGCTTGAACCAATTTTTGCATTTTTGGAATTTTTGACAGAAAATGGTCTCAAACGAAAGGGTCGAATCATTGAGAAATAATCCAGGGTCAAATACAATTCTGTCCGTCCATCCGTCCGTAAACGAGATAACTCTCGAACGGAAGGAGATAGAAACTTCAAATTTTCAGAATCGGTTCGCGGTCAAAATGCCCCGGCTATAGCCGGTAGAAAAAAAATCAGAATAGGTAGTTCTTCATCTTGAAATGGCTATAAATCCGAAACCCTTCGGCCGATTTCGTTTTTTTTCTGATATTTTCGAAACTACCTATTCTAATTTTTTTTTCTATTCCTAGTTAGGAATGTACTATACAATATCACGTATATTCTATACAATAGAACATACGCACAAAAGCTCCTGACTTCACGTCAGTGCTTGAATCATTTTTTTTTTCGTAATTTTATTTTAATTTTCTAGAGGTACGGTTCTCACGAAATTTTACACATGTCTTTGTGTCAATATTCTAAAACTAGTTACCAAGCTTCAATTCGATCGAGTCTTTTTTTGAGTTATCGAGGAAATGATATTCCAGATGGGTATAACTTTGAAACCCTTGGACAGATTACGCCCAAAAAATGAATTAAGTCTCCCATTCAGATACGTAACCAACCCTGAAAATTGCCCTAGCTCCTTTCGTTAGAAAGTTATCGAGGTAACGGTCACCCATCCCGATACTGAACCCACACAAGGCTACTCGAATTTCCAACAATATAGATCCGATCGTGTTCAAACTTGGAACTTGGCAGCAGGAGTATAGTTACGTTCTGAAGGCTCTCGTAAAATGTCAGCGATGTCGGACGAATAGTTTCTGATATATAGAATTTTATTCAATGATTTTCAATTATTTTTTGAAAATTTTCTAGTAATACGATCCTCACGAAATTTTGCAAGAATTTTCGCGTTGGCATTCTACAACTAATAACCATATGTTTGAATTTAATCGGTTTCGTATTTTTCGAGTTATTGAGGAAATAACAACCAAATTTCTGATGGGTATAACTCCAAAACCGTTTGGCCGATTATTCCTATAAATAAACCTAAATGTGGCATTCAGATGCACAACCTAACCTGAAAATTTCAAGCTGCTATCTCTTTTCGTTTCGTGATTATCGTGACATGAATAATATTTTTCAATAAGTATTTAAAAAATTTTCTAGTGATGCGATTCTAAAAAAATTTCACAAACGTCCTTAGATTTGTATTCAACAACTACTCACCAAGCTTCAATTTGATCGGATTATATTATATATTGATTAAAAACAAAATTATTACTCGTCAACCATTGGGCCGATTTTGCCCAGTAATGAACTTTACCGTCGTATTGGGACGCACCACTTACCGTGAAAATTTCAAGTCGCTAGCTCTTTCCGTTCTCAAGTTATCATGGCAACGGCCGGCCGGCTGGACAGAATCAAATTTGACCTCGAATTCTTCATCGGGGAGTCGAACTCAATCGTTTGAAACCACTTTCGGCAAAAAAATTCGAAAATTACAGACATTTGGACAAAAGGATACGCGCAAAAACAATGATTTAGAATATTATGTTTTCTCTATAACTTGAAATAATCTGATCGAATTGAATGTTGGTAGGTAGTTAGTTGAAAATTAATGATACGAAGAACCATTGCAAGATTTCGTGAGGATCGTATGACAAGAACATTTCAAAAAAATCTTTATCTCAGAAACTATCCGTTAGATATCGCCTTCAAAACCTCATTTTACAACCAAGTTCTAGATTTAAACTCGATTGGATCTGAACTGTTTGGCGAGTTCGGTACCTGGGGTGACCGTTCTGGCTACATGAAGTTGAACAAGCTTGCCAAAGCAGACTGACCTCGGTGTCAAAACAGTGGCGCGTGGCTAAAACTTAAGTATTTCATATGAAATACTAAAACTGCATTTATGTTGTGTTTCTGAATCCAAAAATTCATATCATAATATTCTATGATCTATAGTAGATGTGAATTGTTAATAATATATCAACCTTTGCGTAGAATTTGAAACATTTTTTTTCCGAATTACAGTGCGTTCATTGGTAATTAATTAGGATATATATTCAGTTCTAGAGTGGGAGCTTCTGAAAGGACGTCGCCATCATTCTACCGGCACAGCAGCTGGGGGCGGCGGTGGCACCATGGCCGACCGCCCTAACCTCCATGGACGATATGGCCCATAAAGGTAAACGTAATATATAAGAAAATTCGGTCTTCCAGTTTCGTTCTTCAGGAATCTACAAGTGGCATCCCCTTAACTGGACCAAGGACCGACGTTTCACCACAACGAATCTTTGCCGCGCCACTGTTTAATTGCTCAGTAAAAAATAGTTTTCACCAGAATTCGTTTGCTATAAATTTGAGCAAAAAGGACCCATAAAAACAATAGTAAGAATTTTCTGGATTGAGTTCCCCAGTTTTCTGCGGACAGATTATAAACACTACACAAGTAACAATGCTCTTGTCCACTACAACTTTAGTCGTATGTTATATTTCGGGAACATTTTTCCTTGCAACTCAACTAGACTTTTGTCCACTGCGTAATATGAAAATATATGTACTACAACTTTTCTCATCTGAGATATGTTCACTACAACTTTTGTCATCTGCCATATGTCCACTACAACTTTTGTCCTCTGTGACGGAACAATACTGTAGCGTTTCATCTCCAATGATAGAAACATATAGCAGATGACGAAAGTTTTAATGGACATATATCACACATTTGGTCATATGTGGTGTTTGAAAGAGGAATTAATTTCGGTGGGGGTTTTGAAATTTTGGCAATTGACTTTATAAGGGCAGGGGTGTAAAGGTCGCTTTCTGTAGTAAGTATTTTTTGTTTTTAAGGAAAAATATACATTTCACCCCTGGCTACGCCCTGCTTCAGCCTCATCTATCAGAGAGGAATTCAACTAAAAATCTTGATGGTTACAGCCTTACCAGACAGGCTATCCCAGAAATTATCGTCTAGCCAGAAACGAGTGATGAGGCAAGCGGTTATCAGAAAATTATAAAAAAATCTTAGCCATGTACCTACTCTAAAATTTAAAGGCATAAAAAAAATGCCCTGTGGACAGGAGCTTTCTGGCGCTCTAGTTCAAACAGACAAATTATATCTCCGAAAGTATTGGTTTCTCAGAGTTGAGAATTATATCAATGTATTCTTATGATAGAACTGCATCATACAGGAAATTCAATTCAAATAATAGTTTATTTATCAAGATTAAATGAGCAATCTGAGAATGAGAACTGCACCATGGAAGAAACCAAATTAAAATAGCTGAAATGAATTTGACTCTCTCTTATAGAACAGGATGAAATGTACGAGTATGAACACAGATCATATAATAAAGCTTAGATAGAATAATTATAGCATTCTGTGAAAACATAGAAGTACGATTCATTATTGAAATTTAGACCTTCATCTTAGCAGAAATTGAATTCAAACATCATAGAAGAATTTAAATTCAACAAGAGTACCAAAAATTATCAATCCAAAACCAATAGACGAATTCTACCCAACAACGAACTCATCCGAGATATTCATTCCTCAATTCCAGTTTTGTTTTTAGTGGAGATATTCTGAACTCAATATTATAAACTTACCATTACCATTCCCATCATCATATGGATTGACCATCGGCATGAAAATATCAACCAACAAAAAGTATGATAATATTATAATTCTCATATTGATACCATTACTGGAATGAATGACAATGAGGCAACGTCAAAGTTGACGTTATAACAATTCATAGAATAGCCACAGAATAATTCTATCATTGAAATTTTGAAAAATCATATCTCCGAAAGTATTGGTTTGTTAGAGTTAAAAATGATATGAATGGATTCTTATGGTAAAACTCCTTATTGAAAAAAAATTTAATTTGGAATTTGTTCTGTAAAAAAAAAATTTTTTTTTCTTACTCCGAAACCATCTGTCCGCTTTTGCCCAATAACGAACTTAGCCGAGATATTTATCCCCCAAACCTACTCTGAAATATTCAACTGTCTAGCTCATTCCGTTCGAGAGTTATCGTGCCTACGGCCGGACGGCCGGACCGGCCGGACAGAATGAATTTCGACCACGGATTCTTGATCAGTGAGTCGAACCAAATCGTTCAAGACCATTTTCATCGAAAAATTCTAAAATTACAGACATTTGGGCAAATTGATAAGCACTCAGTTCTGAGGAACTAGAGCGCCAAAAACAGAAAACTGACACCTTGTCTTTAACTTTCAAGTACTCACTGTGACTGCCATAATCTTTACTTTTCTTTAGTAGTTATTTTTCATTGTTTATTTTATCTTGTGAATAACAGTTAAGATGTGCCCCATTATCAAATAGTGTTTCAGATTTTTGCCATCCAAGTACTCAAAATTATTACACAGTTCAACTTGAATTGAATATATTGAAATAAGTTATAAAAAATACTCACGTGAAGTCAGGAGCATATGCGCAATAGTTCATTCAATGCTTAATATATTTTACTGATTTTCACGCATTTTAGCACGAAATAGTTATTTCCCTAACAATAACGGAAAGTGATAGTATATTGGAAAATACACTGTCCGCATTAGTTCTATACAGGGTAAGTCTTTAACTTGTGCATTAATTTTAACCATAGATTCCTCTCATCAAATAAAACACTTTTTGAATTAACTACCTACTTTTCTAAATTCAGCTATATATATAAGGATACAGGCTGTTTTTATTGCAAAATAAATCAGTTTTCTTCTTGAAGCTTTTTTTTATAAAATTAGATATAAATCCCAGAAAATGAACTTGTTGAATTAAGGTGCAGGTTATTTATCTTCTGGGAAATAGAAAAATAGACTTTGTAATGTAAAGTCTGTGATTTTCGAATTTTTGGATGAAAATAGTCTTAAACGATTTGGTTCAACTCACTGATCAAGAATCCGTGGTCAAAATCGATTCTTTCGGCCGTCCGGAAGGTCGGTCCGGCCGACCCTCCGTTAACACGATAACTCTCGAACGGAATGAGCTAGACAGTTGAAATTTTCAGAGTAGGTTTTTGAGATAGATATGTCGGTTGAGTTGGTTATTGGGCAAAACTAGCATAATGGTTTCGGAGTAACGAAAACAAATTTTTTTTTACATTACAAATTTCTAGTTCAATTTTTTTAAGATGCAATTTCACCACTTGATTATTATTAACTTGATTATTCTATATGTGAGTATAATCTGTGTTCTTACACGTCATATTATTTTCCTATGAGAGATAAATATCATAATTATTTCTGGTTTGTTATTCTTGATATAAAATACACCTGAAATAACGTGGAATTATGAGGATGATATGATATTATACTTTAAAGGTGATAATATAATGCCCGTGGATAATCCATATGATGATGGAAATATATATATATATATTTCCATCATCATTCCATCATATACTTTGGTAAGATACATAATCAAAATGGGTTCATAATATCTCCAGTAAAAACAAACCTGCAATATGGTCTAAGTTTTAATTGATATAATATAATTTTCTGATGAGATTTGAGGAATGAATATCTCGGATAAGTTCGTTAATGGGAAGAATCGGTCTGTTTGAATTTAATTTCTTTCATGATGCAGTTCGTTCGTAAGAAACCATTTATTCCCAGAGACCAATAATTTCGGAGATATGATTTGTCAAAGTTTGAACCAGAGCGCCAAAGCTCCTGTCCATAGGGCTTTCACACTTTTTGATGCTCTAGTTCCTCGGAACTGAGTGCTCATCAATTTGCCCAAATGTCTGTAATTTTCGAATTTTTCGATGAAAATGGTCTCAAACGATTTGGTTCGACTCACTGATCAAGAATCCGTGGTCGAAATTCATTCTGTCCGGCCGGTCCGGCCGGCCGGCCGTAGGCACGATTACTCTCGAACGGAATGAGCTAGACAGTTGAAATTTTCAGAGTAGGTTTGGGGGATAAATATCTCGACTAAGTTCGTTATTGGGCAAAATCGGACAGATGGTTTCGGAGTAACAAAAAAAATTTTTTTTTTCAACACAAATTCCAAATTAAATTTTTACAATAACCAGTTTTATCATAAGAATCCATTCATATCATTTTTAACTCTAACAAGCTAATACTTTCGGAGATATGATTTTTCAAAATTTCAATGTAAATCGTATTTCTACGTTTTCACAGTATGATTATTGATGAATTATTCTGTGGGTATTCTATGAATTGTTATAATGTCAACTTATTTTTCTGAGACATGACGTTGTCTCATATTCATTCATTCCAGCAATCGTATAAATATGAGAATGATAGTATAATATCATACTTTTTGTTGGTTGATATTTTCATCCGATGCCGTCAATCCATATGATGATGGGAATGGTAATGGTAAGTTAATAATATTGAGTTCAGAATATCTCCACTAAAAACAAAACTGGAATATTGGTGTATTGGAGTAGATTTGAGGAAAGATATATATTATCGTTCTTCATAGAATTGAGGAATGAATATCTCGGATGAGTTCGTTGTTGGGTAGAATTCGTCTATTGCTTTTGGATTGATAATTTTTGGCACTCTTGTTGAATTTAAATTCTTCTATGATGTTTGAATTCAATTTCTGCTAAGATGAAGTTCTAAATTTCAATAATGAATCGTACTTCTATGTTTTCACAGAATGCTAAAATTATTCTATCTAAGCTTTATTATATGATCTGTGTTCATACTCGTACATTTCATCCTGTTCTATAAGAGAGAGTCAAATTTATTTCAGCTATTTTCATTTGGTTTCTTCCATGGTGCAGTTCTCATTCTCAGATTGCTCATTTAATCTTGATAAATAAACTATTATTTGAATTGAATTTCCTTTATGATGCAGTTCTATCATAAGAATACATTGATATAATTCCCAACTCTGAGACACCAATACTTTCGGAGATATAATTTGTCTGTTTGAACTAGAGCGCGAGAAAGCTCCTGTCCACAGGGCTTGAACCCATTTTTTCAAATGATCTCTTAATATAATTAAGAAATATTTCAACTGTCAAAAGAGCTTGTAAGCAAGGATTGCTGTATCTATGTCAACAAGACGTGTCATCAGATGTCAATTACATACCTGATTAGATGTATTGAAATACAAGGAATTATCCTGATCTAAAATTTATTTCCAGCATTCTTATTGAAGTTGATGCAGGTATAATAAAAAATGGGTTCAAGCCCTGTGGACAGGAGCTTTCTGGCGCTCTAGTTCAAACAGACAAATTATATCTCCGAAAGTATTGGTTTCTCAGAGTTGGGAATTAAATCAATGTATTTTATGAAAGAACTGCATCATAAAGGAAATTAAATTCAAATAATAGTTTATTTATCAAGATTAAATGAGCAATCTGAGAATGAGAACTGCACCATGGAAGAAATCAAATTAAAATAGCTGAAATGAATTTGACTCTTTCTTATAGAACAGGATGAAATGTACGAGTATGAACACAGATCATATAATAAAGCTTAGATAGAATAATTATAGCATTCTGTGAAAACATAGAAGTACGTACGATTCATTATTGAAATTTAGAAAAATCATATCTCTTAAAGTATTAGCTTGTTGGAGTTGAAAATGATATCGATGGATTTTAATGGTGAAACTGCATCTTAAATAAAAATTACAGACATTTGGGCAAATTGATAAGCACTCAGTTCAAAGAGCGCCAAAAAGTGTAATTCCCTTTCCGGGATTTGAGCCCGCCTTCTCATGTTCCGAAACCGAAAACCCGACGGACTAGACCAACGGGCTATCGAGCTCCTCGTACGATCTTGTCGATCTCCGGTATTAGAATAAAACGTCGGTACTTACCTGGGATATATATTCTTAATTTTCACTTCTCGACATAAAATCGCCACATGGGGGTTTATTTGACGGTTTCTTACCCTTGTCTCTCTAAGTCGATTTTGACGTTTCTCGAACCAACTATTAGCAAGGAATTGGGCAATGTCATGACTCAGGAAAATAAGTTGACATTATGACAATTCATACATAGACTAATTATATAATTCTGTGAAAACGTAGAAATGCGATTTATTATTGAAATTTTGAAAAATCATATCTCCGAAAGTATTAGCTTGCTAGAGTTAAAAATGATATCATTGGATTCTTATGGTAAAACTGCTTATTGAAAAAAAATTAATTTTGAATTTGTTATGTAAAAAAAATTTTATATGCACCTCGGCTTAAAACTGTCTATTGTCTCGCTTGTTTGCTTGCAGACTCTACTATAATAGACATTTCCTTGGTACATAAATAACTATTGTTGCACAATTCCAACATTTAACGATTTGTGATAGAAGTTGTGAATGAATTAGAAGAATTCTCGAAGCTAAGAATATTGAAATAGGTTCAATCTTTTTTCTGGCAACCTGTTCATGCAAATGTAATATAGTCTTCAATTCCCTGTTACGCCTGAAGGCGTGTGTGACCAAAGTGCTTCCGCGCCCCAAAACTTCCCACAATAATCCACAGGGTGTTCCGTGAGAGCAACCTTGTAATTACTGTAACTAAACTTCGATTGATCTGTACGTGTCCCGCTGTTGAGAAAAGCCCGAACTGGGGTAGTCATCTATAGCCGTGCCGAACTGTCGAAGAATTCCATTCTTCAGGTATTCGACCCTTACATTTCACCCCTTGGTTCGGTATGTAACGCACTCACGCTCAACAGGATGTCGATTTGGACTTTTTTTATTCGCGATAATATATTGGAGACGGAAAATATCGAGAAGAGGACCGACGTGAAGTCAAGGGTTTTAGTGTGTTCGTTCGTTGAAGAATCCATAGATTTTACTGATTTGTGACCACCGGACGCACTACTAAAATTTACAGATATCCGTCATAATATGCAGAAATCAAAATTCCAAATGGGCATATGCAAAAATTCTTGAATTATGAATTCGAATAAAAACGCAAATTCAACATTCAAACTTCGAGAAAATTACTGACGTGAAGGCAGGACCTTTCGCTCGTATGTTCTATTGTCCATTCACGCCTCACGCATGCACCCTCACGAAATACTACATGAACCTTTAAGCCGTCTTTTTGGCGCTCTCGTTCCTCGGAACATAGTGCTTATCAATTTGCTCAAATGAGTGTAATTTTCGAATTTGTGGCTGAAAAGGGTCTTAAACGATTTGGTTCGACTCACTGATCAAGAATCCATTGTCAAAATCGATTCTGTCCGGCCGTCCGTCTGTCCGTTAACACGATAACTCTCGAACGGAATGAGCTAGACAATTGAAATACGTTGAGGAGATAAATATCTCGGTTAAGTTCGTTATTGGGCAAAATTGGCTTGGTGGTTTCGGAGTAACGGAAATTTTTTTTTTTTAAGTTACAAGTTTTATATTCAACTTTTTTTTAAGATGCAGTTTCATCATAAGAATCCATTGATGTCACTCTCTACTCTAACAAATTAATACTTTCGGAGATATGATTTTTCAAAATTTCAATTATTATTCTCAATTCTATATGATTTCATAGAATACTATATATTATGTAATTATAATTTCATGATGCATATAAATCCAACATGAGATGAGTCATAAACCTACGTTTTGAATTGAACTTCGAAAATTCTTGAGAATTGACGCACAGAACCCAAATTGAAAAAGTATGGGAAAGCCCTGTGGACAGGAGCTTTGACGCCCTTGTTCAAACTTTGACAAATCATAAATCCGAAAGTATTGGTTTCTCCGAGTTGGGAATGATGTCAATGGATTCTCATTTAATTTATTTTATTTTATGATGCAGTTCTATCATAAGATTCGATTGTACGACACCTATGTGATTCGTATTGTATAGACTGAAGATGGATAAAAATCGAGAAATCTGTTTATTGTACCTACTACAACGAATGCTACAACTCACGTATAACCTACGGAATTATTTTCTGGGGATGTTCTTGCCGGATAGATAAGTTGATACAAAAACGTGCAATTCGTAATATTGCAGGAGTAAACAACCATTAGCATGTAAATATGTTTTTTGGGAATCGTATAGCTTATGTGAAATTAAATTTCCATACATTCCAGAAAAATAACAGCTATCACAACAACAAAAATCGTGGCTTGGGCGATCTTATAATACTGAATTTAACACTCTCGAAATCTTTATAAAAGGTTACCTACTTATCTCAGATATCTCAGAAAAATACGAAATATTTAAGAAAAAAACAAAAGCATTTTTAATTGCAGGGTGCTTTTACCGTGTAAAAGAGTTCTTGGAGTTTTGAATTATGAGGCATCGCTGCTGCGATCATTGCTGGCTGCTAATTGTCTGTTTGTTATTAATATAAAACTATTATATATTATAATAGATGTGCTTAACCTGACATGTCCAATACCAATGTGCAGGTATACACTTAGGTTTTGTACTTATCTGGTAACAGCTGTTGGCTGTTATTTCGTATATTTTCATACCTATATGCATATTTAAATATCATCTGTAACAAAATCATTGATTACCAATTAAATTATTTGAATGCATTTGACAGAAGCCTATATTAATTTTTTTCAACAAATCAACGTCTGTGAATTTATGTGAAGAGAGATATTTTATTTTTTTTATTCAAACTAATAATTTCAAGAGAAAAAGTCAAGTTACAAAAAAGTTGCATATTCAATTGATCTTCTTGAACAATTTTTGCGCGTATGTTCTGGGGAACATCATTTTGCCCGAATATCTGTAATTTTCGAATTTTTTGCCGAAAATGGTCTCAAACGATTGGGTTCGACTCCTTGATCAAGAATTCAAGGTCAAATTTAATTCTGTCCGGCCGGCCGGCCATCCGTTGCCACGATAACTTTAGAACGGAAAGAGATTTGAGCGACTTGAAATTTTCAGGGTAGGTGGCGCATCCCAACACATACAAGACCGATCGAATTGAAACTTGGTGAGTTGTTTTAGAATGCAAAACTAAGCACGCTTATAAAATTTTGTGTGAATCGGATCACTTGATAATTTAAAAAAAAATATCAAAAACTATTATTTATGTCACCATAACCTGAGAACGGAAAGAGATAGGGACTTGAAATTTTCGGTTAAGGTTGTGCATCGGAATGGGATATTTGAGTTTGTTTATAGGTATAATCGGCCAAACGGTGTTGGAGTTATACCCATATAACATGGTTGCCAGTTGTAGAATGTCGCCGCAAAAATTCCCTGCAAAATTGGACGGTATAACTCCAAAATTTTTTAAGAATCATTGAAAATCATTGAAAAAAATTCTATTTGTCAGAAACTATTCCTCCGACATCGCTGAAATTTTGCGAGAGACTTCAAAACCTAAATCTACTGCCAATTTCCAAGTTTGAACATGATCGGATCTATATTGTTGGAGTTCCGAGCAGCCTTGTGTGAGGTCAGTAGCTGGATGGGTGACCGTTGGCTTGATAACTATTGAACGAAAGGAGATAGGGACTTGCAATGTTCAGGGTAGGTTGCACATCACAATAGGAGAGATAAGTTCGTTTTTGGGCATAATCGGTCGATCTGTTCCGGAGTTATACGTTATACCGACCTGGAATATTATTTCCTCGAGAATTCAAAAAATATAGACTTGATCGAATTGAAGCTTGGTAACTAGTTGTAGAATATCGACATAAAGGAGTGTGTAAAATTTTGTGAGAACCGTACCCCTAGAAAGTTTTTCAAAATTACGAAAAAAAAAATTGGTTCAAGCACTGACGTGAGGTCGGGAGCTTTTGCGCGTATGTTCTATTGTGCATTCTCCTGTATTGGACACTCTTAATCGAATTTACCATGGTGAATTATATTGTCCGTTCTCCTGTATTGGACACTCAAAAGCTCCTGACTTCACGTCAGTGCTTGTTTTGTTTGAAAAATGTTCAGTATCAAAAGATTCTGATTAAAAATATACTAGGGGTTGATTTTTCCACCCTCCATGATGAAATTTCGGAATTGGAAAATTGTCAAAAAGGTTTATTTAGTTAGAGTTAGCTGACTGCCAAAGTTTATTGTTTCAATTTGTTCCATGTAGATGATTTTCAATAATAACAAATCTTCCCCCCAATTTCAACGGGCAGTAACTTGGAGGGAAGGGTCTTAGAACAAAAAATTATATGAAACACGCCCCATCATATTTGCGGAAATATAACATCCTAAAATTTTTTACGACAATTTGGAAACATCGCGTATTTTCAAGGGAGGCGTAGTAGCATAAAGTTTAGAAATAACTGTTTTAAAATATATTCGCTAGGATATTGGAGGTTATAGGTTTGTAATATGGTTTTCATTTTGCCCAAATGTCTGTAACTTTCGAATTTTTTGACGAAAATGGTCTCAAACGATTTGGTTCGACTCCCCAATGAAGAATTCGAGATCAAATTTGATTATGTCCGGCCGGCCGCCCGGCCGTTGCCACGATAACTTGAGAACGGAAAGAGCTAGCGAATTGAAATTTTCCGGGTAGGTGGCGCATCCCAATACGACGGACAAGTTAATGGGCATAATCGGACCAATGGTTTCCGAGTAATAATTTTGTTTTCAACCAATATAAATCCGATCGAATTGAAACTTGGTGAATAATGTAGAATATAAACCTAAGCACGTTTGTGACATTCTGTGAATTCAAATAGGTATGGTTATTAGTTGTAGAATGCCAACGCGAAAATTCTTGCAAAATTCCGTGAGGATAGTATTTGTAGAAAATTTTTTAGAAATCATTGAAAATTAAAAAAAAATTCTATATATTAGTAACTATTCGTGCTGTAATTTTGCAAGAGCCTTTAGAACCTAACTCTACTGCCAAGTTTTAAGTTTTAACACGATCGGTTAAATATTGTTGGAGATTTGAGCAGCCTTGTGTGAGTTCAGTAGATGGGTGACCGTTGCCTCGATAACTTTCGAACGAAAGGAGATAGGGACTTGCAATTTTCAGGGTAGGTTGCGTATCCGAATGAGAGAGTTAAGTTCGTTTTTGGGCATAATCGGTCTAACGGTTTCCGAGTTATTTCCACCTGGAATATATTTCCTCGATAACTCAAAAAATAAAGATTTGATCTAATTGAAGCTTGGTAACTAGTAGTAGAAAATCAACATAAAGACGTGTTTAAAATTTTGTAAGAACCGTACCTCTAGAAAACTTGAAAAAAATGAGGAAAAAAAAATTGGTCAAGCACTGACGTGAAGTCAGGAGCTTTTGCGCGTATGTTCTCTTGTCCATTATCCTTTATTGGACACTCTTAATCGAATTTAACATGGTGAATTCTATTCTCTGTTCTGCTGTATTGCACACTCTTATTTAAAGATATACGAGTATATGCTGAGAAATTCATATGGAATGCAGACCTGTTGGAATGGTGCATATTATGTCACTGAGTTGAAAAAATCTTTCTTCAGCAATTCCACCTGCCTGCAAAAACGAGTACTTATTGATTAATCCTCCCTCTGACCGAAATATAATTTCTCGAAATTTCAAAACTACTCTCGTGACGCCTCGTCTCCCATTTAATTTCAAGCCGATCCACCCGCGAAGTGACCAAAGGTCACTAAACCGCCATCCCCTATCTCACCGGAAAGAACGGTCCAAACAATCGATGAAACGAAATGGTTTCTTAGCCAGTAAATTTCCGTGGAAAGTGGCGGAAGGAAGAGTCGTCGATTCATAAAAAAGCGGTCCGTGGACGGTGGACCGGCGTCGCTCCGTCACTCTCGGGAGGGGGCGACGTCGACTGGGAAAAGGTTTATATCGAGTCTATTTCCTATTCACACCCCGATGGGGACGGCTGTTCCGTTGCCGGGGGATGTCAACCGAGATTTGTCGACGGCATCACGCAACGACGATCAATTCGTCCGGTCCACGACACCCGCGTTTTATCTTCCCGGAACGATCGGATTATTCGGATCCGAGGTTCGGATATTCGACGGTTAGGCACTCGCCTACATGATGACATATGTCTATATTTCAGGGCTCGGAATTATATTCGAATAGTTCTAATATTCGACTATTCTAAATTCGGATTTTGTGTTAGGCAAAAAATTCGAAATTCGGAATTTTTAACGACTATTCTAAATTCGAATTTTTGCCTAACACAAAATTCGACCATTCGATCATTCGACTTTTCAAATATTCGACTATTCGATCATTCGACTTTTCGAATATCCTAGTATTCGAATTAGGGAATCCAATCCCGCAAATGCTGGATCCTGTTGAAATTCTGCGGGATCAACATTGCGGGATTTGCGGGACCCAATATTAAAATTCCGTATTCGACAATGAAAGGGCAAACGTACCAGAAAAAGAAAAAGTACTTTTTCGTCCGCTGTGGTCACTATGAATACGGCATGATACGATTCAATACAAACATAATTGCCTATAATAATAACTGTCAGTCACTGTGGTCACTATGAATATGGCATGATACTGTTCACTACAAACATAAATGTATATGAGAATAGGTAACTGTCATCTGCTATTAAGAATTTATTTAAGATGTCCGAAATTCATAAAAGTATGTAGTGGTTGACGAAAAGTTGAATTTCGGTTCCTCCTCGGATGGCAATTTGCAGGCCCGACCATAATAGATAGTTGTTGATCATTGGTACATACAAAACCTCATATGCTATTATAATTGCATAAGACCTCTTTGCGCGTATGTTCTGCAGAACATCGCGTTATCATTTTTCCCAAATTGTCTGTAATTTTCGATTTTCTGCCGAAAATGGTCTCAAACGATTGGGTTCGACTCTCCGATGAAGAATTTGAGGTCAAATTTGATTCTGTCCGCCCGGCCTTTGCAACGATAACTTGAGAACGAAAAGAGCTAGCGCATTGTAATTTTCAGGGTAGGTGGCGCATCCCAATGAGACGGACAAGTTCGTTAGTGGGCATAATCGGATCAATGGTTTCCGAGTAATAATTTTGTTTTCAACCAATACAAATCCGATCGAATTGAAACTTGGTGAATAGTTGTAGAATATAAACCTAAGCATGTTTGTGAAATTTCGTGAGAATCGTATTACTAGAAAATTGAAAACAAATTATGAAGAAGTATTTTTATATCACGATAAACTGAGAATTGAAA
This sequence comes from Halyzia sedecimguttata, assembly GCA_937662695.2. Lineage (NCBI taxonomy): Eukaryota > Metazoa > Arthropoda > Insecta > Coleoptera > Coccinellidae > Halyzia > Halyzia sedecimguttata. The sequence goes on from OW569415.2 coordinate 33,169,891, forward strand.
GAGATCGGCCAAACGGTTTTGGAGTTATACCCACCTGAAATTGGGTTGTTATTTCCTCAATAACTCGAAAAGTACAAAACCGATTAAATTTAAACATGGTTATTTCTTGTACAATGCCAACGCAAAATTCTTTCAAAATTTCGTGAGGATCGTATCACTAGAAAATGTTCAAGAAATCATTGAAAATTATTGAAAACAATTCTATATATCAGTAACTATTCGTCCGACAACGCTGAAATTTTGCGAGAGCCTTCAGAACCTAACTCTAGTGCCAATTTCTAAGTTTGAACACGATCGGATATATAATGTTATATTGTTGAAGATTCGAGCAGCCTTGTGTGAGTTCAGTAGATGGATGGATGACCGTTGCTTCGATAACTTTCGAACGAAATTAGATAGGGACTCGTAATTTTCAGGGTATGTTGGGTAACTGAATGGGAGAGTTAAGTTCGTTTACGGGCATAATCGGTCCAACTGTTTCGGAGTTATATCCACCTGGAATATTATTTCCTCGAAAACTAAAAAAATATAGAATCGATCGAATTGAAGCTTGGTAACTAGTTGTAGAATACCTGTATTATACAGTTATTATATAATACAGGAGAATGGTCAATAGCAAATACGCGCAAAAGCTCCTAACTTCACTTCAGTGCTTGAAGCAATTTTTATTAGCATGTTTAATAGTTTGAGTACAAAGAGTACCCATATATATTGTTAACAATCCCGCATTTTTGCGGATCCGCGGGATTGATAACTTTAATCCCGCGCGTTTGCGGGATTGAGATTTTGGTGCGGGATTGGATTCCCTAATTCGAATATTCTCACTAATATAAATTCCGAGTCTCACTTTGACTGGAAGATGGGAATGTAAGCGCAAGCAAGTGAATCGTTCAAACTTCAAATGTGGTACACCTCTCTTATCTTAACATCACTGTCATTATTATTCCCGGCTTTCGAAACACAGTATTTTTGAACAGGCTAGTTACTTGTCTTGGGCTCAGAATTATATTCGAATATTCTGAATTCTAATTTTGTGTTAGACAAAAAATTCGAATATTCGACTATTTGAATATTCGTATACTCGACTATTCGACTATTTGACTATTCGATTATTCGACTATTCGAATATTCGAATACCCGACTATTCGAATGTTTATAATTTAAAAATTTCGAGCCCTACTATGTTTTGGTATATTATTATTTGCAATAAATAATTTTTGGCGCATAATTTCATTTGTCTATTCATGCCTCACACCCGCTATATCTTTCCCTTCGAAAGTTATCGTGGCCTGCGTGTTGGCAAAATGATAGCCCGCCGTTGCCTAGAACATGCGCGCAAAAATTGAAGTCAATCTTGGACAGAACGCCCAGAACTTACATCATAAAATCACTTAACCGCTCAAAACATTGATCATTTAGTACAAAACGAAAAATGACGGATAATTGTGAATGGAAGCTTATATCGTTTTTTCCATCAACTTGCCAGGAAAGAGACAAATTTTCGCGCCCATATTCTGAGGAACAGCATGCTATCATTCTGCCCAAATGTCTGTAATATTCGAATTTTTGCGAAAAATGGTCTCAAACGATTAGATTCGACCCACTGCTGAAGAATTCGAGGTCAAATTCCATTCTGTCCGGCCATTGCCATGAAAATTGGAAAGAGATAGCGACTTGAAATTTTCCGGGTAGGTGGTTCGTCCAAATATGACGGATAAGTTCATCAATAGGCACAATCGGCTCAACAGTTTCTGAGTACTAATATTGCTATCAACCAATACAGAACCGAACAAATTGAAACTTGGTAACAAGTTGTAGATTACCGACACAAAGACGTACGAAATTTTATGATGATTGTATCACTAGAAAATTTTAAATGAATTGTAAACAATATTATGTATCTCACGGTAACTTGATAAAGGAATGACATAATGACATTCTAAAGTGGAATGCGACATTTGAGTTCGTTATTAATCGACAAAACGGTTTTGGACATATACCTATCTGAAATTTTGTTGTCATTTCCTCAATCACTCAAAAAAGACGAATCCGATCCATTTCAAACATGGTTATTAGTTGTAGAATGCCTAAGCGAAAATTTTTGAGAAATTTTGTGAGGATCGTGTCACTAGAACATTTTAAAAAATCATTGAAAAAAATTCTATATATCAGAAACTATTAGTCCGATATCGCTGAAATTTTGCAAGGGCCTTCAAGAGCTAACTTTCACCAAAATTCCAAATTTGACCACGATCGGATCTCTTCAGTAGTTCAGTAGCTGGATGCGTGACTGTTGTCACGATAACTTTCGAACGGAAAGAGATAGCGACTTGCAATTTTCAGGGTAGGTTGAGCATCCGAATGGGGCAGTGGAGATCGTTGTGGGGCATAATCGGTCAAACAGTTTCGTAGTTATACCCCTCTGGAATATTATTTTCTATATGACTCAAAAAATACAGATCCGATCGAATTGAAACTTGGTGAATAGTTTGTATAATACCGATATAAAGACGTATGTGAAATTTTGTGAGGATCGTATCGCTTGAAAATTTAAAACAAATTGTGGACAGATATTATGTATCTCACGATAACTTGAAAATGGAAAAAGATAGTGACTTGCAATTTTCAGGGCAGTTAGCACATTCAAATTCCTTAATTGGTATTGGTAATTGGTAATTGGTATAATTGGCCAAACGGTTCTGGAGTTATAGGTACACATCTTAAATTTAGTTGTTTTTTCCTCTCGAAATATACAAATCCGATCCAATTGAAACTAAGTTATTATTTGTAGAATACCGACGTGCTAATTTTAGCAACCAACAAAATCCCAGATATCTCGTTACTTGATAAACTGCCGTATTGACAAAGCATTGAATCTCCGGAAGTCCTAACTGAGGTCCTCAGTCAAGGATAAATTTGAATCGCAACCTCAGTTAACGTGAAAATTAACGTGAAACAGGCCTGTTTCACCACCGTTAAATACGTTAACTGAGGTTCGATTCAAATTTATACTTAACGGAAATTGAATGCTTCGTGAATACGGCGGAATATCTTCTAAGAAGCAACTATGCGATATAAGATATAATCGTGGAAACTCTTGACTGCCTTTGACAATGGAATAACCCAAGATGTCAAAAAACTGAACCATAGATTACTAAAATGCGATAGAATCCGCTCTTCGCCTGCACAGGATATTACGAGAACTACCGAACAGTTCAATACCAGACTAAAACAATCTTTTCTACCGACTGAACACGGGTGCCTCGAGGATAATATTTGAATTTTGGGAAGAGAAAAAAACGGCTGGAGCCATACCAGGCGATCACTGTAGTCGTTCGATTAGATTTGTTGAGTTTTTAGCTAGGACTAGAAATTCGCTCACAATAATAGCCTTGTGAGAGCGTGGTGCAAGATTCAACAGTTGTGCCAACTTAGGAACAAACAGAATTTCGGCAATGTCTTTGAGCCGGATTATAAAATGATCAATTCCGGATACTTTCAGTTCCACAAGTGATGACATCATGCGCTGAATCAGCGTGTATATCGGAATTCAACAGAAATATCAAAAATATCCATCGGGCTTAGTATATAAATCGAAACGAAATTCGACAAGTCCGCACATTAAGTCCGCTGAATAGACTCGCCACATCATTATATCATCTCTTTTCATAAAAGATCCAGTTTCTCAAAACATCCAACGCAGCAGCCGGAGGAGAGAGTTATTGAAGAACGTAACGGTGCTGGCGATAAATCAGATTTCAGCAAGTGATGCCAACACAACAATAATAAATAATATGAATGGGCCGCACAAAGGGGGTAACAGAGGTTCTAAAGCCAGAAGATGAGAGGGGGATGTCTTTAGGTCTTTGTGGAACACCCCGCGATTTCCCTACCATTCTATACACACTCCTGATTTCTTACCGTGGAGTGCTTCCTTCCTCCGCCCATAACAGGACCGGTTCAGGGTTCCCAACTATACGAGAAATATTTCTGGATTTGGATGTAGGAAAACCGGAATATGGGGTGTCTGATATTCCGTGACCAATGAGGATTTTGAATGAGAAAGGAAGATTTTTCTATTTCAACTGAAAATAATTGATGAATTCAAGCTTGAATAGTATCGAATTCGACTGTGAGAAAAAGTGGATAGGAATAATGCATAGAAATTAGAAGAGCTCAGGTGACGTCAGGACCTTCAGTGAGTTCGTTCATTAAATTATCAATACAGGGTGTCCCAAGTTCGAGTGCCTATTAGACGTTTCTGGAGAATTTTACATATTTGAAATCAGAAAATTGGGATTATGATATTGCTGGAAATTCTCTACAGAGCTGAAATATTTTCGAAGCCCAAGCACTTCCGGATATTGTAGTGGAAATAAATTTGGTGAAAAAATTTTTTTTTCAAGTTTTGCATTCATGGTATGATCAAGTATTCAATGCTAAATACGTTTCTGTTAAAACCAATGTATTCATTCGAATAGTTTCCAAAATATCGAAAAAAAAACCGGAATAAAAGTAAAATATGTTTAGTCAGTATTATGTTCATCATTCTTATTTTGAATATCCTAAGCGTAACGGACTTCACAACATCGAAGAGGATGAATGTGGAAATGTCATGCATCTTTTGAATTTCAGAATTATCGTCACAATGTGTTTCAAATTTTGTGTCGAAAAATGTGATCAAAAATTGGATATAACTTCTGTTTTTCAAATTAGAACCCTATTTTTTTATGATTGCGTTGGATTCTGCGGTATATATACATACATACATATCTATATTCTTTTGAACCTCGAGCATTACAATTTGTTTTTTATCTAACAATAAAGCATGTGTATGGAAAAAGTATTAGCAGAGGTTATTATGTAATGGTAGTGTTGTGATTTATGAAAATTGAAATTGTTAACAAAATACGCTGAAATATTAAAAAAAAAACACAGAAATGATTGAAGTTAGAAGCATAATCATTTTAGAAAATTATCATTATGTTTCACCGCAGAATCCAACGCAATCATAAAAAAATAGGGTTCTAATTTGAGAAACAGAAGTTATGGCCAATTTTTGAACACAATTTTCGACACAAAATTTGAAACACCCTATGATGATAATTCTGAAATTCAAAAGATGCATGACCTTTCCACATTCTTCCTCTTCGATGTTGTAAAAACGGTTCACGCTCAGGATGTTTAAATTAAGAATAATGAACATAATACTGACTAAACATATTTGACTTTTTTCCGGTTTTATGTCGATATTTTGAAAACTATTCGAATTAGTACAATCGTTTTAACAGCATTGAATACTTGATCTTACCAGGAATGCAAAATTTGAAAATAATTGTTTCATAAAATTTATTGTCACTCCCTGTATAACCGGAAATGCTTGGGCTTCTAAAATATTTTAACTCTGCAGAGAATTTCAAGCAATATCATAATCCTAATTTTCAGATTTCAAATATGTACAGTTCTCCAGAAACGTCTAATAGGTACTCGAACTTGGGACACCCTGTATATTTCAATGATTCATCTCACAGTATACTACTGAAATTTATAGTTATTATTAGACATATTTTAATCGAGCAAACGAAATTTCGAATGGGCGATTGAGCATTCAAAGAACGCAAACCTTAAGATTCTTGTACCAGTTCACAAACAGTTCAATTAGTTAAATTGCTATCACATATAGGAAGAAAATATAATCATCGGGAAAAATGATCTTAGATTGAGTATACATAAATATTATGGAGTCGATAGGCGAACGTCCGTAAACATTATGATAGTTTCACAGGAATAGGACTGTAGCAATGAAACACCAATTTGAGCTAAGCCAACGTTTCGTCCATATATTCAGACTTTATCAAGGCTACAGAGAAAATTAGACAGACCAGGTATAAGTTAACAGCACACAAAATATGTATAAATAAAATGGTGGACAATTCTTTATAATCTTACCAAGTTCATTAGGTCGAAAACATCTTATAAACATCTTCATAGGCAGTAATTAACACTTTGTCAACAAAATTGGACATATAGAAACAACGGAACAATGGAAAGTTGTTATTTTTTTTTACCGTAATAACACCTTTCCTTCGTTCTGTTGTTTCTATGTCCAATTTTGTAGACAAACTGTTAATTACTGCCTTTGAACATCTTTTGGCTTCGACCTAAAGAACTTGGTAAGATTATAAAGAATTGTCCACCATTTTATTTATACATATTTTGTGTGCTGTTAACGTATACCTGGTTTGTCTTATTTTCTCTGTAGCCTTGATAAAGTCTGAATATATGGACGAAAGGTTGGCTTACCTCAAATTGGTCTTTAATTGCTACAGCCCTCTTCCTGTGAAACTATCGTAATAAATATTATGATTCAAATTTCGGCTTCTAAAGCAGAGTGTGTGATTTTTGAATTGAGAAGATCTATGGAAACAAGAAAATAATAATTAGCAGTGATTAATTAAATATACTAATAATAGAGAAAAGTCAAATAATTTCAATAGAATTCCAAGCGGGAATGGACTTTGAATTTAGAATAAGAATCCTCAAAAGAGTTTGAGAGTCTCAATCATTAGTAATAATAATAATTGGTAACAATGAAATTGAATTAAGAATTATAGCTACATACATTTTTTAAGTCTTTAGGATATACATTAATGTTTACTATAGATTCCTCCCAACAAATAAAATACTTTTTTCATTAGCCACTTTACCAGATTCGGCTCAGGTAAAAAGTTACAATCGTTTAAAGATTTCACAATGTGCTGATACACTCACTTGTTGAAAACAAAGTGAATTGTCACTTCGTTTCCATCCTTAACCCTAATGATCGGTATTTATAAAATAACAGAAAAGCTGTACCATCTGATGCTTGAAATTCATTGTAAATTGTTTGAGAAAACTTATTTACTCACTCAATTTCTACGATTTGGTTTTGATGCAGTATTTGTAATATTCCACTACAAATTCTTCACTATGAAAACACTGAATACCCTCTTGATTCAATATCCGGCAACTATGCACTTTAGTACATTCAGTTTCCACTTCAACATTCTACACAATTTCATCATTGCCCATTCTCACGGTGAAAATTCCTTGTCTGTTGCCCAGAGCAAAATCGAAAACTGACCCCCATTTCTTGGTATCCTAAGCTGATCCATTCAATATTTGGTACTTCAAATTGACTCATTCGGCACAAGAACCTGTATTCTTCGTGCGATTGGTGGTCAGTATAATAATATGGTTGCAGATGTAATAAATAAGTAACTTCCTTAAGTTAATATCTATGTGAAATACTCACTTCAATACTGCAGCTAACGAATGCCACAATGTTTTGATTTTATTTTTTATTTCCAAATCCTTCACACATTAATTACACTTCAATATAATATATTTTAATCTTTATTTTACAAACAACGTAATTCTGACTGAACTTAAAATTAATAGCAAGTGTCAAAGTGACATCTCCAGTTATATGAGATCTGAGAATAGACGATGTTCTAATAACTGGCTCTGCGCATCCGCTATTTCATACTAAAATAGAAAACATATAAACTGTACCATAATTGCAGTGCGTCCCATGGGGTTCGATTACGACTCGAAATCATCCAGGTACCCACTTAAAAACACACACATAAATTTCATCAAAATCAGTCTTGTCGTTCAGGAGGAGTTCAACCACATACACACTTACAGTTTGATTTTATACATTAAGGTGAAGCTGTATTATCTGGTACTTGAAATCCAATGAAAATTGTTTGAGAAAACTTATGTACTCATTCAATTGTTATGATTCTGTACTTTTTATTTTACATCTGATTTTCATTCACCATTCAATTGTTTTCAATATAAGATCATTTACAATTTGATCATTGCCCATTTTCATTATGAAAATTCCATAAAAATTTTAATTTCCAAGAAAATTTCGAATTGAATGTGAGACCAACTCACAGAATAATAATAATTAGTAGGTAACGATCGAGGAAACTCTATGTGAGGTCAAATTGCGCATTTTCCAACACAATTCCTGAAGGAATATCATCGAATTTCCCAACTATCTAGCCGATAAAGTCTCTCAACCGCAATACCAGAAACTTCTCACCCTTATTGTGCGATATTTGAGGCGTTCTGTTCGAAAATTTCCTATAAATATAAGATCAGCTATATCGTCCCTGAAAAAGAAAGCTCGTAAATCACGAAAATCAGTCTTTCGAGAATACAAAAGCCCTTTATTCGTATCTTGACAAATGGAATCTGTTAGTGAGAGGTGAGCACTTTTCCGTTTTTATATATATCGCCCAGATCACGCATGAAGAAATCTGCCTTGATGGAAGACCAGCGAGGTTGTAAGAGGGTGAAAAGTTGTCGAAGGTTGCCATCACTGCGAATGCAGGCCGTCCACACCTCCTGACGTGCGATCGTGAAAGTAGGAATAGTTACTGATGGATGAGCTTTCACTTTTATTCCTGGTGTTTTTCATTTTTACTTTCGATGAGGGAAGATAATTCATGGTCGTTATACGGCCTTTTTACACCTTTCCAAGTTCAATTTCGGACAAAAGGAAGACCAATTTCGGGAAAAGTAAAACCTATTTCGGAAAAAGTGAAACCCAATTCGAAAATGGTAAAGCAAATTTCGTAAAAAGTTAATGGAATTTCGAACACATTATTTTGTGTCCATCAGACTCATTTTCGATATGTTAGTGATCAATATCTTCTTTCTTATGATTTTTACTCGTACATTAAGTTATTTAAGGACGAGTAAACTCCAGGAAATAGTTATCTTCCCATCTTAAGCGAAAGTTGAACTTTCCCGCATGAGATTGCCATTGGAGTTCGGGCAAGCAATCGTGTGCGAGAATATCTAGTATATTCTAAAATAAGTTGCAGAATGGGCTCCTATTCAAACACGAATGCGAAAACGAGCGAGTTTTCGAACGCACGAGTGTTGGAATTGCCTTCTGCAACGAGTATTAGACGATATTTTCTCTATTTCAGAGAAATTTTGTGAAATACTGTTGAAATTTAAAGAAAAACTCGGATTATACATCCTAGTGACTTTTGTATTGTAACACCAAAGTAACACTTTTCCGCGTCGTGCGGAAAAAATATTTTGCTGCACGGAAACGTCAAACTGATCAAAATTGTTGTTGATAGGGGAAATTTTCATGAATATTTCAGAAACGGATGATTATTTTATTCAATTTGAGACCCTTGCAAGTATTTGAGCACAAATTCCACTGAAAAAGGTATTCGTTAAAGCTTCAGATGCGATACGGAATATCACACAGATATAAATTGAAAAGAAGTGATGCAAAAACTGATCCTTTTGGGAGACCGTTACTCAAATTTAAGAAATTACGACAATTATTATCAACAAAAATTGGTTCAAGCCCTGTGGACAGGAGCTTTGGCGCTGTTTTTCAAACTTTGACAAATTATATCTCCGAAAGTATTGGTTTCTTAGAGTTGGGAATGATATCAACAGAATCTTATGATAGAACTGCATCATAGAATTAAATAAGAATCCATCGATATCATTCCCAACTCGGAGAAACCAATACTTTCGGAGTTATGATTTGTCAAAGTTTGAACAAGAGCGCCAAAGCTCCGGTCCACAGGGCTTTCCCACTTTTTCAATTTGACTTCTGTGCGTCAATTCTCAAGAATTTTCGTAATTAAATTCAAAACGTAGGTCTATGACTCATCTCATGTTGGATTTATATACATCAGGAAATTATAATTAGAGTAGGTACTCGTATTCTATGAAATCATATAGAATCGAGAATAATTATTGAAATTTTGAGAAATCATATCTCCGAAAGTATTAGTTTGTTAGAGTTCAGAATTACATCAATGGATTCTCATGATGAAACTGCATCTTAAAAAAAAATTTGATTTGAAATTTGTAATGTAAAAAAATTTTTTTTTTCTGTTAGTCCGAAACCACCAGGCCGATTTTACCCAATAACGAACTTAGCCGAGATATTTATCTCCTAAACCTACTCTGAAAATTTCAACTGTCTAGCTCATTTCGTTGGAGAGTTATCGTGTTAACGGACGGACGGACGGCCGGCCGGACAGATTCAATTTTGACCATGGAATCTTGATCAGTAAGTCAAACCAAATCGTTTGAGACCATATTCAGCCGAAAATTCCAAAATTACAGACATTTGGGCAAATTGATAAGCACTCTGCTCCGAGGAACAAGAGCGCCAAAAACTAGAAACTTTTCATCTGACAGCATATTTTCACAGATATTCGAACGGAATGGTACCTATACCAACATAGTAAGAGCGCGTAAAAACTCTTCTGTATCTGTACCGGACCAGCGAAGCAAAATGCCTAAAAATCAAATCGTGATGAAGAATGCTCATATATTATGTTCTCGAAATTACGCTCGATATTCATTCCCAGAGCAAAATTTCCATCTCCAGATCCAGTGTGTGTTCAACCTCTTCAGGGATTGTCCTTGTTGCTTCAGTCTACTATTCCTGTCCCGTTGGCAATTATAATATATTCCATTTTATGTAGATGCCCTGTTCACCGTGGAAATCAGTTTTCTGGGCAAATATTTACCCTATTTCCCAAGTAAACGTCAAAAATCGATAGGAAACTACGGAGCTATGGGATGTGGATTGTTACCATTTACTCCGACGATAAATGGCATGAGCAGAGGGGCTAACCGTTTATGGACGGAAATTGTTGGAAAATATCCTGGAAAATTTTCAAAAGATTTAAATTCGGATTCAAAATATGCCGGTTCGCTCTATTTGCATCTACATTTACTCATTTATTTGGGTACGCATGTATATATTTATATAATGGTTTGAGTTGTGTGTGAACAGGTTATAAACACTACACGAGGACCTACACTACAAATTTTGTCGTCTGACGAAGTGTTATTGAGTAACGCTTCGCCTAAGAAGATGAAAACATCGTTTCCGAAACATATATCAAACGACAAAATTTGTAGTGAACAAGAGTTATGTTACTATTGTAGTGTTCATAATCAGTTCACAGTGAACTCAAACTACAATATCTCTACTTAAATATGGGCTGACGTTACCCTTAGGCCGGCCTTATACGTATCTGAATTCATATTCTTAAATTCATAATCTGAATTCTAGAAGCTTGCAAAATCTATAAATTAGTACTCTGATAAAATTGGTTCAAGCACTGACGTGAAGTCAGAAGCTTTTGCGCGTATGTTCTATTGTCCATTCTTCTGTATTGGACACCCTTAATCGAATTTACCATGGTTAATTATGTTGTCCATTCTCCTGTATTGGACACTGAATTCGAATTTACCATGGTAAATTCGAATTAAGAGTGTCTTAATGTCTTAATCGAATTTACCATGGTAAATTCGATTAAGGGTGTCCAATAAAGAAGAATGGACAATAGAACATACGCGCAAAAGCTTCTGACTTCACGTCAGTGCTTGAACCATTTTTTTTTATGTGATTTTTTTGAAATTTTCTAGGGGTACGGTTCTTAAAATTTTTTTTCATCATTTTTTTCAAATATTCTAGGGGTACGGTTCCTACAAAAATTTTTTACACGTCTTTATGATGATTTTCTAGTACTGGTTACCAAGCTTCAATTCGATCGAATATTTATATTTTGAGTTATCATGGAAATAATATTCCATGTGAGTATAACTCGGAAACTGTTCAACCGATTATGCCCAAAAACGAACTTAACTCTCCCTTTCCGATATGCAACCTACCTTAAACATTGCAAGTCCCTATCTCCTTTCGTTCGAAAGTTATCGAGGAACGGTCACCCATCTACTGAACTCACACAAGAATGCTCGAATCTCCAACAATATTTAACCGATCGTGTTAAAACTTGAAACTTGGCAGTACAGTTAGGTTATGAAGGCTCTTGCAAAATTTCAGCAATTTCAAACGAATAGTTACTGATATATAGAATTTTTTTTTTCAATTTTCAATGATTTTTTAAAATTTTCTACAAATACTATCCTCACGAAATTTTGCAAGAATTTTTGCGTTGGCATTCTACAACTAATAACCATGTTTGAATTCAATCGGTTCAGTATTTTTCGAGTTAATGAGCAACAAAAAACAACCAAATTTCAGATGGCTATAACTCTAAAACCGTTTGGCCGATTATGCTCATAAACAAACTGAAATGTCGCGTTCTGATGCACATCCTAACCTGAAATCTTCAAGCCGCTATCTCTTTCCATTCTCAAGTTATCGCGACAACAAAAATATTTTTTAATAATTTTCTAGCCATACGATTCGCACAAGATTTCACAAACGTGCTTAGGTTCATATTCTACAACTACTCACCAAGTTTCAATTTGATCGGATTTATATTGGTTGAAAACAAAATTATTACTCGGAAACCACTGGGCCGACTATGCCCATTAACGAACTTGTCTGTCGTATTGGGATGCGCCACCCACCCTGAAAATTTCAAGTCGCTAGCTCTTTTCGTTCTCAAGTTATCGTGGCAACGGCCGGACGGCTGGCCGGACAGAATCAAATTTGACCTCGAATTCTTCATTGGGGAGTCGAGCTAAATCGTTTGAGAAGTTTCGTCAAAAAATTCGAAAGTTACAGACATTTGGGCAAAACTATAACGCGATGTTCCCCAGAACATACGCGCAAAAATCAGAATGTGTGAGGAGAATAGTGAATTAGTATGCAATTCGGTGCTTTCGGAATTAATAATATGAATTAAGAGTATGAATTCAGAGAGACATTCCGGCTGTATAAGGCCGGCCTAAGTCATAAACAGATTAGTGAGAACAAGGAGTGGTTAGGTCATTATTGAGTGAAACATCTCTTCTTCCTTACATTTTGATTACTTTAAGGGTTCCTAGATACGATGTCAAATGGTTTCTCTGGGTTTTCTCCCCCAAATTCTGCAAAATATCTATAACATAAAAAAAATATTATTTTATGAATTGCTTCTGCGTAAAAAACACAAGATATTTGTCAGAAGCAATATATCGAACAATGTTGCCTAACAAACAACATCAACAATGAAACAACTATTTCGTAACGTTTCGGAGTCATTCCGCCGTATTCACAAAGCATTCAATCTCCGTTAAGTCCTAGCTGATGAGGTCCTCAGTTAAGGATAAATTTGAATCGCAACCTCAGTTTACGAAAATTAACGTGAAACAGGCCTGTTTCCCCACCGTTAAATACATTAACTGAGGTTGCGATTCAACTTTATCCTTAACTGAGGACCTCAGTTAGGACTCAACGGAGATTGAATGCTTTGTGAATACGGCTGTATATCAGACTCCTTCGTCAGACACTTAACGAAAACTAATCATTATTTTTTGTTGATACCTATTCTGAAATTCGAGAATTGTTCATAATGAGTCCACCAGTAACAATTATCGAATTTCAGAATAGCCAGAAAGAAACCATTTAACTACAATGGTTATTGAAGGAATAACGAAAAAAAATTAGAGAATTCAACACTTTAATTATGGGTCATTTTTATCTTGCATTGGAGCATTTTATCGGCTATTAAAGATATTCTATGAAAATTGGTTCAAACACTGACGTGAAGTCAGGAGCTTCTGCGGGCATTTTCTATTGTCAATTCTCCTGTAATATTATTAAGAGTGTCCAATGCAGGAGAATGGACAATAGAACATGCGCGCAAAAGCTCCTGACTTCACGTCAGTGCTTGAACCAATTTCTTCAAAATTTTCTAGGGGTACGGTTCTCACAAAATTTTACACACGTCTTTATGTCGATATTCTATACAACATAACCGTTGAACCGGATATGCCCAAAATCGAACTTAACTCTCCCATTCGGATGCGCAACCTACCCTGAAAAGTCTCTATCCCCTTTCGTTTGAAAGTTATCGAGGCAACGGTCACCCATCCAGCTAATGAACTCACACAAGGCTGCTCGGATCTCCAACAATATAGATCCGAACGTGTTCAAACTTGGAAGAGTTAGATTTTAAAAGCTCTGGCAAAATTTCAGCGATGTCGAACGAATAGTTTCTGATATATAGAATTTTTATCAATGATTTTTCAAAAATTTTCTAGTGATACGATCCTCACGAAATTTCGCAAAAATTTTTGCGTTGGTATTCTACAACTGACAAGGGCGTAGCCAGGAATTAATTTCGGGGGGGGTTTTGAAATAGGAATTAATTTCGGGGGGGGTTTTGGGGGTGTAAGGGTCACTTTCTGCAGCAAAAATTTTTTTTTAAGAGAAAAAATAACATTTCGGGGGGGGTTTGAACCCCCAAAAAGCCCCCCCTGGCTACGCCCTACACAACTGATAACCATGTTTGAATTGGATCGGTTTTGTATTTTTCGAGTTATTGTGGAAATAAAAACCAAATTTCAGATGGGTATAACTCCAAAATCGTTTGGCCGATTATGCCTATAACTCAAATGTCGCAATCAGATGCACAACCTAACCTGAATATTTCAAGTCGCTATCTCTTTCCGTTCTCAGGTTATCGTGACATAAATAATATTTTCGAATAATTTTTTTTTAATTTTCTAGTGATACGATTCTCACAAAATTTCACAAACGTCCTTAGGTTTATATTCTACAACTACTCACCAAGTTTCAATTCGATCAGATTTGTATTGGTTGAAAACAAAATTATTACTAGGAAACCATTGGGCTGATTATGCCCATTAACGAGCTTGTCCGTCATATTGGGATGCGCCATTGACCTGAAAATTTCGAGTCGCTATCTCTTTCCGTTCTTAAGTTATCGTGCTAAAGCCGGACAGAATCAAATTTGATCTCGAATTCTTCATCAGGGAGTCGAACCCAATTGTTTGAGACCATTTTCGGCCTAAAATTCGAAAATTACAGACATTTTGGAAAAATGATCACACAATGTTTCCCAGAACATACAGGCAAAAAGTGGACCAAGAGATTTAATTCGATAAAATCCAACAGAGATTCGCACAGATTTAACGTTCATCAGTAATCAAAGTCTTAAAAATCCACAAAAAATAAACACTCCTTTTCAGAATTATAAATATTATGTCAAATTAATCTCTTGCTATTTATTCGCCGCAAATAATGCTTCGTTTACACTAGAATAAATCCATACTGGATAAAATCCAGTCGTACTAAATCCTGACTTCGATTCACAAATGAAATGGAATTATTACGTTCATTATTATAGCTACCCGAGACCATATGTCAGAACCATGAATTATATATTGTTGCTGTTATTCAAATCATTTTATTACCTGACGGAAATTGGAGCAATGTAGTCGTGAAACATGAGGAACGTAGTAAATGTTCGATATAAAATTACGGTATGTACACTTCGCAAATCGTAAATGCCGTGTAGAACTAGACTTTCTGCTAGGTTTAACCGGTTACCATTAAGTTTTGTCTGAGCTGAAAGATGATACACGGTTAATAGATTTCAATTGTGCGGTTGTTGCGTTGCTACAGAGCGGCTAGGAAATTGTATATAATTTACGAAGGTTGAGAAGGGACAGTTACAGCCCAGAGCGCCATGTTTAAAATAATTAACGAAGCAATGACGTGGCGTCAAGAGCTTCAGCATCCTCACATCGACACATCTAACGAAGACTGCAGTAACAATTTCTGGTCCTTTTCAGTTACATACACCAAACACTATTTAAGGGTAAAAACATCCCTCAAAGAGTATTGTATCTAAAAAAGAAAATATGCTGCAACCAATATTTAACAAACAGGGTGAGTACATTATTTTCAACCATAGATTCCTCTCATCAAATAAAACACTTTCTTCATTTACCATTTTTCCAAATGCGGTACAGGGAAAAAGATACAGGCTGTTGAAATTTGAAAAAAAATCAATTTTCCTTTTGTAGGTTTTGACATGGTTATTCAGAATGAAATGAATTTTGCTGTGAAGATTTCCGTAACTATGACACATAATCTCCATTAAACAGTTTTTCCTAATTCTATTGTTTTACTCGTTATACACTCATGAATTCATAAAACTATGAGAAATTATAACAATAAAAGCAGATGAAGGTTATAACGAGTCATTTCAAGAAATTGAGACTGAGATTATTCTTCATCATTTCTCCAAAAACGTACCGTTTTCGAGATATTCTTCATTGAATGTCATAAAATATGATCGAAATTCCAGAAATTTAATGCTTTTATCAATCCGGACTTGGACTAGAATAACAGATGATCTGTGCTCGAATAAAGACATAGACTGACTGTTGAGCAGAAAGTTGACACTTATAGAAAGGGGTATAGCTAGTAACCTCCTTATCTTGTTGATATTACCATCTTAAACGGGATTAGTTAATAAGGTATAACTTAAGAATATCTAGTGATTATTCAAACAACTTGAATCGCAGAGTAGTTATCTTTTGGGAAATAGATGAATAGGCTTACCGTGATCTGTTTTAATCTTTGAATTTTCTCTGTATCTATAATATCTATAATAGTGAATATGAAACGTATTTATTCCTATTGTTAAAAGTGTTAAATATCAATTATAAGTATCATTTCACATATTCATTCCAATTATTTTTGACAATATAAACATGAATGAACGAACGCTAACCTCACAGAACGATAAATTCTGGTAGATTTCGAGTTTTTGTTATTATCAAGTCAGTATCTTTGAGGAATATGGATGAATTCTTCGATTGATATATTATGTGGCTAACCTAATATTCTAATCAAGGGCCAGGGGGGGGGGTTTGGAGGTTCAAACCCTCCCCCCCCCCCGAAATGTTATTTTTTTCATAAAAACAAAATAAAATTTGCTACAAAAAGCGACCCTTGCACCCCCAAAATTTCAAACCCCCCCGAAATTCATTTCTAATTGAGAACACATTGAGAACACATGATTTGTCAAAGTTTGAACAAGAGCGTCAGTTTTCAAGAATTTTCGTTATTAAATTCAAAACGTAGGTCTATGAATCATCTCATGTTGGATTTACATACATCAGCAAATTATAATTGGATTGTTCTATGAAATCATACAGAATTATTGAGAATAATTATTTAATTTTCGAAAAATCATATCTCCGAAAGTATTAGTTTTAGTTGGAGTATTAGTTAGAGTTGAGAATGGTATCAATGGATTCTTATAATAAAACTGTATCTTAAAAAAATTTTATTTAAAATTTATAACATAGAAAAATTTTTTTTTTGTTACTCCGAAACCACCTGGTCGATTTTGCCCAATAACGAACTTAACCGAGATATTTATCTCCCAAACCTACTCTGAAAATGTCAACTATCTAGCTCATTCCGTTCGAGAATTATCGTGTTAACGGCAGGACGGACGGCCGGACAGAATCGATTTTGACCATGGATTCTTGATCAGTCAGTCGAACCAAATCGTTTAAGACCATTTTCAGGCAAAAATTCGAAAATTACAAACATTTGGGCAAATTGATAAGCACTCTGTTCCGAGGAACAAGAGTGCCAAAAATTGTTACCTTTTTATTAAAACTCCACGTATTTATTTGACATTACCGGGATCCGGGCAGCATTCCAAGGTGATCCCCTTTTAATCTTCACAGTTAATACGATGTGAAATGACATCAAAAGATCGGGCGTTCGAAAATTTCAGGCTGAATTCCGCCGTCATAGAAATGAGTACATTGGTTGGAACGAGCTGTAATGAATTCAAATCATTCAGATATATTGTAAACACGCCGGCATAATAGGTCGGTCGTTTACAAAGGGCTACCGGCAAGTCGGCACCAATACAACTTATATTGGCCCAACCGTGGTGCCTACTGGGATCAGAGAGATGCGTGTTGTCCTGGGTTGGGACAATTACACCAAGGCTACATCGGGAAAGCTGAATGAAGGGTGTAGGGAGGTAACAAGGAAAGTCGTCACATTTTATTTGGTTCGAGAAAATTTGTAACTTACCTAACATTTGCGACTACATAATATCAGCTCTAAACCGAGGCATCAATCCAATCATGTCTATTTTAATTTCCTAAAACAAAAGTATAGGTGTTCTTTAGCTGCATCTTTCCTATATGAATGTGGTTTATCAAAGTGGCAGTTGTTTGCCATTTCAATCATGAATAGATTAACACTACTAACCCAAGGGAATTCATTTTCAAAATTAAAATTCATATCAGAAAAATTATGTAATGAACATTTTTGTCCCCAAAAACCCAAGAGTTGAACATTTAGAAACTGTCACATAGAACATTCGAAAGCTGGTCGCTACACACGGTGCCACGTGATGTCTCCGAGGTTTTTCGGAAATTATTATGCATAAAATCTGAAACAATAATGTGGCGAAGCCCTGTGGACAGGAGCTTTGGCACTCTTGTTTAAACTTTGACGAATCATATCTCCGAAAGTATTGGTTTCTCATAATTTGGAATGATATCAGTGGATTTTTATGATAGAACTGGATCATAAATTAAATTTAAAAAGAACATGAGTGCCAAAAGTTATTAATCCAAAATCACCAGACCGATTCTACCCAATAATTAACATACCCGTGATATTCATTTCTCAAATTTACTCTGAAAATTATATTATATCAATTGAAACTTAGCTAATATTCCAGTTTTGTTTTTACAGGAGATATTCTGAACCCAATTTGATTAACTTACCAAAGTATATATTTCCATCATCATATGAATTATCCAAGGGCATATTATCACCCAAAAATTATAACATCCCATAATCATAATTCTACGTCTCTAAGGTTATTTCATGGTCATTTGGATTGAATAATACTTTGTTTTCTAGAACAGGACGTACATATTTTCTATCATGAGTAACGAATTCTAAGTAGAACCTTAAATAAATATGACATGTCTCGTCAGATAAGATGACATGTATGAAGACAGATCATTCACATATGTATTCGTAGATACAAATACGGACGTTAATTTTCGATTACAGCATTCTGTAAAATCATAGAAATAAGATTTATCATTGAAATTTTGAAAAATCATAACTCCGGAAGTATTAGCTTAATAGAGTTGAAAAAGATATCAATGGATTCTTAGGATGACAATTTTAAAAAAATTAAATTTGAAATTTTTAATGTAAAAAAATTGGAGATATTTATCTCACAAACCTACTGAAATGTTCAACTTTCTAGCTCATTCCGTTCGAGAGTTATCGTGTTAACGGACGGACGGCCGGCTGGACAAAAACAATTTTGACCACGGATTCTTCATCAGTAAGTCGAACCAAAACTTTTGAGAGCATTTTCAGCCAGAAATTCGAAAATTACAGATATTTGGGCAAATTGATAAGCACTCTGTTCCGAGGAGCAAGAGCGCCAAAAACAAATAAAAACTCAAATATAATAAATTTACGGAGTATCAATTGACAACCTATGGTTCCAACAAGATGGTGCTACGTGCCTACGATGCTTTGAAGGTATCATTTGGTCAAGAAATGATCCTGTCAATTGGCCTCCTAGATCATGCGATTTGAGCTGCCTGATAAGTTTTTGAGCGCATGTTCTAAGGTTATGCGTGCTATAATTTTGCTTCGACGCCGGCCGGCCGTCCAATTGCTTTCGAACGGAAAGAGATGGCCATGCACTTGCAATTTTCAGGGTAAGTTGCACAGCTGAATGCGACAGTTGAGTTCGGTAATACAGATCCGATCGAAATGAAATCTAGCAACTACTTGAACCCAACAGACCAATTTTACCCAATAACGAACTTATCCGTGATATCCATTCCTCAAATCTACTATGGAAATTATATATTACATTAATTGAAACTTAGCCAATATTCCAGTTTTGTTCATTTCTATACCTACTGGAAATATTCTGAACCTAATTTACCTACCAAAGTATATATTCCCATCATCATATGGATTATCCACGGGCATTATATTATCATCGTAAAGGTATAATATCAGAGCATCCCCTCAATTCTACGATAGCTGAGGTTATTTCATTGGTCATTTTGCATTAAATCATACTTTGTTGTCTATAACAGGAGGGGTATTTCATATCAAGAATAACGAACCAGAAATAAATTTGAAATGTCACTTAAAGCAAAATAAGATGACATGAATGAACACAGATCATATAATAATTCATAGATAGAATAATTAAGTACAGCATTCTTTCAAAACCGAAGTACGATTTATGTTTGAAATTTTGAAAAATCATATCTCCGAAAGTATTAGCTCGCTAGAGTTGAAAATGATATTGATAGATTCTTATGATGAAACTTCATCTTAAAAAAAACTGTAATTTGAAATTTGTAAAAAGATTTTTTTTTTTTTTCGTTACTCCGAAACCATTATGCCGATTCTGCCCAATAACGAACTTTACCGAGATATTCATCTCCTAAACCTACTCTGAAAATTTCAACTGCCTCGCTCAATCCGTTCGAGAGTTATCTTGTTAACGGAGGGCCGGCTGGACCGGCCGGCCGGACAGAATCGATTTTGACCACGAATTCTTGATCAGTGAGTCAAACCAAATCGTTCAAGACCATTTTCATCAAAAAATTCGTAAATTACAGACATTTGGGCAAATTGATAAGCACTCTGTTCCGAGGAACAAGAAGGCCAAAAAGACGACAGCTTGAAGTTTCATACGGTATTTCTAGAGGGAATAGCCAAAAAAACATGCGTGAAAAAGTTCTTAATTTCACTTAAGTGCTTTTAAACAATTTTATTGTTTGAAATTCAATTTTGTATAAGAATCCAAAATATTGCACAAGAGTTATGAATCACCCTGTATATTCTTAAGGGAATTACAGATGAAGTAAATAAAATTTATTTTAAGATATGTTTGTCATGTTCTAAATTACAAATAAAAGTTCTGTTCTGTCATTGAATAAAAGGAGTCGCAAATAAAATACGTCTTCAGCCGTGGTGGAAAGGCCTGTTTCGGTGATGGAATATTCAATAACATAGCTTCAACAGAGGACACCCCTATACAAAACCGAACTACTTCAAACAACTGCTTACAATCGGTCAACAAACGTGAAAGTTACAATTTGTTTCGGTTTTTTCGGTGCTGACGAGGGTATTCAACATTTCAATATTCTCTTGTCCACGAGCGCGCCTTTGTTCGTGCGCGGTGTGTATACGTCCTCCCCAACACGGTTTTCCATTGTTTCAACGCAGTTTCCCTGTCTTTTATTTTTTATTATTTACTCACATACTTAATATACCTTTGTAATATTTTGGAGTTTACATTTTGATATAAATGTAGAGTTCGCAAGGAAATTCATCCAACAAAAATCGAGCATTTCCCTGGGATGATCCTCCAATCGTTTTAGTCCGACTTATCCATTTCAAGGGGTGAAATTGTCAAGAATTTGAAATGAGGTTTTTAAATACTTAAACACAAAATATATTTCAATATCATCAAAAATAATAATAATATGTAGTAATGAAAAATGGCGTTACCGTTGTTAATAAATCAACAAGTCCGGAGCGTTCCCGGCAATAGGGTCTTCATAATGGCTTCGTATAATTAATATACTTATGCATATATTTCACAAGTCAAATAAGGCATTATGAAGACCCTATTGGTAGAAACGCTCTGGACTTATTGATTTATTAACAACGGTATCGCCATTGTTCATTATTATTTTTGAAAACGCTAAACAGCGTTCATGGCCATAAGAAGATACTGTCTCGGCTCTGCGGGGCTCGTTTCTTCATTAAAATCGAGCGAATGGTGGCATATGATTTCACGCTTCAAATTTTCACTGGTGGGGAGAGGCTGAATTCCTTTTTTGTGTCATAGGTGTCGTGGGTATTTATGTATAACTGCTCATGCTGGCTCTGAGAGGCTTAACACGGTTCAGTTTAGTTGAATTTGATGGGAAGCTACAGAGTACTGATGAAGGCCAAGAAGCCAGAAACACGTCTGCTCTTGCTTCTCGACAAATCGATGAAATCCCCTGGAGTTTATTTGACTTGTGAAATATATGCATAAGTATATTAATTATACGAGGCCATTATGAAGACCTTATTGGCAGGAACGCTCTGGACTTGTTGATTTAATAATATGTAGAATGGGATTTAGGAATCTTGTAGAGACACATTTGAAAAGAATTGTATCTTCAGTGTATGCTCTGTAATTTTCATAGAACAATTATAGGAATTGGTTTGATTGTGAGAACGTTCTAAGGTGAGAACCACAGATTACCAGATAGTGCAATCGACAGTTGGCGGGAAGCACGTAGGTTTGACCTTCAGATTTACTACCCATGAAGACGTAGTAAAATGACAGAGAGAAATGAACTACGTTCTCGCTCTTTAAACAAACTCTAACCTCAACTTCACAAATCACTAATAATCATATTCCTTTTATTTCTTCCACATACGCCACAAACTGCATCTTAAACGTCTTCATTACACTTTATAAAATTCATTAAATTAATCCCACTTGAGTTACAAATTTTTGTACATAAGCTGAGTATTTTAGCTAACCTTTCCGTTTGTTGTTATAAATTTATGAATGAACGTCGTTCTGCCTCTACCATAGTTGCGATTGGCCGAGAGGTCACGTGATCATATATCTGCGATTTTATTGGCACCCCCAAATAGTTAGGAGCTAGGAACTATTTGGGGGTGCCGAGAATTCCATGGTCAACATTACGCGTCAGCAGAGTTCATTCATAAATACTGGGAGTGGCGTATCTGGTTAATCTGTGGTGAGAACCATCAACCTCTATGTATGTGTTATAAGGTTGATATAATGAGATAAAAAACTCCCGGAATTGAAATTCGTAAAATAATTAATAATATACAAAATTATTCACGTTTCACATAATTTCATTGAATGATCTACTTGAATTCAGTAGATATACCATTCATCAAATTTATTATTTCGATAGAAATGAAAAATATGTGGGAAAGCCCTGTGGACAGGAGCTTTGGCGCTCTTGTTCAAACTTTGACAAATCATATCTCCAAAAGTGGTTTCTTAGAGTTGGGAATTCTACCAATAGATTCTTATGATAGAACTGCATCATAAAATAAAATAAATTAAATAAGAATCCATTGATATCATTCCCAACTCTGAAAAACCAATACTTTCCACTGTCCACTGTGCTTTCCCACTTTTTCAATTTGGCTTCTGCGCGTCAGTTTTCAAGAACTTTCGTTATTAAATTCAAAAAGGAGGTCTATGAATCCATGTTGGATTTACATACATCAGCCAATTATAATTTGAGTGTTCTTCGAATTCATATAGAATTATTGAGAATAATTATTGAAATTTTGAAAAATTAGTATTAGTTTGTTAGAGTTAGAATGATATCAATGGATTCTTATAATAAAACTGCATCTTAAAAAAAATTTAATTCAAAATTTGTAATGTAAAAAAGTTTTTTTTTGTTACTCTGTAACCACTTGTCCGATTTTACCCATTAACGAGATATTTATCTCCCGCACCTACTCTAAAAATTTCAACTGTCTAGCTCATTCCGTCGTTCGAGTGTTAACGGACGGACGGCCGGATGGCTGGACAGAATAGATTTTGACCATGGATTCTCGATCAGTGAGTCGAACCGAATCGTTTAAGACCATTTTCAGCCAAAAATTCGAAAATTACAGACATTTGGGCAAATTCATAAGCACTCTGTTCCGAGGAACAAGAGCGCCAAAAACGAAAAAGAACAATTCGGGCTCCTGTAGTCGATTCCTGTAATCGATCGCGGTACCTTGGGCTTATGATGCCAGACCTCAGGCATGACGCCGCGCAGTCTCTGTACATATGTGAGGTAAAAGCTGGGATTTGAACGAATTTCTTTAATTATTTTCGATATGTTTTCACAATTTTCTAATTTCATGAAATTATCATCATGTTACATATTATTCGACGCTTTTTTACCTCATCTTCACTTTTGCCAGTTCGAAAACGGTCCGAATCGGCATATTTCGCGATCTACGCAAACACGTCATGTTTCTTTAAATTCTTTCCAGGCACGTCAAAAATCAAAAACTATTGACAACTTAGTTATATTTCTGCAATATCTCCACCAATATACATCCGATCAAGTTCAAATCTAGAACTTTACTGTAAAATAAGGTTCTAAAGGCTCTCGCATAATTTCAACGATATCTGACGGATAGTTTCTGAGATACAGAATTTGTTTTAATATATTTTTTGGGCGCATGTTCTAGGGGAACATCGTCCTATCATTTCGTCCAAATGTCTGTAATTTTCGAATTTCGAGCTGAAAATTGGCTAATAGACTAATTCGGACTCCCTGATCACGAATCCGGTGTCAGATTTTTGGGTGCCGGCCGGCCGGTTTTCCGGCCGTAGGCACGATAACAGGAGCACCGAAGGTCCTATCGACTTCAAACTTTCAGGGTAGGTTTCTGATCAAAATGCGACGGTTAAGTTCGTTAACGGGCAAAATCGGCCGGACGGTTTAGGAGTTATAGACATTTAAAATTTTGAGGTTATTTCCCTGATATTTCAGGAACTAAAGAAGATGTTGAATCGAAACTTGGTAGTCAGTTCGAGGATATAAACGCGCAACTTTTGGCAAAATTTTGTTATGATCGAAATGTTGGTAATTTTTAAAAAAATATTTCTTTTAATTTTTTCGAAAAAAAAATTTTTTTTTCGTGAATTATTCATCAGATTGCAACAAAAACTTGTACTAACGTCAATTGTTGTATTTTGCAACATTGTGCAAAATTTTGGCTCTATACGATTTCAATTTCTGGAGATATAAGACAAAATGTGTCAAATTTCCTGGGTCTCTCTCAGTATTTTCATCGATTATTATATAATAATCAATAATATTAA
Source organism: Halyzia sedecimguttata (assembly GCA_937662695.2). NCBI lineage: Eukaryota > Metazoa > Arthropoda > Insecta > Coleoptera > Coccinellidae > Halyzia > Halyzia sedecimguttata. The sequence goes on from OW569415.2 coordinate 33,194,622, forward strand.
GGTATTCAACATGATACTGCTTTTTTTCTTTACTGGTCAGTACGGGCCACAAGGAAGATGAACATGCGCCCTATAGCTCCTGTCCACAGGGCTTGAACCAATTTTTTAATTTTCCAATCATGCGATCCTCACAAAATTTTGCATAAGTCCTCGTGTCGGTATTTTTCAACTAACTACTGCTTTTATTCGATCAAATCAGTATATCTCGAGTTATTGGGAAAACAAAATTTCAGATGGCTATAACTTTGAAACCACTCGGTGGAGTTTGCCCATTAACGAAGTTAGGCGGCGCATTTGGATTCCAAACCTTCTCTGAAAATTTGAACTCTCTAACTTGTTGCGTTCGAACGTAATCGTGTTGACGGCCGGCCGGACATAATCAAGTTTGACCACGGATTCTTGTTCAGTGAGTCGAAAATAATCGTCGGAGACCACTCTCGGCCAAAAATTCGAAAATTACAGACATTTGGTTGGACGAATTGAAAGGCACTCTGTTCACCTGAACAGCGTGCTAAAGACCACATTTTCCCCCAATTTCAAACTGCAATAACTAATAAGGAAAGGGTCTTAGAAAAAAAATTTATATGAATTTTAACTTTAAATTTCACCGAAGAATCACCTCCTCAAATATTTTGCATCAATTTAGAAACATTCTGTATATGTACCTACGATAGTTCGCATTGAAACTATTTTTCGAGAATACGGCATACTCATTGCACTGTATATGAACTCTTCCTCGAGATCCATTCTATTTTCCCTCCGCGAAAACAGAACTTTTTATTCCATGAATATACATCCAATTCTCGCCGGAAACTTCTTCTGATTTAACAAGATGCACCCCCGTACAAACACCATTAAAATTCAGATCCCATTCGACTCAATTCATCAACATTTAGGAAGAGGAAGGCCATGAGTGACGGGGTTTGCGCAAAATACTCCAATTGCGGATTTCTCGTGCTTCCTTCACACTTGTCAGTTCGTTTTCCCGAAGAAGCGCTGACAGCCGTATAGTTCGCAGTCCCCGCACGTATCACGGTATAAATTGCAAAAAGTCCCAAGGGAGCGGCCCTTCTTCGACTGTCGATGTTGGGTTGGATGCGGTCGAGGTTGGTGTTGAGACAGTGGCGTTGGAAGAATATCCGGCATATGTGGATAGTTGATGATTACTCTGTAATAATATCTACTTTTATGAAAAAAAAATCTTAAAAAACACTGCGTCAAGTCAGGAGCTTTTTGGCGTGTTCCATTGTCTATTGACTCCTCATACAGAGACGATCGAGATTAAATTCGGTACTCGATTGTAAAATGGTGACTCGAAGGTATGTGCAGCATTTCAGCAGATTCTAAGTAAAACAATATACAGTGCGCGTCAAAATTATGGAACAAATTCATTTTCTCACAAGAAAAATGTTTGCCAACAAAATCCATGCATTTTTGAAGGATTTTTGTTGCACCCCGTGCCATCCTGTGGTACTTTTTTGGCAAGGTCTTTGTATCTTCCTTACAGGCGTGCAGAAATGTTCCAGAAAACATTTTTCTTTTTTGAAAAATAGTAAGACCAAAGAGGTTTTCAGTATGTGCACTTTTTCATGGCTGATTTACTTTGAGACGATGTTACCTGATGAAATTTGTCACCGAATGAAAGTCGACTATTACGGTTTTGTTCATGCACAACTTTCAACCTCTTTCAAACCCCTCACGACCCCCCATTTTTTTCTCCATTAAAGGGTTCGTAGGGGTTGAAAGTTGAGCAGGAACGAAACTGTAATGGTCGACTTTCATCAGGTACCATCGTCTCAAAGTAAATGAGCCATGACAAAGTGCACATACTGAAAACCTCTTTGTTCTAACTATTTTTCAAAAAAGAAAATTTTGTTCTTGAAAATTTCTGCATGCCTGTAAAGATGATACAAAGACCTTGCCAAATAAGTACCACATGACCCACATTCCCTATTCAAAATATTTAGAGGGTTGATGGGGATGGCACAGGGTGCAACAAAAATCCTTCAAAAATGTATAAAAATTTGGTAAAAGTGAAACAAAAATTGACCTGTTTCAGTATTTTGTCCCCAAATATTTTTCTTCTGAGAAAATGAAATTGTTCCATAATTTTGACGCGCACTGTAGATCCGATTGTGTTCAAAGTTGGAACTTGCTTTCGCACAATTTCAGCGATATCGGACTGATAGTTTTGGAGATACAGATTTTTTTTCAATGATTTTATTACCAATTTTCTAGTACATTTCTCAAAAATTTGTGAGTTGGTTTCTACAACTAATTATGATGTTTGAAATGGATCGGATTTGTATTTTTTGAGTTATTGTGGAAATAAAAACAACATTTCAGATGGGTGTAACTCCAAAACCGTTTGGTCGATTATGTCTACCCATTGATGAACTTAAATAGCGCACTCGGATGCATAACCTACCGTTGAAATTACAAGTCGCTGTCCCTGTCCGTTCGCAAGTTATCGTGGCAACGGTAATCCATATCCAAACGCTGCTCGGTTTCCAGCATTTTTTCAGTAACTCCTAAAATATAGATATCATCGTGTTCAAATTTGGAACTTGGCTTTAGAATTAGGGTTTGAAGAATCTCTCAAAATTTCAGCAATTTCAGATACTTAATATTTTCCAATAATTTTTTTTTTATTTTCTAGTGCTATAATCCTGGCAAAATTTTGCATAAGTCTTTGTGCCTTTCTATAACTAGTTACCAAGATTCAATTCGATCGGATTATTATTGGTTGGAAGCTGAATTCGTACTCGGAAATTGTTAGACCGTTTATACCCATTAACGAACCTAACTGTGGCATTCAGATGTGCAATCAATTCTGAAATTTGCAAGTTCCTATCTCCTTTCTTTCGAAAGTTATTGTGGCAAAGGCTGGCCGGACAGAATTAAATTTGACCTCGAGTTCTTCATCAGTGGGTCGAACCTAATCATTTGAGACCATTTCAGTCAAAAAATTTGAAAATTACAGATATTTGGCAAATTGATAGCACGCTGTTCCCTAAAACATGGGCGCAATAATTGCATTTTGATTTGTTTTCATCATTTGCAATTGCAGTGATTTCACAACACATCCCACTTCCAAACTTCATAAGAATTCTAAATTTCTCAGAAATATCATAAACAGAGGACAATATGATAATTCCGAGGAAAAAAAGGGTTCTCCTTATATTTCTTCATTTTAATAGCTCAAAGTTGGGTCCTTGACTCCTGCGCCTTCGCCATTTTGCATCAAATATAATTACAAAATGTACCGATGAAAAGAAACATTGGGAACAGCAATGCCGTGAAGGCAGTCAGTTCTTTTGAGCTTGTTCATGTACGAGTCCTTAAGACTATGCTATCCAAATCGATGAAAATCAATCATATCGAAAATGAAAAACATTGCTTGCATAATTGAATGGTTTCTTTCTGGGTTTTCTCTCCCAAGCTCTGAAAAAAATTACTATAAAATGAAAAAATATTATTTTGTGAATTGCTTCTGCGTGAGAAACACAAGACATTTGTCAGAAGCAATCTATCGATCAATGTTGCCTAACAAAGAACAACGAAACAATATCAACAATGAAACAACTATTTCAGACTCCTTCGTCAGATGCTTTACGAAAATCTTTAGAATTATTTTGTTGACAGTTATTCTGAAATTCGAGAAATGTCACTTTGACAATTAATTGCAAAGTAAAACTTTGCTACCTATGATATTCAACTACTGTCAATGTGACAATTCTCGAATTTCCGAATAACTAGGTTAGGTTAGATCAACAAAATAATTCTGAAGATTTTCGTAAAGCGTCTCACGAAGGAGTCTGATATAGACTCCGAAACGTTACGATATAGTTGTTTCTTCGTTGATGTTGTTTCGTTGTTGTTTGTTAGGCAACATTGTTCAATTGATTGCTTCCAACAAATATCTTGTGTTTCTTAGGCAGAACCAAATCACAAAATAATTAATTTTTTATTTTATAGATATTTTTCAGAGTTTGAGAGAGAAAACCCAGAAAGAAACTATTTAATGATGAATATACCTCCCACGGTATCCTTTGATGATTACTTATTTCTTGCATAGCCAAACTTTCTTGAAAATCCATCAAATGTCGTTTATGGCAAGGTTGTCAGATTGCGATATTTCTGGAATATTGAAATTTCTAAAATTTTTATTCTTTTAGCGATACTATCTCCACGAAATTTGGGCTACATTATACTACACCTAAAAACCAAATTTCAACTAATTCAGATGGTTTTGTAAATATTTGGACAATTAAATTTCAAGCAGGAATATCTCCGAAACTATTGGGCGGATAATTCACATTTACGAACTTAACAGACACATTTCGGCATTACACCTATTTTGTAAATTTCAAGTATGTAAGTCAAATGTAATAGTTTGATACCATAGTGCATAAACTTATGTTTGATATGAATTTTGAAAAATAATTTGCAACAAAAAATGGGTATGTCCTATAATGTTTGCTTTTACTGGCCATAAATTATCAACCTATTATTCGATTTTTTCATAACAATGCAATCCCCATGACCATTTTTTATCCCTTTTTTGGCTCTCTCGTTCCTCAGAACAGAGTGCTTATCAATTTTCCAAAATGTCTGTAATTTTCGATTTTTTGGATAAAATGGGTTTAAACAATTTGGTTCGACTCACTGATCAAGAATCCGATCGAAAATCGATTCTGTCCGGCCAGCCGGATAACTCTCGAACAGAATGAGTTAGACAGTTGAAATTTTCAGAACCCAGTTTATGAAGCAATTCTATCAAATGAATCCACTGATATCATTCCCAACTCTGAGAAACCAAGTACCAATACTTTTGGAGATATGATTTGTCAAAGTTTACATAATTACTCGCTAGTAGTTCGACAAGAGCGGTTTGAGTAGTTTGAATTGTTTTTGCGATAATTTCTGATTATAACGTTGAATTAAGGTTTAATGACTTTTGTACTCGGCTTCAAGCAAGTTTTTTAATTTGAATTTAGGTGACTCGCGCAACGACTATAGCTCGATATAAATGAAGAGAGTATAGTAAGCTATACAGGGTGAGTCTTTGACCACTGCATTAATTTTAACCAAAGAATCCTATCATCAAATGAAACACTTTTTTCATTTAACATTTTTCCAAATTTAGCTCAGGTAAAAAGATACAGGCTGTTGAAATTTTGAAAAAAAATCAGTTTTTTTTTTGTAGCTTTGACATCCTTTTTTCGTCTAAAATGAATGTTGGCGTAAAGTTTCCTATAACTATGATACATATTTTTCAAATATTAGTTATTTTCTACTTCTACTGGTTTTCTAGTTATGCACTCGTGGATTCATAAAACTAAACGAAATTAGCATAAAGAAAGCATATTAAGTTTTTCTTGAGTCATTTCAAGAATATTCCATCGTTTTAGAACATTATATTATTCTTCATCATTTCTCCTTAAACGCACCGTTTTCGAAATATTCTTCATTGAATGTTTTAAAATGGAAAACTCCAGAAATTTCACTACTTTTATGGATCCGTCCCTAAGCGTTGGAATCCCGAATCAAGCTGTAAACCACGTTACCATGCCTTATTCTCGTCCTCCAACAATGTCATAGATAATTTATATGCGGGAGTGTATTAGCACATTGTGAAATTTTTAAACGCTTGTAACTTTTTACCTGAGCCGAATCTGGAAAAATGGTAAATGAAAAAAGTGTTTCATTTGATGAGAAGAATCTTTGGTTAAAATTAATGCATTGGTCAAAGACTCACCCTGTATAGTGAATGTACGCCAACTGAGTAATGTTTACGAACATCTCGCAGATGAAATAGTACAACTCGTTACTGTCATTTTTTAACTAAATTTTTCAAGAATTATGTCATAAATTCACTTGTCGGTACCACGGTATACTATAGTAAACTAAATTTATTATTATATTTTTATCACAGAAAATGTATTTCTTTAATACGAATACATTACAGCTGCTATTTTAACTCATGTCAACTAATGTCGGTACCGTGGTTGTCAGTACCATGTTGAAAAATAATGAAAATATGCGTAATTACTTGATATAGTAATTGAATCCATGTCATGGCAACGGATTTTGACAATTTCAAAGCGAATTTATGTACGCATCCCCTATGATAAGGACTGCAATTTAGAAGGTCGTGATTTGCGTAAGAAAACCTAAAAAAAATATTTTCATTTTCGATATTTTAGAGTAGTATCAGAATTCATTCGTACTTTCATTTTTACATAGAAATTGGATAATAATATGTATGAAAAATCGAATAAAATTTGGTGATTGAATTAAACAATAGTTCTTCAAAATAATAGCAGTTAGAATAGAATCACTCATATATCAATTTTATGCATTATTTCATGTTCATAAAAAAATTGGTTGAAGCCCTGTGGACAGGAGCTTTCTGGCGCTCTAGTTCAAACAGACAAATTATATCTCCGAAAGTATTGGTTTCTCAGAGTTGAGGATTATATCAATGTGTTCTTGTGATAGAACTGCTTCATAAAGGAAATTCAATTCAAATAATAGTTTATTTATCAAGATCAAATGAGCAATCTGAGAAGGAGAACTGCACCAGGGAAGAAATCAAATTAAAATAGCTGAAATGAATTTGACTCTCTCTTATAGAACAGGATGACATGTACGAGTATGAACACAGAGCATAAAATAAAGCTTAGATAGAATAATTATAGCATTCTGTGAAAACATAGAAGTACGATTCATTATTCAAATATCAATGAATTTTTATGGTGAAACTGCATCTTAAATAAAAATTGAATTTGAAATTTGTTATTTAAACAAAAAATTTTTTTTCGTTACTCTGAAACCATCGGGCCTCTTCTGCCCAATAACGAACTTAACGAGATATTCATCTCCCTAACCTACTCTGAAAATTTCAACTGCCTAGCTCATTCCGTTCGAGAGTTATTGTAGAATTTTTTTTTTTAATTTAAAATTTTTTTTTTACACTTTACGGTAACCTGGTCAATACAAAACTTCACATGCTTATAAAGGTCATGATTCTACAATTTGATGCTGAATTTCAGATAGATCGAGTGATCGGTTTCGGAAATATTCATAAAAAATGTTTTTACTAAAATTGGCCATTAACGAACTCTTCCGAGATGTTTACGCTCCAAACCCACCTTGCAAATTTCAATCCTCTAACTCCTTTCGTTCGAGAGTTACCGTGCCTACGGCCGGCCGGACAGAATCGATTTCGACCTCGGATTTTTGATCAGTGATTCGAACCAAATCGTTTGAGACCATTTTCAGCCAAAAATTCGAAAATTACAGACATTTGGGCAAATTGATAAGCACTCTCTTCCGAGGAACTAGAACGCCAAAAAGCACCACACCCTGGCATTGACCAGAGCACAAGCTCACTGGTATTGACCAGAAATCCTTTTGAACCTACGCCACTGCTTCTTCGCACAGTTGGTCGTGAAATCAACCCCCTTCGAAGAGTTCTGATTATAGAAAGGAACCCCTAACTCACTAACGTGCTTATAGCGGATTAAACGGTGTATAGTTCTACTTAATTATTTTCGAATTAGTAATGGTCCATTGTGGGGGTTGCAAGTCTAGTCATAAATATTTGACGATACTATTTGGAAAAGAACAGCAGAGTGTTGATTTAGATATTTGTTCACGGGCTGTCAAACGTTGCTTACAATATGATTTTTGTATTGTGGGGAGGTTTGTTTGTTTGGTATGAATTGATACAATGTTTTGCTACGTGATTTTTGCGCATGTTCTATAGGCAACAGTTTGATCATTTCGCCCACATGTCTATAATTTTCGAATTTTTTGCCGAAAATGGTCTCAAAAGATTACTTTCGACTCACTAATGAAGAATTAGGGGTCAAATTTGAATCTGGCCGGCCGTCTCTTGTCACGATAACATTCGAACGGAAAGAGATAGTGATTTGCAACTTACAGGGTAGGTTGTGCATCCGAGTGCGACGGTTGAGTTCTTTAATAGGCATAATGGGCCAAACGTTTTCGGCGTTATACCCGTCTGAAATTTGGTTGGTATTTTCTCAATAACTCAAGAAATACAGACCCGATCAAGTTTAAACTTTCTAATTGCTTATAGAATGCCGCCCCGCAAATGTGTCAAAAATGTCGTGAGGATCACAAAAATGTTCTTCAAAAATTTCATATTTAAGAAAGTACCTGCCAGATTGCCCTGAAATTGTGCACAAGCAGCCATTAAGCAATCGATTACCGGGTTTCAGCTCCATCAGCTTTTTATTTTTGGAATTATTTTAGCTTAAAATCCGAATTCATTTGATGCCCAATGCATTTCTTCACGTTTTAACGCTTCCTTTATTAATACTCAACATCATTCAGTATTTCTTAAGGGTGTGTGAGGCGTGAATAGACAATAGAACATGCACGCAAAAGCTCCTGATTTCATCAGTGCTCTTCTCGAATTTCAATATTATGAACTAGTACTTTAGCGGCCGAGGCATAAACGGATCATTAGTGAGTAATCCCGTTCAATTTTTGGCGCCGTTGTTCCCCTGAACAAAGCGCCTATAAATTTGCTCAGATATCTGTAATTTTTGGCCGAAAATGGAATGAGTTATAAAGACTTGAAACTTGCAGTGTAGTTCAAATTTGCCGGTTCGTTAATGGGCAAAATCCTGAAGTTTCATTTTCCCAATAATTCGAAAAATTCTGATATGATATAATTGAAGTAGTAAGTTGAAAATACATGAAGAAATATACCTCTGACCAAAATCAAAAACTTTCTTTAAATGTTCAATGTATTTTCGTATTTATCCGAATGCCGATTTGATTTTTTTTTGTATGATGGATTTCTAGAATTCATAAATTTCGGTTATGTACGGTGTTAATCGTGACATCTATTGATCATTTAATGAACGCTCGCTTGAGCTACTGGCGTCACGTCAATCAATGTTTCACATCGAAATTTGAAAAGCATACATTTATTGGAATTTTTATTTTCCTGAAACAAGTACCTACTTATGTGTTATAAAATCACGGAAAAACGAATTTTTGTATATTTCAGGGAAAATTTATTCTGTAGTATGTTATTGTACTGCAAAAATTCATTATCAACAAATTATCTCTTTTATATTCCACATCTTTTAGCTCGAAAGTATATTATATTTTGGAAACTTTGTATAGATATATCTACTCCAATTAGTTCTCTTTTTCAGGTAATTCAGGATGATTGTTCATCTTGATTAGGGAAAATGAGGGTCCCATCATCTGGTGCCTAGGCTGTTCAGTTTCCCGTTTACAAAACTTCAGTATTGCGAAAAAGACAGAAGAAATTACAAAAATGTTTAACTAGGAGAGCATACAAGTATATTCATTTTCACATATTCGATACTATTCAGATATTCCACGTATTCAATTTGAATATCCCAATTGTTTCGAGATTACAGTAGCATCTTCATATACATTTAATTATGCAGGTGAAAATTCGAGCCGATGAAAATATTTAAGACCGTTTACACCTGTATTTTCATTGGATAATATTTTAGACTCATTATATTCATTTGTTCTTGAAAAAAATTTAAAAAGGTGAGGGCGTAAATTTTATTTTCTCCACTTGTTTATTGAGGTTTCTATTAGTTTCGAATAAACTTCCCAAGTTAAATTTACTATCCAGAGAAGTACATATTTCTTTAGTAGGTTTTGTATGCATCAAGGAACTGAATTTCAAATTTTCTTTTATATTGAACTATAGGTGATCACGCCATACTAATAATTTTTGGTTTATAGAATGCTTTGATTTTTTCGATATTTTCACTCCCTCGAACTCAATCGTTTAGAATTTTTAGAAATAAATTATATAATGAAATCTAAATATCACTCCATGAACAAACAGATGTGAAGAACTCCGTACTTTTGCGCACACGGTGCTCTCAAATTAAATGTCCATATTTAAAGAGATTGATGTTTGCATGATTTCAAATCAAAAAAGGTCAATTTTTTGAGCATTATTAAATAGTATAATGTAGAATATAGTTTCAGAGAGAAATTTTTGATAGTTCTCGAGTGATTCTATTTTTATCTCAATAAAAATTGGCACTAGTCCTATTATCTGTAAAATTACATAATTTGTTCTCTTAGTAGTTTGCGATATAAAATACCATGAAGCTCCATGTTTTATCACTTGAAGACAGTTCAAAATATGAAAATAACTCAAGACATCTTTTTTATTACGTAGTTATAAACGATTAAGAAATCATTTGTTCGTTTGGAAAATCAGTGGTGTATCATATTTTCCTTAGAAATAGTCATTAGCAATACTAAAACTAAAATGAATTATCTTCCTGAAAGGTATTTCGAGATCAATACTAATACCTTGTATATCAAAATTTAAGCAAAAACGGATCTGTGTTCATATGAACATTTCGATTTAAAATCTTGCATAATAACAACCCATTTGAATATTGCCATTCAATTAAAATACATGCTGAATATTTCGTTAACTGATTTTTTTAATTTAGTTATTCATAATGTTATGTATTTGGAGAAAAAATCGTTATATCAAATAAATATTTAGAAATTTTAATAATTATTAAAATCTTCTCTATCATAAATATATTCGTTTCATCATCCCTGTTGTAGTACATTCCTAAAATGAATCATGAATCTCAGGGTGAACGGGAAAGTAATAATTGGAAAATGATTAATTAGGTTTCCTGAAGTTTGAAGTGGATGGGTAACTTCGGGATTTAATTATGTATGTTTCCTGATACCCTCAGACAACTCTCTAGACAACTGAATAAAATTGAAAAAAAAAATGTGCGACATTTTATATGGACCGATGACGGAATTCAATTATTATTACGCATTCAAGATGGGCTTTTTTAGCCTATTTTCTGATACTTGGCTCTTATTATCAAGTGATTGAAATTTCAACAATTTTATACTTGCAAGAGGGATAAAATGAAAATATGACAACAACATTTTTACTTTCAAATTTATATCACTTCGCTGAATGAATTTTGTTAGTTATCAATCAGTCTGCCACTACCTATATAATTAAACCAATTTTACAGTGGCCCCACGTTGGGCGCCAATGATAATTCCAGCTCGTGGGTGATAACCAAATAGTTTCCCACGCAATATTTCTATTGGCATCGTATTTACTGGCTATCTTTTCGATGAAGTTTTGTCAACGATCATGAAACTTAAGCATCCTTGAGATGTTGACCAGATGATGTGACCCCCATATGTGCGCAAGGTCGTGTCAGTTGACTGGGCTCGTTCTTAGCTTGTGCCCACTTGCCTATGATGTGCACACTTTCTAGAAACACCCAAGACTGACATGAGTGAGTCAATTGCGAGTCTAATGGAAGGACTGTGTTGTTGTGCAGGTCATAGCGGTGTGAACCAGCTAGGAGGGGTGTTTGTCAGCGGGCGCCCCCTGCCGGATTCGACGAGACAGAAGATTGTAGAGTTGGCACACTCGGGGGCCAGACCCTGCGACATCTCCAGAATTCTTCAGGTTTCCAATGGATGCGTCTCCAAGATCCTTGGCAGGTATGATACTTGATTATGAGAATTTCCACGTATGATTTGAAGGATTTAGAAAGAGCCATGATTTATCTGCCGATACTTCAGATGTCTTCAAATATGTACCACTCTTCCTCAGATCAATAAACATTTGTGTTTTTTTTTGTTACAAGTTACAAGGTATAATCAACTGGCATATTATTGGTTATTGATATTTTGGTGGTTTTGGTATAACGTCCCCTTTAATTTCAAGGTCAACTTCGGGTTTGGACGATGTTTTATCATAGGTTTTTAGTATCGGTGAATAATACACACATGGAAAAAATTTCTCGACCTCCATATGTTTGTCAAAGTAAAGCAATAATATTTCAAGTAAAGAAGTATTTTGCTTGGCTATATAACCAATGGAAAGTGTCCGGAGAATGGGAATAAACTGCATACGATGACTTTGCATTATGCCTCTCCGAATCATTACGGATCGTCCTCTATATGGAAGGTCTTTCCGGCGAAACCAGATTTGATTTAGTTAGTGATTTTGTAAGTGACAGTCGGCGTCGAAGAGTTTAGAAAGAGCCAGGGTGTTTCAGTAACAGTTTTCTATGTTGAAAGGGTAACCATGGAAAATGAGTGTGTAAGCAGATTGTGAAATTTCTAAACGCTTGTAAGATTTTACCCGAACCGAATCTGGAAAAATGAAAAATACAAAAATTATATTTGAGCAATCTGTGGTTAAAATGAATAAACAACTTGAAGACTCGCCCTCTAGGTGTAGTGCTATAACATAGTAGGCGATGCAAATGTTGAATAAAACGAAAATGATTTGAACCAATATATTGTTTACTTTATTCTATCTTCACAATATGCAGTCATGTTTGGAACAAGATATCGTCTACTGCCACTTTGCTCACATTGAAGCCGTCGGTTCAACATTTTCCGGCTTTATGTCAACGATAGCTTGAGGAATATTTGCTTCCGGGGGATCCAAAGTGATATTAATCAGTCACCTCCAGCAAATCGAGCGTAACATCAGCTACAAAGCAAGTAGCGCCATCTTGTTGGAACCACCTCCCGGTAATAACAATGTTCTCGAGTTCTGGCCATAAAAATCAAGTAACGTGGCCCTGGAACGTTAGCCATTAAGGATTACGGCTCTTTCCTCTTCATATCTGAAGAAATAACTTTCTAGGATACCACCATGCCTCAATCTTCACCACACAGTTACTTTTGCGGTGTGCGGCAGTGTTTCATCGCGCAAAATTTCGTTTTTTTAACAAGGCTGTTCTTCCAAAATGCGCCTTGTTTAAGAAAATTACTTTTCAGCCAAATCGGGATCATCTTCCAACTGCCCAATGGTCTAATCAGCAAAGTGCTGACTCAATTGTTGATGGTTTGGCTTCAAGTCTTGACTCAATACTACTTTATAACATAGCAATATGTTCCACTATGTATTTTCCTTCAGTAATAGTAAAACTCTTGGCGAAATTGTGAAGTCTACAGATTATATCGTACAACTATATCAAGCAAACGGAAATCTCTAACTGTACAACCAACATTCCTATGGACTCTATTTTATAGAAACTGTTTCCTGTTACACGATTTTTTCTCGGATGTGGAATCAGGGATTTCCAAAGGATATATTTGCTGATGACCTGCAGTATGACTTTGAACCTCTCAAGGTCATTTAAAGTTAAACTTTAGTTCCCGGAGAATCCCCTATTATCTATGTGGCTAAAGCATTATATCTTAATGGAAAGCCATATTTTCAAGGGAAAACAAAATTTCTTGAAAATTGAGGTTGCCTATACGTTAACTGTTTCGGGGCTTTTCAAAAGAATCTCTTTTTAAGGCTACAGAATTCTCGTTGAACATATGAATTTCAAATAAGACATGCACTAAATAACACTGAGATTCATTTAAGTTCGCTCTGGAATTTGCTTTATTTTTATATCCCTTGGCAATCTACAACATCAGCTCCTCCATTTTTTTTCCGCACGGTGAAGATGATAGCCTGTAGAATCAAAATGGATCCTCCAAGTTTCCACATTTCAAAGGAAATCTTGGCGAATATGAGATACGTATTGTCTTCAGCAGAATACGAATCCGTTCTACAAATCGGTACTCCAAATTACCTACCCAATCAAAACTTCTTACCCTATGACCTTTTTATGCATAAAATTCCACTTAGGCAAATAAACTAAAATTTAGAGCCTTACTAACTCGCTTTTATGAAATATACTCAATTTTTTTCAGATATTACGAAACAGGCTCAATTCGTCCACGTGCAATAGGAGGTTCAAAACCTCGTGTAGCCACAGCAGAAGTTGTGAGCAAGATATCCAGCTATAAAAGAGAGTGTCCATCCATATTTGCCTGGGAAATAAGGGATCGGTTGCTACAAGAAGGAGTTTGTACCAACGACAACATCCCCAGTGTAAGTTTTTTGGTTTTTTTTAATTTTGGAGGGGTTTTACTTGATGTAAATCAATGTCAAATAGAATAAAACATAGTATGTTATGATTTGCTCTTTTCTATTGAAACAATAACTCTGATGAAACGGTTATCGATGATTAATTTCGTATATTAGGTATTAGTTATTAAAATTACTGCTATACAGAATGTTTTTTGTGAGTTTAAAACTCATAGCTTCTCATGGCTCAACCGTACGATTAGACTATTTGTTTCATAGAAATTACTCTCGGGATACACTGTTGAAAATATACCACTGCTATACAGGTTGTAGCACAATTGTCTGATTGAACTGATTTGTGTTCTAACATCACACACAAAGCATCGTTTATTTTCGACCCAACAGTAAATGTATGTATTCGAATGGGTTCTTACGGTACCTGAGCTGCATCATTATTTATTTTAGAATCAACAATGATTGTTTGTATTTGAACAGAGGCCTTATGCCACCACAAATAGAGCACTGTTCATTTTCGAACCAACAGTGAATATAAATATTTGAATTGGTCCCTACGCCACAACAGACACAGCACTGTTTATTTTCGACCCAACAGTGAATGTATGTGTTTGGATCGAAACTGATCGTTTGAGACCATTCTCGGCCTAAAAGTGGACCAGTTTCAATTGGACGCTTGTTTCTACAGTCGGATTTATATTTTAGGAAATATTGGGACTATCATTTTTATCCTAGAGCTAAGCAGCCTTGGAGGAGTTCAATACCTGGATGGGTGACCGCTCTGGCTCCAAATTTAAACAAGCGAGCCAAAGCTCCTGGCCCCAGTGCTTTTCCAAATTGTTTTTACTCAAGGTAATTCAATGCTACATAGATGGCCAATTAATGAAAATGGTGCAATATCGTGGAATAATTTAGGATTAGATACTTGTTCGTTCAGCAAGTTTATCGAATGCTTGTTTTTATTCATCTCCACAATATCCCAGAAATTTTGTTGCATACCTCTATCTATTTATTATGAATGATTTTGAACTCCGCTGCAAACTTTTGCACCTGCGATAATAATAATTATTTGATTAATTTCTAATAACGAAATTTTGACATGTTTTATTTATGTTAATTATTATCATAACTTCTACAATTCAACTGATATGAGTTTTTCTTGTCTTTATTAAATTGGGACTAATAATTTTTGTGTTTTGGGGGTGGGTTTGGGGGATAAATATTCAAAATTTTGTTTTTCATTGAAACTCGATACTTCTTTGAAAAATACCGACACGCAAAATTTCGTGAAGATCCTATGACTTAAAAATTTCAAAAATAATTCTGTATCTCATAAACTACCATATATCGCTGTAATTTTGCGAAAGCCTCCAATTGTAATTTTACGGTCAAGTTCAAGATTTGAACTCGATCAGATCTATATTGGGAAAATATCGAATGCGTCTAACGGTTTCGGAGATATACCTATCTGGAATATTGTTTCTTCAATAACTCGAAAAATACAGAGCCGATCAAATTGAAACTTGGTAATTAGTTGTAGAATGCCGATGTGCAATATCTTGCTAAATTTCGTGAGGAACGTATCACCAGAAGAAGAAAAAAATATTTTTCTTCAAAAATAATTTATTCAGAAACTATATGCATCTGAAATACCGCACAAACCTCCAAACCGGAATTTTAGAATAGTGTATCAGACTTCAGCTCGATAGGCTCTGTATTTTAACAATAGGTCTCTTGCATGAATTTTTTTATTATTGGAATCGATTATTATATCCATAAGAATACTGAAAAAGTTCAACCGTCGTCAAAATTTTCAATTTTCAACGAGAACACGATCACTCAAATTTGGTTGCACATAATGGCTATTCAAACGATCGAAACTTGGCGCCCCCGCGTGACGTAACCCGTCATATCTACTCTCACCCTCTTCTCGTGTCCGTTTCACTCTTTATTCCAGTGTCACACAGCACCCTATAAAGGGCCCGTTGTCGGCATTGGCTGTAACAAGCATATCGTACATTTTGATTACATCAGCCGTCATAGCAACGACACAGAAGCGTTTCACCTAATTTGGATTTGCTTCTTGATTTACCGATTTTCAATACCGAAATATTCAAATTTTATGAATTATGAAAGTGGATGAGGGCATACGTGATGATCTTGTATTGAAGTAGATTCAGAAAAATATAAACATATGGGATTTCGTGTTACATGCAAGAGACCTATTATTGTGAAAATAACATCTCGAACTGGTAACTACTTCTGATATTTCAAATTAAGTAAATCGCAGATCTCTAATAAGTCCTCTGTAGCTTAGAGATTAGCGTCGTTGCTTGCCGCGCAGGAGCTTCCTGCTGAGTAAATTCACTTTTTTATTTATTTTAAAATTTCAATTAACTTATGCTAAGTACATTTTTCCGTGGGTCAACGCTAACAAGATTCATGCAGTATTTCGTGAGGGTGTGTGAACTTTTTGGGGCTCTTGTTCCTCGAAACAGAGTGCTTATCAATTTGCCCAAATATCTGTAATTTTCGAATTGTTGGCTGAAAATGGTATTAAACTATTTGGTTCGACTCACTGATCAAGAATCCATTGTCAAAATCGATTCTGTCCGGCCGTCCGTAGCTCTCGAACGGAATGAGCTAGATAGTTGAAATTTTCAGAGTAGGTTTAAGAGATAAATATCTCGGTTAAGGTCGATATTGGGCAAAATCGGCCAAGTGGTTTCGAAGTTGACATTACGAATTTTGAACCCATTTTTTTTGAGATGCACTTTCATCATAAGTCTGATGTCATTCTAAACTCTAAAAATTGGTTCAAGCACTGACGTGAAGTCAGGAGCTTTTGCGCGTATGTTCTATTGTCCATTCTCCTGTATTGGACACTTTTGATCGAATTTACCATGGTGAATTCTATTGTCTATTATCCTGTATTGGACAGCCTTAATCGAATTCACCATGGTAAATTCGATTAAGAGTGTTCAATACAGGAGAATGAGCAATAGAACATACGCGCAAAAGCTCCTGACTTCACGTCAGTGCTTGAACCAATTTTTTTTTGGGAATTCAGAAGCTTTTGCGCGTATTTTCTATTGTCCATTCTCCTGTATTGAACACTCTTAATCGAATTTACCATGGTGAATTCTATTGTCTGTTCACCTGTATTAGGCACTCTTAATCGAATTTACCATGGTGAATTCGATTAAGGCTGTCCAATACAGGAGAATAGACAATAGAATTCACCATGGTAAATTCGATTAAAATTGTCCAATACAGGAGAATGGACAATAGAACATACATGCAAAAGCTCCTGACTTCACGTCAGTGCTTGAACCAATTTTTTTTTTCGTGAAGTCAGGATAGAAAGCAATGATGAAAAAATTAACACATTATTGTCTACCTTCAATTCTTCTTTAGGAGAAGAATACATAATTATTCTTGAAAAATATTACTGGAATTAATGTGATATTTAAATAATCAAAGTAAAGAAAATTATAAGTTTAGTTACCAACATATTCAATGAAATTCAATTGAATTCCAGTAATATCCAATTACTTATTCTTAACCAATAAATGTCCATTGATAGATCTAAAGGTGATGAGGTGAAACATAAAGATATATTCTCATTAGTGATAGAAAAACAGGCCTAAAATTCCTCTCTACCCATCACGAGATTTAATATCCACAAATGAGCCTCTCACCTTACAAGATCAGAAGCCTTCAGCAAAATTTCAGCGATATCATGTAAAAAATAATACATAAACTTTCAAAAGACCCCTCTCGCAAATATACTCCTCTGAAGGCACATGGATTTCTTGAAGAAGAATCGCCTTCTCTATTTCTCAAAGATATTCACTCTTGTTCATAGAAATCCCTTCAATATTTAATTGAGGATCTCTTTCAAAACCAGGTCTGACCGCTAATGTAGTGCGTGATGAAATAACATGATTTTCCCATAACATACGCGCAAAAATATGTCATCATGACATTCATATATTTTTGAAGGTTCTCGCAAAAATACGACCATAGACATATCATACGACGATTCGCATCCAGCTACCGAACTCACAAAAGGCTGCTCGGTTCTCCAACAATATAGATCCGATCGTGTTCAAACTTGGAACTCTGCAGTAGAGTTAGGTTCTGAAGGCTCTTCCAAAATTTCAGCCATGCCGGACGAATAGTTTATGATATATAGAATTTTTTTCAATTATTTTTAATTATTTTTTTTAAATTTTCTAGTTATACCAACCTCACGAAATTCTGCAAGAATTTTCGCGTTGGCATTCTACAACTAATAACCATGTTTGAATTCAATCGGTTTTGTATTCTTCGAGTTAATGAGGAACAAAAAACAACCAAATTTCAGAAAATCTCAGATGGCTATAACTCTAAAACCGTTTGGACGATTATGCTCATAAAAACACAAACACAAATGTCGCATTCAGATGCACAACCTAACCTGAAATTTTCAAGCCGCTATCTCTTTCCGTTCTCAGGTTATCGTGAGAACAAAAATATTTTTTAATAATTTTTTAATAATTTTCTAGCGATACGATTCTCACAAAATTCCACAAACGTGCTTAGGTCTATATTCTACAACTATTCACCAAGTTTAAATTCGATCGGATTTATTTTGGTTGAAAACAAAATTATTACTCGGAAACCATTGGGCCGATTATACCCATTAACGAACTTGTCCGTCGTATTGGGATGCGCCACCTACCCTGAAAATTTCAAGTCGCTAGCTCTTTTCGTTCTCAAGTTATCGTGGCAACGGCTGGACGGCCGGACGGCAACACAGAATTAAATTTCACATTTGGTCAAAACTATATCGCGATGTTCCCCAGAACATACGCGCAATAACTGACACTCTCAGAAATATGATTTTTCAAAATTTCAATAATTATTCTCAATTCTATATGATTTCATAGAATACCTACTCTAATTATAATTTCCTGGTGTGTATAAATCCAACATGAGATGAGTCATAGACCTACGTTTTGAATTTAATTACGATAATTCTTGAGAATTGACGCACAGAAGCCAAATTGAAAAAGTTGGAAAGCCCTGTGGACAGGAGCTTTGGCACTCTTGTTCAAACTTTGACGAATCATAACTCCGAAAGTATTGGTTCTCCGAGTTGGGGATGATATCAATGGATTTATTTAATTTATTTTTTTTTATCATGCAGGGATATCACAAGATTCCATTGAAATCATTCCAACTCTGAGAAACCAATACTTTCGGAGATAAACTTTGTAAAAGTTTGAACAAGAGCGCCAAAGCTCCTGTAACAGGGCTTTCCCACATTGTTTATTCTACTCACTGCTTGTATTTCTTTTCATGATGAATAAATCGAACCTTCCTATCAATTTCCGCGGCGAAATAAGCGCATCGCACAACGTCATCGTCTTCCCGAATCGATGATGTTATTCTCCTTACTCTCATTATCATCCCCCCATACAAATCTGTTCCGTTCAGTACGCAAACCCGAAATGTGCCGGGGTGAGCAGCTCGCAGGCTGTGCGGAGTGTGCCACATTGATTGGAGAATCTGCGGACCACTCAAGCGAGAGGAATCAACTTTAAAACCGAGCCGAAACAGCGAGAAAGTATCTCGCTCATGGACGGATCTTGTCTTCCCTCCCCCGCGACCGCGTTCGTTTCTCGCGCTGAGGGTCGCCCACCCACACCATAGCGGCGGAAGGAAATCGCAGCGTGCGGCGGCGACCGCTTCCCGGGCTTATGGGATGTTGAACCGTCTTCTTTGTCTGCTGCTGGTTTCTAGGACAATTTTTTGAGACTAAAGGGTGTCTCAGCAAGAACTTGAATTTCGAATTGCGCGCCACTTTTGACTGTCAATTGTTGAGTCAGCCATATTTGTTGTTTGTTTAATTAAGACATACATACATACATACATTTACGAAAATGGTGCATTATAGCTTGGAAGAACGTTTGCTAATAGTAAAAACCCATTGTAAAATTGGTTCAAGCACTGACGTGAAGTCAGGAGCTTTTGCGCGTATGTTCTGTTTTCCATTATCCTGTATTGAGCACTCTTAATCAAATTTACCATGGTGAATTCTATTGTCCGTTCTCCTATATTGGACACTCTCTCAATAGAATTTATCATGGTAAATTCGCAAAAAAAGCAAAAGCTCCTGACGTCACGTCATTATCAGTGCTTGAACCAATTTTTTTTCCTATTTTTTTAAAAATTTTCTAGGGGTCGGTTCTCACAAAATTTTACACACGTCTATATGTCGATATTCTAAAACTAGTTAGCTAGCTACCATTTGATCGGGTCTATATTTTTTGAGTCATCGAGGAGATAATATTCCAGATGGGTATAACTCCGAAACCGTTTGGCCGATTATGACCAACAGCGAACTTAACTCTCCCATTTAGATGCGCCACCTACCCTGGAAATTGCAAGTCCATATCTTCTTTCATTCGGGAGTCATCGAGGCAACGGTCACCCATCCAGCTACTGAGCTCACACAAGGCTGCTCAGATCTCCAACAATATAGATCCGATCGTGTTCAAACTTGGAACTTGGTGGTAGAGACAGGTTCTGAAGGCTCTCGCAAAATATCTGCCATGTCGGATGAATAGTTTCTGATATATAGAATTTTTTTCAATGATTTTCAATGATTTTAAAAAAAAATTCTAGTGATACGATCCTCACAAAATTTTCCAAGAATTTCCGTGTTGGCATTCTTCAACTAATGACCATATTTAAATTGGATTGGTTTGATATTTTTCGAGTTATTGAGGAAATAACAACCAAATTTCAGTTGTAGATAACTCCAAAACTATTTGGCTGATTATGGTTATAAACAAACTCAAATGTCACATTCAGATGCACAATCTAACCTGAAAATTTCAAGTCGCTATCTCTTTCCGTTCTCAGGTTATCGAGACATAAATAATATTTTTTTAAATTTTTTTAAAATTTTCCAGTGATACGATTCTCACAAAATTTCACAAATGTGCTTAGGTTTATATTTTACAACTATTCACCAAGTTTCAATTCGATCGGATTTATATTGGTTGAAAACAAAATTATTACTCGGAAACCATTGGGCCGATTATGCCCATTAACGAAATTGTCCGTCCTATTGGGATGCGCCACCTACCCTGAAAATTTCAAGTCGTTAGCTTTTTCCGTTCTTAAGTTATCGTGGCAACGGCCGGACGGACAGAATCAAATTTGACCTCGAATTCTTCATCAGGGAGTCGAACCCAATCGTTTGGGACCGGCGAAAAATTCGAAAATTACAGGCATTTGGGCAAAATGATAACGCGATGTTCCCCAGAACATACGCGCAAAAATGGGCAAAATTTTACTGTGACGATTCGCAAGTTACGTGATCATTTCGGCGTGCATAATCGACCGTCGCGGCATACTATTGAGAATTTGATCAAAAAATTTGAGCGGACGTTTTCATTGAAAAATGACAGACACCTTACCCGTCATCGGCCGAAAAGATCGGCGGAAAACATCACAGCTGTGAGGGACAGTGTGGCCGCACGACCAAGCACCTCCATTCGACATCGTAGGCAGGAACTAAACATTCATCGCAGCACTCTCCAACGGATTTTGAAAAAAGATTTACACCTTCATGCTTATACAAAATCCAGCTGACTCAACAGTTGCAGCCTAACGATCACAGACAGCGCAGAAACTTTACCAGCTGGATCTTGGAACAACTGCAAACTGACGATGAATTTCACAACAAAATCATCTTTAGTGACGAGGCTCATTTTCACCTCAACGACTTCGTTAACAAACAGAATTCTCTTATCTGGGGAGATGAAAATCCACATGTCATTCAAGAACTTCCGTTGCATCCTCAAAAAGTGACAGTTTGGTGTGCCATGTCGGCAGGAGGAATAATTGGACCGTACGTTTTTCAAAATGATGAAGGTGCCGCCGTGACTGTGGACGGGTATCGTTACCAGGCCATGTTGACAGACTTTTTTTTGGCAATAATTAGACGGAATGGATTGAAATGAGATGTGGTTTCAACAAGATGGCGCTACCTGTCACACCGCAAGTGAAACAATGACTTTGTTACAAACCAAGTTTTCCTCGTTTCGGAGAGCAAACCGGGCCGCCAAGAAGTTGTGATTTAACTTGTTTTGACTATTTTCTCTGGGGTTTTTTAAAAGTAAGGTCTATGCGAACCATCCTAAGACTAGTGAGGAACTCAAAGAAGTAATTGCTCGTTAAATTCGGCAAATCCAGCAGCCCTAACTGTTGAATGTACTGCAAAATTTCATCAAAAGAGCATACCTGCCAACAGAGCAACGGTGGTCATTTAACCGATATTTTGTTTCATGTGTAAATGTCATCACTACCTCCATACATATGTAGAAAAAAATGTTAATAAAATATTAAATAAATATATATTTTCAAAATTCAAGTCCATGCTGAGACACCCTTCAAAAGCAGGTGCGAAATATGCAATAGTCTATTTTGGTTTGAGTTGTCTGCGGACTGGCTACAAACACTACATGAATAACTACACTCTTATTCTCTACAAATTTTGTCGTCTGACATACGAGGTTTCGTTTTTAAGATCGCGTAATGGAGGGATTGGAGTTAGTGGTGGGAGTATTTTTAAAGCTGACGTGTTCTATGACTCATTATCAGTGTAATTACCAAGTTTTATCTCAATTGGTTCATTATAGTCTTTGAACTATCACCAATAAAGCAACTCAGTCGGGAAGAAAACTGGTGGTGTCAGAAATTTCCTCACTAAACAAGGAAAGTCTGTTCAAAACATTATGGAAGATATGTCATTGGTTTACGGAAATCTTGCTTTGGAATGACAATAATTTACAAGTTGCATGGGCTTTTTAAGCAAGGCAGAGAGTCGCTCTAAGATGACCCACGGACTGAGCGGCCTATTGAAGTGACCACTCCGATACACTTGCTGAAAAAGTAAAAATATTAAACTGAAAGATGTGCGGCTGAAGAAGAAACAAGTCTCAGAAATGGTAGGAGTATCCGACACAACCGTTTCTAAAATATTACATGACCATCTTGGCATGACAAAGGCCATTGCAGGATGGGTGCCGAGAGTGCTCACGGCGCGTCAAATGTTCCCCTGCCTTTTTAGACCACTGTACTGAGGATGATGTGTTGGTCCGGTTGTTATTGGGGATGAAACTTGGGTTAATCATTATGAAACTGAGTCTGAGCAAGACTCCATGCAGTGACATAAAAAAGGGAACAATAAGTTTGAGGTGACACAATCAGCTGGAAAACTTATGGCTACGACCTTTTGGGGTTTAAAAGGATTTTCATTCATTTTCATTCATCGATTATAAAGATAATAGTGTCTCTATAATCGGAGAATATTATGCTTCAATATTAGAACATTTAAAAGAAGTAATTAAAGAAAAAAGAAGAAGAAAACTGACGAAAGGTGTCTAGTTCCTCCATGACAATGTCAGAGTTCACTAGAGTCGTGTTGCGTTGGCTGCACTCCACAAAGTGGGCTTTGATATGTGATATATCTCCCAACCTATAGCCTAGACCTGGCCCCGAGCGATTATTATCTGTTCCCCAACATGAAAAGAGAACTTCGTGGGAAGAAATTTACAAGCGACAGAGTGCTTATCAATTTGCCCAAATGTCTGTAATTTTCGAATTTTTGGTCGGAATCGATTCTGTCCGGCAGTACCGGCCGTTAACACGATAGCTCACGATAGGAAGGAGTTAGAGGATTGACATTTGCAGGGTTGGTTTGGAACGTAAATATCTCGAACGACTTTGTTTACGGGAGAAATCCACCTAGCGGTTTCAGAGTGATGGCCGTTTTTAGTAAAAACATTTTTTATTAATATTTTCCGAAACTGATCACTCGATCTGTCCGAAATATAGCAACAAATTGTAGGATAATGACCTTCATATGCACGCGAAGTTTTATATTGATCGGGTTGCCGTAAAGTGTCAAAAAAAAATTGTAAAAATTTTGTTTCTACAATAACTCTCGAACAGAATGAGCTAGGCAGTTGAAATTTTCAGAGTAGGTTTGGGAGATAAATATCTCGGAAAAGTTCGTTATTGCGCAAAATCAGTCTGATGGTTTCGGAGTAACGAAAACAAAATTTTTTCTTTACATTTCAAATTTCAAGTTCAATTTTTTTTAAGATGCAGTTTCACCATAAAAACCCATTGATGTCATTTTCAACTCCGACAAGCTAATACTTTCGGATATATGATTTTTCGAAATTTCAATAATGAATCGTACTTCTATGTTTTCACAGAATGCTTTACTTAATTATTCTATCTATGAATTATTATATGATCTGTATTATTACATGTCATCTTATTATCCTATGAGAAGATAAATGTCAAAATTATTTCTGGCTCGTTATTCTTGATATAAAATACACCTCCTCTTCTAGAAAACAAAGTATGATTGAATGCAAATAGACCAATGAAATAACCTATCGTAGGATTACGAGGATGATATGATATTATACTTTTAAGGTGATATTACCGTATAAATACCGTATAATACCATTTTTTGAAACTCCTGAAAACGGGAGATAATAAATTCATTATTTCATACTTTTGACGGTCACAGAATATAATACAAATATCTCCAAAATCATCAGGTGGATTTTGCCCATTCATTCGAAAGTAATCGTGTTTGCAGACCAAAAGAATTGAATTTGACCATGAATTCCTCATCAGTAAGACAGTAAGTCAGATGAAAACGTTTGAGACCATTTTCGGACCGAAATTCCAAAATTACAGATATTTGTCGTTCCATGCACGCAATACCGACATGCCCGACATCTGTAACGTTTGCCAGTACATTGCCTGAATTCAATTTCCAAATTTCATTGAATCAACCATCACCTGGAACGATATTTCGACGAGACCTAATACGGATCTGTCCGACGTGGGTTGCTTTGTTTCGAAGATGACTAAATCTTCAGAGAACCGTTTATTGGATGCATGCAAATTTCCATAGCAACCACTCATCCCTGAAGCCCCGATCTTCCTCAAAACAAAAACGTTATGGATTTTTCACGAAAATGCGCAAGTTCTTCGTCTCCCCTCTCGTCTCTACGTTTTCAAGTCGAGGATATTTAGGAATTTATTGGAATATTTTCATTAAATTTCTGCTGGGATGTGTTGTGCTACCCCTATCTCCCCTTTGAGTGGGAGGTTATTTAGGGCAAAGTTTTATTTCTCATTATTTTCGCAGTATATCGAAACATTTTTTCGTAGTAAGTGCTCGCTACCAGTATGGAAAATAACACATTTTGGCGCTCTAGTTCCTCGGAACTGAGTGCTTATCAATTTGCCCAAATGTCTGTAATTTTCGAATATTTCGATGAAAATGGTCTTAAACGATTTGGTTCGACTCACTGATCAAGAATCCGTGGTCGAAATTCATTCTGTCCGGCCGGTCCGGCCGGCCGGCCGTAGGCACGATAACTCTCGAACGGAATGAGCTAGACAGTTGAAATTTTCAGGGTAGGTTTGGGGGATAAATATCTCGGCTAAGTTCGTTACTGCAAAATCGGCAAAATCGGACAGATGGTTTCGGAGTAACAAACAAAAATTTTTTTTTACAGAACAAATTCCAAATTAAAGTTTTTTCAATAAGCAGTTTTACCATAAGAATCCAATGATATCATTTTTAACTCTAACAAGCTAATACTTTCGGAGATATGATTTTTCAAAATTTCAATGATAAATCGTATTTCACAGAGTGATATAATTATTCTATGTATGAATTGTCATAATGTCAACTCATTTTCCTGAGACATGTCATTATCTAATCAATCGAAGAATTGTGAGCGAAGTGAGAAAAACCTCAGTTGTTTGCTCCGAAATTAGTTTTTGTCAGAAAAGTCTTACATTTCGGAACGGAACATGAAGTAAGAGATCTGAGAGTAGTGAGACTGCTTTTCATCCATAGACATAGAATGCAAATAGAATGTAAATATTGAAAGCATAATTCTGCAGTTCGAGAGAGGAGAAAATTTGGTGAACGTAGATCAGGAAATTTTTGATCGATTACAAGGTAATTTTTCATTATTACTCACTCTTCTTTGATACATGTTTTATGAAAAATCTACTATTTGTAGGTACTTTAAACCTGTTTTGGGCAATTGTCATACGAAACTTGTTGGCGCTCTAGTTCCTCGGAACTGAGTGCTTATCAATTTGCCCAAATGTCTGTAATTTTCGAATTTTTCGATGAAAATGGTCTTAAACGATTTGGTTCGACGCACTGATCAAGAATCCGAGGTCGAAATCGATTCTGTCCGTCCGGCCGACCGGCTGTAGGCACGATAACTCTCGAACGAAAGGAGTTAGCGGATTGAAATTGGCAAGGTGGGTTTGGAGCGTAAATATCTCGGACGAGCTCGTTAATGGGAGAAATCCATCAAGTGGTTTCGGAGTTATGGCCGATTTTATTAAAAATATTTTCTATGAATATTTCCGAAACCGACCACTCGATCTATCTAAAATTTAGCATCAAATTGTAGAATCATGACCTTTATACGCATGTGAAGTTTTGTATTGACCAGATTACCGCAAAGTGTAAAAAAAAATTTGAAAATTTAAAAAAGTTTTGCTACAATAACTCTCGAACGGAATGAGCTAGGTAGTTGAAATTTTCAGAGTAGGTTGGGGAGATGAATATCTCGGTTAAGTTCGTTATTGGGCAAAATTGGCTAGATTTAATTCGATTTCTTCCATGGTGCAGTTCTCATTCTCAGATTACTCATTTAATCTTGATAAATAAACTATTATTTGAATTGAATTTCCTTTATGATGCAGTTCTATCATATGAATACATTGATATAACTCTGAGAAACCAATACTTCCGGAGATATAATTTGTCTGTTTGAACTAGAGCGCGAGAAAGCTC
This sequence comes from Halyzia sedecimguttata, assembly GCA_937662695.2. Lineage (NCBI taxonomy): Eukaryota > Metazoa > Arthropoda > Insecta > Coleoptera > Coccinellidae > Halyzia > Halyzia sedecimguttata. Next base: position 33,221,477 of record OW569415.2, read on the forward strand.
CTGTCCACAGGGCTTGAACCCATTTTTTAATTTGGGGCGTCGCTCGGAAGGAGCAAGTCAAGTACCCCTCGTACTTGACTTAGTTATCGATAAGAACATCAAACATCAAAAACTAAAGATCAAAGAGAAAATTTCAATATCGCTACCAGAGAAGAATTTTGTAGAAAACTTGGCAATTTCGGCCAGGCTACAGAAATAACATCGTATTCGAATATTTTCGGTGCACTTAGATCTGTCTGTCGTCCAAAGTCTGAAAAGTTTGACTTTAAAAACAATAGCAATTCCAAAAAAATGTATATAATTCATAATAATTTATTATCTTAATAAATAAATTTCTACGTAAGTGTGTATGTATGTCGTTGAACTCCTCCTAAACAACATGACCGATTTTGATGAAATTTTGTGTGTATATTTGAATGGGTCCCTGGATGGTTTGGAATCGCAATTATACCTAATATATAATTTGTGAATACCCCAATGTCAAGGCAATCATCTTATAATAAATTAATAGAAATTAAATAAAATTCCAACCGGCTTTGCAGAACAAGGATCAAGGAAATAGAAATTTCACATTCTGGTGAAATAAGCAAATGGTTGGATATGTTAGAATGCCTAGAAATTTCTTACGCTCACAGACAAAATCTACCTGTTACTACTGATCAATGTGTAATCTTCATAAAAATGGAAAAAAATATTTTTCCACAATTCTTCAATCACTTGCTAACTTTGGAGAAAAAATCGAAAATTCATTAATATATTTATTTATTGGATTTTTTTAAATATTATTCAAACAATACATAATTTGGGGCTATCCAAACTTTCCATACCTACTTAATAAATATGTTAAATCTAGCTATAAATGTATACTTTGGGTATTACATCGAAATCCACGCAAAGTTCTCGCAAACTGCGCTATAAAGAGGTAGAAGAAAAATTCAGCCTTAATCTTAACCTTCATCCCTTCATATTTTGGAACAGCTAACATAATTTTCTTTTTTTGAAGATAAATAATCTAAATCTAAATATCGTCGGCGGCACCGCAAAACCACGTAACTGCAAAAACCAACATTTTCAGGAGGCACTGAAAACTTCATAATTTTGGATTGATGAATTAGATTAAATTCAAAATAGTTATACAAACCACTTGGTATTGAGTATCTCAGTGTTTGTTTACTATTTGAAAAGAATTTGCACACCCGTCCCTACAAATACAATCAAATAATTACTAACGAAATCTCATTTTTGAATTTTTGTCAGTTAATTGGTTTTGCGGTGTCGCCGACGATATATAAAAATCAAGGCCACTTTACGTTGTAATTTTATAAGTCAAGAACGGACTTACCTATCCAAACCAAATGTTCAGGCTTTGTTCGGACTATTTAGTAGATGGTTTATGTGAAGTTTGCACAAAATCGGTCGAGCGGTTCTTCATTTATCAAAGGAAACTTTCTGAAAATGTTACTATAAACGTCATGTTTTTTGGATGTTAGAAGGGGAGTTTGGGGTAAATTTCGAAGGGGTTTATCGAGCAAAAATACGGAAGTTTCGTAGAGTTTCGCGTTTTCGGAGTGAAAGGATGGGGGTGTATTAAAAAAAAATCGCGAAAAGGCGTAAAAACGCCGATTTTGGCAAAAGGAGCAAAATTGTGGAATGGAATTCGGAGGAACGGTGGCGTTCGGAACGACGGTATTTGCGGGAACGCGAAGACGAGATTCGAAATTATTCCGTAACGGAGCCCTTTTTTCGATCCTGTCTTTCGTTTTCCCTGAAGAACGATAGGAAAATGTGACTTTTCGCGAAAATCGACAAAATTCTGACGTTTCACGTATTTCTGTGGCGAATTTTAACGCTGCTCCTTCAAGGTCGACGTTTACGACGAGAAATGTCAACTCGAATTTGAATTTCGAACGGAATTACTCGAAAATCTTGGAATCGACTAGAAAAACTGCGAGAAATATGAACGAGTAGCCGATTTCGATCGATCGCTTGAAAGGATTGGCGTTATTCTGAAAATCAAAAGACGGAAATCATCGGAGTACTAAGAATCTTTATTTGGTACGTAATCGGAGTTGATTCACGTAGGCAACGTGGCCGAGTAAGCTGAGGCGTTGGATTGGGAATTTATAGCTCCCGAGCCTTCCGGCGGGATGGAATCTCGGAGCGTCCGAAATAGCTTTCTCTTAATTTTTTTTCATTTTTACCCAATGAAAAACTTTAAGGAGCGTTACTCCAGTAAACGGATCTTGGGATTTGGATCTTTTCGTTAAGTTACGAAATCTATAATGAATATCCGTTCGATCGAACGGATTTTTGCATAAAACTTACTCAAAATATTCAAACATTAAGCAGAAAATTAACGGTCGAAAATAAAAAACCCCCAGCCGTTTGTTTATTCATGCTCAAAACGGAAAAACAAAAAATATTGTTTATACAAATGTTTTGGATTAAGCTTTGAAATAGCTATCAATTAATAAAATATTTTTTTGTTTGAATGAATGAATTTGATGTTCCAATTAAATTTTTTTATTATTTCACTTTATACCATATAAATAGTATAATATTATGTTAGGTCTACCTATGGCTGTTAAAGGAAGGAACACATTTTTGTCGCCATCAGCCTGTACTCACCCCAAGTAGCGAATAATCCAAAGGAAAATTCACTACATACTATTTAATCACAGAATTAATATCGCTGCATTGCACTAATTAACCCCGTTTACCTATTCACGGAAACAATTGAATGAAATACCGGTGATTGTAAACCTATCCGACAAAATAATACTAGTTCATTCCGGACTAGGACAATTCATTGTAGAATAACAAGAGTACATCTGGCGTAAGTCTCTAGAGCATGTTGCCATTTAATTATGTTCCGGACGTCTTATAGAGGTGGCTATGATAATATATATGACAATTAAAAATCGACCTCCAGGTCCCCTATGTACATTTAGATCCCAGTCACCCTGTATATAACGGTACATTTCGCTGGAACCAAATCAAGTGGAAGCAATTAAAATCGAAAGAATCGAAAAACGCGAGTAGCATATTCTGTATCCGTTCAGATATGATCTTAAAGTTTCAAAATTGCATGAGGACTAAAATGAAAGTAATGGCTCGAACATAAATCTTTTTCATCATCCTTTGAGACGTTCGCGTTATCGCGTTTCGGGGTTGATAAATTACAAATCTGCAAGCGTCGAGTACGCGTACATAAAGGAGGGATGATAACGGCGCTCAAGACGCGAAAACGACGCCTCACGACGGTTAATGCGTCTGGGGGCGAAGGGGTTCGTCACCCAGGTTAAACCGATAATGACAAACTGATTAAACAGAACTGCTTGATGTTGTTATAAAGGGTTTGGTTGGATCGTCTAGGTAGAAGCTATGTTGCCTTTGTGTCTCAGTCACGAATACGGATATGTGAAATCGAACTTGTACAAGGTGGATAAATATCACTTATGCCTTATTACCAGTATCTGACGCCACGTCCCGTTTAATTCTCGGTCTCGTCTCGTTATCAGTTATATAACTCGTCTCGTCTCGCTTAATTCTGAATAACGATAATAAATATTATAATATACAGGGTGAGTCTTTGACTACTGCATTAATTTTAACCAAAGATTCCTCTCATCAAATGAAATACTATTTTCATTTAACATTTTTCCAAATTCAGCTCAGGTAAAAAGATACAGGCTGTTGAAATTTTGAAAAAAAATCAGTTTTCATTTTGTTGCTTTGACATCCTTTTTTCGAATAAAATGAATGTTTGCGTAAAGTTTCCTATAACTATGATACATATTTTCCAAATATTAGTTATTTTCTACTTCTACTGGTTTTCTAGTTATGGACTCGTGGATTCATAAAACTAAACGAAATTAGCATAAAGAAGGGATATAAAATTTTTCTTGAGTCATTTCAAGAATATTCCATCGTTTTAGAACATTATATTATTCTTCATCATTTCTCCTTAAACACACCGTTTTCGAGATATTCTTCATTGAATGTTTTAAAATGGAAAACTCCAGAAATTTCACTACTTTTATGGATCCGTCCCTGAGCGTTGAAATCCCGAATCAAGCTGTAAACCACGTTACCATGCCTTATTCTCGTCCGCCAACAATGTCATAGATAATTTATATGCGGGAGTGTATTAGCACATTGTGAAATCTTTAAACGCTTGTAACTTTTTACCTGAGCCGAATCTGGAAAAATGGTAAATGAAAAAAGTGTTTCATTTGATGAGAGGAATCTTTGGTTAAAATTAATGCAGTGGTCAAAGACTCACCCTGTATAAACGAAATGGTGGGTAACAATGAATAATTTTGTGCAGCTATATTTATTACTCTTACAGAAAAATATTTGTACATATGTATACTTTTTTCAATGTTTAACACTGTCAATTTCATCTTTTAAATTACTCGATAGTCGATGACCAAGAATTCAAACATAGTCACGCTTCCATCACATCATCTTTCAATACGTGTTTTTGCCATGATCATACCTGCTGTGCAAAATAATCTTTCAACATGTATGGATTTCGCCATTAATAAATCATCGGCCATATTGGAATGTGTATGAACTTCTTCATGCACTTTCCACCACCCTAAAATACAATTTTGATTCCTATTTGCTCTTTCTTACAGCCAATGTTCTTCAAACTCAGCTTTCCAATGTTTCGAAGGTTTTTTTGATGTTCTAAAGAGGCTATCGATGTAAATACATTTTTTAATAGAATTGGACAAATTGGTATCGACGGTATCGTTTTCAATGAATACCTTCCCAGTGGGTAGATCATTGAGGGTGTTCTTGGCGTATTCCTCATAACACTTTTCGGAACATTGAATAGCTTCATTTTTCATTTCTTCACCAGTTTAATTATATGTACTTCCACTGTTATATACCATAATTGTTCAGATCTCCACTACAAGAAGCACAATAAATTTATTTATTTATTTAGGGGCATTAAAAATTGTCCGTTAAGTATTGAATTCATAATGGGATTAGTTTTTATGGTTGTTAATTCTATTTTTTTTTTTGAAAAATAATCTCAATTATCGCAGGGTCTTTAAAAAGTGGGAAAGTCCAGTGGGCAGGAACTTTGGCGCTCTTGTTCAAACACTTGTTGAACTCAGATCATATAATAATTCATAGATAGAATAATCATAGCGTTCTGTGAAAACATAGTACGATTTATTATTGAAATTTTGAAAAATCATATCTCCGAAAGTGTTAGCTTGTTAGAGTTGAAAATGATATCAATGGATTTTTAGGGTGAAACTGAATCTTAAAAAAAATTAATTTTGAAATTTGTAATGTAAAAAAAAATTTTTTTTCCGTTACTCCGAAACCATCGATTCTGCCCAATAACGAAATTAACCGAGAGATTTATTTCCCAAACCTACTCCAAAACTTCAACTGCCTAGCTGATTCTGTTCGAGAGTTATTGTAGAAAGAAAATTCAAAAATTTTTAAAATGTTTTTTGCCACTTTAAGGCAATGCGATCAATACAAAACTTGCATTGCATGCATATAATGGTCATGATTCTACAATTTGATGCTAAATTTCAGATATATCGAGTGATCCGTTCCGGAAATATTCATAAAATTTTTTTTTACTAAAAACAGCCATACCTCTGAAACCGCTTGGTGGATTTGACCCGTTAACAAACTGGTCCGAGATATTTACGCTCCAAACCTACCCTGTAAATTCGAATCCTTTAACTCCTTTCGTTCGAGAGTTATCGTGCCTTCGGCCGGCCGGCCAGACAGAATTGATTTCGACCACGGATTCTTGATCGGTAAGTCGAACCAAATCGTTTAAGACCATTTTCAGCCAAAAATTCGAAAATTACAGACATTTGGGCAAATTGATAAGCACTCTTTTCTGAGGAACAAGAGCGCCAAATCGTGTATTTCTAGAACGATTGATGTATAATATTAGACAAAATATATTGGTTACTATAGTGGAAACTCTTCATATTGAATTATTTTCCGTTGGTGTTGAAAAAGGTCGAGTCGTATAGAACAAAAGTTTACTGTATGTATCTGAAGTAAATAAGACGATATTCCAGGTAGAAATTTTCGAGCCAAAAACGCCCTTTCAATAGTATACACGTTTATTACTCAGTAGTATATAGGCACATATACTCAACCAAGAGTAAAATATCGATCTTGAAAAAAAAACATTCAAAACTAAAATATAAAAATCTGCAAGGATAGATATTTATAATAAGGGATTCTTTACTATACAATGTTATACGAACAGTTAACAAGTTGAAATGAAAAAGTGAAAAAATTATTTTAATTAATTAATTTTAATTAAATATTTCACATATAGTCACAAGAGTTAATATTTTATAAGATATATTGATCTTATGTAGACCTATTCGAATTTCTCGAATAAAATCTTAACGAGAATTAAAAAATTTAACGAGGCGAAAAACGAGTCTTGCGTGTTGCGCTGTATGTGGTCTCGGTATCGCCTATAATATTTTTCAAAACGTCCCGTCTCGTCTCGCTTTCCCGAGACGAGAACGAGACGAGACGAGAAAAATCTCGCTCTTGTGTGAAGCCCTATAACGTCGAGCCAAAAAGAGCAGGGCACTACCTACCTATTCTCGAGGCGTTTCTTCGTATTTTTAAACTCTCATAGTTTCGGCCTGTCTAACACTAGAGGGTACAAATTCTCAGGATATAGTTATATAGTAGACTCATGAAACTTGCTAAGTTTCATTTGTCCAGCTTTAATACTTTAGTTTTTATTAATAATTGAAATATTATCGAGTCCTTCGACTATTTGATGATGGAATTCAGATAGCTGGGCTTAACCCTGAATACTAAAATGGACTTGCATTCCCATCTGGAGAAAGTACTGAAAAGGACTAGAATCTTTCTGAAGGTGGTTCGGCGCTCTCTCGGTAAAACTTGCGGTTTAAAACCCAATGAAAATCTATGGATATACACCGCTCTAACGTCCTGGCACTAACGTCCTGGCCAGCGACGTGTTGGCTTAAAATTGAACAAACGGCAGTAAGAAATAAACTTGCTAGTCTACAACATCTAGCTACCCTCAGGGCTGGTTTCTCAATTGCGAGTTAACTCGAGGTTGCGAGTTGACGCATGTATTTAGCGATATTCATGAATGCGCAACACTCGGGTTACCCGCAACCTCGGGTTAACTCGCAATTGAGAAACCGGCCCTCAGTGTGACGGGGGCAATTTCAACAACCTCCGCAGCTATAGTTAATATTATCTTAAACCATGCACCAATGTTCCTATTTATAATTGGAGCTACAAGGCTTGAGGCATCAAGAGATCATAGGCGGCCATCACCTTCAAATGACTCCTGTACATTGCTTTGACATATCATTCCATACCTCCATGGATAAGGAGAAGACTGTCAAAGAGAGCTTTCCTACCCTCCATAAAGGGGGTTGCCGGTCTGTTTATTAAACTAATAAAACTAGGATACTTTCCGAAGTCCTCGAGAGCTGAAATTTGGTATGCAGGCTATGCTTCAAATAAATGAAGAATGAACAATTTTAGAAATCTGCATCTTTCCCCCTCTAATGCCCATAAAAGGGGTGCAGATCTGTTTATAAAATTAGGTTACTTCCCAGAGTTCGATAGAAAGCTGAGATTTTGTATGTAGGCTAGGACAAGCGTAGAAACAACAACAAAATTGGAAATTCTGTCATTTTTACCCACTCCCTTATAATGGGGGGTCCAATGCATTACATAATAGTTCCATTCGTTGTGAAAGCTTGATTAGTATATTATTAATGACGAAAAAGTGAGTGGTATATGGGCTATGAAGAAAGAACTGTCTATTTCACCTGAAGTAAGGCACAGATATAAAGTTATGTGAAAAGAATACCTGAAGCACAAGAAATACATACCAACAAAATACAAAGAAGTAAGACTTCTACAAAAAGGAATGAAATCCCACCAAAAATTTCATGTAAAATTGGTTGGTCACACGAAACTTTGTCAATTGAAAAGTTACCGGATCTCATAAAGAAAGAGCCAAGTCCCTAACTCTACAAGGCCTTCTTCTAAATCCACAGTCCCTACTTCTTGGTCAAAAAGTATGGCTTGGCTGTTTTGAAGCCGTCGCACGATACAACCTTGTATTTATGGTAAGAAATTGAATCCCTGATCTTTAATGTTCTGTCATGCCATAGTTTTATAAAACAGCCAAGCCACACGTTTCAACTAAGACGTAGGGTTTGTGGAATTAAGGCTTGGCTCTTTATGAGATCTGATTACTTTTTAAGTGTCAAAGATTCTAAGAGCCTTGGCAACCAATTTCACATGAATTGTTTTTCCTACTATCACATACTGAATACTTCTTTGCACTCTTGGCACCATTCATCTTGAAGCTTGGGTCTTTGACTATATTCTTTGGGTAGTTTTTTGTGCTTCCCGTTTCTCAAGACATTCCCAGAAACATGGGATTTATGTTGTCCTCATTCTGAGGCTACCAGGCGTGTCCCAGGCTACAGTTCCCCTTCCAGTGCCAGAGTTCTGAGTCTCCAGTTCGTAAGACGGCTTCAAGGAGGGTTTGTCACCAGTATTCATGAATTCGTGATCCAAGCACCCTTTGCGTTTGGTTCCAATACCTCGGCATTCTGATACCAAGTATTCAGAAGTCTTCCTCCTATCCGCAGAACCTGCTTTCGTCTTTTTGTGGTAATCCTAATCTCAATAGGTGCTTTCGGAGGTGCCAATGTCCCGTAGGTAACCCTAGAGAATATGTAGCATGTTCTTGCTGAGATCAAGATAAATTTTTGATTTCTCAGTGCTAGAATTCTGGAGGAACCTTTTGTTATCCTTCAGTGGTTTACTCCCATTCTGATTTCAATGTAGAATCAGGAAAACTTCAATTTATTTTCAAGTAGAATATCTATAAATCTCATTTTAAGGATATCTTATTTTATCGATGCATTGTATAAGTAGTGTATGTATGCAGAATTCAGGTAAATCTATAATATATTCTTTGATATATTCAGCTTTTCTTAAATATTTTTTTCAATTCTTTTAGTGATCTACGATCTAAGTTCCATATTTCGAAGATATCTTCTTTACGGCTATAACGGCAGAATGATAGCGCTTTGTGACAGTCACGCAAGTGGTTATCAGAAAAGCGATATAGCGAAATAGTTAAACAGCCAAGCGGATATCAAATCAATGAGCTCCCAAAGTCATCAGTTCAGTCAAAGATGGTATGGAATTCAACAATCTTGACACTTGGTTTGGTCTGTGGTTTAGGAAAATACAAACCCATTCCCATAAATCTAGAAATGTTATGCATAGGCGGGATTTTAACCCTGGACCTTTTGGTTCCTAAGCTTAACGCTACACTTGCTGAACTGGGAAAGCGCTGTAGTCTGCAGGTCTTATGGGTTCCGTGCCACTAGGGCATAGAGGGCAATGAGGTGGCGGACTCATTCGCAGCGAGGGGGTTCTACGGGAATCATCGAACCTGAACGTGCCTGTGGTATCTATCTGAAGGCATCAAGGTGGGAGAATAACAGATGGTTCGACCAAACGGACCAAGAACTCTGGAGCAGACTGTCTTGTCTCAGTCATACTCGCTCAACAATTATTGGTCCTTCAACTGAAAGATCCAGACGATGGCTCAAACTCTCCAAATTAGACCTGACAGGTTTAACAGCTGCATATACGGGACACTGAGTTGGAGATGGTTGAGGTTATATGTGTTTGCCCTGGGGACGAGATTAGATCTAAGAACTAGGAGTCCACAAGCTGAGACTGAGGAAACTGGACAAATCCTCACTTACTAGGCTTATCTGCCTTAACAGAAGGCTTGAGCTTGTGGGTGAAGTATAGATTTAGGTAAGCCACAATAGGCCGACTAGTCGCAATGGTGGAGTGGGGTTCATCCACCTGGCACAACACATATCATATTTTAACTTATCTAGTTTGTTTGTGTTAGACCGATGCCGATTGATCGAGTAGCCCGTGCTGCATCCTAGAGAGGCTTATTGCACCTCGCTCGGTCTCCTATTAGTAGACAAAGTCTCATGATTGATACCCCATCAGCTTAAGTTGCTAGCATCCATAGGCTCTCTTAGTCTGTTCCCTGCAGCTCAGGTCTACTTAAACGACCTAAGTTCTGCATCGACGATATTATATGGGTCTCATGTAACATCCCCACTGCCTTGTAGGTGTATTACCTACATAAGGTCCATTTTCCTAGCAAGTAGGATTAGGCCCTTGACTAGGTAGGTCGAACGATTTCTGGCACTCAGAGTCGTGTCGTCGGCCCCATAGTGAAGTCTCCATTGTGTGTGGGATGGACAGTCAAATATGACATGTGAGGCAGTTTCGTCTGCCCCCCCCCCCCCTCCCTACGCACATTTCCTACAAACACAGTTTTCTCGGAGATATCCATGTTGTTCAGGTGCTTTCTCAGGGTACAGTGTCCGGTTAGTAGGCCAGTTACTGCCCTGAGCTTACTCCTACTCAGCAGTAAGACTTCTTTAGTTAGTGAGCGGTAGGGCTGCCTCATCATTAACCTAGTATGCCGCTGGCCCGAAGTTTTGTTCCAGTGCAGAGTGTGCTGTGCAAGGATCTATTTTTCAATGACGCCTTTCACAGCCGATTTGATCACCCTACGGGTTCTGGCCCCAAGAGGCGGATAGCCGAGTCCTCTCTAGCGAGTGCTTCAGCTCTTTCATTCCCTTCCTGTATGCCCCGACACCCACCCGAGCTCAGCTCAGTTTCTTACAGCCAAGGTTTCCAGGTGCGGTCGGCCTTCCAGCACAAGCCTCGAGTTAATTCTCCAGCTGGCTATTGCCTTAAGTGCTGCCTGACTATCCGAGAGAATTCGTATGCTCCTGTTGTAATAGCCCATGCGAATATTCTCCACGACATATCACACTTCCTACTCAGATTGGGTGTAGCCACATACACTCCAGCTCCATAGCGTCCGCCCATGAATAAACCGTCCATGAACCATGTTAGTTAACTGTGCGGTCTTTTCTCCCTCTCCGTGGGGGGCCATAGTCCCAGCTTGAAGGAAGGATCAAATTTCTGAGTTACTGGACTCCAGTCGCTCACCATGTTCAGGATCGGGATTCAGTCCCCCAATCCCAGCGTGTCCGTATGACCGTTGTCTACCATCAACCAACCAACTTATCTAGTGATACGATCCCAAGTTCCGTCTTTCAAAGATATCTTGTTTGCGGCTGTTGTATACTCATATAATTCAATAATCTAGGTACTTGATTTGGTCTGTGGTTCAGGAGAATACAAAACCATTGCCACAAACCTAAAAGGCTATACATAGGCGGAATTTTAACCCTGGACCTTTCGGTTAGTAATCTCAACACCCTACTACTGTCCTTCGATAATCTATGGAGATTCTCATCCTGAAACTTCGAGCTCTTCTGAGAAGGCTCCGCAGGAGCTGATTAGTGGTATTCTGGTACACTATATGCAGTATCACTTTGTTCTCACACCAACTTAGGAACACGGTTAATTTGTGACCCAGCAGATAGTTGTGTATGTTGAACGATTAGTTCGAAGAACTAGAACATGAATAGAACTAGAACAGATTGAGAACGGAACAGATTAAATCATATCCAAGCTCCGCCCCTTCACTGAATTCCCTAATTTGAATATGCAGATAAACATGTACGCTCATAGATATCCACCTCGCCGCAAAAAGAACAGGAACTGTCTAGTTTCCGGAATAGAGTAGTTTCGCTCCTATCAGGAATAATAACGACCGAATCAGGGAAGCCGGGACGCATGCCAAGATCCGTAATAAAAACAAGGAAGACAGGATGTGTACGCAAACAGGCGCTAAATCTATGCACCCTCCGGGGGGAGTTCGAAGGGAATTTGCCTCGTTCACGGTTTGCTGCCCGCCACCCCTTGCAGGCCTGCATTACACGGCATTATTCTCCTCCAGACTCCCGACTTCATTTCTTCCTTCCTTATACGCTGAGAAAAGTGTGTTTTGTCGCCGTACGAACGAGATATGCCATTGTTCGGGCGACTTTTATGTGCCGGTGCTATCTAATATCTCGTGTGTCGATACGGTTGGGGAGGTGTTGGCTTTGGAGGGTCGTTATGTTCTTGATTAAAGAAATCATCGACGGAAAAATATGGAGCATGCTATTCAAGAGAGTCAAATCAACTTTGGTGATTTTTAGAACGGTGTTTGGATAGGTTCGTAATGATGGCCACTGGTAGGGGACAGTTGTGCCAATAATAACAAAAAATATTCGATGTTCATTTTAATAATCACAGCAGAATAATTAAATGGACGAATTGTATTGTTATTAATTGTTATTTCGAATTGTTACACTGAACGGGTCAATTGTAACAGTAGTGGGGGTCAACTTTAACACAAACAATAATAAAAACAAATAAAACGAATACTGAACAGCAGTTGAAGCTTAAAAGCTACTAAACTATCAAAATGAGTACCAGTTATTCCAACAAACGGTTTATACAAACAATGGAGCATTTTTGTCACAGGTTGAGTGGTTCTGTTTATAACAGCCTCTGCATTGCAACCAATCTTCCTTACTGCTCTGATGTTCTAAACATGCATTACGTAAGTTGCCATCATTTCCATCAGCGTCATTATTTTTGTTTTAACAATATTTTTTCTCATGTATTTTAAGTTACAATTATTCCACCTTCTTGTTTTGTTACTTTTGTAGTACCCGTACATCCCGCGCTGAGCATGATTGTGAGCCGAAGCTCCTTTGAACGCCAAATAAATTTTCCAACACGAAACAATACGTTTTATAACTTCAGGAAAGCTGATTTTCCGGCATTGCGTTCGTCGCTCGGTTCCGTTGATTGGAATATTCTCGAAACATTCAATAATGTAGATGACGCCCTGCGCTATTTTTATGACAAATTGTTCGAAATCATAAAACTTATATTATATATATTAAACTTATACCTCTGGGAAACGCTGCTTTCCAGTATGGTTTACTCCTGACTTGAAGCGCAACATCCGATTAAAGAATTATTATCGTTCAAAATGGCGGTCCACAGGAGGAACTAAATATCTCCGAGAATTCAGGCGTTTGCGGTCGTTGGTCAAATCTGGAATTTCTTCGGCGTACGACGATTCCTTGGCTGAGGTGCAAGGCGATTTGGAGTCAAATCCTTCCTCTTTCTGGGGATACATCAACCATAGGAAGAGTGGCACAAGAATTCCTGGTGTTTTCATGGCGACGGAAGATCACATGACGATCCAAAAGATATAGTCGATTTGTTCGCAAAGCATTTTTCAAATGTTCGTATGCCAGACGCAGTCAGGGATTATAGCGAGACTCATTTTTCCCAATTCCCTCCAGTTGTCTTACCCTCTATAACTGAAGATGAAATTAGATCTATTATGGATAAATTTCCTGATAAGACAACTGCTGGTGACGATCAGCTACCCTCATTTTTCATCAGAAACTGTGCCTCTGTGCTTGCTGAGCCTCTACATCGCATCATCTCTGTCAGCTTGCGTACTTCCATTTTTCCCACCATTTGGAGAGAGCCCGAGTAGTTCCGATTTTCAAAAAAGGCGATAAATCACAAGTAGGGAACTATAGACCAATTTCTGTACTGTGTAACTTTGCAAAAGTATATGAAGAAGCTTTATACGCTAATATCAGTCATAATGTTAGACCACATATATCAGCAATGCAGCACGGTTTCATGCGGGGCAGGTCTACGGTCACGAATTTGGCAACATTGTCGCAGTTTGTCGCGGAGACTCTGGATGATGGAGGTCAGGTCGACGTTATTTATACAGACTTTTCACGAGCCTTCGACTCGGTTGATCACCGTATGTTGCTGAATAAACTTTCTTTTTTTGGCTTCAGTCCAGCATATGTCGACCTGATGAGATCTTACTTGGAGGGAAGAATGAGTCATGTGTTTTATAATGGCTTCAAGTCTTTCGAATTTTGTCTGTCATCTGGTGTGCCGCAAGGATCTAATCTTGGACCATTGTTATTCATAATTTTTATCAACGATCTTCTGGCTCTTCTCAGTTGCTCAGCCTTGGCCTATGCAGATGACTTCAAACTTTACCTGAGGATACGCGGAATTGCTGATTTGGAGCTGCTCCAGTCCAGCTTGGAGTTAGTTAATGTTTGGTGCTCGCGCAATGGACTGATTTTAAATGTACAAAAGTGTTTTAAGGTGACTTTCACGAGAAGCTTACTCCCTCTCACCTTCAATTATTCTATTGGTAATTGTCTTGTCGCTAGTGGAGATCGGTTTCGCGATTTGGGAGTGTTATTTGATTCGACGTTCAGCTTTGTTCCTCACATCGAGGAGCTTTGTTCTTCGGCTAGTCGATCTTTAGGCTTTGTGTTCCGGTGTTCCAGGGAGTTCCTTGATGTTTCAGTCCTCAGAATTCTCTATTTTTCTCTTGCCGTCAGCAAATTAGAGTACGCCAACTTGGTTTGGTTTCCGATATACAGTTCCCACCTAACATCACTTGAACGCATTCATAGAAAATTCTTGAAGTGTGCTGAATATAGAAAGACCGGCAGGTATCCTGAACGTGGTGCGGATTTGTCGGAGATCATGCGGGAAATGCGAATTTCAACGTTGCAGGAGAGACAGAAGCGACAGTGCGCTAAATTTGCGCAAAAGCTTGTCACTGGAAGAATTGATTCACCTCATCTACTGTCCAGGGTTGACATTCGTGTACCAAGAATTGAAACGAGGACCACATCAACTTTTCGACTCCCTAAACCTCGGACTAACATACTTGAGCAGGCTCCGGTCTATCGATTGTGCAGGGCTGCTGATGAACTTAAGTTTAATTTGTTTTTCTAGTTCGGGGCGGTTATTGTTTATTGTTGTATCATTGAATGTGTAATTTTGTTTGAATAACTGTTCATATTATTCATTGTCAATATGTTACCCTGTTATTGGGAAATTTCCTGTTGGGTAAAATAAACTATTATTATTATTATTATTATTATTATATTTAGGTATTGAAGACTCAGTTATACAAAATGTATGATAAATTGGACCAATTTAAATATCTACACATGTAGACTGTATGTATCTTGTCTGAAGATCATCACTAAATAATCCGAATAATGTTTCATTTTATTGGCGCTCTTGTTCCTCGGAACAGAGTGCTTATTAATTTTCCCAAATATCTGTAATTTTCGAATTTTTGGCTGAAAATGGTCAAACGATTTGGTTCGACTCACTGATCAAGAATTCATGGTCAAAATTTATTCTGTCCAGCCGTTAACACGATAACTCACGAACGGAATGAGCTAGACAGAAGGAATGTTCAGAGTAGGTTTGGGAGATAAATAACTCGGTTAAGTTCGTCATTGGGCAAACTCAGCCAGGTGGTTTCGCAGTAACAAAAAAAAATTACATTACAAATTTCAAATTCAATTTTTTTTACGATGCAGTTTCATCATAAAAATCCATTGATATCATTCTCACCTCTAACAAACTAATACTTTCGGAGATATGATTTTCAAAATTTCAATAATTATTCTCAATTCTATATGATTTCATAGAATACACTACTTATCATTTGCTGATTTGCTATTCACAAAAAAATTGTTGTCATTTTTAACCTTTAATATTGTATTGTCGATATTCGACAGGTTTTTGTTCGTTGTTTGTTCACTATTGTTTCGATTGTAAATGTCTTAGCCTATAGTAGAATCATAATTTGGTTGGCTGTTATTCAATAAAATGCTATTTAACATGAGCTTGCAATACATTTATGTTTTTCTCGTGAATGTTTAAGTCTTCGAAAAAATTTGTGGAGGTAAAAAAGTAAGTAAATGAATTGGTCTTTTCAGCCATGTTTTTTTAAAAGGAAAATTTGTATCCAAAAAAAAGTTGTAAAACAAAATATCTTAGGGGTTGACTATTTCAACCCCTTCTAAGCATACTTCATGGTTGAAAAAATATCAAAATGTGTAGTTTTATTGACGAATCATATTTGAAAGTTTCGTGTCTTTAGCTTAATATACGAGGAAAATATAAAAGAGAAACAATTTTTTTTGTTAATCTCGAAGGGGTGTGCCTTTTCCGAGGGAAGTTTTTCAAAAAATTGTATAGGTACCAAATACCCACCTTAATTTTCATCACAGAATCACCCCTTACATTTTTTCGGTATTATTCAGATACACCCTGTACAGTACTCGGTTGAGAAAAGACGCGGCTTGAAGGTTCATAGAGTATTTCGTGAGGGTGTGTGAGGCGTGAATGGACAGAAGACTATACTCGCAAAAGACCCTGACTTTTAAAGAATTTTTTCTTCGTTTTAATTAGACAGTTCTCAACGATATTTTTTGGCAACTAAACATGAATTGATCATTTTCAGCAACGTTGTGAAATGTCAAAGAAACTATGTGATTCTTCGAATTGCCGCAAAACATTCACTTTTCTCGATCCTTAACTGTAGAAACGAATCTTTTTAAAAAAGGAGGAATGCACAATTCGCTATTTTCAGATCGTATTGAAATCCTTTTAGCTTTGCTCATCTAGACACTAGGTCTTTTGGAACTTTCCCCTTTCCTCCGCCTCTAAAAATATAATCAGTACTAGCGATACCCGAAAGCAACGGTTAGCTTGGCGCACACTTGCACCAGGGAAGTTATAATGACTATTATAAAAGTCAGTTGACAAATTCATACCACAATAGGATCAAAGTGTGCTTCCCTATAACCCTACTTTTAGAATCCTTCAGTTCTTGAAGGAGTTTCTTAGACCATTCAGCCAGGATATCAAGAGCTACTTTCTAAATGGTTTCAATTTCGTCCACAATAAAAGAACAGGACTACTCGATTCCCATCAAGCGTTCCCGTGCATTGTTCGACAACCTGTAGGCAATACAAGAATAAAGGAAGAAAAAACGACTCAGCCGACGTCAAGAAATGTCAACCAGCCGACCACCTCTCTTTGGGAATCAGGAATAACCAATCTGTCGTCAATCAGGGGACATAGATGTAGTTCGAACAGGGAATATTTCAATTAGTTAGAAGTAAAAACACAAATTGCATTCTTTTCGTTTTGTCCCGACAATGGAACGAAGAAAAGAGGTCCTGAAAGGGTATCGTGGGGCGCAGGGCATTATAGAGAGCCCCCTAGTGGGCATTGTACGCGCTGCAGGCAAGCATTGACAGCTTCGACAGTGCTCCACTAGCTATCAAGTACCTCTGAATTGTTTGAATTTTAATTTCGAGGATGCCGATGTAATCTCGATGAGAACCTTCGAGACTTGGGGTCACATGCGAGGAACAATGAGCATTTAATGAAAAGTTGACTGCAAGTCGAAGTGAATTCCATATAGGAAGATGGTGAAGTAATAAATGCTGATCTTATCACTGATAAGAATTTGCCAAAGAGTTTCACACATTTAGAGCCTTCATTAATATTTTAAGGGATGTAAGGTCTAAGACTACGATGATAAGTGAATTCAATTTTCAAGACACCCACGTCACGTCAGGACCTTTAGCGTGCACGTTCATTTAACGATCAATATATTTCATTGATTTGTGATACTGATAAACTAATGAACTTCATGACTATAGAGATGCGTTATATAAAAAAAAAACTGATTTTCAAATGAGCATATTCTGAAAATTGTCCATAATGTGCATTCGAATCGCAAAGCCATCGAACATTCTGGAAAGTGCACGCATGTCCTATTGTCTATTGACGCCTGAGGCACCCTCATTAACCTTCAAGCCGTCTTTTTTTAGCGCTCTTGTTCCTAGGAACAGAGTGCTTATCAATTTTTGGCTGAAAATGGTCTTGAACGATTTGGTTTGACTCACTGATCAAGAATCCGTGGTCGAAAGCGATTCTGTCCGGCCGGCCGTCCATCCGTCCGGCCGTTAACACGATAACTCTCGAACGGAATGAGCTAGACAGTTGAAATTTTCAAAGTAGGTTTGAGGGATAAATATCTCGGTTAAGTTCGTTATTGGGCAAAATTGATCTAATAGTTTCGGAGAAACGAAAAAAAATATTTTTTTTACATTACAACCTTTGAATTCAAATTTTTTCAAGATGCAGTTTCATCGTAAGAATCCATTGTTACCATTTTCAACTCTAACAAGCTAATACTTTTGGAGATATGATGTTTCAAAGTTTCAATAATACATCGTGAGTTCTATGTATTCACAAAATGTGAACACAGAATGTGTCTGTGATCACTATTCATAATTGTCAACTTTTGTCAATTCGTAGTTGTTATTTTCTCTTGGAAAGCAAGTATTCGATTCTTGAATTTGTGAATATATACAAGACTGTTTTGATGTAGTTTATGGAGGCAATAGGAAGAAGAACATAATGGAATCATCAAAAGAAATTACTGTTCGTTGACCACTTGAGGTTAATATTACCTTTTACTTCCTTAAGTAGTGAGACATGTTCCTATATGCAGTATTTTCATAATGTTGCTAGCAAAAAAATACAGAAATATGGATCTACATTCGTGTATCAATGATTTTTTCTTCAGTTGAGGTTCATAATACAGAAAAGAATGTGTTAGTAGTATGCACTATTAAATTTTAAATTATGAAAAGAGGATAGTATTTTATTAATATATTTTGAACTATGAAAATAATTTGTTCGTAATCCACTACCTACTTAAATATCAAGAATAAATGGACAATCTGCTATGATTGACTCCAGCCTTGCTCTAGACATTTCGATGATACTTTCCTTAGGTATTTCGAGTTGTGAAAACTATGCACCGAGTGTAGGTTGCAACAACCCATTCCACGAGGTTGAATCATTGCAGATTGCTCATTTAATCTTGATAAATATGTTTAATGACAATTTTTGAAGCATTAAGGCATTGAAGCATTGTATATTTTTTTTATAAGATCATTTTTGAAGCATTTTTTTTAAATGACACTTTTTTTTAATTTTTTCAACCGAGTACTGGATTTCAATACGATCGGATCTGTATTTTTGAAAAAATTGGGAAAATAGAATTCGGCTTGAAGGTTTGTGCGGAATTTCAGTGGAATCGGACGAATAGTTCTTTGTCATAGTCCCCCACTATGAAGGTTATGACAAAAGCAAAACAAATTTTCGAAACATAACCAAATATCAACCATCTAGAGCGCATATCTACAATCTTTTTTTAGAGGCATTAGTAAGAGTAAAATGCGAAAATGCTAATTTCTCTTGCACCAGCGCGCAAATCAATGAGGAACATTTGTTTCGAAAATTAAAAAGTAAATGAACAAAAAATTCGTGCAATAGGTAATATAACAAAACTTAGCTAATGGGATTCCCGGTTTATTTCGGATACAGTGCGCGTCAAAATTATGGAACAAATTAATTTTCTCAGAAGAAAAATATTTGGCAACAAAATCCTGAAACAGGTCAATTTTTGTTTCACTTTTACCAAATTTTTATGCATTTTTGAAGGATTTTTGTTGCACCCTGTGCCATCCCTATCAACCCTAAAATTTTTTGAATAGTGAAAGTGGGTCATGTGGTACTTTTTTGGCAAGGTCTGTGTATCTCCTTTACAGGCGTGCAGAAATTTTCAAGAAAAAATTTTTCTCTTTTGAAAATTAGTTAGTTCAAAGAGGTTTTCAGTATGTGCACTTTGTCATGGCTCATTTACTTTGAGACGATGGTACCTGATGAAATTTGTCACCGAATGAAAGTCGACCATTACAGTTTTGTTCATGCACAACTTTCAACCCCCTCACGCCCCCCCATTTTTTTTCTCCATTAAAGGGTTCGTAGGGGTTGAAAGTTGTGCATGAACAAAACTGTAATGGTCGACTTTCATTGGTTGACCAATTTCATCAGGTACCATCGTCTCAAAGTAAATGAGCCATGACACAGTGCACATACTGAAATCCTCTTTGAACTAACTATTTTTCATAAAAGAAAAATGTTTTCTTGAAAATTTCTGCATGCCTGTAAAGAAGATACAAAGGCCTTGCCAAAAATGTATCACAGGACCCACTTTCCCTATTCAAAAAATTTAGAGGGTTGATGGGAATGGCACAGGGTGCAACAAAAATCCTTCAAAAATGCATAACAATTTGGCAAAAGTGAAACAAAAACTGACTTGTTTCAGGATTTTGTTGCTAAATATTTTTCTTCTGAGAAAATGAATAGTTCCATAATTTTGACGAGCACTGACTGTATATGAAGTACTGGTTTACATACTCGAATTGTATTTGTTCTACTGGAAATTAATTATTATTATCAGTTATAATATCACAAGAGCATAGACAATATTCGATTATTTACCGATTCACGTGACGTTTTCGCGAAACATCACGAGAGCGTAGCTCGAGTGATGTTTCGCGAAATACGTCTAGTGAAGAGGTGAATAATCGAAACATATTGTCTTTGCTCGAGTTGGTATTCGTTACGATTATATAAAGAGTAATATTTTAATTCTTTTATTGATTAATATTAATATTGAAAGTACAATTATTATAATACATATTTGATGTATTCTTATTTTCGGAATTTGTAGTGTTGGTACCATTGCTGACACTGGATGTGGAAGGATTAGGTATGTTTCTCATTTTCTCAATTATTTGTCTATGGTGTTCTGCAGTGAGTTTCAAATACGGTTTCAGAGATTCCGATGACGAGTGGCCTGTTATTTTGGTAATTTCTTGCAAGTTTGCCCCTGAGTGTGACAAGATACTCACAGCAGAGGAGCGATTCGAATGATTCGTAATTTTCCTTTTTTTCGTATCTAGTCCGATACTTTCAGCTGCTGTACGTGTCCATTTACTCAACTGATTTAAACCTACAGGGCAATTTTTATACCATTTTCCTGTTTTCTGCCAATCAATATTAGGTGTTAAAAAAAGACGATTGGTTGTGATATTTGGAGTCCTTTTGCTCAATAATTTATCCAAGAGACGTACTGGACACTGATTCGTGGACTCTTTATTCGTTACCAACCATTTAGAATTTGTGGTACGTTGTTCACCACCTTGTGCTGTTTTTGAAAATACTGGATTGTATTCGATTCGTCCCGTATTTTGACCGTAATTGTCGAACTCCTTTTTGAAATAGTCAGTTAAGCAAAAGGCTGCTTCATTACCACGCCATGCCAATTCCACAGCACAAATTTGATAAAATTTTTTTTGCAAACCATCTGGTGTATTTTCATCGAAACTTGAAATAGTTTTGAGTATTTCATTCTTATTAAGAGCGGCTGAGCTCTCTTTTTTCCTGTCGGGGATTGCTTGTAATTTTTTCCTCTTGGCTGTACGGGCCTTTCTCGCATTTTCGAAAATTGTATCTTTAAATGGATTTATTTCTCTGTTGAAGTCTTCATGAAACTTTTTCTGTAAGAGTTTAGCAGAAATATTCCAAATGGTTTTAACTGTACTTTCTTTATATTCTTTTCCATCTGCACGTTTCATATTGAATGCCCAATCTTTCAAAATATTCGCTACTTCATCATTTGAAATATCAGCACGAAGTTTGTAATTTCGATGTTCACAAAACACCGTGAACTGTTTCCAAACATAATTATGTGTCTTCGTGGTATTTTCTGGTGTTAAATTAAGAATTTCTTGGTCAATTTCACCACTTGAACTCAAACCAAAACGATGCATCTTCAAAAATGCACTGACATTTCATTGACATTTATCGTCACTATGGAAATTATTCCAATATGGCTGGAGGCGAATCACCAAAACGATTATATACCGTCGTCAAGCGGTATATTCAGTTATCTATACGACGTTACTAAGGGAAATTCAGGAATTCTATTGGTTCATTATAATATGAGTTATATAATCATCATTATATATTTGCGATATATTATCTATGTCTCAATTTTGTTTCTCGGAATGACAAATCAAATTAATTAATAAGGAAACATAACGAATTAAATTCGAATATAATGTGGACCGTAAGTTTCGACAATTATAACTTGCAACTCATCACTGATATTTTATATACACCATAGTCATCATACCCACACGATGTCTTAACACAATGAGGCTTACTTGTTCATATGAACAATTGATCAACAAAAGTATCATCTTCTCCCTACGAAAACAAAATTGGAAATAATATTTCATGTTCATGTGGACAATAGAGTAAAACCCGATTTTACCTATATTATTATATCATTTTATATGGAACTGGAATGAGGCTCACAAGTGAGGCTTCATCAAGGTGAAAACTTTCTACTATATTGAACAATTAGGGAACAAATAATTTCTTAATATCCTCCAGAATTATATATATTTTCTATATACAGTGCGGATAAGCCTCATGGAATAAATTCATTATCTTCATATTTATGGAAAATCCCAAAACACGTCAAATTTAAATTGTCATTCTTCTTCGTAAAAATGCAAACCCTTCCTTCTACTCCCATCGAAAGACAGGTACAACCCCCTATTTTTCAAATAGAAAGCATGGGCTAGTGATACATCGTTTGAAAGGTCTCGTCATTATCTATTCAGAAATGTTATCACTTTCATGTTTATTTCAAAAATCAAATTAAAAACAAATAAAATCAAGTGATTAGCGAAAACTGGTACAATACCAAAGTATATGTTCAAAGTGTTCACCGCGAAAACCTTGGCAACATCCTAACCTCAAATAAAAATTTCTTCCAACATTATTCAACATCTCAGGAGTGATCGCCCCAATCGCCAGCGTTTTTCGATCTTCTAGGTCACTCAAATCAAGAGATTTAGTTTTGTACACAATGCTCTTCACGTATCCCCATAAAAAGAAACCTAATGGGTTAAGATCAGGGGATCGCGCTGGCCATTCGATCGTTCCTTGATCCTATCCACCGATTTGGAAATATGTATTGCGTCGAGGTACTGCCGGACATTGCTGGTAATGTGGTGGTGCCCCATCCTGTTGGAACCATATCGTAATCCGTGGAACTTGACGATTTCCTTAATCAGGATCTAAATTTGGCAAAGTTGGAACGATATCTTTTTGAAGTAATGCTGAATAATGCGCGCCATTCAAGTTGCCCTCAATGAAAAACGGGCCTTCATGATTTGGTTTCAAACATTTCCTGCCCAAATATTAACCTTTTGAGGGAATTGCGTGTGTTCCTCTCTCATCCAGTAAGCGGTAGCGGCAATTTTGACGATCTGCCTCAGAAAACAAAACGTCTACTATAATTGGATAAAATTGTGATCCAACATGTGTATCGTTTGTTCACCTGAATAAGTTGTCCTATCAAAATCGTCTTCCGAAAGCTCCTGGGTAGGTATCTTTTATAAGCATTTTTTTTGTTTTTAATACATTTAGAATCGATGTATGGCTGACATTAAATGTTGTGGAGGCATCTCTACTCGATTTATGTGGATTTTCTTCAAAGTGAAGCATCATATCTAATTTCAGATCCTCAAACAGTGTATTAGCAGCTGGTTTTTTAATCTGCCTTACATGCCCAAACTCGCGAAACTGCTTCCTTATTTTAAATACTGTCCCTTAGGTTATACGCGGTAAATTAGGAAATTTTTCATGAAACAAGCGACTTACTTCTTTCTGTGTTCGGGTGTTCTCTCCTTATTATTAAAAGGTTTTTTTCTGGGTTTTCTCTCCCAAACTCTGAAAAATAGCTATAAAATAAAAATTAATTATTTTGTGATTTGGTTCTGCGTAAAAAACACAAGATATTTGTCAGAAGCAATCAATTGAACAATGTTGCCTAACAAACAACAACGAAACAACATCAACGAAGAAACAACTATATCGTAACGTTTTGGAGTCTATATGAGACTCCTTCGCCAGACGCTGAATGAGAAAAGCCAGAAAAAAAACCTTTTAATAATGAGTATACCTCCCACAGTATCCTTTAATGATTACTGTTATCTCCTTAACCAATCATTTGTAAAATTGTTATTTTATGCATTTCCGTTAATCGATCACTTATTCAAAATTGAAGTTAATGGAATTCAAACACAAATAAGACGATTTATAAACTACTTAGCAGCATAAAACAATTTGCGAAGGCGCTCAAAGGAAACTAACATTGCCACAGAAAGTGTTTTACGTAGTTTTCTTATTTCTATGACATCTTGGAGGCAAATACGTTTATTATTATTGTAATAAGATTGGGAATATTCGAGGGAGCATCATAATGAATTTCGGTAATCACATGATTTAATTGTGAGTTTCGCAATAAACATGAAAGTGATAACATTTCTGAATAGAGAATAACGCGACTTTTCAAAGGAAGTATCACAAGCCCATACTTCCTTATTGAAAAAATTGAGGGGTTGTACCTGTCTTTCAAAAGGGGTTGAAGGTAGGGTTCGCATTTTTAAGAAGAGAAATGACAAATTAGAATTTGAATTTGGCGTATTTCGGGTTTTTCCAAGGTACAATAACCAAGATAATGAATTTATTCCATTTGTTTTTTCTACTTTGTATATCGTGTATGACAAATTAAAACTATCTGTTTTACCTCTGCAATAAACTTCCTGCAAACTGTTTAAAAATAGAATGTGATAGCAACCCCCTTTTCAAAATCCACGATAATAGAGATGTTTCCTTCCCAACTGAACTCCCCTATAAATCACCCCTTTTCTTGCAGTATCCACCACCTCCCGGTAATTACAAATTTTTAACCTGTGGGAACGCAACGGCTCCATCCAGATTCAAATTATGGTCTCGACTACAACCCCAAATTCTAAAGGATTCGACCCACCCCTTCATATTTCCAGAATGCCTCAAAAAACTTCGACAATATGCAATAACGCGGGTTTCGCACACCGTTCCGGAAAACGCGGATGCGGCACGTGTCTAAAAAGCAATAAATTCTCTAAAACGTGAGCTTAACTCGCATATTTAACTGTAAAAATGCTTTTTTTCAGAGGGTGGTGCCCGAACACCGTTAACATCGTGTCCGATCGTTTCAATAGTAATGTGCAATAATCGTCGGGGGGCCGCGTGCTGGTCACGTGGCCGCTTCATACTACGGACTTGAGCCCGGCATAGAAGAAGTTATTAGCTTATCACCGAATTGAAACAGATTTCAATATAATTCCCCTTGGAGATGAGGAAGGGTGCGAAGGGAATATGAAGCTGGTATAATTACTAGCTGTTCTTCTGGTGTTATCACGAAAATAAATATGAATATTCAATTTTCATATTAGACTTTGCTAAGAGATATTGTCGGACGGGTAGTGTATGATTTATACAGGGTGAGTCTTTGACCACTGCATTAATTTTAAACAAAGATTCCTCTCATCAAATGAAACACTTTTTTCATTTACCATTTTTCCAGATTCGGAAAACCAGTAGAAGTAGAAAATAAATAATATTTGGAAAATATGTATCATAGTTATAGGAAACTTTACGCCAACATTCATTTTATTCGAAAAAAGGATGTCAAACCTACAAAATAAAAACTGATTTTTTTTCAAAATTTCAACAGCCTGTATCTTTTTACCTGAGCTGAATTTGGAAAAATGTTAAATGAAAAAAGTGTTTCATTGATGAGAGGAATCTTTGGTTAAAATAAATGCAGTGGTCAAAGACTCACCCTGTATAGAGACAATGGTCGCATTCAGCGGACGAAACAGTTGCGCAACCGTTATCAAAACGTTCGGTGGCACATGCCCTACGAACCCAACACGTTGTGGAGCGGAGGCTATTTTATGGAGCACATTTGAT
The DNA here is from genome assembly GCA_937662695.2 of Halyzia sedecimguttata. Classification (NCBI taxonomy): domain Eukaryota; kingdom Metazoa; phylum Arthropoda; class Insecta; order Coleoptera; family Coccinellidae; genus Halyzia; species Halyzia sedecimguttata. Next base: position 33,247,127 of record OW569415.2, read on the forward strand.
TTGTGCTAGGTAGCGGTAGCGTAAAGTGGCTGAGCACTTCGTCCGCTGAATGCGACCAATGTTGTGCTCATTCGCAATCAATTGAAAGGCTATTCATCCGCGTATGACCATAAATCTCCACAGACGCTAAGGGGATTTTATGAAATGCGGTTTTAGATATAAAACTAGATTTCAATTCGATCGGCTCTGTATTTTCAAACTATTGGGGAGATAAAATTCGGCTTGAAGGTTTGTGCGGAATTTCAGCGGAATCTGACAAATAGTTTCTAAAATAAAAAATTTTTGAAGGAATATTCATAATTTTTGGCGCTCTTGTTCCTCGGAACAGAGTGCTTATTTGCCCAAATGTCTGTAATTTTCGAATTTTTGGCTGAAAATGGTCTTAAACGATTTGGTCTGACTAACTGATCGAGAATCCGTGATCGAAATCGATTCTGTCCGGCTGGTCTGGCCAGCCCTCCGATAGCACGATAACTCTCGAACGAAAGGAGTTAAACAATTGAAATTTGCAGGGTAGGTTTGGAGCGTAAATATTTCGGACGAGTTCGTTAACGGGTGAAATCCACCAAGTGGTTTCAGAGTTATGGCTGTTTTTAGTAAAAACGGTTGTTTATGAATATTTCCGAAACCGATTCATCGATCTATCTGAAATTTAGCATTAAATTGTAGAATAATAACCTTTATATGCATGCAAAGTGTTGTATTGATCAGGTTGCCGTAAAGTAACAAAAAAAAAATTTTATTTTTAAATTTTGTTCCCACAATAACTCTCGAACAGAATGAGCTAGGCAGTTGAAATTTTCAGAGTAGGTTTGAGTGATAAATATTTCGGTTGAGTTCGTTATTGGGTAGAATCCGCATGATGGTTTCGGAGTAACGAAAAAAAAATTTTTTTTTACATTGCAAATCTCAAATTCAATCATCATAAGAATCCATTGTTATCATTTTCAAATCTAACAAGCTAATACTTTCAGAGATATGATTTTTCAAAATTTCAATAATACATCGTAGTTCTATGTATTCACAGAATGTGAACACAGACTCTGTCTAAGTAAAATTTGAAACGTCCGTCGCCTGATACTGAAACGCCCGACGCTGCTCTGTTTCCAGTATTTCTTCAATAACTCCTACAATTATAGATCCAATCGTATTCAAATTTCATCGATATCAGCCGGATAGTTTCTGAAATATAAAATATTTTTGCACGCATGTGTATTTTTGTTGGTCTTCTATAACTAATTACCAAGTTTCAATCCGATCGATTGTGTATTGTCCGAAAACAAAATTTGTACTCGGAAACCATTAGGCTGATTATGCCCATTAATGAACTTGTCCGTCGCATTTGGATGCGCAACCTACCCTGAAAATTTCAAGTCGGTATATGTTACCTTTCGTAAGTTCTCATACAACGGCCGGCCGGCGTTTGGGCAAAATTATAGCACGCCGTTCCCTAGATCATGCGCCCAAAAACGTTACTCAATGAACAAACTGAAGCAAACACTCAACTCAGGAATAGTTTTTATTTACTTAATTTTCACTGAAATATAATCAAAATGTAATATATCTGAAAAAGCTACTGTGATAGCAAAACAATCCATAAAATATTCGAAACAACTATGTGGGAATTTGTAATTCAAATTTTTGATATCAAAATCATCTAGTTTTCACATTTTTCTAGAATCTACATATTATCCCCTGACCATGTTTGTTTTTTATAGGTTTCTTCAATTAACAGGGTACTGAGGAATCTGGCGGCCCAAAAAGAACAGTCCGGCAGTTCTCCAACTCCGTCATCGAACGAGAGCGTGTACGATAAGTTAAGGCTGCTCAATGGAAACCAGGCAAGTTGGAGACCCTCACCATGGTACTCGCCGACCAACTCCGCGTTTCCTCTTCAACCTATGAGTCCTCCACCGACCATACTCTCTGAAGACTTGAACCCTAAAAAAAGTGAGTGCCAAAAAATGTTTCATTCGGACTGGTCTCATTGATTTTTCAGCTAACCATCGGATAACTGTGATAATAACTAAGCAACGTTGCGGCCATAGAAAGATATTGTCTGAGCTCTGTAGGAATCGTTTCTCTATCTCGATTAATATCTCGAATGGGGGCATATGCTTTCACGTTTCAAATTTTCGAAAGGGGAGGAAGGCTGTGTTCCCTGTTTTATCTCATTGGTGGCGTAAGCGTTTATATATCCGCTCAGGTCGTCTATGGGAAGCTTTACACGGCTCAGTTTGGTTGAATGAAGGCTAAGGAACCTGAAACGCGTTTGTTCTAGATTTTCGTTAAATCGCTTAAATTCCCCGGATGTATATTTGATTTGTAAAATATATGCGTAAGTACACTCAATAATTATTTGAACCCATTTCGAGATCCTATTGGCAGAACGGTCTGAACTTGTTGGTTTATCAACAACGGTATCAGCCATTTCTCAATATTAGAAACAGCCTGTATGAGGAGAGTGTTCAGTACGTATCACTTTTCGCGAACTTCTTCAGTTTCCTCGATCCCAAGTAATTTAATTATCCACCAAATCGGACGGGCCAACAAAATTCATAGAGCAACATGGGAAGCTATTTGGGCGCAACCCTAAAAAGGAAATGATCTTGTTTAAATACCCCTCGTGTTGGTCGCTTCAAAGACCAGATATTAAATTTGCGGAATTTCGTGGTTCGCTTCGAAGCTCCAAACTGCCATCGGAGAACGGCAGTAATCATTCGGCAAAGTACGCAAATAGATTCCGTTCATCCTATTTCATCCGATGAATTATTCCCCCAATTTCGCGCACTGCCAGAGAACGTCTGTTATTGGACGAATGTACTACGTATGCGAGTATGAAGGTTTTCTACGCCGCATTGGATGTTGATATCGTTGTTGAATGGAGCAGCTCTCTGGAGTCACTTATAGGGGCATTGAAAATTTGCTCCAAAAATATAAATTATGCCCTCCAACTCCAAGGTTTTTTTCCTCATGCCTTATATAATTAGTATTTAGAAGATAACATATTATCTTCATTGGTAATTCTTTACCTTACAGTTCATCTCGAATTTTCTCGTCAATCTTTTCTAGGGCTTCACACGAGACGAGAGTAGGCGAGAATATTGAAAATCTCGTCTCGGTCTCGCCAATTCTCAAGAAATTAAGTCTCGTTTAAGTCTCGGTCTCGCCAATTCTCAAGAAATTAAGTCTGTTCTCTTCTTGTTTTCCGTTGTCTCGTCTAGTCTCGCTTAATTCTGAATTACGATAATAAATATTATAATATACACTGCTCAACAATTGATAGGGATCACTTACTTTTTCTAAATTTATTTCTGAATTATTCGCTCCAAGATTATAAATTTAGTCAGATATCAGAGTATTTTCAGTTGATAATATGGTTCACTTGAGAAAAGAATGAAAAAATGGAAAGTTGGAGAGAAAAAAAGACTTTATTAGGAACACTCAAAATTCTGTGTTTGAATAACATAAAAATTTTATGATGACACCACAAGAAGGCTGAAGTTTCGGTTAAGCTAGTACCTAGTTGGCCCCCCACGAGCTCGTCTCAAGCATTCTACCCTACGAGGCATACTTTCAATCAGACGATTTATAAAATTTTGGGGCAAATTCGTCCAAATATCCCGTAAAGCGTTAGAAAGGTCCTCCAGGTTATTGATCGGTTGTTCTAAGGTTGACAATTGTCTAGACATCTCAGACCAGACATGTTCGATGCAATTCATGTCTGGAAAGCGAGCTGGCCAGTCCATCCTATCAATAGCATGAGTTTCTAGCGCTTCATTAACCAGACGACTACGGTGTGGACGGGCATTTATCGTCAATTAAAATGAAATTCTCGCCCAAGGCAGCCGCAAACGGAACAATTATGGGTTCAATAATCATATCGTGATATCTCTGGCTGGTCATTGTGGTGTTCTGCAGAACAACCAACTCTGTGCGTTGGTTCAAACAAATGCCTCCCCATACACATATAGAACCTCCGCCAAAAGCTGTTGTGGGTACCATAAACTGTTCTGCATACCTTCGATCTCTTTCCCTCCAAGCAAGAATACGTCCATCGGAGTTGACCAAACGAAATCTAGGCTCATCCGTAAATAAACATCGGCTCCAATCTTCAACTGTCCAATTGCGGTGCTCCTCAGCCCATTGCCGTCGATGAACCCGGTGTTCCCTATTCAAACGGGGATGTTGTACCCTCCTACGTGCTCTCAAACCACGAACATGTAGTCGTCGTCTTACAGTCTGGTTCGAAATTAGAACTCCTGTTGCAACTCTCAGTGATCTATTGAGCCGCGACGCCGGGTAAGTGGGATTTCTCCTAGCATTGAGGACCAAAAGACGATCTTGGCAGCTGTTGTACTGCGCTGCCGACCTCCCCCATGAACATAAGCTACTGAGTCGTTTTGGATGAACCTATTCCAAGCCCGACTCACGACACTTTGCGAAACATTCAACCGCCGGGACACTTCTCGCTGGGACAAACCTTCCTGTATCCACCGTATGATTTGGTCCAGTTGCACAGGAGCCAAACGTCTTCTCGGCATGACTGATAAGCTAATATTGTTCTCATTTCTTCAATTATTGTCACCTTATGTGTTTGAACGAGAGAAAAAAACAGATTTAATAACAAATACCACATTGCTTTTCACTCCACATGTAACAGCCTACAGATAATAATCGATTTTGTGAACAAGAGCCGATGAAGTGAGGAAAAATTTGATATAATCAACTCAAAACATCTTAATTTTTCCTTAGAGAACATATAATGTACAGATATTCACGAGATAACTTGAAAAAAATACAAATGAAGAGAAGTTCATAAGGGATCCCTAGCAATTGTTGATCAGTGTATAAACGAAATGGTGGATAACGATGAACAATTTTGTACAGCTATATTTATTACGCTCTTATACAAAAATATTTGTACATGTTCAAATTTTTTTTAAATTTTAAACACTGTTAATTTCATCTTTTAAATTACTCGTTGAGCAAGAATTCAAATATAATTGAGCTTGCATCACATCATCTTCCAATGATGTACGTGTTTTGCCATGATCGTACCTGCTTTGGAAAATAATCTTTCAACAAATGCGGATGTAGCCATTAATAAATCAGCGGCCATCTTGGAAAGTGTAGGAACTTTTTCATGCACTTTCCACCACTCTAAAATACCATTTTGATTCCTATTTGATCTATCTAGCAGCAAATGTTCTTCAAACTCAGCTTTCCAATGTTTCGAAAGTTTTATTGATGTTTTAAAGAGGCTATCGATGTCGATACATTTTTTAATATAATTGGACAAATTGGTATCGTTTTCAATAAATACCTTCCCAGTGGGTAGATCATAGAGGGTGTTCTTGACGTATTCCTCATAACACTTTTCGAAACATTGAAGAGCTTCATATTTCATTTCTCTATTCTAGTTTTATTATATGTACTTCCACAGATGTATACAATAATTGTTCACATCTTCTCTATAAGAAGCACAATAAAAAGCAATACATTTCTCCAGATGTTCAAATAGAGACGAAATTTTAAAAGCATTGGGATTTAGGAGCAATAAATGTTATCCGTTAAGAATGGAATTCATAATGGGATCAGTTTTTGGGCGCATGTTCTAGGGGAACATCGTCCTATCATTTCGTCCAAATGTCTGTAATTTTCGAATTTCGAGCTGAAAATTGGCTAATAGACTAATTCGGACTCCCTGATCACGAATCCGGTGTCAGATTTTTGGGTGCCGTCCGGCCGTAGGCACGATAACAGGAGCACCGAAGGTCCTATCGACTTCAAACTTTCAGGGTAGGTTTCTGATCAAAATGCGACGGTTAAGTTCGTTAACGGGCAAAATCGGCCGGACGGTTTAGAAGTTATAGACATTTCAAATTTTGAGGTTATTTCCCTGATATTTCAGGAACTAAAGAAGATGTTGAATCGAAACTTGGTAGTCAGTTCGAGGATATAAACGCGCAACTTTTGGCAAAATTCTGTTATGATCGAAATGTTGGTAACTTTTAAAAAAATATTTCTTTTAATTTTTTCGAAAAAAAAAATTTTTTTTCGTGAACTATTCATCAGATTGCAACAAAAACTTGTACTAACGTCAATTGTAGTATTTTGCAACATTGTGCAAAATTTTGGCTCTATACGATTTCAATTTCTGGAGATATAAGACAAAATGTGTCAAATTTCCTGGGTCTCTCTCAGTATTTTCATCGATTATTCTATGAACTCTTTGAATTCCACCGAAAACAAATTCAAAGACATAAACATAAAGAATTAAGTCATAGTTTAGACGTCGATAGAAGGACGATGTTGATCGACTTGAAAAGGTACCTATTTCAAGAAATGCAATAATGAAATGCTTAATTTATGGATATAATATTATCTAAGTATTGTTGGGATCGGGCAGTTGGAAAATTTTTTAATAAAAAAATTTGTACCGACGTTAAATCAAGCATTCTACACGAGTGTGCAAAATTTCAGTTCGATACGATCTCAATTCCAGAAGATATTGCTTAAAATTCACATTCCAGCGTGTTTTGACGTTCTATGGTCACAGAAAATCGTCACAAAAATCTATTTACCTCATTTGACGGCTGTTTGTCAAATCAATTAATTCCAATAATTGATGTCAGATTTCCTACATACCAAGTTCAAACACATTTTATTATATGGAAAACACTTATTATGATCACGTTCTACAGGAATTGATACTAAATAGAAGCTAGATGAAGATTATTGTAATGGAAAATTTGTGTTCCAGAATAATATTAAGGTATTCAACATGATACTGCTTTTTTTCTTTACTGGTCAGTACGGGCCACAAGGAAGATGAACATGCGCCCAATAGCTCCTGTCCACAGGGCTTGAACCAATTTTATGTTTGTTAATTCTGTTTTTTTCTTGAAAAATAATCTCAATTATCGCAAGGTCTTTAAAAAATGGTCGATTTATAATATTGACAAAATATATTGGTAATTATAGTGGAAACTCTTCATATTCAATTGTTTTCTGTGGGTGTTGAAAAAGGTCGAGTCCTATATAAGAAAAGTTTACTGTATGTATCTGTAGAAAATGAGGTCTTTCAGGTATACATTTTCGAGCCAAAGAAACCCTTTCAATAATATACACGTTTATTACTCAGTAGTTCATAGGCACATATACTCAACTGAGAGTAAAAAATCGATCTTGAAAAAAACACATTCAAACCTAAAATATAAAAATCTGTAAGGTTAGATATTTATGATAAGAGATACGTTAGAATAAGAAGTGATAATAACAAAAATGTGAAAAAATTATTTTAATTTACTATAAAATATTTCACAGATAGTCACAAGAGTTGATATTTGGTCAAATATATTGATCTCTATGTAGTCAGAAGCTTTTGCGCGTATGTTCTATTGTCTATTTTCCTGTATTGGACACTCTTAATCGAATTTACCATGGTGAATTCTATTGTCTGTTCTCCTGTATTGGACACTCTTAATCGAATTTATCATGGTAAATTCGGAGTGTCCAATACAGGTGAACAGACAATAGAATTCATCATGGTAAATTCGATTAAGTGTGTTCAATCAAGGAGAATGGACAAGAGAACATACGCGAAAAAGCTTCTAACTTCACGTCAGTGCTTGAAACATATTTTTTGAGTTATCGAAGAAATAATATTCCAGATGGGTGTAACTCCGAAACCATTGGGACAATTATTGCCTACAGCGAACTTAACTCTCCCATTCAGATGTCCCTATCTCCTTTCGTTCGAGAGTTGTCGAGGCAACGCTCACCCATCCAGCTACTGAACTCACACAAGGCTGCTCGGATCTTCTGAAGGCTCTCGCAAAATTTCAGCGATATCGGATGAATAGTTTCTGATATATTGAATTTTATTCAATAATTTTCTATGATATTTTAAAAATTTTCTAGTTATACGATCCTCAAAAAATGTTGCAAGAGTTTTCGCGTTGCCATTCTACAACTAATAACCATGTTGGAATTGGATCGGTTTTGTATTTTTCGAGTTATAGAGGAAATTAAAACCAAATTTCAGATGGGTATAACTCCAAAACCGTTTTGCCGATTATGCCTATAAACAAACTCAAATGGCGCATTCAGATTCTCAACCTTAACTAAAAATTTCAAGTCGCTGTCTCTTTCCGTTCTTGGGTTATCGTGACGTAAATAATATTTTTTAATAATTTTTTTAAAAATTTCCAGCGATACGATGTTCACAAAATTCCACGAACGTCCTTAGGTTTATATTCTACAACTACTCATCAAGTTTCAATTCGATCGGATTAGTATTGGTTGTAGCCAAAATTATTACTCGGAAACCATTGGGCCGATTATGCCCATTAACGAACTTGCCCGTTTTATGGGGATGCGCCACCTACCCTGAAAATTTCAAGTCGCTATCTCTTTCCGTTCTCAAGTTATCTTGGCAACGGCCAGCCGGACAGAATCGAATTTGACCTCGAATTCTTGATCAGGGAGTCGAACCCAATCGTTTGAGATCATTTTCGGCGAAAAATTCGAAAATTACAGACATTTGGGCAAAATGATAACGCGATGTTCCCCAGAACATACGCGCAAAAATTAACGAGACCAAAAACGAGACTCTCGAGTTGCGCTGTATGTGGTCTCGGTATCGCCAATAATATCGCTTTTCCGAGACGAGAACTAGACGAGACGAGAAAAATCTCGCTCTCGTGTGAAGCCCTAATCTTTTCTTTATGCATTCTCATAAGGCGAATCGATTGATATCAATCTCCTCTCATATCTTGGAGGATATGTTTTTATTTAGATTTAACCCAATCACGCCTATTCTAATTAGAATTAAATTTTAAGGTTCTGGTAGGAGGGCGCAAGATCTGATGTACAAACAATGGGTGGTGTTCGCACTAATATTTCAACAGAAGTAAAAAAATGAATAATTAAGAAACATTCACGAGATAACCTTAAGAATTTCGTCCTGGAAATATTTTTGCGGCAGTTTCAAAATTAGCCAGAGAAATAAAATCAAAAGATATTAAATTATCCAATATTTATTGTCAAATGTCTCAAGTTTCAAAGAATAATAAACTCTAATGACTTGTCATTATTCATTAGGTACATCAATTTATGATCGGAGGATCCAAGGGTGAACAGTTATTTTTTTATTGGAATAAGGAATACAAAGAGTTATTCATGATCGAAATTCACCGATTTTGTCTATTAATTTTTAATGATTTTTCTCGAATTTTTACCATCACTTTCTTCATATCGCAAACAAGTGTTCATAGAATATTGCGGAATTTATTTTTGAATATGTATGACTGTATTTCAGGAATATTCCGAATTCCGTGTCAATATTTAATATGATTCGTGGTTTTCCTTCGTTTATTAGATAACTATTGAAATTCCTATGTTCCACTGTAAAATGAGTAATAGCTAATAAAATTTATTGTCATCTATCAAATTTGAGAGAACTAGAGCAGATAGACAAGATCTTTTTACTCTCATGTCTTATCTCCAGTAATTCTATAACTTCACGAACTACTGGCCATAAAACGGTCCAAAAAAAATTGGGTCCAACGTAGTTTCCGAGAAATATTTTATGTTCGTCCCTCAATTTTCAACCCCTTGGTTGAACTAAGGGATGGATATGTAATCGCTTGAGGATTTTATTCGATTTTCACGTCAATTTTCATGAATTTAACTTCGATGGTATAATGAAAAGATCCCTCAGGTAGCATGCTTCTTAATTAAATGATTCCATTGATTTGTAGCACAACTAATTCCGCACGTCTTAAGATCCTTCTTATCCTGAAGAATATTTCTCATCAGGGTATCTTCAAAAAATATCTCATCAAATTCATTCAGATGAAGATAATTTCAAATAGGAACAAGAATTAGCACACAGACAACAGAAAAATCAAGAAACCTGTAACGTTTATCCTCCAACCCCCTTAAAGGGTTGTACAAGTATGTATATTAAACTAATAAAACTAGGGTTTTTTTCCAATGTCCTAGAAATCTGAAATTTGTTATGTTCACTAGAATTCGCCAACAAATAGCAGGAAAGTTAGGAAATCTGTAACTTTCACCCTCTAAGTCCAATTAATGGGCGTGCAAGTCTGTATACAAGGTGATTTCTGACCAATAACCCATCGGGCAGGGGGTAATAGAAGGCCATATGAGGAATCATAAATGTGCACTCAAACATCTCTTATGCCTACTAGTTTCTGAGATACAGGATGTTTCCCGAAAATCATAGAATTTTCAAACCCCTATAAGTTTAAAAATGTTGAATCGATTTTGATAATAGTTGGCAAGTTTATTATCTTTGAGACACTCAAAATAAACCGAAACTGAAAATAGAAAAAAAAACAGGACCGTACTAGAACATTAATTTCTTATGACCCGGTACCAAAACATCACTCTGTACATGAAAATAAATTTTAGTTGTCAGTTTCTTGAAGATAAGACAATATTATATTATATTATATGATGATGAAAAAGATTAATATTAAACTGACTTCCAAAACTTCTACGAAAATTAAACAGCTCCTAGGAAATACATTCGATAATGTTGAATCATGGACATGTTAAAATCGTGTATATGTATATCGTCGCCTTAATAGGAAAATTGCCTAACTCCATTTTCGTCATGGACTTTTGAGGCGAAGAATATCTAACTCCAATAATATTTAGCGAAACTCGTCAAGTCCTTTTTTGCTACTCTGGATTTACAGAATAATGAATAATCAATACATGGTTGCGTAGTCTATTATTCATTCGAAGATTTATCCAATACATATATATTAATTTTTGCTCCTCCTGTAAAATTATTCAATACGGAGTCAGGCAGTTTTCTTATTAAGGCGACGATATGAAATTAAATGTTTAGATTGCCACAAGTGCTACATCGGGCAAACAACCAGAAACATTTTCACACGGTATAAAGAACACAAGGGGCACATTCGGAAGAACAACATCGATAAATCTGCTGCTGCAAATCACGTTTGAACTGGTCACTCAATCTCAGAAAATTCCGTCAAATTGATGAAAAATACCAATAAAGTGTACTTAGGATCACTTGAAGGGATCGAAATGTATATGAGAAAGTATATTTTACTCAATAATGATCTAACCCCTATTAACAACTCATTATCATCACTAATCGGTTTATGACTGAGGGTATAAAGTCAACCCATACTTGAGTGTAGAAATTGATAACATAGTTTAGTAACACTTCTTCTTTGAAGATGGAAACTTTGTTTCCGAAACATGTGTCAGACGACAAAAACTGTAGTGGACAAGAGTGTAGTTACTTTTGTAGTGTCCTAGAATAATCCATATGATGATGGAAATATATAATTTGGTAAGTTTATCAAACTGGGTACAGAATATCTCCAGTAAAACCAAAACTGGAATATTGGCTAAGTTTCAGTTGATATAATATAATTTTCAAAGTAGATTTGAGGAATGAATGTCTCGTATAAGTTCCTTATTGGGTAGAACCAGTCTGGGGGTTTCAGATTAATAATTTTTCGCACTCTTGTTTGTTTAAAATGACACTTTTTTTAATTTAAAATCTTTTATGATGCAGTTCCATCATAAGAATACAGTGATATCATTCCCAACTCTGAGAAACCAATACTTTCGGAGATATGATTTGTCAAAGTTTGAACTCAGGGCTTTCCCACATTTTTGGCGCTCTAGTTCATCGGAACTGAGTGCTTATCAATTTGCCCAAATGTCTGTAATTTTCGAATATTTCGATGAAAATGGTCTTAAACGATTTGGTTCGACTCACTGATCAAGAATCCGTGGTCGAAATTCATTCTGTCCGGCCGGTCCGGCCGGCCGTAGGCACGATAACTCTCGAACGGAATGAGCTAGAGAGTTGAAATTTTCAGAGTAGGTTTGGGGGATGAATATCTCGGCTAAGTTCATTACTGGGCAAAATCGGACAAAAGGTTTCGGAGTAATAAAAAAAAAATGTTTTTTCACAAAACAAATTCCAAATTAAATTTTTTTAATAAGCAGTTTTATCATAAGAATCCATTCATATCATTTTTAACTCTAACAAGCTAATACTTTCAGAGATAGGATTTTTCAAAATTTCAATGTAAATCGTATCTCACAGATTGATATAATTATTCTATGAATATACATAGAATGTACTATGTATGAATTGTCATAAAGTCAACTTGACAGAAGGGAATATTGTAACTTCAAGAATATTGGGGTTGAAATACTCGTATTTTAGCGATGCAACGGGGACCTCACCCGAAAATGTTTGAAAATATTACGTAAATATTGAAAGCATAATTCTGTAGTTCGAGAGAGGAGAAAATTTTGTGAACGTAGATCAGGAAATTTTTGATCGATTACAAGGTAATTTATTATTATTTATCTTCTTTTATACATGTTTTATGGAATACCTACTATTTGTAGGTACTTTAAACCTGTTTTGGGCAATTGTCATACGAAACTTGTTTTTTTGACGCTCTAGTTCCTCGGAACAGAGTGCTTATCAATTTGCCCAAGTGTCTGTAATTTTGGAATTTTTGGCTGAAAATGGTCTCAAATGATTTGGTTCGACTCACTGATCAAGAATCCGAGTGCGAAATCCATTCTGTCCGGCCGGCCGACCGGCCGTAGGCACGATAACTCTCGAACGAAAGGAGTTAGCGGATTGAAAATTGCAAGGTGGTTTTGGAGCGTAAATATCTCGGACAAGTTCGTTAATGGGCGAAAACCATCAAGGTCTTTCGGAGTTATGGCCGATTTTAGTAAAAATATTTTTTATGAATATTTCCGAAACCGATCACTCGATCTATCTGAAATTTAGCACCAAATTGTAGAACCATGACCTTTATACGCATGTGAAGTTTTGTATTGACCAGATTACCGCAAAGTGTAAAAAAAAAATTTTTGAAAATTTAAAATATGTTTTTCCACAATAACTCTCGTTTTTCCACGATAACTCCGCAAAGTGTCAAAAAAAAAAATTTGAAAATGTGGTGCAGTTCTTATTCTCATGATTGCTCATTTAATCTTGATAAATAAACTATTATTTGAATTGAATGGCCTTTATGATGCAGTTCTATCATATGAATACATTGATATAATTCCCAACTCTGAGAAACCAATACCAGATATAATTTGTCTGTTTGAACTAGAGCGCCAGAAAGCTCCTGTCCACAGGGCTTGAACCCATTTTTAATTATGAAATTTGTTCTTAAGCCTTAGCAACCAATCTACATGAAATTTTGTTGGTAGGTTCAAATTTGACCACTGATTCTTCATCGGTCTCTTCCCACGTACAGTGTCATTTATTTGTGGGTTAGACGGTTTATTTAGTATTTCATGTGTTAGTAGGTGTATTTTTCATTAATGACTAGGTTGATTAATGGCTGGGTAGATTAATGTGGCTAAGCAGGTTAAGGGCTAGATAGATTAATATCTAGGAGGATCAATGGCTGGGTAAATTAATGTCTTGGTGCATTAATGGCTAGGTAGATTAATGACTAGGCGGAGTAATTACTAGGAGATTCATGGCTAGGTGGATTAATTGGTAGGTATATACTAATGGCTATAGGCGGGTTGATGGCTAGGTGGATTAATAGCTAGGTAAATTAATGGGTAGGTGGATCAATGGCTAGGCGGATTAATGGGTAGGGAGTTTAATGGTTAGGTTAATTAATGGCTTAGAGGATTGATGGCTAGGTATGTAGATTAATGACTTGGCAAAGTAATTACTAGGAAATTGATGATGGCTAGGCGGATTGATAGATAGGTATACTAATGGCTAGGTGGGTTGATGACTAGGTAGATTAATAACTAGGTAAATTAATAAATAGGTGGATCAATGGCTAGGCGGATTAATGGGTAGGCAGTTTAATAGCTGGCTTAATAGTTCATGGTTAGGTGGATTAAAGGCTCACTAGTTATTGTTCTAAATAATAGGTTGTGATAGGAATTAACATGTTATTCGATAAAATTGCTTAAAAAATCATCAAATTCAAATATGCGCACGTGCACATGGGCAGTTATTGAGTAACCGCCACTGAATGAATAACGTGCAAAAACCCTTTCCGAGTAATGAATCGAAGTTTCCCAAATTCAAACCCCAAGTCTCGTCGGATAATGTCCCCGGAAAAACCCTATGGCGTATTAAAACTTCCCGGAGATTACCAGTGCACACTTGATTGAGTGCCAATTCAGAATCCCGCATTCCGCCAGATGGAGGTGTCGAAGTGGGTTCCGACTGATGAGTCCGAAGAATCGGATGACGTCACGGATTTGTCTCGGGGGTATTGATTCCAGACCGACCAAGTGGCGGTGGAGGGATCTCCTGCTCGTCCTCCCCGATCCTCTCGCTTTCTAATGGCGTTTGTTTGTTGACACTTTGATTTCGAGGCGTCAAAGTAGGCGCTGATTTCCCGGTATCCGACACCCCGATGGTGATTTTTATGAAAATTGGCACAGTCCTTTCGTCTTTGTATGTTGGATGATGAATGTATTATTCAATGGTGTAGTACGATGATTTGGGCAAAGGGGGTTGGTTTCGCTTTATGATATTGATTGAAGCTCATAGGATAAACAGGATAAACTGATTGGTGCATTCGATTCGAATATGAAAACGCTGCATGTTTTACCCGAAGGGATATTATTTCATATTTATTCAAAATAAAAAAATTGGTTCAAGCAGTGACGTGAAGTCAGAAGGTCGAATTTACATTGGAAAATTCGAATTAAGAGTGTCCAATACAGGAGAATGGACAACATAATTTACCATGGTAAATTCGATTAAGGGTGTCCAATACAGAAGAATGGACAATAGAACATACGCGCAAAAGCTTCTGACTTCACGTCAGTGCTTGAACCAATTTTTTTTTCGTGATTTTTTTGAAATTTTCTAGGGGGGTGTGGTTCTTAAAATTTGTTTTTCTTCATTTTTTTCAAATTTTCTAGGGGTACGGTTCTTACAAAATTTTAAACACGTCTTTATGTTATATGTGGTTATAACTCGGAAAACGTTTGACCGATTATGCCCAAAAACGAACCCAACTCTCCCTTTCGGATACGCAACCTACCTTGGAAATTGCAAGTCCTTATCTCCTTTCGTTCGAAAGTTATCGAGGTAACGGTCACCCATCTACTGAACTCACACAAGAATGCTCGAATCTCCAACAATATTCAACCGATCGTGTTAAAACTTGAAACTTGGCAGTAGAGTTAGGTTATGAAGGCTCTTGCAAAATTTCAGCAATTTCAAACGAATAGTTACTGATATATAGAATTTTTTTTTTCAATTTTCAATGATTTTTTTTAAATTTTTCACAAATACTGTCCTCACGAAATTTTGCAAGAATTTTTGCGTTGGCATTCTACAATTAATTACCATGTTTGAATTCAATCGGTTCAGTATTTTCCGAGTTAATGAGGAACAAAAAACAACCAAATTTCAGATGGCTATAACTCTAAAACCGTTTGGCCGATTATGCTCATAAACGAACTGAAATGTCGCGTTCTGGTGCACATCCTAACCTGAAAACTTCAAGCCGCTATCTCTTTCCGTTCTCAAGTTCATATTCTACAACTACTCACCAAGTTTCAATTCGATCGGATTCATATTGGTTGAAAACAAAATTATTACTCGGAAACCACTGGGCCGATTATGCCCATTAACGAACTTGTCCGTCGTATTGGGATGCGCCACCCACCCTGAAAATTTCAAGTCGCTAGTTCTTTTCGTTCTCAAGTTATCGTGGCAACGGCCGGCCCGACGGCCGGACGGACAGAATCAAATTTGACCTCGAATTCTTCATTGTGGAGTCGAACTAAATCGTTTGAGGCAATTTTCGTGAAAAAATTTGAAAGGTACAGACATTTGGGCAAAACTATAACGCGATGTTCCCCAGAACATACGCGCAATAAAACGATTATGTCCATTGCGTATATGTGTAAATGTAGCGCGCTTACAACAGGCCGATGTCATTTTGTCCAGATGTCAGTTCGAATTTTTAGCCGAAAAAGGTCCTAAACGATTTAATTTGACTTATTCGAATTAAGTTCAAATGCAGTCAAATTCAATATATTCGTCCGTAAACATAATACCTAACTTTCGAAATAGAGAAGTTAGAAATCATTAAATTATACTTTCGGAGTTGAATTCAACCTTAAAAAATGGTACTTCCTGGGTTCCCTCTACCAACCTCTGAAAAATATCTTTCTCTATTTCAGTATCGTAATGAGTTCATTACAGCACTAAAAACAGTGCTGTAATGAACTCATTCCCGCATTGTTTCTATATTTTTCGGTTTGTAGTAGCCAGCACTGACATTCGATCATATCATATTTCAACACATGTCAATTGTCAATATGATATAATCTGGATATAGTGAAATAATTGTTGAGAAGAAAAGTTTTATTTTCAGTAAAAAATATAGTACCTACCTACGTACTAAAGATTTCCTTCTTGCTAATTTTGAATCATTCAGCTGTTAGGAAACTGTTTTGAATCTGATCTACATGCCCTACGTACGATTCAAATTCGAATTCCGTAATCTGTAAACTTTCGTAACAGTCACACCAACTGGCAAGACACAATACAAAAGTCACTAGGATGTATGTATAATCCGAGTTTTTCATTAAATTTCACCAGTGTTTCACAAAATTTGACTGAAATAGAGAAAATATCGTCTAATACTCGTTGCAGAAGGCAATTCCAACACCCATGCGTTTCTCATCGTGTTTGAATAGGAGCCCATTCTGCAACTTGTTTTAGAATATACTATTCAAATAATACTTCATCAGACACCAAGCGAAAATCTTCAGAATTATTTTTTTTTGACAGTCATTCTGAAATCATTATTTCTGAAATTTAAAAAGAATAATGACTACAAGGTTCATGCAAAATTTGATGAGAATCGTGTACTAGGAGCGTAAATAAAACCATTCTAAATGTGGTGGTTCAGTATCTCGGCTATTAAGAAAATTGTCCATAACCGATCTATTTTGCTACAGTTTCGAATCAATAAAATTTTTTATAAAAATAATATCAAATATTACAAAATTAGTATTCAAAGTACGACACTTCAGAAAACGAACTAATGGGACAAATCATAACACAAAATTCCGCAGACATCGATAAAGAGGAAAATACGGGAAAAACGTATGACATTTCATCTCTGCTGACAGGTAACAAAATATCACTTTTGATGAAGTTTTTCCCGGTCATACAGTAATTTCATATGTCAGCAGAGATAAAAAGTGAGTCCTTTTTTCCCAGATATGCACATCATATTAAATTCTACAAATGTCAAGTCGGAATGGAATTGACTAGATCCAAATTTTTTACTGAAAATATGTTTTCGGGCTGAACCTTACCAAATATAATGATGGATAGAAACTGTTAAATATTATGTAACATTATGATATTTACCTGAAAATCGAGAGTTGAACATGATATTGAAGGTAAGTACCTACCTACTATAAGTCGTTCATGTGCCACCTTATCTGCATAATTCCATTTAGACAGATTGGAATAAGAGATATTGCATCCCACTCATAATCCGTAAGTACCGGGGTTGATTCCCGAGGTGGAAGTAACTAATATATTGTAGTTATACGTTTTTGCGCGTATGTTCTGGGGAATATCACGTTATCATTTTGCCCAAATGTCTGTAATTTTCGATTTTTTGCCGAGAATGGTCTCAAACGGTTATGTTCAACTCACTGATGAAGAATTTGAGGTCAAATTTGATTCTGTCCGGCCAGCCATTGCCACGATAACTTAAGAACGGAATGAGATAGCGACTTGAAATTTTCAGGGTAGGTGGCGGCGGGTCCAAATACGACGGACAAGTTCGTTAATGGGCATAATCGGCCCAATGGTTTCCGAGTAAATTTTGTCATCAACCAATACAGTTCCGATCGAATTGAAACTTTGTAGCTACTTGTAGAATACTAATAAAAAGATGTTTGTGAAATTTATTCATAATCGTGTCGCCAGAAAATTTTAAACAATCATTAAAAAAAATATTTATGTCTAGATAACCTGAGAACGGAAAGAGATAGCGACTTGCAATTTTTAGGGTAGGTTGTGCATCTGAATGTGACATTTGTGTTTTGCTAATAGGCATAATCGGCTAAACGGTTTTGGAGTTATACCCACCTGAAATTTGGTTTTTATTTCCTCAATAACTGTAAAAATACAAAACTGATCCAATTCAAACATGGTTACTAGTTGTAGAATGCCAGCTCGAAAATTCTTGCAAAATTTCGTGAGGATCGTATCACTAGAAAATTAAAAAAAATATATTGAAAAATATTCTATACATCAGACATCGTTAAAATTTTGCGAGAGCCTTCAGAACCTAACACTACCGCCAAGTTCCATGTTCCATGTTCCAAGTTCCACGATTGGATGGATATTGTTGAAGATCCGAGCAGCCTTGGATAAGTTCAGTAGCTGGGTGGGTGACCATTGTCTCGATAACTTTCAAACGAAAAGAGGTAGGGAGTTGAAATTTTCAGAGTTGGCTGCGTATCCGCATGGGATAGTTAAGTTCGTTGTTGGTCATAATCGACCAAACGATTTCGGAGTTATACTCATCCGGAATATTATTTTCTAGATAACCCAAAAAATACAGACCCGATCGAATTGAAACTTGGTATCTAGTTGTAGATTATCGACATAAAGACGTGTGCGAAAGTTTGTGAGGATTGTACCACTAGAACATTTCAAATAAAATACGAAAAAATCTCATGTATCTCTCGATATCTTGAGAACAGAAAGATATAGTGATTTGTAATTTTCAGGGTATGTTGCGCATCCGAATGCGATTTTTAATTTCGTTAATTGGCATAATCGGTTTTGAAGTTATACTCATCTGAAATTTGGTTGTTATTTCCTCTAGAACTCAAAATATAAAAATCTGATCCAATTAAAACTCAGTGATTACTTGTAGATTTTTGCTGAATTTCGTGAATATCGTATCCTGGAGTTACTTGAGGCGTAAGTTTTTTTGTATTCCAATTTCAATAGAATATATTATATGACCGAATTGAAAATTATCTGATCATAGATTCTCTCTTTACTGAAGAATGTTATTAAAATGGTGTTAAATGTATTCATATATTATAAAAGCTGAGAAAACGGTAGATATCGATGATACATTCACGTCAGTGCTAGTACCAATTTTTCAGCATTAAATCGTTGGTTTTTGGTGATCAAATATCGGTGCCGCTAATCAAAATAAATACGAACAAAATGCGGAAATGTTTATCAATATTTTATCTCCATTCGCTCCGCTCTTTCTGCCGGATTCACAACAATTTCGTTAAAATAAAAAAAAAACATACGTCCGTTTCGAAAAAGAATTCCATCACATTCCGATATGATAATCCCAGCAATTAAAAATATGCCACGAACGGATGCACATCGACCAACGAGAACTGGGCGCGGCACAAAGCAAGGGGTGAATTTTCACAATTGCGCTATGATTCGATTAAACGCGTTCGCAAAAACGAAACAGTTGCAGATTGGTTAAACCGAATGTTATAATTTCAATTATTTCGTGACCCGAGGCCTGACAGAAAACGCGCACCGGCATGAGCCCGATGTTTACATTTTTAACAAATGTGTCACTTACAGAGAGGATGATCCTGAAATGTAACAGTAGCGGAGGGGTTGCTTGAGGGTAATTCAGCTTTGATATCCGCCCCAAGTTTGGCGAACTTCGCATAAGGCCCTCTAGATCGCCGTCTACCGTCGAAATTGAACCGCTCAAGATATTATGATCCTCCTAGACTAGAAGCCGCTGCCGCGCATGCAACTAATTACGTCCACATACATTAGGTATGTGCCGCCTGCGGTTATTGGTAATTCACCTCGAGCTACCCCTTTGTTATTGTTGCAATCCGGATTGGATGCTGGGAATGACATTCTCATTAAAAATTGCAAAGGAGATAATTTGAACCCTTTCATATTTCGTTTCACTTGGTCAATTCGGATTTAGTTTGGTATTTTTTAGACAACGAGAGTTCTAGAAATAATAATTTTAAAAGCAACGGCTTCTGGAGGTTTAGCTCGCATTCATTTAATGGTTGAATAAATCACCAAACTAAACTCTATGATTTCGAGGTATTCGCCAAAATAGAAAAAAGATTTTGTTTATTAAATATTCATACCGATAAATAGGCAAATTCAATGAACTATAAACTATACAGATATGAGATAATACAGGGCGTCCCGAAATGAATGCAACAAAATTAGGTCACATATTCTCGAGACGAAATTAGGAGACTCCAATTTTTGACTTTTGCCAGGAGATGCCCCCTTTCGGAGTTACATCCCCATGAATTTCTCCCCTTGAAATAGTCTTTTTGGCGCTCTAGTTACTAGGAACTGAGTGCTTATCAATTTGCCCAAATGTCTGTAATTTTCGAATTTTTCGATGAAAATGGTCTTAAACGATTTGGTTCGACTCACTGATCAAGAATCCGTGGTCGAAATTAATTCTATCCGGCCGTCCCCGGCCGGCCGTAGGCACGATAACTCTCGAACGGAATGAGCTAGAGAGTTGAAATTTTCAGAGAAGGTTTGGTGGATGAATATCTCGGCTAAGTTCGTTATTGGGCAAAATCGAACAGATGGTTTCGGAGTAACAAAAAAAAATTTTTTTTTACATAACAAATTCCAAATTAAATTTTTTTTAATAAGCAGTTTTATCATAAGAATCCATTCATATCATTTTTAACTCTAACAAGCTAATACTTTCGGAGATATGATTTTTCAAAATTTCAATGTAAATCGTATTTCACAGATTGATATAATTATTCTATGTATGAATTGTCATAATGTCAACTTATGACATGACATGACATTATCTAATCAATCGAAGAATTATGAGAATAAAGTGTATTCCGATATGTGAGCGAAGTGAGAAAAATATCAGTTGTTTGCTCCGAAATTAGTTTTTCTCAGAAAAGTCTTACATTTCGGAACGGAACATGAAGTAAGAGATCTGAGAGTAGTGAGACTGCTTTTCATCCATAGACGAATGCTCAGTTCTCTCAATTTATGACGGGACTGACAGAAGGGAATATTGTAACTTCAAGAATATTGGGGTTGAAATACTCGTATTTTAGCGATGCAACGGGGACCTCACCCGAAAATGTTTGAAAATATTGCGTAAATATTGAAAGCATAATTCTGTAGTTCGAGAGAGGAGAAAATTTGGTGAACGTAGATCAGGAAATTTTTGATCGATTACAAGGTAATTTTTTATTATTACTTACTTATCTTCTTTCATACATTTTTTATGGAATACCTACTATTTGTAGGTACTTTATACCTGTTTTGGGCAATTGTCATACGAAACTTGTTTTTTTGGCGCTCTTGTTCCTCGGAACAGAGTGCTTATCAATTTGCCCAAGTGTCTGTAATTTTAGAATTTTTGGCTGAAAATGGTCTCAAACGATTTGGTTCGACTCACTGATCAAGAATCCGAGTGCGAAATCGATTCTGTCCGGCCGGCCGACCGGCCGTAGGCACGATAACTCTCGAACGAAAGGAGTTAGCGGATTGAAAATTGCAAGGTGGTTTTGGAGCGTAAATATCTCGGACAAGTTCGTTAATGTGCGAAATCCATCAAGGGGTTTCGGAGTTATGGGCGATTTTAGTAAAAATATTTTTTATGAATATTTCCGAAACCGATCACTTGATCTATCTGAAATTTAGCACAAAATTGTAGAATCATGACCTTTATACGCATGTGAAGTTTTGTATTGACCAGATTACCGCAAAGTGTCAAAAAAAAATTTGAAAATGTGGTGCAGTTCTCATTCTCATGATTGCTCATTTAATCTTGATAAATAAACTATTATTTGAATTGAATTTCCTTTATGATGCAGTTCTATCATATGAATACATTGTTTTTTCTCAGAATCCGGTCATACGAAATTCCCTAAATTTGGGAGAGTTTTATGATATACCAAATCTCATAGTGCTCGCAAAAACATTATCCCTCATGGCCAAAGAGAACGATTTTTCATGATAGTATATGAATATACAAATTTCCAGACGAATTCAGGAAATTGTTCAGTACTGTTACTGTACTATTCTAGATATGCATTCAATATCTACTTCATAATATCAATTTTTGGCGCTCTTGTTCCTCGGAACAGAGTGCTTATCAATTTGCCCAAAAGTCTATAATATTCGAATTTTTGGCTGAAAATGGTTTTACACTATTTGTTTCGACTCACTGATCATGAATCCGTGGTCGAAATAGATTCTGTCCGGCCGTCCATCCGGCCATTAACACGATAACTCTCGAACAAAAGGAGTTAGAGAATTGAAATTTGCAGGGTAGATTTGCAGCGTAAATATCTCGGACAAGTTCGTTAACGGGCGTAATCCACCAAGCGGTTTCGGAGTTATGGCTGTTTTTAGTAAAAACAGTTTTTATGGATGTTTCTGAAACTGATCACTCGATCTATCTGAAATGCATCAAATTATAGAATAATGACCTTTATATGCATGCTAAGTTTTGTATTGCTCGGGTTGCCATAAAAATTTTGTTTCTACAATAACTCTCAAACTGAATGAGCTAGACAGTTGAAATTTTCAGAGTAGGTTGGAACGATAAATATCTTGATTCGTTATTGGACAAAATCCGCCTTATGGTTTCGGAGTAACGAAAAAAATTTTTTTACATTACAAATTTCAAATTCAATTTTTTTTGAGATGCAGTTTCACCATAAAAATCCACTCATATCATTTTCAACTCTAACAAGCTAATACTTACGGATATATGATTTTTCGAAATTTCAATAATGAATCGTACTTCTAAGTTTTCACAGAATGCTCTACTTGATTATTCTATCTATTATATGATCTGTGTTTTTACATGTCATCTTATTTTCCTATGAGAAATAAATGTCATCATTATTTCTGGTTCGTTATTCTTGATATAAAATACACCTTCTGTTCTAGAAAACAAATTATGATTGAATGCAAAGTGACCAATTAAATAACCTCAGCTATCGTAGAATTATGAGGATATTATGATATTATAATTTTAAGGTGATAATAAAATGCCCGTGGATAATCCATATGAGGATGGAAATATATTATTCGGTAAGATACATAATATATAATCAAATTGGGTTCAGAATATCTCCAGTAAAAACAAAACTGCATTATTGTCTAAGTTTTAATTGATATAATATAATTTGCAGAGTAGATTTGAGGAATGAATATCTCGGATAAGTTCGTTATTAGGGAGAATCGGTCTGTTTGAATTTAATTTCTTTCATGATGCAGTTCTATCGTAAGAATCCATTTATATCATTCTCAGATACCAATAATTCCGGAGATATGATTTGTCCAAGTTTGAGCAAGAGCGCCAAGCTCCTGTCCACAGGGCTTGAACAAATTTTTTTATAGAAATATTTAATGGAATCTCCAAATCGGAAAATAAATATTAGGAAATTTAAATAAATGCATAAAATAATAAGTAAATCGAAATTTTGCCTAAGCAGAGCAAAATATTTTTGGATTGTGGATTAGACTAGCTTGAGATATCACTCTTTGGCGCTCTTGTTGTCCTGAACTGGGCCTATCAATTGTCCCAAATATCTGTAATCTTCAAATTTTGGACCGAGAATGGTTTCAAACGATTAATTTCAACTCACTCATGAAGAATTTGTGGACAAACTAAAATCTATCCAGCCGTCAGCACGACTGCTCTCGAACGCAATGAGTTAGAGAGTTTAAAATTTCAGTGTATGGAGTCCAAATTCGGTTACTGGGCGATTCCGAAATCTTAAAAAAATTCTGTAACTCAGAAACTATCCATCAGATATCGTTGAAATTTTGCGAAATACGTCAAAACCTTATTTTACAGCCAAGTTCTAGATTTGGTCCCGATCGGATCTATATTGTTAACGATATCGGCGAAATTTTATAACGATTATTGTACTGATCCACTTTTTTACACTAGAACAACAAAGCTGGCAGCAGTTTATGAGTTTTGACGCATATCCAGGGGCGTAGCTACCGCCGTATTTGCCGTATCAATTATACGGGGCCCCGGGCCACACGGGGGCCCCCAAAAGTGTGTAAGCAAAAAGAATAAAAACTTTCTAATTTATTTCATTTTACAAATGACAAAATTCTATAAAGCAATTCCTTTTTTTCTCGCCTTAAGCGTGCGTTCAAAAGTTGGCAACACTCTACATCGTTATGGCGGGCTGCGGGACTTCCCCGTTTTACTTACTTCATCTTCAACTCAGCGGGGAATCCCCGGGAATCCTTCATCGATATCGCGATGTACGTGTACGTTGTTGTATTTGCATTGGATGTTAAACCACGGAGTGCAGTGCACTGTTTATTTACGCGCTTTATATAAATGTGCATTACATTGTAATTCAGTACAAACAATATTGTTCTTCTGGTTTAGAAGTATTAGTAGCGATTTGTGAAAGAAATGAGTGAAAGGAAAAGAGATTATCCCAGCGGCGCTGAGAAGAGAAAAATTAAACAGAAAAGGGATGAGGTTATAAAAAAAGTGCCCAAAATTTCTTCATTTTTTCAGAGACAAGATACTGTGAGTGATTTAGATTGGAAAGGTAAGTACTACCCAACCCATTTATTAGGGGCCCGTAGTCGATAAACAAGGAAATCTTTTAATTTCGGTCTGTCCATCTGTCCGTCACAAAAAGTTGTCTCCCCCCTCGATTTTCACAATTATACTGTTTTTAGGGTTCCGTGCCTTGATTAAAAAAAAATCAAAATTCTAACTTATCTATAGGATCGATTTGTTTTGTTGTTTGTCTATCAGTCCGTATCGTATCGTTAATTGCGTGTTGAGAACTTCAGATGTGCAGACTCGCTTTCGGGTTCTCGTTTTGTATGGCCACTACACTACGCGCTGCGTAAATAGCACGTAGGTGTATAGTAATGCACGGACGGGCTGCAGGTGATTTTGTATCTACTAATAGGTACAAGCACAATTCGCGTAGAGTCTGTGTGCGTCTGAACTGAACACTCTCTAACTGTGACCCTTAGTAACGTTATTTATTTATATATAACTCTTTTTAGTTTAGTATCAAAGCATTCGTATTTATTTTTTTAACAATTACTCGTTTATTTTTAGATTCTTCTGAAGCATGTTCTTCGTCACATATCCATCCGGAAATAGAAGAAAGCCAAGCACATACTTTATCGGATGTCCATCCAGAAATCGAGGAACCCCAAGTCAACGATTCTGATATATCTGCAGATTGTAATATAATTTCATCAGATAGAGGAAATTTTGGTGACAATTTAACTGAATGTGAACGAAAAATAATTTTTAAATTGGGTCCATTCAAACCACAAGGACCATTTCCAAAAGTTTCAGAAAATAACCGACCTTTTTCGGCTTATTATTATTCATATTTCAATCAGGCAGGCATAAAAATTATAAGACCATGGTTATGTTATTCTAACGTTTTAAACAAACCGTATTGTCACTTCTGTTGGTTATTAGCAGATCGTCAAAACAAATCGTACTCCTCTGCTTGGGTTAACGGTGTTTCGGTTAGAAGCAATTTCACACAAACTATTCTTGACCATGAAAAGTCACAGCAGCATATTAGTGCCTCACTCTCTTATAATAATTGGTTGCAAGGAAATACCATCGATACTCTATTGAAAAGTGAAATGGATAGTAAAATTACATTCTGGAGAGATGTACTGCATCGTATAATTAATGTTATAATTACTTTAGTATCTTGTAATCTACCTTTGAGGGGGCATGATTCTGATTCTGGCAATTTTATGGCAATTTCACGTCTGCTATCTAACTATGATGCAACTTTAAAAGAACTTCTTCTAAAACCGAAAGGTGAAATAAATTATTTAAGCCCTACGATTCAAAACGAAATTATTAGTTTGCTTGGTACCACCGTTAGGAACAATATTATCTCAGAAATTAAAAAAGCTCCATTTCTGACAATAATTCTGGATACAACACAAGACTTGTCAAAAATTGACCAACTATCTGTAGTTTTTCGATATATCTCGGTTACAGAAAATGATGATAATGTGCCTAAAGAAATAAAAATCTGTGAGTCCTTTATAGGATTTATAGCAGTAACCGATTGCAGTGCTGCAGGTCTGAAAACTGTCATTTTAAATTTGACTAAAGAATATGGAATTGATTTGACTAAATGTAGAGGACAGGGATACGATGGAGCAAATGTTATGTCGGGTGTGTATGGAGGATTACAAACCCTAATAAAAGAGCATGCTCCAAATGCCGATTATGTTCATTGTGCTGCGCACGCTTTAAACTTGGTTTTGAACGATGCTGCGAGACATGTTCGTGAAGTATCGACTTTTTTCGATAATTTAGAAAAAATATATACTTTCTTTGGCAATAGTATAAAACGCTGGGCTATGCTAAGTGACGATTCATCTGAAAAATATTTGATTACCCTTAAAAAGGTATGTCCTACCAGATGGTCTTCTAGGAACGACGCTTTATTAGCAGTAAAGAAAAATTTTTTACTAATCATGAAAACTTTGTACCAACTAAATTTAATTTCAAATAAAAAAGATGAACGTGAAGAATGTAAAAGTATAATTAATATTTTAGAGAGTTTTGATTTCTTAGTGCTGGTTACATTTTTTTCTTCACTATTTGAAATTATTAATCCTGTTTCTAAAGCTCTACAGCATGAAAATAATGACTTACAGAAATCTAGTATTTTATTAAGTAATCTTTTAAATAGACTGTGCCAATTAAGAAATCAGAATTCATTTAATAGTTTGCTAAATGAATCCAAAGATTTAGCAAAAGAATGGGGGGTAACAACTGTTTTTAAAAACAGTAGGCGAAAGATAACGAAGCGTTTTTTTGATGAGTTATCACAAGATGAGAGAATTTCCGACCCGGAATCCTATTTCAAAGTCAATGTATACTATTGCTGCTTAGATGTATTAATTTCTCAAACTAAAGAAAGATTTCAGAGCCTTTGCAACCTGAGTAGTATATTCGAAATATTACAACCGGAGAAACTCCTATCTTCTTCAAGCGAAGAGATATTAAACGCTTCCGGAAAACTGTCTGCTAAATACAGTAAAGACATATCACTTAATCTTTGTGACCAATTAAAGGCTCTAAAATCATGCTTAAATTCTGAAATTAAAAAAATTTATTCCATTAAAGAACTCATTGAATTATTGCTAGTAAAATTCAATAGTCTTGCATCCAGTTTTCCCGAGGTAATCACAGCATGCTTTTTATTCTTGACCCTTCCAGTTACAACCGCAACGGCAGAAAGAAGTTTTTCAAAATTAAAACTAATAAAAAATTACTTAAGAACTTCGATGGGACAAGAACGGCTGTCAGACATCTCACTATTGTCCATAGAGGCAGAAACTTTGGAAAAACTAAAATCATCATCAGCCATAAATGATTTAATAAATCAGTTTGCCGAAAAAAAGGCAAGGAGAGTGAATATTTAAAATTCGATTTTTATTTGTAAAATGTGTAAATTATGTGATAAGATAAATAAATATTTCTTCTCATAATATTTTTGTTCTTTTGTGAAAAATCTTTACCTCCATATAAGGGCCTCCAAAAAAATTTTTATACGGGGCCCCGACAAGGCACGCTACGCCACTGCGCATATCGAAAGAATTTCAAGACGCAGTTAAAATTGGTCGAATTAGATATGTCATCATGTCTGTGGTCATCTCATTTTTAGAGCAATTTGTTTAAAAGATGATTTTAAATCAATATTTAGTACCTATCGCGGGTCCAGACGAGTTAAATATGGTACTTATTGTCTCGTTTCAAAGAATTGGTAGCCACATATGTGGCTTTAATTGAAAGTTAAACGATTAAATATAAATTTATTTCAGTGTCCTCCAAAAATTATAAAACATCAAAATATTGTGGGAACAGGGCAGTATTAATCTGTATGAATCTTCTATATCATGTATTTGGCGACGTTTCGCAGATTATTTCATATGCTCCTACAGGCTTGAAAGTTGAAATCAAAATTAGATATCACTTGTACAATTTTTATACGATACAGGGAAGTGAAATACCTCTAGGTATATAAGCGAGAATTAATATGGTCTAAAATATCTCAGTAATAGCGTAGGAATCGAACACTACATAATATATCAGATTAGGGTACCTATATGATGTTATATAATTTAATTTACTGTCCGATTCCTGCGCTATTACTGTGATATTTAGGACCATATTAATTATAGCTTATACAGAGGAATTTTATTCCTTTGTATTGTAAAATTGTACAGGTGATGTCCAATTTTGATTTCAACTTTTAGGCCTGAAGAAGCAGATTAGATAATCTGCGAAACGTCTCCAAACATATGATATAGAAGATTCATATTGATTAATACTGTCCTATTCCTGCAATATTTTTGTTTTCGTTGAATTATATTTTTATCCAGATATAAAATTGGGCCCAAGATTCGGGGATTTGCTGAAATCGGAAGTATTCTATGCCTATATAAAATTTTGAACAACAAACAATAAAAAAGCGTAAGTAGCTTATGACCTTCAAGAATGGTTCCAATTTTTACGGAAGAAATCTTTCTCAAAAGTCAGTTTCAGAAGAGGTGGATTATCTCAGTCGTTTGGGAATATTATGCTTTTCCTACTAATTATACCATATACTATTCTCTATTTCAGTATCATAATGAGTTCATTACAGCACTAAAAACAGTGCTGTATTGAACTCAATCCGGCATTTTTGCTATAGTAATATTTTTCGTTTTGTGATAGTCAGGACTGACATTCGATCCTATCAAATTTCAACACACGTCAATTATTGTCAATATAATATAATCTGGATATAATGAAATAATTGTTGAGAGGAAAAGTTTTATTTTCTCTAAAAATAAGGTGTAAGAGATTTCCTTCTTGCTAATTTTTAATCATTCATGCTATTGGGAAACTGTTTTAAATCTGATCTACGTACAATTCAAATTCAAATTCCGTAATCTGTCAACTTTCGTAACAGTCACATCAAAGAGCAAGATACAATACAAAAGTCACTAGGATGTATAATACGAATTTTGTATTCAATAAGTATTTTATCAAACTTGCCTGAAATAGAGAAAATATCATCTAAAAGGTACTCGTTGCAGAAGGCAATTCCAACACTCTTGCGTTCGAAAACTCGCCCCTTCGTCGCTCGTTTCGAATTTCGTATTCGTGTTTGAATAGGAGCCCATTCTGCAACTTGTTTTAGAATATACTATTTCTTCATCGTTTTTGATATTGTTTTGAATAAATTACTTTTCTACATCGCAACTTTCTTAGGTGACATTTGAGAAACTATATTTTATTATACATCACAATATTCCAAATATTTGAGTAGGTGTGCGCATTGCCGAAATATTTATGTTAAGGCAGAAGGAAGGAAATTTGGCGATCAGAGAAAATCGCTAGAAAACGGCACGGAAATTCTGTGTTGCCTGTGCCATTTTGTGAAAAAAATGCCGTTCCGCAGAAATGAATCTGGTCCACTGTATTCGACATAAAATTTCTATATTCTTCCAATATTTCCAACAATATGAACCCGATCGCAAAATTTCAGCCATATCTTTCGAATAAAGCGAAAATATTTGGAATGCGTCGGAATATTTTGTTATATTTAACTTAAAAAACCTAAACATTAATTGAATCACCCTTCAGATGGATATTATCCGAAAATCGAAAAATAAACAACCAAGATACGGATCTGATGATTCTTTTGTCTGTCCTCGAAATTCAGAGGTGAAAATAATATTTTAGGACCGGATTCTATTTCCCATTCATTCTACTATCGTTATTTCGGGTTTGGTAGAAGGAAAACTCAATAATTTGTGGTCCGAGATAAATATCTCGACGTAGGAGAGGATTAGTTGGTTGTGTGGGGTTCGCAGACAGGATCACGCTCCTGAGCAGCAAGCTTTGTAACTTACCAGAAATACACAATCCTCCTCTTGAGCTTTATCCTTTTACCCACTTTCCTTTCTCTTTTCGCATTCGAAATCAACGAGTTACGTCAAGGGAAACGACAACATTGAAGGTTGCTATCTTTCAATTGGTTTATTATTTTCTACATCGATTTTCCCATTCATTTCACTTGTGATTTTTTTGTATATTTCTGTCTTCCTTATTTCCTTGGGATTTACTTTTGCCGTATGAAAATTTATCTGCTGATAGAGTTGACTTTATTCTAATTTGTTGAATATGAATTCAACGAAATGCAGAAAATCCTCTAAATATCCTTATTCTGATCGAAGTGAATATACGGAATTAACTATACATGTGTCCCGGGAGTAATACGACAAACGAAAACCATAAACTATAGGTCATCTATAGGTGGAATTATATCGAGGAATTTTAAGCGACTGAGGTCCTTGGTTTTTGTATATATATATAGGGTGATTATCGGATATTGGGCGAAACTTCAAAATTCCATAAAACTTGAACCAATCAACTGACATATTTCAAAGTTTGCAGTTATATCTCCACTTTCTTTCACCATTTTTTTAGTTTTTTAAAATAAGACCCAGAGTAGAAAAATTTTGGACATTTGCTTTCTTTGTTAATATCAGTTCATCCTGTAGGTAAACACTCAAAATTTCTTCCGTCTTCATGAGTGTAGAAGAGCACCTACTTAATTCAGAAAAAAAAATCGAAAATATTGCTTGTCACTATCTGAATAATAAATTGTTGCTGTATGACAATGATATACCAATTCTTATATTATATAACTATTCAGACAAAGTTACTTTGATTTCTTACATTATATTAAGCTGTGTGTACATTGCAGTAAGCTATTATTGAGGGAATACAATTTTTGACATATTAATCATTTTTATTAGTGGGGGAAATTTTTCTGATATTTCAGTAATCTCAAAACAGATTGGATAAGTTAATTGCCAATGAAAAGTTATACCAAGATTCGTGTGAATTAAGGAGAAAAATAATGTAACATAAATATTCGATCATTGGAGTGATATTTAGAATGTGAGAGGCAAGTAATGTTAAAGTATTGATGTATAATCCTTTGTCAATAGTTGTAGGATATAAGAATTGGTATATCGAGATTTATTTGTTCATATCCGTTTTGAGAGTATCGAAATGTCACACTAAAAAATAATTAGTTTGCCAAAAAATTCATTTCCTCATTAACAAATTAAGATAATTATCTACAATATACAAACATGATTAATATGAACGAAAAATTTTAACAGAAACAAAAATAATGTGAGAAATCAAAATAACTTGTAGTTAAAAAATTGCAATATCAGCGAATTCTAACGATATCTTTCTGTGAGTTTTTTTAGCATCTGGTCTTCTATTCTCAAAAAATTCTGCATCATCCATGCGCTCGTAAAATATCTCCTAGATACTAAATTTCAACAAGTTATTTCGAAAGATATCTATTTTCGAACAAAATTAAATTTGATTCTTCATCCTTGAGTCAAATGGAATCGTATGAAATCATTTACCTCTCAAAATTGTTAATTAATAATTAATTTCTCTGACACTATGTCGCCAACATAAAATACTCGTAATCATAATATCCAAATATACTGTGTCCATAAATATTGGTATTGGATATTGGAATGTTGAAAGGAATACTAAAATAAATAATTGAAATGGTCCTATTACAGAAAGTTGTAACTCTCATGTATTTAATACTGCGTGGAAAAGCTATAAAATCACTAATTACAGTTACTAACGGAATTAAATTCAGAAAATTGGGTACTTGGATACGTAGACAAATCCATTGAATTATAAGCTTTCAAGAAAACGTTATTCCCTCATTTTTGGGTTGAGAAAGCAAAGATTTGCAAATCAATTGTGTGACTTCAAAAGAGTAACTTCATGTATGAAAATTTCTTAGTCATATTAAGATGCAAAATTTCAAATTGACATAATCAGAAAATTGTTTATAATATCTGTTTAGAGATATACAAATCTATTGAATCGTAAATATTGTTGGAAACGTAAATATAAGTAATCATTAAAGGATAGTTTGGGAGAAGCACTCATCATTCAATGGTTTTTCCTGGGTTTTCTCTCCCAAATTCTGAAAAATAAGCATAAAAAAGAAGAATTTTTTTATTCTTTCGGAATTGCTTCTGCGTCAGAAATCGAACTTCAAAGTCGGAATTAGGAATAATTCCGAGTTTAAAGTCGGAATTAGGTATAATTCCGATTTCAAAATCGGAAATAAACAGAAAAATGTTCTCTCTTAAATTTGGCCCTTCTACGCCTTCGTACTAATGAATATACTTATGAAATAAAAATTAGATTCATTGAAATAAATATATGTATAATTTATATGTACTGTTATTTACAAGAATTGGAAACTATTGATAAAACTGAACAATGGAAGAACTGAATGGAGTATAAATTTCATTTCTGTAAGCCGAATTGAATGGTACAATCCTTTGGACTTGGAGAGGAACGGGAAGTGCAGCCACTAGAGCTGCTCTTTTTCGTGGCTCTTCCGCTATTGGTAGAACGTAGTTTTGAGTGATAGAAGGTACGAAGGCGACTTTTTCGTCAGCTACGGGGGCAGCAACTACCAAATTAGCGGGTTTCGATTCTACTCTAGGAAATAATACGAAGTATGCGCCAGGTTGTTTAGCTTCAGCAGATTTCAGTGCTGCTGATACTTTACCAGTCCTAGGATCTACCTTGATGTTCTCAGCCTAAAAAAACAGGATAATGGTGTAACAGTTATATTTAACAATCGTATAATATTCAAAGGAATTGTTATTGATATTATTGATTCAGTTGTCCAGGTGATCCTAGACCTGTGGTTTATTGTGCCCCTCTTTCTGGAACTAACCATGTTCATCCCGAGATACAACTCCCTATCCATTTCCAGTGTTCTGATGTACTCCAGCATCTGGGACGACTTCAAGGTGGGTATTATTATTATCAAAATCGGGTCTTGAGGCTTGATTCTGCCCTTCAGAACTGCGACCGATACAAACCTGATGGCGACCTCAGGAGCCTTGGCTATCACGATGTGCGGATTTAGAACTGGCTCACCTGTACGACGAGGAAATTTGAGAGAAAATGCCTCAACAGGTCCATTTTCATTCGGAGAGGGCATATTTTGCGCATAATTGTAAGCCAAAATCTTCTCGAGCCCAGGTGTAGGGGTTATAACCCCTAAATTTTGAATAGGGAATAGAGGGATACCTATAATACCTCAATTGAAAGACAAATTGTCCCTCTACATGAATACTACAGTTTGCATATTTTTATTGAGACCTTGAAGTAGTTACTGGGTGTTCATCCTTATTGTACTAATTAAATGGGATGCTCGAAATGGTTTCCATTGCTAGCCGAACAATAATACAGTATGTTCTCAAATATTTGAGAACCGATAAAAATTGACCTGTTCCGGCATTTTCTCTCAAAACATCCATCGTGTCATAATAGGCCTGACAAGTTTTCAAATTGACACCTGATATGTAAAACTCTTAGGCTAGCCAGCTGGACATTTGCAAACTATATGCTCGGCTGTTTCCTTTTCCAATCCTCAGGAGCTGCATCTTTCGTCAGCTAACTTGCCTATGCGGTTCAAGTGTTATTTGCACTAGCAGTGCCCTATCAGCTGTCCCACCATTAACCGAAGCTCAGGTCACCGCAGCTGCAGAACCATTCTGGTAAAGGATGGTGAGAAATCAAAGAATCTTTTTACTTATGCCTGAAGTCCTGAAGTATTTCTCCAAAGAGCTATCCTGTTATTTAGCTCCCTTTGTTGGACCGCTGGCCCATAGTGGTCTTCAAGAAAAGTATGTCTCTATCTTTTATGATTTCATGGCCCAAGCAATCTTTGTGTTGGCCTCTCACGACTTGGCATTCTGTTGTTAGGTCTTCAGAAGTCTCTTCCTTCTTGACAAATTTTTCTGCTAATCCTAATCTCACTAGGTGCCTTCTGAGGCGAAAAGGCCCCGTAAGGAATCCGATGTGAGGATATAGGTAGGATATTATTCCAGATGCACTACGAAATAAATTTATTTCGTAGTGCTTAGGTTTCGAAGGAATTTTTGGAGTTCTTCAAACCTGGAATATCCGGCCAGGTTACTTACTTACTTTTATGTTTCTTCTTTCTCCCTGAACTTTTCTTCATAGAAGTGCTTTCTCAAGCCACCGAAAAGTTTGAGTTCTCCAATGGGCTCTTTTGTAGCTAGTATCTTGACCTCGTTACCCCTAATACCCAAGTGTTCCGTAATCCAGAGCGAGGGAACCCGGTTGTTCCTTTCCAGTTTTTTTTTCCGGGCAGTTCCACATCTTCATTCAACTGATGAATTTGGAGTTCAGTGCTTTAATTGCCGCCTGATTTGGACAGATCACAAATATTTGACAGTACTTCTTGAATTGTACACATCTGTCAATTTTCGAAAAATCGATTCTGAGCCTTTCAACGATGTTGCAAACCATTACTCAGTGTTCATAATAATTGATGTTCTCGTCATATTTTCAAAAATTGATACCTACCTGAGCATCGTTAGCCTCAGCGGCTTGTGTAGTACCTTCCGTCGTGGTTGGAATCTCAGTGGTGGGTTCTTCTGGAGCTCCATAGGGGGGTTGAGGTTCTTGGGGAGGTCCGTAAGATGGTTTTGGTTCAGGTGGAAGGTAGCTTTGCTGTCTTGCGGGAGTGATGAATGCTGGTCCTGCGGGTCTCCAGCCACTTGGGTTATATGGTGCAGAATCGGGGCTTTGACTGTGACGGGCAAGTTCAGGTCTGAACCTTTGGGACTCGGCAGATGCCATTGAAATGATTATTAGAGTGAATGCTGCTAATATCTGAAAAAAAAATTGGTTCAAGCCCTGTGGACAGGAGCTTTCTGGCGTTCTAGTTCAAACAGACAAATTATATCTCCTAAAGTATTGGTTTCTCAGAGTTGAGAATTATATCAATGTATTCTTATGATAGAACTGCATCATAAAGGAAATTCAATTCAAATAATAGTTCATTTATCAAGATTAAATGAGCAATCTGAGAATGAGAACTGCACCATGGAAGAAATCAAATTAAAATAGCTGAAATGAATTTTGACTCTCTCTTATAGAACAGGATGGAATGTACGAGTATGAACACAGATCATATAATAAAGCTTAGATAGAATAATTATAGCATTCTGTGAAAAGTACGATTCATTATTGAAATTTAGAAAAATCATATCTCCGAAAGTATTAGCTTGTTGGAGTTGAAAATGATATCGGTGGATTTAAATGGTGAAACTGCATCCTAAATAAAAATTGAATTTCAAATTTGTTGCTTAAAAATAATTTTTTTTTCGTTACTCCGAAACCATCTGGCCTATTTTGCCCAATAACGAACTTAACCGAGATATTCATCTCTCTAACCTACTCTGAAAATTTCAACTGCTTAGCTCATTCCGTTCGAGAGTTATTGTAGAATTTTTTTTTTAAATTTTGAAATTTTTTTTGACACTTTGCGGTAACCTGGTCAATACAAAACTTCACATGCGTATAAAGTATTGATTCTACAATTTGATGCTAAATTTCAGATCGATCGAGTGATCGGTTTCGGAAATATTCATAAAAAATGTGTTTTACTAAAATCGGCCATTACTCCGAAACCGCTCGATGGATTCCGCCCATTAACGAACTTGTCCGAGATATTTACGCTCCAAACCCACCTTGCAAATTTCAATCCTCTAACTCCTTTCGTTCGAGAGTTATCGTGCCTACGGCCGGCCGGCCGGACCGGCCGGACAGAATCGATTTCGACCTCGGATTCTTGATCAGTGAGTCGAACCAAATCGTTTGAGACCATTTTCAGCCAAAAATTGGAAAATTACAGACATTTGGGCAAATTGATAAGCACTCAGTTCCGTGGAACTAGAGCGCCAAAAACAGGCAATAGATGTTCGAAAGCTAAGTTTTCGTGATATCGAATTTTTTTCACTTCTAGTGACACTATGAAATTTTCCATGAATCTCGAAGTTATTATGCTAGGTACATCTAAATAACAATTTGAATATGTAGTTTTGAAAAGATTGGGAAAACTAAATTAGAAATGGGTAGGGAACCTATATCTCCTAAACCATTGGGAGGATTTTTTCTATTCACGAACCACTATGCTTTTTCCGTAACATACTGGGTATTGACAAATATGTCTACTTTTCGTTTCCGTTTTCTGAATCTATTTGGAACATAATAATACCGAATGAAATAATTATATCTATTGTTAAATCTGACGAATATTTATCGCAACTATGATCTTTCCATAGAGTTTTTTAATCTGTGGATCTTTCCAATTTCCAAATATTAAAGCCACTGAAAATGAATATCAATACTCAAATGAAAGATCACTTGAAAGGCTCGTTTTATACAAGTCATAGAAAAAAGAAAAATATCTCAAAATATAAATACGCACATCCAAAACAGTATAAATATCCCATTTGTCTGCATCCACACTAGTATGTTTCTTCTTCATCTCACCAGAACAACTGATCGATTATTAAACATCACTTGTCATATAAATACCTTAATGGCGAAATCAAAGGAGGAACTCACCTTCATGGTTCTCGGACGTTCGAACTACCTCAACAATTGACGAAAATAAAACACTGATGGTTATCATTAGGGAGCAAATTATATATAGCCGATTTGGATATCTACGAATAGTAACATTGAGCAACGTCAATTGGTAGTCAATGCATGCTGATGATCATAGAATGGTATGGGACTTTTCAATATGCAGAACTGGCGGTGACATTGACCCAATGTTGCTGAACTGTGGAAGAACGAATGAGCAATTCTCAACTTGGGAATGATTAAGAGTTCGACTGTGTAATACTAATGAGGGTGGATATGAAATAGGCGATTTCGATCGAGCATTTTAATCTCATACTCGATTAATTCGGGATATTTCGAAAAACTAGTATTCGATTAACAAAACGGTTGATTTTTTTTCAACTCGATGAGACCTTCGAGTATCTCAATCATTGAATGGTTTATTATAAAGGGCGATCCAATTATAGTCTTTGAAATTTCACTCGTAACACAAATAAATAGCTGAAAACTCCAAATGAACATTTTTAAGGTGGTGCAACTCCATACCTTTTAAATAAAGGGTTTTCCAATAAGAGGTGTTATTTTGAATAGCCCGCTATTTCGGTAGATGTCACTTTTGAAGCTGTCATTTTTTGACATTTGACAAGTAGAAACTACGCCATTAATAAAAATGGAACGATACACGCTTCAAGAACGCATCGAAATTATTAAAATTCACAATAAAAATGGTGAAAATTTGGCAGAGACGGTTCGTAAAACTCGAACATTTTTGGGTCGTCGTGAAGCACCTTGTCGGACCGCAATAAAGAAATTGGTGGAACAATTTGAGCTGTTGGGACAAGTTAGTTATGTGAAGACTAAAACCCGTGCACGTCGCTCAAGAACAGCCGAGAATATTGCTGCTGCAGCCGAAAGTGTTGAAGAATACCCAGGTTTGTCCATTCCTCGTCGTTCTTTGGAATTAGGCATTCCACAAACGTCATTACACCGTATTTTGCATAAAGATTTGTGTCTTAAGGCTTTTAAAGTTAAGTTAACACAAGAACTCAAGCCGCCCGATCATCAACAACGTCGTGTCTTTGCGGATTGAGTCGTTGAAATGCATGAAAATGATCCGGAATTCCATCGAAAAATCATCTTGAGTGATGAGGCCCATTTCCACCTCGGTGGCTTCGTCAACAAGCAAAATTGTCGTATCTGGGGCTCGGAAAACCCAAGAGTTATTGTTGAAAAGCCTCTCTATCCTCAACGTGTGACTGTTTGGTGCGGTTTATGGCCGGCGGAGTCATTGGACCTTACTTTATCGAAAATGAGGCTGGAGCAACAGTTACGGTGAATGGATTGCGCTATCGAGAAATGATTAATGATCTCTTATGGCCGGAATTGGATGGTATTGATCTGGACAACGTTTACTTTCAACAAGACGGCGCTACGTGCCACACAAGCAACGAAACCATTGATCTTCTGCGGGAAAAGTTTCCGGACCGTGTTATCTCTCGAAGAGGTGATCACAATTGGCCACCGAGATCTTGTGATTTAACACCTTGCGACTTCATCCTTTGGGGCCACGTGAAAGAGAAGGTCTACGCCAATAGCCCAGCGTCGATTCAAGACCTCAAAGATGGAATTCGTGAGGCTATCGAGGACATAGGGAAGCCACTTTGCGATTTGGTTATGGAAAATTTCATTAAAAGGATATGTTCCTGTAAGCGTGGTCGTGGTGGTCATTTGTTTGATGATATTTTCCACTATTAATAGCATAGCTTCTTCTTTATAATGAAATAAACATCCGATCATTTATATTTAAAAATGGCATTTTTCTTTGAATATCAAAATAACACCTCTTATTGGAAAACCCTTTGCATATTTTTCTGCTTAAAGATATCACATTTAGTCATATCTCTGTAGCATAATCCTGATAATTTTTGACTAAATATAGTAACCAAATTACTTAATTTTGAGTCGTGTCTCAAATTTCATCCAATCGCCTCTGGATTTCAGCGATAATACCCTACATGTGGTGTTTTCAGATTGACAATGAATTATTGTATTGAACATTATCAAACGTCAGATTGACAATCAATTTTTTCAAAACTACAAAGTAAAAAATTATCTTATCGAATACCTACATGGTTTCATGAATAAAAAAAATACAACAACGGCAATTTTCGAGCTGACACAAACTGTTATAGAAGCGATAGAGAAAGGGCAAATTCCTGTAGCATTATTTCTTGATTTATCAAAAGCGTTTGATTGTGTGAATCATGAAAGATTGATAAAGAAACTTGAAGCTTATGGTATAAGAGACAAACAGCTTGAACTTATACGAAGCTATTTAAGTGGTAGAAAACAAAAGGTACGCATTACAGTAAACGCTGAAACTTTCATTTCGGAAGACAAAGTGGTTAATCTTG
Source organism: Halyzia sedecimguttata (assembly GCA_937662695.2). Lineage (NCBI taxonomy): Eukaryota > Metazoa > Arthropoda > Insecta > Coleoptera > Coccinellidae > Halyzia > Halyzia sedecimguttata. The sequence continues at coordinate 33,286,140 of OW569415.2, forward strand.
GCGTTCCACAAGGTAGTATTTTGGGTCCACTTTTGTTTATAGTATACATAAATGATCTTTCAAATAATATTGATCAGTTGCTGAATCTGATAATGTATGTGGACGATACTAATGTAATAAAAATCTTAAGTAACACCTTAGATTTGACTGAGCATTCAAATAATGCTTTCACAAATGTCAATAACTGGTGTTCGAGAAATGGTCTGAAACTAAACGCTAAGAAAACAGAATGTGTGATTTTTCGTACATCTAGATCAAAAATCGAATTGCCGAAGACGATCTCAATAGATAGTACTCAGGTTGAAATAGCTGGCACTACCAAGTTTCTGGGGGTATATGTTGATGATGATTTGACTTGGAAAAGTCATATAGAATACCTGAATAAAAAATTAAATTCCAACTTATATGCAATCAATGTATTAAAAAAATCAGTTGATGTATCTACTCTGAGGGTGGTATATTATGCAAATTTTCAATCTGTTTTGTCATATGGAATTGTCAGCTGGGGAAATAGTTCTTTTTCTCATAGTTTATTTGTGAAACAAAAAATGGCTTTAAGATCCATATTTAATATGAAATTCAAGGCTAATAATATACTTACTTTAACAGGTCTTTATGTATATAATTGTGTTAAGTTTATTGTTCAACATAAGGAATTATTTGAAAATTATAAAAATAACAATAATAGAACGAGACAAATGGATCAATATTTTTACCCCATTCACTCACTGGCTATTACACACAATAATTCTTTGTATATGTGTATTAAATTGTTCAACTCTTTACCAAGAAAATTCCGCTTTATAGATAGTGAAAGAATATTTATCAAGGAGCTTTATTCATTGATAATAAATTGTGAACCATACAATGTGAGTGAGTATCTGGAATATTGCAGATTGTATGGAAATATGTTGGTTGCTTAATACTCTGTAAACTGTTACATACTATGTGAGGGTAGTTTTGTTTGACATTTTTTCTTGTACAACTAGTAATTTTGTACTATGAATTGAATAAAGGTTATTATTACTATTATTATTATTACCCCTCGGGCCTTGATAAATACTCAAAATTTTGTCATAGAGAATCGTTCAAGCGTGTTGCAAGGATAATATTATATTATCAAGCAACACACTTTCAGCATTCTCTATGACAAAATTATCTCTTTATTATCAAGGCCCTAGGGGTATAACTACTGATAATACTACAACTATTGCAGTCGCTTCACTATTTTAATAAGAGATATGACTAAATGTGATATCATAAGGCACAAATATATGTATTTAAAAGGTATGGAGTTGCACCACTTTTACAATTATCGACACATACAGGGTGATTCACGAAGACCGTTCGTTAGAAAATTTCAAAGAAAGACTCGAGATAAACAGTTGAAATTTTATAGTTGAGCTTTGTTAGGAGAGATGAAATCTTGGAAAAAATTTCAGATTCGTTGGACTTCCGGATCCACCGGAAATGATACCAACTTTCGTTTTTTTAATATAATACCCAGTTTTTACATTGATAATCATTCCTATGATAATAAGTTGTAGATTTTTGCATGAAAATTCCTAATTTTCTAGCTTCTATCAAAAGACATAAAAATGCTTCTCCTTCGTTAATTAAAAATTCAATTGAACATACAGGGTGTTTCTATTTCAGTGTCAAAGTTAGTCATAACAAAAATCTCATTTTTTTCAAATAAGGTCCCAACTATTGGTCAGCTGGAATCTACGTTAAAGAATAGTGTATTTTTTTAAATACATACTTCTGCTTTACTTACCAAATATCTCGGGAAATAAGCATTTTATAGAGCATTAGTATTTATTATAAATATACACTATTTTTAACGAAGATTCCACCTGACCAATGAAAAAATGGGTTCTCATTTGAAAAAAATGAGTTCTGAGGTGTTTATCATGACTGACTTTGACATTGAAATAGAACCATGTAAGTTCGATGGAATTTTTAATTAACGAAGGAGAAACATTGGTATTACTTATGATAGAAGCTAGAAAATTAGGAATTTTCATGTAAAAAGTTATTTACATTGGAATGAAGCCCCATCTGAGACAATTTAAAGGGTTTTTTCAGATTTCACACGAATTTTCTGAGACTAATATGTAAGTGACACATTAAAACAATTTAGAATTCAATGGGTAGTCTGATTCTCAATGAAAAAACTGGATATTACATTTAAAAAACGAAAGTTGGTATCATTTCCGGTGAAACCGATAGTCGAACAAATTTTAAATTTTTTCCAAGAATTCATCTCTCCTAATAAAGTTTAACTATAAGATGTCAAGTGTTTATCTCGAGTCTTTCTTTAAAATATTCTTATGAACAGTCTTCGTGAATCACCCTGTATGTGGGTCCCAATTATTCATAATAAATCCATATGCACCATACCCACGTATTGAATATCCATTCAAAATCATTTTTTAAACGAATTTATCTTCTCTTACAAAAATAACATGACCACAGACAGGCATATGACAGTTCTAATAATATCATAATAAAATTCGTTGGACCTCAAGTCAAATATCGAAAAACTTCGTTGTTCGAGTGTAATAAAGTGGACCAGTTCACTGCAACCGTAGTAATATTTTGCTAATATCTCCAACAATCCGTTCCAGTTTAAATCTAGAAATTTGCTACAAAATTAGGTTTTGAAGGCCCTCGCAGAATGTTTGCGATATTTAACGGATATAGTTCCAAAGACAGAGAATTTTTTTAAACAATTTTCTCTTATTCTCTAGTCATGTGAACCTCACGATATTTTGAATAAGTTTTAGAGTAGGTATTTTTCAACTAACTTTCGGGCTTCAATTCGATCATATCAGTATTTTTCGAGTTATTTGGGAACAAAATTTCGGATGGCTTTAATTCCGAAAGTTCTATCGTTTCATTTTACCCATTAATGAACTTAGCTGGAGCATTTGGACTACAAACCTATCCTGAAAATTTCAACTCACTAATTCATTGCGTTCGAGAGTAATCGTACTGACGGACGGCCGGCCGTCATTCTTAATAGTGAGTCGAAACTAATGAGCCCCTTCCTTGTCAAAAATTCGAAAATTGAAGACATTTGGGACATTTCTCTTCAGTTGAACAAGCGCGCCAAAAAGTTGGATATTCAAGCTTACGTTGATACTACATTATGGTCGAATAATGATTGTTTGTGATAATTTGTTCATAATCATTACTGGAATTTCATAATTTGGTAAATGAGAAATACCACTAAAAAATTCGACTACCTATATCACCAAATTATTACATATACTGGAAGTCAATAAGTTTGTTGGGTATTGTTCATCATTCACAAACACACCAAGGAGAAGATTTAATACGTCCCCTGACGCTACACACTGGTCCACTGAATCATCAACTGCTTGTCAAGCCTTGTTAGGCACCCTAGTGCCTATGGGACCTTTTAAAGCTGTTTTACCACCATATTCCTCGAGGGGGATTTTAACCTAATCTGGATAACCAGATTACACGTACAGATTTACTAATGATCTATTCTCAGGACTTGTTGTTGATTCAGTGATTTTAGTCGTTAATTTTAACAGTTAATATTTTTTTACTACTTACTTCATTTCATTATTTTCTCGGATAATTGTTCAATTAAATGTTGTTGCAGAAAACTTTTGAATAAGTATTAGCAGTTCACGTAGAATTAAATGAAAAAAAATGTCCGGCAACCGTACTTTGAAATTAATGTACAACTTAAAGACTCACCCTGTATGTGTCATTGTAATATTTAGCTTCTGAGTTTAGGATAACCTGAACTAATAATTTGTATTAACAATACTTATATGTGTCTATTTTATAATTGTTCAAGCAGAGTTTTGTAAGAAAATTGGTTCAAGCCCTGTGGACAGGAGCTTTTTGGTGCTCTTGTTCGAACAGACAAATTACATCTCCGAAAGTATTGGTTTCTCAGAGTTGGGAATTATATAATAATAATAATAATAATAATAATAATGCCTTTATTGTATACCAAGATATAGGAGTACAACGATGAGAAAAGAGGCGAAGTCTAGCCTAAGCTACTCAACTTAACCTTATCAATGGATTCCTATGATAGAAATGCATCATGAAATAAATTAAATTGCTAAAAATTGTCGTTTAGAAAAAGAGCTTCAAACATTATCTTATAAAAAATATGAAATTTTTCTTTTACAAATAGGTACAAATAAGAAAAAATGAAATTTGAAAATTAAATTCTAGAATATTGAAACAGATTCTAATTACAAAACAAGTTTCGTATGACAATTGCCCAAAACAGGTTTAAAGTACCTACAAATAGTAGATATTCCATGAAACATGTATGAAAGAAGAGAAGTAATAATGAAAAATTACCTTGTAATCGATCAAAAATTTCCTGATCTACGTTCACCAAATTTCCTCCTCTATCGAACTACAGAATTATGCTTTCAATATTTACGTAATATTTTCAAACATTTTTGGGTGAGGTCCCCGTTGCATCGCCAAAATACGAGTATTTCAACACCAACATAATATTTTTGAAGTTATAATATTCCCTTCCGTCAGTCCCGTCATTAAGTGAGAGAACTGAGCATGATGAAAAGCAGTCTCACTTCTCTCAGATCTCTTACTTCATGTTCCGTTCCGAAATGTAAGACTTTTCTGAGAAAAACTAATTTGGGAACAAACAACTGAGATTTTTCTCACTTCGCTCACATTTCGGAATACACTTGATTCTCATAATTCTTCGATTGCTGAAATGAATTAGACAATGTCATGTCTCAAGAAAATAAGTTGACATTATAACAATCCATAGAAAGAATAATTATATCATTCTGTGACAACGTTGAAATACGATTTATTATTGAAATTTTGAAAAATCATATCTCCGAAAGTATTAGCTTGTTAGAGTTAAAAATTATAGCATTGGATCCTTATGGTAAAACTGCTTATTGAAAAAAATTTAATTTGGAATTTGTTTCGTAAAAAAAATTTTTTTTTGTTACTCCGAAACCATCTGTCCGATTTTGCCCAATAACGGACTTAGCCGAGATATCTATCTCCCAAACCTACTCTGAAAATTTCAACTGACTAGCTCATTCCGTTCGAGAGTTATCGTGCCTACGCAGTGTTGCCAGAAATGCAGAATTTTCTTCAATATGCAGAATTTTAGCCTCCAAAAAGAGCTGATGAAGAAAAGAAGAATATTTCAGGGAAACCATTAAAATATGAAGAATTTTTGAAATTCACATATTTTTGGAACAATTTTACTCATTTCGTATGCGTTCTGACATTTTCGGTAAAATGGTTTAGCTACGACTTGAAATTATCGGCCTCAAGATGGTGCTTGCAGTAGCAAAATAAAAATATTGCAGTGTGAAACAGGTCAAACTGGGGATTGGCCCGATTGAGGAAGTTTTCAACTTTACTAACAGTGGGTAGGTAGGTACTCCAAAATGACGTTACACACCACTGCAGAAATATGAAGAATTTTTGAGGATAAATTGAAGAAATTTGATAAAAAGAATCTGGCAACACTGTGCCTACGGCTGGCCGTCCGGCCGGACAGAATGAATTTCGACCACGGATTCTTGATCAGTGAGTCGAACCAAATCGTTTAAGACCATTTTCATCGAAAAATTCGACAGACATTTGGGCAAATTGATAAGCACTCTGTTCCGAGGAACAAGGGCGCCAAAAAAGAAGTTGGATGAAATCATCCGACAATATGCAATTTTCTTCCATGTTTCATGTTTTTTTTTTAATCGTCAGAAATTGGCAACATTTCTGATTTTCATTTTAATTTCGACTAATTTTTTGAAAATTTGATTCGTTCTTTCAGAGAAAGCTCTTTCGCAATTTTAGCTGCCAGTTCAAGAACCTCTATCAAATTTAACCTCACCTTTAAGCCAAATATACTATATCATTCAAAACATTATTCATTTCATATTTTCATTAATTCATAGGATTCTTCAGAATTCATATCCCAATTAAAATAACGATTCCATTCACTTTGGAAAAATTCATTGCATTCGATGTTATATATTCATACGAGGAAATGAAGTTCGTTGAAAAGGAACACCAACTGCAAATTAATCATTCGATAGCATTTATATTCAACGAGCAGTATTGGAAATAGGCTGAACATTTCTTCTTTTTTCCTTGAATGCAATTGCCCGCCAAGGCCCTAAACATTTTGAATGCATAAGACGCATTTCGAAGTTCAATTTTTGGTGCAGTTTATTTCGCTATTATGCATTTTTATCGTTGTTGAAACTAGTATTAGTACATACCTCTAAACGTTTCAAAACTACTGGTTAAGTGCTTCGCAACAGTAATGCATATTCAGTTCAGACTCTCAGGAAAATCCGAGATCAAGTTCATGGATGGGTATGACATGCCCATTGGGTTCAGAAATATTCTTATTCAAATTTAATAATAAGAATTTATTTGCAGATATTATACAGGTACAATATAGTCTCTACAAATGATTCCCACAAAGGCTTAGCCTGTCCGTGGGGTGAACCACCGAAATTAAATTAAATTCCAACTGCTTAGGCTGGTTTTCCTGTCACGCTGACGGTCAGCGCTGATGGGTCAATATGTATGTAGCTATAGGTAGCGTTTTCGAGTCACGCGGCGCTGACGGCTGTCAGCGCTGAGCTATATTCGCGCACGTACGCGCCGGCGCGTCGGCGCCGCTGACCAGCTGGCGCCGACAAGCCTCCACATTCAGTGAGCCAGAGACAATAGCATCCTTCTATTTCTCAATGTGATCAGCGTGATCCGAGATGACCGATCAGCGCTGACCGTCAGCGCCGACCGTCAGCGTGACAGGAAAACCAGCCTTAATCAAAACAAAATAATAAAGGCACCATATGTAACACAACAACAATTTTTGTTTTATCCAAAAAAAATTTTTTGAAATATATTTTTTTTTTAACAAAATCTTTTTTTCAAGCGTTTTGGGAGGGCAAGTTCAAAACATATCGACATACACCACAACAGATTTTCAATTGAATTTGAAAAGGCCAGATATCCCTTGCCTAGGTTGGTCCATCAGAAAGAGCTTCACTTTTCTCCCTAATATTAAAACAAATAACAAGTGAATAATATTGGGAGAATACAGAGTCTTCGGTGACATTTGCAACTTGTTTCACAGGTTTATCAGTGATTTAAAATTCGTTTCGAACTGATTTATGCTAAAATCTATAGATTTGTTTCAAGATGCCTGGCATGTTCACTGCTTCGATTTTATTCGAAACTTTTCGGGTGTCATCATTTACTTTCGTTTCTTCCTCTGTGGATAGAGCCATTCAAAATTGACGACAGATTTTAGTACATATTTCTAAATTTGTTTCTACATATATAGAAATCTTGAAATTGTGGGTTGAGAGAGTATGGTCAGTAAGTGATATTCATGAAAAATTGGTTGAAGTACTGACGTAAAGTCAGAAGCTTTCGCGCACATCTTCTATTCACCCCTCATACGAAGTCGGTCGAGCAAAGTTTCTGAAATGTAAAATTTCTCAAGATAGCTGAAAAATATGAAAATTTAATCTTAGACGGACAATCTTACTGATAATAATGTTTCATTCGCCTCTATTGGATAATTTTATTCAATTTTACCATCGATATAGACCGTTTTCTAAGCGTTTATAACATATGAATACATTTCGTTCCATTTTAATGACAGAATTGAGTAATGAGAGAATCGTCTAAGATCACAGAATTTTTAATTCTGACATATACTCCATTCACTTTTATAAAGTCTCCCGGTTGGCCATGATTTGGATCTATCACGTTTTTGTAACTTAAACTAAGGCAGGTTGGCACTCCTGAAATATCGTCAATGTCAAAACATTTCTCTGAGACGTTGCCAATTTCTACTCTCAACAATCAACATAATGTTCCATCACAAGATATTCCGCCGTATTCACAAAGCATTCAATCTCCGTTTAAGTCCTAACTGAGGTCCTCAATAATAATGAAAATGAAAAATGGCGATACCGTTGTAGATCGATGGCAGATCAATGAACCCCCTGGGGTCTATTTGATTTGTGAAATATATGCATAAGTATATTTATTATACGAAGCCATTCATGAAGGACCCGATTAGCAGGAACGCTCTTAACTTGTTGAGGTCCTCAGTTAAGGATAAATTTGAATCGCAACCTCAGTTAACGTAAAAGCAAACGTGAAACAGTCCTGTTTCACCACCGTGAAGTGCGTTAACTGAGGTTGCGATTCAAATTTATCCTTAACTGAGGACCTCAGTTAGGACTTAACGGAGATTGAATGCTTTGTGAGTACGGCGTATTATCACAGATCATTATCTTCGAATAATAAAGGACTATTCGCTTTGAAATTGAAAATTCCGAAAGCCGTTTTGAAGAAGCAGAGACAAAGTATCAGGAAGTACAGAACTGAAATGTGCAATAGGAAAACTTGATTATGTCTTAGGACATATTGAACTCTCGAGTGAAATTACTTAGTTTCCTATCCTATCACTGGATTTCATTTTAAGGTTTAACAGTGTCTCGGGTTTCGTAGTGTAGTACTATTACATTTTGAAACTGGTGTATTACAAGTTGTGCAACAAGGTATTTAAATGTCTTCTGTAAGCTCATTTCTTGAGAATTTCGAAAAGTGGAGATACGTGGGTGTATACGTCTGTTCGTTTGGAAGTTTTCCTGCCGCGTTATTAAGTTACTTTTATTGTTTTATCAAATGAACTATCATAAAGTAACGGACTATTGTATCCATTATTTTTCATTAACATTTCAACACTTGATTCTTGATTTCCGTAGAAAATAGCATAGCTGAATCTTCCAACCAGTTTATATCCGTGAAATATTTCCATAATAACAACAGATGGAAGCTTCTCTTTAACAGTCGCCAGGTCTCTGGAATTGTTGAATTCACATAAAATCTTGTCAAATTCATTATTTTTCCCAAGAAAATTCACATTATAAAAAATGGGTTCAAGCCCTGTGGACAGGAGCTTTGGCGCGCTGTCCAAATTTATACCCAGAGCTGTCACCCATCCAGATACCGAACTCGCCTAAAGCTGATTAGCTCCAGAAAAAATGCAGAATACTTTGTTTGAGAATTTAACAAAATGAGAAAGTGATAGTATATCTCATGAGAAAGACTTTTTTGCATAGCTAACTATTTTCCACTCATTGTTTGTAAATTGCGAGACTGGTTCCAGAATCAATATGTTCATTGTTTGATACTTGGTGATTAATATTTACGGCCGGTTTCATAATAAATTTTAAAGTTCCTTTAAATTAAAAGTATCCTTCAAAGTGACATTTTGGTTCAAAATTTCCAACTGAAGGATGCTTTATATTTAAAGAGACTTTAAAATTAATTATGAAACCGGCCGTTAAAGACATATACTTAATTTATGTTTATTAAATGTCTCTGTCATTCATACCGTAATAATCTGATACAACAATGATATGCGATATAGGTACAATAGGTATATGTCCATTGTTCTTTTGCCTTTCCCAAGACAATAACCTTTTCCCAGAGTGTATCACTTGATGTTTTTATTACAACTTGATCCTCTTTCTTAAACTAAATATTTTGTTGAATTTGAGGTTGTAGCTTATTATTGGTGAAAGATCTCCGAGGTGTATACTTTGTAAGATTTGTACTAGTGATTCTACTAATCAGAGCCGTGTTATTGTAATTCATTACAAGGTCTCTAAAATCTAAATTTCCCTCAATAAGTCCTGGGATTGTGATAAACCATAAGGTAATACCAAATATCTATAAATACCAAATGGTGTCACACAGAAGAATTTGTAAGATGACCTGTGTAACTTCAAATCCTTAGATGAGTTAGATTTACGAACTAAAATCTGTGTTTATATTTCATTATATTTTCCTCTAGGAATTAAGCTAATGTTCACACCTGTATCTAATTCAACATTGAAATATTACGTTCATCATTGAATAAGTTCATCCCATGCTTTCCTACGCCTAATAATATATATAATAATATCTGGTTCATCAGAACTACCTTCATCTTTCTCGAAATTCTTAACATTTTCAACATTACAAGATATAGTAAAATGATTTAACATACCGCACTTCCTACACTTTTTACGAAGTGCGGGGCATTCACGTGCACCATGTGTCGACTGAGATCGCCTTCATTTGAATCTTCTTCTGACCTTCTTGTCTACACTTGAAATTTTTCGTTTGTTTATTATACTTCCCTGCAGCTTTAATGTCCTCAATTCGCTCTGGAACTGCAAGTTCCGTTGCTTGCTCTGCTCGCTGGTTCTGCAAAATTCAATTGCTTTCTCCACTGTCAATTTTGGAACTCTCAGTAATGCCTCTCTGGTTACAGGATGATCTTATTATAACTATTTTGTCTTTCAGTGCTTTACCTTCTGCAGTTTGATTTGAGTCAGTTTCATTATAATTACATGTTCGTACTAGATACTTGCATTCAGTAAGGAAATGTTCACATTGTTCATTTTCTTTTTGCACCTTTTTCAAGTAATTATACCTTTCAAAGCACTCATTAACTCTTGGGTTGACATATTTCTCAATAGACTTCATAGTATATTCATCTTTGTTCAGTTCTATCTCTGGGATCACGAATGTGGACATAATTCTTGCAGCTTCTGTACCAATAATGTTTCTGAGTATGGACAACTTTATTGGATCCTGAACTTCGTGCTGTTCGATCGCTATTAAATAATAATCTATGAAGTGTGAAGGATGTTTTCAAAATTTTCCATTCCGTGGCAGCATATTGTCCCTATAAATCGAAATCTGGGGGTCGGCCCCGTGTATCCATCCATTGTTAGGTTATATAGGAATATTTGAATCTTGAAATCGATATTTATTTCATACCAAGTTATGTTATATTTCATAATCTACAAAAAATCTACAAAACTGATTTGTTTATCATGGCACATGTCAGACATGATGACATTAACTTGAACATATAGAATATAGACATACGAGCACAGAACAGTAATAATAAAGATCTATGCAAACACGTTATGATTACATCCTTCTATAGCTTGTATCCTTTTTTTGACGTTCGTCAAAAATCAAACAAACTGTTGATTATTTGTTTGGTCGAATATAAAAACAGTGGACCAATACACTGAGATCGTAGGAATATTTCGATATTTCCGTGATATCTTCACCAATATAGATCCGATCGAATTCAAATTCAGAACTTTAATGAGAAATAAGGTTTCGAAGGCTCTCGCAGAATTTCAACGATATCTGACTGATAGTTCCTGAGATCCAGAATTTTTTTTAATATATTTTTTTTAATTTTCCAGTAGCGTGATCCCCACATAATTTTGCATATGTCTTAGTGTCAGTATTTTTCACCTAACTGCCGCATTTTAATTCGATCAGATCTGTATTCTTCGAGTAATTGGCAAAACAAAATTTCAGATGGCTATAACTCTGAAACCACACGGTGAATGTTACTCATTAACGAACTTAGCCTGCGCATTTGAACTCCAAACCTACTCTGAAAATTTCAACTCTCTAGCTTATTGCGTTCGAGCGTAATCGTGCTTACGGCAGAACGGATGCCTTTTTTTCGCATTTGACATTTGGGCAAATTGATAAGCATTCTGTTCACAGAACAGCGCGCCAAAAATACGTAATTACTACGACGTAATTACTCTCTACATAGGTAGAGAGGGCAACGTTGCGTAGTTATCTGACAGGATAATGAGCATAACCTAACATTTTCAAAATATACACGGTGGAATGTGTCAAAATTTCAATGGCAACCGGGAGAATTTATAACTGTGAATGGAGTATAAGTATTCTATATGAATTGAAATTCGTTGAATATCTAATAATACACGAAAAAACTTACGTCTCGAGTAATTTTAGGATAAGATATTCACGAAATTCCGCTAAAATTACCGCATCGGCATTCTACAAGAAGTACTAGTTTTAATTGAATCGGAGTTGTATATTGTGACTTATAGAGGAAATAACAGCAAACATTCAGATGTGTATAACACTCTCTCTCTCTCTCTCTCTCTCTCTCTTTCCGTTCGAAAGTTATCGTGGCAACGGTCATCCTTCCAGCTACTGAACTCACCCAAGGCTGCTCTTATCACCAAATATATGTATCCGATCGTGTTCAAACTTGGAACTTGGCTATCGCTCGCAAAGTTTCAGCGATTTCTGACAGATATAAACTTTTTTCAAAGATTTTTAATAATTTTTTCAAAATTTTCTAATGCTACGATCCTCACGAAATTTCTCAATAATTTGCACGTGGGCATTCTACAACTAATTATAATATTGGAATTGGATAGGATTAGTATTTTTTGAGTTATTGAGGAAAAAAACAACAAAATTTCAGATGCGTACAACTCCGAAACCATTTGGCAGATTATGCCTATTAACAAACTCAATTGCAAGTCGCTATCTCGTTCCATTCTCGTGTTATCGTGAGATAAATAATATATTTTAATTTTTTTTTTAATTTTCTGGTCATACTATCCTCTCAAAATTTCATACACGTGTTTATGTCGGTATTCTACAACTAGTTACCAAGTTTCAATTTAATGGAATCTGTATTGGTTGAAAACAAAATTTGTGCTCAGAAACCGTTGTGCCAATTATACCCATTAAGGAACTTGTCGCCACCTACCCTGAAAATTTCAAGTCGCCGGACGGCCGGAGAGAATCGATTTTGACCACCGATGTTTGATCGGTGAGTAGAACCAAATCGTTTAAGAGCATTATCATCCAAAAATTCAAACATTAGAGACATTTGGTCAAATTGATAAGTACTCTGTTCCGAGGAACAAGAGTGCCAAGAACGATGTTTGCGATCTGAACTTCTAGTGAAATCCCTCGTGTTGGCCCAAGCTTTTCTAAATGAGAATAAATACACCTTGGATTTAGATTTAGGTGTTACTTATTAGTGAAATATATTCATTCAGTGCTTTTCTAATTTTTGTGAATATGTGTTCTTATACCTATGCGCAAAATGTAGCTTTGCCGGGACTTTGCGGTTGCGAAGGCTTCGTAATTATAAACGCTCAAGAAAAAGTATTTTTTTTGTCTGTTTACAAAGAAGGGCTTAACCTGATCCCCTGTAATCCTAGCGTAAAATTAAATGAATACGTAAACCGTATATATTTCCTTCTTAGCGGAACAACGGGGCCATCTTCTCCGGCAGTCCGGATACCTACTTAACTTATTGGAAAGCAATTGTGGGGATGATTCCCAACATGCCGATATAAAGGGCTCGCCGACAACCGGTAGCAGATAATTTGGTTGTTTACCGCCCTCCAAAGTGCACCTGTTTAATGTTGGCCTTCCCCGAGGGCCTCAATTTCCGACATGATGTCTCGTTAATTTGCATCTGTTAGCACCGACTTGTTGAGGGCCGACAAAGAGTTTTATTATTCATTAGAGACCCCGGTGATGAGATCTTGTTAAAAATACGCTTTGGAATGTATCTAAAGATGTACTATATTCACCACTTTATATCTCTCGAACTACTACTCGTAAAACATTGCGATAAAAAGTATTGGATTCAGCACTGCAAAAGTAATATACAGGGAGATGATGACCCATAATCCAAACATTGGTTGTAATTAGGAAACCTCTCTACTAATTCAAAACAGGTTATCAAACGTTCTGTAGACTATTTTGGAGATGCATGGGTTTTGTAAATTAAAAAAATTGGTTCAAGCACTGACGTGAAGTCAGAAGCTTTTGCGCGTATGTTCTCTTGTCCATTCTCCTTTATTGGACACTCTTAATCGAATTTACCATGGTGAATTATATTGTCTGTTCTCCTGTATTGGACACTCCGAATTTATCATGGTAAATTCGATTAAGAGTATCCAATGCAGGAGAACAGACAATATAATTCACCATGATAAATTCCATTAAGAGTGTCCAATACAGGAGAATGGACAATAGAACATACGCGCAAAAGCTGCTGACTTCACGTCAGTGCTTGAACCAATTTTTTTTTTCGTGATTTTTTTGAAAGTTTCTATGGGTGCGGTTCTTAAAATTATTTTTTTCTTCATTTTTTTCAAATTTGCTAGGGGTACGGTTCTTACAAAATTTTAAACACGTCTTTATGATGATTTTCTACTACTAGTTACCAAGCTTCAATTCTATCGAATATTTATTTTTTGAGTTATCAAAGAAATAATATTCCAGGTGGGTATAACTCGGAAACCGTTTAAAGGATTATGCCCAAAAACGAACTCAACTCCAGCCTCCTTCTCTCAACTCTACATTATAGTCCAGGGCTAGCAGGATACATTAATGGTCCATAAATTCTTCCGGTTGGTTTGGCATTGAAGATTTCAACACATTAGGACAATATTGAATCAGCACAAATTTTCAATTCACTAAGCTAAATTTCTATTACTCGATTTTGAAGGTATACGCAAAGCTGTGCTCTTATTCAAGCTATAATGAAGAGAAACTCTTCGGATGATCCACCGTTCTTCTTATTTAAAAATAATTATAATTTCATCTCGTTCCGTTAGCCAAGGCATTTTGACCGGAGGATTTCACGGAGCTTCGATGGTTGCATCAAAAATGAAATGGGAATTGACATAGAATCACACAAATTTGACAATTGAGAGCTGTCAATGCTTTGTGAAACCTAAGATGTCTATAAACTGGTGAATGCACTCATTTTCTTATGCTATTTTCGGGAACATGGTAGATCTTTCATTTTCTTTCCTATAGATAGCGCGCTATTCAGATATTACAAGGGATTTATTGTCATTCTGGGTTGCGTTCGAATATTAACTACATTGAGTTAAGTAGAGTTTTTGTAGGTTAGATGAATTTAGTCTGGAGTTGACTACTCCTCATGTATTACTCGAACGATTCCCGTTTTCATTTGTTCGAATGACAGAAGGTGCCAATATCGAAATAGGTTATGTTGGTATTAAGAGAGAACTCTATTATTATTATTACTGTTGTTATTATTATTATTATTGTTTTCTTCACATATATGCAACTCTAATAATAAATATTATTGTGAGCAGTATTAAAACTAGTAAATTACCTCAACTTGAGTATTCACAGAATATAAAATAGTGATACCTAGCTATTTTGAAGAGTTACGAGAGTAAACATGGAGTCGAATACATGAATGTTATCGAACGATAGTCATAGAGTTAAATATACACAACTTTTTGTTTTTGGCGCTCTAGTTCCTCGGAACTGAGTCCTTATCAATTTGCCCAAATGTCTGTAGCACCGAATTGGAGAAAAATGATGATAATGTCTGTAATTTTCGATGAAAATGGTCTTAAACCGTGGTCGAAATTCATTCTGTCCGGCCGTCCGGGCGGCCGGCCAGCTGTAGGCACGATAACTCTTGAACGGATTGAGCTAGAGAGTTGAAATGTTCAGAGTAGGTTTGGCAGATAAATATCTCGGCTAAGTTCGTTATTGGGCAAAATCGGACAGATGGTTTCGGAGTAACAAAAAAAAATTTTTTTTTACTTAACAAATTCCAAATTAAATTTTTTTCAATAAGCAGTTTTACTATAAAAATCCATAATGATATCATTTTTAACTCTAAGAAGCTAATACTTTCGGAGATATGATTTTTCAAAATTTCAATAAAAAATCGTATTTCTACGTTTTCACAGAAATATAAAATTATTCTATGTATGAATTGTCTAATGTCAACTTATTTTCATGAGACATGACATTGTCTAATTCCTTGCTAATAGTTGGTTCGAGAAACGTCAAAATCGACTTAGAGAGACAAGGGTAAAAAACCGTCAAATAAACCCCCATATGTGGCGATTTTATGTCGAAAAGTGAAAATTAAGAATAATATATATCCCAGGTAAGTACCAACGTTTTATTCTAATACCGGAGATCGAAAAGATCGTACGAGGAGCCCGATAGCCGTTTCGTCTAGTCAATCGGGTTTTCGGTTTCGGAACGAGAGAAGGTGGGCTCAAATCCCGGAAAGGGAATTACACTTTTTGGCGCTCTAGTTCCTCGGAACTGAGTGCTTATCAATTTGCCCAAATGTCTGTAATTTTTATTTATGATGCAGTTTCACCATTAAAATCCATCGATATCATTTTCAACTCCAACAAGCTAATACTTTCGGAGATATGATTTTTCTAAATTTCAATAATGAATCGTACGTACTTCTATGTTTTCAAAGAATGCTATAATTATTCTATCGAAGCTTCATTATATGATCTGTGTTCATACTCGTACATTTCATCCTGTTTTATAAGAAAGAGTCAAATTCATTTCAGCTATTTTAATTTGATTTCTTCCATGGTGCAGTTCTCATTCTCAGATTGCTCATTTAATCTTGATAAATAAACTATTATTTGAATTGAATTTCCTTTATGATGCAGTTCTATCATAAGAATACATTGATATAATTCCCAACTCTGAGAAACCAATACTTTAGGAGATATAATTTGTCTGTTTGAACTAGAGCGCCAGAAAGCTCCTGTCCTCAGGGCTTGAACCAATTTTTATCTGTCAAACAAAGAGAACTTCATACACCATTATTTAAAGGTGTATTTTCATATTGAAGCTCGACGCTAGCGTCTAAGGCTGTGGTTACTATGAACGCGAATTCTGACGAAAAATTGTTGTGACGAATTCGCTTGAATCTTCAAACGCATGATTTTCAATGAAAGTGGTCACCATGGTAGGGAACTCGTCAGAAGACATTTTCATCAGAATTGCTTAGAACCTGATTAAATATTGCGAAAAATAGGTGCATAGAGGAAAAGGTGTACGCGAAAGTTTTGAAAGCAACTGTACAAAAGAATGATATTTATCATGAATTTAATAAATAAATGAAATCTGAGAATGAAGAAGAACTTCTCGAAAGAAATGAATAAATGAAATACTCTGACTGTAAGGGAGATAACAAAAAAAAAGGAATTCTTTCTTCTTCGTGGAATCCAACTGCGAATCTGGAGGTCGGGTCAGAGTTCCACTGCTATAACACGCATAATGCATTGTAAACTGTACAACGGTGCCTCAAACAGCCCTTCTTTTGTCATGATATTGAAATGGAATCATTTGGGCGTTAATAATTTGCATTGCTAGAGCCGTGCCGAATCTCCGAGTGTATGCGTTCGAGCGTCCCCCCTGCTACCCCCCGGTTGCCTGGTCCCTCTACGTAGAACAACTGACAATTTGTTGGCAATTCTTCCGCCCAACCCCACCCCTCGTCCTTGGTCTGCACTCATCACTCATATTATCACTTTCCCACTGTTATTTATTAACAAAGTTATTTCGGTTCGCTTTAACATCTATCGATTGATTCCATCGGGATATAAATTTCAGGGTTTCAAGCGACAGGATAATTTGTACTTATGATAATTCTCATGGCTGACTGCAGTGACTGCTGATTTATCTTTCTATGGGGAAGTTTCGGAGGTCGATAACAGAGCTTTTGTGCGCAGTGTTGATATTTTGAATATGAATATGAAAATGAAATTATTTTCAATACTCGCTAGTTTTTTCGCATATGTTCTGGGGATCGGCGTTTATCATTTTGCCCAAATGTCTTTAATATTCAAATTTTTCGCCGAAAATGGTCTTTGATTTGGTTTGACTTACTGATGAAGAATCCGGCCGTTGCCACGATAACATTCGAACGGAAAAAGAAAGAGACTTAAAATTTTCAGGGTAGGTGGTGCGTCCACATGCGACTGACAAGTTCGTTAATGGGCATAACCAGCCCAACGCCTTCCGAGTACTAATTTTGTTTTGAACCAATATAGATCCAATCGAATTGAAACTTGCTAATAGTAGAAGATCCGAACCTAAGTCGACCTTCACCGAGCTGATAATAGAATGAAACATTTTTTATAATAAATTTAGTATATTAGATAATATACTAAAAATGGGCTGCCTGAAAAAATCCTGGACAGACTATTTTTTTTTTATCTCCAACAATATAGATCCGATCGTGTTCAAACTTGGCACTCGGTAGTAGATTTAGGTTCTGAAGGCTCTCGCAAAATATCTGCCATGTCGGATGAATAGTTTCGGATATATAAAATTTCTTTCAATGATTTAAAAAAAAAATTCTAGTGATACGATTCGCACAAACTTCCACAAACTTGCTTAGGTTTATATTCTACAACTATTTACCAAGTTTCAATTCGATCGGATTTATATTTGTTGAAAACAAAATTATTACTCGGAAACCATTGGGTCGATTATGCCCATTAACAAACTTGTTCGTCGTATTGCGATGCGCCACCTACCCTGAATATTTCAAGTCGCTAGCTTTCTCCGTCCTCAAGTTATCGTGACAACGGCCGGACGGCCGGCCGGACTGAATCAAATTTGACCTCGAATTCTTCATCAGGGAGTCGAACCCAATCGTTTGAGACCATTTTCAGCGAACAATTCGAAAATTACAGACATTTGGGCAAAATGATAACGCGATGATCCCCAGAACATACGCGCAAAAATAATTGAAAATAGTCTGTCCAGGATTTTTTCAGGCAACCCATTTTTAGTATATTTTCCAATATACAAAATTCATTATAAAATATGTTTCATTCTATTATCAGCTCGGTGAAGGTCGACTTAGGTTAGGATCTTAGACTATAACTAGTTGTATAGAATAGCGACAGAAAGACGTATATGTATATGAAATTTTGTGAGGATCGTATCACTATAGAAAATTTCAGTTAAATTATGAGAAATATTATTTATATAACGATAACGTGGGAACGAAAATTTGAAGAGTAAGTTGCGCATAATCGCCAAACGGTTTTGGAGTTATACCTATCTGACATTTGGTTATCTCTTCATTAACTCAAAAAATATGAACCAATCCAATTCAAGCATGATAATTAGTTGTAGAATACCGACGCGAAAATTTTTGCGGAATTTTGTGAGGATCGTATAACTAGAAATAATTTTTTTGATCATGAAAGAATATTATATTGCTCATGATAACTTGAGATCGGCAAGAGATAGCGACTTGCAATTTTCAGGGTAGGTTGCACATCCGAATGCAACATTTGGGTTCGTTAATAGGCATAATCGGCCAAATAGTTTTGGAGTTATACACACCTAAAATTTTGTTGTTATATCTTCAATAACTCAAAATATACGAATCCGATCCAAGTAAAACTCGGTAATTACATACTTCTGGGTATTTAATGAATTTCAAACTCAATGGAATACTTATCATCAGTAGATACAATTGAAAAAACCATCAGAATTGTGAAATTTGCCCTTTTTCATCTATGTACACAAATAGCGACGTTAGACTTGGAAGGATGAAATGCCAAAAGCATATGAATGCTTTCAGAAATGCATAAACCCAGTGTGGCCTGATCATCGTTTCGCGAAGTATTTTCCAATAAGCCAAAAGAACATGCGCGCAAAAGATCCTGACTTCACGTCAGTACTTTAACTAATTTTTGGCGCTCTTGCTACGTGGAACAGAGTGCTTATCAATTTGCCCAAATGTCTGTAATTTACGAATTTTTGGATGAAAATGGTCTTAAACGATTAAATCGATTATGTCCGGCCAGCCGTTAACACGATAACTCTCGAACGGAATGAGCTAGAAAGTTAAGTAAAGTTCGTTATTGAGCAAAATCGGCCTCATGGTTTCGGAGTAACGAAGAACAATTTTTTTTACATTACAAATTGCAAATTCAATTTTTTTTAAGATACAGTTTCATCATAAGAATCCATTGATATCATTTTCAACTCCAACAACTAATACTTCGCAGATATGATTTTTCAAGATTTCAATAATAAATCGTACTTCTATGTTTTCACAGTATGCTGTAATTATTATATCTATGAATTATTATATGATCTGTTCATTTATGTCTTATGTACCTATTAGAGACATGTCAAATTTATTTCTGGTTCGTTATTCTTGATATAAAATACCCCTCCTGTCCTAGAAAACAAAGTATGATTGAAAGCAAAATGACACATTGGTCATTTTGATGATATAATCCATATGATGATGGAAATATATACTTGGGTGAGTTTATCAAATTGGGTTCAGAATATCTTCAGTAAAAACAAAACTGGAATATTGGCTAAGTTTCAATTGATATAATAAAGGGTGTCTCAGCAAGAACTTGAATTTCGAATTGCGTGCCACTTTTGACTGTCAATTGTTGAGTCAGCCATATTTGTTGTTTGTATAATTAAAAAATGGAAATTTACGAAAATGGTGCGTTATGTTTGGAAGAACATTTGTTAATAGTGAAAACCCATCATTATAGACTGTCGACGGTCATCGTTACCGGGCCATGTGGACAGACTTTTTTTGGCAAGAATTAGACGGAATGGACTTAAATGAGATGTGGTTTCAACAGGATGGCGCTACCTGTCAAACCGCAAGGGAAACAATGACTTTGTTACAAGCCAAGTTTTCAGCTCGAATAATTTCTCGTTTCGGAGGCCAAAACTGGAAGCCAAGAAGTTTTTATTTAACTTGTTTGGATTATTTTCTCTGGGGTTTTTTGAAAAATAAGGTCTATGCGAACCATCCTGAGACAACTGAGTAACTCAAAGAAGAAATTGCACGTCAGATTCGCCAAATCCAGCAACCCTTACTGCAAGTTGTACTGCAAAATCAAAAGAGTGCATACCTGCCAACAGAGCAACGGTGGCCAATTAACCGATATTTTGTTTCATGTGTAAATGTCATCTCTACCTCCATACATCTGTAGAAAAAAATGTTAATAAAATATTAAATAAATATATATTTTTTGATTTTTTAAAATTCAAGTTCTTGCTGATACACCCTTTATACTTATACATATATTAGTAGATTTGAGGAATGAATATATCGGATAAGTTCGTTATTGGGTAGAATGGGTCTGGTGGTTTCGGATTAATAATTTTTGGTAGGTACTCTTGTTTTTTTTTAAGATGAAACTTTTTGAATTTATTATATTTTATAATTCGGTTCTATCATAAGAATCTATTGAATCATTCCCAATTTTGATAAACCAATATTTTCGGAGATATGATTTGTCAAAGTTTGAACAAGAATGCCCAAGCTCCTGTCCATAGGGATTTCTCACTTTTTGGCACTCTTGTTCCTCGGAACAGAGTGCTTATCAATTTGCCCAAATATCTGTAATTTTCGAATTTTTGGCTGAAAATGGTCTTAAACGATTTGGTTCGACTCACTGATCAAGAATCCGTGGTCGAAGTCGATTCTGTCCGGCCGTCCGTCCGTCCGTCACGATAACTCTCGAACGGAATGAGCTAGACAGTTGAAATTTTCAGAGTGGGTTTGGGAGATAAATATCTCGGTTAAGTCCGTTAGTGGGCAAAATCGGCCAGGTGGTTTCGGAGTAACATACAAACTTTTTTTTTACATTACAAATTTTCAGTTCAATTATTTTCAAGATACAGTTTAATCATAAGAATCTATTGATATCATTCTCAACTCTAACAAACTAATACTTTCGGAGATATGATGTTTCAAAATTTCAATAATTATTGTCAATAATTCTATAGGATTTCATAGAATACTCTAATTATAATTTGATGGTGTATGTAAATCCAACATGAGATGATTCATAGACCTACGTTTTGAATTCAATTACGAAAATTCTTGAAAACTGACGCACAGAAGCCAAATTGAAAAAGTGGAAAAGCCCTGTGGATAGGAGCTTTGGCGCTCTTTTCGAACTTTGACAATTCATAACTCCGAAAGTATAGGTTTTTCAGAGTTGGGAATTATATCAATGGATTCTTATTTAATTTATTTTATTTTATGATGCAGTTCTATCATAAGAATCCATTGATGTAATTCCCAACTGTGAGAAACCAAATTTGGAGATATGATTTATCAAAGTTTGAACATGAGAGCCAAAGTTCCTGTGCACAGGGCTTGAACCAATTTTTGATATTGATGTGAACTACCGTCATTTCACCAAAACGAACCGTGGGTGTTTTGACCTGGCCAAAGTTTCCTTATCATTTCCATTCGACGCGAAAAAAGGGTGCCCATTTAACAGTAACGCATTTGGGGCACGCTGCGGCGCCGTTACGTTAAAAGCGACAACGACATGAGGCTGCGACAATGGGGAACTGCCTACGATGGCGGGATAAGTACATTTTTTAATATCCGCGTCAATGCACAATAATATATTCGAAAATCCCCCATTAAACGGGCACCTTTTTCAATTATATTCACAATCTAGCATCTCTCGCTTCACCGCACAAACCGAAAACAGTTTTTCTGCCGACTTAGGGACGGACATGTGCTAGGTTTTGTGTTTCGCAGCCCCGATACAACCAGACCGATATAATGGATGTTAATATTTTCGGAAATACCAGAATGTTTTGACCTACTGTTGCTAAGGACCGGAGAATATTTCCTATTGAGTAAAATGGGAGGAAGTTGAAAAGAAAGGAATTTTATGTATATAATAGTGGACGTAGGTCATCCGAGCTCTTCCAAGACTGGATTATAGAGTGAGCACATAATGGTTGGAACGTATTTATTTTCTTTGAATCAATATTATTTATAGAAAAAGTGGGAAAGCCCTGTGGACAGGAGCTTTGGCGCTCTTGTTCAAACACTTGTTGAACATAGATCATATAATAATCCATAGATAGAATAATTATAGCATTCTGTGAAAACATAGAAGTACGATTTATTATTGAAATTTTGAAAAATCATATCTCCGAAATTATTAGCTTGTTAGAGTTGAAAATTATATCAATGGATTTTTATGGTGAACCTGCATCTTAAAAATTTGAATTTGAATTTGAAATTTGTAATAAAAAAAAATATTTTTTTTCGTTACTCCGAAATCATTAGCCGATTTTTCCCAATGACGAACTCAACCGAGATATTCATCTCCCAAACCTACTCCGAAAATTTCAACTGCCTAGCTGATTCTGTTGGACAGTTATTGTAGAAACAAAATTTAAAAATTTTTGAATGTTTTTTGCCTCTTTACGGAAATCCGATCAATACAAAACTTCGCATGCATTTAAAGGTCATGATTCTACAATTTGATGCTAAATTTCAGGTAGATCGAATAATCGGTTCCGGAAATATTCATAAAAAATGTTTTTACTAAAAACGGCCATAACTCCGAAACTGCTTAGTGGATTTTGCCCCTTAACAAACTCGTCTAAGATATGTACGCTCCAAACCTATTCTTCAAATTTCAATCCTCTATCTCCTTTCGTTCGAGAGTTATAGTGTTAATAGCCGACCGGCCGGACAGAATCGATTTCGACCACGGATTCTTAATCAGTGAGTCGAACCAAATCGTTTAAGACCATTTTCAGCCAAAAATTCGAAAATTACAGATATTTGGGCAAATTGATAAGCACTCTGCTTCGAGGAACAAGAGCGCCAAAAATACTGAAAAAGGGTCAATTTTAATTGCCCTACTATTCAAATAGATTTTGAAGTGATACGTCATCAGTGAAAGTGTGGTGAAGTCCCCAATATTTTTTTTGCGCGCTGTTCAGGTGAACAGAGTGCCTATCAATTCGTCCAAATGTCTGTACTTTCTGAATATTTGGCCGAGAATGATCTCAAACTATTAGGTGGTTTGACTAACTAATGAAAAATCCGAGGTCAAAATTGATTCTGTCCGTCCATCAGCATGCAATGAATTAGAAAGTTGAAATTTTCAGAGTAGGTTTGGAGTCCAAATGCGCCGGCTAAGTTCGTTAATGGGCAAAATCTACCGAGTGGTTCCAGAATTATAGCGCGGTAGTTAGTTGAAAAATACCGACACGAAGACTTATGCAAAATTTTGTGAGGATCGCATGACTGGAAAATTTTTAAAAAATATGTACAAAAATTCTCAGAAACTATCCTACAGATATCGTTGAAATTCTGCGAGAGTCTCAAAAACCTTAGTTTACAGTAACGTTCTAGTTTTGAACTCGATAGCATCTATATTGGTGAGGATATTGCTGAAACGTTCTGGTGCTGGTCCACTGGTTTTACTTACACTCGACCAATTAAGTTGTCAACAGTTTTTGATTTTTTACGTGAATTTAATGAATTAGATCGACCGAAGTCAAATTTGACAAGTCGATACGATAGTAATAATATTCGTTCAATACCTAGTGAGAATTGGTTTATCTTATCTATTATGTAACTTATTTTACAACCAAGTTCTCTTAAACTTGTTCGAATTTCTAATATGTAACATGAATATATTCTTCTGAAATTAGAAATTTGAAAACAAGGTGTCAAAGGTCAGTAATAACATACGTTCAAGTTATACGGAATTCACATTAATTATTTAATTCTTCTCTGGCCTGGTTACAGGGATGTGTCTTCTTGGTAAGTAGGTACCGGGATCGATTCCCGTAAGTGAAATTATTGATCGTTTCTTTGTTTTTTCAATTTTATCGGAATAATAACTGGGAGAAAAGGTCGATATTTTCATAAAATTACGTGAAAGGTGAGTATTTTCGTATATTATTAGATATTAAAAAACTCACAATCCATTGTTCCTCACGGCACAACCGTACGATTCGACTGATTTGTATCATAGCAATACTGAACTGATTTGTGTCCTTACGCCGCCACAAACAAAACACTGATTATTTTCGACCCAACAGTAAATGTATGATTTCGAATGAATCCTCACGCCACAACAAACACAGCACTTTTTATATTTGACCCAACAGTGAATGCATGTATTTGAGTGGATCCTTGTGCCACCACAGACACAGCACTGTTTATGTTCGACCCAATAGTGAATGGTATGTATTTGAGTCGAAACTAATTGATTGAGACCATTCTCGGTCAAAAAGTTTGTTTGGACGTTTGTGTTTAGTTGGATTTATATTCTTGGAAATATTATTTTTTTCCTGGAGCAAAGCAACTTTGGGGGAGTTCAGTACCTGGATGAGTGTCCAACCTTTACGTGCTCACTGTACCTATAAACTATTATTCATGAAGAAAACACAACTTTTTTGGTGACATTCGATTGTATTCATCAACATAATCTTCTACAAAAATCATACAATAATTCCAGCGATTCTTTTACACTTCTGTGCCTTTCTTCTTTGGCCCCTAAATAGGCGTTAGTTCCGGTGATCACCTCCTCATTTTTTTTTAGGTCTGCGAGCAGGTGAATATCGCCGGAAGTCAAAGCTGGCTAATAGGGTGGGTGCGGAGGCTATTTGTTATGTAATCTGTGCATTTTCGCTATCGTACCCAAAGATTTGTGACACGGTGCATAGTTTGTGTGAAAGATCACACGTGGCACGCAATTCGGAACCATCCTTCCCATAGACAAATGTTCATGCAAATTACAGTTCCTTTAATTGAATCAGAGAGAGCTTTACGGTTTGCCAAAACGATTTAGTGAATTTTCCAGTATAACCTCTTCTATGATTTTCTTGATGCAGAGTCCGGATATTACTGATCAAGCCAAGCTTTCGTTTCAACTATGTCCTTCACGGGGTTCTAAAAGTCCTAAAATAGACGGTGGAAACTTTCTCTAAATCTGCTTACCAAAGAGTAAGAATTCCAGGAACGAAAATCAACCAAACTATCCCAGTTATCTAGTACTTTGACTCGATAATATCCTCCAAATCTGCTATGTGAAAAAATTGTGGAAAAACAAATACTGACTTCTCCAACGCCTCGACATTGAAAGAATACAAGATGTCAAAAAAAAACCGAACGATTGAATGGGTGAATCGACCAGAGGCAAGGATAGAAATAATATAATAATATCTCTCCGTTTCGAGCGTTCGGTATTTCAGGACTATCAAAACTACCTCAGGAACCTACATAACTGGTATCGAAAGCCTTAACCACCATAAATATAATTCTAAATAAACCAAAACACTATAAGATCGAGTAGTGTTAAAAAATGTCGAAATTAAATCAATATTACCTTCACATCACATTTACCAACCTACTTCTCCAACCCAACACCTCATTATTTTCCAACATGAACGTTTCAGAATGACGAAGTGAAAACTCCATTATTATATCTCCACGGTGACTGAATTGATGTCAAAGTTGATGACCCGAAAAGTGAATGGGTAGATTGTGATAATTGCTATATATTTTGTTATATTATATATTTTAAATTGGATATACTCAGATAGGGAACAATCCGGGTCGCACAGGAAAATCAACATTGAGTGAAATGGCTTCAGAATCCTAATTCTGTATTCAAGTGTTTTAAATCAAATGTTCATATTTTGTGCTGAAGCTTCTCAAGCCACCATATGGACAATTATTGATGAAACATCTTATATATTAATCATTCAACGAGGGAGCACTTTTATAACTTGTCTTTTGAACTTTGAGCATAGCATTTTGTGCATATAACGATAAAGCATGTGTTTGAAAATAATAGAATGTTAGTAAAGGTTAAGTGTAACGGGGTACCATAGCATTCGATGCATGATTCTAGAGCTTAGGGAAAAAATCTCAGCAAAAACAACCCTGTCTTCCCGTTAGTTTTGTGATTAATAAAAATTGACATTGTTATCAAAATAAGCTGAAATATTAAATATTAAAAGTGCAGGTCTTTCTTCAATATCGATTATTTCTTCTAAAAGCAGAAAGGTTTCTCCAAGGTAGCCGAAACTCATCCTGTCAAAGGAAAATACAATAGGAGAATACGATCAAATTAATAATGGGATATTCCATGATTTATCAAATATATTTAAAATTCACTACTCATTCTAAAAAATATTGAGAAACACTGAAAATAGCTCTAAAACCATCCTGAAATCTATTTATTATATATTTATATTATTATTTATTAGAATTATTAACCAAATGATATATTCTTTCCTCTCATTCCCCGCATTTACCACTAGGTCTCCCAATTCAGTTTCATATGAAAAGCATACGATTGCATCGATCATGACCTAATATTAAATGATTTAGAACAGACCATAATTTCCTGGAAGACCACACCCCGGTACTCTATTCGAAGGATCCGTATTAGATCTTTGTTGAAAATATTCATTCAGACCTTCAAATTTCCTTGTCACTTTGAAGTGTCTGGAATATATGGGGGGATCGGAAATTAATTAGGAAGAGAATGAAATTGATTCCAAGAATTCAAGCAAGCAATCTGCCTGCAAATCTGGGCTGGGGTGCAGAGAAAAACCAAGGTTAAGTTTGCCGTAGGAAGAGTAGCTGTATTAGAACCCCATGCTAGTACCAGCTAATTTCTGCAGAATATTATTCCTTGTTTTCAACTTCAGACGCAAGTCATCCAAATGGGCTTTGAAATTCAATGAGGAATTCTGTTCCACTCCTAGTTAGCTCAGACTATACAGGGTGAGTCTTTAATTTGTACATTAATTTTAACCATAGATTCTTATCCTCAAATGAAACACATTTTTCCTTTACCATTTTTCCGAATTCGGCTCAGGTAAAAAAATACAGGCTGTCGAAATTTCGAAAAAAAATCAGTTTTTATTTTGTAGCTTTGTCATCCATTTCCCGAATAAAATGAATGTTGGTGTGAAGTTTCCTATAACTATGACACGTATTTTCCAAATATCAGTTTTTCCCTACTTCTACGGGTTTTCTGGTTATAGAC
Source organism: Halyzia sedecimguttata (assembly GCA_937662695.2). Lineage (NCBI taxonomy): Eukaryota > Metazoa > Arthropoda > Insecta > Coleoptera > Coccinellidae > Halyzia > Halyzia sedecimguttata. Next base: position 33,313,694 of record OW569415.2, read on the forward strand.
TCATGGATTCATAAATCTAAACGAAATAAGCATACAAAAAGCAGATAGTTTTTTTTCAGTCATTTCAAGAATACTATATCGTTTTAGAACATTTAAATTATTCTTCACATTTCTCCTTAAACGCACCACTTTCTAGATATTCTTCATTGAATGTAATAAAATGGGAAACTCCAGAAATGTTGGAATCACGCGCATCAAGATGTAAACTACGTTGCCGTACCTTTTTCTCGTCCACCATTAATTTCATACATAATTTATATGCAGGAGTGTATTAGCACATCGTGAAATCTTTAAACGCTTATAACTTTTTACCTAACCCGAATTTGAAAAAATGGTAAATCAAAAAAGTATTTCATTTGATGAGATGAATCTATGGTTAAAATTAATTAATTGTTTCGTAGAAGAATCGCCGAAAGCTACACTACACAAAGGTTTGACAGCTCTTAATTGCCAAATCAGTGTGATTCTATGTCAATCATTCTGAAATCCACAATTAAGCTAATCGACGCTTGTCGAAACCCACCATGGTTTCACGAAGCTTCGATTAGCTTAACTGTGGATTTAATTCCGTGGTTGCAAATGAACTGGAAATTGACATAAAATCTAACTGATTTGGCAATTAAGATCTATCAAATCTTTGTGAAACCCACCGTCATTGTTCTATATTTTCATTTTTCAATGGAAACAAGGAACCTCAATTTTATTTGGGTTCGGGAACAAACGTCACACAAATAGGTAATTTTGGTCAATATTTCCAAATCTGCAAATAGATTATTCATTTTCTATACTTCGGAAATAATAGTATTATGGAAATATAATATCTAACCGAGACAAGGCTCTTTTTAGACCAGGCCTTTAAAAATGGTAAAAAGTGAAAAAAAATTATATTAGAATGAAACCCATTGAAAAAGGAACAGAATATAACAAAAATGATAGAAAAAATTATTTACGGGCGATCTGAGTTCGGGAAGGGGAAGGGGGTGAGTTTTTAAGGGTTAAAAACGGTTTATCTCGATTTCCGGCAAAACTACAAGTCCTATGGAAAAGAGTTGAATGTTGTAGGTAATAAAAAGATGTACAACTTTTGTATTCACACTTTTTTCACATAACCTCAAAATTTATGTGGAAAATTGAAATAACCACGTTTATTGTTTTTAATTTTAATCTTTTACAAAAAATTATTTTGTTTCACCAAATTTGGTAAAAACTTACCTTTTTATGTCCCAAATACACTGTAATTTTTTGGATTTAAAATTTTTTTTTTCACCTTAATTTGACTTGATCAAAAAAGCACTCTAATTTTCAATCAAAAATTCTCACGTCAAAATATCTGCTTTTTTAAAAAAGTAGGTGGACTTTTTTTTGCCTTAATTTGACTTGATATAGAAAAAGCACCCTAATTTACAAAAATGCAAAATGCTCCGGTCGAAATATCTGCTTTTTTAAAAAAGTATGTGGGCTTTTTGTTTGTTGAAATCTCTACTTTCTGATGGTCTAAAAAAAATATACTATGGTAAATTTTCTCAGAAAATGCTAAGAAAGATAATATTTAATAAGTCATCTACAATATTTTGAGAAAGTTCAGTATCAATCATCCTCTGAATCTTCTCTAAATTATATGCGTAGGTGCCTATATGTTGCTATTTTATGATAACTTATATACCTGAGTGACCTACGAAAAATTTCAGCCCATCAAAAGGTAATTTACCAATAGTAATGTATATTTTTTTTAGACCATCAGAAAGTAGAGATTTCAACGAACAAAAAGCCCACCTACTTTTTTAAAAAAGCAGATATTTTGACCCGAGCATTTTGCATTTTTGTAAATTAGGGTGCTTTTTCTATATCAAGTCAAATTAAGGCAAAAAAAAAAATTAAATCCAAAAAATTACAGTGTATTTGGGACATAAAAAGGTAGGTACCTAAGTTTTTACCAAATTTGGTGAAAAAAAAATTATTTTTGTAAAAGATAAAAATTAAAAAACCAAAAACTTTTTTCCTTAGGACTTGTAGTTTTGCCGGAAATCGAGATAAACCGTTTTTTACTCTTAAAATTCACCCCGTTTTCCTACCCCTTCCCGACCCCTGATCGCCCGAAAATTATTTTTCCTATCATTTTTGTTATATTCTCTCCCTTTTACAACGGGTTTCATTCTACTATAATTTTTTTCGGTTTCAAAAATTATCGACCCTGGTCTATTTGTCGAGTTTTTGGTAGAAATATTGAAATATTTGTAACAGGACCCAAAACGTCATAGTACACGTGTACGCACTTCACAAATTACTTCCAGCGAAATAATTAAAAACAATTTGGCAACTCACGGGCATATCGATAATTCAGCGAACTGAAAGTCTCGTGAAATGACAAAGCCCGTAACTAAGTACCCCCCTTCTCTTACCCTCATAGGTAAAATTGAAATCGATCCGGTCATTACAACCCCCTGTATAAATAACGAACGCCATTTACGAAGGACTGCCACAATAATAGCAATATTGATATATCAAATGCCTGGCACTTCTGAAGTGACACTGGGCGGTGCTCGTAGAGCAACCCCTGTGAGACTGTAACTTACCCCACAATGAGGTAGTGAAGTAGCGGTTATGAAATATGGCAGTCGTTATGCTTTATAATACTTTCGCTTTGCCCTTTCTCTTTTTCGGTGCGTCAAATTAGCATTGTCGTTGACGACTGGCCCTTAATAAAGACTACAAAATATATCGTAAGGGTTTTCTGGATTTGAGTTCGCACATTCGTGTGCCAGTAGCTAGTGTGGTGTACATTCAGGGTGTTTCATATAGGTATTCTTCAATATTGTAAAATTCATATTTTATTGATTGATTGAAAATTCTTCAACATTAAGTATGGAATATGCTGTTTGTGAAGTGGTCGCCTCTGGTTGTGGAACAATGTTGAACTCGATTAAGCATGTTTTTATAGTCCTCTAGCACCAAGCAAGTCCCGATCTATCTCTTTAGCTGCTCCTGGCAGAAATGATTTTTTCTGCCCTTCACAATAAAAGCTCATAACTCATGAGCATGTGATACCAAGGTTTTTTGCCTGCACTTCAGATGAATGAAAACCAACCCAAGAAATGATTTTTTTGCGCGTGCATGTTCTGGGGAACATCGAGTAATCATTTTGCCCAAATGTCAGTAATTTTCGAATTTTTTGCCGAGAATGGTCTCAAATGACTAGGTTCAACTCACTGCTGAAGAATTCGAGGTCAAATTTGTTCTGTCCGGCCGGCCGTTGCGATGATAACTTGGGAACGGAAAGAGATAGCGACTTGAAATTTTCAGGATAGGTGGCGTCTCCAAATACGATGGAAAAGTTCGTTAATGGGCATAATCGGCCCAACGGTTTCCTAGTAATGATTTTGTTTTCAACCATTAGGTACTAATCTGATCGGATTGAAACTTGGTGAGTAGTTGTAGAATACAAACCTTTGTTTGTATTGTTTATGGAATTTTGTGAGAATCGTATTTCTAGAAAATTCTAAAAAAATTATTAAAAAATATTATTTATTTCAGTTACACGATAACCTGAGAACGGAAAGGCATAGCGTCTCAAAATGTTCAGGTTTGGTTGTGCATCTGAATGCGATATTTGAGTTTGTTTATAGGCTTTGGAGGTTTCGGAGTTATACCCATCTGAAAATTGCTTGTTATTTCCTCAATAACTCGAAAAATTCAAAACCGATCCAATTTAAACAGGGTTATTAGTTGTCGAATGCCAACGCGAAAATTCTTGCAAAATTTCGTGAGGATCGTATCACTAAAATTTTTTTTTAAATCATTGAAACGAATTCTATATATCAGAAACTATTCGTCTGACATCACTGAAATTTTGCGAAAGCCTTCAGAACCTAACTCTACTATACCAAGTTAGACTTTACGATCGAATTTACCATGGTAAATTCGATTAAGAGTGTCCAATACAGGAGAATGGACAATAGAACATACGCGCAAAAACTCCTAAGTTCACGTCAGTAGTTGAACCAATTTTTTCAATTTGATGCCAATAGGAAAAGAAATACGGTAACTTTGTAGAAACACAAAAGGGAATTAACCATTCTTGAAAATTAACAAATTAAATCAAAACACGTTTTTTTCTGAGAACTTTTCTACCCAGTAACTAAAATAATTTCCTGAACTCTTTTTGCTTTGCGAAATCAAGTAATTTTTGATGAATGTATTTCTTGCGATATCAGAACCAATACCGATAATCTTGTATGTCATGATGATGGACCGCAGATAAGTTTGTATTATTTTCAATTTATAAAATCCTCTTTCTCCTGCAACTGCTATTGGTATAGTCACAATAATTCTCAGAGGAAGACTCGAGATAATTCCTGTAAGGAAGACTCGAGATAATCACTTGAAATTTTATAGTTAAGCTTTGTTAGAAGAGGTGAATTCTTGGAAATAGTTTCAGATTCGTTCGACTTCCGGTTTCACCGGACTTTCGTTTTTTAAATATAACACCCAGTTTTTCATTGATAATCAGATTACCCATTGAACTCTACTTTGTTTTAATGTGTCACTTACATATTATTCTCAGAAAATTCGTGTGAAATCTGAGAAAACTTTTAAATTATCTCAAATAGAGCTTCATTCCAAGGTTAATAACTTGTAGATTTTTGCATGAAAATTCTAATTTTTCTAGCTTCTATCAGAAGACATACCAGGGTAGTTCTCACGAAATGTTCCACTTTGGTGTTCATGACAGTTTTCTGCTACATAAAACTGGTTTAATCGTTTAATTCTCTAGATTATATCCTTTTGAAATGTAACAATCACTATAAAGAATAAAAAATTGCAAAATTTCATAAATTTTAATTTTCAACGCTAGTTTTCTTCCCAGAAGAATTGAAAACCTCACCTCCGTGACTGTTCCTCTTAGTTATCGCATTGTCCTAAACTTAAAATTATAGCATTAATGGAATTCTGGCACAGCGTATTTCTAGTTCATTATCCACAATTAACTAAGTAATGTTGACATGATAAAATATCAATAAAAAAATTATCGGTGTTCGAATTATACTTATATTAGTCGATGTTCCTGCATTATCTATCACCTCCGTGAAGCGACATTGTAATTTGACTCTTTAATCGCAAGATGACGGTATCGTCATCGTGGACCGCCTGGAATATCGGTTGATGCGCAGGTAATACTGACCACTTGAGATTTGAACTTCAAAGTGTAACTTATTGGTTAAATTCTTACCCAAGTGATAAAGACGTGTATGGGAAATTTGGGATTCTCACCTCCGTGAAGATGAATTGTAAGGTAGGAGATTATTTTATTCAATTATTTGTTATCTGAATATACTTAATTACGAAAGTTATTTAATGAGTTAAAATATTGTTTTGAAGCCTTTTTCTTTAAATGAGATATTCTATAAAAAAGTCAAATTTCTCACCTCCGTGAATCTCACCTCCGTGAATATAGTAATTCACGGAGGTGAGGTACTCTTCACGGATGTGATAATAATATTCTGTTCCTCCTTTCAGGACATGAATTCTAACATCATTAAAAAAAAATAAGAAAAAAGTTACTGCATCTCATGAAGAACAGAAGAAAAAACAACGAAAATCTATGAGAAGACTTCATGAAGCCCGAAAAAATGATCCTGAATTATACGAAGAAGAAAAACGTAAAGAACGAGGGCTATTATAAAAGAAAAAAAGGGAGAAAAATTAAAAATATTCTGGATATGTCCGAAAGAGAAAAATTGGTTCAAGCACTGACGTGAAGTCAGGAGCTTTTGCGCGTATGTTCTATTGTCCATCCTCCTGTATTGGACACTCTCTTAATCGAATTTACCATGGTGAATTATATTGTCTGTTCTCCTGTATGAGACACTCTTAATCGAATTTACCATGGTGAATTCGATTAAGTCTGTCCAATACAGGAGAATAGACAATAGAATTCACCATGGTAAATTCGATTAAAAGTGTCCAATACAGGAGAATGGACAATAGAACATACGCGCAAAAGCTCCTGACTTCACGTCAGTGCTTGAACCAATTTTTTTATATTAAGGATATATGAATTTTTTTTTTCATTTAAAATTTAACATTATTTCATTTCCGTGAATTTTGTCTCACATCCGTGAATGCCGGTTTCATGAAAATCTCATTATTTCACAAAATACCAACGAAAGTGTGTAACCTTAGGCATAAGATTAATAAGAATTAATTTCTGGTTTAGGATATCTAAAAATAAATTCGATTATTGTTAATTTATTTTTTCTTAAACTAAAATGCGAAAGGGGAACATTTGGTGGGAATTACCCACCAATGCTTCTCCTTCGTTAATTAAAAATTCAAATGAACATACAGGTTGTTTCTATTTCAATGTCACAGTCAGTCATGACAAAAACCTGAAAACTATTTTTCTTCAAATGAGAACCCATATTTTTTATTGGTCAGCTGGAATCTAGTTTAAAAATGGGTTCAAGCCCTGTGGCAGGAGCTTTCTGGCGCTCTAGTTCAAACAGACGAATTATATCTCCGAAAGTATTGGTTTCTCAGATTATATAATAAAGCTTAGATAGAATAATTATAGCATTCTGTGGAAACATAGAAGTACGATTAATTATTGAAATTTAGATCTTCATCTTAGCAAAAATTGAATTCAAACATCATAGAAGAATTTAAATTCAACAAGAGTGCCAAAAATTATCAATCCAAAACTAATAGACGAATTCTACCCAACAACGAACTCATCCGAGATATTCATTCCTCAATTCTATGATGAACGATAATATATATCTTTCCTCAAATCTACTCCAATACACCAATATTCCAGGTTTGTTTTTGGTGGAGATATTCTGAACTCAATATTATTAACTTACCATTACCATTCCCATCATCATATGGATTGACGACATCGGCATGAAAATATCAACCAACAAAAAGTATGATATTATATTATCATTCTCATATTTATACGATTGCTGGAATGAATGACAATGAGACAACGTCATGTCTCAGGAAAATAAGTTGACATTATAACAATTCATAGAATACCCGCAGAATAATTCTATCATTCTGTGAAAACGTAGAAATACGATTTACATTGAAATTTTGAAAAATCATATCTCCGAAAGTATTAGCTTGTTAGAGTTAAAAATAATATGAATGGATTCTTATGATAAAACTGCTTATTGCAAAAAATTAAATTTTTTTTTGTTACTCCGAAACCATCTGCCCGATTTTGCCCAATAACGAACTTAGCCGAGATATTTATCTCCCAAACCTACTCTGAAACATTCAGCTGTCTAGCTCATTCCGTTCGAGAGTTATCGTGCCTACGGCTGACCGGCCGGACAGAATGAATTTCGACCACGGATTCTTGATCAGTGAGTCGAACCAAATCGTTTGAGACCATTTTCATCGAAAAATTTGAAAATCACAGACATTTGGGCAAATTGATAAGCACTCAGTTCCGAGGAACTAGAGCGCCAATAAAAACAACAAAGTCAAAAAGAACTGTTTTGCTTTGATCGAGGATAACTCCTCGGCATATCATCGTACACGTTTTCTAGTTGAGTCAAATTGTAGGGCATTAAATTTCCTAAAAATGCCTCATAGTGATATTCACAAAAAAGAAAATGTTGAAGCCCGTAGCCTTTTTTCGAAAGGAGCAAAAAGTTGGAAATATGTTTTCCGTGGATTTCTTTGGATTACTCCGAAACCCTAAATGATTAAAAATTGTTATAGTCAGATCTGAGAACTAGACTGCTGGAGCTATAATCTGTAACAAGTTGTTTACTGTATTGTTAATTTCCTCCAGTTACTGCTTGTTGAAAATCACCGAAAAATTTGGAATTTTGTTTGACTAGTGGATTTATATTGATCATTACACGAACAAGCACACTGATTTCCTTTTCTATTCGGTATGTTTTCGCTTGAATAACTAATGAGATTTTACCAAACCTACAAGACGTATAAACGTGTCGGTTACGGACCTGTACCCTTCAATGAACAACGGCTTAGCACATTCCACGTCTTGTAACTCCATATCTGATGTCTGGTATTCTATTACTATTGTTGTTTGGAGTACGTACTGCATTGTTTACTTTTAATTGAGCCAGTTGACTTAACGACTCGCCGTGAGCCCACATACCCTTTATTGTCGTTTATATGGACTTTACGCGGGTATTATTGGGATTTACTGTGGAAATATAAAACGGCAGTATCGAATTATTATTGTTTTACTTGTGTCTGAATCGTAAAATCGCGATTTTTATACGGAAAATCGATATATTCACGTGGGTATATGGGAGGAACTTGCCGGGATCGTGGATTGGGAATGTTTCAGTTCATTCGTGTACGTTTTCGTGGTTTTTACAATGTAAATTGCTTTAATTTAAAGGTGGCGCATGTTAGGCTCCACCCAGTTGCCTCGATCCAGATTATTTGGTGATTTCGAATTTTATTTTCTCAAATAATAAACGTTTGGCATCTTGTTGCGAGAAATGCGCAGTTAATGTTGTGAAGCACGTAAAATAAAAACATTTAGTGGAGAGATCTCTGTCTGTTGTATCCCTCCCGTCCCTTAGTATCCCCTCAAACCACTGAAGGAAAACTTTAGAATTACCTTTGGACGATTCTATTGATTAATCATGGATCAATTAAATGCACTCAATCTTGAAAAGCTGCAGATTTGATGGAATTTATATTGAATTAATCAAATACTTAGGCAGAAGATTTTGTGATTTTGTGCGTATGTTCTGGGAAACATCGCGTTATCATAATGCCCAAACGTCTGTAATTTTTGTATTTTTTACCGAAAATGGTCTCAACCTTCTGGGTTCAACTCACTGATAAAGAATTTGAGGTCAAATTTGATTCTGTCCGGCCAGCCGTTGCCACGATAACTTGAGAACGGAAAGAGATAGTGACTTGAAATTTTCAGGGTCCCAATACGACGGACAAGTTCGTTAATGGGCATAATCGGGACAACGGTTTCGGAGTAATAATTTTGTCCTCAACCAATACTAATCCGATCGAATTGAAACTTGGTAGCAAGTTGTAGAATACAAATACAAAGACGTTTCTGAAATTTTGCGCTAGGTTATTAAAAAAAAATACTAAAAAATATTATTTAAGTCACGATAACCTGACGACGGAAGAAGATAGCGACTTGCAATTCTTAGGGTAGGTTGCGCACCTAAATGCAGCGTTTGTGTTTGTTAATAGGCATGATCGGCCAAACGGTTTTGAAGTTATACCCATCTGAAATTCGGTTTTTATTTCCCCAATATCTCGAAAAATACAGGAACGATCCAATTCAAACTTGGTTACTAGTTGTAAAATGCCGTCTCGAAAATTCCTGCAAAATCGAATCACTAGAAAATTTCAAAAAAGTAATTGAAAATCATTGACAAAAATTCCATATATCAGAAACTATTCGCCCGACATCACTGAAATTTTGCAAGAGCATTCATAACCTAACCCTACTGCCAAGTTCCAAGTTTGAACACGATCGGATATTTATTTCCTAATGAAGATCCGAACAGCCTTGGATAATTTCAGTATCTGGATGGGTGACCGTTGGCTCGATAACTTTCGAATGAAAAGAGGTAGGGAGGTGAAATTTTCAGGCTTGGTTGCACATCCGCATGGGAGAGTTGAGGTCGTTGTTGGGCATAATCGGCCCAACGGTTTCGGAATTATAACCATCTGGAATATTATTTTCTCGATAACTCAGATAATACAGACCCGATCGAATAGAAACTTGGTATCTAGTTGTAGAATATTGACATAAAGATGAGTGTGAAATTTCGTGAGGATCGTATCACTAGAAAATTTTAATCATTGAAAACAACAGCTATCGTTTTGCCCAAATATATGTAATTTTCGAATTTTATGACGAGAATGGTCTCAAACGACTCACTGTTGATGAATTCTATGTCAAATTCAATTCTTACCGGCTGACCGACCTGCCTCCTGACCACGATATCTTTCGAACGGTAAGCGATAGCGACTTGAAATTTACAGGGTAAGTTGCGCATCCGAATAAGACGGTTAAATTTATTAATGGGCATAATGGGCCAAACGGTTTCAGAGTTAAGCCCATCTGAAATATTGTTTCCTCAATAACTCAAAAAACCCAAAAGATCCGGTCGAATAGATACTTGGTATTTAGTTTTAGAATGCCGACGTTCCAATGTTTGTGAATTTTCTTAAGGATCGTAAAAAACTAAAATTTTCCTTCAAGAAATTTATTTTTCAGAAACTATTTGTCAGATTCCGCTAAAATTTCACACAAACCTTCAAGCCGCCATTTTACACTAGGGTACCGGATTTCAACTCGATTAGCTGTGTATTCTAGGAATTTGTGGGAAATCATATTTTAACAACTCCTCGATGGCTGAGATCTTAGGGAGTTTGCCTGCCACACTGGAGATCCTAGTTTGAATCCTCACTTAGCCAGTTCACAATTTTACTTATTTTAAAATTTTAATTCAGTTGATACTAGGGAATCCAATCCCGCAAATGCTGAATCCCGCAAATGCAGGATCCCGCTGAAATTCTGCGGGATCAACATTGCGGGATTTTCCGTGCGGGATTTTCCGTGCGGGATCTGCGGGACCCAATATTAAAATTCCGTATTCGACAATGAAAGCGCAAACGTCCCAGAAAAATAAATAGTACTTTTTCGTCCGCTGTGGTCAATATGAAAACGGCATGATACGGTTCAATACAAACATAAGTGCCTGTAAGAATAACTGTCAGTCGCTGTGGTCACTATGAATATGGCATGATACTGTTCAATACAAACATAAGTGTATATGAGAATAACTGTGATTTGCTATTGTGAAATTATTTAAGAGGTCCGAAATTCATAAAAGTATGTAGAGGTCGACAAAAAATTAAATATGCACCTTGGCGAAGAACTGTCTATTGCCTCGCCTGCTTGCTATCCTCAGCTCCTCCTCGGATAGCAATTTGCAGGCCCAACAATAATAGACAGTATTTGGTCATTGGTACATAAAAAACCTCATATGCTACTACTTAAGGATGTTTTTAATTGCATAAGACCTTTTTGCGCGTATCTTCTGAAGATCGAGTTATCATTTTGCCCAAATGTCCGTAATTTTCGATTATTTACCGAAAATGGTCTCAAACGATTGGGTTCGACTCCCCGATGAAGAATTCGAGTTCAAATTTGATTCTGTCCGACCGGCCGTTGCCACGATAACTAAAGAACGAAAGGAGCTAGCGTCTTGAAATTTTCAGGGTCGGTGGCGCATCCCAATAAGCCGGACAAGTTTGTTAGTGGGCATAATCGTGGTTTCCGAGTGATAATTCACAATAAAAATCCGATCAAATTGAAAATTGATGAATAGTTGTAGAATATAAACCTGAGCACGTTTGTGAAATTTCGTGGGAATCGTATTACTAGAAAATTTAAATTTTTTTATTAAAAAGTATTTTTTCTACAAGCGTGCGCTTTCAACCCTTTTTCCGCACACATTTCGAATCGTAAAGAGTCACATTTCCAAACAGTGCGGAAAAAACGCCTGCTAATCCATTTCCGCACTGTTAACAGTGCGGAAATGGATTAGCAGGCGTTTTTTCCGCACACTTTTTATATAGAATATACTGAATTATCTAATATTTCTATGCATCGAACGCTTACGACGAGGTTACTATGGAAACAACATGTGAATTGACAATTGACATTAATTTATTTGAAAATAGCAAATTGATTTCAATCCGTACGTAATATTTTCGGTAAGAATGGATATATCTGATGATGACCTGCCCTCGGACATATTAGAAGCATATTATGAAGCCAATTTGAAGTTGCTTCCACCCAAATCAATCGAAAAATATGAGAAGCGCTATTCTCAATGCATTGCCTGGTGTGATTCCAAGAAAGTAAAACCCAGGAAGGAGGAAGTCTTTTTGGCTTATTTTTTGGAAATTTCGAAAATTTTTAAACCGAACACATTATGGTCCGTATATTCTATGATAAAGAGTGTTTGTAAATTGAAGCAAGATTTGGATATTGGAAAATTCCATAAATTAACTGCCTTCATTAAAAGACAAAATGTTGGTTTTCGACCGAAAAAAGCCAAAATTTTTAATGAAGAGGTCATATCCAAATTTATGAGTGAGGCACCTGATGAAATTTACCTAATGATCAAGGTGGTAACGATTTTTGGATTGGCTGGTGCTTGCAGACGGGAAGAATTAACAAAAATAACTATCGACGATATAGATGATAAAGGAAACATGATTATTGTCAACATTAAGGACTCCAAAAATTATTCATCGAGATCATTCGTTATCTCCCAAGACACCAACGACGGACATTTTTTAAATATATATCGAAAATATGCCAACTTACGTCCGAAGGAAATAGACCATCGCCGATTTTTCTTAAGGTACAATAAAGGAAAATGTACAATGCAACCTATAGGAATAAATACGATAGGAAGAATACCTTCCGAAATAGCCGGATTTTTACGATTACAAAATCCAGAATTATACACAGGTCACAGTTTTAGGCGCTCTTCTGCTACATTCCTAGCTAACCGTGGAGAGGGAATCACCAATATAAAACGATTAGGAGGGTGGAAGTCAACTTCTGTTGCTGAGGGTTATTTGGAAGAATCAGTAAACAAGAAAAAAGAAATGTCTAGCAAAATTCTTAATTTGAATGCTCCTTCAACTTCAACCTGTTATTCAGAATTATCTTCTTCGACGGAGCAGCTGACTTCGACCAACATGATGGCTACCAAAATTCTGAATTTGAATGCTCCTTCCCATGTTCCTTCCACTTCAACCGGTAATTCAGAATTATCTCCTTCCACTGAGCAGCTGACTTCGACCAACATGATGGCTTCTGCTATAAACTTGCATAATGCGACCAACTGCACGTTTACAATAAATATAACTAATAACTAAATATTAGATACTAATATGTATATATTATACATAGTTATTCTTAATTTCCTTATTGCAGTTTATTTTTGTTTGCTGTTAGTTATCCTCGTTTTATTTCCAATTAATATTATTAATAATAATAGTTTATTTATCAAGATTAAATGAGCAATCATGAGAATGAGAAAAGCACCATGGAAGAAATCAAATTAAATCAGGCCAATTTTGCCCAATAACGAACTTAACCGAGATATTCATCTCCCTAAACTACTCTGAAAATTTCAACTACCTACCTCATTCCGTTCGAGAGTTATATCTATGTCTATGGATGAAAAGCAGTCTAACTACTCTTAGATCTCTTACTTCATGTTCAGTTCCGAAATGTATGAATTTTCTGAGAAAAACTAATTTCGGAGCAAACAACTGAGATTTTTCTCACTTCGCTCACAATTCTTCGAAAATGTCTCAGGAACATCATTTGACATTATGACAATTCATATTCATACATAGAATAATATCATTCTGTGACAACGTTGAAATACGATTTATTATTGAAATTTTGAAAAATCATATCTCCGAAAGTATTAGCTTGTTAGAGTTAAAAATGATATGAGTGGATTCTTATGATAAAACTTTTTATTAAAAAAAATTTAATTTGGAATTTTTTTCGTAAAAAAAAAATTTTTTTTTTGTTACTCCGAAACCATCTGTCCGATTTTGCCCAATAACGAACTTAGCCGAGATATTTATCCCCCAAACCTACTCTGAAAATTTCAACTCTCTAGCTCATTCCGTTCGAGAGTTATCGTGCCTACGGCCGGCCGGACCGGCCGGCCGGACCGGCCGGACCGGCCGGCCGGACAGAATGAATTTCGACCACGGATTCTTGATCAGTGAGTCGAACCAAATCGTTTAAGACCATTTTCATCGAAATATTCGAAAATTACAGACATTTGGGCAAATTGATAAGCACTCAGTTCCGAGGAACTAGAGCGCCAATAAAGAATAAATGAATATTCCAGTTCATAGATATAAATATTTCATATGCCTCTATGGACCGAACGACAACGATGACATTGATGACAGTATAGGTATGATGGTAACGACATGCAAGGATTACGCTTGTCATTCATGTGTAGGTATTATGAATTAATAATATCAAATTTGTTCTGTGTGTTGAACTCAAATCGATCTCATACCTATAATAAAAGTGCTTGTAGAAAAAACATTGTTCCTAACTCGAGCGAAAAGTGTCTTTCCCGCACTCAACTGCTTATCCGAACTCCGCTTCGCGTCGTTCGGCTAACGGCCGTTTCGTGCGGGAAAGTATCACTTTCCGCACTTGTTAGGAAAATAACTATTTTGTCACGATAACCTGAGAATGGAAAGAGATCAGCCAAACGAATTGGAGTTATACCAATCTGAAATTTGGTTGTTATTTCCTCAATAACTCGAAAAATACAAAACCGATTAAATTAGATTCAAACATGGCTATTAGTTGTACAATGCCAACGCAAAAATTCTTTCAAAATTTCGTGAGGATCGTATAACAAAAAAATTTCAAGAAATCATTGAAAATTATTGAAAAAAATTCTATATATCAGTAACTATTCGTCCGACATCGCTGGTATTTTGCGAGATCCTTCAGAACTCTACTGCCAAGTTCCAAGTTTAAACACGATCGCCGGATATATATTGTTGGAGATTCGAGCAGCCTTGTGTGAGTTCAGTAGATGGATGGGTGACTGTTGCCACGATAACTTTCGAACGAACAGAGAAAGGAACTTGCAATTTTCAGGGTATGTTGCATATCTGAATGGGAGAGTTAAGTTCTTTTACGGGCATAATCGGTCCAACTGTTCCGGAGTTATACCCACCTTTACCCACATATTGTTTCCTCGATAACTCAAAAAATATACACTCGATTGAATTGAAGCTTGGTAACTAGTTGTAGAATACCTGTATTATACAGTTATTATACAATACAGGAGAATGGACAATAGAACATACGCGCATAAGCTCCTGACTTCACTTCAGTGCTTGAACCAAGTTTTATTAGCATGTTTAATAGTTTGAGTACAAAGAGTATATATATTGTTAACAATCCCACATTTTTGCGGATCCGCGGGATTGATAACTTTCATCCCGCGGGATTGCGGGATGGAGTTTTTGGTGCGGGATTGGATTCCCTAGTTGATACCCAATGCCTTGATTGTTAATGTAGTATTTCGTGAAGGTGTGTGAGACGTGAATGGACAATAGAACATGCATGAAAAAGCTTCTGACTTCACGCCAGTGCTTTTCCCAATTTTTTTGGCGCTCTAGTTCCTCGGAACTGAGTGCTTATCAATTTGCCCAAATGTCTGTAATTTTCGAATTTTTCGATGAAAATGTTCTTAAACGATTTGGTTCGACTCACTAATCAAGAATCCGTGGTCGAAATTCATTCTGTCCGGCCGGTCCGGCCGGCCGTAGGCACGATAACTCTCGAACGGAATGAGCTAGACAGTTGAAATTTTCAGAGTAGGTTTGAGAGATAAATATCTCCAAATTAAATTTTTTTCAATAAGCAGTTTTACCATAAGAATCCAATGATATCGTCGTGCGATTGGCTCAGTGGTAGAGTAATTGACTTGGGAGCGGAAGCCCCAAGTTCAATTCTGAGGCTAGGAAAGAAATTTTCTAGTCACTGTAATCGCCACCATTCGTTGTTGGGTCAAAAATTAACAGTGCTGTGCCTAAGGTGGCGTAAGGACACAGTAACAAAGCCTACACAGAACACAACTGGTTCTCCTAACTCAGGGCAAGCTCTTAGAGCTTATGAGGGGTCTCCTTGTGGAAGACCCAGGAGGATCAGTATAATAATAATAATAATAATATCATTTTTAACTCTAACAAACTAATACATTCGGAGATATGATTTTTTCAAAATTTCGATAATAAATCGTATTTCAACGTTGTCACAGAATGATATAATTATTCTATGTATGAATTGTCATAATGTCAACTTATTTTCCTGAGACATGACATTATCTAATCAATCGAAGAATTGTGAGCGAAGTGAGAAAAATCTCAGTTGTTTGCTCCGAAATTAGTTTTTCTCAGAAAAGTCTTACATTTCGGAGCGGAACATGAAGTCAGATATCTGAGAGTATTGAGACTGCTTTTCATCCATAGACATAGATATAACTCTCGAATGGAATGAGGTAGGTAGTTGAAATTTTCAGAGTAGATTAGGGAGATGAATATCTCGGTTAAGTTCGTTATTGGGCAAAATTGGCCAGATTTAATTTGATTTCTTCGATGGTGCAGTTCTCATTCTCATGATTGCTCATTTAATCTTGATAAATAAACTATTATTTGAATTGAATTTCCTTTATGATGCAGTTCTATCATATGAATACATTGAAATAATTCCCAACTCTGAGAAACCAATAATTTCGGAGATATAATTTGTCTAAGTATTTGAACTAGAGCGCCAGAAAGCTCCTGTCCACAGGGCTTGAACCCATTTCTTTAATTTGAAGTTAGACTCACTTTCGCGTGCAAATCTTGGAAACTATGGAAAGTGAATTACACCCTTCTTCAAAATGTTGTCCAATAATGTTATTTCCACTTGTTACGTCAATTTGAGGAATTAAGTCCTCGGTTATCTATATTTATAAAAGAAAGTCGTGTTAGTTACTTCACTTATAACTCAAGAACGGCTATACCGATTTGGCTCAAAATTGGTAGGGAGGTAGCTTAGAACCAGGAGACGGACATATGATACATTTTTGTGTTATACAGGGTGTTTTTCTTTTAACGTCAATTAAAACTTGCTGTTTTTCCTGCCATAATCGTACAATTTTAGTCATGTGTGTTTAAAAATAAACTTTCGAGGCATACACCATTGAAAATAAAGCATTACTATACAGGGTGTTCTTTTTCTCATGGCACAATTGTACGTGATTGAAGTGATTTGTGTCACAAACAAAGCATTGTACGTGATTGAAGTGATTTGTGTCACAAACAAAGCATTAACTAAATAGGTACCTTGGATGGATTCTCATAATGTATTCGTCCGAAATCTCCATACAGGGTGTTCTTCTTTGAACGTCAATTGCAACTTGCTGTTTTCCTTGCCACAATCGTACAATTTCATTCATTTGTGTTAAAAAATAAACTTTAGAGGGATACATCATTGAAAATAAATCATTACTGTACAAGGTGTTTTTTTTTCTAATTGCACAATTGTACGTTCAATTATTGAGACATAAAGGGATTGTATAGAAACGGTGAATATAAACTATCTATATTTTATGACAAACGTGTACAATAAAATCTAAAATCTGCTTATTTATTGCCTCTAAGGCGGAACAGAGTTCGCCGGGTCAGCTAGTTAATTATAATTCTGACCAACGTTACAATTGAAATGAGTCAATAAATGGCTATCCCTACAACATACCCATAATCTATCATACTCAATACTGTAAATATTGGTTTATATCGGTAACAAAATGGTGCAGGAGCCAGGTTCGAATTGTTTGTTATTAGATAGAATTCATTTTATGACGAACCATCAATATTGTGTTGATGAGCCGCAACTGTGTTGGTAGAACGATTATTCCAATTGGTTAAATATATTTGAATCTGAATTGCAGAATATGAAGCCATGTTTTATGCAAAACTTGGCCGACGTCACTGTCAGTGCTTTTTGGCGCTCTTGTTCCTCGGAACATAGTGCTTATCAATTTGCCCAAATGTCTGTAATTTTCGAATTTTTGCCTGAAAGTGGTATCAAACGATTTGGTTCGACTCACTGATCAAGAATCCGTGGTCGAAATCCGGACGAAATCCATCAAGTGGTTTCGGGGTTATGGCCGTTTTTACTAAAAACGTTTTTTATGAATATTTCCGAAACCGATCACTCGATCTATCTGAAATTTAGCATCAAATTGTAGAATCATGACTTTTAGACGCATGTGAAGTCTTGTGTTGATCGGGTTACCGTGAAGTGTCAAAAATAAAATTTGAACATTTTTAAATTTTGTTTCTACAATAACTCTCGAACGGAATGAGCTAGGCAGTTCAAATTTTCAGAGTAGGTTAGGGAGATAAATATCTCGTTTAAGTTCGCTATTGGGCAAAATAGCTATTGGCCAAAATAGGCGAGATGGTTTCGGAGTAACGAAAAAAAAATTTTTTTTTAACTTACAAATTTCAAAATAATTTTTTTTTAAGATGCAGTTTCAACCTAAAAATCCATTGATATCATTTTCAACTCCAACAAGTTAATATTTTCAGAGATATGATTTTTCGAAATTTCAATAATGAATCGTACTTCTATATGTTTTCACAGAATGCTATAATTATTCAATCTATGATTCATTATATGATCTGTGTGCATACTCGTATATGTCATCCTGTTCGATAAGAGAGAGTCAAATTCATTTCAGGTATTTCAATCTGATTTCTTCCATGGTGCAGTTCTCATTCTCAGATTGCTCGTGATAAATAAACTATTATTTGAATTGAATTTCCTTTATGATGCAGTTCTATCATAAGAATACATTGATATAATTCCCAACTCTGAGAAACCAATACTTTCGGAGATATAATTTGTCTGTTTGAACTAGAGCTCCAGAAAGCTCCTGTCCACAGGGCTTGAACCCATTGTTTTAATCTCATCAATAAGCAGTAAAAATTTCATCCAAATACATCGAGTGGTTCTCGAATTATAGTGGTCACCGAATTGGAAAACATAGTTTTGAGTAAAATGCATTTAAACTTTTTCATTGTTGGTACGGTAATATATTTTCGTAAAGGTTTTATCTCGATGGATGAAGCTAAACTTTTCATAGTGATTCTGACCCGATTAACGCGATTATCACAATTTATTTGCCAAAAAGTAGATGTTGTTTATAGCCAATTGTTCAAACAATTTTTCAAAAAAAAATTAAAGCTTTTTCTTTTATATTGGACAATTCCAGATCGAAAATATTCCTTATAAAATCTTATTAAAGTTCATGGTTTTTCAGTTTCCGAACGAGTCTTCCAATTTTTCACTTAATTTATGTTGGTAGGTACTTACTTATAGAAATACTCATTAAATAATAAATTACATCAAATAAAAATTTAATCCTGGGTATTATACTTGCGGGTTTGTCACCCTGCATTTTACGGTGAGAGTCGTTTTTTTCTGTGTACCAGTGAGAATTGAGTCCACAATCATCAATCCTTAGTGTTTTCATTATTGATAATATCTCAAAAAATTATTCATCGGACGAACTTGGAATTTTTGAAACAAACAAAAAAAATTGGCTCAAGCCCTGTGGGCAGGAGATTTTTGGCGCTCTTGTTCAAACAGACAAATAATATCTCCGAATGTATTGGTTTCTCAGAGTTGGGAATTATATCAATGGATTCTTATGATAGAACTGCATCATGAAAGAAATTAAATTTAAAAAAGTGTTGTTTAAAAAAAATGCTTCCAAAATCATCATTTAAAAAAAGAGCAATCTGCAATGCTTTAATGCTTCAAAAATTGTCATTAAATTTATTTATCAAGATTAAATTAGCAATCTGCAATGATTCAACCTCGTGGAATGGGTTGTTGCAACTTACACTCGGTGCATAGTTTTCACAACTCGAAATACCTAAGGAAAATATCATCGAAATATCTAGGTCTAGAGCAAGGCTAGAGACAATCATAGCAGATTGTCCATTCATTCCTGATATTTCAGTAGGTATAGGCTAACGAACAAATTATTTTAATAGTTTAAATATATTAATAAAATACTATCCTCTTTTCATAATTTAAAATTGAATAGTTCTTACTTGTTAAACATTATTTTCTGTATTATGGACCTTAACTCAATGAAAAATGTTTGATACACAAATGTAGATCCATATTTCAGCATTTTTTTGCTAGCAACATTATGAAAATACTGTAAATAGGAACATGTCTCACAACTTAAGGAAGTAAAAGGTAATATTAACCTCAGTGGTCAACGAACAGTCATTTCTTTTGATAATTCCATTATGTTCTTCTTTCCTATTGCCTTCATAAACTACATCATTAAAATGATCCAATTCTAAATCTTCGAAAACATCATCCCCAATATGTATACATAAATTATTCAATATGTAATCAGTCATAATGATTTTCGGTTTCAAACCAGTCTTGTATATATTCACAAATTCAAGAATTCAAGAATCGGACAATTGCTTTTCAACATAAAATATTTTCAAACTAAGAATCTAATGGCTAGATAAAATGAAATTTATGAACAGAGAACACAGACAGATTCTGTGTTCACATTCGGTGAATACATAGAATTACGATGTATTATTGAAATTTTGAAGAATTATATCTCTGAAAGTATTTGCTTGTTAGAGTTGAAAATGATATCCATGGATTCTTATGATAAAACTGCATCTTAAAAAAAATATTTTGAATTTGTAATGTAAAAAAAAATTTTTTTTTTCGTTGCTCCGAAACCATCAGTCCGATTCTGCCCAATAACGAACTTATCGAGATATTCATCCCCTAAAGCTACTCTGAAAATTTAAACTGCCTAGCTCATTCCGTTCGAGAGTTATCGTGTTAACGGAGGGCCGGTCGGACAGAATCGATTTTGACCACGGATTCTTGATCAGTGAGTTGAAGCAAATCTTTCAAGACCATTTTCATCAAAAAATTCGAAAATTACATACATTTGGGCAAATTGATGAGCACTCTGTTCCGAGGAACAAGAGCGCCAAAAGTAAGTTTTTTTGAAAATTCTGAGTGTATTTTATCCCATTTCCTTGATTTAAATAAGATATTTCAAACGAATCGAGTGACGAGTTTCTGAGATACGGAGTATTCGAATATTTGACCAACAAATTATAGGTAATCGATCATTGGAATATTTGACTATTCGAATACTCATACATACTTAAAATACTCCAAGCCCATTAAGTGTAAATGCGTGAACGAAAGGATGCACCTCCCGACCTGCCCTTCGGCCCTTCCCATTCAACCCTCCGTACCAGCAACCAACCCCCGATGTTCACTTCTACCAACCCCCCGGCGCAAACAAGCCTTATGCAGCGTGTTTATCCGTGCATGCTCGAAACCTATCAAGATTTGTACCGTGTTCCATAATTACTCGATAAATAGATATTTACTGAACGTCAGAAAACGTGCCTCGTTTGCTTTAACGCGTTAAGGGCAAATATTACAGCGGGCATGTTGACTCGTTCCGGCATTTGGTGGTTGTACGTCATCGCGAACGAAGGTTTTGAATAATTCAAATGGCTCATACTGATAGCACAAGGTGGCCCAATAGAACCTACATTATCTTAAAAATTTTTATAAAAAGTAATATATAAACTATGGTGAAAATACAAATATGAATCTATAGGTTAATAACACTAATTTGGAAGCTTTTATGCGTATAATAATGAAAAATGGCGATACCGTTGTTAATAAATCAACAAGTCCAGAGCGTTCCTGCCAATAGGGTCCTTCATAAATGGCTTCGTATAATTAATATACTTATGCTTATATTTCACAAGTCAAAGAGACCCCAGGGGGTTCATTGATTTGCCGAGAAAGCAAGAGCAGACGCGTTTCTGGCTTCTTGGCCTTCATCAATACTCTGTAGCTTATCAACAAATTCAACTAAACTGAACCGGGTTAAGCCTCTCAGAGCCGGCTTGGTCGATCATACCTAATCGCCCACGCCAACTATGAGACAAAACACGGAAATCAGCCTTTCCCCCACCAGTGAATATTTGAAGCGTGAAATCATATGCCACCATTCACTCGATATTAATCGAGAAACGAGTTCCCAATGGCCATGAACGCTGTTTAGCGTTTTCAAAAATAATAATGAAAAATGGCGATACCGTTGTTAATAAATCAACAAGTCCAGAGCGTTCCTGCCAATAGGGTCGTTCATAACAGCGTTCATGGCCATTGGGAAGATGCTTTCTGAGCTCTGTGGGACTCGTTTCTCGATTAATATCGAGTGAATAGTGGCATATGATTTCACGCTTCAAATATTCACTGGTGGGGGAAAGGCTGATTTCCGTGTTTTGTCTCATAGGTGGCGTGGGAGATTAGGTATGATCGACCAAGCCGGCTCTGAGAGGCTTAACCAGGGTCAGTTTAGTTGAATTTGTTGAGAAGCTACAGAGTACTGATGAAGGCCAAGAAGCCAGAAACGCGTCTGCTCTTGCTTTCTCGGCAAATCAATTAACCCCCTGGGGTCTATTTGACTTGTGAAATATATGCATAAGTATATTAATTATACGAAGCCATTTATGAAGGACCCTATTGGCAGGAACGCTCTGGACTTGTTGTATTATGCGTATGTTCTCTTGTCCATTCTCCTGTATTGGACACTCTCGATCGAATTTACCATGGTAAATTCTATTAAAACTAACTAATACAGGAGAACAGACAATAGAATTCACCATGGTAAATTCGATTAAGAGTGTCCAATACAGGAGAATGGACAAGAGAACATATGCACAAAAGCTTCTGACTTCACGTCAGTGCTTGACCCAATTTTTTTTTTCTATGATTTTTTCAGAATTTTTTAGTGCTACGATCCTCACGAAATTTTGCAAGAATTTTCGCGTTGGCATTCTACAACTAATAACCATATTTGAATTGGATCGGATTTGTAATTTTTTGAGTTATTGAGGAAAGAACAACCAAATTTCCAAAACTATTTCGCCGATTATGCTAGTTAATGAACTGAAATGTTGCATTCAGATGCGCAATCTACCCTGAAAACAGCAAGTCGCGTTTTGTTTCCGTTCTCAAGGAATCATGAGATGCATAATATTTTTTCGTGATTTTTTAAAAATTTTCTACTGATGGTACGATCCTCACAAAATTTTACACACGTCTTCATGTCGATATTCTACAACTAGTTACCAAGCTTCAATTCGATCGAGTCTATATATTTTGAGTTATCGAGGAAAAAATATTCCAGATGGGTATAACTCCGAAACCGTTGGGCCGATTATGGCCAACAGCGAACTTAACTCTCACATTCAGATGTGCAACCTATCCTCAAAATTTCAAGTCCCTATCTCCTTTCGATCAAGAGTTGTCGAGGCAACGATTACCCATCGAGCTACTGAACTGACACAAGGCAGCTCAGATCTCCAATAATATGGATCCGATCATGTTCAAACTTGGAACTTGGTAGTAGAGTTAGGTTCTAAAGGCTCTCGCAAAATTTCAGCGATGTCGGACGAATAGTTTCCGATATATAGATATTTTGCAAGAATTTTTTCGGTGCCATTTTACAACTAATAACCATGTTTGAATTGGATCGGTTTTGTATTTTTCGAGGAATTAAGAAGCAAATGTCAGATGGGTTTAACTCCAAAACCGTTTTGCCGATTATGCCTATAAACAAACTCAAATGGCGCATTCAAATTATCAACCTAACCTGAAAATTTCAAGTCTCTTTAAGGACTCAAGTTATCGTGACGTAAATAATATGTTTCAATAATGTTTTTAAAATTTTCTAGCGATACGATTCTCACAAAACTTCAGAAACGTCCTTAGGTTTATATTCTACAACTACTCACCAAGTTTCAATTTGATCTGATTAGTATTGGTTGTAGACAAAATTATTACTCCGAAACCATTGGGCCGATTATGCTCATTAACAAACTTGTCCGTCGTATTGGGATGCGCTACTTACCCTGAAAATTTGAAGTCGCTATCTCTTTCCGTTCTCAAGTTATCGTGGCAACGGCCGACCGGCCGGAGGGCCGGTCGGACAGAATCAAATTTGACCTCGAATTCTTGATCAGGGAGTAGAACGCAATCGTTTGAGACCATCTTCGGCGAAAAATTCGAAAATTACAGACATTTGGGTAAAATGATAACGAGATGTTCCCCAGAACATACGCGCAAAAAGGACCTGTTCTTCTTACATCGTGCTCACTACATTTCGAGGTTACATGTTATTGTTTTATCAAAAGTCTTTGCTCGGTGATGGATCAAACAAACGGCATATATTTCTCAAGAAATTATTTTAATTTGCAGCTACTGTAAGTATACGAGTTTTTCAAAACCTATGAAATATTTTTGAAAGATGTGCACACCAAAACACAGCTCAATTTTGAATTTTGTATGTTATAATTTTCCTCCCGCTATTAAGTGAGATAAGTAAGCTTGATTCAAAGCAGTCTTACTTCTATCAGATGTTACTTCGTCTTTTGTACCGAAATCTTCTGAGAAATTGGTGAGATCAATTTCGGAACAAGATTCTGAATTTTACTAACTTCGCTCCCATTTTGGAATACACGCTAATCCCTTGTAATTTCAAAATAGCGCAACCTACAAGAAAGAAAATGAAATAAAAAGATGTACTATGTTCTTTCTTCTTTTTTTCCGTTCTTCCTATGGTAAACTTTGGACTCGCCTATTGGAAATGCACCCAGCATTCAGTTATGACTTGAAGACATCACAGACATCATATAAGTTGTATACTATTCATTGTAGTTCACTTATATCTTGTCAATGGTTTAGTTCTCGGATTCGGTGTTATTATTATTATTATTATTATGTCTTTATTTCCACATCTCAAATTAAGATTACAAAAGAAAGAGAACATAATATACAGTGTGAAAAAGCCAAATGGAATAAATTCATTATCTTGGTTACTGTATATATTTATGGAAAATCCCAAAACACGTCAAATTCAAATTTTGAATTGTCCTTCTTCCTCGTAAAAATGTGGACCCTACCTTCAACCCCCTTCTTAAGACAGGTACATCCTCCAATTTTTCGAATAGGAAGTATGGGCTTGTGATACCTTACATCGTTTGAAAGGTCGCGTCATTCTCTACTCAGAATCATCATCAATTTCTTGTTTATTGCAAAACTCAAATTAGAAAAATAATCGAATATCATTATAATATGCCCTCGAATATTCCCAAGTCTTATTACCATAATAGTAATCTCATTTGCCTTCAAGATGTTATAGAAAGAAAATGAAAAATAAAACATAACATTGTGTTTTCCAGATGGTTACCATGAAAACTACGTAAAACACATTCTGTGGCAATGTTAGTTTCTTTAGAATGCCTTCGCAAATTGTTTTATAACTTGATATTAACAATGTTGAAAAGTTGTTGTTTATAAATTGTCTTAGTTGTGTTTCATTAAGTTCAATTTGGAATAATGGGTTCGAAAAACAGAAATGCACAAAATAACAATTTTACAAATCATTTATTACGGAAATACCAGCCGAGCACAAAAATAAGTAAGTCGCTTGTTTCATGAGAAATTTCCGGATTTACCGCCTATAACACAAGGGACAAGAAGAGAGAAGCAGTTTCGCGAGTTTGGGCTTGTAAGGCAGATTAAAAGAGCAGCTGCTAATAAACTGTGTGAGGATGTTAAATTAGATGGGGAAAAAAATCCACATAAATCGAGTAGAGATGCCTCCACAACATTCAACGTCAGCCATACATCGATTCTAAACATATTTCAACAAAATAAAATGTCTCCCTATAAAATGAAACCTACCCAGGAGCTCTTGGAAGACGATTTTGATAGGAGAACTTTTTTTTTGCATGAACGAATGATGGACATGTTGGATAACAATGTTATCCAATTAATAGACGTTTGTTTTCTGATGAGTCTACTTTTCTCTCAACGGCCGAGCTAATCGTCAAAGTTGCCACTACTGGTCTACCGAAAATCCTCACTGGATGAGAGGAGCACACGCAATTCCCTCAGAACATTCATGTTTGGCCAAAAAATGTTCGAAACCATATCATAGGTCCCTTTTTTATTGAGGGCAATTTGAATGGCGATAATTATTTAGCACTACTTCAAAAAGATTGTCCTTCCAACCTTGGCAAATTTATATCCTGCTCATGGAAATCCTCAAGTTCCACGGTATACGATATGGTTCCAACAGGATGGAGCATCACCATATTACCAACGCAATGTCCGGCAGTACCTCGACTCAATATTTCCAAATGGGCGAATAGGAAGGCGAGGAACGATCCAATCGCCAGCGCGATCCCCTGATCTTAACCCATTAGATTTCTTTTTATGGG
The DNA here is from genome assembly GCA_937662695.2 of Halyzia sedecimguttata. Classification (NCBI taxonomy): domain Eukaryota; kingdom Metazoa; phylum Arthropoda; class Insecta; order Coleoptera; family Coccinellidae; genus Halyzia; species Halyzia sedecimguttata. The sequence goes on from OW569415.2 coordinate 33,339,671, forward strand.
GATATGTGAAGAACATTGTGTACGAAACTGAACTCCTTGATTTGAATGACCTAAAAGATCGAATAACGCTTGTGATTAGGTCGATCACTACCGAGATGTTGAATAATGTTGGAAAACATTTTCTTTTGAGGTTTGGATGTAGCCAAGGCGTTCGCGTTGAACACTTTGAGCATCAACTTCATTAACATTCATAATTTTACATTTTGTATTACATTTTAGTTTTTGATACCAAATTTCACTTGATTTTTGGGCGTATGATTTTTTTCTAATTTGATTTTTAAAAAAAACATTAAAGTGATATATACAGTAACCAAGATAATGAATTTATCCCATTTGGCTATGATAGAATGACAATGACAGCACTGACAGGTAAACAAGTATGTTACCAAACAAATCCAGTTCAAATGTTATATATGCAAATAAATATAGAACAGGAATCAGCAAAGTATCATTAAAAGAATACTTAATCATATACAGAGTTGATACTCTTTCCCCTTGATCTAAGCAAAAAGTTTTTAACCAAGAGATTCGATTTGATCGCGGTTTGCTGAATCTGAAGTTCAAACCACGATTGATCTTACGACGCTTAAAATTGAATTTGTTCAATACTATTGATCGTGTTAATTTGCCAGGATTCAGACACACAAATTCTTCTGAAGTGTTCTCCAACGTTCAGAAAACTCTGTCCCAAAGCGACCTGAACCCATCCCTGCGTGCTACGTCCCAGGACGACCCCTACTCCACCGTGGGACCTGGGGGACCTCGCTTCCCCGGTGGGCGGTAAGATAAGACACACCGATCTGCGTTACGGTGAAACCAGCCAACTAGAAACTCGCGATAAGGACCCGCCGAAGTCGCCTCCGTCGCGTTGCTCCGCTCGCGCCCTTCGCCCGCGCCCGCCATCCCGGCTCGTATCTCTGCGTCCCCCAGGAGGGGGACACGCATATCACGATGTTATGAACATTTTATAATGTGTCGCTGAGGAAAGTTTGGATGAAAGTTGAAATTTCAACTCACCCCCGATATCTTAGGACGAGTTAATGGAGCCGCCGTGCGAACGCACCCTCTTTGTAAATCATTTTTCCATTATGTGGAGTGCGCGGCAGAATCCAATTTCGAAGTCATCGGATGCTCGTTAAAGGGAAACTTCTCACGTATCTTGTACTCCCAAAATCCTGATACTTGTACGAATTGTTGTTTTGTTTTATTATTTCCAAATATATATATTCTTTTGACGGAGAGTTTTATATGTGTTAGCAGAGGTTAGTGTAACGGGGTACCATACAATTCGTCGTATGATACAAGAGCTTAGGGAAAAACCTCAGCACAAAAACCCTGTCTCCCCGTGAGTGTGGTGATTTGTAACTATTGTTTACAAAATTTGCTGACATTTAACAATATTGATAGGCATTTATTTCTTCAATATGGATTCCTTCGTCAAAGAAACGGAGAGGTTTCTCCAAGGTACCTGAAACTCCTGAAAATTGAATAGACAAGAGGAGAAAAACGAACAAATTATAAATAATACATAACCTTTCAAAAGTCTCCTCCCACAAATATACTTCTCTGTAGGCGCATGGGATCTCTTGGAGAAGAATCACCTCCGCTAATTTTCAAAGATATTCCTTCTTGTTCTTAGAAATCCCTTCAATATTTGGATTCAAAAAGGAAAATGTTGCTCGTAAGGCCAGGAGGGTCTCTTTCAAAACCAGGTCTGACCAGTCCAAGCGATGATTATTCAGAACTACAGGTGTTCGAAGGCCGCTACAGGGCCCTTATGTAGGGCTATCATCTCCCATAGATATTGAGCGCTCGGATCGCTCAATCGTGTTTGTTATTTACAAATCGAGTACACTGAGTGATCAAAATGGTGTATGGTTATTACCTCAGCGATTGCTCGGACGTCACTCGAAAAGCTCCGAGGAAATGGGTGGAGCGGATCGAGCTATCAGCTATTTTCAATTTCAATGTCAATAAATTGGTTCAAGCACTGACGTGTAGGCAGGAGATTTTGCGCGTATGTTCTATTGTCCATTCTCCTGTATTGGACACCCTTAATCGAATTTACCATGGTAAATTATGTTGTCCATTCTCCTGTATAGGACACTCTTAATTCGAATTTACCATGGCAAATTCGATTTGGTTCGATATCTCTCGAACGGAATGAGCTAGACATGAAATTTTCAGAGTAGATTTGGGAGATAAATATCTCGGCTAAGTTCGTTATTGGGCAAAATCGGACAGATGGTTTCAGAGTAACAAAAAAATTTTTTTTTATATATAACAAATTCCAAATTAAATTTTTTTCAATATGCAGTTTTACCATAAGAATACATTGATATCATTTTTAAGAAGCTAATACTTTTGGAGATATGATTTTTCAAAACTTCAATAATAAATCGTATTTCTACGTTTTCACAGAATGATATAATTATTCTATGTATAAATTGTTATAATGTCAACTTATTTTCCTGAGACATGACGTTGTCTAATTCATTCCAGCAATCGTAGAATTATGAAAATTATAATATGATATCATACTTTTTATTGGTTGATATTTTCATGCCGATGTTCAATCCATATGATGATGGGAATGGTAATGGTAAGTTAATAATATTGAGTTCAGAATATCTCCACTAAAAACAAAACTGGAATATTGGTGTATTGGATTATTGAAGTGGATTTGAGGGAAGAATATATATTATCGTTCATCATAGAATTGAGGAATGAATATCTCGGATGAGTTCATTGTTGGGTAGAATTTGTCTATTGGTTTTGGATTGATAATTTTTGGCACTCTTGTTGAATTTAAATTCTTCTATGATGTTTGAATTCAAATCTGCTAAGATGAAGTTCTTTCATAAGAATCCATTGATATAATTCCCAACTCTGAGAAACCAATACTTTCGGAGATATAATTTGTCTGTTAGAACTAGAGTGCCAAAAAGCTCATGTCCACAGGGCTTGAACCAATTTTTTTATTCCGATAATACGAGCTGTCTTTAGTTTGTGATTGGTAGGGTTTTGTGAAAGATTCAAGAAGTGTGATATAGCCGAGATAATTGTGTTAATTTTACGTATTATTTTTCAGTGACGGACCTGGACGGTCTTCATTCAGACGAGACAAATTCAGGGGACAACTCAAACGCCGGTTCTAGCATCGGGCCGGACGACGATCAGGCCAGGTTACGGCTGAAAAGGAAACTACAAAGAAATCGGACATCTTTCACGAATGATCAAATCGACAGTCTTGAAAAAGGTAAGTTGTCAGTTTTACGCTTGTCGGCGAATCTTGATCGGATCGCGATCTCGATACGTGTGGTTCCTTTTTGATGTACTTCTGTCGACTTTTTCGGTGGAAGATTGAAATTACCTCCAGCAGACAGGAAATTACGATTCGATGTCATTTTTCTTTTCTTTCGGCCTTTTTAATTCGACACGGACTCCATATATAGGTCATAGGTGATATTGGGGATAAAATACTATGTAATTGTGATTTTTTTCTATTACCTATATTCGGACGTATTATTAGACGAACAAGGATTAAAAAATTGGTTCGAGCACTGAGGTGAAGTCAGAAGCGTTTGCGCGTATGTTCTCTTGTCCATTCTCGTGTATTGGACACTCTTAATCGAATTTACCATGTTGAATTCTATTGTCTGTTCTCCTGTATTGGACACTCTTTATCCAATTTACCATGGTAAATTCGGAGTGTCCAATACAGGAGAACAGACAATATAATTCACCATGGTAAATTTGATTAAGAGTGCGTCCAATACAGGAAAATGGACAATAGAACATACGCGCAAAAGCTCCTGACTTCAACAACAGAGGAAAAACTAAAGGAGAATGGACAAGAGAACATACACGCAAAAGCTTCTGACTTCACGTCAGTTCTTGAACCAATTTTTTTTTTCAATGATTTTTTAGAAATTTTTTAGTGCTACGATCCTCACGAAATTTTGCAAGAATTTTCATGTTGGCATTCTACAAGTAATAACCATATTCGAATTGGATCAGAATTGTATTTTTTGAGTTATTGAGGAAATTACAACCAAATGTCAGATTGATATAACTCCAAAACCATTTGGCCGATTATGCTAGTTAACGAACTTAAATGTCTTATTCAGATGCCTAATCTAACCTGCAAACTGAAAATAGTGGTATGGCCCTCATAAAATTTTACCCACGTCATCATGTCGATATTCTACAACTAGTTACCAAGCTTCAATTCGATCGAGTCTATATTTTTTGAGTTATCGAGGAAATAATATTCCAGATGGGTATAACTCCGAAACCGTTGGACCGATTATGGCCACCATCGAACTTAACTCCCCATTCAGATGTGAAACCTATCCTGAAAATTGCATGTCCCAATCTCCTTTCGTTAGAGAGTTGTCGAGGCAACGCTCACCCATCCAGCTACTGAATTCACACAAGGCTGCTCGGATCTCCAACAATATAGATCCGACCATGTTCAAACTTGGAACTTGGTAGTAGAGTTAGGTGCTGAAGTCTCTAGCAAAATTTCAGCGATATCGGACGAATAGTTTCTGATATTTAGAATTGTTTTCAATAATTTTCTATGATTTTATAAAATTTTTCCAGTTATACGATCCTCACAAAAATCTGCAAGAATTTTTGCATTGCCGTTCTACAACTAATAACCATGTTTGAATTGGATCGGTTTTTATTTTCCGAGTAATTGAGGAAATAACAACAAAATTTCAGATGGGTATAAGTCCAAAGCCGTTTTGCCGATTATGCCTATAAACAAAACAAAATGGCGCATTCAGATTCTCAACCTTATCTGAAAATTTCAAGCCGCTATCTCTTTCCGTTCTCAGGTTATCGTGACGTTAATAATATTTTTTAATAATTTTTTAAAAATTTTCTAGCGATATGATGTTCACAAAATTTCACAAACGTCCTAAGCTTCATATTCCACAACTACTCACAAAGTTTCAATTCGATTGGATTAGTATTGATTGTAGACAAAATTATTACTCGGAAACCATTGGGCCGATGATGCCCATTAACGAACTTCTCCGTCCTATTGGGATGCGCCACCTACCCTGAAAATTTCAAGTCGCTATCTCTTTCCGTTGTCAAGTTATCGTGGGAACGGCCGGCCGGACGGAATCAAATTTGACCTCGAATTCTTAACCTTAACCTTTATCTTCTTGGTGTACCCTTTCATTTCGTAACGTTACGTAGGCATATGACTCTCTGGCATTGTTGCCAAATTTCTGGTACAATACTTTCATTTAAGAAGGCTGTGATATGGTCAAATGACCGCTGAATTTTACAGATTTCCAGAGATATGACATCTCGAATACTATAATTCGAGACCATTCGAATACTCAGGGAACATCTCGAGAAACTTATTTTAGTATCTGAAAACTTTTGGGTCTCGAATGTGAAACTGCATCGAGATCGAGTATATTTTTGTTACGTATAGTCACAGACTAACCAGATATTTTACTTCGTGCCTTTGCGAGTGAAATCACTGTCAGCGTACTTTTGACCTTTGAATGCTGTGGTGTCTATTTATGAATGACTTCGGGGTGCTCGGGGGTGCCAAACATATCGAAGATGTAGAATCACTCGGAAATCGAACTCAGAATAGGTATACGACGTTCGGCGAGATTCGTAATATCACAAAATACATAACATGCATGTCTATTTGGTATGTCAGTTGTTCTGTAATACTTTCATTTTACAGAATTCGAAAGGACGCACTATCCCGACGTATTCGCACGTGAGAGGCTAGCGGCGAAAATCGGGCTACCAGAAGCGAGGATCCAAGTTTGGTTTTCCAACAGAAGGGCCAAATGGCGACGAGAAGAGAAACTGAGAAATCAACGGAGAGGTTCTTCCATACCGGAGCATCCTGGATCGACGCCGTCCCCTACCAGACTGCAGACATTCAACAACACCTCAATGTATTCTTCTATACCTCCACCAATGTCCATAGCCGATACTTATAGGTGAGTTGATGCTCATTTCAACAGTTTATATTTTTTTTTTCGTCGACCTCTACATATTTTTATGAATTTCGGACCTCTTAAATAATTTCACAATAGCAAATGGCACATACACTTATGTTTGTATTGAACCGTATCATACCGTATTCATAGTGACCACAGCGGACGAGAATAATAGTCGATATTACGGCCGCAAATTAGTACGTAAAATGTCACTTTTCATAGAGGTCGACGAAAAATAACTTTTTTCGGCAACCGTCCGGGAAGTGGGCACTTCCCGGACGGTTGCTTTTTCTTTGAGAAATAAGCATTTCCCGGCCTAGTCCGGGAAGTACGTACTTCCCGGACTAGGCCGGAAGAATCACGTCGTTTTGGTCATTGTAAATATGAAAATCTTGGTAGGTATATTTTTGATAAATGAAGTAACCATAGCACTGAGAAAAGGGCTGACAGATCATATAAAATTGGTTTTCAACATGTGATATTTTCTGTTCTGTTTAATTTGACTAAGAATCAAAATATATAAAAAAGAAATGTGTTGTCTCATTGATTTGTTATTCTACACGGTTGCCGAAAAAATATTGTACGCAACACGCCCGAAAAAGGTTTTTTTGGACTCATAGACTTCTAGGACTCGCTTACGCTCGTCCTAGAATTTTGTCTATTCGTCCAAAAAAACCCTATTTTCCGGACTTGTTACGTAAATTACTATTTCGTCCGCAAACACTACGTCCGCTGTGGTCACTATGGATACGGGATGAAACAGGAAACAGTCCAATACAAACATAAGTATCTGTGAGAATAATTGTCATTTGCAGTTGTGAAATTATTCTAGGAGTTCGAGATTCATGAAAGTATGTATAGAGGTTGACGAAAAAATATAATATTCACCTGTCAATTGTCTCGACTGAGTGCTATCCTCGGCTTCGCCTCGGATATCAATTTGCAGGCTCAGTTATAATAGACAGTTTTCCGTCCTTTGTAAATAAATAACTATCATATAGCTGCATGCGATCATTCGATAGGTTTAACTTCTATATGACATTTGTCAAACTGACAGTTCTTTGAGATTTGTGTTCAGAAAGGTTGGCCATTTTAATTTTGAATGGATTTAGACTTAGAATAGATTTAACACTTAAGAACGCTTCTAAATTGTGGAAATTTATTTGTAAAATCTGATACTCTTATAAACCTCTTCGTCCCTTTTATGGTCAACATAATCGTTATTCAGAACATACCATTCGTGCTGTAATGGACATTTTTGTTTGCAAAAATCAAAGATTGATCATCGGCATTCTATGGTCCCAACAAACCTAGCGAAACCATCGATTTAATGAAGGGACAATTTGGTAAACATTTTTTTTCTTGTTATACGGTACTCACAGAATTCTGCAACAATTTGCGTTTCGGCTCTACAACTACTAATCAAGATTAAATTCAATCAGATCTGTTTTTTTTTTGAGTTATTGAGGAGTAAATACCAGTTGTTATTTTCACAATAATAATTGATAGAATACAAAGCCGATCGAACTAAAATCCGGTGCTGGATTGTTTCTGAAATATATCATTTTTGAAGAAGAAAACATTTGAGGAGTAACTTTTCAAAACGCATTATGTCCAATTTGGGCGAAACTGAGTTTGAAGCAGATTCAAAAATGATTTCTATTGCTCTATAGCCCCATGTAAACCAAATCTTCCAAATGGCATTATGTCCCTGTGTAATTTAAATCCAAAGTATGTAAGCCGCATCGCAATAAATTATGTTTAAGTTTGTATTTTTAAAACAAATAAAATATATCCAAAAACAGTTTTTATCGATTTGCTCATGTTGATTAGGTGACAGGCCAACACTTACTGTGCAGACTCTTTTCTCTAAAGGTATAAAAAATCGCAAAAAACTGCATTATTTTCAATTTCAACCACATCAAAACGCATTAGATACAATGGGATGAATCAAAACGCATTAAGTCCAAACGTTTTTTACATTTTCTGTGTATATCTGATCAATATTGATTTAAATGAGATTAGTTATTACCTTTAGATGTAAATTTCAATCAAACAAACTCGACGTACTCAAATTATAAGCCAGGGTGAAAGAAAAAATCGTTTTTCGTTGATTTCCAATAAAATGGTTTTTGGACTAAATGCATTTTGAGTTGCTCCTCATTTCTTCTTATAAAGAGTACAAAATGCTCTTAACTCTTCTAAGTTTGTTTTTATTTTTTCCAGTTCAATGCCTACGATGCCTAACTTCTCCCATGGAGGAATTGGAACTGGAAGCATGGGCCCCTCACATGGATCATGTCTACAGCAAAGGGAATCTCCTGGAATTGGGAGTTCAATGGGAGGTTACTGTATGGGAAGACCTCACGGATACGATATCGGTATAGGTTACGGTGGAAGGCCTTCGCCTTGTAGTCCTTCGCAGCCCTACCAAATGAATGGCCATCAATATACTACCAATGGGACATCCTCCACAGGTAAAAATTGTTTCAATTTGAATCTTTCTAGATGGGTGATCATTGTCATCAAATTCCATCTATCTTAAATAATATTTTCCTACGAGCGTGCGCAAAGTAATACGTTTCCGCATGCACTTGCGTGCGGATACATTTTTTTCCTACGAGAGTGCGCAAAGTAGTACTCTTCCACACGCATTTGGGTTGCCAAAGTAACACTTTTCTGCATCGTATACGGAAAACATATTTTCTCTATTTCAGTATCGTAATGAGTCCATTCCAGCACTAAAAACAGTGCTGCATTGAAATCATTCCAGCATTGTTTCTAGTTATATTTTTCGTTTTGTGGTAGTCACTGACATTTGATCCTATCAAATTTCAACACACGTCAATTATCAATATAATATAATCTTGATATAGTTAAATAATTGACGAGGGAAAATATTTATTTTGATTGAAAAATAAGGTACAAGAGATTCCCTTCTTGCTAATTTTGAATAATTCATGCTATTAGGAAACTGTTTTAAATATGATATCCATGCCCTACGTACGATTCAAATTCAAATTCCGTAATCTGTCTACTTTGGTAACAGTCACACCAACTGCCAAGATACAATGCAAAAGTCACTAGGATGTATAATCCGGATTTTTCATTAAATTTCAACAGTATTTTACAAAACTTGCCTGAAATAGAGAAAATATCGTCTAATACTCGTTGCAGAAGGCAATTCCAACACTCATTCGTTCAAAAACTCGCTCCTTCGTCTCTCGTTTTCAAATTTCGCATTCGTGTTTCAATAGGAGCCCATTCTGCAACTTGTATTAGAATATACTATTGCGGCACAGTCGCCGAGAATTACATCGACGAGTCAACTAATCAAAAACATGGGGAAATGTCTAATAAGATTTTGTCTACAGATACTACTTTAAATAGTCAACCTTTATCAATATTGTTCTTTCGTCATAAATATTACGAACAAATAATTCGATATTTCTTCATATTTCCAGTTATTGTTTATTTTTGAATAGTTGCTTCATTCCGGATTAATTAAAAGTTTCAGAATAAATTATTATATTTCAATTTCGTTTGTTCTTGTTATTATAAGACGCTTGAAAGAAAAACATTGTTCCTAACACGTGCGCAAAGTGACTTTTCGTCACGCAAAAACTCATCTATAACTTTTATATAAATGCGTGTGGAAAAGTATCACTTTGCGCACTTGTCAGGAAATAGTTATTTTTGTATCTAGTGCGCGAAATGCTACTTTGGTGATCGAGAACTGATTTTTTTAACGAGGCGCAGCCGAGTTAAAAAAATAGTCGAGATCAACAAAGTATTTCGCGCATAAGATGCAAACAAAATTTTTTCTACAAACGTCAAAAATATTGTTCTAAAATAAGTAACATGCTTAGCTTAATATGAAAAATATTATTGAACTGGCTTAAACTGTTTTTCCAAATCAAGTAATTACTGTAACTATGGAAATAAAATGGCATTTGTTGACAATTATTTCAAAGTGATTGAGGAACATAAAGGTTAAAATATAAAAATTCCATATAGTTTACATGCAGTGTGCGAAGTAAGTATTTCGCACACTACTTCGCGCACGGTGTCATGGTAACGAAGGAAAATGAAAAAAAGGGTCACTTCGCATATTGTTGTCAATCCGCGAACCTTGTCATTTTTTGACGTTTGTAGAAAAATAACTATTTTCGCACCAAGTGCGGAAAGAATAAATTCATAAAAATTCGCATTGGTGGGGAAAATGCTATATAATTTAGTAGCTGTAAACCAATTTAAGCAATGTGGCAATCTCTTGCAAGTGTAGGTATTCTGTTTTACCTTTTAATCGCAATTCGCGATATTTGTAAACAAAAATTTAAGTACTTACTTTTTATATTGATTTTGTCAAGCGATTCAAGCAAGGCAAATTAATTTTTTTTCCATTATTTTTTCCTTCAATAGTTCCATCTTTCAGAAAATCATTGAATACCATATAATTTTTTAATTTTTGTTGTTGCCTGCTCGTCGCTATATTTTTGTTCCTCATACGTAGCGAAAGTGCGCAAAAATTCATGATGTTCTCTTGTTGCAGGTTTGATATCTCCAGGTGTCTCAGTTCCAATCGCTGTGCCAGGCCAAACGGATATGACCTCACAATATTGGCCACGCATACAGTGACCTTGGTGGTCGTAATGCAGAAAAACCAAAAAAAATTGTACAAGTTTTGTATCTATGTAAATGGAATTTCCGCAATCCTATAGTTAATCACTTATGAAGGAATACGTTTTTAATCACCAGTGAAATCTTTCTAGTGAGAATTAATATAATTTGCCGTAATTCTGTAGATTGACTCCAGAACAATTGTATATTCCCGACAAACGCTCACTTGATGTATTATATATACGATTGCAGGCAACTTTCGACCACAATACAGGGTGATTCACCACTTAACTATAATTTTAGGATTTGTTGAATTTATCCATCAAATCCAGCCTCAACTCAAACTAATTTATTGTGATTGAATGGTTTTGTTTTAAGTCTCAAACTCTGAAAAATATCTATAAAATGAAAATTTTTTAATTGCTTCGAAATTGCTTCTGCCTTAGAAACACTAGATATTTGTCAGAAACAATATATAGAACAATGTTGCCTAATGAACAATAACGAAACGACCAACGATAAAACATTGAATGAAGCAGGCACCTCCCAAAGTATATATCCTTCATTAATTACTTAAAATTATTTCGACTGAATAAGTAGATTCAGTTCATTTCAAAAAACGTGTCATTTGTCATATAAGGCCCCATTTAAAATTATTATTGGGCCCGTAACTTCAGCTATGACTATTAGGTACGTCACAAGCAAGATGCATAGAATAACAAAGAATGCATAGAATATTATGTATTATATGCATCTATGTAACAAGTTATGATTAGTTGAGAAACCAACATTCCTTTATTTCTATTCTCCAAACTTCATTATTATAATAAGAAGGTACATTCAAAAGATATATGAGTGGGGAGGGGACTTTTGACTAGCACTGAATATCTGACGATACATTTTTCAAACAAACAGTAACTTCGACGTTCGTCATATTTTATGTGGAAAACATACAATCGCATATTCTTAAATATCCAATATGATCTGCTTCCTATTTGCTGTTATTGGATGGAACATCAAATTTTCTAGCTGAAAATTATTGAAAATAATCTATGAAATTATAAAGACCAGAAATGAGATGTGATTTTGACTGGTGTTTGTCGCATAGAATAAATATTCTATGCATCTATGTCGTGATATAAGCTTAGACTATAGAATTCTATAAGAACGTGCGTTCAAAAAAAAATCGTGGTCAAGTAGGCTATGGAATTATGGAATTATGAACTTCTGCGTCTGAATCAGATGCAGAATATATAAGTTCATAATTCCATATCCTACTTGACCACGAATTTTTTTGAACGCACGTTATTTCTATAGTCTAAGGCCTAAGGATATAAGATGAAATGAATAGTACAAGTGACAACTTGGCCAAATCACAACAAAATATGTTAAGTCAGAAGAATTTTTCATTTTAGAATTGGGATTTTGTAGTGAATCTCCCTGTATAGGTAACTATACCATTTTTTTGAGATGATTTTTTTTGTAGTTTTCTTCCAGTTATTTATTGTTGATCATTGATAATAATTTTTTGAAACATGTTTTTAATGAAGAGAAGAATCTTTCTAATCCTCATCTCTATGAGAACATCATCCAAACTCTTGAAAAACCTTTCAATAAATTAGATAGTTAGTCGGAATTATGCAGTCTCTAATCGTGCCAAACTCATTCGACGTTCCAATTTTTCATTGTTGATTTCATTGATGTGCATTATTTGGGAAAATATTTCCAGTTTTTAAATCCAAAGAGTTAATGTTGAATTATTAATATATGTGATCAATTTTGTATTTGCAAATAATTGTAAGAATATTCTCTAATATATTAGTTAGATTTATCTACATATCTGATATTGTAAAATAAAAATTCTTTTTTTGGAAAAGAAATGCATGTGTTTTATATCAATATTTTTATGTGTATATGATTCAATTTAGTGAATTATGATAATTTGTGTAAATACTATTTTTGTGTGTAAATAAAATTATATTGACTGATAAAATTTCCTTCCTTCATATGCACCTTCAAACGAAATCATGTAAATTTCTGTTATTGAGATTTTTGATGATGTAACGAAGTGATTTTTCGTTACTATCAAATTTCCTAAAAAAATTATTCATATTCCCATTCAGAGCCAATAATTATTACCAGTCGAACTAGTCGAATTTATTTCGATTCATTCAACTAACAGCCCATCAGAGTCCTGAGAATTTATTTTATTAATTTTCCATTCAGCACAATGATAAAATATAATTCGAATTAATCAATTCCGAACTCAAATTCCATCCTATGCAGAAAAATTGGTTCAAGCACTGACGTGAAGTCAGGAGCTTTTGCGCGTATGTTCTATTGTCCATTCTCCTGTATTGGACACCCTTAATCGAATTTACCATGGTAAATTCGAATTAAGAGTGTCCAATACAGGAGAATGGACAACATAATTTACCATGGTAAATTCGATTAAGGGTGTCCAATACAGGAGAACGGACAATACAACATACGCCCAAAAGCACCTGACTTCACGTCAGTGAATTTTCCAAATTATGTTGTCCATTCTCCTGTATTGGAATTTACCATGGTCATTTCGAATTAAGTGTCCAATACAGGAGAATGGACAACATAATTTACGATGGTAAATTCTATTAAGGGGTCCAATACAGGAGAATGGACAATAGAACATACGCGCAAAAGCTCCTGACTTCACGTCAGTGCTTGAACCAATTTTTTTTTCGTAATTTTTTTTGAAATTTCCTAGGGCTACGGTTCTTACAAAAAATTTTTTTCGTCAATTTTTTCAAATTTTCTAGGGGTACGGTTCTTACAAAATTTTAAACACGTCTTTATGTTGATTTTCTACAAATAGTTACCAAGCGTCAATTCGATCGAATCATTATTTCTTGAGTTATCGAGGAAATAATATTCCAGGTGGGTATCACTCGGAAACCGTTGAACCGATTATGCCCAAAAACGAACTTACTCTCCCATTCGGATACGCAACCTACCCGGAAAATTGCAAGTCCCTATCTCCTTTTGTTCGAAAGTTATCGAGGCAACGGTCACCCATCTACCGAACTCACACAAGGCTGCTCGAATCTCCAACAATATTTAACCGATAGTGTTAAAACTTAAAACTTGGCAGAAGAGTTGGGTTCTAAGGGCTCTTGCAAAATTTTAGCAATTTCACACGAATAGTTACTGATATATAGAATTTTTTTTATAAATTTTCAATGATTTCTTAAAAATTTTCCATAAATACTACATCACCAAATTTTGCAAGAATTTTTTGCGTTGGCTTTCTACAACTAATAACCATGTTTCAATTCAATCGGTTTAGTATTTTTCGAGTTAATGAGGAGAAAAAAACAACTAAATTTCAGATGGCTATAACTCTAAAACGGTTTTGCCGATTATGCTTATAAACACACTCAAATGTCGCGTTCAGATGCACATCCTAACCTGAAAACTTCAAGCCGCTATCTCTTTCCGTTCTCAAGTTATCATGACAACAAAAATATTTTTTAATAATTTTCTAGCCATACGATTCGCACAAAATTTCACAAACGTGCTTAGGTTCATATTCTACAACTACTCACCAAGTTTCAATTCGATCGGATTCATATTGGTTGAAAACAAAATTATTAATCGGAAACCGTTGGGCCGATTATGCCCATTAACGAACTTGTCCGTCGTATTGGGATGCGCCACCTACCCTGAAAATTTCAAGTCGCTAGCTCTTTCCGTTCTCAAGTTATCGTGGCAACGGCGGGACGGCCGGCCGGACAGAATCAAATTTGACCTCGAATTCTTCATTGGGGAGTCGAATCAAATCGTTTGAGACCATTTTCGTCAAATAATTCGAAAGTTACAGACATTTGGGCAAAATGATAACGCGATGTTCCCCAGATCATACGCGCAAAAACATGCATGTCGCACGTGACCGCCGATTATATGTAGCCTGATATTTTTTTTTACATGTTGACGTGTTTTTCTAATGATCGCATCGGACACGGAAATATGACATGACTTTTACCGACGTTGTTTCTGACGGGCTCTGGAAGGATAGTGTGAATAGGAAAATAGTATCTGACCAATCCGCATTCCCCTCTGGTTCCCCCCTTTGGAAAATCTCCCCAAACTCACGACATATGACGTACTCACATACCGAGCTTATAAGTTCGCTGTGCGCAGCAATTAAGGCATTCATTCCGGGATTTCATTCATTTCCGAGATTCTTAGTTTCATTTCGGCATTCATTCTTAGATTCATTCTTTCCGATATTAATTCCGAAATTCTTTCTTTTAATTCCGCTAATGCCGAGTTTTCCGATTTTCCGACAATTAGTTTATTAATAGTTTCAAGAAATACTTTTTTAGTTTATATATATTTTCCGTATAATCATTCTTTTTATTGCGCGTATGTTCCGGGGAACATCGCGTTATAGTTTAGCCCAAATGTCTGTAACTTTCGAATTTTTTGACGAAAATGGTCTCAAACGATTCAGTTCGACTCCCCAATGAAGAATTCGAGGTCAAATTTGATTCTGTACGTCCGGCCGTCCGTTGTCACGATAACTTGAGACCGAAAAGAGCTAGCGACTTGAAATTTTCAGGGTGGGTGGCGCATCCCAATACGACGGACAAGTTCGTTAATGGGCATAATCAGCCCAGTGGTTTCCGAGTAATAATTTTGTTTTCAACCAATATGAATCCGATCGAATTGAAACTTGGTGAGTAGTTGTAGAATATGAACCTAAGCACGTTTGTAAAATTTTATGCGAATCATATGGCTAGAAAATTCTAAAAAAATTATTGAAAAATATTTTTGTTGTCACGATTACTTACTTGAGAATGGAAAAGGATAGCGGCTTGAAGTTTTCAGGTTAGGATGTGCACCAGAACGCGACATTTCAGTTCGTTTATGAGCATAATCGGCTAAACGGTTTTAGAGTTATAGCCATCTGAAATTTTTGAAATTTGGGGGTTTTTTGTTCCTCATTAACTCAAAAAATACTGAACTGATTGAATTCAAACATGGTTATTAGTTGTAGAATGCCAATGCGAAAATGTTTGCAAAATTTGGTGAGGATAGCATTTGTAGAAAATTTTTAATAAATCATTGAAAAAAAAATTCTATATATCAGTAACTATTCGTTTGAAATTGCTGAAATTTTGCAAGAGCCTTCATAACCTAACTCTACTGCCAAGTTTCAAGTTTTAATACGATCGGTTGAATATTGTTGGAGATTCGAGCATTCTTGTATGAGTTCAGTAGATGGGTGACCGTTGCCTCGATAACTTTCGAATTAAAGCAGATAGGGACTTGCTATTTTCAGGGTAGGTTGCGTATCCGAAAGGGAGAGTTGAGTCTGTTTTTGGGCATAATCGGTCTAACGGTTACCGAGTTTACCCACCTGGAATATTATTTCCTTGATAACCCAAAAAATTAATATTCGATCGAATTGAAGCTTGGTAACTAGTAGTAGAAAATCAACATAAAGACGTGTTTAAAATTTTGTAAGAACCGTACCCCTAGAAAATTTGAAAAAAATGACGAAAAAAAAAATTTTAAGAACCGTACCCCTAGAAAATTTAAATAAAAACCATGAAAAAAAAAATTGGTTCAAGCACTGACGTGAAGTCAGAAGCTTTTGCGCGTATGTTCTATTGTCCATTCTTCTGTATTGGACAATCTTAATCAAATTTACTGCTGACTTCACGTCAGTGCTTGAACCAATTTTTTTCTATCATTTTTGAGTAGTGTAGAGAAATAGACTCAGCTACAGTTTGTTAAAGTGTAAATACCTGGTGAGTACGTTGTGGTGGGTTTGAGTATCCGTTTATTCGTCAATCTGTTTTCCAATCTGAATTTATTCCGACTGAGAACCCAGGTCGATTCCGTATTTTCAACCAACCATAAATTTATAATCCCCTCTTCGCCTGTAACCGCTTTGTGTGCTCTCATCTATCCGCTTTGATTGCTCTATTCGCGCCGTCCGCTCTATTGTCAAGTTTTATTCATTTTCTTGCATGAGAAATCAGTAGATTAATCATTTGCTATTTCATTTCGAGTCATTTCCTACTGTCACCTATTAGTGGCATTTACATTTCACAGGCACTACTTTGTGTATCATATTTCTGTACAATTGACTCTTACCGAAACTTTTCATTCACATTGATACACAGGGTGGTCCTTATTTAACTGTTAATTCTTGACACCATCTATTATTGAATTACATTTACAGGAACTGCTTTGTATATCATATTTTAGTACGGCTAATTCATACCGATACATTTCAGACTCATTGATATACAGAGTGGACCATATTTCACTGTTGATTCTTGACACCATCTATTATTGAATTGCATTTGCCGTAACTACTTTGTATATCATATTTTAACTCTGTCAACTTATACCGAAACACTTCATTGACATTGATGTGCAGGTTGGTCCTTGCTTAACTATTGATTCTTGATATTGCCTATTATTGAATCGCATTTGCCGTAACTACTTTGTATATCATATTTTAACTCGGTCAACTTATACCGAAACACTTCATTGACATTGATATACAGGATGGTCCTTGTTTAACTATTGATTCTTGACATTGCCCATTATTGAATTGCTTTTACCGGAACTACTTTGTATATCATATTTCAATAAGGTCAGCTATACCGAAACATTTCATTCACATTGATATACAGGGTGATCCTCATTTTACTGATTATTCTTGACATATTATATTATTGACTTGCATTCACCGATACCGCTTTGTATATCACAGTTCAGTACTGTCACATTATACTGACACATTTCATTCATAGTGGTATACAGGGTGGATCATATTTCCGTAGTCAGTCACACCGGTGTCCATTATTGAGTCACTTTCATGGGCGCTGCTTTGTATATCATATTTTGATCATTCCGATACATTTCCGTCACATTGATATACAGGGTGGCCCCTACATTTCTGGTCAGGCATACTGCAGCCTGCTTCATTCTTGGACACTACGCTGTATATCGCTATCTTTTACATTGCTTTTTATTCCGACCGATATACAGGGTGAGATTTCTACTTCTGGACACTGGTGACTCTGAATCTGTTTTCATCTGCCAATCTATTTTTACTGTTTTGATTTTCTCCTCATACCTCTTTGCTCTGACACTGTATATAACTGTTTATTCTGATTTGGAAACTGTGTAAATATTGTAAATAAAGTTGTACATAATCCTTTTGAGTTTTAAATCAACAAGTCCAGAGCGTTCCTGCCAATCGGGTCCTTCATAAATGGCTTCGTATAATAAATATACTTATGCATATATTTCACAAATCAAATAGACCCCAGGGGGTTCATTGATTTGCCGAGAAAGCAAGAGCAGACGCGTTTCTGGCTTCTTGGCCTTCATCAGTACTCTGTAGCTTCCTCAAAAAATTCAACTAAACTGACCTGGGTCAAGCCCCTCAGAGCCGGCTTGGTCGATCATTTTAATCGCCCACGCCACCTATGAGACGAAACACGGAAAACAGCCTCTCCCCACCAGTGAATATTTGAAGCGTGAAATCATATGCCACCATTCACTCGATATTAATCGAGAACGAGTCCTGCAGAGCTCGGACAGTATCTTCCCAATGGCCATGAACGCTGTTGAGCGTTTTCAAAAATAATAATGAAAAATGGCGATACCGTTGTTAATAAATCAACAAGTCCAGAGCGTTCCTGCCAATCGGGTCCTTCATAAATGGCTTCGTATAATAAATATACTTATGCATATATTTCACAAATCAAATAGACCCCAGGGGGTTCATTGATTTGCCAAGAAAGCAAGAGCAGACGCGTTTCTGGCTTCTTGGCCTTCATCAGTACTCTGTAGCTTTCTCAACAAATTCAACTAAACTGACCCGGGTCAAACCTCTCAGAGCCGGCTTGGCCGGCTCTGAGTGGCGTGGGCGATTAAAATGATCGACCAAGCCAGCTCTGAGGGGCTTGACCCGGGTCAGTTCAGTTGAATTTGTTGAGGAAGCTACAGAGTACTGATGAAGGCCAAGAAGCCAAAAACGCGTCTGCTCTTGCTTTCTCGTCAAATCAATGAACCCCCTGGGGTCTATTTGATTTGTGAAATATATGCATAAGTATATTTATTATACGAAGCCATTTATGAAGGACCCTATTGGCTTGAACGCTCTGGACTTGTTGATTTATTAACAACGGTATCGCCATTTTTCATTATTACCTTTTGAGTTTTATTGGTTATTATTGCGCAGTGTCAGAGTCTTTCCAGTGAAAGAAAATATACTATTGCATCGCTTAGATAGCACACCGTAGATCAAACAGAACCCTTCTCCAACTGTTTAAAGGTTACCCAGGGAATAATATTTCAGTGATCGATTCTGTCAAGGAGTTGCAACCTTGCAAAACCCATTGCAACTGGCGCCCGAGTAAGTCTTGGAAAGTAAGTTTCACCGCTCCGGAGAAAAGATCGTCACAATGTGAAACATCTAATGCGGGTCTAGAACCATCCCTACTGCAAACCAAAACAAGCCTATACAGGTTGTACATGAATAGTTGCGAAAAAATTTAGGAGGTGACTCCTTGTCAAGAAAAAGGGTTGGTCTTTCATATAAACTTTTCTTTTTTGAGCACCCCCTGCTTAGTTACAGTCCCCTAAAGATGGCGCCCGAAAAGTAGTATTTAATTTTTCCTTAAAAACCAAAAAAGTGACAAGAATAAAATTAATAACATTTTATGCGGGAGAGAAGACACTCAAAAATGTTTGGTGTTGTTCCTCTATGATTGCAAGGGGTAGCAAAAGCCACATATTCATATTTTACAATAAACAAATTAATTTTGAATAGTTTGTTCCATTCTTAGCAAATGAAGTCTCATGTTATTTCATGCTAAAGTTCACGGTTTTTAAGAAAACAAATTATTCATCAACAGATAATAATACACCTGAGTCGTAGAGGCTGGAATAATTTCGACCTTAAATAATTTATCCATTAAGCGGATGTCAAGTTGACATTTTTATTGAGAACTGGTACAAATATTAAATAAATGTAACAAAACAAACAATTTCAAACTTTCACAAATTATATATCATATTCAATAGGTAGAAGGCACACGCCGAAAGGCCAAATGCAATAAATACATCACAAATAGCAAGAAAGAAATATTCATCGACTGTAACCAACAAATTTGTTGATTACTTTGGATAAATAATATTTCTTTCTTGCTATTTGTGATCATACCAAATGTTCAAAGTGACCACCTTCGGCCGTTACACAAGAGTCTAGACGTCGGCACATAGATTTGGTTACCCGGTAAAAAAATTTTGGAGTATTTTGAATAACCCTACATGAAAGAAAAATGCGGTCTTCCATATCTTGGACAGGAGTCTTATTGTGAACCAATGTTTTTAAATGGACCCAAAAAGTAAAATCCAGAGGATTTAAATCTGGTTATCGGGGAGGCCAGAACTGAGATCCACCTAGTCCTGTCCATCTATTTAGATATGTATAATATTAATGCTGACAAGTACATGAAGTTCTTCTTGTAGAAACTGAACGTATGTATTCCCATTCAATCTAGGTGGCAAAAATGTTAGACCAATTAACTGATCCCCAACATATCCTAGCCATACATTCAGAGAAAATAGTTTTTGGTGGTGAGCTACAGTGATAGCGTGAGGGTTCTCTTCGGCCAATATGTGGTTATTATTAAAATTAGTTATTGGATCTCTAGAAAAATTAGACTCGTCTGTGAATAGGACCTTCTTCGAAAATTAAGGATATTGTTCAATCATTCCCAGTCAAGTAGAGAATTGGAGACAATTCGGAAATCGTAAAATCCCGTGGTAAGGGAGCCTGTTGAATGTGATATGGATATAAAAGTGAATCCTAACGGTGACAGACTTTAACAGTTTGGTGGATACCAAACGATGTGGTGGACGTTTGTTTCTTGTGTTCATCTGAGCGTGTACGGATCGTTTTGTTATAAAACTGTGTTACACATAATGTTAGGATGTGCAGCTAACGGATGTAAAAGCCACAGCAGGAAAAAGGAGCCTGCTTCTGTGGTCATGTGGTGGACATTTGGTTTCAATGTCAGGGAATATGCTATCCGTCCTCTCTCTTCTATAGTCTTTCAGCTTTAATCACATCGCAAACGGAGCCATATGGTGAATTTGTAATTGCTGAGCAATTTTCCTAGTATGTATTGATGTCAGGCTGCTCGTCAACAAGAATTAGTACTGCTTCTTCTATTACTGGAATTATAAAAGGTTTCTTTCTGAGTTTTCTCTTCCAAACTCTGAAAAATATCTATAAAATAAAAATTTATTATTTTGTGATTTGCTTCTGCGTAAGAAACACAAGATATCTGTCAGAAGCAATCACTTGAACAATGTTGCCTAACAAACAACAACGAAACAACATCAACAAAGAAACAACTATATCGTAACGTTTCGGAGTCTATATCAGACTCCTTCGTCAGACGCTTAATGAAAATCTTTTGAATTATTTTGTTGATAGAATTTAGAATTGTCACATTGACAGTATTTGAAATAATAGCTAACATAGTTTAACTTTGCATAGAAATTTCCAAGTTCCAACTCCTTTTTCAATAAATTCAGCCAAATATGGTCAATACCAATTGAGCAATTTGCAAAATTGCATTCTCTGTTCAATAAAATACAAGTTGACTCCTTAAGTTTCCTTTTAATATAATCAGGTTCTGTCATTAGATCTCCTTGGATTGTACATACATGTTCTGCTATTTTTGATTTCTGTATGTCTATATTTCTCAAGTTCTTATGCTCTGACTTTTTTATTTTTAGTGGTCTTGATGTTTCTCCTGTGTATGATTTACCACAAATACAAGGAATATTATATACATAGTTTTTTGGCGCTCTAGTTCCTCGGAACTAGTGCTTATCAATTTGCCCAAATGTCTGTAATTTTCAAATTTTTCGATGAAAATGGTCTTAAACAATTTGGTTCGGCTCACTGATCAAGAATCCGTGGTCGAAATTCATTCTGTCCGGCTGGTCCGGCCAGCCGTCCGGCCGGCCGTAGGCACGATAACTCTCGAACGGAATGAGCTAGAGAGTTGAAATTTTCAGAGTAGGTTTGAGAGATAAATATCTCGGCTAAGTTCGTTATTGGGCAAAATCGGACAGATGGTTTCGGATTAACAGAAAATTTTTTTTTACGTAACAAATTCCAAATTAAATTTTTTTCAACAAGGAGTTTTACCATAAGAATCCAATGATATCATTTTTAACTCTAACAAGCTAACACTTTCGGAGATATGATTTTTCAAAATTTCAATAATAAATCGTATTTGTACGTTTTCACAGAATTCTATAATTATTCTATGTATGAATTGTCATAATGTCAACTTATTTTCCTGAGACATGACAGTTTTCTGGCCTGAAAGTTGACGAAAAGCGAATATAAGGGTAACAAACAGTCAAATAAACCCCCATGTGGCGATCTTATGTCGAAAAGTGAAAATTAAGATCGGTACTTACCTGGGATATATAATCCCAGGTATAATCCCAGGTAAGTACCGACGTTTTATTCCAATACCGGATATCGATGAGATCGTTCGAGGAGCCCAATAGCCGGTCGGTCTGACCCGTCGGGTGTCGGAACGAGAGAAGGCGGGCTCAAATCCCGTAAAGGGAATTACACATTTTGGCGCTCTAGTTCCTCGGATCTGAGTGCATATGAATTTTTATTTAAGATGCAGTTTCACCATTAAATTCCATCGATATCATTTTCAACTCCAACAAGCTAATACTTTCGGAGATATGATTTTTCTAAATTTCAATAATGAATCGTACTTACTTCTTAGTTTTCACAGAATACTATAATTATTCTATCTAAGCTTTATTATATGATCTGTGTTCATACTCGTATATTTCGTCCTGTTCTATAAGACAGACTCAAATTCATTTCAGCTATTTTAATTTGGTTTCTTCCATGGTGCAGTTCTCATTCTCAGATTGCTCATTTAATCTTGAAAAATAAACTGTCATTTGAATTGAATTTCCTTCATGATGCAGTTCTATCATAAGAATACATTGATTTAATTCCCAACTCTGAGAAACCAATACTTTCGGAGATATAATTTGTCTGTTTGAACTAGAGCGCCAGAAAGCTCCTGTCCACAGGGCTTGAACCCATTTTTTTATTTTTGTTTTTCATTAATGGGTTTTGTCTTCGTTAACAAAGACCTAAGATCATTTTGTGTTTTGAAGACGGTTCTTATATTGAACTTAGAACCGTTTCTTCTGATTTTTGGCGCTCTAGTTCCTCGGAACTGAGTGCTTATCAATTTGCCTAAATGTCTGTAATTTTCGAATTTTTCGGTGAAAATGGTCTTAAACGATTTGGTTCGACTCACTGATCAAGAATCCGTGGTCGAAATTCATTCTGTCCGGCCGGTCTGGCCGGCCGTAGGCACGATAACTCTCGAACGGAATGAGCTAGACAGTTGAAATTTTCAGAATAGGTTTGGGAGATAAATATCTCGGCTAAGTTCGTTATTGGGCAAAATCGGACAGATGGTTTGGGAATAACAAAAAAAAAATTTTTTTTTTACTAAACAAATTCCAAATTAATTTTTTTTCAATGAGCAGTTTTACCATAAACATCCAATGATATCATTTTTAACTCTAACAAGCTAATACTTTCGGAGATATGATGTATTAAAATTTCAATAATAAATCGTATTTCTACGTTGTCACAGAATGATATAATTATTCTATGTATGTGTTGTCATAATGTCAACTTATTTTCCTGAGACATGACATTATCTAATCAATCGAAGAATTGTGAGCGAAGTGAGAAAAATCTCAGTTGTTTGCTCCGAAATTAGTTTTTCTCAGAAAAGTCTTACATTTCGGAACGGAACATGAAGTAAGAGATCTGAGAGTAGTGAGATTGCTTTTCATCCATAGACATAGAATGCTCAGTTCTCTCAATTTATGACGGGACTGACGGAAGGGAATATTATAACTTCAAAAATATTGGGGGTGAAATACTCGTACTTTAGCGATGCAACGGGGACCTCACCCAAAAATGTTTGAAAATATTACGTAAATATTGAAAGCATAATTCTGTAGATCGAGAGAGGAGAAAATTTGGTGAACGTAGATCAGGAAATTTTTGATCGATTACAAGGTAATTTTTCATTATTACTTCTCTTCTTTCATACATGTTTTATGGAATATCTACTATTTGTAGGTACTTTAAACCTGTTTTCTTGATTATTTGTTTTTCTATCTAAAATCATGATACATGTATTTATGAATTGCCTCGGATATCCACTATCTTCAAGAAATTTTTTGATGAAATCAATTTTATTATTTCTTATTTCTAGAGTAGAACAAATTATTTTCGCTCTATCATAAAGTGTTTTAATAACACCTCTTTTCACTCCAAGTTTATGGTTTGAATAGAAATTTAAATATCTATTTGTATGTATATGTGTCTGCTTCCTATTTCCTTTCTGCTTCCTATTTTGGAGAAAAATTTCAAAAAAGCACTCGGACAGTCTTACGAAATACTGCAAGAACACCAAGACGTATTTTTAGCGGTAATGTGAAATAATATTTTGTTTTGGATTCATTTGATGCAAATGAACCAAATTTTAAAATAAATAAAATAGTAAACTTACTCAGCGGCGATTCGAACCTGAATATCCTGTGCGGCAGGTGAGGACACTAACACCTCGGCCATCGAAGTGTTGCTACAATTCTGAAATTTACAAGATTTAAAATTCCAGAAGAAGTACTTAGATACCAGTTCGAAATTTCATTTTGACAATAATTGCTAAAATACAAACTTGATCGAGCTGTAATCCAACAATTGATTGTAAAATATCGGCTGGAAGGTTTGTGCGGATTTTCAAAGGAATTTGACAAATTCTGAAATATTAATTTTTTGTTCGGCTCCGTCCGGTCGTCCAGCCGGCCGTAGGCACGATAACTCTCGAACGGAATGAGCTAGAGAGTTGAAATTTTCAGAATAGGTTTGGGAGTTAAATATCTCAGCTAAGTTCGTTATTGGGCAAAATCGGACAGATGGTTTCGGACTAACAGAAAAAATTTTTTTTTTACGTAACAAATTCCAAATTAAATTTTTTTCAATAAGGAGTTTTACCATAAGAATCCAATGATATCATTTTTAACTCTAACAAGCTAACACTTTCGGAGATATGATTTTTCAAAATTTCAATAATAAATGGTATTTGTACGTTTTCACAGAATCATATAATTATTCTATGTATGAATTGTCATAATGTCAACTTATTTTCCTGAGGCTTGACAGTTTTCTGGCCTGAAAGTTGACGAAAAGCGAATATAAGGGTAAAAACCAGTCAAATAAACCCTCATGTGGCGATCTTATGTCGAAAAGTGAAAATTAAGAATATATATCCCAGGTAAGTACCGACGTTTTATTCCAATACCGGAGATCGATGAGATCGTTCGAGGAGCCCGATAGCCGGTCGGTCTGACCCGTCGAGTTTCGGAACGAGAGAAGGCGGGCTCAAATCCCGGAAAGGGAATTACACTTTTTGGCGCTCTAGTTCCTCGGATCTGAGTGCATATGAATTTTTATTTAAGATGCAGTTTCACCATTAAATTCCATCGATATCATTTTCAACTCCAACAGGCTAATGCTTTCGGAGATATGATTTTTCTAAATTTCAATAATGAATCGTACTTACTTCTTAGTTTTCACAGAATGCTATAATTATTCTATCTAAGCTTTATTATATGATCTGTGTTCATACTCGTATATTTCATCCTGTTCTATAAGAAAGACTCAAATTCATTTCAGCTATTTTAATTCGATTTCTTCCATGGTGCAGTTCTCATTCTCAGATTGCTCATTTAATCTTGATAAATAAACTGTTATTTGAATTGAATTTCCTTCATGATGCAGTTCTATCATAAGAATACATTGATATAATTCCCAACTCTGAGAAACCAATACTTTTGGAGATATAATTTGTCTGTTTGAACTAGAGCGCCAGAAAGCTCCTGTCCACAGGGCTTGAACCCATTTTTTTTCTAATGATACGATGCAATCGAAATTCAGTAAAAAGTGCGCGTCGGCATTCTATCACTAATTACCAAATTCAATTTGATCGGATATATGTATTTTTTGAATTATTAAGGAAACAATTTTTCAGATGGGTATAACTCCGAAGCCGTTTGGCCGATTAAAAAACTTAAGTGTCGTATTTGGATACTCCACCTACCCTGAAAATTTCAAGTCGATATCACTTTCCCTTCGAAAGTTATCGTGGCAAAGGACAGACGGTCGCACGGAATCTATTTCGACCTCGAATTTTTCACCATCAGTGAGAAAATCGCTTGAGACCATTAACGGCAAAAAATTCGAAAATTATAGACATTCGGTCAGAATGATAGCACGCTGTTCCCTAGAACATGAGCTCGAATATGAATACAGTAGAACCCCGATCATCCGGGCAAGCCGAGACCGAACTCTCGCAAAATATTCACGTATGTATAATCTGAACATTTTTGCGCGGATGTTCTACAGGGAACAGCGTCCAATCATTTTGCCGAAATATATAATAATAATTATAATTTATTTGCAGATATTATACAGGTAGGGAATCCTAACTTAAGGACCACAAGGATGAAATCGAGACTGCCGACTGAAGATCTAGCCGCGATGAATATTATAATCGACGATCACCTAAAGGAGGACTGTTCGCTAGAAGATGTCGTAGCTGCAGTGAGAGCAGCTGCTTCACTCTGTGTCCACTAGGAAGAACAACAACAAAGGAGGACAAACATAAGTCAAGATTGCTTAAGCTAGAAAAGAAGATAAGAACCGTTAGGCAGCAAGCATCTTGGTATCAATGTATCATAGATGTTATGAAAGGAAAACTGAAGCCGAGCAAGAAAATAGAGGACATTATGGGGTGAGCTGCGTGCGTTGCATCGTACGATGAGCCTGCCCACCATAAATATATTGAAGCAGAGAGCTGTCGATAAAATAAGATCACTTGCGGCGGCAAGGAAGAAGCTGATCAAGAGGCAAAAGTGGATAGAAGACAACAACACCTTCACCACCAAACCTTCAAAGTTATTTCGACCCAAACAGGTAGAGGCAAAAAACCCACCACCACCGAATGAAGTCGAAGATTTCTGGAAAAATTTGTACGAGCGACCAGCGGAAACCAGGGATACTCCAGCACTTCACAGATTCCAGATATTATGTGATGAAAGTCTGCAACAACCCGAAGAGCTGACTGAAATAACAACTGAAGAGATTAGACATGCCTTGAAGAGCAAGCATGATTTCACGGCACATGGACTGGATGGCGTTCAGAACTACTGGTGGAAGAACTTTCCAGCTATCCACCAACACCTAGCAAGATTATTTAGTGAGATAGTAATTCAGGTGAGCCAATTCCTTCATGGTTGGTAGAGGGCAGAACTGTACTGATACCGAAATCAGGTGATCTAGGACAGCCAAAGAACTACCGCCTAATCACGTGTCTGAATACGTTGTATAAAATTCTCACAAGTGTTCTTCAACATCGGATTCTGGAGTCCATTGGACCAGTGTGGAATCAAATCCACGAACAAAGAGGAGCGACGAAAGGAGTACAGGGGTGCAAGGACAACCTCCTTATAGACAAAAGCATTTGTCAAAATGAGAAACACTACAAGCACGACCTACATACATCATGGTTAGATTACGCGAAAGCATTTCACACATCAGCGCACAGCTTGATAATACGGCTGCTAGAGATGCTCAAAGTCCACCCTAACATCGTCCATGTGATGGGAAACATCACGGCGTTATGGAAAACAAAGTTCGCCGTCCGATTCGAAGGTCGGACCGCTTATACTGGATGGGTGAGATACAGGCGAGGCGTATTTCAAGGAGACTCGCTAAGCCCGTTATTGTTCTGCATAACCCTTCTACCATTAACAATAACTGAGTTGAGGGCAAGCAGAATAGTGTGCAAGGCCGGGCTACCAGGTGGAAGAGAACATCTGATCTCACATCTACTCTACATGGACGACTTGTTCATCGTTGCCGAATACACCTCAGATTGCTGAGGTTCCTATTGAGGAATGTCACTCGGTTTGGACAAATGTGCTGTTTTTCATCTAAGCAGAGGAAGAACTGAAGAAACAGGAGAAGACATCGACCTAGAAGGGGGAATAAGCATTCGACACCTCAGAGAGGAAGAAACATACAAATTCCTTATTGGGATGAAACAACGAGGTGCACTGGACACAACCCAAATCAAAGATGCCTTAAGAGCTAGCTACAAAAAGAAGATCCGAGATATACAGGGTGACTGGTGACGTAAGGGACAACGGCTAAGTGGAGATAGAGGACCTCAAACTGAATGAGAATTTGGGTTTCAAATGACCCATAAGGGTATTCGTTTCGGAGATATAGGGTGATTTATGGAAAAATGCTAAATCTATGAACTCCCATATCTTCGTTAATATGATATGTTTTTCGCTGATATTTTACATGTTTGTTCATACAGGCATTCTCTGTCAGCATAAGAAAAAAAATTGAAAAAATTGCAGGCCCGTACTCAAAAATTTCAATTTACATGTCAAGTGAGAAATATCACACGGTATATATGAGATAAAATAAAATCAAATAGAAATTTGGAAAGAGGGAAAAAAACTGATGAAATATATGTTTTTTGTTTGAATGGCACAAATTTTTTTTCGTTTTTATGATATGTTGAAGTAAGAATATTACAATATTTATATATTCCCATCACGAAAAATAATATTCTTGATAAAACAAAAACACTAAATTTGAGTCAAAGATATATAATACTTGATATTCAGGAAGGGGTTACATCTCACGGCGCCCTCAAGGTCTATTTTTGCCCTCTTTGAAAGCCGGACGGGCCTACGGCCACACACAACAACTGTACAGTTTTCCTCTCCGGCGAACCGGAGCGTGCATGGCTAGCATAACAGAGCTGTTCTCACCAAGCCCTGCACATGTCGCCAAAGATAAATAAAATGCAGACAACTACATAGAGAAGGCATGTTTCAAAAAATGACGTTTATATTTATACATTACCTAATTGTTTGTGAATTGTTAGAAACAGTGTTGAAAGTCTATCAATTAAAAAATGCCTTCAGTATTTACAAATGTATGGAGGTGAACGGCTCTCATTTCGAACATTTGCTTACTTGATTTTTTTATGAATTATATTTGCGACTTTTTCTATTTTTGTGTTTGAGTATCCAACTCTTTCATCACCCCATCTACAACAAATTTTATTTTGAAATTTTATATGTCATCGAAATATTAATTGATAAAAATAGATTTCAATATTTGAAGGAATATTTTGGAGCCAGGCTCATTCTAGCGCCTCGAATTCAAGGTTTTTTCTATCAGTAGTACTAATTTTCATGATTTGAATATAAAAATATTGTAATATTCTTACTTCAACATTTCATAAAAACGAAAAAAAAATTTGTGCCATTCAAACAAAAAACAGATATTTCATCAGTTTTTTTCCCTCTTTCCAAATTTCTATTTGATTTTATTTTATCTCATATATACCGTGTGATATTTCTCACTTGACATGTAAATTGAAATTTTTGAGTACGGGCCTGCAATTTTTTCAATTTTTTTTCTTATGCTGACAGAGAATGCCTGTATGAACAAACATGTAAAATATCAGCGAAAAACATATCATATTAACGAAGATATGGGAGTTCATAGATTTAGCATTTTTTCATAAATCACCCTATATCTCCGAAACGAATACCCTTATGGGTCATTTGAAACCCAAATTCTCATTCAGTTTGAGGTCCTCTATCTTCACCTAGCCGTTGTCCCTTACGTCACCAGTCACCCTGTATATGGAAATCACAACTGTTCGGGAAAAATAAAGTATCTGCTACGAACAGCTTGGCAGTACCGATAATCACCTACTCATTCGGGTTAGTTAACTGCACAGGGAATGAAATGCTCAAGCTAGACAGAACCACTCGTAAAGTGATTAACATGAATCATAGCCTGCATCCCAACTGCTCGATTCAAAGGATATACCTTCCACGAACGCAGGGAGGCAGAGGTTTGCAAAGTTTGGAATACCAACACCATCAACAAACGTTGTAAATGGCAATAAGGATACTGAGAAGCGAAGACCCGCTTCTGAAAATGGTGGCTCAGCATGAAATCAGGAATCAAGGAGCTTTCCTATTTAGAGCTGGTCAGAGAGCTTTGGAGAAGCTCTGTATAACTGGCATATCCATCGATCATGAGCTAGCAGGAACACCTATCTCGCCAACAGACCAAATAAGAGTTGGCAGAGAGATAAGGCGCAGGCACAACTGAAGAAACTACTCGAAGATCACATGAGTAAACACCTGTACTCCATATACTTCAGGAGTTTGAAAGATCAGGGCCTGCCGGAATAATTATCCTTCGCCTTTTTGAAGTACGCTGGACTCAAGTCCAAAACGGAGGGATTTGTTATAGTTTCTCAAGATGGGGTTGTAAATACCAGATGGTATAAAAAGAACATCATGAAAGTGGACACCCCCACAACGTGTAGAGCATGCCATAGCCAGCAAGAAACTATTATGCACATTCTGTCTGCTTGCAAAGTCCATGCTCCATCAGAATATGTGGAAAGACACAATGTGGCACTCCGAATTCTCTTCTTCCATCTGAGAGAGGGTTATGGTATAGACAAGGAACCAGTGCTACCATATGTGCCTCTGGAAATTGAAGCAGTTATTGAAAATAGCAGGGCTCGCATCTACTGGAACTATGCGATTCCAACAACTCGGCAGATCCACGCCATCTCTGGCCGCAGATTAAGCTCACAGAATGCAGAAAGCGGTGTTGCTCGGATCACTTCGAGTCATCAGGTCCCATCAACTATGAAGGCCGCTTGCAGCTCATCTCTTTAGTTAAGAGACACTGTAAGGGTAGGACGAAGAACTACTCCAAGGAACGTGCGAGAGCTTTTTAGTGAGTTACCATCAACATCTGGAGTCTCACACTCCTGAGAGAAGCGGAAACTCTCAGGACGGGCCTATAAAAGGTTTTTCCTCTCGAGCGGAAAAAAAAAATAATAATAATAACAACTTATTTGCAGATATTATACAGGTACAATAGTCTACGAATAATAGTGATTCCCACAAAGGTTTAGCCTGTCCGTGGGGTGAACCACCGAAATTAAATTAAATTCCAACTGCTTAATCAAAGATCCTCAAAACGACTCTCAAAATTTCCGATTTACTTAGGAAAAATGGCCAAAAATTCTTCGATTTCTCGAATTTTTTTAACGCATGAGTCGTTTTAAATGGGGGCCATCCCTGGACGTCGTAGTTTTCGAATTTTTTGCCGAAAATGGTCTCAACCGGTTAGGTTCGACTCACTGATGGAGAATTCGAGGTAAAAATCGATTCTATCCGGCCGGCCGTCCGTTGCAACTATAACTTTCGAACGAAAAAGAGATATAAACTTGATTTTGTTTCCTCGACAACTCAAAAAAATACTTATATCCAATCGAATTGAAACTTGGTAATTAGTTGTAGAATGCTAACACGAAAATTTTTGCAAAATTTCGAGAGGATCGTAAAGCAAGAAAAAAAAATATATTCCAGAAACTATCACACAAATGATTCAGTTGATGCCCAATGCATGGATGGTTCCACGTAATAACGCTAAAAGGGTGTCTGAGGCGTGAATAGACAAAAGAAGTGCTTTTTTGAAATTTTTATTTTTAGGCGCATGTTCTGGGTAACTGAGCGTGCTATGCCCAAATGTCTGTACCTTTCGATTTTTTTTTCGCCGAAAATGGTCTCAATCGATTAGGTCCGACTCACTGATGAAGAATTCGAGGTCAAATTTGAACGGAAAGAGATAGCGACTTGACTTTGGGTTAGGTTGCGCATCCGAATGCGACATTTGAATTTGTTAATAGGCATTATCGGTTTTCACACAAAGTATCTCTCCTGGAGGAGCTCTCCGAACCGGCCGGTGGTGGTGAGGATATATTGGATAGGGTCAATCATTACTACAGTAACAATGCAAGCGTGCTGGGATCATCAAAGGAGGATATGAATTATAAAGGTCTGCAGCTCTGTAACAGCCTAGTGCTACCACCAACTGAGCCAGGTGAGATAATGAACGTAATAAAATCCTTAAAGAATACTCATGCTGTAGGCCTAGATGGCATACCGATGGTAATAATAAAATCTGTAGCAGATCTGTTGTCACTAGCTTTGGCTCATATAGCGAATCTAATAATTGAAAATGGAATTTATCCAACTGCACTAAAAAAAGCACGTATTAGAGCAATTTACAAAAAAGGCGATAAGAGTCAAATAAAAAACTACAGGCCCTTCTCATTACTGAGTAATAATGGGAAAATTTTCGAGTAGTTAATGTACAGCAGGATGATTGATTTCTTCGAGTCGTTGCATGTGCTTGCACCTTGCCAAAGTGGATTCAGAAAAGGGAAATCTACCACAAGAGCTGTCTACCAGGCAATATCAAAAATTCTACAAAACTTGAATGATAGGAAGGTAACTGGACTCATGTGTCTAGACTTGAGTAAGGCCTTCGATATGGTCAATCATGAGGTGCACAGTGCGTGTCGGGAGGTGGACCCGGCTACTGGGCGTTTGATGGTTTCGTCTGAGTTGCCGATTAATGGAGGAGTTCCCCAGGGGTCGATACTGGGACCTTTGCTATACCTGGTATATACGAACGACCCATCAAAACAGTCTCTGAAGAGTTGGTACTATTCGCAGACGATACGTCCGTCATATTGTCTTCTTCGACGTCACTGGAAGGTCCAATAAATAGAGCTTCTGACTCATTGAATGCATGGTTCTCTGCTAATAACCTGAAATTAAACGAGGAGAAAACACAGCTCTTAGAGCTTGCCTTTGGCAGAGACTACAATGAAACGTCCTACCAGTGCCAGGATAGAATAATGTTGTCATCCCCGTACATCAGATTTCTTGGGGTGACGATAGACCATAGATTGGACTGGAGTGTTCACATAGATCTGTTGGCAGAGGACATGTCAAAGTATGCATATGCCTTAAAGACAATTTCAAACCTCATAAACAAGCAAACTGCTTTTGTAATATATAACGCATATGTCCAATCAAAGTTGAGGTATGGCATAGTAGTGTGGGCGAACTCAAAAGATATAACCCGAATTTTAATTTTACAAAAAAGATGCATGAGGTCTATCTTGGGGCTCAAAAGTATCGAGTCATGCAGACAACACTTTAGAGACAATGCTATCATGACAATCATAAGCTTGTATATATATGAATCAGTGAACTTTGTATTGAATAACTTCGAAATGTTTGAGACAGCACAGGACACACATGACCATAATACAAGATACAGAGAAAATATTCAGGCTCCCTCTACCAGATATGTTTATCTGGAGAGGAATACTCCCTTCAACATTGTAAAGTTTTACAATCACATTCCAATACAGCTGCATCAGTGGCCCGTAAACAGAATTCAAAGCAGACTCAAAACCTACCTGTTGGAGAATCCCTACTACACATTGGCAGAGTTCCTTCATGACGACTTACGGATGTGAACCAGATATGTTTGTGATATTATGTGTTTTTATTGTGAAATGTTATTTACCTATATTAATTTGATCTATTTTACATGACATGTTCTACAACAAATATTTGTTTTATGGAACTAGTAAATGAATAAATAAAAATAAAAAATCCTACCATTATAGGTATGTGCTACATAATTTTATAACAAAACAGTCCGTAAACGCTCAGATAAACACAAGAAACACACGTCCACCAAACTATCAAAGTTTTGGTTTCAGCTCGATAGCGTTACGAACTAATAAACTATTACCATTATTATTATTGTTATTAAATTGGTAATTCCCCGAGGTTGAGCATGCGAACGGATAATCCGCCGCCGGTTAATCACACGGATAATCGGGTTTCCACTGTACTTTGTTTGACGGTAGTTGCGTTTAACTGAACTCGTATTCAGTATTTACTAGAATAATTAATCATCTTAAAGTATTAAAATAATTTACAACTGTGACAATTTTAATAGTCTGCATAGCAAAACTTTGACTTTAAACTCACTAAATATGTATCTGATGAAAAAATTGAAAAACAAATCAACAAACAACCAAGGTAATATTCCTCCAGAATAACACAAAAGGAAATTACGAGATTGATTAAAAAACGTTATTCAATAAATTACAAACTTTATTCAAACTTATTTTAGGGTTTTATATACAAAATCTTTATTTACATTCCTTACCTATAGGTTGTTCAATATTGAAACAGATGTGTTGAAACATTATAATAGACTGTACAGATTTGAAATATTCTTTTGTACAAATATAACTTAGAAAAAATATCAAAATCTAAAAACTAGAAAGTCGAGGTTTTTTGTACAAACTACGTAAATGATAAAGATATTATTCACATATTTCTTTCGATAAAACAAACCTATATCATCCCATATTCAAGAAAAAATAATTTTTATTCTGATAAATCTTTTTTATGTTGCTTGAACATAAACATTCAACAATAAATATATATTTTTTGTTATGTAGCTTGTTATCTTAGGTTTCAAATTTTTTTTATCACATTTTATTTCGATAGAATTGAATCAATTTCATTCATCAATCCATCGTCTTCATAGTCCAAATCATCATCTATCATTAACATTTCCTCATCATACTTAGTGGAATCAACCGTATCTTCATTATCTGATATAGATTTTTGAGGAGCTACTGATTCTAGACTTGAAACAACAGAATCCGGCTGTATTGCACAATTTGCTTCGGAATCCAATATTATGTTATCTAGTGTTGGCTGAACCGGTTTTTGTTCCAAAGTTTTCTCAGCATTTGCCATTTCTAACTGTTTTTCCGCTTGCTTCATTTGACTTTCACTGAGTAAGTTTTGTAGTTCTGTAGATGGTAGTCTCTGTAATTTCAACTTTTTTTTCTCTGGTGATACTTTAACAATTATGTTTTCGGTCGATTTTTCTTCCATTTCTTTTGTAGTACTGCTAATCTCTTCCACTAATTCAGTTGAACCTACTTTTGAATCCATTTCGGCCTTTCTTCTCATTTTTTCAGCTCTGATTTCTTCAAGTGTCTTGATTTTTATAGAAGCTATTTCTTTTCTAGTTCTCTGTGTAGTTTTTTTTATTCCCCTGTTCTTAATTCCTAATAAATTGAGTGTCCTATTGTTGTCTCTAATAGTTTCAATTTTTGAACAGCCAATTTCCTCTTGTAATTCTGAGTTGAAGGTCTGCTGTCCATTTTTATTAATTTTAGAGAATATACCACTATTAGGGCTCAAATATAGTGAATGAATATCTGATTGTGTGTTAGCAAAGTCCGATCTTATCTTTTTTGCCAGGTAACGGGAATTTTCTTGCTCGACATTCTTTCTTTTCCTCATTAAATTTCTTCTAAGATCTTCACCTTTATCATTATCCGGATGATCTAGACCTGAAAAATCCAAACAGCATTATTAAAAGAAAAAATTCATAATTTTTTTCATTATATCTATAGACTAAACAATACAAGCTACTCCTTAAATGCATCAGCAAACTTTAATCATCTTTAAAAGAAAAAAGCTCCTGACTTCACGTCAGAGGTTGAATCAATTTTTTTTCAATATAGAATTTTTTTCCATAAATTTCAATGATTCTTTTAAAATTTTCTAGTGATACGATCTTCACGGAATTTCGCAGGAATTTGCGCGTCGGCATTATTCAACTGATAACCATGTTCTATTAGGATCGGTTTAGTATTTTTTGAGTAATTGAGGAAATAAAACAAGAGATAAATAATATTTTTTAATGATTTGTTTTCAATTTTCTAGTGACACGATCCTTACAAAATTTCACAAGCGTCTTTATAGTAGTAGTTACCAAGTTTCAATTCGATCGAATATGTATTGGTGGAAGACAAAATTAGTACTCGGAAACAGTTAGGCCGATTATGCCCATTGACGAAATTTTTCGTAGTATTTGTACGCGCCACCTACCCTGAAAGTTTCAAGTCCTTATCTCTTTCCGTTCTTTAGTTATCGTGGCAACAGCCGACTGGAGAGAATCAAATTTGACCTCAAATCCTTCATCAGAGAGTCGAACCTAATCGTTTGAGACCATTTTCGTTACGGACATGTGGGCAAAATGATAGCACGCTGTTTCCCAGCACATGCGCGCAAAAAAATGAAGAAGAAAAGATACGGCTACGGGAAGAGAGCCCGGTACCTTCAGCTTATTAGTCAAACATATTAACCCATGCGCTACAATAGCTGTTCAGAGCTGTGCCAAAGCACTGTGCTTAGTGCTTGTAGAAGTGCTTGAAGCCTTTTTGTGCTCCCGAGCACTGTGCTCCCGAGCACTTTTCAAAATCAGTGCTTAGTGCTTTGTAATTCAAGCACTTTCGAGGATTACTAAGCACTAAGCCTGATACGGTTCTATTTTCAGTCTTTCTTCCTTACAGTTTTCTAACACTCCATTTCATAATGTTAATAATTTCTGTAACAGGAGGTATGCTGCATTACCGGTAGATGTCATGTTATAAGATCCGTTTGATTCATCTTGCATTCAAACTATTGAAATTAATATAAACACGTATTTTTTTCAATTTTTTTTCATATTGCTTATCTCTTGATTCGAGTTCTTCAGAAAATGAATTAAGAATTTCGTTCTTTTTGATCGTAGCTATCGCAGAGTTGAGAATAAAAGTTTTGACGAGCAGTGAAGTTGAAAAGCAGCATTTTTTCAAATTTCTAAGTATTTAGTAGCTGAATTAATTTTACTGTTGGGGCATTAAGCAATTAAATTTGGATAGCCTAGTCGGATTTTATTCCATTCTTTTCGAAGCTGCAATTAATTGAAAATCCTCGACTACGAGGGTAAGTTTTCAGTTCAAATTCAATTTAAAAGTAGCATATCATTTTTTTTCTCATTTCAATCTCAGATTTTTTATGGTGATTTTCACATCTAGACGTAGTGAATTTTTTCCGAGTTCTACACGGGAATTTTGGGTTGAATGGTGCATACCTCCTGGGACAGATTGGTTTAATGGTTAATAGCTGAATCCATAGGAAAACCCCCACATCATACTTTTTCATTTATGGTAAAATCCTGTGCAATTCACTTGGGAGAGGAGTTCATCCAGACTTTTAAGATAAGTTCCTTATCGTATTTGGTTCCCTCATACTCATTCAAATTAGTAGTTAAATTGGACATCATTTTTTAAAAATCACCTGTTGCTAGTTTCTATTTGATCTCACATTTTTGTATTTTTCAATTTTCATTGTACCCCAAAATTATTAGTTTCAAGTATCAATTGTAATATTTGAATGTTTGCTAATTCAACATTCTATATTTCAATTTTCACAAATCATCCCATTAAAATTGAAAATTAAGATTTTATATTCAATTTCATATTATTGCTCATTTTCTCCAATTCATCAATTTAATAATCGAGTTGACTGGTTTGGATTTTCTACAGTCGTATAAAGAAATAAATAGTGACCATTGTTCAAAGTGCACGGTATTTTTGTATTACATTGGATTTGGGATTGTTCATTTCCTGTATTTTTAAGGTTCAGATAAACTTGTAGATATTACTGTTGAATATTTGAATTTTGTGAAATTTTGCAGATAAATGTTGGATTGTTTAGATTAAGTGTAATTTCAATTCTGGTTGACATTGGCATATTTAACCCATTCCTGATGTTGTCTCTATGCTCAGTAACAGTAATTATATTGAATGCTTGAAAGTTTTTTTGATTGTATTGTATGACCACAGGATTGAACAATAAAGAAAGAACAACCGTAGCAAGCCTTTCCGGAATCATGTCGTAACAAGAATAGACGCTAACGCGCTGTGGCCCGAGGAGTGTGTACCAGGGTGATCAATAATTGAGGCATGAACGGGACTTATCAGTAATTATCAGGAAGATATGAGTGATTTTTTCTGGAAAATTTTCATGTTAATTCACAGATCTGTCCGATATATTCATATTTAAATTTTCCATCTGATTTATAATGCTAAATTTCTTATGAACACAATCCCAATAGAAAATAATGCTATCCGTCTTCTATGCAGATTAATATTTTTGATATTTTGACAAATTAAATAAAGCATTTAATTCATGTAGAGGAATTCGAATTAAATTATGAATTAATGGAAAACTACCACAAAGTGCACTGAATTCACGCCAGTGCTTTTTTTATTGGTAAGGGAAAGGAACACTTGGCCCACATATCACAATATAATCAACAAACCTATTAGGTTTGTTCCAAGAACAACATTTGGACCGTTCAGTGTACCGTACAAGGGACGGTTTGAATCGTGTTTTTGCGCAGGTCAGTGTTATGTACGGTACGAAGGACTGGTTCATAATTTGATGTTCTTGGAACGCTTTTGTGCACCGACGAATGACGCTTTCTTGATATTTGATGATC
Source organism: Halyzia sedecimguttata (assembly GCA_937662695.2). Taxonomy (NCBI): domain Eukaryota; kingdom Metazoa; phylum Arthropoda; class Insecta; order Coleoptera; family Coccinellidae; genus Halyzia; species Halyzia sedecimguttata. The sequence continues at coordinate 33,377,792 of OW569415.2, forward strand.
ACGCATATCATCGGAAGAAAGCTTATTTGAGGCTATGGTATTTACCGATTATACCTGTCTTACACATAAATTATTTGCTATTCTATCTATTCCTTACAAACCTGGCCTACACATTTTCTATTTCAGAATAATTTTTGTCATTCTGATTCCCATCGATATGGGTTTCAACTCTGTCGACATTAAATAGTAGGTAGGTAGGTCTTTACTTCTAGCCAAATTATGAGGCACGCAAGAAGTCATTACAAAATGGACAATTAAATTAATATTTCTCAATTTAACAGATACGGTTAACTGAATTTTTGTTTGAATGTTTGAAAACAATGTTCAATAAAATTTTTACACACCTAGAAGTTTCAAAAGTAAATATTGTGTGATTCAGCCTTTACTATATGGTAATTGATCATAATGAAAAAACAACACTGTTAAATTTACTACGTTTTTTCTATTAAAATAATTACAAATATTATTGCTACTGTAGTTTCGAACTTACTTTCATCATCAGGTAGAGTTAAAAAGTGAATAAAAATTACAATAATTATCCTTCCAATAATATGACGGTAGGTGGTATTGAAACAGGTAGAAAAGGTTTTATATGCTGGTATCAAGGAAGTACGTCTCAATTGCAAAGGGATTATTGCATTTTTGAATTTTATAAGGATTGAAAACTACTATTCAAAGATTTCGAATATTGGTGATCTATATAAATCAGTCTGATTCTTAAATATCATCGAAACCTTTTGTACCTGTTTAATTCCCAACTACTATAAGATTGTAAGAATAGTTGTACTTTTTATTCACTTTTCAAGATGAACGAAAGTTCTGAATTGCAGTAACAGAATATTTGTAATTATTTTGATAGTATAAATGTAGTAAATGCAACAGTGTTGTTTTTCCAAAAGTAAATAATCATAAATCAACAGCATCAAATCAACGAACATCGAAACCAATAACAAACAGACAACTATCAAAATAGGAAGAAATAGAAATTGCGCAGGTCGGTACAAAACCAGCCCAAACGATCCCTGCCTCCGACCAAGTATCGATTTGACCGTACACTGTACGGTACAGTGAACGATCCACAAAGTTCTTGGAACACAAGACCCGATCAAGAAATCGTACAGTGAATCGTACAGAAACACTGTTGGAACGCTTTTACATCACTGCGCAGTTGGTGGACCGTACACTGTACGGTTTCGGCCGCTCTTGGAACAATACTATGCTGTGTCATTTTGAAATTGGGAAATTCATTTTGCATGTGCAGAAAAAACTGAGACACTTATGGAATTCATATTTCCATTAATTGATCATCATTTCCTAAAATAATAAAGAACATTTCAAACTGTGTGAGAATAGAATGAATTTTGAGTTCGTTAGTTTTAGAAATAATATGTATCGCTGAACTACATTTCGAATCCGTCAATGACGCATATATTATGAGGAATGCAAGTTTGCTAGTTTAGATGTTTCTGTAATTGAATACAATTTTATATAACAATTCGGAGTAAATATCCTCAATGTAAATGGTAAAAGCTATCCTCAATCCAACAGACTTCCAAAAGTGCTTAGTGCTCGAAAATTCTAATTACTTTTATAAAGTGCTTAGTAATCGCAAGCCTTTTATGAAAACGCGGTGCTTTGTGCTCGAGGCTCGGGAGCATTTTTATTGAGTGCTTAGTGCTTAGGGCTTCAAGCACTTTTCTTCAGTGCTCGGCACAGCTCTGGCTGTATGTAGAATCTGCGATAAAAGGTATATAAATGAATTTTATTACTTTTCCCCTTTTTTCATATTTTTAATTTTTCAGCTTTCTAATTTCTGGAAAATATAATTAAAAGGTTTCTTTCTGGGTTTTCTCTCCCAAACTCTGAAAAATATCTATAAAATAAAAATTAATTATTTTATGATTTGCTTCTGCGTAAGAAACACAAGATATTTGTCAGAAGCTATCAATTGAACAATGTTGCCTAACAAACAACAACGAAACAACATCAACGAAGAAACAACTATATCGTAACATTTCGGAGTCTATATCAGACTCCTTCGTCAGACGCTTAACGAAAATCTTTAGAATTATTTTGTTGATAGTTATTCTGAATTTCTAGAATTGTCACATTGACAGTATTTGAAAATCATAGCTAACATAAGTCGAATAACCGGAACAGTCTGGTTAAGACCAATCCCTTGCTAAACATAACCGATCGGTTATAATAGCAAGGGATTGGTCTTAACCGCACTGTTCCGGTTATTCGCTTAAAATCGACAATAGTTTTACTTTCCATAGAAATTTCCAAGTTCCAACTCCTTTTTCAGTAAATTCAGTCAAATATGGTTAATACCAATTGAGCAATTTGCATTCTCTGTTCAATAAAATACAAGTTGACTCCTTAAGTTTCCTTTTAATATAATCAGGTTCTGTCATTAGAATCTTTGTATTACTCCAATCCATGATGTGATCTCCTTGGATTGTACATACATGTTCTGCTATTTTTTTTATTTCTGTATGTCTCTATTTCTCCAGTTCTTATGCTCTGACTTTCTTACTTTTAGTCGTCTTGATGTTTCTCCTGTGTATGATTTACCACAAATACAATATATTATATTACGTAGTTTTTTGATTTTTGTTTTTCATTAATGGGTTTTGACTTCGTTAATAAAGACCTAAGATCATTTTGTGTTTTGAAGACGGTTCTTATATTGAACTTAGACCCGAATCTTCTGATTTTTTCAGAAAGGCCACGAACATAAGGGATCACATTCAACAGATTGGGTTGCTGTTCTTGTTGATTATTCTGTTGTTCTTGATCATTTGTTCTTCTATTTAAATTCATGATACATGTATTTATGAATTGCCTCGAATATCCATTATCTTCAAGAAATTTGTTGATGAAATGAATTTCATTAGTTCGAATTTCATGAATTTAGATAGAAGAGCAATTAATCAAGAACAACAGAATAATCAATAAGAACAGCAACCCAATCTGTTGAATGTGATCCCTTATGTTCGTGGCCTTTCTGAAAAAATCAGAAGAACGAAACGTTACGATATAGTTGTTTCTTCGTTGATGTTGTTTCGTTGTTGTTTGTTAGGCAACATTGTTCAATTGATTGTTTCTGACAAATATCTTGTATTTCTTACGCAGAAGCAAATCACAAAATAATTAATTTTTATTTTATAGATATTTTTCAGAGTTTGGGAGAGAAAACCCAGAAATAAACCTTTTAATAATGAGTTTACCTCCCACAGTATCCTTTGATGATTTCTGAAAAATATCATCATGTTACATATTATTTGACAGTTTTTATCCCTAATCTTCACCTTTTGCCTAATTTCCCGTTCGAAAACGGTCCATATTAGCATGTTTTGCGTGAAAATTTTAAAACCTCGCCCATTCTATTCCAACCTGACAGATGTCAATGATTTCGAATATAATCGTTCCGAAAAGGAAAACGCCACATATTTTATTGAGCGGATCGATTTTTCGACATGAAGTCGCGAGGAAGTCCAACTGTGGAGGGTGCATCCATATCACTCTACTTTTCGACTATCGATTTTGTCGCGATTTGAGGTCCGGGCGTGAAGAAATTTCTTTCGTAAATCCTTCGAAAATGGTAATAGATATTGAAATTTCGTCTTCAGCTTTCGCTTCTTACCGTTCCAAAGTTTCGGTCGCGTGCTTAGACCGCCCTCGAAACGACCCTTGAATTTTGAAGTTCCCAATTTACTTAGGAAAAAATATGAATGTCATGATGACATATTGAAATATAAAATCAATTTTCGTGCCGATGTTTTCATCACAAATCTATGGGAGATGATAGCCCTACATTAGGGTCCTGTAGCGGCCTTCGTACATCTGAAGTTCTGAATAATCATAGTTGGGATTGGCCAGACCTGGTTTTGAAAGAGATCCTCCTTAGGAGCTACAACATTTTCCTTTTTGAAATCAAATATTGAAGGGATTTCTATGAACAAGAGTGAGTATCTTTGAAAACTAGCGGAGGCGATTCTTCTTCAAGAGATCCATTCAGCTACAGAGGAGTATATTTGTGAGAGGGGACTTTTGAAAGGTTATGTATTATTTTTTATTTGTTCATTTTCCTCCTACGATCTTTTCATTTTTGCGCGTCCTGAGAAACATCGCGTTATCATTTTGCCCAAATGTCTGTAATTTTCGATTTTTTCGCGAAAATGGTCTATAACGATTGGGTTCGACTCCCTGATGAACAATTCGAGGTCAAATTTGATTCTGTCCGGCCGACCGTTGCCACGATATTTTGAGAACGGAAAGGGATAGCGACTCGAAATTTTCAGGGTAGGTGGCGCATCCCAATACGACGGACTAGTTCGTTAATGGGCATAATCGGCCCAATGGTTTCCGAGTAATAATTTTGCTTTCTACCAATAAAAATCCGATCTAATTTAAACATGGTGATTAGTTGTAGAATACAAACCTAAGGACGTTTGTGAAATTTTGTGAGAATCGTATCACTAGAAAATTTAAAAAAAATCATGTAAAAAAAATTGCACAGACGTGAAGTCAAAAGCTTTTGCGCATATGTTCTATTGTCTATTCATCGAATTTACCATGGTAAATTCTATTAGAGTGTCCAATACAGGAGAACAGATAATATATAATATAATTTACCATGGTAACTTCGATTAAGAGTGTCCAATACAGGAGAACAGACAATATAATTCACCATGGTAAATTCGATTAAGAGTGTCCAATATAGGAAAAGGGACAATAGAACATACGCGCAAAAGCTCCTGACTTCACGTAATTGCTTGAACCACTTTTTTGGCGCTCTAGTTCCTGGGAACTGAGTGCTTATCAATTTGCCCAAATGTCTGTAATTTTCGAATTTTTGGCTGAAAATGGTCTCAAACGATTTGGTTCGAGAATACGAGGTCGAAATCGATTCTGTCCGGCCGGTCCGGCCGGCCGTAGGCACGATAACTCTCGAACGAAAGGAGTTAGAGAATTGAAATTTGCAAGGTGGGTTTGGAGCGTAAATATCTCGGACAAGTTCGTTAACGGGCGGAATCCATCAAGCGGTTTCGGAGTTATGGCCGATTTTAGTAAAACACATTTTTTATGAATATTTCCGAAACCGATCACTCGATCTATCTGAAATTTAGCATCAAACTGTAGAATCATGACCTTTATACGCATGTGAAGTTTTGTATTGACCAGGTTACTGCAAAGTGTAAAAAAAAAATTCAAAATTAAAAAAAAAAATTTCTACAATAACTCTCGAATGAGCTAGGCGGTTGAAATTTTCAGAGTAGCTTAGGGAGATGAATATCTCGGTTAAGTTCGATATTGGGCAAAATAGGCCAGATGGTTTCGGAGTAACGATAAAAAAAAAATTTTTTTTAACCAACAAATTTCAAATTCTATTTTAATTTAAGATGCAGTTTCACCATTGAAGCCCATCGATATCATTTTCAAGTCCAACAAGCTAATACTTCCGGAGATATGATTTTTCTAAATTTCAATAATGAATCGTACTTCTATGTTTTCACAGAATGCTATAATTATTCTATCTAAGCTTTATTATATGATCTGTATTCATACTCGTACAATTCATCCTGTTCTATAAGAGAGAGTCAAATTCAGTTCAGCTATTTTAATTTGATTTCTTCCATGGTGCAGTTCTCATTCTCAGATTGCTCATTTAATCTTGATAAATAAACTATTATTTGAATTGAAAATCCTTTATGATGCAGTTCTATCATAAGAATACATTGATATAATTCCCAACTCTGAGAAACCAATACTTTCGGAGATATAATTTGTCTGTTTGAACTAGAGCGCCAGAAAGCCCCTGTCCACAGGGCTTGAACCCATTTTTAATATGATATCGCTGAAATTTTGCTGAAGGCTTCGAAACTTAACTTTGAATTAACCACAATTTCTGATCTTGTGAGGTGAGAGGCGCATTTGTCGATATTAAATCTCGTTATGGGCAGAGAGGCATTTTAGGCCAGTTTTTCTATCACTAACGAGAATATATCTTTATGTTTCACCTCAACACCTTTAGATCTACCAATGGGCATTTATTAGTTAAGAATAAGTAATTGAATACTGCTGGAATTCAATTGAATTTCATTCAATATGTTAAAAACTAAACTTATAATTTTCTTTACTTTGATTATTTAAATATGATATTAATTATAGCAATATTTTTCTAGAATAATTATGTATTCTTCTCCCAAAGAAGAAGTGAAGATAAGTGTTTTATGAATATTGCTTTTTTCATCCTCTATAGTCAAAGAAAAACTTCGAATTATTGCTTATCCATATATTATATTAGCCAAGGGCGTAGCCAGGAATTAATTTCGGGGGGGGGGGGGGGGGGGGTTTGAAATAGGAATTAATTTCGGGGGGGGGGTTTTGGGGGTGTAAGGGTTACTTTCTGCAGCAAAAAAATTTTTTTTAAGGGAAAAATAACATTTCGGGGGGGTTTTGAACCCCCAAAACCCCCCCCCCTGGCTACGACCTTGATATTAGCCATCAAACAATTTTAATTCTTCATCATAAGAATGTCTCTCGATATGGAATATGGTAATAATTTGACACATCGTTTGAAGAATAATCATTTTCAAAACTCAGGAAAAAATGTTTCGTTAAAAATTCATATAATATAATACAAGCTGTCATTCGAAGACCCTGATGATGGATCGTCAGAGATCCATTATATCAGGACACCAGAATATGTGCAATTCAACTGTTTTTTTTTAATTGAGTAACAGTTTTACATAAATCCATAACAGATATTATGCAAATGTACTAGAATCGAGCATTTATGGTTTATTTCGTCCACCCCCTGATTTACCATAGTATCCCTTGATAGATGCCAAAAATTCCCTATTTCATTTTACAACTAAAATTCCCTGAACCCCCGAAATTCGCCAAAAATGTCAATATATTCCATACTAGATGAATAAAAGCACCGTATTTTTTGGCGCTCTAGTTCCTCGGAACTGAGTGCTTATCAACTTGCCCAAATGTCTGTAATTTTCGAATATTTCGATGAAAATGGTCTTAAAAGATTTGGTTCGACTCACTGATCAAGAATCCGTGGTCGAAATTCATTCTGTCCGGACGGTCCGGCCGGCCGACCGGCCGTAGGCACGATAACTCTCGAACGGAATGAGCTAGAGAGTTGAAATTTTCAGAGTAGGTGTGGGGGATAAATATCTCGGCTAAGTTCGTTATTGGGCAAAATCGGGCAGATGGTTTCGGAGTAACCGTAACCGTTTCGTAAAAAAAAAATTTTTTTTTACGAAACAAATTCCAAATTAAATTTTTTTTAATAAGAAGTTTTATCATAAGAATCCATTCATATCATTTTTAACTCTAACAAGCTAATACTTTCGGAGATATGATTCTTCAAAATTTCAATGTAAATCGTATTTCACACATTGATATAATTATTCTATGTATGAATTGTCATAATGTCAACTTGACAGAAGGGAATATTGTAACTTCAAATATTTTGGGGTTGAAATACTCGTATTTTAGCGATGCAACGGGGACCTCACCCGAAAATGTTTGAAAATATTACGTAAATATTGAAAGCATAATTCTGTAGTTCGAGAAAGGAGAAAATTTGGTGAACGTAGATCAGGAAATTTTTGATCGATTACAAGGTAATTTTTTATTTATTACTCATCTTCTTTCATATTATTACTCATCTTCTTTCATACATGTTTTATGGAATACCTACTATTTGTAGGTACTTTAAACCTGTTTTGGGCAATTGTCATACGAAACTTGTTTTTTTGGCGCTCTAGTTCCTCGGAACAGAGTGCTTATCAATTTGCCCAAGTGTCTGTAATTTTGGAATTTTTGGCTGAAAATGGTCTCAAACGATTTGGTTCGACTCACTGATCAAGAATCCGAGTGCGAAATCGATTCTGTCCGGCCGGCCGACCGGCCGTAGGCACGATAACTCTCGAACGAAAGGAGTTAGCGGATTGAAAATTGCAAGGTGGTTTTGGAGCGTAAATATCTCGGACAAGTTCGTTCGATCTATCTGAAATAAAGCATCAAATTGTAGAATCATGACCTTTATACGCATGTGAAGTTTTGTATTGACCAGATTACCGCAAAGTGTAAAAAAAAAATTTTGAAAATTTAAAAAAAGTTTTTCCACAATAACTCTCGAACGGAATGAGCAAGGTAGTTGAAATTTTCAGAGTAGGTTAGGGAGATGAATATCTCGGTTGAGTTCGTTATTGGGCAAAATTGGCCAGATTTAATTCGATTTCTTCTATGGTGCAGTTCTCATTCTCATGATTGCTCATTTAATCTTGATAAATAAACTATTATTTGAATTGAATTTCCTTTATGATGCAGCTCTATCATATGTATACATTGATATAATTCCCAACTCAGAGAAACCAATACTTTCGGAGATATAATTTGTCTGTTTGAACTAGAGCGCCAGAAAGCTCCTGTCCACAGGGCTTGAACCCATTTTTTTTAATAAATGATAAAACTACTTGCGTTTCTTCGCATGCGTCCCCGCATGTAGTTTTATCATTTAAAAAAAAATTGGTTCAAGCACTGACGTGAAGTCAGGAGCTTTTGCGCGTATGTTCTATTGTCCATTCTCCTGTATTGGACACTCTTAATCGATTTTATCATGGTACCATAATTCGATTATTAAGAGTGTCAAATTCGAAATTTATGGATATTTGGGCAGAATGAACATGCCCACGAGAACAATAAAATGAACATTTTATTCTTTATTTGAGGTGCATGTCATCTGGAGGAATTTTTCATCGATTTCCTCGATTCTAATATATGGTGATGAGTCCACATGGAAAGCAACCAAAGTCGCATTAATTAATGTATTCCTATGCTTCTCCATACAAAATAAAAAGCATATTATGTATTTCTACTAATTATTTTCTATTTTGTCCAGAAACACGAAACTCGTGTAAAAAAATTATCGAATTTACCATGATAAATTTGATTAAGAGTGTCCAATACAGGAGAAGGGACAATAGAGCATACGCGCAAAAGCTCCTGACTTCACGTCAGTGCTTGAACCAGTTTTTATTTTATAGATACCTACTTTGCATGGTTTGAGAGAGAAAACCTAAAGTTGATTTGCCTAGCTTGACTATTAATTTTTCTGAAGTTCGACTCTTTTTCAGGGAGAATTCTATTCAATTAATATAATTTTGTATTCTAGAGCTATCTGCCGCGCTGTTCGAATTCAAAAAAATTGATTCAAGCATTGACGTGACCTGTATTGGACACTATTAAATACGCGCAATAGCTCCTGGCTTCAGGTCAGTGCTGGACCCAATTTTCTAGGGGTACGGCTCTAACAAAATTTTACACACGTCATTATGTCGATATTCTACAACTAGTTTTTTGGGTTATCGAGGAAATATTTCAGATGGATATAACTCCTAAACCGTTGGACCGATTTTGCCCAAAAACGAACTTAATTCTCCCGTTCGGATGCGCAACCTACCATGAAGGTTATCGAGGCAACGGTCACCCATCCAGCTACTGAACTCACACAAGGCTGCTCGGATCTCCAATAACATGGATCCGATCGTGTTAAAACTTGGCAGTGGAGTTAGGTTCTGAAGGCTCTTGCACAATTTCAACGATGAAGGCTCTTGCACAATTTCAACGATGTCGGACGAATAGTTTCTGATGTATAGAATTTTTTCAATGATTTTTTTAAAATTTTCTAGCGATTCGATGCTCACGAAATTTCGCAAGAATTTTAGCGTTGGCTTTCTACAACTAATAACCATGTTTGAATTAGATCGGTTTTGTATTTTCCGAGTTATTGAGGAAATAACCAAATTTCTGATGGGTATAACTCCAAAACTGTTTGATTATGCCTATAGACAATCTCAAATGTCGCGTTCAAATGCACAACCAGTGTTACCAGATTTGGGGAAATTTCTTCAGAAATGAGGAAATTGAGGAAATCAACAAGGCCTTGGGGACATTTTGAGGAAATGAGGAAACTCGTTAATTTTCTGAAGAAATCTCGAGTGATCAATTAATTCTATGCTATTGCATGTTTTATGGTTCTATGTTCTGCATTAAGTCAAAAGGTCAAACTGTAAAACATCAAAATCAAAGTCTCAAGTGTATATTAGCGTTCTGTCACAGTATAAGAATATATTCTTATACTGTGGTGTCAAGTATCACAAGTCAAGTCAGTCATCAGTCAACTTTATTATCTTGTTGATACTGATATTGTTTTTTTTTTGAGAAAATATAATTTTTTTTTGTTTTAGAATAAACTTCATAATGAACATATTCTTTGTTTTCTTTTCCAATCTGGGGAAACTATTGATAATTTTCAAGAATTCTGAGGAAATTCGGATTAAATATCATTTGAAGAAATCTGGGGAAATTTTACGAGAAGTTCTAGGGAATTATTTCTTTTCGGCCTGGCAACCCTGTGCACAACCTAACCTGAAAATTTCAAGTCGTTATCTCTTTCCGTTCGCAGGTTATCGTGACAGAAATAATATTTTTTAATAATTTTTTTAAAATTTTCTAGCGGCACGATTCTCACAAAATTTCACAAACGTCTTCGTATTTGTATTCTACAACTTGCTACCAAGTTGAGTTGAACTTAGTCGTATGAGACCATTCTCGTCGAAAAATTCGAAAATTACAGACATTTGGACAGAACATACGCCCAAAAATTGGATCGCTTGACTCGGGCGGAAGCCGCGCATATTGGCTCGCGAGGCAAATGAACGTCGAACATTAGATCGCGAGGCTGCCGAGCGTAGTTTATAGGCACCATTACACGTCAATCCTAGGAGTACTACGCGCTGTTGCCAATTTGTGAACTATAAACAAAGTGATTTAAATCCCCCAATTTGAACATTGAATTTGGATAGTTTCTGTAGCGAATCTGAAAAAAATATAAATGAAACTCACAATCATCGAGTTCAAATTTGAATTTGCAGTAATAACCCAAATTGATGAGAATTCCACATTGGCAATATAGATTCTTCGAACCTTTCGCGCCACTTGGAAATACATAAATAAAAGAATAAAAAAAATTACTTACTGTAAGCGAAATATGCGGCAGATTCTTCTTGGATACGATCCAACCTTATTTCCTCCAATGTTTTAACCCTCACTTTCTTTACCTTGGGTTTGCTCGGAGAATTCTTTGGAAGCGATTCGGTATCAGACTCTGCAAGAACACACCTTTGTTTTCAAAAAGGAAAAAGAATTATGAAGCTATGAATTTCCAACTTTTTAAAAAAATAGGTGCATTCTTGCAGTATTGAACAAAAATAATAGAATTCAACAGTAAAAATTGAATTTAATATAGACGAAATGTATTTACATTTACAAAATATGTGAATACAGAAAAGTATGTAACTAAGTTACATATCCTTAGAAATTATGGTATGAAAAATCATTGAATTAATAGACAACAAAAAAGCTTGTACTGTCAGAGTGAATACTCCATTCAATGTAGGCAATTATATTATAACAACTGTTGATGTTATATTTTATCAGATTATGTTGATTTAAAATTGTGATTGATGATTTTGACTACTGCTTTAATGCAATATCAAAGTTGCAAATTACTAGTAATCAACTAATACAAGTCTAAGTAGTGTAGTAATGATAATGATTCAATTTCTAATACAAAATTAAGTACAGTAAAAAAGACCCATATTATGTATAGCACCTAAAAATACTTTTGGGAATCAGTTGACTTAAGCAGAAGATCTATAAGAATAATTTATAACCCCTGATGTGATATAGTAAGAAAAAGATATGAAGCACTTTAATGCATTTAATTTGCTGGAAATTGTCATATATTATAATCACATAACTATGATGACTGATATGAATAAATTTTTATTTATTCTTATACCAATATATCTATGTATTCACTTATTTAGTTACCACCCAATTAAGGCCTTAGATGGTTAACAACTAGTATATAACTTTCAATATATATACTCCAAAAAGAAATATCAACTACAAGAATGCACACTAAAAAAAAAGGAAAGTCATTAATATATAAAGAGTAGAAACAGCAGGTAACTCAAAGTATTTATCATTTCAAATCCCTTCCCCCTAATTTCAAACGATTATCAATTAAAAAAGTGAGATAAAATTATACAAAATATATGTAAATATACAATTCAACATAAAGGATCCATACGAATTAATGATTCAACAATTCAATAAAATATAAAGTTGAGCAAAATACAGCAATATTATTGCCAATGAACAAAATTCAAAACTAAGAATATGAAACGATTACATTCCACATAATCAATATCGAGCATTAATTGAGATAGATATCCATTTTCAACAGAAAAGAAAATTTTCCAATGGAAATAAAAATAACTTATTAAAAATTATTTTTGACAACAATATTCAACTTTGGCATAACTTCAGCATTGAAATCTGATAGTTTGTGATAAGATTCTTTCGAATTATGTACGGAATACGAAATCTGTGATATCAAGGTAACTGATTCAAGAAAATTATGTGATCGACAACCAATGATTTGGCACTTCTCTTCATCAGACACAAAATATTCGACTTCTTTTTTTTTAAAGACGACTAAATGATTAGGCCAAAAATAATAGTAGTCGCTGTAATTCGGAAAAAGCTAAATGAGTAAAAGAAGAACATTTCCCATCAATATCAGTGGTGCTTGCTTCCGTTAAGATCTGAGGAAAGCGTGATTATCATTGCCTTTTTTTTTCAGAAAATATACTGAATGATCAAGACTTTCCATTTCCTCTAATAGAATTCGAATACATATGAATTTATTCAAGAAAATCGCACCCTTCCTATCTATTAGTTTTAACCAAATAATGAAGATTCAGATCAATATTTCGAGATCGATGTCAAAATATTTTGTTAAGAATAATTAATCTGTACAATTCGAGAAAATTATTCAGTCAGACTGTTTTCATTATTTTAACATTTCATTCTGAGAACTAAGTTACATTATATCCTTCAATTAAGGACCATAATTAACTTGCAACCACTAATTTGGCCAAAATGAAAATATAAATATCAACAGATCTCTAGGCAAATTTTATTGACCCAATCGACTAAATTCAATCTTAGGACTAAAATTCTTCAAAAAATATATACTTTTTTAGTCCCCCAAAAAATGCAGAAAATCATTTCACACATTCTTCATAGCAAAAATTACTTTTTATACAATTATAATACTATCAGAAGTAAATTAAATTTCATCTAACTTGATCTAATAAATTTTCAAATATTGAAAAAAAAACAAAATCGTTTCCAAATAAACAAATAGAAATTACCTGTATGGCAAAACCCCCATTAAAATATATCTATAAATATCCCGAACAAAAATTCAACCACACAATACATATCAATGGATTATCAATTGCTAATTATAAATTTTATAAAATAATTCAGGTTCACAGTCATGATAAAATTAATGTTAGAAAAACAACGTTAATGAATAAACACAACAGTAATATAACAATATGCTTATAGCAAATTCCATATTCATTGAATCAAAGATTAATTGACAAGCTGCATACCTTCCTCAAAATTCACTACCAGTGAATCTACTTGGTTTCTGAAGTTCCTTTCCGATTGACCGCCAATTTCATTTTGTGTGGGACTCAGTGAAACCTCTGAAAATTAAAAATATTCATGAAAATATAAGTCAAAGCGAAACAGTAAATTTATAAAGAATATCACATGTTGAAGTTACAGACCGGTCGCCTGCGTTAAGTGTGGGGGACCACACAACACAGCAACTTGCAAAAAAAGTAAAGATTCCCCTGCAACGTGTGCCTTGTGTGGAGACGCCGATCGAACAAGCTACAAGGGATGCGAATTCTACCCCAAACTATTGAAAACCAACAACGCCAACAATAGACAAAACATTCACCAAAAGAATAATACACTTATCAATAATAAAAATACAAAACAAGCACAGTACGAACTCCCCTCTCTAAACACAACCAACAATATCCACGGTTACAATGTCGCCAGGAACAAACAAAACCCCCACAACACCATCAGCAACCAAGAAGAAGCTACGCGGACGCAGTTCACAACTCAAACACCTCAGAGCAACCTAATGACATCACCAATGATATGAACAAATTTTTAGGAGAATTTAAGACTATGTTTCAGCAATTAATTCAACAGAACACCATGATGTTAAACATGCTGACCACGCTTGCAGAATGGAACGCCAATGCATCTTACTGATAAGCGAAACACATTTCACAGAGAGGTCTTATTTCCACTTACCGCACTACACTACGTACCACACCAACCACCCAGATAACACTGCCCATGCTGGAACCGCCATCATTGTAAAGAATACTATTAGGCGCGTAGAACTACCTAAATATGAAAAAGATCTACTGCAAGCTACAATAATAAAGGTACAGTTGGCTCTATACGAAGTAGCAGTTGCAGCAGTTTACTGTCCACCGCGCCACAACATCAAGAAAGAGGACTTCAACGACTTCTTTTCAACACTGGGTAACAAATTTATAGTAGGAGGAGATTTCAACAGTAAAAATACCTTGTTTGGATCACGGCTCACAACCACTAAGGGAAGGGAATTGGCAAGTCTAATACAACAGAATGGATACAATTTCTTATCAACCGGTTCTCCCACCTATTGGCCGACAGACCCAAACAAGACTCCTGATCTTCTCGACTTTTTTGTGACAAATGGCATCTCTCCTTCTAACATGGATATCTCAACAAACTACGACTTGTCCTCAGATCATTCTCCCATAATAGCGACAATCAGTGCCTTTGTAATATATAAAAAAGCAATACCAAGACTACACAACAAAAGAACGAATTGGGACGAATATCGGAAGAAAATCGAGGACTCATTAAGACTAGACGTTAGTCTTAAAAGTCCAAATGAAATCGAGGAAGGGTGGTCCTCATTCAACAATCTCATCATACAGGCTGTGCAGGAAGTGACCCCACCAAGAAATAAAACAACACAAAGCTACAACATTCCGGCGAGAATGAAGGAGCTTATAGCACAGAAGCGAAAAGCAAGAGCAAACTGGCAACGGACACACACTCCACAAGATAAAAACATTCTGAACAGAATAACGGATCGACTGAAAGCAGAAATCAAAGAGGCAAAAGAGACCTCGTTCAACAACTATGTCTCAAACCTCAACAGATATATGGAAACCAATAAAGAACTCTAGGAAGCCAACGAGCCATATACCTGCTATACGTAACACCTCAACACTGAACTCACAATGGGCTAGAAGAAACGAAGAAAAAGCCCAACTATTTGCCGAACATCTCGCTACAGTATTTACGCCAAACAATAATGCCACAGACTTGGAAATACAGAGAGATCTTCTGGATATACCTGTCAACACAGCACCCATCAAACCCTTCAAAACAGCTAATGTCCAAGATGAAATAAATCATCTCAACACAAGAAAAGCTGCAGGAATTGACAAAATAACGGGAAAAATTATTAAGGAGCTGCCAGAAATGGGGGTAACCTTACTCAAGTACATTTACAACGCCATACTGAAACTTAACTACTGGCCAGAGCAGTCCAAAATAGCAGAGGTGATCCTCATTCCAAAAGCAGGTAAAGACCCAAATAGCGCCAACGTCCTACCGGCCAATTAGCTTACTCTCTATCACCTTAAAATCATAGAAAGACTCGCCCTACGAACAATCAACTCTGATCCAAATTCGCAGCAATGGATACCTCAGCACCAGTTTGGATTTCGAGCAGCTCACTCTACTATACAGCAAATCCATAGAATTAGTCACGTGGTTAATCAAGCACTGGAACAGAAAAAATACTGTACGTCCGTATTTCTTGACGTAAGCCAGGCTTTCGATAAGGTATGGAACCCAGGAGTACTCTATAAAATGAAAAAATTTATTCCGTCAACATATCTCAAACTCCTAAAATCCTACCTGGATAGTAGAAAATTTCGAGTGTCATGAAGAAGCGGAAACAAATAGACCTAAAAGTAAAAGAATTGCACTGGCTCCTTGGTAGGAAATTAAAATTAACATTGGAGAATAAACTTCTTATCTATAAAACGATCATAAAGCCAATCCGAACATATGGCATTGAGCTCTGGGGATGCACCAGTAAGTCAAACATGTCAATAATTCAAAGAAGCCAGTCCAAAATCCTTAGAATGATAACGAATGCACCGTGGTGCGTTACAAATCAAACACTTCACGAAGACCTGAAAATACCATACGTGAAGGACGTCATCAAGGAAAAAAGCGAAAAACATCACACGAGGCTAGAGGACCATGTGAACACTTTACTTCACCCACTGACGGAAGTGCAAAACGATCGGCGACTCAAACGAAAATGGCAAGCAGATCTGAAGGAGATTTGAAGAGGAACTGCCTCTGGGCAGGGCTTCATCACGACACTTAAGAGCACTCAGCTCTGATGCCAGTAAATAAGCTTATAGGATGTACTTATTCTGTTTGCTTGTAATTATTACTATTAAAAAAAAAATGTTAAAGTTATCTACACTTGTCAACAACAATGCTAATAAGAGCTTGGGCTTGTCTTTGCCTAAGGGTTGATACCAGAATTTGTTAATGACTATTTCGTGGATCTAGTTAAGATGCTTGGCGTTGTAAATTTAGAAAAAAGTAAAACTGCACCTCAGGGTCGATTCAGGTTTCAATTATTCTCTATTTTTTTCTGGAAATGAAGAAACTCCTCTCCTAGGAGTTTACCCTAGGTAGTGTTGGACAATACTGTGCCTTCTTCACTCCTCTGTTCCACAAGATTTTTTAATTATTCTAATATCACGTTAGATAAAGAGGATAGGTTAATAATATGCAGCACTCACAAACTCGCTCTGTGGAGCGGCACGGATCAGGGGAGTACCAAGAGTACCTCATTGTGAGATGGACAAGATTCATGTTGGATAACAGACTCATCACACTCTCATTTGGTGATGCAGTGCGATTCGTGGCCGGTAGAGGCTGTCCACAGGGAGGAGTACTTTCCTCTCTGCTATGGTCTGTCCTGGTGGACGACTTAGGCTGCTCGTATACCAGCACCACGAGACCGCAACGCGACCGCGACTTCTATATTTGCGCCTATTTTCATGGCTATTTGTTGGTTGAATTTTCCCCCAAATGAGTGGCACTATATTACATCACGCTTTTTTCGAGCTTGTTTCAGGCATTAATTTCAGAGCTGCAAACATTGAAGAAATTGACGTATTTACCTCAAGTTCTTGTTTTGTTCGCATATTTTTGAAACAATATCATAGTATTTTAAGAATATCTGAAGAAACGTTTAATATGGTACTACATAGAGCAAAAATTCACATACAGAAAAAAGACACTGTAATTCCAGCAAGCATTTCTCCAAAAACGAAATTAATAATTACTTTGTGATACTAGGCTAATGGTGAAAACTTCATATCACTCGGGGATAGCCATCACAGATTATCTGCCCTTCGTAAGTTTAGTTAGTTTACGTCTTCAGAGTAATAAACATAATTCAAAGGATAGAATAAACTAGGTTATGTTAAGACGTCAAGTCAGACAGATAAATATTTTGTTGGTAAGCCATGACATTTCAACAAAAAGGCTTGAAATCCACACGATTCAGGGGGAACAAATAGAACCAGTTCTATTTATTTTCAAGCCTGAATCAGTCTACGAAATAGTCTCGGGCGCATGCGTATTTCTTCAAAATTTCAGGCGCAGTCAGTCAGGCTGACGAATAGGCACGAAAAAGGCATGGTGTAATAAGCGTATTAGAAGTCGCGGTACGTGGTTAGTTATAGCGCCCACACCAAAGATACGGCGATGCGACGCAAATCCCTCGTTAAAAAGTATCGTCGCCTCACAGGGTCTAACTTCAACTAAAGGCTGGTGTGAGGTGAGCCAGCATAATACCTTGATTGTTCCAATCACTAGGAAAAAGAAGCTAAATAAGATCATTTCGGATAGCCAAGCCGCCCTGAAGACCATGGCTTCCTACAATAGCACGTCCCTGCTTGTGCAGGACTGCCACTTGCTGAACTGCACTGCAGGCTGCAGCTTATCTGGGTTCTGGGCCACTCGGGCATAGAAGGCAATGTGGTGGCGGACTCATTGGCTGAACCAGCCTGCGGCATCTCTCTCAAGGCAGCAATGAGGGAAAACAACAGATGGTTGGATCAAAAGGCCCAAGAACTCTATAGCAGCATATCTGGTCTCAGTGCTCACTCAACAATTATTCGTCCCTCAGCTGAAAAAGCAAGACGATGGCTCAAACTATCCATGTTAGATCTGAACCCGGGTCCAGACGGGTGTAATGTAACGCGTAATGCAATGCGTAATGTAAGGCGAATTCTCCGTGTGGACGGTACACGAGCGTTACATGTAATGCTCGTAGTACCGCATTCCATTACGCGTTATGTTACACCCGTCTGGACCCAGCTTGAGCAATTTCAACAGATACGGGACACTGTGGCCTCAGAAAACACCTAAGTACCCTAGGCCAGTGTTTCTCAAACTTTTGCTCCACGTACCCCTGCTAAAGTTTCCAGATGACAGTGAACCCCTTAACTAACAATGGTGGCGAGCGAATGCCACCATGTTTGCTGCATATGCCTGCCAGCCACTATTACGTAATTTTTTTCGCTAAGACCTTAACGTTGAATGGCGTACCCCACTTTGAGAAACCCCGCCCTAGGCCATTGGCGTGCAGAAATCTAGTCGTTAGGACTTGGGGCTGCCTCCCCAAGATACTGCGATGGATGTAAGTCATGATTGTGAGACCAATAATCGCTTATGAGACTTGGTCGTCTTCGGACCCTATCCACTATGTTGCACTGATGAGGTGAAATAACACCGAAATCGCGATCTGCTTCTGTGGGGCTGGTCGAAGACAAGGAAGTCAAATAACTTCATTTCTATAAAAAAATAAGCCAGAATAGTACGAGGAAAACCTTCGACAAAGTACAAAGGCTTACCTGTGTGTATTACTGAAGCTATGGGAACCTGTCCTACCAGGACACTTGAGATTATCACAGATTTCACACCCCTTCATCTAGTGGTAGGCAAAATGGCCCATGAAGTCATTCTCAGAATATCTAGGAAACGAACAGGTAATGAGAGTATTCAAAACCAGAAAGCCTGGTCCTCTCATACAAGGTTCATTTCATCAGCCAATCTTCCTAGTTACGTAATGATTATGAAAGCAAGCATTGAAAATAACTTCACTACACTGCTAGGTAGGAAGAAGGACGGATAGGGAATCCACCACCCAAGTTCAAAATGACATTAAATGGTACACAGATGGTTCAAAAACCAATATAGGAGCTGGCGCTGGAGTATATGGGGCAGGTACCAAATGCTCACTATCACTAGGCTTCTATCCGGGCGGTCTTTCGGGCCGAAATATTTGCAATCTAAAGATATGTGGAAATGAACCTAGAAAGAAACTATCAGAGGTGTGATATAGCAATCCATTCTGTCAGTCAAGCTGCTATTAAAGCTCTGAGCTCCCATGTCATCGAATCTAAGCTAATATGGGAGTGCCGAAGTGAACTTATTGAAGTAGAAAAGAACAATGAGGTCTCCTTGGTCTGGGTACCTGGTCACTCAAGAATTAAAAAAAATGAGGAGGCCAACACGCTTGCTAAGAAAGGAGCACAAACCCCTTTTATTGGCCTGGAACCCTACTGTGAGGTAGGTAGATACACCCAGTGAATTTCGGATGAAAGAAGAAACTGAAAGAGGTATACTCTGGAGATCCCGAGGGAGATCCCTCCCAGGAATGTATAACTCCAAAAATTTCCTGCCGAACTTTTACACTGTCAGAGCCAAGAAGTATATGGATGTCAGTAAAAACATGCCACACCTTCTCACTGGTTTCCTCACAGGGCACTGTTGTCTTAGAAAGCATATGATGAGATTGGGGCTAGCGGAAACTGACAAGTGCAGATTCTGTGGTGAGGAGAATGAAACTCCTGATCATCTGATCACGGAATGCCTCACCATCTCAAACCAACACAAGGAATGCTTTGAGCAAAAAATCTGCAGGAGCGAAGACGTAGCCTCCTTGAAGCCATTCCAGATACTGGAGTTCATCATAACTCTGGAACTGGAAGGTGAGCTGTAGATGGTGATGACATCTGCAGCTCTGATGGGGGAGTACATTAGACCTTAAAGTCACAGTGCAACATTACCTCCTACAACAATATACAATAATAGGGTTGGTTGAGGACTCTGAGGGCAGACTATGCCTGGAGGACGACAAGTCTATCAGGCACATTATATCAGTATAATAATGATAATAATAATAATAATATTACCAGGGACAGGTTTAGATTTGATGGAACTGAACAATTAAGTTCTCACCCACTAGGCTCATCTTCCTCATCAGAAGGCCTGACTCGCTTGTGGATGAAGAATGGATTTAGGTGTCACAATAGGCTAACTGGTTGAAGTGGCAAGGCGGACTTCGTCCGCCCGACACAACTCATATATCTAGGTTAAAAATTCACATCTAATAAAATATAATTTTCCTAAAGTAGGAATTGGACCAATCGATTTTTCTTCCAAAACTGTATCCAAGGGAAAATTGCGAAAAAATCAACCCTGAGGCGAAGATTTACTAGAGCTTATTTTTGTCTGCCTGTTTCCTGGATACACACTGTACACTTCACTGTCCACATTCTACAGGTTGCTAATCTGCCCTCCCAACAATAATGGGGATAAATTAAAAGTATATTTTGTTGAGTATTTGCCTAAATTATTAATCAGTTAAGGTAAGAAAGCAAAAAAAAAAGTATTTCCTGAATATTGACAGAAATTTGATTTTTGTTTCATCAACAAAACCTTTCGTTACTGGCGCTTAAATTTAAACACCAGGTTACTGGCTAAGGAATATCAGTCCACTTTGCACTATTAATGGCAAGCAGCAATATTATTCAATTTTGTCATCAGTTTACATACTAACCAAACATTCTATTGAAAATTTGCTTAAAAGCTATTATTCATGTTGAATATTCTGACATTCCAAGAAGATCCGGATCAAGTATTTCAGACAGATTTCTTCCAATTGCAATACCTACAAAGACATACGGTGAGTTTCACAAAGCTCTGACAGCTCTTAGTTGCCAAATTAGTGCGATTCTATGTCGATCTTCAGTTCATTTTTGATACAACCGTTGAATTAAATCGACCATTAAGCTAATCGAAGCTTCGTGAAACCCACCACAAGTGTATTTTTGTTGTTTACTACAGGTTGCTGATTCTCAATCGCGAAAATTTGTTTAGCAAACAATCACAAGCACTACAAACTTGGTACTTTTGATCTACACTTGTAGTCCAAGGAATACACTGATGGGCTATAGAGTATAGTGGAGGGATGGACATAAAAAAACGTTCAGTAACATTAATGTCAAATCCACAGAACAAGCGCCACCAACAGAAGGTTAACAAAACATATAATTTAGGAAAACATAGAAAAAAATATTGATTCATTTTCCAAATGCAAAAGTCAGTGATGGTGAGGCATTAGTCGAATTTAAGCGAATAACCGGAACAGTGCGGTTAAGACCAATCCCTTGCTAAACATAACCGATCGGTTATAATAGCAAGGGATTGGTCTTTACCGCACTGTTCCGGTTATTCGCTTAAATTCAACTATTGTATTGCTATGTACATCTACACACAAAAACTAACAAAAGAAGCCTCCATCACAAATATAAAAAATGAAATATGAATAGACTTAAGGAAAAAATTCCACAAAAGTGATTGATGCAGAATGAAATGTTCACATACCTTCGGTACTTTCAGTATTTTCTGAGTCATTAGTGTTATTCGCGTTAGTTGTGGTATTGTCATCATAATTGGTCATAGATTGTCTAACACTCTGGTGTAAAAATGGGCAGTGCGGTTTCAAACAGCCACCAGGCTGAGTCTCCCAATAGCACTGAATTGCCTTACGGTTTTTCCTCAACTCCATGTGACGATAATTACAATGTACATTCAGGCACTTTCCTTCTTTCCAAAAAGAACACATAGTTTCACATCCCAGAGCCGATGGCTCATGTCTAAAGGTACAACTGTCACCCTGAAACAGAATATTTGTCTTAATAATGTATCTTTCAAATGAGAGCTAAGTTAAGGATCATAATTAAGTTATGAAACATATGGTTTATTTCGATTAGACGTACCTTGGTGCAGGTTGAATAGTAGTAGAAATAACAATCATTATTTCTTCTAGGCGAATCTAAATCCGTCATCTTCTTGAAGAAATTATCAGCACTGAAAATAAAATGTGAAATTAAAAGCGAAATCAAAAATTTATTTTGAGGTTAAAAAATTAAGTCAGTAAAATATCTGATGAAAATATCACAAGAATGATAATAAATTGTGATAGATTCTACTATATATCCTGAATACAATTCTACATACAAATAATAATTAAGGGGCATCTTGGAAAAATTATTAATTCAAGTATTATGCAAGGATAGTGTTTTACACAAATGACAAGCAAATAAAATGCTTAGAGCAAACATCTAATTTTTTTTGAGAAACAGATTAATATATGAAATATTTTCAATACTCACCTTCTAAAAAATGTGACCTTTCTTTTTTTTACAATTGACAGATAACAAGATATGCAAACGAAGTAGGAACGTAAGATTTCGGACCTTTTCGGAACCGTAAAGGATATCACGTGACTGCTCTGTCAAAACAGCGGGATATTTAAATTCAAAGGATTCTTCTTCTTCTTCTCTCTATGACTCATGGGTCATGGGCTTAAGCTGAGGTTATGTACCCAGTCTCTATATTATGTTCCCACCCCTTCCCAGGGTTCGGGTTGGAAAGGAAACTTGACGTACACAGGACTGGACTTCATGTATTTGTTAGTTAGTTAGTTTTGAATGGCTATAACCTTATTTGATATGATCTCAAAAACTCAATTACCAATTTAATTACTTCTGTAGACTGGCTGAAAATAACATCATTTACATTTAGAGGGCAATTCAAATTCAATCCACTCAATCTATTGTAAAATAAATGTTCTGGGGTCAGGCAATGGTTGGATCGTAATCTCATCATCGTTGTAATAGTGTGTTTGTTGCAGATTCAAATAAAAAGTATTTACTTTTTGGCGTTCTAGTTCCTCGGAACTGAGTGCTTATCAATTTGCCCAAATATCTGTAATTTTCGAATATTTCGATGAAAATGGTCTTAAACGATTTGGTTCGACTCACTGATCAAGAATCCGTGGTCGAAATTCATTCTGTCCGGCCGGCCGTAGGCACGATAACTCTCGAACGGAATGAGCTAGACAGTTGAAATTTTCAGAGTAGGTTTAGGAGATAAATATCTCGGCTAAGTTCGTTACTGGGCAAAATCGGACAGATGGTTTCGGAGTAACAAAAAAATTTTTTTTTACAGAACAAATTCCAAATTAAATTTTTTTCAATAAGCAGTTTTACCATAAGAATCCAATGATATCATTTTTAACTCTAACAAGCTAATACTTTCGGAGATATGATTTTTCAAAATTTCAATGATAAATCGTATTTCACAGAGTGATATAATTAATCTATATATGAATTGTCATAATGTCAACTTATTATCCTGAGACATGACATTATCTAATCAATCGAAGAATTATGAGAATAAAGTGTATTCCGAAATGTGAGCGAAGTGAGAAAAATCTCAGTTGTTTGCTCCGAAATTAGTTTTTCTCAGAAAAGTCTTACATTTCGGAACGGAACATGAAGTAAGAGATCTGAGAGTAGTGAGACTGCTTTTCATCCATAGACATAGAATGCAAATAGAATGTAAATATTGAAAGCAGTTCGAGAGAGGAGAAAATTTGGTGAACGTAGATCAGGAAATTTTTGATCGATTACAAGGTAATTTTTCATTATTACTCTTCTTTGATACATGTTTTATGAAAAATCTACTATTTGTAGGTACTTTAAACCTGTTTTGGGCAATTGTCATACGAAACTTGTTGGCGCTCTAGTTCCTCGGAACTGAGTGCTTATCAATTTGCCCAAATGTCTGTAATTTTCGAATTTTTCGATGAAAATGGTCTTAAACGTTTTGGTTCGACTCACTGATCAAGAATCCGAGGTCGAAATCGATTCTGCCGGCCGGCCGTAGGCACGATAACTCTCGAACGAAAGGAGTTAGCCGATTGAAATTTGCAAGGTGGGTCTGGAGCGTAAATATCTCGGACGAGCTCGTTAATGGGAGAAATCCATCAAGCGGTTTCGGAGTTATGGCCGATTTTAGTAAAAATATTTTTTATGAATATTCCGAAACCGATCACTCGATCTATCTAAAATTTAGCATCAAATTGTAGAATCATGACCTTTATACGCATGTGAAGTTTTGTATTGACCAGATTACCGCAAAGTGTCAAAAAAAAATTTCAAAATTTAAAAAAAGTTTTTCTACAATAACTCTCGAACGGAATGAGCTAGGTAGTTGAAATTTTCAGAGTAGGTTGGGGAGATGAATATCTTGGTTAAGTTCGTTATTGGGCAAAATTGGCCAGATTTAATTCGATTTCTTCCATGGTGCATTTCTCATTCTCAGATTGCTCATTTAATCTTGATAAATAAACTATTATTTGAATTGAATTTCCTTTATGATGCAGTTCTATCATAAGAATACATTGATATAATTCCCAACTCTGAGAAACCAATACTTTCGGAGATATAATTTGTCTGTTTGAACT